>CM049315.1:32141413-33615163 GCA_026874595.1 Sipunculus nudus
GATCATTACACCATTTTAAGAGCTAAAACATCCTTTTAATTATTTTTTTAAATTTTCTAAGCAAGCTGGCAAAATTTCCGGCATTGTATTTCGAGTGGTTAGCCAGCTGGCACCATATTTTTTTTTGTTCTCAGAGTCTGTAGATCGATATATGTGTGTGTGTGTAGCCTGAAAAGAAGGTACGATTAAAACGTTAAAGGTAACTGCTCGGTTTTAACAAGATATGATGATTATTCTGAATATATATTATGAAAGATGTCGACTCACCGAAGCAGGATTTCCCATCTGGACTGAGCCTGTAACCTTGTTTACAGGAGCACATGGCCTTGCCGTCCTTGACAGTACAGTTTTGTGAACAGCCGCCATTACCTTCACAGGGGTCACTCTTCCTTTCGCCAGTCACTGAAAAGAAGTATAACTTTGTCAACCTGAATGCAGAAAGAAATAAGACAAAAAAAGAACATAAAATAGATCCATGCATAACGACAGATGTCACGCATGCGTTATTGGGATTTAGAAATCAATCTAACTATCATAGCAGTAGAAAAAAATAATATTTAATTTTTTTCCTTGACTTATGTGGAATAAGCTCTTAACTGTATTTTTCTTATTATTATAATTCTGTTTTATTTCTGACACCTGCGAGTCCAGCATGTATATATTAGAAACAGTAGGAGATGAGACCTTTTGGTTAAGTAAACCTTTTTGGATTTCACTCAGATCCCAGACTTTGCCCTGATTTGATTGACTGGTACACGTGTGACATCATGGACTGAATTTTATCAACAACTCAGATCTAGTAATGCATGTTGTTTTTATTCTCTGTTGAAAAATTTGGGACTGATAGAGGCGGAAATACTGTGCTTTTACTGAGATCTAGAATTTTTAGTCACAGGGGATTTCAAAGTGTGTGACGTCACTGCCGATTTGACAGTGCTCATAGTTTTTGAACAAATCACACAATCTCATGTTTTTAGTGGAAAAATAGATAGAAAAAATGTTTTTCCTCCAGGAATTGGGCTCATTTTATATAAAATCTATATTAATATTTTTTTCATAGGCAATTATGTTTTATGATAATATAATGAGATTTGGAATACGTTTGCTTGACATTAATTTAGCCGGAAGCGAAAGTGTAATTAGAATAAAAGCTAATGAAATCGGATTTCATGTGTAACATTTGATTATGTATACGTAAAAATGGAAATTTACCATAAGTTTTCTCCAGCATTTTATAATTCTTTTATAATGTATTTGTATAAAAAAAAACAAAGAGAGGGTAAAATTTAGTTTCAGAAACCACCTCTAGGTGGCGTTTTGACATTTGCGGCAGGTGCACAAGCAAATATAATTTGAAGTCCAAACAGGGAGCTGTTATCATTTAAAAACAAAATGATCTGACGGAAAAAAATATGTTATAATCTTAGATTATAAAGCACAATATTTTGTCAAATGTGTTGTTGATATTAGCAAAATCTCTTCAGAGTCAATATGGTGTCCATGATCACTTGAAAATGAACAGCTGAATAGAGCTGTAAATTTTAGTGCTCTTTGGTCTGGACTCCCTGCTTACTATATATACTTGAACATTCCTTATTTTACCTTATTAAGACAAGACAGAACCCAGGACTCTAATAAATCAAGAGGCGGTGGTGTAGCTCTTTATATTAATAACAGATGGTGTCAGAATATAACCGTCAAGTCTAGTATATGTTCACCAGACCTTGAAGCCCTATCAGTGAGCCTACGTCCTTCATACCTACCTAGAGAGTTTACCAATATATCTCTCACAGTTGTTTACATTCCCCCCAGTGCTGATAAAGACATTGCATCAAAGAAGATACAGGATATTGTTGCCCAATTAGAAGAAAAGAAACCACAAGCTCTGCATATTGTACTCGGAGATATGAACCACTGTGTTCTTGATCAAGCACTACCAAACTACACACAGTACGTGAACTGTAACACAAGAGGTCACCAGAAACTGGACTTATTTTATTGTAATATTAAATCTGCTTATAAATGTGTTCAAGGTCCTCCACTAAAAAATAGTGACCATAATATGATCTATATGCAACCTACTTACAGACGTAAACTTCAAATGCTGAAACCACGTGAAATTAATATTAAAGTGAACTCAAAGGAAGCCTATGAGACCCTACAGACATGTTTTGATCTAACAGACTGGCAAATGTTCATTGACACTTCATATGATTTAGATGAACTTACTGAAACTGTGTCTAGTTATATATCATTTTGTGAAGACATGCTGGTACCAACTAAAACCATTAAGATTTACCCTAATAACAAACCTTGGATTAATAGTGATCTAAGGAAACTTATTGTATGTAAGCACCAAGCCTTCACAAGCAATTCAGATAACAGATATGACTTACAAAAAGAAACTGATTCTGCCATTGAGAAAGCCAAACAACAATATAAAAAGAAAGTAGAAAAACTGTTCCATAGCAATCAATCAAAAGATGCTTGGAAGGGTCTTCAGGAATTAACTGGTATAACTAAAAGCAAGAAAGAATGCTCACTGCTTGCTGAAAATGGCTATGCTGACAAATTAAATACATTCTATGCACGTTTTGATGAAAGTGACTTCTCAAAAGAAAAAGATGACATTCGGAGCGGTCTGAGAGCAAATTTAGAATCATGTGATGATGGCATCCTTACTGATGTAACTGATGTAAACAAAGTGTTAAGTAAGATTAATGTAAAGAAAGCCTGTGGACCCGACAAAATCAGTGGCAGATTAATTAAAACCTGTAGAAATAGTTTGTCCTTCATCATACATCACATTTTTCAATTGTCTCTCTCCTTATGTAAACTACCAAAATTATGGAAAACCGCAGAAATAATTCCAGTCGCCAAAAATAACTCTCCTAAAGTGATGAATGATCTTAGGCCTGTGGCATTAACATCTATTCTCGCAAAATCTTTGGAGCGAATAGTTCTAAATAAATTACTTCCAATTGTTAAACCAATGCTAGATCAACATCAGTTTGCATATTCATCCAACAGATGCACAAGCGACGCAATTGCCACATTAACTCATTATATTTATCAACACTTAGACAGGGACCCCAGAAATTATGCCAGATCACTTTTCATTGATTATTCTTCAGCCTTCAATACAATACAGCCACACATTATGATCAATCAGCTCTGTAGATATAACATTCCTCTTTCCTACTGTCTATGGATTCTAGATTTTCTCTCGGATAGAAGACAACATGTTAGAACAAGCAAAGAAACTTCTTCAGATATAATCATAAATACTGGTGCTCCACAAGGCTGTGTTCTGTCAGCAGTCCTTTTTATTCTATATACAAATAATTTGTCTGTGAGCCTTTCAGATTGTAAAATTATCAAATATGCAGACGACACTGTTATTCTAGGCCTGATACACAAGAATGATGAATCGCTCTACAGGAAAACCATTCAATATGTGACTGGTTGGTGTGAGGAACACTACCTTCAATTAAATGTAAAGAAGACTAAAGAAGTAGTCTTTGATTTTAGGAGATCAAAATCTGTAATTACCCCAGTTGCTATCAAAAATGAAGATGTTGATATTGTAGAAAATTATAAATACTTAGGATGTATTATTGACAGAAATCTGAATTGGAAAGAACATGTGTTGAATCAATCCAAGAAAGCAAACAAAAGATTATATTACCTTTATTATCTAAGAAAGCTTAATATCGACAAAACCATAATTACCATGTTTTATAATTCAGTAATTTCCAGTGTCCTTACTTATTCACTGGAGTGCTGGTTTACAAATATATCTGATAAGTTAAAGAAACAGTTGAATAATACCAGGAAGAGAAGTAGTAGAATAACTGGTACTTCTCTTGCCACACACCAGGAAATCTGTGAAACCAAAACAATGGCCTTCATATCTAAGGTCATGAATGACAAAACACATCCACTATATTCAGAGTTCCGTTTTTTACCTTCAGGTAAACGCCTTGATACAATATTCTGCAGAACAACTCGTTTTAAAAAATCTCTCGTACCACACAGTATTAAACTTTTTAACTCACAACCCTCTTAGAAATTTAATGTTTTGAATTATGTGTTTTACCTGCAGAATTATCTGTTTTATCATTTTTACATGCTTAATTTTACATGCATAGTCAATATGTTATGTGTGATTTTTATGTATTTATTGTATTATTTTTATGTATTTATCTATCTATTTACTTATTTATTTTTTATGTAATGAATTGCAAGTCAACAACAAATTCCTGGAACTGAAGGCTAATAAATGTTATCTTATCTTATCTTATCTTATCTTATATATTTCCAGGGAATAAACCAGGGGTGGACAAACTTAAGCCGGTGAGTTCTTTTGGCGATCCCAGACACTAAGGCATAGATAAAGCCCTAAATTAATTTTCACGGCCATGCTCCAAACAAACGGATGATGGCGATGGACATATAGTATTACGTATTATAGACATAAATTTCAAATGTTATTCAACTAATGAGTGCTAGAGGCCCCGTGAAAATTAAAAATGAATCATATACGCTTAACAATGGAGCTATTTCCTACAAAAACAAATTTAGTTTCTTTGGTTTTGCGGCATGTTGGAGACCACACGGATGTTTAACTGAGAAACCGCCACCTCTAGGTTCAACGTACCTGAACCATTTCGAACCCTGGAGCATGTCGGGACTTCACCCAGCCATGACCTGGCTTTACAGTAGAGGAACCGTTTATGGGAGCTCAGACGGAATCCCTCGTTGCACATGTATTCTATATACATATGTGGTCGTCCCCGGATCACCACCTGCCGGACCACCTTGTTGCCGTTCAGGACGTCGGGGGACTCCATGATTCCCTGTTTCGCCATACAGCTGTAGTCTGCGTACGCCAGCCAATCTGAGTGGGTCTGAGGCGTGGTGGAAGGGTTGTCTCTCTGGAACGGATCCAGGGTGTAATCTGCAAGGTGAATTAATGAGGAATTTAATTATAATTTATATCAAATAATGTGTATACAATCCACTGTGTCTTTAAAGTCGTCCATTCACATGTCTTGTTTGCAGAATGTATGTGCTTTCTAACTTACTCTGGGTACATATTATTAAAATTGATTTCTGCTACGAAGTGTTCTTACAACACTGACGGATGCATGAACTTGTTTATCCACAGGTTGTTGCTAAACACAACACACGGGCCCATGTTGACAAACATAAAGAATTTGTAATACGATGTGGTTGATTGCGCATCAGCTGCGGGTGGTGAGGGTATGTGAAGCAACGCCATCTTTAGTCATTTTCAAACCTTTATTCCCGTCTAATTTGCCGCTTGATGTCCCTGCTGTACGTGTTTGGATGGATTACCATCGGACCCCCCCCATGTTATAAACACACGAATGTAATCAAAACAGACAACCTTGTGCACCACTGGATCGGCACCTTTCGGTTTATTTTTTTTAATTATGACAGTTTGAGAGAATTTCTTTAGTGTATGCCAGTATTGCAATATTTTACCCAAAATATATGGTGGTACATTTATTTATGTGCCTACGCGTTCTCTGAAATGTGACCATTCACATAACCGAACTTCCTTCTACTTCACTTGACAGCCACATCATCACTCACATAGCCCAACTGTCATGCACTTTGTTATAAAAGCTACATTACCATTCACTCTGGAGTTGGTTTAAGATTAAAATGGCTACATTCTAAATGAAAAATTCGCAGGTTAAAGATTATATGCCCAGCATAATATCTTTTAATGCCATCTTTATGTATATCTAAGGTTCTGAGGTAAAAGCCTCATGCAAAGATCAGATCGTCATTTCAATCTTCATTATCACATAATGTCTTCCCATCTCCTTAAATCTGTGACATGGGAGCCGTATGAAAATAACTCCTCTACTTCCAGGATATTTTCTCCAGTCAGAAGCAGCTGTAGGCTTATACCTGCAGTGTAGTTTGAATGTAAACGGATGACTTTTGTCAACAGCTTCACGAGTGATTACACAATGGTAAAACCATTTCCTGTCGAGTAAATTTTGTTTTTTTTCCCACAGAATCCCATAAACAGCAGCAGCATTCTACCTGAATTTTCCCCAGAACATTGTATACAACTTACCGACTCTGATGCATTTTGGTTTTGTCCTGCCGAGCCATTTTCCACCACGGCAATACAGGTTCACCTCCTCACCCTCTGGCGTATAACCCCAGCGACACCTGGCGGAAGATTTATATACTAGAGATGTTGCACATCCACATGAAGACAGAAATTAAGTTGATTTCTAATTTCAAATCAAATACAAATCTTTATATGATACGCGACATCCATACACATTAAATGTTGTTGCGTAACTGTATATTATACATATAGACACTTTAGACAATAAAATGCGAACTAAAGTCCGTCCCAGTACCCGTGTCCGCATGTTTTTCTGGTATATTTTTTTTATACAAGTCAAGTAAAGCAGTGTAAACCTTTCTTTTCCAGAGGGTGCAGGAGCTATTCCGATGACTAACTGCGTAAAAAGTAATACCTTACCTTGATTTGATTTTGTATGAGATAAATAATCCAAAATATGACAAAACAAGCTACAGCGTTTACGACTTGTTCTTTGTCTCACAACTTGTTGCGGATCCACAACTGTGATACGATCACAGTTGTGGGAATGGCCTGTACAGTTAGGCCTTGTAATCAGGTAATGGTGAAATGGTAGACACTGGTAGAAGGCACAAAAAAAACCTCTTAAAACTACTAAATATACACACCAAAATGCATCCGTAAGTGTCTTTGGTAGTAAATGGGTCTTTCTGGCAACTTTACCACGTTCTTACCTTAATATATTAATGAAATATAATCCCTAACGATCCTTGTAAGCCCGCGGTGATTTAAACATAACAATATACAGGAATTTGTAATGAGCGGACGTTGATCGACTGGTACCCGCCACCGACATCTATTATCGCCCGCTTTTTCCAGTTCAAACAGCGATAAGATCAGAGCGGGTTCCCAGGGGTGTGACTATTTACCGTCCGGGACGTCCAGGACCGTCCGACACCGTCCGGGACTCCCTGCATACCGTCCGGGACATAGCTGTACCGCCCGGGTCACTAAGACACCGTCCCAGACACCAGAATAAGCTTTAAAGTATTACTTAAATGCACACAGATCTTCCGGGACCGCCCGGGCCTCCAGTATACCGTCCGGGTCAACAAAACCAGCCCTAAACAGACCTGGCTGTTGCGCACAAATGCACAATGACGAAATATACTACATTGCAAAACACTCAAAGATCATGTGATTATATTCCACTGCTAGTTATTATTATATTTTAATATGAATTTATCAGTTTAACGCCATGTTAATGATTATATTATTATTATTTTTAATCTATTAATATTATTATTATTATTATTATTTTTATTATTGTTAATCATATGCATTCTGAATATAATTCTTCCGCTCAGTATACCGTACGGGGCAACAAAAACCAGCTCCGAACAGGCCTGAGATCAACCATGCGCAATACTACATATTATAATGTGTGATTACACCCGCCACTATACCGTCCGGGGCAACAGAACTAGCCCTGAAAAATTCTCATCTATAGTCCGTTCCAGCACCCCTGTCCCCCTGTTTTTTCGTGATTATTTTTTTGATAATCAAAGAACGTCCAAACTTTTTTTTATTTTAGGGCAGAAAGAGGAAAAAGCGTAATTAACTATTATGGAAATAATAGCGTACCTTTTGTCATTTTCCTGTAAACAATTTAAAACCATTTTATGAGTAACAAGTCTATTCTGTAGCGACATCATGCCACTAATCTGTGAAATGGGCATATTAGGGATTGGTGATGACGTCATAATAGACGTGACGTACTAAAGAGGCGCCCATATTCATGGGACCAATAATCAAGAGCTGCCGACTCCTGTTCACAGCGAGACTTGTATTCTCCGCGTGCACGCGCTTCACTGTTACGTCACATTACTTTATGTCCATATCCAAGGAGGATAAACAATGGCCACTTATTAGGGACGCCATGAACCACGGATATATATGAGATATGTCAACCAGGCCGTAAAGTGAATAATATTTATATTTTGAGTAGGTATAGGTACCAAAAATTACGCTTTTGCCTCTTTATGCCATTGGTGCAAATTTTGTTTTGCAAGTTAGTCTTATGTAGAGATAATCTCGAAAAAAACAGGTGGACAGGGGGTGTGGAACGGACTATCGAGAGCGGTATTAATAATCTACTATATTCTTTCAAGCGTAATATTTAAACAGAGAATATAGTCGAGGACGAATGTCGGGGAAAACTGACCCTTTGATCACTAACCGCCTGCCACTAAATGCTCCACGGAAACCCTGCACGCCTGTCGGTGAGACATAATTAATTAGCCAAGTGCATGGTGTGATTAGGAGTTGTTATGCAATGCGTTGAACCGTTACCATCTTCCCGGTTTGACGGCTGTGGTCTATGGTGCTGTCACTGATACATGCCGTGTGCTTATTTGTATTGTTGTAATCATATCGTGTCATTAATTATATTTGCAATACATAATGCTTTCAGCAGTATATACGCATATCAATAAAGGCCTAATCCTCATGGTTAACAAAGGCGACCCTCATAGATATATTTTATATATTCCATATTGTAGTAATCATAACGTGTCATTAATTATATTTGCAATACATAATACTGTCAGCAATACGCATATCAATAAAGGCCTCATCCTCATAGTAAATAAATGCGACCTTCATAGATATATTTAATTATATTCCATATTGATGATGTTACTTATTTTTATCGAGAGAGAGAGAGAGAGAGAGAGAGAGAGAGAGAGAGAGAGAGAGTGATAAATTCATTCTATCATTAATATATTGTATGTAGTTGTTTACACAATTGTGGGTGCGCATGGAAATTAAAAGGTATCTTTTATCTCTCTTTAAACGGATAGAATCGTAATTAAAAATAACCAAAATCACTGTACACTCGCTAATTAAAGCAATATTTCTTGGGATCTGGACAATAAAATCGTGTACTTTACATCAATAAGTGTCTGTATGCATTTAAGTAATATTTTTAATCTAGTTTTGGTGTCCCAGGCGGTACAGCTGGGTCCCGGACGGTATTCAGGGAGTCCCGGACGGTGTCGGACGGTTCCGGACGTCCCGGACGGTAAATAGTCACACCGGGTTCCCAGTCTAAATCCCGTTGCAAAGGACTGTGGGTCACTTAATGTAATCATGGCGGCTTGTTCTTTATGTAAACACATCAGCTCTTGGCAAAATTATGGATAAGTAGGGCTATTGAGCAATATTTTGGTGCCAATACTTTGCAGATGTTTTATAAAACATCCAAAGACAACAAAAAGGAAATTATTTTATGTTGACACCGCTTGAAATGTCAATTATACGATTCCAAAGGGGTCTCCTATTTGGAACCTTACGAGGCGTTTCCATAAGGGTCGTTCCCAAGACGTTGTTGACGTAGAGGAGCAGAGCGGATCGGAATCACACGTCTTGGGCCGAGACAACCTCACAACTGATAATAAACAAGTCAGTCAAACTTATGACGTCAGTCAAATAAAGGTGACACGCGACCGATGACTGTGACGTCTTTGTAACGTGACTGTTGTCTTACAAACACTAAACGCAGCCACAGACATAGAAAGTGTACCATTGAGTAATGTACTATTCAGCAGTGCCGGGAAGACGCCATTCACGGTATTTCAGCATAAATAACGCAAAAGAGTCGCAAAGTAACTGTTTTTCATGATATATAACTACTTTACACAAAATCGGCGGAACATCTGTTTTTTTCTCCTTCAGGCCAAAGGGCATTTTTTAAGAATATTTTTTAAATAATTATCGCGAAAGAACATGCGGACAAGGTTTTTGAGACGGACTATATATCGCAACTATAGCTGTTTGCACTTTCGTCTGTTTCCCGAATTAATGTCAAATGATTATTCTCTCGCATATACACACACACACACACACATATATATATATATATATATATATATATATATATATATATATATATATATATATATATTGGCTGGGAGAGGAAATGCATAAAATTATTTTATTTCCTGCGCAAGTGATACTATCGCGTGCGCACGAGATGAGTTTCGCGTGCGAAATATCGCATGGCCATGCAAAATATAGCTATCATCTTGCAACGCCAAAGCAGTAGTATGAAAGGGGAGCCATTAAGAGGCAGAAACAGATATATTGAAGTGACATCTGAGCCCTGGAGGTATAACCGCCAAGACAAGCACGTACCATTGCGAGGCAACGTGTTGCTGTTTCGTGAGCACAGGATAGCTATATATATCATGTGCACGATAGCTATTTCTTGTTTATTTTTTAAAGAATATTTACGACACTTAACAATCAATCAGCAGCTTTTGAATATAGTTCTCTGTGCTGGACCCTCTTCGATGAAATTGAGTCCTTGTAGATTTTATAAGTATTTTGTGACATTTATGTAACAATTGTCTGGTATAATTTGATTTAATGTCCGTTAATTAGGTTAATGTCCGAGTCGCTTTCAATCATTGGAGCGTACTCTTTAAGACTGGTCATCCAATTTAAAAAACGCTATATGCCAAAGGCTGCCGCTCGGTGAACAGACATCACAAAACCAATGGATATTTTTTTCATGAGCATATCCAAACGATAACGCAGCCAACGTGTTTCTCAGATAAAAGGTACATCGTATGAATGCATGCGAACGTTAACGTTTTTATATATTAATGGACTGGCAGACCGACGGGTACAGTGGAGAGGGGATCCGCTCATGAGTATAAAATAAACCCCCATGCTTTAAAAACCGTCCTATAGCTTATATACTTAGTAAAACTGCATGTTACTTTCGGAAGATAGCTATACCAGGCAGAAATATATACTGTGTGTTATGCATGTAGTATACATGAAAGAGTATAAGAAAACAAATGCTTAACATAATTTAACAAAAGTAAACGCTTTAGGATGATGAATATTCATAGAGATTAGATGTACCTGTAGTTTGTATACAGACGAGGCGTGCCCTCCTTGTATGCCCATACTGTATGTGCAAATGTGTGTTTGTAATGAGGAGGTGGGAAAGCTCCGACTGATTTGATGCAAGAATAATCGGACTGTTCCAGCCATTCCTCGTGGTTCCTCCACTTCGCTTCGGGATACGTGATCACTTCAGGTTGTACTGGTGTCTTCTCCCCTTTCCTGGTAGCTATAAATAATCAACAAGTTGTGATAAGTAACACATCCCGACAGTACTGTCATCAATGTAGGATATGAAAACTATGTGTAAGGTGTACAGAAGCATCGAACACGACGTATTATTAACATGGATTGGCTTTTAGCATCTTCTAGGTGTCGTATATATATATATATATATATATATATATATATATATATATATATATATTCATTTATAAACATTAAATGGTGAATATAAAAAAAGGAACATTTTATATCACTGGCATGCTGCACTAGTCTGTCGCTTGGCTGACTGCGCTGCCATCTACAGACAGCCAATGGAACTACACCGACAGCTCCAAGAACAACCTGACAGGGTGCACCTATAGGGCCTATAGGGACTGTTCTGTGTGGAGAACTAATTAAGGCAATTTAACTCGTTTATATAGGCACGCATATGAAGACTTATTCGGGGTATATCTGGGTGTCTGTGTGTGTGTGTGTGAGAGAGAGAGAGAGAGAGGCAAATCAGACAGACAGAGAAATATGACGGACATTTGAAAGGCCTTTCTACTTGCTGTTAAAATTGATACAAATATTTATATTCATATGTATATTATTAATTATTTAATAACTCTACCGTTCCTGAGAGAGAGAAAGAGAGAGAGAGAGAGAGAGACTGACAGATAGAAACATATTACAGACAATTTACTGGTCTTGTAACTTTATCAATATTTATATTTTTATGTTTATTATTAATTATTAATTTAATCTTCAAGAGAGAGAGAGAGAGAGAGAGAGAGAGAGAGAGAGAGAGAGAGAGAGAGAGAGAGAGAGAGTGAAAGAGAGAGAGAGAGAGAGAAAAACAGAGAGCGAGAGAGAAAGAGAGAAAGAGTTTGATAGATGTTCAGGTCGACATGAGGTCGTTTCAGGCCACCATGTATCTCAGACAGCTATCTGTAGATACAAAGGGTGATGGACCGGAGTCTGAGGCCGGAGGCCGCAACAGCGTGTATCTTATGATATATGGCAGACGGTCGGAGGTCTGTGAAGTTTGGCCTGACTTATCAGTAAAACGCTCAGCCAGATGCTCCCATACATATATCCCTGCTTCAGTGCTGTAAACCCATCCTCGGTGCTGTCACGCACAGGGCGGCCTTGCTATTATATATATCTATTATATATATCTATATATTATATATATATAATTATTATATCGATGCTTCTACATGAAAGTAAAACATAGTATTACTAAAAACAAGCATGCGAAATTACAGCAGAGTAATTCGTCATTATGAAAACATTCCGAAACGCCCTTCCCTGCATATATCCTTGTGATATGGCTTATATCGTGCCTGAAGGAATTTTTTCCAAAGTATTGGCCACCCCCAAGAAAAGTATACCTTTTCTTTGAATACATTCTAATATTTGGCAACGTAATGTAAATAAAACGAAAATCTTGATAAATCAGATAATTAATCAGTCAAATGTGACCAAAAACAATTAGCAGGAAGGAAACACATCAAACTAGATATTTCTTGGCACCGCAGGTGCCATAGTATCCCCAGACAATTAATCCTCCCTCCCCCTTAAGAATAGGCCAGCCATCTTCAGCAACAATTAATATCAGACCACTCTCATAGAAAAGGTCACTCTCATAGAAAGGTCATGACCCCAATTTAAATATACATCATCCCCAATCCATGTCTATGTATATGCATAATACGAAAGAAATCTACATGTCCATTAGTTTTTGACTTATAATGCTCACAGTACTGTAAAGTAGCAATGATGGGGTATTAAACGGCATGAAAACAAGTAAAAGAATAACAGGTGGCGCAACCAGTTTCCGGTACATGACAACACTATCCAAGATCTTCGGTCAAGTTGATTTTTGGACCAATCTATGCATCCCTTATTGACATATTAATGATTTTGTGTAATTTTCACCATATATGACAATATTCAAGGTCAAGGCCACTCTTATAGTAAAGGTCATGACCCCAATTTATATATACATCATCCCATTACCCATGTCAATGTATATGCATAATATGAAAGAAATCTGTCCATTAGATTTTGACTTAAAATGCTCACAGTACTGTTAAGTAGCAATTACGGGGTATTAAACGACACGAAAACAAGTAAAAGAATAACAGGTGGCGCTACCAGTTTCCTGTACATGACAATACTATCCAAGATCTTCGATCAAGTTGATTTTTGGACCAATCCATGCATCCCCTATTGAGATATTAATGATTTTGTGTGATTTTAACCATACATGGCAATATTCAAGGTCAAGGCCACTCTCAAAGAAAAGGTCATGACCCCAATTTAAATAAACATTATCCCATAACCCATATCTATGTATATGCATTTATAATATAAAAGAAATCTGTCCATTAGTTTTTGACTTATAATGCTCACAGTACTGTCAAGTGGCAATTTTGGGAGTATTAAAAGGCACAAAAACAAGTAAAGAATAATAGGTTGCGCCACCAGTTTCTGGAACATGAAAACCCTATCCATGATCTTTGATCAACTTAATTTGGGATCAATCCATGCACCCCTTATTGAGATATTAATGATTTTGTGTGATTTTCACCATATATGGCAATATTCAAGGTCAAGGCCACTCTCATAGTAAAAGTCATGACCTCATTTTAAATAGGTGTCGTCCTCGCACCCATATCTATACATATACCAAGTTTGGTAAAGATCCGTGAAATATTTTTTGAGTTATCGCGCCAACAAGATTTATATACGGCGGCGGTGGTGGTGGAACCGGTGTGAAAACATAGGATCCCCCGACTTTGTCTGGGGATACAATTAAGAGGATATGTCCATATAAAATGGTTCCCAATTTTAGTATTTGAGGAATCGTGTCGCTGATAGACATGTGGAGCTCATCTGTATGGTCAGGATATTATTACGTGCAATATCAAATATTCATTTTTCGAAGCACGACTGGTCAAGAATTCCTTTAAGATACATTAACTCTGGTCGAGTCAAGATGTTTTGAGTTGATTTAGCATATAATACCCATTCTTGTATAGTTAACGTAGTTCCTTAGAGATGTCGCTGCAATTGCCCCTTTGCGTAATAAGATGAATTTCTCAGGTACTGAGGCAACTATGGGAAAACACCCCTTAGGAAACATTTGGCATCGTTCTCTACATTTTAAGAAAAAAAAAAAAACAAAAAAAAAACGGGGTTCAAGAGGCGTGTCAACAGAGGAGTTGCGTGATAAAAGTCGAGTGATACCACCGTCAGATATCAGGGATGTTACAAATGTGGAGCTATGGCTCATTTCACGATAGCATACGAATGTGACAACAGGGGCTTTGTTAAATATAATTTGCGAAAGTGTTATCAGTATTACCATTGTCAGAGACAGCCAGCACCAAGAAGAAAGAGTGTGCTGTGGCAGGAAGGTGTCAGATGTCTCCAACCAGGCATCAAGTTGGCACAACATACAGATACAGATACCGCTGGTAAGAAGATTTTGCTTTGAAGATCACTGCAAAGCGTGCTTGTTACAGGACAAATAGTAAACAGAGAAATTGGTCCGTGGGAAGAGTGTGCGAAGAAAACAAAACGTTGTGTATGATAGAATAGCACATGTCAGTTTTGTATACATTAACAGAAGTGCTGCTGGCTTGGATAGATGGCTAATCTGTAGGTAACCAGTGCTGAACTAAATGCAGACCGAAAAATGGACAGCACAGTATGGACATGTGGCGAGTCATTGAGAACAAACCCCATGCTGTCGGTGAGCAGCACTTCTGACAGAGCTATATATATAACAGCTGCAGCCTCCGGCCAGCACTCCCCAGGTCAAACTGGAGAGGTCCAGAAACGATAACAGGCTATTACCACTCGACATGAAGGGAAGCAAAATACCCTGAATTGGTTGTAGAGTCTACTACAGCTCAGGTTAAACACTGCTCAGTCAGACTCTGGTATAAACATGGTCCGGTTGACCTATTCTATTAAAACTTGTGTCTGGTTCAATTTTTGACCACAGAGTTGAACACGTTATAGGTATCTCGTTCTTCAGCAAAAAGATTTCCCTTATCCATGAATCATAAAGCAGTTTAATCACATAGCATATATATATATATATATATATATATATATATATATAGAGAGAGAGAGAGAGAGAGAGAGAGAGAGAGAGAAAGAGAGAGAGAGAGAGATTATTACAATTAACTATTTAAAATGACATTTAATTTTAAAAGGATTCTCAAAATTATTTCATCTGGTCTATTTTTTCTGTGTTCTTATGCGTCACTTTTGACTTTGTACATATGTATAAAATATTTTTCACTTGTGAAGAACGTATTTACATTAAAACGGATTAACATTTCTGGAAATGAAAATAAAAATCTTTATAATTTGTATAAATCAAGTTATTATTCGCAAAACGTAAACGCGACGCTCGTACCATGTACAGATCTGCGTGCTTGGTTTTCATGAGTGTTCCTATAGATATCTGTTGTGATATCGGTGCCCGTTAATTATTCAGGTGTTAGGAACTGGAGAAGGGTAATCATAGGTGTGCTCGGTTAGGGTCAAGCACAGGTCAGCTTCTAGGCCTTATGTGAACCCACAAATCAGAGAAAATCCACGCAACTGATTAATCACAAAATGTGCATCTGGTACTCTATATACAGTCCCGTTTTAAGCGTGATTATAAGGGTATATAATCCCAGAATGACAGACTGATTAAATCCAGATTTTAATATTTGTTTTGAAAAATTGAATACGTATATATTGTTGCATTTTTGCAATATCTATGATAAAGAGCTACATGTTATCACATATTATTTTTGTATATTTATTCTATTTTATTTGCATGTAGCTTAATATATTTGAAGGATTATTTAAAACGCATACATCGCAAGGCACGCTTATCGCGGATAAGACAAGCTGATATATATATATATTCCAGTATTATGAATCCTACTTTATATTATGAACCCTCTCCCTGTTCTCTTCTGCTATATACCGGCACCAGTTTCGGGACGGACTCTAAGCAGGTAGATTCGCGTCTTGCCATTGTTCTCGGAATATCTACAAAAAGGTTGTATTATCGTACCATTTTCAAACAATGCTTTATTCCTCACGAGCATATCAAAACCCTTCTAAATATTTGTGCGTAATCGTTCCTTTGACACGCACTAAAACTCGGATGTCGGAAGCTGGATGTCAAACTACAGGGACTGAAACCTGGAAATGGAATCCAGACACCTTGGGCGTTAAAGTAGTGCAAGGCGCACCATTACTGATACCTTATCTAAGACGCCATTCACAGATTTACACAATTCCGCTAGTAATATTGAAAAAAAGTATGAATGAACTATGCATTAGGT
The DNA here is from genome assembly GCA_026874595.1 of Sipunculus nudus. Classification (NCBI taxonomy): domain Eukaryota; kingdom Metazoa; phylum Annelida; class Sipuncula; order Golfingiida; family Sipunculidae; genus Sipunculus; species Sipunculus nudus. The sequence goes on from CM049315.1 coordinate 32,157,998, forward strand.
ATCCGAGGAAATTCTTAATTGATGTATTTTTTTCAATATTCCATTCCTAAGAACTGCCAGAGTTCTTGAAAAATGATGGAGGGTAACTTTTTTATTAGGGGTTATAAATGATTACATATATGCATATGTACCAGTAGAACGGCTTCCATTTCCTAAATTTCTCAAAACGGTCTTGTTTTTATTCTATATTCACCTGAAACGAAAAAGCAGAGAATCAACAGTAAGAATGAAGAATAAGTTTGTTTAAATCGTTTCTTTGTCTGACACAGTATAGGTTAATTGCTGTATATAATGTTATAAATTGCTATAAAAGAGGCAGGAAATTGAATGAACGCGGTATAAAGCATGCCTGTATCAGACACTTCGATGAACTCTTGCGCACAGCAGGTCAAATGCTCTAATGAAGTCTGTAAAGGGTGCTTTTCATTATTAGCACTCAGTACAAATACCTACCCCAGGGCTTCTAGATCCCACACCCTATGCTCGGGGCGGTGATACCCGGTCTCGCCCTGTAATAAAGTGTCTACAAATGTTGAAATAGCCACGCGTGGCCTGCCTTTTCTGTGTAGCGGGAGGTGATGGATGGGGTTCAGCTGACAACACTGAGATCAAAAAGAGACTGGACAGACGATCCAGCTTCCCCCGAAGAACCACGTGACCACCACTACCCCCGCCGATAATATTGTTATCGTCTTAATTTTGGCTCTCATGACTTAAGAATTAGTATGCATGTACAGAGGTTACTGATTTAAAAAGAAAAGTGTGCATGCTATATTTCCGTCTGTTTATATTTTCGTCCTGTGAACGAAGACTATACGGAGATCCCGTAAAGGGCTCAACAGCCCGTCCCAGGAATCCTATTTCTGCAGTGTGTGTGTGGGGGGGGGGGGGGGGGTAAGGTCCTAGCCCAGGTAGACATTGTGGCGAGAGTGCTTCTAAACTTTATAACTCGGTGAGAACGATACGAAACGATACAAAATCCAGCTTTCCGTTCTATATTTCCAAGACCTTTATGTTGACAAAAAGGTGAAGTGCGGCCCCTGCCCTTTTTTATTCTGCGCCTGTGTCCCGTTCAAAGTTGCATGCCACTGGTCTCTTTCAGTAATTCCCATCCTTTTCTCCAACACATATCTCTTTTATACAACTAAGAAAAATTAGAAGTAACTGAAATAAGCCCGCCACGCATTGTCACAGTTGTCTCCTTTACTTCCTTGCAACAGTCATGCACTTTTGTTTCGATCCATATCAAATTAGAGAAGCTCGCTTAGTTATGGTTGTATATATTGCCTTCATATTGTCTGTTAGAGACGGTGGTAACACTAAATTTCAATCGTTCATATAGTCACTTAACATTTATTTGCACATGCAGTTTGTTGTATTTTATTGATGCAATATGCCTGGAGCGTCAGCTGGTAACGCGATCTTCATGCACTTGGGACGTAGCTTGTCGATTTCATCACAAGGCTCTCTTCATTTTACTCATATGCAGTCAGAATTCTTGATACCGGTAGGCATGCCGGGCTGATATAACCTGTTGTAACAAGGCCATGATACAACCCAATCATCTCGTGCCTTGTCGCATGGGCCGAGATTTGAATCTAGTTGACGACATTCGTGGTCTGTTCATGACATATAGTCCAAGGTAATAGCGTACCTGCTTGTTTATTTCATATAAAAATATGATATCTGCTTGTCAATCCTCTTTTTACAAATATACACACATAACGTCATACATGTAATGAATTACCAGGTATTGGCTGTGTAGCACGTTTGTACGAACCTGCCATCCAGATGGCCTCCCACGCTTACTAGCACTGTATGTACCGCCAGAGCGCGCCTGGTTCTTCATACCAAACAGTTTATTGGGATAATAAACAATTTATAGTGGGAGCATGGTGCCCGTAAATCCTCGTACTCAAACAGCTTCACCCTGTTTACTGGACCTGTAAGCCCAGTATGACTTAAACATGATTCTTTGACCCTGAGTTTATTTTAGTTTATTTTTTAAATTCACGTCTTGTATATTAATAACTGTTTAACTCTTTGGTAAAAAAGATATACACAACAGGCTAAGGTAATGAATTATGTATTATAATTATTTACACACATATAACTATACCAGTCACAATTTATGGATGCATAACGACCTTAGTTTATGCTTCTTCATCTGATTAATTTTCTGCACGATGCGAAAGTGCGTTCATGCAAATAATCCAGTTTCTCGTATTACCGTAGAAATGCGATTTATTTCGCACCATGTGAGCAGCGTCAACCTTGAACAGTGAACGCAGTTACAGCCTAGTGTCTGCAGGAGAGATTTATCTTCTGTTAAAACAGGCTAGTTACTCAAGCCAATCACTTTGATAACAACACACTTTTGTTCCGTCAGTGTGCAAACGATGGCCCTTTTTTTATCTACTCTCATTCAAAGGCTGGATACGGTGTCAAAAACTGGCTGTGACTTGTGACAGATGCCGTAAACAGTGGAGTGGTGGCAGATGTCGTAAAGATATACATATAGGTGATTGTTCTTTCCCAACCGCCTATACCAGACTGTAAATCACCTTGTCGCGGAGAAAGCAAGATGAAGCGATGCCTTTAAGGGCACTATCTTATAAACAAACCTAATTCCTCGGTGTATTTTTACACAATCTCCTTATGTTAAGTGCAGAAAGGTCATTTCGGACATTTTGAAAATGAGCTGGGTAATTCATTAGGTTGTAGAAAATGACTCGATTTGCCACGTGTAACTTAAGTATACCTAAAATCATACATGCAGCAGTACTCCAATGGTATATCGTCGACATATACTTTACAGAAGTTTTTCTTGGTAACAGTTTGAAAAGTACACTGCCATATGGGCTCATTTCTATTTAAACACATTTCGGATCTGAAACAGTAGGCGGATCTCTCTATATACAGCGACTCTATATACTGTGTGGAATCCCACTTTACATCGCCTGATCGTTCCCCGTCCTAACTACACTTGAATTTTGGATAAACCATGCAGTAAAACAACTTACAAATTCTTACAAAGCTTTTATCTGCTGTTATGCTGAATAATATTACAGTATCGTTTAATGGAACAAGGGACCCATGGGTAACGGCGCTCAGTTGAATTTTAGCAAATACAAGATATAGCTGTTTTTTTTTTAATTTTAGCAAATGCAAAATATACAATTTACTATTTTTTTTATAAAATAGCACTTGAAAAGCTAAGAGGAAATGGCCATGCACTTTAACGTACTATTTCACAGATGTAGGAGCCTTTCAGGGTCAAATATCAAGTATCAGTATTTCAGCTATACGCGGTAATATGTGCGTAAAATAACTACTCCACTGAGAATGTATGAACCCCTGTCAATTATAGAATAAGGAAGAAAGTGGAGATAAGCTGAAGTATAATAATACACATTTAATCTATTCACTGAAATAAAATGTTGAAAAAAAAAAATCATTTTCAAATGAGCGTTTACTAAATCTGATAAGTACATATTGCACTGTGTAATACATGAAAATTGTGACCTGAAACCATTTAATAACACAATAAGGTATAAAAAAACATGATGGGCCTGTGAGTTATATTAAAGGATACATTTGACCAACAAAAAATGTGTAAATGTAATATATAATTCTAAAAACAGGTTAAACATTTCGAAATGATAATTCAAAACATTTTCATCATGGCTTTTATGTTTTATCATAACACAATCCACACATATTTAATTAGATCACCACGCTTCCCTGTCTTGTTGGTGCGATGACGTAGCAGGAAGTTTATGGATTTAAATGAATATCTGGCATAAATATTACATGGGTTAGCGTGTGCTATTCTAAATATTCTTTACCAATGTCCAATTATTGCTTGGCATTTACTCATATATTGATGATGTGCTTGCCCAGAACAATTATCAAATGACCTCTGCCTGTTTGTCTTTGTCATCTCTATATGTCCAGATAAATGGAAGTCTTCAATCGCCCCGAAGCATCCGCCGATCGCCCGCAAATGAGAGATAATTGGCTATCTAACTGGTTATCTTGAAAATTAGCTCATGGACAAAAATAAATATCGAGTGTAATTACCCTGACTAAATCTTTTTTTTAATCAGGCGTATTGGAAAATTAGCTCAAACACGGCCATAAAAAAAGAGTGAAGTAAAGATATGAAAATTTGCATTCCGTTTCAATAGACCTTAGAAAGCCTTAAAATTCCATCCCCTCCCCAAACTTTGGGACCCAAACATTAACATAGAAATGAACTCACGAGCCCCACAAGCCTCCCTCCCTACAGGGAAAGGCTTAATAAACCGATAGCGGCTATTATGGCTGGATTGGTTGTACGCTCCCATTTATAACTTTTAAACATGTATGTTTGTTTTTCCGGGAGGCATGTTCTGGACTGAGTTTGATCTTAACATTATTTCTTAATGACTTTATGACTTCATACCCCACATATTCCCGAAATATTTTGTGGATTTTTAGTTTATTTATATTCCCTAGCATCTCTGAATTTGCTAAATATTAAAACAGATAACAGTCAAAGTGAAATATCGCGGCAGTGTGGAAGGCACCATGCATCTGTCTTACAACCTTGCATGAGAAAGCTTCCAAGCTAAAGCATATGTAAAATTGATAAGGATTCATCTGAATCAAATATGAGGGCGAACAATTTTCATTTTAACAAATCAGATACACAACCTGAGTTTAAGGCAATAATCTGACAAGAATTCTGTTAAATTTGGAAATAATATGTCAAGATCATAAAGTAATTAAGAGTATGGATAAATATTGGGAAATTTGGACATTTTCTCTGAGGTGCACCTTCAACTTTGCATTAAAAAACCGAGCCGACAACGCCCCGAATTAATTGTACTTATATATATATATATATATATATATATATATATATATATATATATATAAAAAAATCCCCAGGTCTCATGCTCAATCTGTCCTAAACACTGACCATCTACTACAGCACTCCAGGACTGCGGGGTCCCATTTCTGGTCCATGTTTACAATAAGTGGCTCCGTTAGGAGCCAGCATCCTGGTGGTACCACACGGTCTTGGACTGTTGTGAGTCTGTGAGGTTGGATAAGCGTATGATTGTGCGGACCACGCCGACAATAAACAGCTTTGACCCTGACCTGAGGTTGTGATAAGGCGCGAAGTAAATCATACCGGAAGTGCGGAGATCGTCTGCTTTACAGTTCACATCAATTATGTGCCATATGCATATGTCCGACTTGTACCCAACTCTTTCATCTCTTTGATTTATTGTACATGGTCATGTGGCCAACGGTTAAATTTGCACAACACCTGGTTCTGCAGTAAACATTACTGAGGGATGGGTTTAAAAAATTTAGGATCATCAGGAATTTGCATTTACACCGTATATAGGAGTAAAAGCCTAAGTAGATCCACAATCCTAGAAAACGCTGCATAAAGGTTATTTTCCATGTAAGTATGGGGTTTAAACCCCGACCTCCCCTCCGATCTCGTCCCTGCATGGGGATAGTTATATCCTTATGATTTGTTGTTGAAAGGTCGAAGTTCAAACTCCAGAAAACGATTATTACAAAACCGATACAAAACCCTTGATTTTAAGCTCTTAAATTCTTGATTTTCGTAAGCTCCAAAGTTTAATTATCTATTCCTTTGCTTAATTTCATTTAAAGACTGATACACAAATAGAAAGCGAATTGTCTTGCTCTGTAAACAGGAAGAAACGTTATGCTAACAACATATAATCTAACGGGGGTTAATTATATATACACGATATATGACTAGCAATATCATGACCAGAAGCAATTTTAACGTGACATGGCATTATGAGAAGGGTGTGAGGTAAAAGTGCATTAATTGTACATACATATATATATATATATATATATATATATATATATATATATATATATATATATATTTAAATCACAGAATGTAGGCTGGATCGGACAGCCTGGTCGGGGCGCTTTACGTCAAGGATAGAGTTCCCACACTTGCCCAATAACCTAAGGCAGCGCTAGAATTTAAGAAAGACTGGTATACAGGTGTTTTGACAAGTCTGACAAGTATCGCTGACAGACACCGGAGCAGTGGCTCCACACGCCTATGTGATTCACGTCCGGGTGACAGGCCTCTCAAAAAGACGTGCACTCACAGTTTATGTACGCATGCAGCAAGGTGAAAACAGTTCAAGGCTATAGACACATCCGATTGTGACGTCACAGAAACTAGGTCACTGACCACGTGGTGCTCTGTAAGGCAAAACATGGGCTGCGTCAGGCACTGGACAAGCTATTTACACTACAATACCAGTCTGAGTTATCCTTCCTTTTTCTCACTGTTTAGTGTCATATTCTATATCCAACACCATAAACATGTCATTCTAGTGTCCCTACAATTTAATAGTGATTTTAACTCCAGGAGGCCTTCCCCAGAACATTTAAACTTGCAGCTGACAATCCCACCTGGTGTTCAGCATCCTTGCATTTAGTCATGGCTAATCAAGAGGTTTTAACATTTAAGTTTTCACGCTTCATTCTATATATTTGTAACATGCTTTCCTACCACAAGTGCATTTCGATTCATGTGACGTACATGAATAATTTTATTCACTTAATCAGCAGAAGAAATGTCAGACTTCATTGTCCAGACCTGGACCTACCTGTTGGCGGGAGTAAATGTTATAAATGCCAAAAAGGGAGTACAGCCTTCACTTTGGTGGATCATTTCCCATAAGTCACATTTCAGAGTTGTTCTTTTTTCTTCTAAATATAAAATCAATTCATAAGAATAAATTTGTCTTTAGACCTGTCTATCAGCTGATCCAAGTTGAGAATGTCCATGGAAGCTTTATCTGATGACAAAATTAATTACTCATTTTCCTAAGTTAATTTGAGACTCATAATCTGTAACACATATACCCCTTCACTTAATATTCAATGAATGATTTTGATGAATCTCATATAGATTCTTATTCCTTAAATAATAATAACAAATAATATTAATAATAATAATAATAATAATATTGTTATATTTTTATTATTATTATATATTTTATTATCATCAATAATAAATCATAATAATAACTTTAATAATAATATGAATATCATTAATATCAAAACTACTGGAAAGGACAACCCCAAGCAAATCCATATATTTCAATGTTTCTTACAGTTATAATCAATTTTACTTTATTTTAATTTATATTCTAATCAAACGCCACAAATTTTTAACCACAATTTAACATAAAAACTTACACAACACAATTGCTTTCTCTTTCAAACGAACACATACCGTTGCATTTATCGATTACATCGCCTCAATGATTATTTAACTTGTTACAATAATACTTCAAAGGAAACCATTCTTTACATTGTTTAACAGTTACTCTTTTGGCAATATTTATTATAATAACAGTAATAATTAGAATATATAAAAATATTTGCAAGGTTCCTTTCTCATTCATGGTTCATATGAAGTACTGTATAGTGGTATTTATTTTTTCATATACTAGTGGAAACCAAAGCAAGGTGTTGGAAGACATCAATCATTTATTTCGAATAATACTACATTAATTATATAAAATAAATGGAAGTTTTTGGTGGGAGGATTATTATTGCCCTGTTTGAAATAAGAATTGGTATTAAGATGTGAATAGTGATTTATGGGCAGGGATTTGATGATATTTCTATATTTTTATTGGTCCGGGGGATGGCGGGGGGGGGGGGGGGGGGGCATGTTACCTTGTTATAAGCCATACAAAATATGAAGCAGTTAAGAAGGGAACACATTTTTTGTAAGTTGGTCACAAAAAAACATGATATCCTATATAGAATCATTCAAGTTTGATTGCAGTTTTTTTTTGTACAGTATGAGACATCACTTGTTACATCATTACTGACACTCATATATACATGTATTGGCCTATGATGAGCACCAAATTTTTGCAGATTAGCAAGATTATGATATACTTATATAAATTTAAATCTACGTGGCACTATCAGTTTTAGAGAAGAGACTGAAGAGACAGTTGAGTATTCTTGTATTAGTTTTTTTACTTAGGGAAAACTGCACCATTAATTGTATTTTCATGCTAGTTATAGGCTACTGTTATAAACCATGGATTTTTTTTCATTAAAATTTAACATATTTTCAAGTTTTATAAGCTATATGGAAGACAAGTCTTCTTAGAGATTTAAACTACTTTATCATTTCTGCACTATACGATCTTATATTCACAAGTGTCATCTCTGACAGAACTGACCAAATTGATCTAGTGCAGTAAATAGCCTAGGCTAGTCCCTTTTATTTCACTGGGTTAAGTGTAGACTAATTTATTGCGATAATAAAGTTACTGTGGGACATGGCAGAGTGTCTTTTATTTTGATACTGATCAAACATACATTGATGCTATATTATATAGGTAATCTGTGCTGATTATATGGCTGGCAGTCAAGCTGGGCTGTGTTTCTTGCCTTACGGCCCAGTGCGCATGCGCCAGTTTGGGGGCTTTGTTTGCAAACATCGGATGTGTCTATACAAAGTTGAAACACTCATCGATCAGCGCGTGATGGACAGGCTGCAGGGCTGAATGTCCAGTGTAAGTCTCGCTGATATGCAGGGAAACATGGAGAGGATAAATTTCAAGGCCGAGCATAGAATACAAACTATTTATTGTTCAGCGCCTTTTTCATTAACCACAAGGCCAGATGCAACATGTTTCCTTATCGCAATATTTATACTTCCACATTGTTCACGTAATAAGAACATCTATAGAAGTGTTCTTTTTGTGTTGATCACATTACCAGCTATTGTGTGTCTGTCAACAGTGTAATTCATATTGCGGTCTAAAAGTGTCTTGAAAGAAAGTAATCTTTACTTTGACAGTGGCATATCTATCTATCTGTATGTCTGTCTGTGTGTTCAGTTGTTATTTCACTTACACTTTCTAGCTAGAGAGTTTCATTTCATATATGGACTCGCACTCAGCTCGTGATAGTTTTATATTTCCCTGTCAAATTATGAATAAAAGGCAGAAATTATCCAAGGACAGCTAATCCTTGTCTTTATAGGATAGTGTTAGACACACCTGTACGCCATCGGGTCTTCCCGGAGAGACTTGCTTACATGCAGTCTGATCTGACATCCGGAGTCCCTTAAAAAGCTACCCATGCTTAAAATAACCCCATGCATCGTTCACGACCTCGAAAATTGGCCGATTTGTCAAGTCTGTCGACTTTACAAAGTCTGCCGACTTTTCTGTATATCGATCTCCTGAATTTCGGGCAGTGAGAATTTCGAACCAACCCAAGTCGGAGAGTCTCACTATATCACACTTTGCCCGAATTTCTGACGGTTTGATGAGCTGAATTTCAACACAGCCAGCTTGTAGATTGTCAGGTGTATTGGTCGGTTTAAGAAACTGTCAATGTGACCACAAATTGACACTGAAGAGGTACATATACGTACCCACCGCATTCCGGGAAATGCCAAAGATTCTCCTTATATCGGGTCTAGTAAATGACCACGGTATATGAGAACGGCGCAAGCTAACGCAGGGCACGCGCTAAGAAGGTAGGCAGGAAGCATGTTACAATGATATAATGAAAGCCTAGCTCCCTGAAGTCCTAAGACATCAGAACTCACAGGAACTCGTCTACATAAACTTAGGATGTTGAGGTATAATCGTCGCCCGCGATGAACGTTCGATACGGGGCAAGCCTAATAAAAGAAAGCTTGGCATTCCCACGCGCGGCGATATCTGATTAATTACTTGGAGAACCTGGGTGAAATTGAGACTGACCTGAGCCGATGACTGCCACAGTCAGAATCGAACCCGCACCTCCAGGTGACATGAGTCAGTTGTAAAACGTGCTAATCATCTAGCTGACAATAAGAATGTTTCCTCTCCCTCTGAAATAATTTAATCCCCGAAATGATTTTAATTCTCGATTTTTGTGACTTAGATTTTCTTTGTTTTATGAATTGCTATATTAATCAAACATTTACCATCAGTTGATACTTAAATAAAGCAAAGTATTTGTCTGTACGACTATAGTTATGTTTTCTTCCGCACTTTGTCCCGGTGTAAAATACCATTTTTCATTTCTTTAGAAAAATTTAAGTGTCTAAATAATAATTTTATACCAGTTAGAAGTTTAGAGTATATTTGCTGAACAGATGGTCTTTCGTGCATTCACCGTTCAGTGAATTAATATAATATATGACTGAAATTTACAAATATTCAGAACCCATTTGACAAAGCTCCTCACGTTATTCAAATAAATTTCCAAAACAATGTATATCTCTTAAAGAAATATATTTATATATTCGTATTATATATATATATATATATATATATATATATATATATATATATAAATCCTGCTGATATGCCTTAGCCGGTTATATATTATTACGTGTGAAGACAATAAGGTGTTATCCAGGGCACGTACTTGACGCCATGACACATACATCTCAGGAAAGGAAAGTATGACAGTTATCATGATGGTGCTCACTTCTAAATCCACTTGGTGCTGAGGTCATAAATACAGCAAGAAAGACATTCCTGGAGATGTGGCTTTTCTTATGGTTCCATTAAGTGGTCTCGTCTTCGTTCTTGCGTACAGGATGGGGTTCTCTGAGTGTTTACACACACAAAACAGTTAAGTGAGCTTACGACAGCTATCGTCTAAGTGTTACTTGTGTTCAGCAGATCCATAACGGGTTAGACATGTGTGCACTATAAGAAGTCAGAGAGCCCTCGGGATTCATACCAAACTTTTGGCAGGATTGTAGAATATATACAGTGAAAAATGTATGACAATTTTATCGTTTAGCAGCTCCATACATGGTTGAATCACGTGTGAGCCCTGCATGTTTGATAGATAAAAAGGTGATAAATGTTTCATATATATAAAGAGAGAGAGAGAGAGAGAGAGAGAGAGAGAGAGAGAGCCACTTTATAAATTAAGTTATTTTATTTTCTACAAGCCCTGAAAAAAAGCCAAAAATTCTTGTGTTGTATCGAGAGATTTCAGCACCCGACAACATGGTTTACCAAGGCACAAGTGCAATCCGGTCTCAGAGAGGCCTCCTGCCAGCACGCGGGGCTGGTAAAGCACTGCACCGACATGTGGACAGCTGCGTCACAGCCAGTTCCTTATCAGATGCGTGGGTCCTCAAAGGGGAAAAAAGCATTACCGCTTTGAGGCTGAAAACACCAGATTTATTACAGCTTTGTCAATACAGTTTGTAAGTTAGCCAAGAGAGAGATGTAACTGTAAGCCTTTAGAAATTGTTCTTTGGATTCGTAAGAGATACTTGCAGTTCCCCTCCAGACTAGCGACCTTTGCCCTGGCTGGGATGTTCATGTCTAATACAGTTATATTTGCTTTTGGGTGGCAGTGAAATGTTTTGGTGTTTTATCAAAAAAACCTTAACAGCAACTTACTTCCTCCCTTATATTGCAGTAACGTTTATAAAACGTGACATTAGCTGTCATTAGCTGGTATTTTTTTAGAAAGGTAATTAAAGCTTAAGTTAAAAATAATTTGCCAGCTAAGAATCCGATCCAGATAAAACGAGCGTTCATCACTGCAACGTTTACACATGGTCATTTTGCAAGAAATAGCAACCACACAAAATCAGAGAATAATTTAAATTAATATTAAGAATAAATAAAACTGTGTAATTACAATCGTTCATATTCTTTTTTGTTTGGTCTGTAAGGTTAATGATCAGTGACATTGCTAAATCCCACCGTAAATGAAGCAAATTACTTAATACCATAACATTATGTATAGTCAAAGTTTGAAAGATAAATGTGAATTTTCGTCTGATACTTTTACCTGTACCAACTTTTATGTTACATATCGTATAGGCTTATATATACCTATCAAAAGATGATAACGTTTGGTAACGTTTAAGGTAAAAAAGGTGACCACCTACATTCGCTTCATTTCAATATTTTTATCTGTTAGAGGAAACGTGGGCGACCACCCTTATGTGAATATTTGATGTTGAGCACCTGAAAATAATTCATAAAGTATGAGACCCCACAATCTGCATGGCAGACGAGAATTTTGACGGAAGCAGACGATCCATTTTTCGCGGGATACACGCACAGCATGACAACATGCCGACGCATTGAACAAGTCGAGAAAATAACTCGAATACGATCCTCTCTTGTTTTCTTCGCCGATATATGTAAAATGAGGTTATAGAGATAGATGTCAAGGAAGAATAAACACGCTTCATTTTGTTAAAGGTGCCCATTCACCTACTTTTTGAAAAAGAATCTATATGTGATTTCTGGCTTCCTATGTGTATATATTATTGATCTAAGGGTAATTGTGCATGGTTGTGAAAAGTTCTTATAAGGCCTTCGTGAAGGTAGTATGAATTTGTTTATCAACAACATGTTTATAAACACAGCACTGCTGACGAACGGGAAAACCTGTCACCTTAGGTGGTAGGTTGTATAAATATACGGAGGTAGAAAGGTCACTTGTTGCAAAACGCCCTTTGCAAAGCTCTGGGTTATCTGACTTGCTGACATGCAGATGCCCTTGTTGAATTTGTTTTGATTACTTTTGCGATTTAAAATGCATTAAAAATCTTTCTAAATAAGTGGGTCTTGTGACTTTGACCTTTGACCTTATGACCTCAAAATCGTTAGAGTTCTTCTTTATAGTTGGGTCCTATATATTTAAGTCAAGTTTGAAATCCATATACCAATCCAAACTGGAATTATCAACAGGAAACAAATTTGATGGACATACAGACAGACGAACAGACTGACGGACACGGTAATTACTATAGGGCATCCGCTTTTTCAAGCGGAGACTTAACTAGACATTTCTTGGCACCACAGGTGCCAGAGTATCCCCAGACATAGTAGGCCCCCCTCCTACAAGAACAGACCCCCATTTTTAGCAGCATATACTGACACTTGGCATATTTATTGTTTATTCCATCTAACGATCCATAATCTTGTTGAAGATGTTGGTCCTGTGACCTTGATCTTTTAAAAGATGTGTCCTGTGACCTTGACCTTTGATCTCATAACCCCAAAATCAATTTGGGTCTTGCTTTTCCAATGGGACATATGCAAGTCAAGTTTGAAATCTATACATCAATAAAGCAGGAATTATCATCCAGAAACTTATTTTTGGACAGATGGCTCCTGTGACCTTCACCTTTGACCTTGTGACCTCAAAATTGATAGTGTTCTTCCTCTCTTGGCAGGAGAACTATATGTGCAAGATGAAAGATATGAGATGAAATGTTTGGCTGAAAGTGCATCCACATCTTTTTAAAGATGTGTCCTGTGACCTTGACCTTTGACCTCATGACCCAAAAATCAATTTTGGTCTTACTTTTCCAATGGGACATATACAAGTCAAGTTTGAAATCCATACATCAATAAAAGCAGGAATTATCATCCAGAAACTAATTTTTGGACATATGGCTCCTGTGACCTTCATCTTTGACCTTGTGACCTCAAAATTGATAGGGGTCTTCCACTCTTGGCAGGTGAACTATATGTGCAAGAGGAAAGATCTGAGATGAATTGTTTGGCTGAAAATGCATCCACAATCTTTTTAAAGAGGTTTCCTGTGACCTTGACCTTTGACCTCATGACCCCAAAATCAATTTGGGTCTTGCTTTTCTAATGGGTCAATAACAAAGCCAAGTTTGAAATCAATACATCAGTAAAAGATGGAATTAAAATCCAGAAACTAATTTTTGGACAGATGGCTCCTGTGACCTTCAACTTTGACCTTGTGACCTCAAAACTGATAGGGTTCTTCCTCTCTTGGCACGTGAACTATATGTGCAAGATGAAAGATCTGAGATGAAATGTTTGGCTGAAAATGCATCCACATCTTTTAAAAGATGTGACCTTGACCTTTGACCTCATGACCCCAAAATCAATTTGGGTCTTGCTTTTCCAATGGGACATATATAAGTCAAGTTTGAAATCCATACATCAATAAAAGCAGGAATTATCATCCAGAAACTAATTTTTGGACATATGGCTCCTGTGACCTTCACCTTTGACCTTGTGACCTCAAAATTGATAGGGGTCTTCCACTCTTGGCAGGTGAACTATATGTGCAAGATGAAAGATCTGAGATGAATTGTTTGGCTGAAAATGCATCCACAATCTTTTTATAGAGGTTTCCTGTGACCTTGACCTTTGACCTTATGACCCCAAATTCAATTCCGGTCTTGCTTTTCCAATGGGTCAAATACAATTCAAGTTTGAAATCCAAACATCAATAAAAGAAGGAATTATCATCCAGAAACTAATTTTTGGAGAGATGGCTCCTGTGACCTTCACCTTTGACCTTGTGACCTCAAAATTGATAGGGTTCTTCCTCTCTTGCCAGGTGAACTAAATGTGCAAGATGAAAGATCTGAGATGAAATGTTTGGCTGAAAATGCATCCACATCTTTTTAAAGATGTGTCCTGTGACCTTGACCTTTGACCTCATGACCCCAAAATCAATTTGGGTCTTGCTTTTCCAATGGGACATATATAAGTCAAGTTTGAAATCCATACATCAATAAAAGAAGGAATTATCATCCAGAAACTAATTTTTGGACATATGGCTCCTGTGACCTTCACCTTTGACCTTGTGACCTCAAAATTTATGGGGGTCTTCCACTCTTGACAGGTGAACTATATGTGCAAGATGAAAGATCTGAGATGAATTGTTTGGCTGAAAATGCATCCACAATCTTTTTAAAGAGGTTTCCTGTGACCTTGACCTTTGACCTCATGACCCCAAAATCAATTTGGGTCTTGCTTTTCCAATGGGACATATATAAGTCAAGTTTGAAACCCATACATCAATAAAAGCAGGAATTATCATCCAGAAACTAATTTTTGGACAGATAGCTCCTGTGGCCTTGACCTTTGACCTTGTGACCCCAAAATTTATATGGATCATCCATTATTGGCAAGTGAGCTATATATTCAAGATGGAAGACCTGGGATGAAAGTTTGGCTTAAAATGCATCCACAGTATCTTTTAAAATGCCAATCCAGTGACCATGACCTTTGACCTCATGACCCTAGAACCTATAGGGTTCTTACTTTAGTGGTTGGCCATACATAAGTCATGTTTGAAATCCATATGGCTATCAACACTGGAGATATCATAAGAGGTGTGTGATATTCACCATATATGGCAATATTCAAGGTCAAGGCCACTATCATAGGAAAGGTCATGACCCCAATTTAAATAAGCATCATCCCATAACCCATACCTATGTATATGCATAATATAAAAGAAATCTGTCCATTAGTTTTTGACTTATAATGCTCACAGTGCTGTAAGGTGGCAATTTAGGGGGTATTAAACGGCACGAAAACAAGTAAAGAATAATAGGTGGCGCCACCAGTTTCTGGAACATGACAACCCTATCCATGATCTTCCATCAACTTGATTTTGGGATAAATCCATGCAAGATTTCTTGATATATTAAAGAATTTGTGTGATTTTCCCCAAAATTGGACCTATTCAAGGTCAAGGACACTCTCCTAGTAAAGGTCATGACCTCATTTTAAATAGGCGTCGTCCTCTTACCCATATCTATACATATACCAAGTTTGGTAAAGTTCCGTGAAATATTTTTTGGGTTATCGCGCCAACAAGATTCATATGCGGCGGCGGCGGCGGCGGCGGCGGCGGCGGCGGCGGCGGCGGGACCGGTATGAAAACATAGTATCCCCCGACTTTGTCTGGGGATACAATTAACACACAAGTTTTAAGGACACTATATGAAACCATGCACAGTTGCGAATCTGATAGCATCAATATAATTTGGCTGTCTTAAAATAAAGTAAAAAATTCATTAAAATTAGAAAAAAATACAGGTAGCGCTACCAGTCCAAAGAAACCAGTTATAATAGATAAACACACGAGGTTTCAGAACACTAGATGAAACTACAGCAGAGAAACTGACATTACTGCTGTCACTTGACGGTCTCAAAAACAGAAAAATATCGAAAAAATTTGAAAAAATACACATGGCGCCGCCAGTTATCAGGAACTGACAACACTAGTCATGGTCAATATTCAAGACAAGATTCATGGCAATCCATGTATTAATGATCAAGAAACCGGAGGTTTTAGGAAAAAAATATTCGGTTCTCAGGCTCTTTTTTTCAGAAATCAGTGCCTGCGGGCAGTTTTTTTTTATTTTAAATTATTTGTTATATGTTTCGATAAAAATGTCAAATGATAAGGGAGAAGCCTGATAATAACAGATTTATTTTGATAAACAAGTAAAAGCACTACATTCGAAAGGAAATATATCAGAATTGTATGATTTTATCTTCTTGAAAGAAATGTCCGGGCGGCTGGAGCTAAAAATTGGTAAGTTTCTATAGAAAATTAAAATAAAAAATTTGATGCGGGGGTTTAAAATTGACGCGGGCGGTGCCTGAGAACCGTCCCTTTACTTTTTTTGGCCTTATATCAATTTTTTTTTATTATTCTGGGGGTTACTTACAAGCCCGATAGCTCGGAGGACCTAAATTTAGGTTTTCAAGGAGATTTTTTTTTTACCTCCCTGGATATTCAGTTACAGGTTTCAATAGGGTCAGCGGTTACGATTTTGGCCCTGCTTACAGGCGGACGACGGACAAAGCACCATTCCTATATACCTCAGTTGATTTTCAGTCAGCTGAGTTCATAAAGAAATTGAACAGAACAACAGATCTAAGACATTATGGCATCAGACGAATTGATAGCAAATGTAGTATAAGTTATATTGTGCCCATATATATATTCGTACACAGGCACACAGAATGGCGAGTATATATATCTGTATAACCTAGCTGTCACTGTCAAACACGAAGTTAAGGTTCTTAAAATCTATTGTAATACAAACAAATGTTCCTGATATATATATATATTATAACAATTTATTTTTTTAATAGTATAATGAGAGGTTTGTGATAGAAAATGGCCCCAAAAAGTCATACATACTAGGTAATAAAACAGTCGACAAACAAAACAGCTGGTCATACAGATAAAAAAATGCTGCATGTGCTGAAAGCATCGAAATCTTGAAGACACATGTGGATATATGAGTGGGCGAACGTTGATATTTATATATACATTCACGCAGATGCGTTTCATTAATTAGTCAAAAGCAACATCTGAATAAAATGATACAGTTCGTTTACGTGTATTTCGGGATTATACATGTATAGTTCATCGAGCGTAATATCTTGTTTGAGTCATTTTCTTAGATTTATTCCTGTGAAGATGCAGCTACGTTGTAAGAGAGTAATCTTGCTATACCACGCACCACCGTTAGTTTACGCTTTGTTTGCAAAACATGGCATCTGCTGATGACGGGACAGCAGGATGAAGAGAGTAATGGGCAATAAACCGGCGGGATATAAACAAAAGACGTGGGATATAGAGGAATGTGATACATCCGACCTGATATGAAGAGGGATTAATGTTATCTGTTCAGGTCTGGAGGGTGTAGATGGCTTTGTTTCAGCAGCGTGGGAACACACCTTATCATCAGGTACTACACACATGACGTTATGGGATGTCATTTTTTGTCTCCAAAGTTCTCGAGTTCCTTGACAACAACGCTGCTGCTATGTTTAGGTGACAAAATCTCTGTAAACACTTCATTCTATCTTTTTTTAGCACTTTTTGGCAAAAATTATAAATGCCAATGTTATGTAAGTGACTATGTTTATTGAATAACATTACCCATGAGTTAATATTACCTCCTTACAGATGGCGTACCAAATCCTTCAAGAGCAATTAGAAGTAGCTTACAAGTTCATATGGATACAATTTTTATAGACACAGGATTTTATTACCTATTTCCTTTTGGGAACGCCATGCTTAAATCCTCTCTGCAAAACATGAATTTAGTCTCTGCATCACAGGGATACACAAATAACCTATAGGACAGGTGCATTTCATAGTGGACATTTGAATCCACGACTTCATGTTACTGCTCCGATTTATAGTGAAATATTAACCTGGTCTTTAATAATGGTTTTGGTGTCTGATACGTTTTCTAGATTTTCGAGAGCGACATAAAGAGAAACATGATATATCCAGGAGGAATCCGAGATTATTTAATACATTGGTCTTCACGCTCAGCTCTGACAGGACTAATAAGTTTTAATTAAATTTGATTAAGTTGTCTTTCGGGCGGAGGTGGGGGATCGCTATAACCTGAACCAGCTGTGGAATTTATGTTAATTTAAAATCACGGCCATCTGCAATTAATTAACACACCATATGAATATTTTTAACTGTTTATGGACATGGCCTTATTGTTAGATAAACCAGATAATTTATTTTTTATCAAATAAGTTGAGTACACCCATAATTTCGACATGCGAGATCCGGGTTTTGATGTGTACACAAATTGGCAGCCCCCATGAGCGGTTTCGAGAAACTGGGGGAAATAAACCTGTCCGGGTTCGATAACGGGGCGGGAATGCGACACGAGAGTACTCCGAAGTCCAGGCCAGGTCCTATATCTGCGAAGAGAGTTGGGTGATAAGGACACGTGTATCGGCAAAGTTTAGAGCGGAATATTGCTCTTTTTGGCCACGTCCAAACCTTAATTTATAGAAGGATATATAAAGGCAAATATCAAGAAAAACTTTCCTTTATACAAAGGCAACTCGTTCGTGAAGCGTAGTCTTCTAGGCGTTTGGTTTTCCTTGAGGTTCAGTGACAAATGAAATTTATGATAATGAAAGGTGTAACATTTATGAAATTCTATAGAATAGTTGAAATGTGTGTGAGAAAACTAGTCATTAAAGCACTCAGACTAAACCGGCATTCCATATTTTGGCACTGGTCACATCAAACATGATTTCGCAACTGAACGGATGTCGCATATCTTATCGCTCAGTGGGGCACTGTAGATCGTCACCAGAGGTATGTATGAGAGCATAGCTGTGGTCTAGGCGCCCGCCAGTCAACTTCCTTTGACACCGTGCAGTGTGAGGTGTTATTTTTAAAAGAATATATATCCTGCGGGCTGCGGCTACAGAAAATTTATATTTTTATTGTAACAATTAATCTTTTATCAAAATGTTTTCTGTTAATTAATATAATTAAAATTATTAAAGATCCTGTTTTATACGTAATTTATAATAGTGGTCTATCAGGTATAAGCAAGTTAGCACGCCCTCTCAAACAACAACACTCAAAGATGCGATGCTTTTAAGAACACCAAGCTAATTTAGGATTCAGATAGCTCAAAGGAAAAGGATGTTAATGCGACGTGGGAAAATAACAACCAAATTTTCAAAAATAGGCATAATATATGGTCAAGCAACATGTTTACGGATATATAAAAAACTAGGAAATCCACGTCTATTTCCAAGGTTTTTCCTCTTATCTCGGACATTTATGAGGGGCATGTAGGGGCGGATCTGTTACAGCTAGGACTGACACATGTATCCTGGTCTGTTCTGGTTTCTCCTCACCTCGTTACTCTGACAGTGCTGTAGGATTCACACTCATTTAGAATCACAGTGTGTAGTCGTGTATTGATACCAGCACTAAGCAGAAACATCTGTACAGACTTGTAACCAATGCCAAGTGGAGGTGTTTATAAGAAACTACCCCCGGACTGATTTATGTCTATATATTTATACATGCGATTCTCAACAGCTTATTGATGCCGTTTTACTTGTGTGTATTTGTGTATTTTACAAACGAAATTCTAAGGGAAGTTTTCTTTTTTTCAATAGTAAATACTAATAGTAATAGCCAATGTTATTTACGTCATATACGGATGAATAAAGGACACCACAGACTTTCTCTTGGGATGCGTCCAAACCTTGACCCCAACAAATACCTAAATTTGCATACAATATTACATGTATAAATATATATCATTGTTATCATTGGTAGAAGCGGCCATGAAAAAAAATTGAAACATTGTTTTACAGGCTTAATGTTACATAATCATTTGAAACTAGATATTTCTTGGCACCGCAGGTACCATAGTATCCCCAGACAATTACCCCCCCCCCTCTTTAAGAATAGGCCCACATCATCAGCATATACTGACACTTAGCAAGCGACTATGGTTTCTTCCATCAAGCAACTTTCACAAAATATGGGGGCCAATATGTTGAATCTCTCTTGAGAAAAGAGCATTAATTTATTTTACAGAAACAAGAAGGTAGGTGGCACCACCTGTCTTCTTTTCAAGAAAATTTTCAAAGATGGATAGACATGCCAAATTTAAGACCAATACCTTGAACCACTCCAAAGATATGAGCAATTTTCACCAAAAGCACATGTACAGATGGACACCATGCTTAAACGATTGCTGATGGCGCCACCAGTCTTGAGTACAAAATGTAGGAGTCTCAGATCTATGCATATGCACATTTTCAGGCCAATAGGGCAAATCACTCCTCAGAAAAGGGTATTAAATTATTCATCAGAAACGGGAAGGTAGGTGGCGCCACCTGTATGGTTTACGAGAAAACTTTCCAAGATGGATGGAAATATATAAGTCAAGTTTGAAACCCATATATCAATCCAAGCTGGAGTTATCATCAGGAAATGAATTTTTTGGACAGATGGCTCCTGTGACCTTCACCTTTGACCTTGTGACCTAAAAATGGATAGGGGTCTTCCTCTATTGGCAGGTGAACTTTGTGTGCGAGATAAAACGTCTGAGATGAAAATTTTGGCTAAAAATGCATCCACAATCTTTTCAAAGATGTGTGTCCTGTGACCTTGACCTTTTGACCTCATGACCTCAAAATCAATAGAGGTCTTGCTTTATTGATGGGCCATATATAAGTCAAGTTTGAAATCCAAATATTAATCCAAGCTCTAATTACCATCTCGGTTCCTTATTTTGGACAGATGGCTCCTGTGACCTTCACCTTTGACCTTGTGACCTAAAAAGCAAGTTTGAAATCCATACATCAATAAAAGCTGGAATTATCATCCGGAAACTAATTTTTTGACAATTATTCGGGTATTTAAAGGCGTGAAAACAAGAAAAGGATAATAGGTGGCGCCGCCAGTTTCCGGTTCATCACAAGGCTATATCTTTAGTCACCTTATTTTTGGACCAATCCATGCAAGCTTTCTTGAGATATTTAAGATTTTGTCTTATTTTCAGCAAAATATGACCTATTTAAGGTCAAGGTCACTCTCTAAGCAAAGGTCATGACCCCATTTTAAATAGGCTTCGTCCTCTTACCTATATCTATACATATGTAAAGTTTGATAAAGATCAATGAGATATTTTTTTAGTTATCCGCTCATCAGATTTTTCTGCGGCGGCGGCGGGACCGTCATGAACCATAGTATCCCGACCTTGTCTGGGGATACAAATATAAATTTATCTGAACACGGACTACTCGTGGTGGAAAGGATAGTGATGTAGCTTATTTTAATAACCTTCAATCAGCATATGCTTTAAAGGTGGAAATGCTAAGTGAAAAGTTGTTCCACCAACTTACATAATTTACTTAATTAAAGTTTCAAGTCAAGCATGCAACTGAGCGATAATGGGGAACCGGCTATAGAGTGCACGGCCTTCGGAATAAGGTCAAGGTATAAAAAAATATCAGATGCAAATATGTGTCCAAATTGAAGCTTTAAAAAGTCAGCCATATTGGGCATCTAGCGCAAAAAAATGACAGAAAAAGTAAACCGTAAATTGAAATTTAAGTATGTCTAAGGGGCTAAGTATGTCTATCCAAACATAATTTTTACCCAAATACTATCACACTCACCACGAATTAACCAAACACGTTAACAGAACTAAATAACAAAAGAAAGTAAGAAGTAATGTAAGGGATATTAACTTATTTAAGAATCAAAGTATATTTCAAAGATTTGTATCATAAAAAAATGAAAGATTTCTTTATGATACATTAGAATGGGCTCACGTTAATTGTTAATACTGCATGTTTGAATTGTATCTACAAGTTTTAAAGGGAAAATGATTCTCAGTGAGCTTTCTTATAGATAGTTTCGGACACAGTATGAACTCTCGCCAAAGTCATTCTGGTTGTGATATACTCAACCGGCTTCTGTGTTCATGAAGAAGGGTTGAGGACTCAAAGCAAGGAGATCGCGAGTTCGAACTCATTTGAGCCGGTGCAGTGAGAATTTTCACGGTCGGCCTCACCCAGCTTGAGCGCTCTGCAGTAAAGGTCGTGCCCCGTTGCCGTGTTTCACTCACAAACGAGTGCGCCTTTCGGGGGTTCCCCAGTGGTATGACCGAGCAATTGGGACAATTACACACCCAGGGCCCGCAGGTGCGGTAGTCACCGAGCCTGGTTAACACGAGGATATTATGTAGTCCGAAACGGAATAGAAAACTACAGATGTACACATTTAGTTATGCAAGCATTAAAATTGAAGGCGGTTACCCCAACAAAAAATATGTAAAGAAAGAGACCATTCCCCAAAACGATGAAATACATGCTCTGATAACGAGTGACCAGAAAGACGATGAACAAATTAGATAACTTTCAGACAGCCGAGCTAGAACGGTCGCTGAACGAAATTATGGACACTCTCTACTTTCCAATGAATTCACTTTATATCACACCAGGTCTATGATTGTGAAAATTAGGAGCTGCATGCTATGCGGAAACATATGTACACATATGTTAAGATCAAAATACTCTGCTTGCTTCGACTTTAAGTTTTCATGTGTTCATAATTCCCATATAGTCTCGTCCTAAAACCAGATGATGTCAGTCAAGGAAGAAACAAAGAGAGAGAGAGAGAGAGAGGGGGGGGGGGGGGGGGGGAGAGAATACACTTAAGATTAGTTATCGTTTCCGGTACACTAATGTGTCGACCTCAACGATTTGAAATACCCCAGCTGTTGTGACATAGAAAACGCATTTTCATTCACATTGTTTTAATCCAAATCATATGCTCGACCTTCTAGGACCTGAAGTTCTTTATGTACATCAAAATTTCAAATATCTTATTCAAAAATGTTAATATCTTATTTATTAATGTAATATAATTTTATTATATTTGGTCATTTGGCGAATAAATGCAATATAAATCAGTATTAATAATTTTTTTTATAAACAGAGAAACAAACAACTTTAGGCATTTCCGAACACGGGATAAACTTCATGGACAAATAAAAAAAATTAAAATCTTACCTGATTTTTGGCCCAGTGCCACTTCAAATAAGAAGGCCAATAACGGCGCCCAAATTAACCTCATCTTAATAATCCGGAAGATGCGTTCACCTCACCACGCTCCCCGCAGAACACTACTTCACCTCCGGCCCAGGTCGCTCTCGTCTACACGCGCCAGTCTCCAGAAATGAACGGTATTGGTTGGCAGTTAGGGATTATTTGGGGCTAGTCTCCTTTCCAACCCCACAGGCGTTCCCCGGACTCAAGTACAACAGCTCACCCCAACACCACGGCCAGCCATTTGCGGGCTTCTGCTGATAGCCAGCACGTGGCAACCAGGGGTTTCTTTTAATTATTAACTGTACTTATAAAATGTCGTGATTATAGTATATATATATATATATATATATATATATATATATATATATATATATATATATATTCAGGAAGAAAACTCAAAAGTTTTGAATTTAAAGACAAGTAGTCAGAGATGACCTTAAGGCTATGTACACAACGGCCACATTTCACCGAGCCCATGAGGAATCCCAGGTCACCTCCAGGACAAAGCCACCAACTCATAACGATGAATATATCTATTATAAAGTAGCAGATGTATATGTCAGAATGGGATAGATTGCTTTGAATTAAAACATAGTGATTTAAATTATTATTGTATTGTTCTTTAGATGGTATCCTAACCATCTACGAATTCTATCAAAATATGTTCTGAAATTTTTGCGTAAATTTGCTGACAGACAAACCAAACAACTACGGGAAAAACATATTATATTTCTCGCAACCTGGCATAGGTATAATAATATGTCATAACAAAAACCTTTCTACATAAAATTACACAAATGATTTTTTTCTAGGATCTTTTCAGGGATGTGTGTCCTCTGGGCACCGGGCGCTGCGAATGATGAAATTTGGTGATTTTCTCTTAAAATTACACCCTGATATAACATAAAACCGCCTGGATAACACGTATTTATACTCCTTTTTATTTGATTTGTGGCCTGAAGCTATGTCATCACCTATTCCACTAATTTACGTATATGTATATATACGGTTCTCAGAATTTTTTTGCAGAAACTAATCAGTAGCCGATTAATAAAATTATGAAATGGTACTAATCACCTTGATTTTCACCAAGGAGGTTGATTTTTTTTTCATTTACTAAATAAACTTGCAATTCTAATTATTTTGCAAGAAAGGTATTTGGGGTTTGTTGATTAGACCTCTGACATAATATTTGGTGCAGCTTAACTGTTGGACCTGAACTGTCAATGTATAGAAATATTATTATATTCGATAGGTACTCGGTGTCTAGCTGGACTATATGAACCTAACAACGTAGCCTTAATATATATATATATATATATATATATATATATATATATATATATATATATTGTCATATATACTTTACCATATGTTATAATGATTAATGGCCATATCGTGTCCCAGACGTTAATATCCGCGCTGGGAACTGAAGTTTGGTGACATCGTGCTGTTCTTAATTAAGACCACACTGTCGTAACCACAGACATGTCATAAAAACATGGACCCCACTATCCGTGTGAGCCAGCTGGTGGCCCGAGCTGTCACGTGCTGTGTCAAAGTTCACTGACCCTAACTGTTCTTCATGAGCTGCGTCTTAGGTCGCATCAGGTCAGCCCGCCGATGCGTTTATTGTTTAATTAGTTAGACACTCCAGCCCTAGATTAATTTGTATTATATTTCATCCTTGTTTTATTATTATTTAAAGGTTATTTATATTTTCTCATTATTATTATTAAAAATTACCTTTTTACTGTTATATTAATTTGTTTCTTTGATTATTTCCCTATTTCTGTCTTTCCTCATTATTATTATTATTATTATTATTATTATTATTATTATTATTATTATTATTATTATTATTATTATTATGGTTATTATTATTTTCGTGTTCTTCTTCGTATGACTCATCAACTTTTACTTGAACTTTGTGTTCAGTACAAATTCCAAGGAGCTACTGATCTCACGGACGTTTGTGTTCTGGTGTTTCTGCACGCACAGGCATGCAGTGAACTCAGAATGTTTCTATGTGTTCCTGCCCATGATGAATGTCTGCGTCTACACCTGTTCTCACCTGGCCAGGGAGGTCCAGTATTGCTGAGCGTTGCAACTGATCTCGCCGAGCCCTGTCTTTGACTGTTAGTTTTGGAATTTACCGCTAGATGGCAGCAACTGCGATCATGTGCCTTTCAGTCTCTCGGGCTCAGCACACGTATTCGATATCTCCTGATATTGTCATATAACAAATTTGCCCATATGTTTTAGATTTATATTTTATCATAATTATAAATATAGATTTGTATACGCTGAACCCAATTCCCGGATGAGAAAACTTTTTTTGTTTAAAAAATGAGGTAAGGTAGTGTGGTTTGTTAAAAAGCTATCTGCAGATCTATGAGCAATGATCAGATGGACTTTCATGTCACTATTGCATCTACTGTTGACAGGGACTGCCCTGTGGTTACAAGTTATTATCGACACCTAACGTTTTCCTCAGGCGAATACCCAGTGCAATACTTACCTTTTACATCTTTAAAAAATCATATCTTACTTCATACTGATATAAAGTATCGCCTTTCCTCATTGTTTCTTTCTGTGATATATCGTTTTGGATGGAGCTGAAAACAGTAGGACTATTTATTATTATAAAATTATCAATAATATCATACATTTGGAATGAATGAATTAAGTACCTTATCTTAATTGATCTTATAACCTCGAACAATTACCATATAGCATAAAACAGGTTATATTTTCAGTCATCTTCTTCTTTGATTTCCCCGACTGTAATAACTTACAAAAATATACAATGATGAAATTATGACTCTGTTATGGGTTGGCTCTATGTTTAAGAATCCTCCACCAGGTGTAATATATTAAGCCTGACACTGGATCCTTAAGCGAATTACCGCACGATCTCTCATTTATAGGCAGGTAGAAGAATATATGAGAACCGAGTACTTTGAATGAATTTGAAATTTAAAAGCATCGAATAAAGCATCCACCCGTCCATTAAGTCTATTAATAGCGAATTACTGTGTCTACACCTGAATATTATATATATATATATATATATATATATATATATATATATATATATATATATATATATATATATATATATATATATATATACTAATGGCAGGGCGGGCGTTCTATTCAATGATTTTTTTTATTCATGTGAAAATCATCACTAACATAAGCGGAATGGTAGGTTTACTTGTGTATTTCTAAAGTCGAAATGTTACGTAAAAATAATAACACAAAGTCATGATGTCATGGTATGTACAGACACACGTGACATAAAATGTAAAGGGAAAGTATTTGAGCCTCGGGAGTTAAGAAACCATTGATTATTATCTTAAGTTAACCATTATCAGAGCTTAACGACAAAGACGACACCTGCCGTCCGCACTTGAAACGATATGACAATGGAAATGACGCATGGAACAATTAATGATCGGAGTCCACTGGGACAAAGAACGCTTCGCTATGGAAACTGCTGATAGCACTGAAAAAAAACTTATATGTACATCGAGGCTGTTAGCGGTGTCACCGTGCTTGGCAGCAGCTGGTGCATGATATAAACAAATAGCCCTGCTGAGTAAAAAACGATGGCTGCTGCACCGTGGTCCGCTGATCTGGAGACCAGCAAACAGGTTTGTGTCATATCGATTTATATTCATTATCTCTTGTATTCTACGCACACTTAACGTAAAGTGCGCTGTACATATTAACCACATATGCACACTTGTGTAAGAGTGTGTTGTTAAGTATATGTTTGGCTGACATACTGTATAACACGATTTATTGATTAATGTACGTTGATTTTCACTCGTTCTACAGAGGAATCAATTCTGAATCACGGCTCGAGCTTATGTTCAAATATATCCAAGTCGTCGCTCTAATTAAGTGCTCATGGGCAGTTTTGAATTGCCGTGCTAGTCTGTTACTTCAAGTGTTTTTTTTTTGTGTAAGTAACAAGCACGGCAATTCAAAACTTTATATTGTGACGAATGACACCGCAATTAGCCGAACCATATGGAGCCTCATTAAATCAGAAAGAAGCAAACCTAGATAGACATTGGCTTATTCTTTATGAGCCAATACTCATGGACAGAATTTCATAAAGATCAAACGATTCGTTGTGTCTAGCTTGTTCAATGAAAAAGTGTTAATGCTGTAATCTTTGTTATACTTCTGAAGTTTGACGTAGTATATTTTATTCTGACAAACAGTTTAATCATCCATTTTAAATTGCGGACTAACGGTTAAAATCTCATTAACTGGGTTTAGTCCGTTGGGGGGTTTATTGCTTGTACAAATGCAAAAGTGCTGGCCTGCCTGTGGTGTTCATACAGAAAAGGCTCCCCCTTTCGGACAGGTTTGTAGTTAGCCACAGACAGCTGAGGAACTCCATTCTTCAATTGTCACCAGATGGCGTCATCTGCGCTCGTGATGAATTCCAAATTTATACTTGTATATTTCTCGTTTCATGGGCGATACCTGAAAAAAAGTTTTGTGATAAACACAGTCTTCCTTATCTTTTGCTGCTCCATGGATACAACATATTACCTTGTTACATGAAATCTTGTAGTTCATGGAACAGATTACTTTCTTTCTGCTCAACACCAAGGAATCTGAAAATTATAAGTGTTCCAAAAGAAATTAACTTTTTCTAACTTAGGAGTTCTACGTACTATCATGTTTCCTAAGCATTGCTATTTATTTTTGTCTATGGTATAAAGAATCAAATTTAAATTCAGCCAATTATGCACAGCGCACAAAATGACAACCGAGAATGGGTGATTTCTCACCCTTATATCAGAGGTCATTTCTATTGAAAACAAATCTCCCCATTTTTGGAATTTTGGTGTAGGATTTTACCCACAGAAAATATAGAACAACACAGGAATGTAAGTTTAGTGTCACCAAATGGCTGAAAGGTCTGTCCGAAACATATACATCTGTTATTGTATAAACATATGGGGACAGGCATGTATCTCATACATAAACAGCATTTCCCGTATCCAAAAACGGGCTGAGCGTATTATTCTAGGTCTTCCTATAGAGACCAGTAGTGATGCTATGTTTTATAAATTAAAATGGCTCAATTTTGAGAATGTCGTCCGATATAACACATGTACTCTAATGTTTAAGGTTTTTAACTGTCTCACTCCTCGGTATATGCTTAGTCTTTTTCCTTTCGAGCCAGAGAACTTTCGATATTCCTTAAGGTCAAATTCTTAGACAAGACTGGCTCTGCCTTTTGCTCGCACGGAGACCATGCGGCGGTCCTTCATATACACGGGTGCCAGTATGTGGAATAACCTTCCAGAATCAGTAAAAGCTTCAGGGGAACTACAATCCTTTAAACTGGCACTTAAGCAATATTTATTTCAGATACAGACTGACCACAGAGTGTCATCTTAGAATATTTTATTTTTTAGCTACCGTGCCATGTATTTTAGTTATCTTGATATATGCTCAATTTTATCGTATAATGTATAATCGTCGACTTTATCATTCCATGTTCTTAGACAGTCGATCATCATTATGTATTTTCTGTTTGAATCAGTTTCTGATTTACATATTGAGATTTTATATGTATTTACCTATGTATGTAGAAAAATGTTATTTGTAATAATTCTCGAGGGCCCCAAGTGAGATTAGTGCCTTGGCACTAATTGGGTTTGTATGATACCCTCGTAAAATAATGTATATAAATAAATAAATAAATATACTGCTAGTCTATAGTTAAACGTGCATGATGAACAGGGAAGCTAGAACAATCGCGGCGGTTACTGAATTTCACCTTATGTCGATAAACGTTTAAGCCCCTTAACACGTCAAAATGACTTAACCAAGTGCTGACCAGACGTGGGTCACTAGGCCAACGTCTGGATGATTCAAGCAGAAGAGAAATGGTTGCATTTTTGCACCCTGCTCCAGGCTAGTCTACTTTACAATAGGGGTTGCCAATTAATGGGTCAGTCCAAATATAGAATACAGGGGTTGTAGGTTGGGGTGATGTCTTACAGTGGGACGACTGGGACCACATGAGCCTACTCGACCTTTTATAAGGGTTTCAGTTTTCCGGCCTGGACCCCATTCCAGACCAGAAGTGATTTCCATATATTTCCTTATTAACTTCCCGGTCAGCGATGGACACTTCCATTTCCAAAATCCTTGATCTGACCGCAGCGGCGTACCTAGCCTCATTGCCGCCCGGGGCTGTCTTAGAAATTGCCGCCCCTCTAACAAAACATTACAAACCTGGATAACATATTGAAATATATCGTGTCAAATGTTCTTGTTACAGGCTTGTATTTGACCACAACGCAATTATATGGATTCACTGGCAGAGAATTCTTCCGCCACATATTAAAGAGCAGACATCTCTTTGCTAATGTAAATCAAAAGATCGCTCGAAGCTCAAACAATTATATTTCATCATGAAGTGAACAGAAAGGAATAAAACAAATGAATTGTAACTATAAACAGATTACATTGCAGGATACACATATAATGTGTGAAATTAAACTTTCATTATTCATGTACACACGATTCATGATTACTTTATACTCAGCTTGGAAAAAACTTTATTTGGTGAGTGTTATTCCATTCTCAGCGTATACAAATACCTTGTCACATTTATAATTCCACCTCTTGTTAACGCATATGACAGCAGGTACACCTAATAGAGCTATTGAGATATGCATGGTACTGCTGCATGCAAGGCACTTTAGTCATAACTAAAAAAAGCGTAATTCATGAGTTAAGCCTATATATGTAGGCAGGGCATGTTTAATATTTTCACATAAAAAATCCTCTGCTTGGACAAACTGACTTTGTTTAATTAAAAAATCCTCCAAGTTAAAAGCATACTTTATTTCAAGGCTAAATCAAAATCATTTAAGAATTATAGTGATTATGCACTTTGCGCGGTTTTATTTATGAACTTATGACTATTTGTTATTCAATAAAGTATTTAAATAAATTTCAAGTAATGATATAATTTAAATATATATTATAATTTAATTTCAAATGATTTGTCACAATATACAACAATTGTCTGTAGGTAGTGGATAAGTAAACTGTTAATAACATACTTAACAGTACAGGTAAATATATCTTTATTTAAGTTTGAACTCTAAAAGTTAAAACTGATACTTATATTGAACATTGGCTAAGCGGCCAGGGGGATTCATCCCGCCGGACAGTTATAATAGAATTATATTTTAGAATTAAATAATTCCTACATAGGCCTGGTTGTTTATTGTTTTTATTCACGTTACATAAAAGATCATGCAGGCCATATTGGTTAATCAAAAGACACAGGCATTTATAGGTAGTACTCATTATAAACACGATAGTGTAAACGTCTGTATTTTAACAAGACTGATGTTAGAGTATGAAGAATCGTGGAAAAGGGCGTTTCAGGTTGTTTCAGGCTGTTTAAATATACAGGAATTTCGGAAATTCAAGAATGGAAATTCTTAATTCTTTCCAAGGAAAGAGCAACACAATTAGTCAAAATATTTTTCGCACAATGTGTATGACAGACACCTCACCCCCACCATCGGGGGCCATTGGTCTTCTGGCAGGGTTTTTCCCTGGTGATTATCAGGTGCTGCTAGGGATTTCTGTAAATGACGACCGCCCTGAAATGCAGGCTTTTTGCATGATTGGTCAGTTTATCGATGGCGTTCTGACATTGCAAGACCACAGATCTAACAAAGAATAACTACAGATATGTATTTCTTTTTTGCGTATAGCTTGCCTCTATAGAGATCGTCCGCAAATAATTTGGTTGGTTCCACTGCCAAGTGTTTAATCCCTGGAATACTTGAACATGGAACAAAAACGCCAAATTTGTACTTTTTGAGAACTCCTTATGCCACTGATTTTACTAAATCTCAGAAATGCCGCCCATAAAAAATGTAAAAAACGTTCGCTAATCATTTGGTAGGTTCCATTGTCCAGTTTACAATCCCTGGAATACTTGAACATCGGACAAAAAGATCGAATTTGTTTTTTTTTTTTTTAGGAATTCCTTGTGCCACTCATTATACTAATTCCTCGAAATGCCGCCCCCCCCCCCAAAATGTGCCGCCCGGGGCGGAACGCCCCTGCCGCCCCCCTTAGGTACGCCACTGGTTCCATTGTCTAGTTTACAATCCCTGGAATACTTGAACCTGGGACAAAAAGATCGAATTTGTTTTTTTTTAGGAATTTCTTGTGCCACTCATTATACTAATTCCTCGAAATGCCGCCCTCCAAAATGTGCCGCCCGGGGCGGACCGCCCCTGCCGCCCCCCCCCCCCCTTAGGTACGCCACTGATCTGACCCTGCCAATTAATATAATACCCCTTACGCAGACTGGTTTAAATCAATATTTACACAGGGCCGTGCTCTACTCATGGAGATTTTTCCATACCTGCCTTTCGGATGCACAATTAATGGGACAACGCATGGTGAACATTCAAGGCGGCCAGGGGAACCTATATATAGCACCGCAGCAAAGTTGCATATTTATGTATGTTAATTGTTTGTGACGATGAAAAAGAAAAATATCAAGATCAGTTACTAAACATTCAGAATTTATTTTGTTCTTTGATATTCTGTTTTTGCAAATTGATACATCTTATTCAAGTGAAGATACAGAGTTCAGGTATACGATCAGGCATTCTATCGCATTCGGCGCCTCATGACACATGTAGCAATCGAGTACGTGTGACATTCAGTCTTGCTCGTCGGCAATACATAAGGCAACATTTGTAATAATAACAGTCATTTCCATTTAGAGCGTATAGTCAGGGGTGCCGCAGGGAGCCACGCCCGAAGACGCTTGACACATTATATAGTTATATATTCACCGGTGAGCGATATAACATGCTTCACTGGACCCTCCCCCCCCCCCCCCCCCCGCCCCGCTACCTATCTGTTGACCTTTCAACTGATAAAACTCGTAACTTTGCCTGTAGACCAAAATTATGCCATAATCACCTCGAGATAAGGCTTAAAACAACTTTTCAATCTCTCTACCCAGTCTTTCCATTCAAAATAAGAGCAAGAAGGGCATGCACACACCCACCCCATATATATATGTGTGTGAGGGTGTGTGTATAAAGTACACGCGTGTTCACAATGCATGTCTACAGCCACCCCTATGACCAAACCCTCTCTTTTGTTTTATCAATTTTTCTTCCAGGGTGGGGGGGGGGGGGATGACTCGCCGACACACCCACACACATACATATATATATATATATATATATACTATATATATATATACTATATATATATATATATATATATATATATATATACCTTTTTTGTGCCTTTTTGTGACATTTCAAATATATATATATTTAATCACATTTCAAATATATTTCAATATTTCACAGTAAACTCATAAATGGAGCCTGTCTATATTCTATTCAAAACAATATATATATAAATATATATATATATATATATATATATATATAAATCTCTGAAAAGTGGGGGGATGATAACATTGACCATCCCCCCTTGTCAAAAAGTGGAGGGGGGGGATATATACCCCCATCCCCCCTATATTGACGCCCCTGGCTACGGCCCTTGACCCTGCCCATGCACTCTATGACAGAACACACACACACACACACATATATATATATATCAGTAGTTTAGGTAACAAGATTGCGTGCGCAGTGCTATTTGACCCTCGGCCTTAGACCTTGACCTCAGCGACCTGAAGACGTTGTCTTCTGCTCAAAGAAAAGTTCAAAGTGTTTGTCGTGCTGTGTGTATTCATTATGGGTAAAATATGTACACATTGACATATGTTCGGATATCTTTTGAGTCTTTTTTTTTAAATGATTTTTAAAATCGTGATTGAAATACTGTTTTTTTTTTAATCTTAAATAAGCGAAGCAAGGTAGAAGAGTCAACAAAAGCACGTCTGTATACATAATGTTATTTTGGTCATATTTACCCTGCTGAATAGTGGATCGCTAATACGGAGTGCTTACAAATCTCAAGTAAAAATCTTGAATATAGGGGTCTATTTCGATATCTGATATATATTACATAAAGTAAATCCTTTGAACCTTAAAGAAATATAACCCAGTAATCACCGATCCAACATCACACAGGCTGTTCGTTTTGTTTAAAACAACATTTTTATAACGTGGGTGCCCGCCAATTTAATCCATATATTCAACATCTGGCGGCAATGCATTATGTTGCAATTAATATTTTGCTTCTGCATTGCCTAAAACCTTAGCTTAGGTTACAAGGTGTTTCTGTTATTAACTAGGCGCATTTTTCGTGTTATTAACAGCCTGTAGATATACAAGCTGATATGTGCTTCACAGAGGTATTATACGAACTCACATTTACAAGGTTGCAGAGTAAGCCAGAAAACACATAAATTACAAAAATAGTAGGTGAATAGCTGGCGTGTTGCCAAAAAAGATTTGCAGCGCGCAAAGCTGCATACTTGTCCTTGTAATCACATATAGATAACTATTCTATGTGAAAAATGAACGATATCAACCGTTTTATATGAATTGAGACACACACGCACATGTTATATATATATATATATATATATATATATATATATATATATATAAGTATAGTGCCACTGGTCCATCCTCCGTACAAACATGTCATAGACCCTGCCGCTATTTATATGCACACGAACAGAGAGACTGCCAATTAATCCAACAGCAACTGTTACAGTAACACAGAATTCGGACAATCATTTTGGACGCATCTCAAGGAAACTCAGGAAAAGGGGGGAAATGTCACGGTTCGTTCAAGGTTATCCAAAGATAAATGCACTGTTTAAAGCTGTTGTTTTGTACTTTTTATACAAACACAAAGGTGTATATATATATAATCATAAAATCAAGTTTTATATAACGTGTTTATAAGGTTCTAATATGCTTCAAATTATGTTGAGCACTGGACAAACAACGCCATATATATCACTGCTTTTCGCCCCCTTTGTGACCAGGACTGTGAACTTAATGTTCCACGTGTCAACTATTTTGACTTAGAGCTCGGTTTGTGACTTATTCACTAGTTTTGATCGTACCACTGCGTCAGTCCCGCCTTTAGTCAACTGAAATGTCCCATCACTTTATAAAAGAAGACGGCTCTAGCTCATTTTACGTAAAGGCCCATATTAATCTGCACCTGTTAATCAACAATTATAATGGCCTTTCTTTCAAAAAAGCTCGGCCCATCCTTTAATAACTCTATATACTTGGACGGGGTCAGCGCTATGTTTCCTGGAACCTAATGCTATGTTTCCAAGATATTTTTTTTTTGTTATTTCAGTAAAGTAATATTGACAATGATGTTAAAAATATAGAATAACAAAAATAAGTTGATTTGTGAGGGTAAACGAACACGCTTGAGTCGCACATGTGCATGATATTTTACTAACAATTACAATTAAAGGAGCTAAAGAAAGAATAATTAAGTTAATGACTTTTGCAAAAACTTGTAGATTTGTACGATTGAAAGTAAAACTGTTATCCTTAAATTGTATCTATTTAACGAAAATGAGGGGCTCCTATAACATACAATGCCTTCTTTCACAGTCACCCACACACACACACACACACACACACACGTGCTCAGCTGAACGATGTTAAAAAGGCTTTTCATTAAGATATTAGGCTATATATATATATATATATATATATATATATATTTATATATATATAGAGAGAGAGAGATATTCTTCGATCTAGGGTACCTTTACAGTATGTAGGCCTACTCATTGAAATGATCGTATAGGCTAGTACTTTGATTATTAATCATTTTATGCGACAGTGGTCTGAACAAAATGTATTAACGTCGATACCCGATCCTTAAAAATTTTCTGCCACTTCACAGCGGTTATAAATACATGGTTATAGCAGCTCGAGATCTATATACGTCTATATTGCGGTTGGAATCACCATTAGCCTATGAATAACTGACGGGTAACCGGAATGTTATCAACTTGAAATTAACTTGTATTCTGAATTTTTTATATATCTATAGGGTAAAATTATCAAAATATCGGAGAATATTAAAGGCAATACCCGAGGCCTAGTAAACTGCTGATACATGTCTGTACCGTTACTATTATAAGATGATGTAAATTTACTAGGTTTCCCAAACACCTGTCAAGTCTGCAGTGACTGAGCAGTATCATTAGTAATATTATGGTGGTGTACCGTGGTATGTGTATTGTAGGCCGCCTGAACGGTGTCAGTGATCCTGAAAGAGGTCAGACATGATTACAAAATGCGCACGTTGGTCACCCAGTCCAAACATGTGACCACAGCACAGGATCGAGTGAGTTTGTAGATAGCGTGTCTGCACATATATATATATATATATATACATACATATATATATATATATATATATATATATATATACATACATATATATATATATATATATATATATATATATCCTTGTATCCGGATTAAATGAATACGTTGTTTATAAAACAGTAACAATCAGAATATTAAGCGTCAAATCATGGCCTGGAATCTGGACGGCGTGTCATATTTATATATATGCAAGTTCAGGTTCAAGTTCATGGTGTTGTTGATTGTTGTGTTGCATGCTTCACACAAACAAGGTGTGTCACATTCCGGTACTTTCATTGGTCCAGCCCCTCCGTTCTGCTTATCTGATTGGTTCTTCTGGAGGTGTGTCAGCCAGCACTGCGGAGCCTAACCGGTTCAATCCAGTTTATTTATACACGTGTTCGCTATATATACAGGTCCTTACATTATGCAGTAAAGGATAATATACCAGCAAACAGATCAGTCGATATATATTTCTCTGCCGATAAAACCCAAGCAGTTATAATGACGACAGATACAGTGCTGCCAGTCGCAGTACTGGACCTTCAGTGGCCCCCGGCCACCCTCTTACAGTGTCCAGTACTGAACAGAAGAGCTCCCAGTCAGGTAAGAGAAACGTACTTTATTGCCTTTGTCAATAATACACGCGTACACGCCTTTGTATAATCATAGTTCATACTCTTGAGTCTTATTCAAGTCTTACAAGTTTATTGCGATTTGGAGAAGGGTTTGATGTGATAATTGCGGTGGGTGGCTCACACATTAATGACTTCTTTACAAAAATAGGAGGCGACTTTATTCTCGAAATAATGGGAATATATATTATTATTAATGCATATATAAACATAATTTCTTGAGACGGTTTATTCAATGAACACAGAGTCAAATTCACGCCTGAAGAAACGTTCTTGCAACTTTGCTGTGCGTAATACACATGTTTGTGTCGGGTGTGATGCATCACTAACATAGATGTTTACGTATTTCCTTGGCACCCTGCCAATTTCAGTTGCGTGGTTTTGGTTTTCTTTGTTACCAGGTTACAGCTCAGCTGTTGATTACTTTCCCAGGGCGTCCTCCCATGCATTAAATCATCAAAACCACGTGATTCAATACGTAGCAGTGTTTACGTTAACAAAGGATTAAAGACGTTAAAGCAAATCTCTATGACTATGGTTTTGTTGGGTTTTAACCATTTTCCGTTAACGCACCAGCGGGATTCGAACCCAGGACCTTTGCTCCGTCCAAAGTGTTAATTACTGGCTACTATAGACTAAGTCATACCCTGGATAAGTAGAAAATACCTGTGTGAGTAAACGTTAATAATAACCATGGTACAGGATCAACTGGGCGGAGTTAATTTATGCTTAGGGCCTACCTATACCATTATAGTCATGGTACAGACTAATGTTGTCACTAATGTTAAAGTTTAGATACCACACATTGACGTATATATGTGCGCGTGTCTTGGTCACCTAAGTTAAGACGACACTGTACATAATTTGACAACAGTTACAAAATCAGCAGACGCACGTTTATTCGTGACCGGGGTCTTAATATGCAAAAACCGAAAACCGGCTCTTGGTTCTAATGCGTTCGTTCAATACTTTACTCATTATATATATTTTAATACGGAGGGTTTTGCTATCACTGGCTTCATGGCTGCACGGAAGTAAATTGGTATAATCGTTTTTATGTTGTCATTATACTACAAGGTACGTTCTAACTGGACTAGTATAGTATTCTGGAATTTCTGGTCGTTACGATAATGTTCAGATATTTTTCTTACAGTTAAGAGCCATAACCATTTCAATGAGTCATAATAAATGGAGGCGATGTCATTTTCAATCTAAGCAAATTAATTACAATGATACTGGGAGAACTTTGTGAAAATTACACTATCCTCCAGACATATGAATGCTCTTGAAGTTTAAACTGTTATAAATATCCCCTTTTCTTAAGTTAAGGCAGCTGGCAGACCGGACTGTCAGTCCGCTCCGGACCCAGTCCTGAGCAATCCTGACCATATCAAAATGTTTTGATATTTCAGGACCGGTCCTGAGTAGTCCGGTCCGCTTGAGTCCGCTTTGTTTGCGGGGGTATTAGGACTGCACAGGAGCAACTCAGGATCTGTATAGCTTTAAATTATTAAAATAAGCTTATTTAGCCAGAATTGACATGAAACTTTGTTATGGTATTTTGCATATTAAATACTAGTTTATTATATTATACTGTAAATGTTTTTTTTTTCTGAGCTTCATTCAAACATTAATAGGCAATTTGTTTTAAAAAAAGTATATAAATGAGTATTCATTGTTGGTAGGGACTTCTTACTATTCGAAGGATAGAGTTCCACCACGTCGAAGCCAAAAAAAAGAAGAGCATTGTTGCTTATCTGGAATGTCTTCGAACCATTTGGTGACCGATTTTGAGCTTTTATATATAATAATGATATATTTTACCGGAGTATATATATATATAAAAATATATATATATATATATATATATATATATATATATATATATATATATATATTATCATCTGCCAGAAGAGTTCTGCTTAGAACACCCGCCATTTTCGCCGGTTGAATTAATTTTAAGCAATCCGGTCCGCTCTGTGTGCTACCCGTTCAAGACGGGAGCTGCAGCATGCAGCAGGACGCTGGTTGCGGACTCTCCAGGATTTCCGGTCCGGGCCGGTCTGATCTCGTACTCGTCTCCTCCGTTTTGTGTGCGGCCTACTTTACACACAGGCAAAGGCACTCGTTTCCAGCACTACAATGCTCTTATAATGGATATATCGCCCATACATAATATGTTTACCGTTTCTAGGCCATTGTAGTGCTGGAAACGAGTGCCTGTGCACACAGGGTCAAATTAAACCAATACGAAAGCACAACGTATACAACTGTTACAGGTTCACAAACGTACAGACATAAATCAGTCTGTTAATATCTGCAGCGTAATCGGTCGCAGAACTTTCTTTCGACAACCAGCGCTTTAGATTGAGAGCCCTACTTTTGGGCCGTGTATAAACTGAAGAACAAGCTCTTGCATTTAAGTACATCCTTTACCCAAGGTGGCCACGCACTTAGCGTAGACCTTGGGCTGACGCGGGGCCATACTTGTTGTTTGTAGGTCACGATGCTTCACATGGCAGGTTGGCCATCCGTGTCAGGTCCCGTAACCGTGGGCGCTCTGACTCGGGTGGTCGTGTTGTGATATAACGTTACAATTATAAACACCAGGGCTCGAAATCGGTAAAAATATCCTATCGTATGACAGTAGTGACCGGCAAGGTAGAAAATGTATTATAGCTAGTGACCCCATATTTTTATATTGAAAACTCTGTCAGAAATATGTTTGAAAATACAGTAATGTATCAAACGGCTTTTTACATATTTTGCTACTTTGGAATGTCTTGACATTTGATTGGTTGTCCAAATGTGTTTTAATTATATGGCGGGATCATTCATTTAGTGCCCATGCAGCAGATGATATATTTGCGAAAACATGATCTGGACCACACTAAAAAACGACAAGGGGCGTTAATAAAATTTTTCTGGACCTCACTATATCTGGCAATATCCAGTGGTCCGGCGCTTATTTCGAGCCCTAGACATAGCAGATACTAAGTTGTGTGCGAATAAAGCCTGAGTACAATTCGCATGGTAATCAATTGTGTGTACATAATGGTGTTTGTTAATTTCGGTATTGTTGAAGGCCCCTCTGCAGTATATAGACGACTTTATTTAAGTAAGGAATGTGTCTCGCCAGCGTGTCTTTCGCACGTCAAATGACTGAATCAATTTTCTGGAAATTATAAAATAATGACAGTTCGCATGTGGAATCCAAACTGCTTATGCCTCTAAGGGTGTGGTCCAGACGGTTTAAATGATTTACTTTCGATATGATATTTGACAGATGATTGGAGTTCATGTTACTCATAGCTATGGCGTTTATTCTAATATTTACCAGAAAACAAATATATACATATGTTTCGTTCCCCTAACTGAAGTGATGTAAGTAAAGTGTTCAAGTCCCTTTTTAATTTATAATAATAATAATAATAACAAAAACTAAAACAATAATAATAATAATAATATATTTTTTATGTATATATTACTCTCATTATTGTACCTCCCCCATAAGGGTTATGTTTTTATTTTCGTTCGATGGCTAATAAGTTCGTATTAGGAATATTTTGTTCGTCATTAAACAACTTTACCCGAAAAAGTATAAACCCGTTGTGATGGAATTATTTGGAAGGATAGGGTAACAACAAAGGAACAATCCGTTATATTTCGGAGGTACTCCGGGTCATCATAATATGCTTTAATATCCCACTAATTTGTATAAGAAGCCAGTTTTTTCTAGAAGCTGGCTTTGTTCTAATGAGCAGACCTCACCTGTGATGCAACTATGGAGTTGGTGAACCGTGTCACTAATTAAGCACGTAGCATATGCT
This sequence comes from Sipunculus nudus, assembly GCA_026874595.1. Taxonomy (NCBI): domain Eukaryota; kingdom Metazoa; phylum Annelida; class Sipuncula; order Golfingiida; family Sipunculidae; genus Sipunculus; species Sipunculus nudus. The sequence continues at coordinate 32,198,062 of CM049315.1, forward strand.
GACGTAGATTAGAATCCTGATGTATACAATTGGGGTTTTTATTACTTCCAAATTATTAATACATGTATTAATTATGATATATTTTTCATTTTTATATTTTACTATTAGGTAAACAAGAACCTGTACAAGGAGAAGTACCGTCCCCAGTACCACTTTACGCCGGTCATTAACTGGATGAACGATCCCAACGGCCTGGTGTATCACGACGGGCAGTACCACCTGTACTACCAGTACAACCCACTAGGTCAGTACCACCTGTACTACATGTACAACCAGCTAGGTCAGTACCACCTGTACTACCAGTACAACCCACTAGGTCAGTACCACCGGTACTACATGTACAACCAGCTAGGTCAGTACCACCTGAACTACCAGTACAACTCACTAGGTCAGTACCACCTGTACTACCAGTACAACTCACTAGGTCAGTACCACCTGTACTACATGTACAACCAGCTAGGTCAGTACCACCTGAACTACCAGTACAACTCACTAGGTCAGTACCACCTGTACTACCAGTACAACTCACTAGGTCAGTACCACCTGTACTACATGTACAACCAGCTAGGTCAGTACCACCTGAACTACCAGTACAACTCACTAGGTCAGTACCACCTGTACTACCAGTACAACTCACTAGGTCAGTACCACCTGTACTACATGTACAACCAGCTAGGTCAGTACCACCTGAACTACCAGTACAACTCACTAGGTCAGTACCACCTGAACTACCAGTACAACTCACTAGGTCAGTACCACCTGTACTACATGTACAACCAGCTAGGTCAGTACCACCTGAACTACCAGAACAACTCACTAGGTCAGTACCATCTGTACTATCAGTACAACCCACTAAGTCAGTACCACCTGTACTGCATGTACAACCAGCTAGGTCAGTACCACCTGTACTACATGTACAACCAGCTAGGTCAGTACCACCTGTACTACCAGTAAAACCCACTAGGTCAGTACCACCTGTACTACCACTACAACCCGCTAGGTCAGTACCACCTGTACTATCAGTACAACCCACTAGGTCAGTACCACCTGTACTACCAGTAAAACTGTCTAGGTCAGTACCACCTGTACTACCAGTACACACACACACACATAAATATGTACATTTATGTACATTCCCGTAAAATGTGAACTTTCAGGACAAAGCAAATCATGTTCTCTACATCGCTCTCTGACATGATGCTTTCATTATACTGACATAACAAAGTTTCTTTTCAGACCAAGTATGGCAAAACATGAGCTGGGGCCATGCTGTAAGCGACGACCTGGTTAACTGGAAACATCGCCCTCTTGCGATCTCTCACTCTGAGTCGGTCATGATCTTCAGTGGATCCGCTGTTCTAGATTTCCAAAATACATCTGGTTTTGGGGAACCAGGCAAGCCGGCAATGGTGTGTGCTTATACCGGCCATCACAGGTAAGATGACTTTAACTGCCTGCCTTCCATTTGTCATTATTCAATAATGTGCACTGCGAATAAGATGTTTTCTGTTTTTTTTTGCATGCCAAACATTATGCATGTATATGTTTTTACACAATATATACTATGTTTTTTTGTATTACATTTTGTGTGGAGAGAATGTTTCTTTTATCTCCTTGTAAACTTCATTCCAGTCAGTGTAAGATCAGTGTTAATTGGAAATAAATCCAAAACCAATGTTTTTTTTTAAGTTGCACCAGATAAGACCCAATGCACGCCATGTTCAAGTTTGGACACATTATAGGGTGTTATATCTGAACTCTTTTAAGTGATCATGGATGTGGCAGGCAGGCAGGGAATGAACTTTTAATTAACTATTTACAGTAAAACCTCGCCGGAGGAGCACCTCTATTTAGCGACCACCTCAAAATAACGACTACTTTTTCACGGTCTCAATTCTTTTTTTGCTCTTTATATCAGACATGGTTAAGGATTGATAAAACAAGCCAGGAATAATGTCTTCCCATGGTTATGAGTTCTTGTGACATAAGATTATTTAGCATCATATCATCATCAGGCTTGTTTTAAATTGATTAAAAATATAAAGATCATTATTTCATATTTATTAATTATATTTACCAGGTCGACCCAGCTTCAGGACCAGAGGATAGCATACAGTGTGGACAAGGGGCTGACGTGGACACAGTACGAACATAACCCAGTCATTGATCTACAAGAGCTACACCACCGCGACCCGAAAATCTTCTGGTATGAGCCCGACAAAGAATGGAAAATGGTGGTGTCCCTCTGTTACCACAGGAAGGTCATCTTCTACACATCACCGGATCTGAAGAACTGGCTCCAGACAGGAGAGTTTGGGAACGCCGGTGCTGACACCTACAGTTGGGAATGTCCTGATCTGTTCCCTCTGGAAGTCGACGGGGACGCATGCACAGTTAAATGGGTGCTAGTTGTGTCCATAGAGTCTGGAGGAGCAAACGGGCTAAGCGGAATTCAGTATTTTATCGGTAGGTTTCTAATAATCACAAAATGTTTGCCTTCATAACCACATAATGGCGTCAGGCCAACTGCGTGTTTGCCATAGCCATGTTGAATCGTGTTCTGTGCCTACTGTTAATGGGGTCTTTTAGTTCTTTTGATTCTAAATATGTCAAAGCAGCGTAGGAGTTGACGACAGAGAGATGACCAATCTGGTTTGCATTTTTCTATGGATTTATTCATTTTCTATAATCATTGTTCAGATCTACTACATAAGAAGTGACTTGCTTCGTTGGGGGAGTGACTAAACCATATTTAAGTGAATAGAACATAAAAACAAGATGTTTTTTCGAATATCATTTTTTGGTGTGTCAATTCTATTATAATAATTGTAAAATTCACAAAGTTCATTGGAGGTCATCTCAGTTTGAAACTTGACGCCTTAAGTTAAGTTGAAAATATATTGCTGTGTACACTATGATTAAAATTCTGTTTTATTATCGTTTTAAGGAAACTTTGATGGTAAAGAATTCAAGTCGGATCTACCAGCCACAGAAGTGCGGTACGTTGACTACGGACGAGAGTTTTACGCCGCTCAGACATTTTCGAATATGCCTGATGGACGTCGAGTTGTAATTGGGTGGATGAGGTAAACACACGCACATACACTTACACTCACACAGACACTGTCACACTCGCACAAACACCATTACACCCTCACACACACTTATGCACACACACAGACACAGTCAAACCTAGGCACACAACAAGCAGTCATGCTGGTAGATGCACACGCAGCCATCACTGGGACAAGCACACACATTCTCACATTGACAAACCTACTCACTAACCCACGGCACAAGCACACATTGGAACACACACACATAATCGCGTGCAAAATCACCATCCCTCTTTATTTTTATTTTATATATAGTTTTCCTTGTATGTATCTATGTATATATGTATGTATTAAGTTATTTATATGTATCTCTCTCTCTCATTGTAATGTATATATGTAGAAAAACTTCTGAGAAAACAAATATCAATAAACAGCTAAATGTCTACTGAGCTGCAATCACGGCTGTGTACGGTTGAATCATATTTCTTTTCATTCTGTTTTTAGCTCAGCTGACTGTAAGTCAACTGAGGTATAGGAATGGTGCTTTGTCCTTCATCTGTCCATCCGGGCCTCTGGCTGTCCGGCCCTCCATTCCCAGAGCACAAATCATAACTGCTGGACCTAGAAACTTCTAAGTGAATATCCAGAGAGGTCAATAAAAAATCTCCTTGAAAACCTGAAATTAGGTCACTGTGACCTATATCCTCCGAGCTATGGGGCTTGAAAGTACCCCCATGAATAATCAAAGATATAATACAAAACCTACAATATCTTGATAATTAAAGCATGGATTGTCATGAATCTTGCCTTGAATATTAACCATGACTAGTTTCGTCAGTTCTTGAAAAGTGGTGGCGCCATCTATATTTTTTTGTTATTTTAATGAACATTTTAAAAATTTTTTTACTATAAAATGACAATCATGTCAGTTTCTCAGCTGTAATTACATCTAGTGTCCGAAAACCTGGTGTGTTTATTGATCACAAGTGGATGCCATATAGTTATCACCCTGTCTGTCAGTCTGTTCATCCGTCCATCCATACAAATTTGTTTCCAGATGATAACTCCAGGTTGTATTGACACATGGATTTCAAACTATACTTACATATGGCCCATCACTAAAGCAAGAACCTATATGATTTTGGGGTCATGAGGTCAGAGGTCAAGGTCACAGGACTCACTTTTTAAAAAAGATTATGGCTGCATTTTAAGCCAAACTTTTCATCCCAAACTTTCCATTTTGCACATTTAGCTGACTTGCCAGTATGGGGAGAGCTTAAATGAATTTTGGGTCACACGGTCCAAGGTCAAGGTCACAGGGGCCATCTGTTCACAAATTAGTTTCCAGATGATAACTCCAGTTTACTTTGATATACATGTATTGGTTTCAAACTTAACTTATATATAACTCACCAGAACAATGTGGATTTTTGAGTCCAACGGTCAAATGTCATGGTCACAGGACTCATTTCTTTAAAAAGAATGCATACGCATTTGAAGCCAAACTTTTCATCCCAAATCTCTCATCTTCAAGATATTGCTAACCCGCCAATAGGGGAAGATTCTGTTCAATTTTGGGGTCATGAGGTCATAGGTCAAGGTCACAGTTCCCACTTATTTAGAAAGATTGTGGATGCATTTGAAGTCAAACTTTTCATCCAAAACCTTCCATCTTGCACATATAGCTGAACTGCCAAAGAAACTGGCAGGGGAAGAAACTGATTGATTTGAGGGTCACAAGGTCAAAGGTCATCGTCACAGGGGCTTATCTGTCCACATATTTGTTTCTGGATGATAACTCCAGTTTGGATTGACATATTAGTTTCAATTTTGACTTATATATGACCCACCAATAATGTAAGAAGACGATTGATTTTGGGGTCATAAGACCAAAGGTCAAGGTCACAGGACCCGCTTCTTTAAAAAGATTGTTAATGTATTTTTAGCCAAACTTTCTGTCCCAAACATTCTGTCTTCCAGATGTTGCTCTCCTGCCAATAGTGGAAGAAACTGATGGATTTTAGGGTCACAAGGTCAAGGTCATGAGGGCCATCAATCCACATATTAGTTTCCAGATGATAACACCAGTGTCGTTTGAAATATTGGTTTCAAACTTGACTTATATATGGCCCACTACTAAAGTAAGAACTGTTGATTCTGGGGTCATAAGATCAAAGGTCAAGGTCACAGGACCCACTATTTAAGAAAGATTGTGAATGCATTTTAAGCTAAACTTTTCATCTCAATCCTTCAATCATCAACATGGCACCTGCCAATAGGGGAATTTTCCTTTTGATTTTTGGATCATGAGGTCAAAGGTTAAGGTCACAGGGCCCATCCATTCACAAATTAGTTTATGGATGATAACTCCAGTTTGGGTAGACAGGTTGGCTTCAAACTGATCACAGGACCAATATTTTGGAAAACCTCACAAACATATATCCTTATAGACAAATACAGCTGAGCGTCGAGACCCATGGGTCCCTAGTTTTATATTTTGTTATTTTATTATTTTAAATAAAAGCTGACACTCGTTCAACTTATATTTCAGCAACGTCGGAATTAAAGGCCTTTTTCCGACAAATCCTTGGCGAGGTGTACAGTCACTCCCGAGAGTTTTGTCACTCAGAAAAAGTCCGCTAGATGGCAGTCTACATTTGTATCAGAAACCCATCAGGGAGCTCGAAAGTCTTCGTAAAAGGACGTGGGCATTCCGTGACCTGACGCTGAAAGAGGTACATTTTTATTGATAATGTCGTATTTGCAGTTGTTTTTAAATACAGTGCTACCAAAAGACTGTTATTAAATTCAGTGCTGAAACATTTGATTTTCAAATATAAATTCAATTATTAAATGCAGAATGATCATTGTAAAACTGTATTAACAACTATGGAATAAATTTTAAATTACAATCGTTTCAGTGTCTCTTCAAGCAAAATAATATGTTTCAATATACACAAATTTTAATTTTAGGGTATCAAAATAGATATAGATAAATTTGCGTTTGCATTTGATATACTATCTTATTGCACTTAAGATAGTATTTGAATATGATTGATTGAAACATATGCATTTAAATCAATTTAAAGAATTTTTAATAACTAAATTATACACCTGGCGGTCGTGTTTGAAACAAATATTTTCTCTGTATTAATTTACAGTAAAATTCAGCCTTTGTATTTTCCCATGAAGAAATGGACATAGCGACATACCTTTTTGTAATACCCCATGACTAGTATCCTGTGCGTCACGCATATTATTGATCAATGGAGAAATATTTTATAATAAAGTGTAATGGTAAGACAAAACATCTGAATAGACCATGTTTTTTCTATTGACTATATGTACTGCAGTTTAAATTACTAACGGTGTATAATATATATATTTATTTTTGTTTAAAGCTTCGTCTGGGTTTGCAGAAAGAGGCGATTAGAGGTCAGAAATTAGAAATAAAATTCACAATTGTGCCAGGAAACAACACGGAAGAGTTTGGTATCAAAGTCCTTATGAGTGACACCGAGGAAACGACGATAGGTTACAACCCATCTCTACGGGAGCTTTACGTTGATCTCACAAGATCCGGCGAGAGCGGCTTCGATCCGACATATCCTGGGGTTAGGAGGGCGCCCCTCGATCTACACAATGGACTGATTTCTTTATCAGTGTTTATAGACTGTTCATGTGTGGAAGTGTTTGCTAATGATGGACAGGTTGCCGTTAGTAGTTGTGTTTTCCCATCAGATCACAGTGATCAACTGGAACTCTTCGGCAGTGACCAACTGTTTTTTGAGTCCACAGAGATCCACTCCATGCGCTCGATATGGCATTATGAAGAGAGATAATGTGTAATCCTCTCAGGCAAGATTCAATCGTGTAATGCTTCAAAAGACAACAGTTAAATGTTTCTCTGGCGCTCTGCATTGACCATACCCTATTTAATGTATTGCCCTTCACAATTGATCATCCTCATCATAATCATATTAATCAATATCATCAACATCATCATCAACGTCAAGAGTGTCATGTTTATCAGCTTTATTTATTACTTGATATATATATATATATATATATATATATATATATTTATATATATATATATATATATATATATATATGTCACTGTCTTCTGTGGAGTATTATGCGTTGAACCTGTGCTCACATGGGATTTAATGCAGTGTTATTGTTATCTGACATAAGGGACCATCCGTCAGCGACGGCTGGATGATTATCAAAATGTAGTTCTCTAATATATGACTGATTTCCACAAGAATATGAATTTTGTACAGTTCGTAAAAGCTTAATCCCTTTTTGTTCGTATAACCACTGTCTCGGGTGTTATATGTATACAATAATACGGACTGGGTAATTTGTATGTGAGCTGCATAGAAAGCCGGAATATATTTTGGTAAATATTGTTCAGGAATGTATGATGATATTAGCATGTATTTCAAATATATTTTACAAAATAAAATCAAGTATAAAGCGAACTTTGTATTTGCGTTTGAAAATACATGTATATGATTGGGTACTGAAATTCTTCCTTATCTATTTAAGCCAACAATTCACCCTCCTTTTCTATAAAATCCATGTGAATTCTGACTTAGTCTGCGTAAATAGGAAAAGGAAAAGTTCTTCCAAAGCTCTGAGATGGATGCATGGGTTTGTTTATCCACAAGCTGTTGGTAAACACAGGAATGACAGCTGATAAATTAAAAAAAAAACTTGGAAAAAAAAACATGTAACCTGAGGTACATGTAGTTGATTACAAATGTATGTAAGTTGATATATAGGTCACTGGCTGCAAAACGCCTTTGTAAAACTTTGGTTACCTAATGTTAGATATCGGTATGGCCCTATTAACTACTGAGGACCTAGAACTAAACGTAAAAGATCGGTTCCTTTCTAATTGTCCTCCAGAAAACACTGTAAACTAAAAGAATTATATCAAATGGACAGTTTATCCGTGTGATTAACCATGATACACGTTTCGGCGGGTATATAACGTGGGGCGATACATCATACATTGAAAAAAAACAAAAACGCCAATTCTACCGAAAACTGCACTACATCGGCCGTCCACGCAATTACAAGTATACTGATAAGCACATATAAAAGCAGCTAGTCTTGAAAGAAGATCCAGTTAATGACAATCTTCGGATGGGAATCGTCAACAATAATACAAATGACTCATACCCAGACAGATGCCGTGTTCCGTATATGTTGTAATACATTTGCTGTTACTGAATCGAGACTACTTTCTTAAGAAGAAAAGTTACTTTTTTATATTTACCCTAGGTATATATATATATATACCCGGGCCATTGCTGATTTCCTTGAAATAAGCATATTTTCTGAGCGGCGGGATATCCCTAACATTTCCAGGGAAATTCAATGTAATACCGGAAAATCCTATGAATCGAAATTTTATAAAAAAAAAATGACAGAGGCCAATGATAACTCCTCTTGCCTGTTTTCCTTTTTATTTATATTTATTCTTTTTACCATGACAGCCCTTCACACCTTGTGGTAATTGTATGAGAAGGAATTAGAGTGTGACTAATGTGAACATCACTGAGACTCCCAGAAGTTCCTTATATTTGTAGTTTGTATCATTATATGATGTGTTTGTGTAGCTCTCCCTGCTTTCTGATTATCAAGACAAGCCGATGTTGGATTTTGAGCCTGGGCTTACGCTATCATATTTCATTAAAAGCATTGTTGATTGAAAATAAATCGGCAGGATTTATATTAGGTTAGGTAAACGTAATAGCACATGACAATGTTATCTGCATGGAGTATTTCATCCAGAACAGAGACTACGCTCTGATGTGATTGGCTGATGCAAAGTGTCACGTCACATGCAAAATTTTGTAATGACTTAAATCTAGCAATACATGATTTATATTCTACTCTGAAAATTTGGAGCTGACAGTGTCAGAAATACTTAGCCTTTGATGAGATATAGAATTTTAAGTCACAGGGGATTTCCCTGTGTGTGACGTCACTGCCGAGTTGGCAGTGCTCACAGATGTTCCAAAAGTTTTTGGACAAATCACACAACCTCATGTTTTTGTTGAAAATACTGAATTTGGATCAGTTTATGTTCAATTTATATTAATTCTTTTTCATAAGCAGTTGTGTTACATGATAATATAATGAGACTTGAAATACGTTTGACTCACCTGAAGCTTCCTTGACATACTTAAAAAATCAGTATTTGCTCACGATCATGAAACTATAAAACCAAGATGGCATGAAGAGAATACAGCACGGTCAAAATGTAAACATCGTGGTGTGACAGTCACTGAAAAATGGGACTGTTTGCAATGACTAAAGCAGAAATTTTGATTCTGCCAAAACGTTTCAGGTTTAGGATCTATCACCCTTTACAATGACTAAGCATGACCGTTAGTGATTAAAATAAAAATTAAATAATTTGAGTGGAACAACATAGGAAACACTTTTCCTTTCAAACTACCATCAAAGTTATTATATCTGGACCAGGAAGGTATTAGGATTCTCTCTGATTTATTAACTGGAAGGTTTGTCTGTTCGCATCCTTAAGCAAACAGAACTTATTTTATGAATATTAATATGGAGGGTTAGAACAACAACCGCGTAAAAACCCTAACATTTTGGCGGTAATATAAGAATGATACATTTGTAATTCAAGGATTATATAACATTGTGACACAGGGCGATTCCTTTGTTCCCAGAGAGATTGCTGCATTCACCGGTATAGCTTCCGGTATTAGGGCAGCATTTGTTATTAAACCAACCAGATTAACCTGTGATACTGAAGTGTGGCATTGTGCAGGAACACATGCAGTGATGTTTTATTAGAAGGAGTCTTGCCGGGCCTATCATTACGACTACACACACAGGTCTATTTTGTGTATATGCTACAAGAATAATAAATAGTTTCAGCAGGTCTGATGTAGCATGTATCAATATGCGGTCTTACCACATTTTTTCTGTCATGAAGGAACAATTTATCTTTGCTTTCTTTGAAAGATGATTTTTTTCATGTATGTCAAAAATTATCCACACAATGTACAGTCAAACAGCACTCGTATGCAAATCAGTGACAATGAAACAGACGGTTAAACCTTTGACACTGATTTACGGTATCCTGGCCAATAAAGTCCACATATACATATTACAAAAATTCCAGTCACAGGAGCATTTCCGGGGGTGTTATTTCTCGGTAAATTCCCAGATCGTGCTCTCCAGATCGTGCATTTCCTACTCCGGTATTTAGTGGAAAAACTTACTTCATAGCATAAACATGTATATTATACACACATTTACGCGAATACAATGCGTTACCCGTCCCCTTAACTTGTCAGTTACATTATTTTCAGAATTTAACCGTTTTTGTTTTTCTCACAGAATCATTTAAAAACAAGTAAATTAGTTTTCTATTCTGAGCCTATAGTGTGATATCGATGTAGCTCAGTTTAAGCTGCTTGGTACAGTATCGATCTCTGCCGGTTTAATCGCTTGTTTATGTCACTATGCATGCTTGTGACGCCGGTGTATGTGTCCATGCATATGGAACTTGAATTTATGAATGCTACAGTGCGAACACATACATAACATAAATTAAACATTTACCTAAATTATTTAAAGGGTTAAAAATAAAGTACTATTACTAATGCGATGTTTTATCCCAGATTGGGAGTATGACTACTGCACACATTTTTTAATGGTGTAATATTTTAGCATGAATGGCTAAGCTGAAGTAGGGACGTGATTGAAGTTTCTGCCTTTTTTTCAAACCCAACAGGTCAGAATATTTAACCGTCACATTCATTCTTGTAATTTATTGTAGTCGTCTAAATACACGGGTGCCCTTAAATAATCACCCTGTCCACCCGTCATATTGTCCGTCTGTCCATCTATCCGTCAACAAAATTGTTTCAAGATGATAACTCCAGTTTGGATTATCATCATGGGTTTTATGTAGTATGCATGGCATTTCTTTGCATGTTGACATCCAACATGTGTTAAAGGGCACATCACGGGACACATTTATCAGGGGACTATATTTGTACTGATCAAAGCCTTTGTCATTTCATAAAAGTGTTGCAAATGTACTATCAACAGAGCGTTTATATTTTTTCTGATACAAAGGGACGAGCAAAGATATAAAGAGGTTTCGTATTTACTCTAGCCCCTAGCTCAACTTATTGAACAAACAAGTCGTTCCTTTTAAATATTCAAAGATTTATAAGTTTAAAAAGTGGTTCATGCCCCAAGTGCTAAATCACATTTATAAATTCGTGCTCGCGCAGTACCATTTATAAATATTTTACCATACACACTATCGTGCTCAAATTTGGCGACGTGTGATCCATAATTTACCGGTGTTTTTATAAGGTAAAATGCTTTATTATATTACCATACACTGCACAACATAAAAATTCTATTGTAAAACTCCATCCCCATACATAATTAACCAAAGTGCCTATCAGTCATCAATTCAACCTTTTAACAGTTAAGTCCCACCATTTAAATTATTTAGGGTATCACATAGACACATGTTGTGGCCCAGTGCCTGGTGAGAGAGTCAGAAAACATTAACTGTGTTGTATATTTTTTTGCGTAATGATTCGTGCGAACGGGGTCTGATTTCCGGTGTAGCATGCGTTTCTTTCACTTACTTAACGTGACCAAAAACAGAGGCCATATCGGTTTTCAGTCACGTTGGGTGGGGGGGGGGGGGGGGGGCGGGGGGCAGCCTGCGATATCCCCCCCCCCCCCCCGTCGGAGGAAACACTGCCATTATTTTTTTAAACTTTGAAGAGACCATTATTCTCAGATTGTGAACTATCACTGTACTAAATATAAACCTAGTTCAATAATTTCATTTTTAATCTTTATCGTCTGCTTTGCCGTTCTTATTTTTTTAAAGTCTAATATGCAAGAAAGGACAACGGATTCATTTACTTTTCACATGTAATGATGATTTATACTCAGTCATTTTAGACTGTCAGAATTCCTGAACAAATGTATATACGAGTATAAAGATTATTAAACCTTTTGTCTATTGACAGTCGCAACACTTTTCAGGTGATTATTGGAATTGTGCTAGTATATTTCTCATGCATTTTGCCCTTTTGATAATATATTCGCATTAGAAACAACGTAACTGATCCAGGCGGGGTATTCGAAGTCAGATGACTTCATACAACCAGTTATTAAAAGAGCCTGTATCGGGGTCATGGTCACAATTGTACCAGGAATGCATATTCAATATGTCGTGTTAACATAACCTTGTATGGACTAAACAACGTGACACACTAAAGTCATACCACACTCATTGGGACACTACACTATGATCTTACACGGTAACTGATCGGCACTCGAGGATACATGGACGAATATATTACCTAGGTCTCTCAGTTTCACATTCACAATCACAACCAAAAACTCGAGCCGCACGCTTTTTCTTCCCAGTTAAATTATAATAAAAATAAATATAACACACGTTACACATACGACATTTATTTAATAAACGTGAATAGTCAGACTGCAAGCATGTAAAATATGTAAAGGCACATCCCAGAGAGGGACAAGCGGTAACAGCCACCACAAATCCTCTCACAATATCTTCACGTGTGTTGTAGTAGTATCTGTAGTATATGCGTTCAAAATATATGAGCTGCAACATATTCTCACTGTTGTCTGAGAAGTTTTGCTTACATTTGTGGGCACGAGCACTCTGTGGACTAGGACAAAGTGTCCATTTTATAGAGGTGCCCATTTATGGAGGTTATGACCGCAATACAATAATGAGAATAAACGGGAATGTCCAAAACCTCATCACTGTATTGAGGTGCCTGCTTTATGGAGATGTCCGCTAGGAGAGGTCTCACTGTAATAAGATCTGAAGATAATTTCTAAAAGAAATGCAACATAATTTTCACTCTCTGTAAAATCAATGCTGCACGGGTAGGTGTTGTAAAATACCTTTGAGTGACAATATCTCATATTTAAGCCTTCTGTCTTCATCAAGTGAAACAAGAAACATTAAAAACACATAGGACAAGTCTTTCTGGTTGAAATTTTATTAATTTTTTATTGAATTGCAATTTAAAATTTCAGTGAAGGGTTGATACCGGATGTTTATTGTTACATAAAATAGTGTACCTTTTACAATGTTTTAAAACATTAAAATGTTACAAAATGATCTAAAAATGAGTGAAAAATTAAAAAATACCAGATTTAAAATAATTTATACTTTATCGGGGTCTAATATGAATTTAAAACAGCTTGTGGACTGATTTTAAATATGCTGGTTTTTGACAATAATTATATCTTAAACAAAAATTTGGATAACATTGCAAGATAAAATATGTGAAACAAATTAAGTCCGTTATTTTTAGGAATGCAATCTGCTCTACTGTGAGAAGACACAGCCCACAGGTACCTAGTTTTGCATATTTCAGTCACGTCTCAGATTGATGAGAACGATAACTAGTGGCCCATGGGCCATAACGATCAGCTGCATTTCACATTCACGTGATGCATTTATTAACTATTAAAGTTATGATTTGCTGATAAATATCTGTTAAAGAACATTGAACAATTGGTAAAAAGACTTATAGAGTGCTGAGAATCATGTATTTTGCCCACAGTCCTAAGAATACAGGTTACAGTGACCTTAATAAAGGTTTCCATGAAGATTTTACCTGATTTTACATCAAACTGCTAATTATTGTGTCCATCTGACTTGTAGGGTACTCAGCTCATATTCTTTCACATAGCCAACAGAATATATTTCACAGTAACCTTATTTTGGATGTCCAAGGATTCATAACAATCACATCCCTTTAGATTCAGATAGACAATTGTAGATCCAACAGTTCAGATTGTGCCCTGTCTGACTTTCTGGTGCTCAAAATCTGGCTTCTCCTCATAGGTCACAGAATATAGGTCACATTGACAATTTTAGGAGTCAAAGGGGACTTGTAATGTAATGTCATCTGCCCTGTTTAACTGTCTAGGTGCTCATAATCATATTTTTACCAGTCACTTGCACAATATAGGTCACCATGACCTACATTCAGGTTTCCAAGAAAATTTACCCTCAACTTCTTTTAGAAGATCACGGTGACCTTATTTGATTTGTCGAAGGACATTTGCCCAGGATTTCCCTGAATGTCACATAAAATGATTCTAGGCCAAATGATTACAATATGCGCATCGTCTGACCCTTGGTGCTCAAAATAAGATTTTTGGCCTGCAGAATATAGGTCACCATGACCTAATACAATAGTTTAGAGGAGATCTGCCTGGGACCTTCATGGAGCTTCAGTTAAAAGTTTCTAAGTCTAACGGATACCATTTGTGCACTGTCTGAATGTCACATAAAATTATTCTAGGCCAAATGGTTACAATTTGTGCACCGTCTGACCCTTGGTGCTATAAATAAAATTTTCGGTCAGTAGCTTGCATATAGGTCACCATGACCTCATTTAAGGTTTAAGAGGAGATCTGCCTAGGACCTCCATGGAGGTTCAGTTAGAAGTTTCTAGGTCTAACAGATACAATTTGTGCACTGTCTGACTGTCTAGGTGCTCAAAACCATAAGTTCGGTCAGTTGCTTGCAGAATAAGGGTCATCATGACCTAGTTTTAGGTTTCCAAAAACATTTGCCCAGAACCTCCCTTTATGTTAGAAGTTTCTAGGTCTAACAGTTACGGTTTGTGCCCTGTAAACGTCCGCACTGACGATTGTCTCAAAAAAAAAGAAGAAAAAATGTGTAAAAATATATAGGTGGCGATGGCAGTCTTCAGGGAATGAGAAAACTGTCCAGGATCAATTTGCTTGGAAAGTAACATGGCATTCAATAAGTTAATTATTGAGATACTGGAGCTTTTGTATCCAAATTTTAATTATTCTGGGTGCTCAAACAGGCCCCATAAATCAGAGAATATAGGTCACAGTGACCTTATTTCAAATGTCCTAGAAGAGTTTTTTAGAGATCTCCTTGGATACACATTTTTAAGTTTCTAGGTCCAGTGGTTATGATTTGTGGCCTATTAACGGACAGACGGACAGACGGAAGAAGAGTGATCGCTGTAGCACAGATGACTTTCAGTCAGCTGAGCTAAAATCATGTTGAAATACATATTACTAGTGCTAACTATGGTCATTCAAGTTGTTTTATATATGCGGCTAAGAAAACACATATACGCACCTCACGTATGCTCCCGAGGCAGCGAAAATCTTGCGCTTCTAAAGAAGCCTCTGATTTTCCCGCTGCCTGCTTTGACTGTTTATGACGCACTTAAACACTAGGTCGTGCACATGGGCCTGTCTGCTGAAAAAAAAAACTACTGACGTGACTAGCAGCCAACCAAATGCAAGTCAACAAACACTCGACAGGCATCAGGCTCCGCCCAGAAACCATGTGCGGGGCAATTCTCTCTGAGCCTGTGGCCTGTTCAAACGGTCGCCGGGGAGATGAGCTGTCACTCAAAACGATATGAACAACATTGGCTTCGTGTATTCCTCGCTTGGCTTGTAAACCGATTTGTCTTCCAGCACATGGTCTCATCTGATTGGACCAAAATACAGTGCTCCCCTCTGGTGTAGAGATTCAGGATACAAGGTCATAACAAACAACGCTTACGATAAAGGTAGTTGGTCTATGGGTAAAGCGCTGTATAAAGGGCGTACACCTCACGCAGCGGTTATACACTGCAGTCGTCCCACGTCTCCTTTTTTTAACTACTGCCATTGCCATTGCATGGCAAGGTTCTTTGGGCAAGACCACCAGTATGTACACAGAGCAAAGTATTGTTATCAGACCAATGAGATCGTGGTATCGCAATCTGCATCCAGCTCAAATCTTAAACATGCGAAACTCGTTCTTGTTGGTTTGATAACACCGTTCCTGGCACGGGGCCAAGAATCAGACCAACGAGAGAGGGCATCTCGGTGAAATCGGCCCGATGATGGGACGACTGTGGTGTATATGAGGAGCGTAAAACACATATAGTAATAAACAAACTAGTAATTTTAAAAAGTATTCTTTTCAAGTGGCAGCATTGCCTTAAACACATTTGAACACATAACCTGAATCTGTTTTGACGATGCAGATTTCTGGCCTTTTTAGACGCTTCGATCAGCTCTGCAATTGGTGGTCGATATTTGAAGTGGTCTCCCGTTGACTCTATCAACATGGCCCTCCTTCGTTGTGTGGCCATCGTTCACCTCATTTGTTGTTGTTGCGTCAGCATTCACCTCAGTTGTGGTTGTTGCTCCATCATTCCTCTCCGTTTTTCCTGTTGTTGTTGTTGTGTCAGCATTCACCTCAGCTGTTTTTGATGCTCCATTGCTCACTTCAGTTTTTGTTGTTGCTCCATCAGTCCCCTCAGTTGTTGTTGTTGTTGCGTCAGCATTCACCTCAGCTGTTTAGTTGATGCTCCATCGCTCACTTCAGTTGTTGTTGTTGCTCCATCAGTCCCCTCAGTTGTTGTTGTCGTACCAGCATTCACCACAGTTGTTGTTGTTGCTCCATCAGTCCCCTCAGTTGTTGTTGTCGTACCAGCATTCACCACAGTTGTTGAAGTTGCTCCATCATTAACATCAGTTGTGTTTGTATCATCATTTACCCCAACTGTTGTTGCAATATCTTTGAAACAAATTAAATTATGCCTGTTAGATATGGATTTCAACTGAGTCTTCAGTTAAAAAAAATAATATAAGAAAAATAACTTTTTTTAAATTACTTTTTTTAGGTTGGAGATAACGCCTCCATTTTTTAATGCTAGTTGAACTAGCTTAACTATGTATATCTGAAGAATCCCATTCCGGTTCCTGACTACGTGACATGGCACTATTACACGCTTCATTTCATTTGATATCCTGGTGTTAACCAGGCCCGGTGACTACTGCACCTGCGAACCCTGGGTTGGTTGCGTCCCCATCTCTGGGTCATACCACCGAGGAAGCCCCGAGAGGCACACTCAAATGTGAGTGAAACAAGGTGGTTGGACACGGCCTTCCAATGAGGGATCGTGCGCAAAGCTGCCACCGATAGGGCGCGCTAGTTGCATAGCGGGCCATGCCATACACGGTGACCCGGATGTAGCTTCTTTGACTCTTTGTTTACTATCGTGTTCACGCCAAGTCCGTTACAAGTCTCAAGAAATATGCCAAATACCGGCTGATGCGTGCCTCATTGTTCGAACCGAGGTGGTCATGCGTGGCCAAAGGATCGAGAAATGTCTAAGAAGTGGCTTATCGCCATTAAACGTGACGAGTGGATCCCGACAGACGGAGCCGTCGTGTGCTATGCCTATTTCACCGCTAACAACTACACCACGGAGACGTACTATGGTGAGTCTATCGCCGTATTGGAAGCGTTTTTATGATCGATGGGACAATCATTTAGTCGTAAAAATAATTATACTATAATTGAACTGTATATTCTATACTTGGCTAAAATATGGGGGCTGAGGAAAACACAAGTCTTATGTTAAAGACAGGTATACTACTACTATTGTGATATGTAAAAATGCATCAGTGGCGACCTGACACTCGCCAAAATCATTTTTCTTATCCTTAAATGTAAACTTTCTTTGTGATATTTTTACATGAATCTCTTCAAATGTTAATAAAATCTTCAATTAAGCACTGTGAGGGAGCAAAATAAAAAATAAAAACAAACGATAAGGAAGGCAGTCTTAGAATCCTAAACTGCACTTTTAATTATTATTAATTATACATTACAAAATTCTTCAGGACTGAAGTACTGAGATATAATTTATTTTGTGATATGCGGTATATTAAAATTCAAGTATGGTGAATAATGTATTTGAATAAACTTTATTAATGATTCATCAATTCATTCATACATAAAGTCAGATCCTGATAGTGAATGCAAATAAAAATGTCCGCATAAAACATATTTTTGGCTATGAAATAATAATACAATAATATTGACAATGAAATGCATTCAAAAGGTTTATTTATAATCAAAATTCAGGTGACACCCCAAAAAGGAGACGTCTGAAGCCAGGTGTTGTGCCCAGTCAGTTTCCGTGGACCCAGCAGGTGACCCCTGAATCGCTAGCCAGGGCTTCTCGTGCCAGGAAGAGGGTGAAGAGATTTCATGCTCCAGTTGTGGAAGTTCCTGATGTTGGCAATGAGGTGACCATTGCAACAGAAACAGAGCCCCAACAAGAAGAAACCCAGGTAACCGACGTGGAGCCATCATTAATGGAAAGTGTTGGAACCCAGACCCCAGCTGACCCACCTTACAGCATTGAGAGGTTTATCACCAACGATGCAGTCGTCCATCACCTGACAGGCTTGGAAAATTATAAAAAAAAAATTACTTTTGTACTTAATAGTCTGGGACCTGCTGCATACAGGCTAAATTACAGGTGGCGTCAGTGTCAGTTGGTGTCTGTGCCAAATCAACTGTTCTTGACACTGATTAAGCTGAGAAGGCATAGCTCAAACTTAGATCTATCAATAATGTTTGACATTTCAGAATTTTCTGTTTCAAATATTTTTGTCACCTGGGTTAACTTTATGTACTGCCAATGGAAGGAACTAGACACCTGGGTTTCAAGGGATCTAGTTTCTTATTTCATGCCATCAGATTTTGCAAAGAAATTCCCAACAACAAGGGTAATTTTGGATGGCATGGAATGTCCCCTTCAGAAACCCAAATGGCCAACAACACAGCAGGCATCGTTTTCTTCTTATAAAAATAGGAACACCGCAAAGGTTGTTGTAGGTGCCACCCTTGCAGACCGCTCACCCTGGTTTGGAGCCGACAGTGAAAAACCTCACCGCCTCGGCTGAGATTTTGAACTCACGATCTCCCGGCTTTAAGTCCATTGCTCTACCCCTGAGTCACAGAAGCCGTTTCATTAAAGGTACCTTATATACAAACATGTACATGTACCTGCCAGCATGAAAAAATTGAATAAAATCTGAGTAAGCATTTAGTTACAAATGTCCCTTGCGCATATGAAGATTTAACCATTATCAGTCCTCAATTTACACTGCTTATTTCTCTGACATTTTAAACTATTGTATGATAAGAGTAGCACTATCTATGTTTTATTGCTTTATATACAGAGGTTATAAATTTTGAGACTAACGACTGGGATTTATTTGACATTTTTACTCATCTCTCATTTGAATGGAAAAAAATGAGGCAGATGTCTGTCAGAACTGTATCTTGGTCATCATCGAAAGTTTTAACAAACAGAGGTGACAAATAGTGCTTAAACGTGAAATTTCACTATACTCAGTTCATTTTTAGCAAAGATTCATACTTAAGCTTTAAGTTTTCATATAACACTAGTGGCGCCACCCATGACTTTTTAAAGATGCAAATCCAGGATTTATTTTCAGACACACTTCCAACAGAAGCGGTTATTTAAAAAAAACCCTCTTCCAGTTTGGGATTGCATGGACGGCCGGGCCCACATTTCTCAACTCTCAAACTTCAAGGTAAAATGTTTTCACAATTTCAGAAGAAAAGGCTTTTTTTATTGGACATACGCTGCGGCATGATCACCAAATAGTTTATTTATTCAAGTCATTACCAAAAATTATTCATGTTCATGTAATTTTCCATTAAACAATTCTAATCCACCGTAAATCCACGCTCTTCACTGCTTTTTTACCTACGCTGCTGGTGTATTAAGAAGTCCAGACAGTGAGATTGAGTATGAGATCTCTTTCAGGGCATCATCGAAAACATAAGAGTACCAAGCTCATACTAATTTGGTAAATAAATGTTAAATTTTACTATAATATGTCCATTTTGTACGGAAACTGCTGCCACCTTGTATTTATCTCGTACGTACGACATACTATCTCGTACGTACGACATATTATCTCGTACGTACGATATACTATCTCAAACGTACGACATACTATCTCGTACGTACGACATATTATCTCGTAAGTACGACATAATAAATCTTACGGATCTTATTCATTGACTACACAACAGGCCAACAGATATATGTATAAGCAATATGTATATGTTAAATAATGTATGTTTTCACATTACCTATATAAACAATATCTCCACCTCCTTGCTAACCGCTGCACAACTGTTTAAAACAACACACACACTCACATATATCTATTTATTAATAGTATATATTTAAATGCTATTCGGTTCACATTTTTTTTGTGTGTCCAGGTTTCTGTTGTATTTCAATCAAGCAAAATATACATCAAATCGTTCTCTGACAGTCATATACAAAACACTCACTTCAAGACAGGTGATTAAATAATGGTAGCAGTATATGATGTTAGTGAGCCTGTCATAATGTTAATAAGAAACAGATCTTGCCTTTGCCAAACTGAAACTACTTTTTAGAGAAAGAAGGGGTTCGGACAAGAGGTACAGCTCCCAAATAGCCTGATTTTAAGTAATTGAAAATGGATATTTGTGGGACAGGTTTCTTATATTCTAAACTTATCTTTCTAAGAACTAGATTTATACATAACGCATCGTGTAATTGATCTTTTAAACAATTTATGCATATACAGCCATTGATATGATGGGGGGGGGGGGGGGGGGGAGCTGAACAGACAACAATCTATTTAATGGGGTACTTATAATTTTTATTTTGAACTAAATTATGAAAAAAAGAAACTAGTGGCCCATGGGCCATGAGGCTCAGCTGAAATCAAGGAACTTGGAACAATGAGTAAAATGACTTTCAGAGAGTTGAAAGTCATGCATTTTGCCAATAGTCCTTGAAAATAAGTTACTGCAACCTTATTCAGGTTATTCAAATAGATTTTACCAGTTTCTCCAAAGATAGTTAGAAGTTGCTTTGTGGAACCCCTACAATTTGTTCTCATTTGCCTAATAGACTGCTAAAAGCATATTCTTTTGATTGAATGGGGGGATCCAACTCATATCACATACAGGAAGTCTGTATTCGCAGCACAGAGGTCGGGACCTGTCTCTGTGTAAGGTGAATTGTATCTTAATGTTATAAGTGTCTGTCTAGTGCATTATCTGCAAAGATTCTTAATCAGAATATCTCTTGTTGTGGAATTGTAAAGACATCAAATTTTCCACATCAACAGCAATTTCATTTTGAGCAAGTTTATGTCTGTTAAATCATATCAATACCATTATTAATAACATTAAGACAAATTAATTGTGAAGCAATAATAAAATTGATCAATCAAGATGAAACTGGAAAACACTCTTTGGAACAATAGTAGACAAAACTTTATGATCAGACCATGTAGCCTCTATCGCTGAAGTTGTAGCATCAGGTAAGTTAGAAAACACCAGATCAATAAGACTTCCATGATCAGTCTTTTCTGTGACACGTTATTGACAGTGTAAAACATGTGAAAGATTATTCAAGGCTGACATATTGTTTTGTTTACTGACATCTATTTTAAAGAATATTCCATTACTAACAATGGTTCTTGGATATCAACGTGTCATAAGCTGGACAAGCTTTGACCTAAAGTCAGACAGTTTTGACTGGGGGGATCTGTACACACTAATTAGTTGTAAGTAAGAGCTTGGAGTATTTACCAATAATACAGATGCATCAATGTTTCCATCAGACTGATGGTGCACTTCAATGAATGGGTAGAGGTCTTTGTGGACATAGCATGCTAATCCATGGTGTGGGCTTTTTGATTGACATGTTGAACCTGTTGTTTGATGATCATTTCGTATCAGTTGGAAATTTATTATACAATATGAATCATCAGTACCAAGATAACACAAACGAGTTTCAGCCAAAGCAATGATATGGGTATCAAGGATATGACAATCAGAAATCACATCTTTGAAATGCAAATGAAGAGATCTTGTGTTATGGTAGATTATCTTCAGTGTATCAGTTGGTATAGATGTTGCTGGTAAGGAATTAAGTGCAAGTGTAGCATCATGACGTAGTCTGGCCATTTCATTTGTTACTTGTAGATCCGTTGATATTTTGTTTTCATCAGAATTCAATACATGCAAGCCTTTCATATTTATTGCCCTGCTCAATGCAACATAATGTGCATGCCTCAGTTTTCTGGTACTTGTCATATCCACAACCACTTGATCAAGTGAACTGCCTTTAGCTTTCCATATCGTTTATGCTGCACCAATTTTTAATGGATACTGAGAACGAGTTACCAGTATATGTCTCCGGCCTGTATGGAATGTGCGCTTGATGGAGAATAGGGGTGTCCATTGTTTGGATATAGATGGAGTGTAAAAGGCGGCATAATTTCTCCTGGTGTCTGAGCCAATGTTTGAATCTTCAAACTGAACCCAAAGAATGCTTGGCACAGTTTTGCTATGCAGGAAGTGTATGTGCTTCAATATACAAGAACAACCATTGGTGATTCCATCTTGTACTGCAACATTGCAGGCGATATCATATGCTAAACCAACAGCAATCTGAAGCGTTTTCAGCAGTCCTGCAGTTTTTGATGGGTTATCTGGTATTCTTGAAAGTACATCTTTCTTCACATCATCTGTCACATCTGTTATCACTGTGTCAATTGCAGAAATTATTACTTTAGTTGTGTTTGTACACTGAAAAATTTGCATTTTATGATTGTCAACACAGGTGTTATTTGTAAACAAATGAGTATATCCCGACGGATATGAACTGTTATTGCCAACAAGACAAGATTTGAGTGTATCAATGTCAGCTTTTGTGTATTGTCCTTCTCGTGACCTGTTCAAAAGTTCTGCAAAATCATGATCATTTTTTTTTGCCGCATGATTTCAGTCAGCTCATACATTTGAAAAGTATCTACACAAAGGTTGAGTGCAAGAGGTCCGTAGTTATCAGACAAAATCTTGAAAATCCAGTTGTCCATTACTGGTTGAAGTTGGAAGAGGTCTCCAATAACAAAAAAAAATGGATACCACCAAATCGTTCTTTATTACCTTTAATTTCTTGGAGCCGCAAATTAATGAAACTGAATTTGCGATTTCCTACCATGCTTATTTGATCAATCATTAATATATGAAGGTGCCTATACTGTGTTCGCAGTGTATTCAGGATGTCAGATGATAATTCTTTGTAATCAAATCCTTTATTTGGATCAATTCAAAAAGCATTATGTGGATCCTGGAACATTGTAAGCAGCCTTTCCTGTAGGTGCAGTGATCAGTATCTTGCACTCCAATGGATTTTCACCTTCATTCCCACCTAAGTGACGATGTAATGCTTGAAAGAGAGCTCAAAGCAAAACTGATTTACCAACACCTGCCCTAACAGTAAGGAATAAGAGTAAATTTAAGGCTTAGTAGAACATTTTACATGTTTGATAATGTGTTTGAAGACAGTGAGTTGTTTCTCATTTAGACCCTGTATTAACTGTCTGTATTCTACATCGGGTACTCTACCAGGCAATGTAAGTGGTTCTTGTGCAGTGGTTCTTGGTGGCAGTCCAAGATCAGTTGTCAAATTAAAGTTTCTCAGATGATGTGACCTTTCTGGGTCAAAAAAGCAAATTCTTCACTGGGGACTGGCTGTTGAATTGAATCTTCACTAGAATATACCCATATCAGTACCTGCATCCACACTTTTCTTAAATTATGAGTAAGCAGTGACATGGCGTGCGCGTTTGAAATGCACTGACACAAATGTGGCGAGGGGTGAGATGTTCCGCGTCCAAAATCGTCCCAACGATTAACCCGCAACATTATTCACTTGTGCCAAAATTGCCGATATGGGCAGTGGTGAGATGTTCCCGGTCTAAATTCGTCCCCGCGGTCAACCCACAACAACATTAATTTGTGTTGACCTAGCGGACTGCTAAGAAAAGGCCGACGCGTAGTGAATGTTTGGCAGACTATGTCAGGTTTGATTTGATTGGTTAGCGTGAGGAGATTGAGGACGACGTGGGCGCACTATGCGAGAATGGCCATGGCACAGCGGAGGTATTAAACTCATAATATTTTTATCGATTTTGAGGCCATTTCTTTACCAAACGCCTAAAAAATATAAACTCTTTCTTCCCCGGACCAAGATGCAGCCTCCCACGAAGTTTGACGACCGTGCGATCCCCAGCGTGCGAATGAATCCGGACAGACAGACTGACAGACAAACAAACAGATTCCCGTGAATTATAGTATGATTCTCTGCATATTCTGTTTTAGGAGCTATTTGTGCATATTCAGTTTAATGGTCATATTCAGCTTGGTCCTGTGCTTCTTGTAGAACATCTGCATTGTGCTCATACTGTTTTCTTTTAAATTCAGTTTGTATTTTTTTCTTGTTATATTGTTCTGAGTATGTGAGTGAACCATTCTAAAGGTCTTTGGTTTCATCTCTCCATGATGTGAACAGTAGCAGCCTTTCACGGAAACAGTTTTCCGGGTCTATTTTTTCAGTATAGGGAACATATCTTAGAACTCTTGGAACTTGTCTGCGAGTGTATGTTGTACCATTTGGTAAGGTGATACTGAGCTTTTCTCCAGTGTTTATATTAGCAATTGCTTCATTTTGTTCAGTGATGTTGTTATCATCAGTGTTGTCATGGAATGCATCATCTGCTCTTTCAGAGGGGTATTTAATATTAATCTGTGATGCAAAATTAGCAAGACACCAATTTTCAAATACTTTGAGTCTTTTTCTGTCATTCTGTATCTGTCAATGATATTATTTGCTGATATTTCTGTTGAATCATGTGGGAGATGCTCAAGCTGTTCTTTACTCTTGAGCAGAAAAGTTCTTTCATCTGGAGGGGCAGTGGGTACAAATATTAGATCCCTAGTGGCTCTTGTCATTGGAAGTTTTAATAACAGATATGCTGCATGAGCACTTATTTCCAGAGCATTTTAAACTTGTTTCTCATATCTCTCACCTGTTGTCTGAGAGTTTAATCCCCTTTTCTAGCTTCTTTGCAAGCAGCATCTAACAAAGCACTCATTCCCCTTTAACTTTTGCATGAGGTACAAGGATTTTAGTTTGTGGCATGGGTGGCAATGGAAAGTTAAAACGATAAATTGGCTTTCCATTCTTTCTACAAGACCTGGAGTGTCTGTTTATTTATAAATCTATCAGATCTTGATGGTCCTCATCACTTTTGCAGCAGGTCACATGCTCATCAATGTATTTGGTGACAGTATCTTCTTCATGTTGACCTTATATATAGGTGCGTCCTTAATCCACGTAAGCATATGAATATGTGGAGAGCCACGTTGCTGAAAATCTTTCAGCTTTCCAAGAGGTGAATGTGCACTTTGTAAGATGGTGTGAATGAAAGAATGAACTCTGTGATCAAAATACCGCACACAGGTTACAGGATCTGCCTTAACCAAACGTGTTTTATTCACGCAATCCATTTGTCTCATATCATCACATGAATAAGTCCTGCCATCAATCAGTTTTCCAAGCATGACCAGCATGTCTTCCCAGTGTGTGTCTGCAGCAGATAGAGATATAAACCATGTTGGCAATCCTAGTTGTCTAATCATTGCAAAGAGATCCTTTTTACGTGCTTTAAAATATGGAGGGGAGCCTCTTATGGATCTGAATCTTGTCAATTCATGAACTTTGCTTTCATTCACGACATCCTGGACAGAATACTTCTTCCCCTTAGTTTTGATCCGACGAATTGCTAGGCCAACCTTTCCTGTAATTTGTTCTATTTGTAATATCTTCATTTTGTAGAACAGATTTGGAACATTTGCAGCAACTCTGCGATCAAGTGCTCGGAGTTCCCATTTGCAAATCACTGTAATGAAGAGAAGTTTTTCTTTCAGCATTATCTAATCTCCTTTGCCCACAGAATATTGACGGAAATAACATAAATTCTGAATCCTTGTCTTGAAACAAACTCAAAGGCTTCTGTCCTTTACAAGGAGCTACCGATATTATGTCATTCCCTGTGAGTTCTGCATCATTAAGCATGGTGTCTGGAATTCCTCCTTGTTCGTCTTTATGTATTTCTTCAAAATTTGCATCTGTTGTTTCTCAGCTTCTCTCTCTTGTGCCCTTCGAACTTGATCTTTTCTTATCTTTTGATTGTATGCTTTCTCTGCAGAACGTTCTTTTTGTCTGTATGTTTCATTTAGTCTAGCAGTTTGCTTCTGTTGTTTCTCAGCTTCCCTCTCTTGTGCCCTTTGAACTTGATCTTTTCTTATCTTTTTATTATATGCTTTCTCTGCAGAACGTTCTTTTTGTCTGTAAGTTTCATTAAGTCTAGCAGTTTCCTTCTGTTGTTTCTGAGCTTATCTCTCTTGTGCCCTTCGAACTTGATCTTTTCTTATCTTTTGATCGTGTGCTATCTTTGCAGAACTTTCTTTTTGTCTGTATGTTTCATTATGTCTAGCAGCTTGCATCCATTGTTTCTCAGCCTTTCTTTCTTTTTGTTTACAAGTTTCATTTTGTCTCGTTAAACGTTTTCTTTGTTGATCTTTTAGGTGTTCTATATCCCTGTGAGCTGGTTTCATTCTTTTCTGTTGCATGTACTTTTTCAAATATTGTTTTCTGTTCATTTTTAGTTGCTGATCATTAAAGTTAACTTGGATCAGGTGAACACCTTGTTGAGAATCATTTTCATGTTAAGGTCTTCTTTTATTTACCGTGACCATGAGGTCTGTTGTTGACTGGGTTGCATGCTTTAGCTGATCATCTGACCTGGTAGACTGTTTAGTTTGGCGTTTCAGTCCAAGTTTAAATGCTTTAGTGGTGATTTGGTTTATTCTGAAATATGTTACTTCAAACATAGTTGCATTCATCATATTTGCATAGTTTGATATATACTGAAAGAATGCTGACTGCAATTCAAAAGCAAGAAGAACTGGTGTGCCACAGTCTGTTGGATACCCAAGATGATTTCTACTGTGTGGGTCAAACACATAGTAACAATTCCGCTGATATGAAACTGCAATCGCGTTTCCTCCAACTATAATAAGACCACATTTCTTGGAAGTGATTTCTGCCAAAGCATCCTGGTAAAACATATAGGGTGCTAGCACATCAGAATGATTAAGAAAACCACCAGTGATCAAGGTTGGTTTTATCTTGAAATTATGATTAAGGCATGGTATATACTCTGGTATTTCATCCCAAGCCATGTATCTTTTATCTGGTATATCTGACATCAATTTTCTTTCCAAATGATCACCTTCAATTAATATTGTGTCCATATCATTTGTTTGCCCTTCAACAACATCATGCAGGGTGGCATAAAGCACTGCAACAACTGAATTAGGGACACACTGTTTGCCAACCGAGTCGGATGGAAACTGACCATCACCTTGGTTAAAAGTACCTTTAACAATCTTACCGATAGATACAGCCGGGACAGATATAGCTGAAGCCATAGCTGGGCAGATTAAAGTTTACAAAAAAATTGATAAAATCTAAATAGGAAAAACAGTTGTACTGGATGACAGCCAGACACAAAATGTAGAGTATTTAATGGAATCGGTTATGAAAATGATGACAAGATGAGAATCGCTAGGAAGATACAGGAATATGGTGAAGATGCCTCTGTTTAACAGAGTTCATAAAATGGAAATAAATGACAAAATCAAAACTTAATAAATGTTAATTTTTAATAATGTCAGGTTTATTTTTGCACTGGTTTTATTTTCTTGTTTTTTTTTTTATTTGGTTTTGATCTAGTTTTTTTTATCTGGTTTTGATCTAGTTTTTTTCTGGTTTTGATCTAGATTTAAATCTAGTTATCTTTGATCTGGTTATCTTTAATCTGATTTTGTTTGATCTGGTTTTTCTTGTTCGTGAAATATTTGATCTTGATTTGTTCTGGTTTTGTCTTCGCAGGTACCTGAAAACATAGAGAAAAAGAAATTACAGTATTGGAAAATATTAATTATGAACTGAATACAAAAGTTAGAGATGTAATAACAAGAGCATGCATAATACGACAGTTGTGTATCTGGTTACCTCATTAAATATGCATGAATTTGTTGGGAATGTAAATCAGGTGAGAAACTCTATTGATAAATATGTATGTTGAGTTTCATGAAAATCCATAGGATTTTTGTGAGATCACCAATGTGCCACCATGGTGCAGTGACCCCTGACCTGATTAAATATGTGTGGATTTTGCTGGAAACTGAAGTTAGGTGAGATATATAATTGATTAACAATCCTGATGAATTTGATCCAAACCCTTCATATTCTTTGTAAGTTATCGCGGCGGCATGATCACGTGGCCTGTACAGAGCAGCCTGGTAACCTTTGACCTAATTAAATATGCATGAAATCTGCTTTGAGATTAATTGGAGTGAGGAACTATATTGGTAAATATGTACAAGTTTCATGAAAATGCATAGGATATTTGTGAAGTCACCAAAGTCTGGTGACCTCTGACCTCATTAAATATACATGGACTTTTGCTGAAAATCAAACTTAGGCGAGATATTTTACTGATAAATATTTTGTTGAGTTGTATCAAAATCCATCGTATTCCTCACGATACATTGGCAGAAGCGAAGTAAGGGTGACCTGCCAAAAAAAAAAAAAAAAAAACTGGCTTCCTAACTGATGCTAGTGATTGTCTGTATTTTTTCTTGCTCCAGCAAGGAGCTTACTTGATGATTCCATCAACATCCACAAATTTCTATATCAGTATATGACTGACATAAAAGTAAGACATCAAATTTGATTTGAAAGAAAAATTAACAACGAGTAATGACAGTTTGCGGTAGATCACCTTAAATGCACGTTTACCAATACATCTTTTCCTTTTACAATGCATGTGGCTCTTTATTTCAGTAAAATCTTCAACCAATAATTCCCTCACGAACCATGACGCTTCGACCACAAGGCCTATTTCCAAGTTAAGCCGTTTGTAAATCCTGATTATATATCACCCAACATCGTTTCACCTGTATTTTAAGCAAAGAAAATCAAAATAACAAAATCAAGTGGTGACGTGGTTCCCGCTGAATCCACTGGACTGCTTGAAATATGCATTGAATATGGCGTCATTAAAAATTTGAATTTTCCGCCGGGCAAATAATTGAAATATACAACAACTTTGTTTCACGCCTGCTTCTTACCCACAAAGTGACAATGTTTTTGTTTCATTTCACTGTAACAATTCACAAAAAGGTCGTCTTTGCAGTTCACTGCAATTCGCGAAACAGACTGGATAGACTTTGTTTGGTTTTTTTGTAGTATCTTATATTAATAACTGAAATCATATATGATTCACATGCAGACGGACAACTACTAATATTTGAATATTCCTACATCATTAATATAATTACGTTTTTACATTCTAATAGAATTATAGCATATTTTATAGCATAGTTTGTAGGCCACTTTGACAAGACACCTTTTGTCTAATGAAGATCTATAATACACAGATTGTGTGAATAATATTTTGTTAAAAGACATGCAACTGAAAATTTTATACAAATAATGCTTTATGTGATAATTTAAGTGCACACAGGATATTTGTCTGAAAGTTACACACAAGCCAGTATAAAACTCGTAAGAAGAAGACATTTTATTATATAATGTTCCTGTGAATAATGGTCCATCAGGCCAATTCAACCAATGATTTTTCAAGTATATTCATATAAATTCATCACTTTTAACATATTATTCTTCTTCAAACATTCCTTGCTTGGTCCATACAACAACAGGAGCATTCTTGTATGTTCCATCAGCTGTTCAGAGTGGATTCTGTTTTCTCTGCTCGAGTCTTCTTAAAAAGGGAGTAGTTCTTTAAACACTGGAGCTTTTGTATCAAATTTTTAATTATGCTGGGGGGGGGGGGGGGGGTAAATACCCCATAGGTTAGAGGATCTAGATAACAGAGATCTAATTTCAGGTTCCCATGGACATTTTTGAATGTATCTCCCTGCTCGTCAAGTATGAAGATCCTAGATCCAGTTTTTATGGTTTGTGCCCTGTTACAACTGTTTGTTTGAAGGTCTCAGAACTAGAAAATTTGCATAAAAAGGGAATAAGATGGTGCCATTGGTCTGCAGGAACTGATAACACACTCGGTGATCAATATGCTTGCAAAGAATTATGGTGATCAATGCATTAGAAATTCAGATACTGGAGCTTTTGTATCAAATTGTTAATTATTCTGAGGGGTACTTACTACGAAGGATATGGGAAACAGAGACCTAATTTCAGGTTTTCACAGAGACGTTTCATGGGCCTGCCTTGATGTCGAAGTTAGAAGAATCCAGGTCCAGCGGTTACGACTTGGGCCCTGTTAACAATGACGCCTTCTATGAAGGTCTCAAAAATAAAGAAATAAATCCGTAAAGATTGGAAAAAAATACAGGTGGCGCTCCAGTTTGCAGGCACTGATGGAACACTCCATGATCAATGTTCATGCAAAGAATCATGGTGATCAATGCAGTAGTTATTCAGATACTTGAGCTTTTGTATCAAATTTTGCATTATTCTGGGGGGTACTTTTGAGCCCCATAGCTCGAAGGATATGGGAAACAGAGACCTAATTTCAGGTTTTCAAGGAGACTCTTCAAGGACCTCCCTGGATATTAAGTTTGAAGATTCCAGGTCCAGTGGTTACTATTTGTGCCCTGTTAACAGATGGAACCTGTTATGCAGTTTTATTGCAGGTCTGAAAAAGAGAAAAAATCGTAAGAATTGGAAAATATACAGGTGGCACATCCAGTCTGCAGGAAGTGATGGAACATCTCATGATCAATATTCATGTAAAGAATCATGGTGATCTATGCAGTAGATATTCAGATACTTGAGCTTTTGTAACAAATTTTGCATTATTCTGGGGGGTATTTCGGACCCCCATAGCTCAAAGGGTATGGGTAACAGAGAACTAATTTCAGGTTTTCAAGGAGATTTTTCATGGACAACTCTGGATATTAAGTTTGAAGATTCCAGGTCTAGTGGTTACAATTTGTGCCCTGTTAACAGATGACAGTTTCATTGCAGGTCTGAAGAAAAAGATTGGAAAAAAATATAGGTGGCGCCACCAGTCTGCAGAAACTGATGGAACATCCCATGATCAACATTCATGCAAAGAATCATGGTGATCAATGTAGTAGTTATTCAGATACTTGAGCTTTTGAATCAAATTTTGCATTATTCTGGGGGGTACTTCGGACCCCCATAGCTCTAAGGATATGGGTAACAGAGACCTAATTTCAGGTTTCCAAGGAGTTTTTCATGGACCTCCCAGGATGTCAAGTTTGAAGATTCCAGGTCCAGCCGTTACAATTTGTGCCCTGTTAACGGACGGACAGCCGGACGGCCGGATGGACGACGGACGAAGGGTGATTGCTATAGCTCAGATTACCTTCAGTCAGCTGAGCTAATAAACTTTCACTTATGGACGTGCGATTAATGTGACAGAAGTATACGAAATTCTAAAATAAGTCTAAACCTCATATGTCGGGCTGAAGTGGTGGTAAAATCTAAACCTAAGATTTGTCTCATTTGCGGAATAGTAAAAGATCTTGTATTAGGTACATGTACGTGTAACTCGCCCTTCTGTAAACGGCATGAAGTTCAACTTATGGGATCAAGCACTTCGTTTCATAATATATGAATCATGAACCTCTCCCAATTGGCATCTCTGTATTACAGAACCTCTATAAGTGTCTGTTAAGTGTTTACATAAGAAGGCCGGGTGACCAGAGGAAAGATCTTGGTCGCGCACATGCGACAATTATAAAAAAGAAAAGAAACATGAAAGAAGAAACACCAAGAGAAGCTTGAAAACCCTTGAATTGTGAATTTATGCTGTACCACCACCAGGTGGCGTGAGCGCTGTGTTTGTCTCGTTTAACGATTGGTCTCGTTTCTTAACTTTATTTCCATTTTAAATTTGCCATAAAATTTTTCTGGGTGTTTTTTTCTTTCATGATTCTTCTTTTTTAATGATTGTCGCGTGTGCTACACTAAGATCTTGCTTCTGGTCACGCAGTCTTGTTATAGTTACCAGACAAAGTTGCACTGTGTTTACTCACACACAGAACCATAATAACGTATATAAAAAGGTAAACAGGAGATATTAAGCCCGTGTATCGGCATTGATTTGCTAAACAACTTTCGTATTCATCCAAAATTAGTTAATAACGTGAGACAAAACACATATAATTACAAAAGAATATGAACCTTGAGTGTCATTATAGAGGTGTCTGCAATACAGAGATGCCCGTAAGGTGAGGTTCCTGATTCATATATTATGAAACGATGTGCTTGATCCCATCAGTTGAACTTCGTGCCGTTTACAGTAGGGCGAGTGACACTGAGCGTTATGTCATAAATCTAGTTCTTATACAGATCAATTTTGGAATATAAGAAACCTACATTACAAGTACATGTATACTGACAAGCACATAAGAGCAGCTATTCTTGACAGATGATCCAGTTGATGACAATCTTCGGATGGGAATTGACTAATACGTATATTATACAAATGACTCATACCCATAAAGATGCCGTGTTCCGGATATATTGTATTACCTTTGCTGTTACTGAATCGAGACTACTTGCTTTAGAAGAAAAGTTACTTTTTTATATTTACCCTGCATATATACCCGGGCCATTGCTAATTTACTGGAAATAAGCATATTTTTTAAGCGGCGGGATATCCCTAACATTTCCAGGGAAATTCAATGTAATACCGGAAAATCCAATGAATCAAAATTTTATTCAGAATTTACAAAAAAATGGCAGAGGCCAACGATACCTCCTCTTGCCTGTTTTCAATTATTTATTTATTATTTATTCTTTTTACCATGACAGCACATCACACCTTGTGGTAATTGTGTGAGAAGGATTTAGCGTGTGACTAATGTGAACATCACTAAGACTCCCAGAAGTCCCTTGTATTAGTAGTTAGTATCATTATATGATGAGTTTGTGTAGCTCTCCCTGCTTTCTGATTATCAAGACAAGCCGATGTGGGATTGTGAGCCTGGGCTGACGCTATCATATATTATTAAAAGCATTGTTGATTGAAAATACATTGGCAGGATCTAAATGAAGGTATATGGGGTGAACTCGTTAACCATTTATATTAGGTCAGGTAAACGTAATAGCACATGGCAATGTTATCTGCATGGAGTATATCATCCAGAACAGAGACTGACTCTGATGTGATTGGCTGATGCAAAGTGTGACGTCACATGCAAATTTAAGACTTAAATCTAGCAATACATGTTGTTTTTATTCTACCCTTTAGTCACAGGGGATTTCCCTGTGTGTGACGTCACTGCCGAGTTGGCAGTGCTCATAGATGTTCCAATAGTTTTTGGACAAATAACACAGCCTCATGTTTTTGTTGAAAATAAATAGAAAAATGTTTTTCCTCACGGAATTGGGTTCAGTTTATGTGTTTTTTCTTAGTTTTTTTATAAGTTGTGTTATATGATTATATAATGAGACTTGAAATACGTTTGCTTCACCTGAAGCTTCCTTGACATACTATATCATTATTTGCTCACGATCATGAAACTATAAAACCAAGAATACAAACACGGTCAAAATGTAAACACCGTGGTGTGACAGTCACTGAAAAATGGGACTGTTTGCAATGACTAAAGCAGAAAGTTTGATTCTGCCAAAACGTTCCAGGTCTAGGATCTATCACCCTTTACAATGACTGAGCATGACGGTCAGTAGTTAAAATAAAAATTTACTAATTTGAGTGGAACAACATAGGAAACAATTTTCTTTTTTAAACTACCATCAAAGTTATTATATCTCGACCAGGAAGGTATTTGGATTGTCCTTGATTCATTAACTGGACGGTTTGTCTGTTCGCATCCTTAAACGAACAGAACTTATTTTATGAATATTACTATGGAGGGTTAGAACAACAACCGCGTAAAAACCCTAACATTTTAGCGGTAATATAACAATGATAAATTTGTAATTCAAAGGATTATATAACATTGTGACACGATTCCTTTGTTCCCAGAGTGATTGCTGCATTCACCGGTATAGCTTCCGATATTAGGGCAGCATTTGTTATGAAACTAACCAGATAAACCTGTGTTACTGAAGTGTGGCATTGTGCAGGAACACATGCAGTGATGTTTTATTAGAAGGAGTCCTGCCGGGCCTATCATTACGACTACACACACAGGTCTATTTTGTGTATATACTACAAGAATAATAAATAGTTTCAGCAGGTCTGATGTAGCATGTATCAATATGCGGTCTTACAACATTTTGCTCTCTCATGAAGGATCAATTTATCTTTGCTTCCTTTGAAAGATGATTTTTTTCATGTATGTCAAAAACTATCCACAAAATGTACAGTCAAACAACACACATTTGCAAATTAGTGACAATGAATAGACGCTGATTACGGGTATCCTGGCCAATAAAGTCCACATATACATATTAAAAAATCCCAGTCAAAGGAGCATTTCTTGGAGTGATATATCCCAGATCGTGCTTTTCAAATCAGATCGTGCATTCCCAACTCCCGGTATTTAGTGGACAAACCTACTTAATAGCAGAAATAGGTATATTATACACACATTTACGAGAATATAATGCGTTACCCGTCCGCTTAACTTGTCAGTCACATTATGCTCAGAATTGAACCGTTTTTGATTCTCTCACAGAAGACATGGCACACAATCATTTAAAAACAAGTAAATTAGTTTTCTATTCTGAGCCTAGGCATACACATACATTAAATAAAAATTACAAAAAAATTACATAAATTTTTTAAAGGGTTAATAATATGATAATATTACAAATACCTGTTTTACCACAGTTTGGATGTATATATACTGCACTCATTTCTTAATGGTGTAATATTTTAGCAGGAAAGGCTTAGCTTAAGTACGGACATGATTGAAGTTTCTGCCTTATTTTTCAAACCCAACAGGTCAGAATATTTAACCGTCACATTCTTTCTTGTAATTTATTGCAGTCGTCTAAATACGCGGATGCCCTTACAAAATTATCCCGTCCACCCGTTATATTGTCCGTTTGTCCCTCTATCCGTCCACAAAATTGTTTCCGGATGATAACTCCAGTTTGGATTAACATATGGATTTCAAACAGCCACAGAACATCTTAAAAGATCGTGGAAGCATTTGGAAACTTTTCTCCCCTAAATCTTCCATCATCCACTTATTGCGCACCTACCAATGGGTACGGAAGCCTTTTGATTTAAGGGTCACAAGGTCAATTGGGTTCATCCGTCTACACATTTGTTTTTCGGAAGATTACTCCAGTTTGGAATGAAATTGATTTCAATCTTGATTTATTCATGGCCCACCACTAAAGTAAGAAACCTATTGATTATGAGGTCATGAGGTCAAAGGTGAAAGTCATAGGACCCACATCTTTAAAACGATTTTGGATGCAATTTATGTTAAACTTTTCATCCAAACGTTCCTTCTTCCACATGTGGCTCACCTGTTAACAGGGAAGATTATTTTCGATTTTGGGGGTCCAAGGTCACACGGCCCATCCGTTCACAAATTATTTTATCGACGATAACTCCAGTTTGGATAGACAGATTGGCGTCAGACTTGATTGGTTAATGATTAACCACTTAAGTAAGAAATCTATTGATTTCGAGGTCACGAGGTCAGAGGTGAAAGTCACAGGATCTGTATCCTTAAAAAAGTTGTGGATGCATTTTAAGCCAAACATTTTATCCCAAACGTTCTATCTTTCACATACAGCTAACCTGTCCAAAGTTCAAGTACACTGTAGCTTTTAAGATCACTTGAATCACATTTCAGAAAAAAGTTAGAGGACATATTTAAAGCAAAAACTATTGACCAGAAACACCCATCTATCACATATGGCCCACCTACCAATTTTTGAAAAAAAGCCCGTGGACCCATTTTAGCGCAGTTTCCATCCTTAACCGCAAAAGTACGACACGAAGATACTCTGAGGACAGTATTAAGGCAGAAATCTGTCTTCAGTGGGAGTTTGATGGCGATTGAACCCATATATATTGGTCGAGAATAAGCCAGGACAACACTTGACCATGTGCACGGAGGTAAATTAAATTAGCTCCAGTATTCATGGACGTGTTATGAATATAGTGGTATGCGCTGGTTATACTATACTATATTATATACTATACTGTATTCCTTCACGGTAACTGGTCGGCACTCGAGGATACAGAGACGTATATATAACCTAGGTCTCTCAGTTTCACATTCACAATTACCACCAAAAACTAGAGCCACACGCTTTTTCTTACCAGATAAAATAATAATAAAAAATATTAATTTATATGCACACGACATTTATTCAACAAACGTTAATAGTCAGACTGCACAGTCTCCATAGGAGGAGACATGTATATATAAACCAGGATAGGTTGCCTAGGGGTGTCACCCTATCACCCCTAGATATAACATGCAAGCATGTAAAATATGGAAAGAAACATCATAGAGAGAGACAATCGGTAACATCCACCGTAATCTGTAGTATATGCGTACGAAATATGTGAGCCTCAACATATTCTCACTGTTGTCTGAGAAGTTTTGTTTACATTTTCATAAAAATATGAGAAATTGAACATCATTATCAATAAGTACATGATAGTATCTTTGAATGATTTAATATATCTAACATAAAACTCATTTACAAAACTAATGAATAAATACACTATTATTTCAGCATATGGTATAATCTACAGGGAAACCTCTATAAAACGGGCACTCTGGGGTCTAGGACAAGGTCTCGGGGTGGTCCCACTGAAATACGATCTGAAGATGATGACTACCAGAAATGCAACGTAATTTTCACTCTCTGTAAGCACAGTGGTGCACGGGGAGATCTTGGAAAGAACTTGGGTGGCAATGTCTCTTATTTAAACGGTCTAGCTTCATCAAGTGAAGCGCGAACCATTAAAAATACATTGGGTATGTTTACAAAATATTCCATTTTTTTCTTTTATTAAATATAAGCTTGGACCCTGCAGGCATAGAGGTTTGTAATAAAGAAGAGAGACTTTACATTGAAACATTTTTGACAGCATAGTCTACTTGATGCATAATTTCTAAGTGAACAAGCCCGGTTCGATGAGCAACATCCTGGTGATATAGGGTATAAAAGACGTACATCATTTTTTAGTGAGTAAAAATTAAACCGAAGAATAATATTTTTTTTCCTCCTTTGTATATATTTCTTGTTGAAAAATGGATTTTTTTGATTGAATTACAATTTAAAATTTCAATTTTAGGGTAGATAACGGGTGTAGTTTATGGGTGCATAAAACAGCTAACCTTTTACAATTTTTTAAATCTTGTGAAAATGTGAAAATGAGTGTAAAAATATGTATACCATCAGAAAGATCACCGTACTAGATTTGAAATAATGTATACTATAATGTATAATATAAATTTAAACAGCTTTTCGACTGATTTTATGTATAGTTTTTTACAATAATCATACCTTAAACAAATATTTGGATCATGTTGCATGATAAAATATATAAAACTAGACGACCATAGGTCGAGCGCTTGCCAGAAGTTGAAATGACAGTCAGACACAACAAACTGTTGGGTTTTCTTTAACTGAGTGACTTTTACAGCGATTGCTGATAAGTTGGCTATCACTAAGCGATATCACGAAATTTCTTGTTTGACGAGATATTGTACGAGATATTGCAAGACTTGAAATATAATCAAATAACACTACTTGTATGCTACCTTATGCAAAAAAACTAGACCTCTGTATAAACTGACCCCTTATTTTCGAATATCATGACCTTTCCCCAAAATGCGTTACCATGGATACAGCAAATTTCAAATATATACATATCAGAAAAAAGGCCTTGGAATGACGAAGAAGATGAGCTATGAATGAAGTGGACCATTTGTTACAAAGTTATGACGAAAATAAACTTTAAACATTTTTCGATGACCTTGACCTTGAACTTTGCCCAATACTATAAAAAGTCAATAGGCTTCGGGGACTTTTCGTTTCCTTTTAACTAAAATAGTTTGAAAGTGATCGCTACAAAACTGTACATTTTAGACTGGAGACAGACAAACAAACATGCGGAACCGACCAACAAACAGACATGCGGAACTGACCAACATGCTTGCCGAAATCGAAGATTTCCGACAAGGAACACTAATATG
Source organism: Sipunculus nudus (assembly GCA_026874595.1). Taxonomy (NCBI): domain Eukaryota; kingdom Metazoa; phylum Annelida; class Sipuncula; order Golfingiida; family Sipunculidae; genus Sipunculus; species Sipunculus nudus. The sequence continues at coordinate 32,236,171 of CM049315.1, forward strand.
CTCTACTGTGAGAAGAAATAGCCCACAGATCCCTAGTTTTGCATATTTCAGTCACGTTTCAGATTGATGAGAACGATAACTAGTGGGCCATGGGCAATGACGCATAGCTGCATTTGACATACAAGTGATGCATGTACTAACTATTAATGTTATAATCTGCTGAAAAAATATCTTCTAAGAAACCTTGAATAATGAGTAGAAAGAGTGCTCGAAATCATGTATTTTGCATAGTCCTTGGAAAATAAATAACAGTGACCTTATCTAAGGTTTCCAAAAAGATTTTACCAGGAACTCCCTGGATGCTAAGTTAGGAGTTTCTACGTCAAACTGGTACGACTTGTGTCCATCTACCTTATAAGGTAACCATCGTCCTCCACATAGCTCACAGAATATATTCACAGTGCTCTTATATTGGATGTCCAAGGATACATTACAATGAGCTATGATGGTGCCCTGTATGATTTTCTGGATGCTAAAAATTAAGGTTTCTCCTCATAGCTCACAGAACATGGGTCACAGTGACCTAATTTTAGAAATCAATGGAGACTTGCCAATGACCTCCCTGGATGTCATATTAGAAGGTTCCAGGTGCAGCACTTAAGATATATGCCCCGTCTCTCTGGCTGGGTGCTCATAATCATACTTGTGGCCAGTAATTTGTAATTTGCTTTATATAGGTCACCATGGATGTTGCGTTAGAGGATCAAGTGACCTAATTTGATATGTCCCAGGACATTTGCCTAGGTTTTACCATTATAAGATTCCAAATGGTTACAATCTATGCCCCGTCTAACTCTCTAGGTGCTCAAAATCATATTTTCGGCCTGTAGCTTTCAGAATTTAGGTCATAATGACCTAATTAAAGGTATCAGCGGAGATCTGCCTTGTTCTTCCCTTCAAGTTTCTAGGTCTAACGGTGCTGAAAAAAATCATGTTTTGGTCAGTCGCTCGCAGAGTATGGGTCTTTAAGACCTAGTTTCAGGGCTCCAAGAACATTTGCCCAGAATCACCCTGGATGTTGCGATACGAGATTCTAGGCCTAACGGATACAATTTGTGCCCTGTCTGACTCTCTTGGTGTTTCTCTTGGTGACTCTCTCATGTTTTCGGCCATTTCACTGGGACCACCCGTATGTTAGAATTTTCTAGGTCTTTTAGTTACGGTTTATGTCCTGTCAGCGTCCGTCCTGCTTCATTGGAAGGTTAAAAAAATAGAAACAAAAATGCGTAAAAAGCAGAATAAAATAAGGTGGTGCCAGCAGTCTTCAGGAACTGATGAAACTGTCGATGATCAATATGCAAAAAAAGGATCATGGCATTCAGTCTGTGAGTTATTGAGATACTCGAGCTTTTGTATCCATTTTTTTAAATCATGCTGGTGCTAAAAAAGGGCCCAAAAACTCAGAAAAATATAGGCCAAGGTGACCTAATTTCAAGTGTCCCGTAGATTTTTTAGTGACCTCCCAGGATGTTCAGTTTTAAGATGCTAGGTCCAGTGGTTACGATTTGTGTTACGGTTTGTACGGACGGACGGATGGACGGACGGACGGACCGAGAGACAGACAGACTGACGAAAGACAAAGAGTGATTGCTATAGCACAGATGACTTTCAGGCAGCTAACCTAAAGGTCATATCGAAATATACTAGTGGTAAAAATAGAGCATATCCCTTTCAAGTTATTTTATATAGGAGGCTGTGAAAACACATATACGCTCCTCACGTAGCCGTTATTCACTACGGTCGTCCCACGTTCTCTTTTTTGTTTTAATGGCTGCATTGTATGGCAAGGTTCTCTGGGTCAGACCACCAGGATGCACACAGAGCAAAGAATTGTAATCAGACAAATGAGAACGTTGTATCGCACTTTGCATCCAGCTCATTTTTTTAAATATGCGACAAGTGGTCTCGTTGGTCTGATAACACCATTCTTGGCACAAGGCCAAGAATCAGACCAATGAGAGACGGCATCTCGAAGAAATTAGGCCACTGAGAGCGGATGTCGGATGATGGGACTACCGCGGTGTATATAAGGAGCGTAAAACACATATAGTAATAAACAAACTAGTAATATTAAAAAGTATTCATTTCAAGTGGCAGCGTTGCCTTATACACATTTTAACACATATCCTGAATCTGTTTTGATGATGTAGCAGATTTCTGGCCTTTTTAGAGTTGACGCTTCGATGGGCTCTGAAATTGTTGGTCGATATTTGAAGTGGTCTTCCGTTGTTACTCTATCAACATGGCCTTCCTTCGTTGTGTGGCCATCGTTCACCTCAGTTGCTGTTGTTGCTCCATCATTTCTCTGAGTTTTTGCTGCTGTTGTTGTTGTGTCAGCATTAACCTCAGCTGTTGTTGATGCTCCATCGCTCACTTCAGTTATTGTTGTTGCTCCACCAGTCCCCTCAGTTGTTGTTGTTGTTGTGTCAGCATTCACCTCAGCTTTGGTTGATGCTGCATCGCTCACGTCAGATGTTGTTGTTGCTCCATCAGTCCCCTCAGTTGTTGTTGTTGTTTTTTCAGCATTCACCTTAGCTTATGTTGATGCTCCATCGCTCACTTCAGTTGTTGAAGTTGCTCCATCATTAACATCAGTTGTGTTTGTATCATCATTCACCCCAACTGTTGTTGCAATATCTTTGAAATAAATTAGATTATGCCTGTTAGATATGGATTTCAGCTTAAAAACAATTCTAATCCACCGTAAATCCTCGCTCTTCATTGCATTCATACCTACGCTGCTGGTGTATTAAGAGATTGAGTATAAGATCTCTTTTAGGTCATCATCGAGTACCAACCTAATACTAATTTGATAAATAAATGTAAAATATTACTATAATATGTCCATTTGGAGTACAGGTTCATATGAATTTTCAATGATTGATGCATAAAAACTCATAACAATTTGCTATGCATGTTGATCTTGAATATCTCTATAGACTGGTAGTGCAACTTGCAGATTTTGTCATATCAAGAGTTTTAGCAGAGCAATCAGATATTTTGCAGTCAACTTTCGTATTCTTTAATCGGCCAAATTTTCTGTAATCCCAATATTTATGATTATTATCCCCTTTATTATAAATTCATACTTATTAAAGTAAGAAATCAGAAAAACTTTTACAATAATGTGCACAAATACATGTAATATTACCCTGTCGTTTTTCGCATAGGAAATATGCTGAATGGCCCCAATTTTCATAATGCCAATTGCAACCAGCACCCTCCGTAAGTAAGCCCACTTTTTGGGATGAGCCAGTGGGTAGTTGATCACCAGGAAAACAATTAAAATTTAAATCACTGCCGTCTGGCCACTGCCACCTACCTGTTAATAAAAAATACATATATAAATATAATTTATTATATAGGAATAAAATGAAAATATATCATAAACATATTAAACATATTATATAGTATAAATCGCAAAGATGCGCGTCAACGGGCACCGCAATTGTGCAGGGAAAGGTATATGTTGGTCGGTCCGTAAACAGTTGAAATAACAATGAAATATAAAAACACCTAATACACACTGAAATGTATATATATATATATATATATATATATATGTATGTATATATATATATATATAGATATATATATATAAATATATATATATATATAATAAAATCATGGAATAAATGAAAATACCACTCGTTTTAAATATTTAAAGAGTAAAATCAAATGAATTAGTAGGAATGGTAGTTATGCATGTGATTACATTGTTAAATTATAAATGAAAACACCAACAGTTCAAAATATTTTCAAGAATAATTCAAATGAATAAGTAAAAATGATAATTATTTGTGTTCATAAATTATACACATGGATACTAACATATATCTATGTTGTCTATATTAAAATAAAAATCTATAAATAAATAACAGCTTTCTCCTACGACTGACACTCACTAACCATTACACGGGTTTATCCTCATGGCGCATTTCGTGGATTATTATTTATATCTGATACGCCCACTCCAATAAGCCCCATTAGTAACCAGATCACTAATAATGGTTTCTAATATTTTCATGAAATTTATTAATGAAATAATTAAAGAATGGTATGCTTATATATCCAAATTGTATGTGATTGATACTTTGAAAATAGTGAATAAGAACATTTGTATCATTTTTAAAATCATAATTTTGTTTTGACATGGGGAAAAACGAAATCTGATGTAATGTTAAAATAAAAGAAGGAAAAAATTCTTATTTCTGTATTTTCTTATTAAATTCAAACAGTGCAAGGACTGCATCTCTAGACTCATTCAGACCTCTTGCTTGGATGATACTGTAAAGAAAATATTTTAGTTTAATAATTAAATGTGATGTTAAATTTTTAAGTTTGGAAAATATATCGAAAAGGGGAAATCCTAGAATCAGTCAACGCTAAAAAAAGTGTACTTCATTGGGCACAAATTATCATTAATTCAGCCTTTTTTTTTGTAAAAATGAGGTCTTTTATAATGGAACATATGAGCCTGTGGTTGTGAAAAAATAATGCATTCACCGAATAGGAACAGTTTGAATTAGTATAATGCTGAAATAATATACCATCATTGTACATGAAACTCTTATTCAAAGTTTTAGACAATTTACCTCCGTCTTGTTTTGCGCCGATCAACAATTCATTAGTGGAAAAGGACTTCACAATATTGTTCTTCTCTTCATTATCGATTTTAACGAGGTCTCCGCCACGATCTTCACACCAGCTTTGAGCGTCAGCCCATTTGAGGTCTGAATCAGACATTCTGTAGCAACCACCGTCTGTCCAATTGGTCCAATTAGGGGGACAGCCACTTCCAAACACTGTAGTAATGTCATATACATGTATTAACCATATAGTAATCATAAAACAATTGAAACTTTAATGAATAAAATACTGTATGACAAAATAAATGAAGATGATTTTATTATAAAAAGGGTTAAAACATTTGATTTATTTATCTCATATTTTATTCTTCTTAGCATATATGAGATTATATTAATTAACGCCTCGATATGTCCAAAGTTTAGTATTTTCGTATTACAGACAGTGGTATAGATTATAAAACTTAAATCGCCCGTTTCCTGAACATTTCCGCAGTGTAAAGGCAAACTGTGCCTGTAAAACTAAAGGATAAGGTTGAAGTGACACTCACCAGGAGTATGGAGGTGACTAAAAATGAAGAAACCCACAAGATACATATCCCATATAGACCTGTTGAATGACTCCATGTCACAGACCGTATGTGCCTAGCCACTGATTGTGCCAGACTGGGTACCGTCACACGTTCGACCTAGAAACTAAATCCAATGTCCCGGCTTCAACCTGTCAGAAATCAATTCATTGATTTGCCATTTTTACCAAGCCAATCGCTCAACATGCATAGTTGTTTTTTACTCCTGCTAATGCAATTCTATAATACCGCTCAGTGTTATCGTCATATTTGTTCATATTTTGAATATTATCATACACGAAAGGACAACTTGCTCTATACTCCACGAATACGTAAACTGTTGACTCACCTGTTTACAATAATCATTTTAGAGATATTTTTTTACACTAAAAAGAAGATGGATGACAAAAAATTAACACAAGTCTGTAGCTTTGGACTGTGGCGGACTATGTTGACTATGGAGATACTGCAGATTAACAGGTTCCCCACGGTTTATGAAATATATCAACTACCCTTGAATTATATATATAGTTTTTTTTTTGGGGGGGGGGGGGGGGAACGTATATTGAATAAATAATGGCACTATTTTAGTCTCCTTATCTGTTGCTCTTGTGTCTCTAGACCTTCCCTTGATATGTTGAACTGCATCTGGAATGTGAGAGAGAAGTATGAATTAATAGTACATATAACATGCAATTACATGGTGATTGAACGGGTATCGAACCAGCGACCCTACGCTCCGGAGTCCTCTGCACAGTTAACTACGCCACGAAAGACGAGTTGAAAGCGAGTGAATATCTGGGATATTTAAGTCTAATGAACCAGAATGACTGCGTGTACGTGAAACGTTATTGAGAGCGACCCCTAACGGTATGACTTGAAATTAGTGTGGAGTAGCTATTGGGGGCGGATTATTGAGTAAGAGAAACGGGTGACATTGACTATGACGACTTACAGGCATGGAATAAATAGAAAAAAGTGAAAAAATAGAAAACAAATATTGTATGTGTGTGAAATGGCATAGGATGCAAGTGATTGGGAAGATATGGGTATTCATGCATACAGTTTGAATAGAATGTGAACGGAATTCCAGGAATATGTGATATATGTTTAATAAATAATATAAACATGAAAAAATATATGGGGCTGCCGCCCCCAAACCCCCGCTAATTTAATTGAGTGTATATGTAATAGTGTATACTGCCAAAAGGTGAAACGGGGGTGAGCATGCCGCGCCTAGGAGTGAAAGCGGAACATCTACAAGGGTACCTGAGCGTGTTCATGTGGCGGGAGAATCACAGGGGAAAGATATATTTATTCATTTTATTGAGGATGCTGGCAAAATTGACAACGGGAGTTGTGGGCAGGCTGCCTGCAAGATAAGCTCGCGTTAAAATGTGCATCTCTCTCTCTCTCTCTCTCTCTCTCTCTCTATTTATATATATATATATATATATATATATATATATATATATATATATATATATATATATATATATATATATATATATCAAGGACTGTTAGTTAAGAAAGACGTGAAACCTAGATAAAGAAGATATGGTAAGAAGAATGACAATAGTAAATGGAAGCAACATACAAGTTTTTAAAACATTAATAAATAATGCAATATATAAATATAAAGGTGGGTGGAAACCCAAAGGCCCGCTAAGGGTACAATGTAAACAGCAAACGATGTGAAAAGTGGTGTCAATTAGAAATAAAAGAAAGAATATAAGAATGTATATAATAATCATTTTATTGGAACGTTACAACCATGAAGTATTATACATTTATATAACAATAAAATGTTGAAGAGATAAGGTATAAACAGGTGTAAATAGATATTGAATATATGAATAGATGAGACAACATCATGCATAAATGCGTGAAGGTTAAAGAAAAGGGAAAGTGTTACTTAAAAAAATATAAACAGAGAATAATTGGAACTGGGGGCTGGCGGGCGCACAACCCGCTAAAATAAGTATATATAAAGGAGATGCACCTAATATAAAAATATAACGTGTACCAATATGATGAAGAGACAGAGGGATAAAAATGTATATGAAAAAATATGTATACAGAAAATATGTGAGATATTGGGGGCTGCCGCCCCCACACCCTCGCTAATAGAACTATATATATATATAGGCCTTATAGCAGATGCAGCAATGCCAAAGTGAAACCACATAGTATAAAATAAATGTGTACCAATAAAATGGTGAGACACTTGGAAAAAAATGTATATGAATGTGAAAAAAATACAGAAAATATGTGAGCTATTGGGGGCTGCCGCCCTCACACCCCGTCTAAAATAACTATATATATAAGAGTACCACCAATGACAAAGTCAAATCACATAGTATGAAAATATAACGTGTACCAATATGATGAAGAGACAGATGGATAAAAATGTATATGAAAAAGAAAAAAAATACAGATAATATGAGAGTTATTGGGGGCTGCCGCCCCCACACCCCCGCTAATAGAACTAATATGAATGGTAAACCCCACCAGTTACAGCGTAAATCCACCCCCGAAACCTGAGGTGTGTATGACGTCACGAATGTTGGTGCACATGGCAGCGAGGGCAGCGAGAGGAAAACCAAAGGAGTTGTGTATCGCCTCATGAGGTAAATAAGCGTGAAAACATAGAAAAAAAACATGACATGTAGTGGATATTACTGCTAAAGAGTCCTTTATGACAGTGAGACCAAAAAATTTGTTATGGATCTTACCGAATGTGTTTGTAGGAGGTAAAATTGAGGAATGTCAGGAGCCGTGAACACAGGTGAATAACCTGGCCGTGCTATAGATGTAGACAGTGAAGGCAAGTACATGCAGAATAGTAATAAATATGAATAAGGAGGCATGAATTGCGGTTATATTTTCGATATATAATAGACTGGTATATTTAAACAATTCCTACTTCACAGTTTATGACTTATTTCAGGGATGTAATCATGTAGCCTGGATTCCGAAGTCGTACCGGAAAGATATTTGTGGGATATATTGGGCATAGGCATTGTTTCGGTTGGGTTCATGTCATTCTCACTTTTTAAGGTGTGCGGGACAAAAGTTACTTTCATATGATATACACAATTCTTTAGTGGAGATAAATGGAATTCTTGAGAGCAATTTATAATAGGGTAATATTAAAATCTTGAAAATGTGAATTCAAACAAAATTTTTTTCAACTCACCATATCTACTCGGCCCTACACAGTTTGATATTAAATACATGACAAAAATGTATTCTACAACGTTTTGGTTTGTCATATGAGTTATGACAATAGATGTAATGAATTCCTGAAACAGTTCAATAATATAAACTACTAAATTGTAGGAAGTGTTATAGTGTTAACACCTTAATTTACATGGGAATCCTCTCCCTTCTTATGTCAAACACAATTTAACTTTTAGTGACATTTGCTAACCTTTCACGCATAGTACATATAACCTATTGGCATATTAAAAAAATATAGATTAAAACAACTTATAATGGATTTAAAATGTTTAGAATGTTAGGAACCTAATATAAACAGATCACGTATGCGTGATGAACACAAGTTTTGTAATGGAGATAAAAAAATATCAGATTCTATAACACTAGGCAGCGTGAAATGTCTATGGGAATGAATAAAGAAGTCAGTGGTTTTTTGTTAACAAATAACTATAATTCATTCTTAAAACAACCCTAACAATGCAATACACTAAATCAATACAATTATACAGTAAACAGGGGTATAGCAACAAGTCAATACCATCACACAGAAAATAATGTGCACAGTAACTCGATACCAACACCGTCACCACGATAAGTTCTTTAAATGTATACTCTCGGAGAATGACAGTCCAGTGGAAAGTTCTTGCAACAACCAAGAAAGTAAACTGAAGTCCAAATGCATAAAACCCAGGAGAAAGTCTTTGAAAATCTATAATCACCGCATTCGTCGGATAAGGTCCTAGAAACTGACACACGCTTCTGCGTCTCTCTGCCCGGTTCTAAAACACAGCCCCCTTATATACCTTCACGCTGGAATCTGCTCTGCTGCTCTCTGCCCGGTTCTAAAACACAGCCCCCTTATATACCTTCACACCTTAAGCCGAGAATTTTCCACTCCTCGAACAGTCCATAAGATCTTGCACAACACAGTAAACACGCCTTCCAGGAATTCTCTAGAAAAAACAGCGCTGTGTATCTCTACATACCAGGCTCATCACGTGACCTCGGCCAGGCATGAAAACCCAAGGCTAACATGACAACGAGAGTTCCACTAGTACGGATTAAACATAGAATGTAACAAACGGCCCGGCGAGGGCGCCACAACACGAGTTACGCCCGCGCCACACAATAAAAAGAGCACCTGTAACACTCCCCCTCCTGTAAGAAAAAAGAAAGTTTTTTTCGGAAAACTTTCTTTTTGCGATCACAATCACTAAAATTTTACAAATTCTCCTTATTTACAACATTACATAAACATCTTGTTTTCAACATTTCATAAACATCTCGACAAGCAATCAGCAAGTACATTGTCTTTCCCTTTAATGTGTATGGTATCAAGATTGTAATCCTGTTAGAACAAACTCCATCTCAACAATCTTTGATTTTTACACTTCAACTTGTTCATGAACGTGAGGGGTGTGATCACTGAAGACAATGATAGGCCTGACTGATGAAGTAACATAAACTTCAAAATGTTGCAACGCCAAAATGAATAGTGGAGTATTTTCCTGGTTTGCATTAAACTTTCTTGAGAAATAACAAATTGGATTATCTATTCCATCATTGCCTTCTTGTAACAACACAGCACCAGCAGCAGTATCATTAGCATCTACAGCTTACTTAAAAGGTACAGAAAAGTCTTGAGCTGCTGAAACTGGTGAACTTTGCAGAATTGCTTTCAAATTCTGAAATGCTTTTTCACACTGAACATTCCATACAAACTTTTGTTTCTTCTTTAACATATTAGTCAAAGGTTCAGTTACAGCAGCAAAATTTGGACAAAACTTCCTGTAGTACCCAACCATACAAAGAAAACGCATTATTTGCTTTTTGTTTTCTGGTCTAGGAAATGCAGAAATAGCACTTATCTTAGCTCCAACAGGTTTTACCTGACCCTGCCCTACAGTGTGGCCCAAAAATGTCACCTGTGCATGACAAAACTCAGATTTTACTAAGTTGACGGTCAGACGTGCTTCAATGAGTCTTTCGAAGAGGTCGCGAAGAAATTGCAAATGTTAATCCCAGGTGTCGCTGTACACGATAAGGTCATCGATATATGCGTCGCAGCCCTGAATGTCCTTGACAACCATATGGATGAGGCGCTGGAACGTGACTGGCGAGTTCTTCATGCCAAACGGCATAACTTTATACTGGTACCGTCCTTGCGGCGTCACAAATGCGGACACTTCTTTCGCTCGTTCTGTCAGCGGAACTTGCCAGATTCCTTTCAGCAAGTCAAACTTGGAGACATATCTGGAGCTACCGACTCTATCAATACAATCATCGATCCTCGGAATCGGGAACGTGTCAGTCTTGGTGACAGAGTTCAGTTTTCGGTAATCTGTGCACATACGGTAACTTCAAGCAGGTTTTGGCACAAGAATACATGGTGAAATCCAGTAACTGTTACTAGGTTCAATAAAACCATTGTCCATCTAATATTGAATCTCATCCTGTAGATACTTTTGCTTTTCTGGATTCAGTCTATATGGATGTTGCTTGACTGCGCTCGCCAACATCGACGTCATGGCACAACATGTTAGTTCGCGTTGGAATGTCACTAAACAAATGCTCATAATTCGCAGCAGGTTCGTGAGGTCTTGTTGTTGGTGTGCGGTAAGGTGTGACAGTTTGGCATCCAGGTTTTTATGCACGTCTGAGTTTTTTAATGGTACTGTACCACACTGAATGTCTACATCACAATTACAATCAGTATCTACTTTAACTGGGTCAGGGTCAGTTTTTACACAATTAACAGCAATAACATTTTGTACAACATCTGATGTGCTATTTCTGTCATAATATGGTTTCAACATATTAAAGCATTCTCTGACAGCAATCAGCAATAGGTGGATTCCTTCATCCCAGTCTTTCTGTGTGTCATAGCAATAAGTCCTGATCATGTTTTATAATATCTGGTGAAAACGTTCGAGGGCGCCCTGACTTTCAGTATGGTATGGCGAAGAGATGTACTGTTTTATACCTCAATATAGCTCAAGCATAACATGTTAGACCCTTGGTCAGACTGGACGGATTTTGGTAATCCAAAAGTTGTAAAAAACTTGGTCAGAGCTTTGACAACACTTTTGGCATTAATTTTGCGCAATAGTATTGCCTCAGGGAACCTGGTAGGTGCGCACATAATTGTGAGCACGTATTCATGTCCAGATTTTGTTTTGGGCAGTGGTCCAACACAATCAACAATAATCCTACTGAATGGTTCCTCAAAAGCAGGAATAGGCCTTAGTAGGGCCTTAGGAGGATTCTGATTGGGCTTGCCTACGATCTGGCATGTATGGCATGATTTACAATATTGTAAAACATCTTTCCTGGATTAGGCCAATAGAAGTGTGTACTAATTTTCTGATAAGTTTTATTTATACCTAAATGGCCAGACAAAGGAGCCTCATGTGCCATGCTTAGAACTTCACTGCGAAAGCTTTTGGGCATTGCTATTTGATGTTTGATAGCCCACTCTTCATTAGCGCATACATCAGGTAGTCGCCATTTACGCATAAGCACTCCATTTTTGACACAGAAACAAACTGGGTTCTGTGACAGCTCATCTTTAGAAACTGCCCTGGGAAACAAACATGAAATATCAGGGTCCTTATGCTGTTCCGCGATAAGTTCTGACCTTGAGAATGCTGCATCCTGTACGGGCGAGTCGTTAGGCGAGTCACTAGTGACTCCCAGAGTGTTATCATCTGGACCATTATCCTCATGTGTGCTTTTCTTGGCCATAGATCTAGTTACAGCACATGAAGGATACAAACCAGAAATTTCCTGACTTTCCAGATCAGTGTCCTGAACAAGTGACGGCTTTTCTGTCACTATTGGTGCAGGCTGCACTCTATCACCTGTAACATCATTGCCTAGTAGCAACTGAATTGCCTTAAAGGGTAAAGTAGTTCTTATGCCCACAGTAATATTCCCAGAAATCAAAGCTGACTTTAAATGGATACTGTGAAGCGGAACTGAAGTGTGCCTGTCTGAAAACACACCATTAACAAGTGCATGTGCACCAGTAAAGGACCTATTAGAAAATGGGAAAGTGTTTGCTAACATGAGAGTCTGGCCTGAACCAGTATCCCACAAAATTCTATTAGGGGAAGAATCTGAAAAATCACTTGAAAGTGATACAAAACCATCATGTATGAATGGCTCAAATAACTCCATTTCAGAGTCAAGAGAGGAATCTACTTCCTCAACCTCATCAAACAAAGAACTGACATTGATAGTGTCAGTCATAAACTCTGTTTCAGAGGCATCTAAGGAATTTACATCCTTTTTATCATCAAACTCCTCATGGGAGTCAACAGAGGAATTTTCCTCAGCAGAAACAAACTTTTGTTTGTCATTAGAGGACCTGGCCTCATTTGAAATACTCTCGCAAGAGTCATAAAAGGACTTAGCCTTATTTAGAGAATACTCCTCGCAGGAGTCTTGAAAATCCTAGCCCTATTTAATACCTCGCAGGAATAAACTGAGCTTTTTACCCCGCAAGCTACGGATTCTTCTTTGGATTCAGACGGCACTTTGGCCTTCGTAGCATCAAACTCTTTATTTGAGTCAACAAAGGAGTTGTACCCCTTATTTACATGAGAAGAGCCTGGCTCTTGTACTATGCTATGCATAAATTTTGAAACAAACCCAGCAGGTTTGCTATTTGGTTTATTCGCAAGTTTCCAGCAGTCAGATATTAGATGACCTTCCTTCTTGCAGTAATGGCAGATTTTCTTTGAAAATGACTGGCCTTTGTTGGACTTAGACACAGTGGACGTGGACTGAGATGTAGCAATGGACTTTGCTGAACTATCAGGACTACTAGTACTGGGTGACTGCGCTTTAAACTTCTTTTGACCATACTGATTTACATTCTTGTTTGTAAATGACTGGTTTGATTTGCTAGTAAAGGACATTTTGTGTGTTAATGAATATTAATCAGCTAATTGAGCAGCAATGTCAGGTGTTTCAGGACTTTTCAACATCTGCGTTAATGCAGCGGTTAAATTCTTCAAGCAAAATCAACTGGCGCAAATTGTCATAATCTTTCATTACATTTTTAGAACTACACCAGCGATCAAACAACTGCTCTTTTGTCCTAGCAAATTCGACGTAGGTCTGTTCTTTGCGCCTTTCCCAATTTCTGAATTTCTGGCGGTCAGCCTCCGGAACTAACTCATAACCTTTTAGGATTAACCGTTTTACCAGGTCATAGTCAGCTGCAGCTTCTACTGAAAGCTCTGTATAAATTTCGCTGGCCTTGCCAGTCAATACACTTTGTAACAACATAGTCCAATTTTCCTTAGGCCATTTTAAATTTTCAGCTACCTTCTCAAATTGTAAGAAATATTTATCAACCTCTTTTTCTTGAAAAGGTGGGACAAGTCTAATGTGTTTAGTAACATCAAAACTGTGAGTTAGGGCAGCACTTAGACTATGTTCTACTTTAAGTCTTTCTAACTCCAGTCGTTTTAACTCAGTTTCTTTTTCTTTTTTCTAATCTGTCTCTTTCTATTTCTTTTTCTAGTCTTTCTCGTCTTTCTCTTTCTAACCGTTCTTCCCTCTCTTTTAATGCTAGCTCATGTTGCATTTCTAACTTCTTTAATTCTAATTGCATAGCAAGGCTGTCATTTTTTTATGTTTCAACTTCATAAGATCTTGCATGATTTTAGCAATGATATCAGGCTTTCTCAAAGCTTTTTTCACACTTAGCCCCAAGTGTTGTCCCAAACGCAACAACTGTTTTTTGTCAACTGTTCAAGTTGATCAGGGTCGGGATCGTCAACAAATGTCTCAGGTTTGAAATCTGCCATGTTAAGATGTTAAAACAATAACAAAAAAAAACACTTAGATAAATCCTGTTAAATATGTATTGTAAACAATATGTAATCTTGTAAACAATGTGATAAAACAATGTCCATCCCTGACGAGAGCCCCCAATTTTATGTTACGGAACCTAATACAAACAGATCCCGTATGCTTGATGAACACAAATTTTGAAATGGGGATAAAAAAATCGGATTCTATAACACTAGGCAGCGTGAAATGTCTAGGAGGATGAATAAAGAAGTCAGTGGTTTTTTGTTAACAAATAACTATAATTTATTCTTAAAAACAACCCTAACAATACAATACACTAAATCAATACAATTATACAGAAAACAGCGGTATAGCAACAAGTCAATTCAATCACACAGAAAATAAGGTGCACAGTACCTCGATACCAACACCGTCACCACGATAAGTTTTTTAAATGTATACTCTTGGAGAATGACAGTCCAGTTGAAAGTTCTTGCAACAACCCAGAAAGTAAACTGAAGTTCAAATGCATAAAATCCAGGAGAAAGTATTTGAAAATTTATAATTGCCGCATTCGTCGAATAAGGTCTTAGAAACTGACACACGCTTCTGCGTCCGCTGGAATCTGCTCTGCTGCTCTCTGCCCGGTTCTAAAACATAGCCCTCTTCACACCTTCACATCCCAAGCCGAGAATTTTCCACTTCTCGAACAGTCAATAAGATCTTGCACAACACAGTAAACACGCGTTTCAGGAATTCTCTAGAAAAAACAGCGTTGTGTATCTCTACATACCAGGCTCATCACGTGACCTCGGCCAGGCATGAAAACCCAAGGCTAACATGAAAACGAGAGTTCCACTAGTACGGATTAAACATAGAATGTAACAAACGGGCCGGCGAGGGCGCCACAACACGAGATACGCCCGCGCCACACAATAAAAAGAGCACTTGTAACAAGATTAAAACAACTTATAATGGTTATCTGCTTTTCGTATAAGGTAGGGAATAGCCAGTTCTACACTGAATTAAAAATTGACCCAGGGAGGCTCAATAGTTAAATAAAATTTTATTAACTAATTCTTTAACAATTTTTTTTTAATTTCTTTTGTGTGGTCTAAGGGGTTAAACCTTCTATCCAATTTCCTCGTTTCAGTATCCTCCTCCAATAAGAACCCTTAGGGAATCCTTTACCACCAGATCCATACCTGAGACTTACTTTCTCCTAAGCCTTTATAAAAACTTATCATTATAATTTCTTAAACAAAAAAGATGTTGAAAAGAAAACGTATCGCAAGTTTGATCCAATAATTATGCATATTGTTACGGAACCTAATTTGAACAGATCACGTATGCGTGATGAAAAAAAAATTTGTAATGGAGATAGTAAAGGACATTTTGTGTGTTAATGAATAATCATCAGCTAATTGAGCAGCAATGTCAAGTGTTTCAGGACTTTTCTCGATTTTTTTTCTCATCGAGAAAAGTTTTAACATCATGGTTTTGGAAAAGGTAAGAGATAACTTCAATCTTAAGTGGACATAGAGAGAACCTGAAATATCGCCAATTACTTGATGTTATATAATGTTTAATAGAAAGTATTGTAGTGAAAACAGGGGGGTCGGATTAGAGACAACTGTTTGACAAACAGGTGTTTTCAGCCACTTGGTGCTTTGGGTTCTGTTAAAAGAAAGAATGGCTGAAACAGGTTGTGGAAGGAAATGGTTAGGAAGGGATCTCTTGAAATAAGCATACCAATGCTATATAATGTTCAACTTAAATGTATGTATGGAGTATGCAGGACAACAAGAAAAAAAGATGAGAACACTTTAGGGACGCACTAGCGCCATATCGGCCCTCTGACATCACGGCCAGATTACTGGCTTGCCAGAATGCCTTTACATCTAGGTCTGAGGAATATTTACGCATTATATGGCCACATGAGGATTCAAATATTTTCGTCATTTCTGACAACGCCTTATGGCCTGACAGATACACTGTCAATTGACATAAACCAGACTAATCGTTTGCATTTAGTGTACTTTTTAACAACACAAAACATTAACGAGAAATGCTCCGTTCTAACTCAGCATATTGGTAAATCCCCCGCATGTTTGTTGTATTTCTTACTGCATGAATACAAGCACGGCACGGACGGGTTACTTGGTGCAGCCAACTTGTACACGATACAGTAAATGACTCGTTACCATAGAGACCGGGTTTCAGTTTAGGTTTAATTTGTATTAATTCATCATTTGTAGCATAATGTTTAGAATTTGGGCATTTTACAACAATATGAATGCAACATGATGGAAGATCACTGCGATGCATGCCTCCATATTGCTTGTATCACGAATCAAGTAGGCTTACAAGCCAAATTATCATTGCTTACTTAGTCGGGTTGTCAGGACTAAGGGCGCACGTGCCCCCTATGCCCCCCCCCTTAGATCCGCCTATGATTAAAGATTTTTCAATCTTAATAGGTCAATGTTAATAGGTCAAAACGTAAAGAATATATTAAAAACACTAGAAGATGAAATTGAGAATTTAGAGAATGTTTATGTGACATGCAAGACATGTATGATGAAATGAAACATTGATATACTTTAAGGATTAGACCTCATGAATTATATGATAAACTGTAAGTAAAAAAGGTTAACATATAAGCTCCCAAGTACAGTGGTTACATAGAGGAAAACATTTCTAAATATTTTTTGGGGCATAAAAAAACCGTAGGCAAGTGATTAACACTATATGTATGCTTAGAGACTCTGAAGGTATATTAAACGAAAGTATACAACAACTGTATTCATCTCAAATTAATAAAACAGAAATTATACATTATGTCATTAAGACTAATATAAAATTATGTTTATGAAACACATATTAGTGAAGGCCTATTCACAGAAGACGAATATTTGAATTTAATACAGAAATTAAAACAAAATAATTCACCGGGAGATGGCGGGATGCCAGCGGAATTTTACTCGGTATTATTGAGTGAAATTAAAGAACACCTTTCGAATTCTTATATAAAGCATTTCATGAAAACAGCCTTTCAAGATCACAAAATTTATCAATATTGAGTTTGATTTACAAGAAAGGGAGGAAAAAAAATGCAAGGTCTCTTTCATACAATAACAATAAATATTATAACAATACAGAACGTGATAAAAATAACTGTACTTTCAAACGGAAACCATTTTACTTATAACTCGGCAATGATTTCGATTTTATAATAAAGAATTTCTGCGTAGAAAATTTGAATTTCTAACAGAAGAATTCAAGGGGAAAACGGAATTCAAAATTCCGACAGTTTGGACTTCAATGACTGCTATAGGAGTATAGGAGATAAGTACTAAATATTTAAGACAGGCAGTTCACCAACTATCATTTTAAAATTTTACACCAGATGTTGCCTTGTGGTAAAAGTTTATATCGGTGGAAGAAAATATTGAATCCAACATGTATAAGTGTTAAAGCAACCATGCGGTTGAGCACATGCCATTGACTGTTTTCCTAACAAATTTATTTGCAAGGTACAGTGGAAGGTTTTACTATCTTGTATATTAGTATATTTATATCTTGTATATTAGTACTTTGTTTCTTGCATGAGTGGTTAGTGGAAAAAAAGCGCACCTATCAATAATGAGGTTAACATGTTTATTAAAAAAATTGTTGTTACGAAGTCAAATATGGTCAAAGTAGACAGTTGTTAAGATGTTATCCGGAATATGTTAACAAGGGAAGTAAAGCTAACACCCCGCGTGTCCTGATCACGTGACAATGGAGGGTTAATGCTCTATCATGAGCTTGTTAAAAAAGATAAATCTATTTCTATGAAAAAAATGTACAATAACAAAATATCCATTTTGTACACGATGACAAACGGACAACAGAAAAGAAAGCTTTATATTCCACCATGGCATTTCATTATTTTCGTCCTAATTAAGCCAAAAATATCATTTGGATGGAAGACAATACACACGTTTATGGCGAGGCCAACCTGATTGTATACGATTGTATACGGCCTCGCGGCAAATTCCGTTTTTAAAATCAATAGGACAGAGACTTCACGTTTGAGCAGATTCCACACCTTTCAGGTCACATTGACGCCTTAACCACCGCTCCAGTCAAAATGACCACTGTGTATGTGTTGTTTTCCATTTTAATTGCACCGTTCGATGATGAGTCGTTTAAATTTGAAATATTTAAAATCCGATTCGCATCTTATCTTTTCTGTCTGAGTAAGCATTACCATGTAATTTTTGAGATATTAAGAATCATTACTAGGTATTTCTAGTAAGTATAGAGTTCACGTATTGATTATTTATTCAGTTAAAAAAGATTCGTTACGTTATGGGTCATCAGTACAGAATATGAAGCTTGAATAATTATATCCAATATTGTTTATTTTAGAAAAGTCTCAGAGAAACTTATCAATACCTTGTCAGTATTGGAATGTCATATTCATACCTTGAATAGTCAAGTAATGTATGCGTAACCATTGGTTTCAGTGGCAGGCATCACTCTTGCCGGTTTCATCTCTAATATAGAGATATCATACAAAGGCATAAGCAAATGTAATTGTATTCTTCACGGAACCAATAGTTCAACACAACAGTTAAAGGATGTGGGAAACTCAATTTTCACAAAATATCAGTCAAAGAAGGAGGAAGATCCGATTCCTCAAATAAACCAACCTAACCATGAGGAAAACCAGACTTCCCCCGGACCACAGGAGAAATATGTTCAACCCAGAAATCTCCCAAAATATGGGGACCCTCCCGGGAAGCAGCAAGAACACGAGGGACATACGGCTCCCCCTATAAATGAGATAACCACATCCAATCCTGCAGGCATGTTATACTCCATTTAAGTAACACCTATCGCAGCTTTTTTCCAGCTCTGAAAGAAGCTAATAAGGAGAGAGAATAACGTATATTTTATGAATATATATATATATATATATATATATATATATATATTAATATATATATATATATATATATATAATAAATATATATAATCCTTTTCTGTTTAATCCAAGGTATATTTTTTAATATAAGCAAACCTACATTTTTATATAAACAGTACACACACATACTATATGTAGGTGAGTAATTGTCCAAATGTAAAACATATCCACATTTCACATAATCACTTACAGTAGAACCTCGATTTTCCGAGTAATTTGGGGGACATAAGGATTGCTCGGATAACTGTGGTTACGAATGAGCAAATCGACGTTCTAATATGCTTATCCTGCCAGTAAAGTGATCCAGTACAGTGATCTTGTCTGAACATTTTATATTTTATAATAAATAAGCTAATTATTTACAACAATTGTAATATATTTTATAAGAAAATAAGCAATTTTCTCTTTATAAATGCAACTTACAAGGGTCGGGTTTAAATCCAATGAACTGACGGTTTATGGTCAAAGCCACCATAATGAACATTTTAGCACAGCACACATTATATTGGTTTAATGGTTAAGCCATTTACGGGTAAAATGTAAATTATTTTGCATGTACATGTATTTTTATGATCCCATGACGTTTTTGAATAAGTGTGCTACAATAACGCATCGCGCGTGGAGTTCGTAGGTCACTTTATGCAGCAGGTGTAGATCGTTGATGTAAATCACCGACTGATTAAACTGGATTGTAAGTAATCTTTATCCACATCACGGTGCTGGCCTCTAACCCAGTCACGGCACAGGAAACCTTCACGTAGTTTAGTTCTATATTTGTGCAACCTGACTCGGTAATCCAATCACAGAGCTTAACTTAGTTAAAGTTTACCCACTGAGAGCATATGAAAATAAACATTAAAAGAGAAAAACAAGGGACAATTTTACGTCAGTCTAATAACAGATGCTCGAACGAATGTATGTACCGTAACGAAATACTGACTAGATATCAATAACCTGTTAAGCTTAATAAGACGCCTGCTCCTTTGTCAGCTCGGGCCATTTATGTTTCTTAACGAAGAATTATATTATATAATATGAATATTTTTTTTATTTGGACCTAGGTTGCCCACCTGAGTTCGACTTCTATTTCGAGAATGGGTCAATGTTGATTTCAGGAGTGTACGAGCCGTCTTGTTATGAATTCTTCACCTATCAGACATTAGATTGGGAAGAAGCTGCAATGATATGTTTATGATGCTTCTCTGATCAGCATCGAATCGGCAGAGGAACAAAACCACATCAGAAGAATAATCGAAGAGAAGCTGGCCCCGAAACCCGACGGTATTAAACAAAACTTTCCTAGTTACTGACCCAGAAACAGAAACATGAGGACTTTTCTCTCGTGATGATGGTTGCAATAGCCGAGCAAGCAATAAAACATCATCCTCTGGGTTTTATCTCATAATGTTTTCTGATGACAATTATTAATTGTTATATTTCCCCCAATTTTCCTTCGATGAATTAATTGCCGAATGAGTATACCTGGTATTTTTCTTCTTTTGTAGTGAGCTTCTGGACTTCCGGTTCCGATGAACGGAATGAGGGCGCGTGGGTGTGGACAGCCACCGGTAGTGCAGTGCGTTTCACAGCGTGGGCTCCGTACGAACCAGCAGGGACTAAAGAAAGTAACTGTTTGGTTTTATGGAGTATGCAGAACTGGGCTTGGGATGACACATCGTGCGATTACCGTTTGCATGCCTTGTGTGAAAAGGATGCCAAGCCAAGGGCTTAATTGCTTGGAAACATCGTTTGTTTCAATATTAAAAAATGACTGCTTCATGGGGCTAGCTTGGTTACATAACATCACATGATCAAAAAGTAGAAAAACAGTGTGAAAGTAGATTGTTCCATTTGCTCAATGGATATATATGTTATACCTGAAAATGAAGGAACACAATTATTTACCTAACTTTAGTAAAATTCTCAAATAAGTGGTGTAGCTTTCGATCGTATCCCACGGTCATCGGCAGCAGTCTGGCGTGCTTGATACTAGGATTGTCACATGACCGTCATTTCTGACAACGCCTCATGGCCTACAGATACACTGTTAATTGCAATAAACCAGACTAATCTTTTGCAGTTTAGTGTACTTTCTAAAAACACCAAAAATAATCGAGAAAAGTTCCGATCTAACTCAACATATTGGTTAATCCATCCGCCATTTTGTTGATTTCTGACCGCATGAATAAAAGCGTGGCTCGCACGGGTTACCGGGTGCAGCCAACTTGCACGCGAACAGGAAATGACTCGTTACCATAGAGACGGGGTTTCAGTTTCGGTTTTGAGTTCACATACATTTATTCTCTTGCATAAATGCATCATTCGTAGCATAATGTTAAAATTAATGGCTGTTTACAACAATATGAATGCAACATTATAGAAGACAACTGCGATGATTTCCTCGATATTGCTTGTATCACGATTCAAGTAGGCTTACCAGCCAAATTATCATTTCCTGCTGAGTCGAGTTGTCACGGCGAGTTCAAGGCATGTCGATGGCGCTGGATGTTAAAATTCGCCTTTGCTTTTTCCCTAATACTGACCAATTCGGACTAGAGGACCACGACAGATTCCCATTGCATCTGGTGCAATGGGAATTTTTTTTGTGTGTTCGTCGATTCGTCGAGTGGATGAGCCGTCTCACCAATGTACTGTTTGCCACAGTCATCATACTGGATGTCGTAAATGACACATGTTTTCTTGATAAGTTCAGTCTTGCCCTTGGCTCTTACTTGGATCGATCTGAGCATATTGGCCAATTTGTGAAACCCTTTAATGCCTTATTTTTAGAGGATTCTCTAGAATATCCCTCAGCTGTCCTACACATATCATTAGCCTATAATCATTATCTGCACGTAGTTCTTGGTGGCGGTATCTTCTTTCTTTGCTGTCGTTGCCCTCACCGTTCAGTTATTGTAACCATTAACAAATAAGGCGTGACGAATGAGCCTCTCTTCCCCTGTGCGGTCATCTCATTTAGGCACTAAGTTCTAGGCTCTTTGAAAGAAAGTGTCGACCACATAACGTTTGTGCTCAAAGGGACCATGTCACTTGTTCAGCAACTGTGCCGTATGTTTGGCTATTCTGTAGACAGGATGTCGAGCGATGGCATTCCCCTCAAATGCTTCCATGTATATGTTTGCAATGATAGGTGATACTGGTAAGTTCAGACTGTTGAAGATGAAAGTGGGATACGGTCGAAAGCTACAGCTATTACATGTAATTCCCAGAGTTGAGCGTTTTTCCGAGGTTTCGGAATCTCCACGGACATAACCCAACATACACATTCTGGTGGATTATATTTTTACCCTGTATGTGAAATAATATAGCAAATATATAAAAGCATGATGATGTATTTTGTTATATACTTCTGTATACTCTGCATGCTACGTGTATGTATGCCACATGCGGATTTACCTTGAAAAGAGTGGTTGGAAGATGGAAAACGTGATGATCTGAAACACCTATTTAAATTTAATGTTTTGAAACTACCTTAAAACTAGAACAATTCTTCGGTCTTTAAATGTTATATATTATAAAGTATATAAAATCAATGAATATCATAAACATATAAAACATAGTCTATAATAAGAATCCCAGAGATGGTCGCCAATAGATACCGCAATTGTGCAGACAAAGGTATGTTGCTGGAAGAGTCTGTCGTTGAACAGTTGAACCAATATTGAACCACGAGGCTAGATTTTGCGTACTTCATGATTCATAAATAAATACCAGAAGTTTTAAATACTAGCGGAATACATTTCATTTCGACATGTGACATCCGGTTTTTACACAAGTCGCAGCCCCGTGAGCTTTTTCAAATAAATTGGAGAAATTTACTTCGGGAGGGCACGGGAATGAGACACGAAATACTCTGAGGCCAGCATAGACGAGAATCTTTTTTTGCGGAGAGGATTTGGTGGCAAGGTTGATAATCAATCAAGTATAGATTTATAACATTGTATTGGCCATGCTGAAGTTGCTCACTTTATGTATTGACTTAAACTAAAATAATAACTGACCAGGGAACCTGCTCTCTGTGGTTTAGGGCAGAGCACAGGACATAGATCTGGAAGACTGAGGAGCGATGAGATCCCCCCCCCCCCAAATCACACACACACACACACAGAGTTAGCGCTCTGTAGGCTCAATGGAAAGAGAGTACCCCAAGGTCGTGTGTAAACCACAAACGAGTGCGCCTGTCAGGGTTCCTCGGTGTTATGAAGGCCTGCAGCTGGCTGACGCTAGGATAATCGTGTGCTATACCGCCCTGTCACATAATCCGGAACCGTAATTGAATTCTCAAAGTACTTGCTGGGCAGCTTTAATTGGACACGGCTATACCTTTACGTAAAAAAAAAAAAAAAAAAAATAACAAATAACCAGTGCTGAACATAAGGGTCATCTTTATATAAGGCAGTTTCCCTCACAGTGCCAAAAAAGGATCAGTTATCTCACTAATAATCGATCAATTTAAAAATTGCTGGCAACCAAAATGAATATCGTGGCTTATCTGAGACGGACGTGCTATAAAACATGTGCGCAATTAGATGGGGGATAGGGGGACATGCCTCCCCCCCCCTTTGCTATTCAAATGAGTATAATTTTTTCCTTTAATATAGAACATAACTGCAATCAGTTATAATACAAGTTGTTAACAAAAATGTGTCACGGTGTCTCAAATATCCTCAAATATCAATGAAATGCAGTGTTTTAGAAATGAATAAAATAGCAAAATGACTGGGGGTACCCCTCCAACGCGCAACCCTCTCAGCCGGTACACACACTTCACAGTCGCGAATCCATGAAAAAAAAAATGTCCCCCTCCTCGAACTGGGTTCTGGATCCACCATTCCTAACATTATTTTATATTTATGATTATCATCACACTTTATTGAGAATATGGGAGGGGGTGTTAAATGTGGTATACCCCGTTACAAGGGCCTATGTGTGTGAGGGTTGGGGGTGTGTCGAAGTCCACGTCCCCCCTCATTACGAAAATAAATTGCGCCCTTGCTATAAAATAGTAAAGTGGGAGGACAGGGATAAACGGCGGGATATTATCCTGCAGTCTATATAATGCTGCGGAATATTATCCGCGATATCTTATCCTGAGATTCGCTGTTAATGCAATGTTTTATCAGCAGACGCTGTCGATGACTATCAAAGTAATATTGACAAAACTAGTGTTTATTAAACTTAATTTTGCATTTTTCTGCCCGTTACATTCCGCAGGACTTATAAATATTGCATGCCATTAACTTGTGTATAGAAAGATTTAAAAAGCAAGAATCATCGGTCGCAACTGCCCTCTATCCTGAATCTCTTAAACATGCGATTTCTTAAAGCTATTCATTAAACGTTTTCTTATTTTTGTGATGTCCTATTAGCTATTAAAATAAGTAAAATAATAAAAAATGAAACAGTCGCAAATATATCCCCGTCATCATATGTTAATATAATTTCAAGTTTAAAATATATGTATTATTAAACTGATTAAAAACAAATACATATATATACAACAAAAATTTGTTCAACAACATAACAACAATTTATTTTCAAGCTATAATTATTGGATTTACATAAATTGTTTCAACAAAAATCAGGAAAATGTGGATAAATATGAAAGTGGAGTTACTCAAAATTATCTAGCATAATATCTTTGATACTGAAACAAAGGATTTTAGGTAAAGCAATTTCAAGGAAATGATGAAATAACTGAAAAATTTTAATTTCACGGCTTCATTTCGACAAAGGCCTTTTCTCATCTTTCTCAACAAATGTGACATATTCCCTGTCTGTCAAAGATGCAGCTCATAAACAATTTTATTAGGGAATCAGTATAGTTTGACTAAATCTTTTGTGTCGAACACTCTGCACCCTTCCGTCAGAGATTTCTCCTCAAAATGATCCTCTTCCTGATAGGCACTGTGGGACGGCGCGGACTACTTGTCTCAACTTTAAAACTTTAAAAACAAAATTTGTTATATTGCAAGGAAACACTTGTTTACATTTCACACGCGTATGCTTACAACATATTACTTATTCCTTAAAGTCCTTACCACGAAACACCCATATTTATGTAACTGGCCTTGAAACATACCCTCTTCACTAAATATATACCTTCGCCATCTTTGTATTCAGAAGCCGTGATGCATTGTGGGGTCGGTGTGATACCACTAAACCCTAAACAGCAGAGTCGTACATTTGTGAGTCCCGTATGAACACTCAAACGAAATATTATTGCTTAAGCAATTACATACATTGGCAAACCTTCCATGATAGGCAAAACGGACTAGCAGTTTGATGTCAATTTTCCAGGCCTGATGCCTAGAGTCAATGTTTATAAAGTGTTCATAACATTCAAGCAGTACGTGTCAAATAATGCTTAAGCCTTGTTTTACAGCACGGGAAATTGACACCACCCGCCTTAAAAGAGTCGCAAGTTGTTCGATGAAAATCTGTTCAACTGTTCTCTGTTACCCCATTGATTTTCCACCCAGGAATGCATCTTTAATCCTGAATCATCAACCAGACCAGCACGTGAATTTAAGAGAAAATATATTATAGATAACTCAACTATAAAAATATAAATGGCGAATATGGCTTTGCCATATGGAAAGGCACTTATGACTACTGCACATAGAGACTTCATGTTGAAATAGTATGTTAATGTAATAATGATGTAATAAACAATGCTCTGTAAATGATGAATATAATTAAATGTTGAAATTAAGAAATTAAACTGTACATTTAATCGTATTTTTAGATAATTGCATGTGTAGTATTTTCCCCATAGCAAAATTAACATAATTTGTTTTAGTAAACACAATTACATTACTTTGCAAGAATGTCTTCTGAAGTTTTCTTCCGAGCAGATGTTTTCCATGCTTCGCCCAGAAAAATATAATTCATGCCGTAAAGACATAATTTAAGCGTCAGGTACTCATATAAACTCATTGTGTACTTACATATATTATAACAGTGGGGTCAAAACACTGTATACATTTGCCGTGCAGTGTATATTTCCTACTGCATCTCAAATAACAATATACTTTTTATCTAACAGTATATTTAGCTGATGAACAGATTTTTTTTTTGCAATTATGTAATGCTGAATGTAATGGTTACATGCAAATAAATTGATGATTAAGATTTAATCAGTATTAGCAAACAAGACATTTAAAATTTACACATTAAAAAACGGGCCACTTATAAATAAAATAAAGAAATAATTATTATTAGGATCCGCCTGTTATTAAAAAAAATTAATCAAAATGTATACATAAAATAAAAATTGTACATTTGAAAGAAAGCATACGCTCTTTACACAGCGCTTTACCAATAGGGCTACTGCTTCTTTAGAAGCGCAAGATTTCCGCTGCCTCAAGAGCGTAAAGAAAGCATAGCGAAAAAAAATTACTCTACATCAGTGATACATGAGAAAGTATTAGTCAATGTCTGACCTGGTCTGGAGTTGTGGTGACGTCTGGAGGCTAAAAAAGAAGATGATCTGTCTTTAAATAAAATTCATAATTTACTTGACAGACATTAAAGCCCGCTACGAGCCTTGTTTCCAAGAAACTGTGAGGGGGACAATTTACATGGGTACAGACAGATCCTCTGCCCCCCCCCCCCCCAACCCGAACCACCAACACAAACACCTGGATTATGACCCTGCTCAGAATGTAAGTCGGACAAACAGACCCTTTGAGACAAAAGAAAACAGATGTCTCCTCCCCTAATATTATAACTGTCTTCACAACCGCCACAAAATTTTTAGATTATATATGATAATATGAAAATATGTTGCTCAATTTTCAACACAATTTACAAAAAAATATGTTGAAAATTTTGTTTAAAATCCTCCATTTGTAAAAACGCAATAACATACTGCATAAGTAAACCTTCATGGCGAAGCCTCCGAACTTTCCACGGTATGAGATGCTAAAACCTGGATGACAAAATTATCTCCAAACTGTTATGTTATAAAGTTCCCCTACAAATGTGAGTGGAGCATGAAACAGGCCCATGGAGACAGCATAAACAATAAATTTTAACAGGCGCAAAGAGGGTCACGTGTTTGACTAATGCATGTTAAAATACAATAATAAAAGAAATATTGACGCACGCAGTTCCTTGAATGCAAACCCGGGTGCACTTGTTGATCTGGTAGTCTTCACAGTTGTAGCAATTGCTGTTGGACTCAAACAACCTAAGAAGAGAATTATCATTTGCATGGAACATTTTTTTTAGGAAATTTTAGAACCGCAAAAACTTATAATCAAGACAGTGCCTGTGTAAAAGATGGCATTGCCAAAATCTGGAGATACTTTAATATCTCTATCTCTGATTTAGAGGGCTACCACGTCAGGAAAAATTCCATGCCTCAGTCCCCTTTGGTTCGGCGGATACCCGTGGTCGCTTGTAGACGCCCGTATTCTAGTTACCATGCGGGATCGATGTTCGTTTTGTTCGACATTTCAGCGGATGGAACCATTTCTGTACAATATGAAACAAATAAACAACTTTCTTACACTGCTCTCTTGTCGGCAGAAGATTGAACGGCATTGCGTCAGCAGCCAAAATGACACACGATTGGTGGGTGACACTCACTGCGACACACTTAGGGTTTGTCTGTCGTTCACAAAGTTCTTGACAGAGCTCTGCAGACATCTGGGCATTGTACACCCGTTTCAACTCAGTGCGAAGTCTACTGGGTACAGAGCAGTCATCAAAATTCAAATTTTCACCTGAAATTAATAAAACCAAAAAAAAAAATTAATTTGAAATACATGCCATTTTCCAACATTTTTTCCCGCGCGAACATGAGAATGATTGGGCAAAGGTGAGGGATGCAAGTTTATCAGGGAGAACAAAAATGGAACCAGGACGACAAAAACTTATCATGATCTATACGGGGAGTAACATTATTCATTTAACTGAATATTTTATTATGTTAAATGTTTCTATTCCTTCCATTCATAGTCTATGGGCCGAAGTATGATTTTGTTACTCGGTTGCATGTGGCACGCTGTTTGAAGGTCAACATCTGTTAATTTTTTTT
Source organism: Sipunculus nudus (assembly GCA_026874595.1). Taxonomy (NCBI): domain Eukaryota; kingdom Metazoa; phylum Annelida; class Sipuncula; order Golfingiida; family Sipunculidae; genus Sipunculus; species Sipunculus nudus. The sequence goes on from CM049315.1 coordinate 32,264,395, forward strand.
TTAAATATGATGACTGTTCTAGAGTGGAAAGTTAGCGTTGGTTATCCGATACTGAATGTATTGTTACTGCATGGCAAATTCAAGGATCAGTTGCATCCACTTGTGGCCAAATTTTAGGCAACATCTATAAATCCATTTATCAAATACCATAACGAATATAATCTCAAACCCAAGCAAATATTAAGCACTTTCTGATAATAAGAAGACGACCAAATGTTGTGCGTCCAGGGTGTCTTTAGGTGCTGCATCGTGGAATGTTCTTATATATATATATATATATATATATATATATATATATATATATATTTTATTGATAAGTCAGGAACTATATGCAGTGGGAGTAGAGGGTAAGGTAGCCACTCACGTTTTTTTGAGTATTGAAAGGTAGTCAGTGAGCAAAGCATTACACCTGTGAATAAAAATCGTTTCCCAGTCGGGCTTAAAATACCTGAATATGGGAGTATCAACAGAAATAAAGTCGCCCATCGGAATCTGCACGCTGTGTAATCACGGAATCCAGTCATGGCAGCTACAAAACGAACATCATATCCACACCTAATGGGGTTTGAATGTGAAATTCTGAGTCTCGGTTTTCTCTGAATCCCGGTGGCTTCAAATTGATTTAATAGCATACAGACCTGTATTAAACCTGGCAGTAATGAATGGTATTATTGTTACGCCCTGTCACTGATGCCTATCAAAATGTTTCAGTATTTAAAAGAATCGGTGACTAGGTGGTGGCAGTATTCAGGATTTGTGTTTGGTCTGTCTTGATTTCAATATTCAACAAAGCCAGGAAAGACAGATATTTTGTGTGCCGATGTGTTTGCTTTGTGCAGATCTGTTTGTAATACACCTTCTAGAGAGAAAAGCATATCATATTGACAGACACACGTTCGGTCAACACACAAAGACCTTAGCTGTATTGGTTTCTGGATTTTTTCAGACTTCAGCAAATGCAGATCGAAAATGACACGTGTCGTTGTTGGAATATTTAATAATGCTATTTTTGTGAATGAACACGGAATATTAAAGTTCATTGATTAAAACCCCTAAAATTTTTATTGTAGTTTTATTTCAAAATGTACAATTTGCCATCTGTTTCAAAATGCGCCTACTTTAATGATCTGACCAAAGGACCCCTTTTAACCATTAGTTGGTTAAATTAAATTGAAGCATGGCCTATAAGGTGCAATGAGGCATGTGTCGTGTGGTGTCTTGTTTAAATGTGTTTGATCATGGGTTTAATTTTACTCTAAATAATGTTTGCCTTTATATTGAGAATAAGGGCATAAGCTTTCCCTGACCCATTAGCTGCGTCAGGTATTTCATCTGGTTTTGACACGGGAAGCCTTGAATTTATGACTTGCCCAGGCCACACTTACAACATTTTTTTATGGAATCTGGCTTTGTAAAAGACTTCGCAAATAATTAAAATTGAAAATCTTGGAGCGTTGTGGCATAATGGTTAGGGCGCTGGACTTGTGACCGCATGGTTGTTAGTTCGCGACTCGTTCTGACCGCCGTCTGCGCTAAGACACCTAGCCAAAGCGTCTACCACAAGGGTGCGCTCTCTCGACCCAGGAGTAAATGAGTACTGGTTATGGGCGGCAGGCAAATGTAGAACGAAAAACCTTCTTGTGTCTGATATGGCTGCTTGGGTTGTGTGCTGCACAGGGAACCGAAAAGTGTAAAGTCTGATGAGACTGACATCGTTGACGATATCAGACTATGTAATCCAACCTTTACCTTTTTACCTTTAGATGTCACTTTTAACGTGATTTCTTTGAATGACACACTTGCATGTTAGGAAAACATTTTGTAGATATGGAAATCCGACGGCTCCTACCCTTAAGACCTGTCTTTCGGAAGAAACAAAATCTAGGCTACCAGTGGGGATTTAAAGGTTGCTATAATTCATCCTTTATCGTCACGTGACGTTTTGAAGCAGGGTCAAGTGACAGAGACCTTCATGAAACTGGCTCTCAAACACATTTCATAAGGTACGATCGCTGTTGAAGACGTTTAGGAACCCTCTGTTTTTACTTGATGGATTCCAGACCAGTCCTTCGTGTAATTGCAACGTAAACGTCTAACGCTGAAGGATTTGCCATGAAGCTGGATTTAGTTAGCTGTCGTCCAAGGAGGCTGTTTTGTCCCATGACACCGAGCTATAGACACTGGATTTTTCTGTTACGCCTTAATCGAAGACAAATTCGTCGTTATTTTAGGTCACGTCCAGAATTAGAACTTTAAAAAAGTTTAAGACGAAGACGTATGATTAATTCACTCGAATGAAAAAATTCAATTGTATAGATGTAATGACATAAGCTGCTAGTTTATATATTGAAGTATATTAACAATTATGAAACCTTGAAAATAGCACATGGAACAATATAGAACAAGTAACAATACAGAATGAGATCACTTTATGATGATAGTTTGTTAAGACACTATTGGCTATAGATAGATCGAATCACACCGCGGGTACAAAGTGCTCAGAGGATTTGTTTGTGTGGTAAAGGATTGGTGAGAGTGTGGCTATTTATTATTGGGCTTTTGGCTCATAATGTCACTGGTTTTCGTTCTTTACCAACATTTTCTCTTGTGAAGGATTCTCTAATGTGGTATAGTACTCTTTCTATGGTTGTACTCCTGCTATGGTTACCGGAGCTTCACGCGACTGGTCTCGAAAGGTCATGTAATCACGCACAGGTCATCAGACCTTTTACAACTTTTGGCCTCAAACATTATGTGTATTGAAGAGTACTGTAATAAACTTTATAAGTTGAAACAAATAAAATAAAATGCAATCATTAGAAAAAAGTTAAATACAAAGAATGTGTATTCAAGCACAGAAAGCATGTTAACAGTGATCTGAGCATGTTTTAATAGAGAACGCTATGTTCTAAAAGTTATGGAATGTTTTCAAATACTTCAGTTTGACAACAGCCATTAATTTATAAACAAGTTCATAAAAAGGTGAAACTAAAATGACCTTTTTTGGAAAGTCCAGAATCATGAAGGGTTTTCATGCATAAAAGAAATAAAGGTGTCGACAATGCGTTGCTTGCTCTGTTACGTAATAAAGTGCGGAGGTCATTTTGTAGAACAAGTTCATCTCTATGTGGTGACACTGGTTCTATTTAGGCAAGGCTTATTGCTGATCCTCGTCTTTTTTGGGACCTTTTCCTCAACAAGATGACGGCGTAGCTGGTGTTCTGTTAGTGTGAAAGAGGTGTGGCGGAACCTTATCCTCCCCTTCTGCTTGCCACAAGTGATTCAGACAGTTTTTTTTGGTTTACTGACCTATCACGTACCTTTCATGTTTAAAATGCAATTATAAAATTTTGTTCCCAGAAGAATTCAGTTTTCACGTGAAAATATCCCATCACTTATTTTTTTAAATATAAATTGGGGGAAAAAACTTTTGGATATCATATTTGACTGTGTGGGTACGAATTTAGAAGTGTATGTGATTTTTCGTAAAAGAGAAATAAAGATGCAAAGCTTATGCATTTCACTCAGTCCCCATTTTGAGAAAAGGATGAAAAACCTTATGTGTGTTTTCCCACTAACCCATGGACCTTAACAAGAGTTAATTGTGAATGACAACCTGTTGTCGTTATTAAGTATACTAAGATAACTCGAATGTGCATTAATCTTACTGATTTTGTTTTTCTATCTGCAAGTTAAAAGTGATTTTAATGAACAATGTTACATCTGACAGCTGGGCGACACGTGTACCCACGTGTCTGGGCGGGGCTTTGGCACGGTCAGTTACGCGTGCCGTGGTCATTTGGAATTCCTCGGCCAAATCCATTGGCTTCTGGCCTCTGATTTACATAGTGGGCCGCCATGGAAAGTATTCCGGCAAGGTCAAGGCCATGGCTGGTTAACCGCACATCTGTTGTTCGCTTTGCATGAGTAGAGCAATGTTTTTTTTTGTACAGATCCTGCCAATTCTCACATATATTACCTTTAAAGCTATAAGACAACACTTATCCAAGAAACAGAGGAGAAAATTCTTTGTATACTGATCTGGACCGCTCGAGGATACAGTTCACGCTAGGAAGTCCACCCCGGGTGGGCGATGTATGAGGCATTTATTATAAACTGAACTTCTAGTTAAATCACTCTCGGAACCTGGTTATAGTTTATATTTAGCAACATATCAAGCCCTTATAATACACAATCACTTATACTTCATTTTAGTATGCTATAATACTTGACTATGTCAATGAGCGATGACACTAAATTAGGCATGTTTTTTATCGCCCAACGCTGAAACTCGAGGCAAAGAGGTGATAATAAAATGATAAAAAAATCCACTAGTTATATATAGTACCAGCGTGGGATAGAATATACTAGTTGTATGATAACTATTTCAAGTTAGGGCTTCAGGATTACGTTGACTCTTTATGGTAAGGATTATATAATGTAATACAAAAATATTGTATAGTGTTAATTGTGCTCGTCCTAAGTTTACATGTATCGTGTTATGCAAGGGGTATCATTTGAGCTAATGTTAAACTCCATTCTAACCGTACCTTATGTTTAGAAATTTTTACTCGGTATTGTACTCACGAATCAAAAGCCTAAAAACTATGAAATACAATCAACAAAGGATTCCCAACAAATGGATGAAATAAGGCCTTCAGGATTATGGAACAGCTTTACTTGAATTAACAGGAAAATAGAAAGCAGTTAATTCACGCTGGTCACCCTGACAGGCATCGCTGTCACGTGTATGGACTACTTTAATGCTAGTGCTCAGCTGTTGTCTGACAGGCCTCCCTAACCCTTACTATACATATTTTTCTTCAGGAAAATGTTTATTTCTGGTCTTATTGTGATGAAATGTTTTACCTGACACGAAGCTCCATTCACACCTGAAGAAGGGTATGAGCATCTGAAAGCCAGCGCAAGAGAAGCATCACAAACCTTTTTCTTCCGCCACAGTGGTACGTGCAGGTTTAATTGATCTCATTCACAATGAAAACCAAGACAGGCCCTATAACACATATTATGGTTAAATAAAAGGAAACACGCCATTTGTGTTAACAGTTTCTGTCCTTTTTTATGTATTTGCTTGCCGAAGTAACAATGGTCTTAACCGAGCTATATGTGAGGCGTGTTTACACGCGAACTGAGATGATCAAATATACAGTAAGTTCAGTTAACAGTGATAGATTTTTATTAAAAAAAAGTTTGGTTTTACATACTAAGAACTATATATAAGATACACGTATTTGTGAAAAGTATTCCATATATATGATATATTTTAGTACACACGTGCTGGACTATTGGGAAAGTTGGAATATTGATTCATTTTTTTTCTAAAAAAAAAAACACATTTTCAAATGTTGGATTAAATGAAATAAAGAAAACAAATGACCAGAAGCGTATCCAGGGGAGGGGTCGAGGGGGTCAGGACCCCCACCCCCTTTTTTCATACGTCGCTACCATTTTGTAAAGGTTTCAGACCAATTTTTGAGGCCTGGACCTTTTTAACATGAGACCCGAGGGTCTTACGTTCTGTGCAAATTTCACTCTGCATAAAAGTGAGTGTCAATGAATTTGCACCTTGAAACTGAAAATACCATCTCAGATGGAGTGCAGCAAGCGTTGTGAAACCTATATTTTAAATCATTATACCATTAAAAAGTGGAATCTACCATTCTCATCCAAAGATAAAAGGTCATCATGAGTGTCCGACCTGTAGCCTACATCCTCCTGCATGTCACATGAAGAAAATTTGGTAACGGAGAATGCATACGACAAAATTGCAAAATTTTACAAAAATCGAAATTTCATTTAGCCTGCATTTTGTAAATATTCATTTCAATTGCGATTCATTTTTAATTTACTTGCTGCTAGGATTAGTTAACCTCACATAAAAGCTTAAGTGTTTTTATTTTCGCACTCCAGTTAGAAGGAGTGAAAAAGTTTGTTTTACCTAAATTATTTAAGTCAATGCAACCTGCAGCTTAAACATAACACGATTATTAAGCTAGTGAGCTATGGTATTCACAGGACCAACAGTTTATAAGATATTCGGAGGTAGACATGACCTATAATATAGAAACATTTCAAATTTAAAGTAGTGTAAATGAACCATACATTCATTATAATTTAATTACCCTTTCCCTAACTATGATGTTAAAGCTAAAATTTGATATTTTCTTAAGTTCCGTTCTCCCGGAGTTTAAACTATGATTTTTGCAGACGCGTTTCATTAATTTTCTTCCTTTCTGTTTCGTCCCTGAGCTGCAATTTTTTTATGGATTTAAAGATGCATAAAAAATGTACTGGAATTGGAGGGCATGATCTTGCTGCAGCAGTAAGAGTTAAATACAGTTTATCCTTTCAAAAGTAACACAGCCAGACTAATGCTCAAGCAAAAGTTCTCTTAGCATAGCCGTAGCACTCTAATAGAAATCCGGTATCGTTTTGAACCATAGAAATAACAGACGGATTGAATAAAAAAAACACATACAATAAAGCACAACACGCACTGATAGAATAACATAATACAAAAGGAATGACAGTAAATAGATCAACTTTATTTTTTTTCTACAGAGTCTCACACTAAGACAATATCAATATAATGGATTGACGTCACCAAAAAATTCTATTGCACCCAATTTAATGTTTCACCATATCTTTTTTTTTAATATTGCGTAAAGCGATGTTTCCGAGAGGCTACATCTTACGGTTAACCTTCTTTTCGCACAAAGCAAACAAACTCAAACTACAAAATATGTCATCCCAAGCCCAATCCACCTGATTCCATAACTGCAAACAGTTGTGCAATTCGCCGAAGTAGTGCGGGGGCCAATCAATCAGAAACGGGTGCCCGTCGTTTTCGCGTGTTAATTTTTTAAGACTCTTACAGAATGTTTCTTAGGGTTGTTACAAAAGTAAAGAAACATGTCTCCATTTTTTTCAGATGACTTTAATGGTCTTAACAACAGGTTGAACTTAAGATCTGTTTTGCACCTTAAACCCTATATTGCTGGTAATTATGCATTTTTGTTTGAAGCTCTTACAGCATAAATACAGCCATTTAACAATGCAAACTGCATTCTTAACATTCCTATGTGCTTGAATATCTTCTTCCTTTTCAGAAAAAAAAGATCTGGTGGAATATTGAAGTCTACTAAAAGGTTTTATAATTTCAGGTATATAAAAACACTATTTTTTGATTCGCATGAAATTATGTTCTTCAAATGTTCGCATGGTATTAAAGGGCTTAGTGCATTTCACATTTTCATTGATCCGAATGGGGCCTTTTTTGGTTTATTGCAGAGTTATCCTGTATAGAGTAGCATAATATCAAAATGGAGTATGTACCAACGTCAAAGCAGATGAGAGCAGAGACAGACTTCACACTGTGCATCAAGTGCCAGCAACCAGAAACTCCTTGTCCAGTTAGTGAGCCGTCCCTGGAAGCTTATTCAAATTCCTACAATATATCCACGAGAGAGGAAAGTATGGAGACAGTGATTAACCAGAAATTAGAAGACGGCTGGAATCCTACAGTGCAGAAGATCTTCAAGGGAAGCGCGCAAAGTGGCACAGGGCATGCTACGGATCCACTTGCAATAGTGTTCATCTAGAGCGTTCAAGAGCCCGTTATCAGAAAGCATGTCAAGAAGGAAAGAGTGAGGCCCTTCAGAAAAAACGTGGACGTCCTTCTACAACAGTGACTGTCCCAGATCCTTTACAATAGGAAATTCGATTCACCCTTTCATCAGCATGTCCTTCCAGTTCAGACAGGTGCTTCTTTTGCAAGGAGATAACGAAAGAGTCTCCACATGAAGTATGCAGTATTAATGCAGGTAAACAGCTGAAAAAGGCGGTAGAAGAGAGCAACAATCAGCAATGGAAAGTTCAACTGAGGACTGCTGTCAGTGAAAATGATGCCCGTGCAATTGATGTTAAATATCATCTTCCCTGTTGGGTAAAGAATGTCCAGCTTTGTAAGAAGACAGAAAACAAGGAAGAAGGGCTAGCACAGCAAGAAGAAGACAATGTAAGTATAATAGCCTCAGATATTGAGTTTGTGAATCTAGTTCGCTCTAAACTTCAAGATGAAGAAGTTCTTAATATGGCAGATCTAAAGTCAGTCTACTCCAGAGTTCTGGAATCTAACGGTGTGTACAACACACAACCATCCACCTGTCGTCTCAAGGAGAAAATCACCTCCCACTTCACAAAAGCAAAACGTCGCACCGAGCCTGACCATGTATGCTCTACCAAAACACGTGATGCAGCTATTGATAGTGCAATGTCTAAGACAACAGAAAATGACATTTCTCAGCTATTTGGGAGTGCATCTATTCTACGAAGGGCGATTATTGCTCAAACAAAACACCCATGAAATATAAAGGGAAACTGGACATTGATGATATCGAAAGCCATGTTCCCAAAACGTTCTTTGCCTTCATACGTTGGGTATTAGAGGGACAAATTACGAGTATAGAGCCCAACACGAAACGGTCAGCTGCTTCGCACAAAGATGTATTGACAGTCAGCCAGAATATCATGTACTGTTTTTAGACAAAATGCCAGGTTATGTACAAGCCAAAAAGTCAAGATGCACCATTCCGCCATCTTTTAGAATGGCCACAACAGTTGGCTGTTTGCATCACAGTTCACCAGTCCACAAGAAGCAAGCAACTTCTTAAATTCCTTCATGGTTTTGGTTTGTCTGTGGACTATAGTAGAATCCTGAGGCTGGAAACACACTTGGCCAACTCAGTCATAGACATTTCTCGAGAACAAGGAGCATACATACCTGTGACTATGCAAAAGGGGAAGTTCATATTCTTTGCTATCAATAACAGTGATTTTAATGAGGACACCCCAGATGGATGGCAAGAGGACTCTCGATGCTACAGCAACTGCACTTTATCAGCGGCAAGGTTATCCTGCAGCAGATACTCGAGGCAGAATGAAACTGAGGATACACGATCAGAAGGCTCGATCCCGCTCCCTGAAAGATCTGACACCTCTCGAGTTTGCTCAATGCTCTGCACCCAATATACAAGCAACCAAATTTAGCAGTTTTGCTGGTTTTACACCTGGTAGAGCCCTTGATGTTATTCGACCATATTCAGCAGGAGATGCAGTGTGGTTACTTTTACGTGCTATCATGCGCACACCTGTAGTTAAAGACGTCCAAGACATGTGCGAGGGACCAGAAGATTGGTCATTAGTTCAGCCTCCACAAGAACGCACTGAGATAGAACATAATCAGGCTATCTACATTTCTGCTCCACAAACATCATCTCCATGCTCAGGGCATTTGGAGGATACCCAAGTAATTGATATCCCCCATGTTGTGGACAGCCAGCAAGTTCTAAGCAAGATGACTGTGCCAATCCAGCAAACCAGCCTTCACCAAAGTTGAAAGATGACGCAAAGTTCAATCATCATAACATCCCCACATGGTCAGCATATAATTCAATCCTTGCATCTGAAAAGCCTCTGACAGAGATCAGTGCCTTGCCTTTGACCCCAGCACCCGCCCATAAGTGGCAAACACTGATTACAGTGTTGAAGCAGACACAACAAATCAACTGCATGGTCATGGGCCCAGGCAGGAAGACAGTGATAACATTGGACATGGCTTTATATGAACGTGCGAAACAGCTGGAAATGACCAGAGATGATTGCAAGGGCAAATGGGTTCTCAGGCTGGGAGAGATGCATACCGTAATGGCAGCACTGAGAGCAGCCGGCAACATTATCGTAGATAGTTAGCATTGACGAAGCCTGGAACGAGGCAGATTTATATGGCCCTACAACAACAAGGCAGATTCTTGAAGTAAAACACATGAATAGGGGCCCTAGAAGCTCACATCACAACAGTTCAAGCACTCTTTGACCTTTATATTGAACAATTCTTCCAAGAGCATCCTCAGTTGGGAGATATATGCAGAGAGTTAGCTCAACAGGTTGACAAAAGTTGTGTTAAACACGCACATGAGGAGGTATTACAGGAGCATCAGGGAATGATTGGTAAACTCCAGGAAAACAAAGTACTGGAGCTGATGGCACAGTATGATGAAAAGAAGCAGGCTAGCAATCCCCTCTTCAAGTTTGTGCGGTGTTACATGAGGATGGTGTTGCTAGTATTCACGTCATACGTGCCACTCGCGATGGCCTTTGGCAGCTTCATCTTTCCTCTCTCGATGAGTTGTGTAAATACTTTTTTGCTCACGACAAATTGAAGTATGCCAGGCTAGTCCCACTTTATCTTGCAGAAATGCATTTTCTACAGACAACTGATCCTGATATCTTCCAAGAGTATGTGCAGGGAAACTTCTCAGTGATAAGAACCAGACACCTTTCTGCGCCATAGGTGTGGATCACGCCCTTGAGCACATAAACCGCATTATGAAGGTAACAGGAGGTCTCGTTGGAATTACTCAGAATGACAGTGCACGGGAGAGATTTTTTTCTAACAGCACCAGAGTTGAGTAGACTAGCAGATGAATCACACAAAATGGCTGGCTCTGTAACAGCTACAAGAAAGGAACACCATGACCTGTCAATGAGTGTGTGGATAAGGCAGGAACAGAGCATCCGGCGACTTAAGGATGTGATCAAGTCATCCATGAATCCTATGACATATGAAGGGGAAGACCTGACCAATATCATTACGAAAGTAGTGATGCCAACAGATATCAAGACAGATGTATGCAGCCAAGAGGACATCGGGCAGCTGAAATACCGAACCTTTGTCGAAGCATCAACAAAAAGGAGGTCAGCATCTGGGCTAGAATTAAAAAGGTAAACTTAAAATGTGGATATGTGCACGGAAAGCTGTGAAGCACAAACTGGTTGACAAAGTTGTGGAGCTCAAGGATGACCGGACACTCCTTGCCCTTATGCTCATTGTAGCCCGATCACGGCCAGAGTTAAATTTGAAAGAAACCATTGGTCGGTATGAGTTCACCTGCTTCCCACGCGCACTCTTTACAGTGAATGGGGGTCTTCTACCATGCATCGACAAAACAAGCTTATGAGCATACTTGAGGAGCTTACCCGCCTAAAGAAGAATGACAGTAACAATGATGATGAAGGTCAGCGGTCAGAAAATGTTGCTAATGATGCCTCATCGGTAACAACCAGGAAGGTGACCGGCATTGATGGAATGGCAGTCGTACAGGCCATGGGCAAGCCACCATGGGTTAAGACAGGTTCCCAATGGGCTGACCATTTCACAAATATACTGGTGAGCATGACAAAGGAATACCATGAGGTCCATCTGGTGTTTGATCGTTCTGACCTTTCCTACTCACTTAAGGAAGCCACACGGGAGGGGCGCGAGTGTGGCAAGCAAGCAACTGTTTTTCATGTGGAAGACAGGACACCGATGGGAAAGGTGTCAGCAAAGCAGTTCCTGTCTAGTACAAAGACCAAAGATGAGCTAACTGTCTACTTTGCAAATAAAGCCCTTGAACATTTTCAGGAAAAACCAAAGGTTTTCATGGTCACTTCAAGGCAGAATGTCCTCTCCAACTGCTCATATATCAATGTACAGCATCTCCAAAGTTCTCAAGAAGAGGCCGACACTAGGATAATCCTGCACAGTCTAGACGCCGTTCGTAGAAGTGCAACATAACTGTACATTCAGTCCCCCGACACTGAAGTGTTCGTGCTTGCTATGTTAGGAAACGTACTTCATCACTCGCGTGGGAAACAAGAAAAGGATTATATCGCTGGAACCAGTTGTGCGGGCACTTAGTAGCACAATAGCGGCTGCATTACCAAGTTTCCATGCTTTCTCAGGGCCGATCAGGCAGGCCGATTCTCAGGTAAAGGGAAGCTGACCTGCTGGCAAGCTATGAAGAGATGTTCTGTTGAAGTTGTATCTGCATTTGCTGATCTGGGATTTACGGTTCAGCTTAATGCTGAGACAGAGAAACAAATTGAAGCATTTGATTGCCAGTTGCATGAACCTGGTACCACAGTGGTGGATGTTACAAGTCTTAGATGGAAGTTGTTTACCAAGAAGCAGTTGGAAGCTCAGAAGCTTCCACCAACACGAGGAGACTTGCATGAAGCCATTGCCCGGGCACACTTCCAATCCATGGTGTAGAATCAGGATCATGTTCCTAAGCCTCAGTTCCCACCAGCGACCGAGTATGGGTGGGTGATAGAGGGAGACCATCTGGTGCCTGTCATAACAAGAGACCCACCAGCCCCAGACACCATAACACATCTCATTAAATGTGTAAAAAGACCAGCTGCAGATCTCACTGCACTTGTAGGTCGCAGAGTCTCAACTGTACAGAGATGTGTATGTGCGGAGCAGATGAGGAGGTGTGTGACAACGTCAGCCAGCAACATCTGTTGGGACTAGATGATGACGATGATGATGATGGAGATCCATCGGCTTAATCATTCGAATGATACTCCGCTGCAGATGTCAATAATGACATTGATGGCATAGTTCTTAGAACTACCAGTACCATTGGATCACTACATAATATTTACCTCAGTCTCTAGTTGACCCTGTGTGGTGCTTGGAGGTAATGTTTATACTGTAAATATGTTTATACAGTAGCAGTGAAAATTTTTATTTAGATAGCGATTTTATAACAGCAGCATTAGTTTTGCTTTGTTGTGTAAGGCTTGAATAAATGTTTAAGTGCAGTTAATCCATCATTTTTGTTTGTTCTGAGATGAGAAATATGGGAGGGCTTTAATGCTTATTGTTCCATTATTTGTTTGAAGTTTGCAACTGCCAAAATTAATCTACTTATGTTAATGTGGCAACAACTGTCATAATGGCTGATGGACATATTATATTTAGTTTTATTTTGTGTGTGTGGAGGGCTTAAATGTATAGGCTAACAACCCCATTTGTTTGTTCCAGGATGTGTAAGACTTCTTTAGGGAAGAGATCACGTTATACGCAATAACCCTATTTTTCATAACAAAAGATAATTTGTAAAAATTTCAGCCATATGTTATCCAAAAACTCACAAAATTTATAATTACATCTGCGATCTTTTATAAAAGGCAGCACATTTTAGATCATTATCCAATGACTACATTGATTTCATCATAACGAGCAGCCTGTGAGGTGGTCATAAGGTATGATGATGAAAAATTTAAGACAGAAGTATATGAAACTAGTCAGAAAAAATGGAGACATCATTTTTTTCAAAGCTTATTAACCTTGGGAGAAAGTCCAATATGTCTCCAAAAATTAACATTAAAAAACGACGGCAATATATTGGCCCCCATACTTAAGGTGCCGGGTTGCCCTGGGGCCCATGCTGTGAAGATAACAGGATCGCCGGTCCCCTTCCACACCCAAACCCCTTCAGATTCTTCATCGTTACCTGAAGTCCAAAAGCTGCCTAAAACATATAAATTAGATTTGCTCTGAATTTCAGCAAACAACGTGAAAAACGAAAAATGTATAAAAATGCTTAGGCTGTGATACAGGTTCACCTCTCCTAATACATATTCCTTATGGCCAAAAACGATATTATGGGTATATATTTGAATAATATATACCCAAAGTTAATGAACATATATTTTAGCTTGGTCCTATTATATATACAGCCAGCAGTATTCACATCCAGACCACTATATTTGGTTATATACCATTGGGTTTCTCCTTTTTGATGATTCTTCTGACATGCCTGTCTTCCTCTGCAGATTCAATGCTGACCAGAGAAGCCCCATGCCGGGCACAGGATTTACCAGCGGCTTTCCAGGCATATGTACTGTGTAAGATGAATTTATAGCAGGATGGGACTGCTGGTCCTCTTACCAGCGGTGACCATTTGTCGAAGTAGTGAACAAACCCAGCAGGGCATCCTATGGCCAAAGAAAAAGATACCATTACTCACACATATGTTCATATTATATAGTTATGGTTTTAGTTATACTATTAATGTGGGTTTATGTTTATATTGATGAGATTTACACATTCAATAAACCGAATTTACAGTCACAAGCTTCCGAAGTACAATAATCGTCTTCTTTCGGCATAAATTCTGACATTAGCATTAGCATAAGTTTCTTCACTTCTAATTGGAGCTATGTTTATCTCACTTTGTGGTGGTTTCCCCTTGACATCTGATTTTTCAGTGTGTTCCGGTTGATTTCTGAGGGAAGCTGATTTTCTCCATTTTTTAACAGGATTTTCATTTTAAGCTTGTTTTCGGGAGAAGCTAACGTTTCCTCATGTGCTGGTTGGTTTTTGGAAGGAGCCGAATTTTCAGTGAACTGGGATTGATTTTTAGAATGATTTGAGCCTTGCTCATTCGCCAATTTATGACTCGGATGATGACTTGTGTGAAGTGTGCAGTGACACTTGTCTATGTCAATGCTTGACAAATGCACAACATCAGGCTTGTTGTCATAGGGTGTGTTTGCAACCACTGAAAAAAGAAACAAGTATTTAAAAATTAAATTCTATTAATTGGTGTCATTTGTCATGTTTTTAATGAGATAACAATACTGACGTTGATGTTAAAAATTTAGATATACCCCCAGAATGTTTTACATGTCATTTGATTATTGTTTATTACAGCAGTTTTTTGACGGCAGTGTCTCGTAATGTAATTTGTATAATTCAGGTTCATGTTCTACTTCTCCACGCAATAACTACATTTATCTAATATTTATGAGCTGTTATTCGTGAATGCATACTCTAATGCAACTCTTAGTTGACAGAAAAGAAAAACCTGAAAACCATCTCGGTACTTAAATCAACATGTTTATATTTTTAAAATCAGAAAACGTACCGTCTTGCTTGACCAGGTAAAAAGAAATCAGAATATAAATGCTGGCCATTCCGGTTCGATGGACAAACATTTCGACAATGTCTATGTAGTTCTCCTATGAGAGTGTTCAACTAAAATATACAAGACCTTTTTCCATTTAAGCATATAAAGTGTTTTTCCTAGGCAAACTATTTTTGGTTTACTTAGAATGATTTGATTTACGTATCACTTATTGCTATTTCTATACACAATGTAAAAAAAACTGTACGCTAACGCAACTTTATAAGAAAATAGACAAATGCCTTGAACAGTGGTTTTATTTTTGTTTCCTTTGTCACCATGTCTTTGTTTACTGAAATAACTAAGGCTTTTATCTGACGTAATGTGGCATTTATCCTTTCCCCATGTATTTGAAGCCTAAATAACAATGTCTTTTTACAATTGAGCAAAGTCCCATTTACAGCATGCATGTTCAGTTTACAATAGTATATACTGCGTTTGTTTTTTTAGCCATGTCGCATATTTGCTATAAACGTTCCATACATTAAAACTACGGGCATATTGCATTAAGGTATAAGGAGTCTATAAAAAGTTCATAGTCTTTGTTTCATGCATTTTCCCTAAAAGTTATTTCCGAATACACTATTTGACATGTGCCATTTCTGGAGATATAAATTTATTCCGTTCTGTACATTAATGAATTTTAAAACACATATGTCTGACTTAAATGGATGCGCGTCAACATTGTTAAATTCAAATAAATATTAACGCGGTTTTGACCGCGAATGTCATATTCTAGTTTAATGCTGTTGAATTTACAAACTGTGACGCATTTGGTTGTAATGTTATGCGTGTCGTAAGGCCAGATATCACATTATATATACGAGTAATAAATGCAAAACAAAAAAAAGCCAACCCAGCTGCTGTCAGCGAACATAAACTATAAATTAAGAATAAAAAGCACACATAAGATTTGTAAATGTAGACAAATGTCATGAAATAAATTGTGATATGAATCTGTCATATGATGTCTTATAATCTATTTATTGTCAAAAAGAAGATATGCCCCTGGTTCTAGTTAATTGGTTGTGATCAGCTTTAATTTATTAAAAACGTAAGCCGAAGGATCAGGACAACATACTTTAAAACCTGTTTAATCTATATCAGAAACGCACACGCCTTTGTATTATATATGTATAGTTTCTAGTCCATATATGTAGATAAAGCTTCATTTCATTATATGAGCTGGCCGGTATTTGCTTGAAACGCAATGGGATGGATCTGCAGCACCTTTGCTCTATGAAATAAAATTTAGTGACGCTCGGCTGAATCTTAAACACGACTAAGGACAACAGCAGGTCACAGACAATAAGGGTCACAGTGAGGTAATTTGGACGTTCAGCTGAATCTTGCACATGAATAAAAGGCAACAGCAAGTCACAGACAATACAGGTCAAAGTGAGATAATTTAGACGCTGTGCTGAATTTTACACACAACTAAAGACAACAGCAAGACACAGACAATACAGGTCACAGTGAGATAATTTAGACGCTGAGCTGAATCTTACACACGACTAGAGACAACAGAAGGTCACAGACAATAAGGGTCACAGTGAGGTAATTTGGACGTTCAGCTAGATCTTGCACATGAATAAAAGACAACAGCAAGTCACAGACAATACAGGTCAAAGTGAGATAATTTAGACGCTGTGCTGAATTTTACACACAACTAAAGACAAAAGCTAGACACAGACAATACAGGTCACAGTGAGATAATTTAGACGCTGAGCTGAATCTTACACACGACTAAAGACAACAGCAGGTCACAGACAATAAGGGTCACAGTGAGGTAATTTGGACGTTCAGCTGAATCTTGCACCTGAATAAAAGACAACAGCAACCCACAGACAATACAGGTCAAAGTGAGATAATTTAGACTCTGAGCTGAATCTTAGACATAACTAAAGGCAACAACAAGTCACAGACAATACAGGTCACAGTGAGGGGATTTGGCCGTTTAGCTGAATATGACATGCATCTATAGACAGCAGCTGGTCACAGACATTACAGGTCAGAGTGAGATAATTTAGACGCTGAGCTGAATCTTACACACGATTTAAGACAACAGCAGGTCACAGACAATACAGGTCACAGTGAAGGGATTTGGACGTTCAGCTGAATCTTGCACCTGAATAAAAGACAACAGCAAGTCACAGACAATACAGGTCACAGTGAGGGGATTTGGACGTTTAGCTGAATATGACATGCATCTATAGACAGCAGCTGGTCACAGACAATAAGGGTCACAGTGAGATAATTAAGACGCTGAGCTGAATCTTACACACGACTAAAGACAACAGCAGGTCACAGTCAATACAGGTCACAGTGAGGGGATTTGGACGTTTAGCTGAATATGACATGCATCTATAGACAGCAGCTGGTCACAGACATTACAGGTCAGAGTGAGATAATTTAGACGCTGAGCTGAATCTTACACACGACTAAAGACAACAGCAGGTCACAGACAATACAGGTCACAGTGAAGTAATTTGGACGTTCAGCTGAATCTTGCACCTGAATAAAAGACAACAGCAAGTCACAGACAATACAGGTCAAAGTGAGATAATTTAGACGCTGTGCTGAATTTTACACACAACTAAAGACAACAGCAAGACACAGACAATACAGGTCACAGTGAGATAATTTAGACGCTGAGCTGAATCTTACACACGACTAAAGACAACAGCAGGTCACAGACAATAAGGGTCACAGTGAGGTAATTTTGATGTTCAGCTGAATCTTGCACCTGAATAAAAGACAACAGCAAGTCACAGACAATACAGGTCAAAGTGAGATAATTTAGACGCTGTGCTGAATTTTACACACGACTAAAGACAAAAGCAAGACACAGACAATACAGGTCACTGTGAGATTATTTAGACGCTGAGCTGAATCTTAGACATAACTAAAGACAACAGCAAGTCACAGACAATACAGGTCACAGTGAGGGGATTTGGACGTTCAGCTGAATATGACATGCATCAAAAGACAGCAGCTGGTCACAGACAATACAGGTCAAAGTGAGATAATTTAGACGCTGTGCTGAATTTTACACACAACTAAAGACAACAGCAAGACACAGACAATAAAGGTCACAGTGAGATAATTTAGACGCTCAGCTGAATATGGTACGCATCTAAAGACAGCAGCTGGTCACAGACATTACAGGTCAGAGTGATATAATTTAGACGCTGAGCTTAATCTTAGAGATAACTAGAGACAACAGCAAGTCACAGACAATACAGTTCACAGTGAGATGATTTGGACGCTCAGCTGAATATGGTACGCATCTAAAGACAACAGCAAGTCACAGACAATACAGGTCACAGTGAGGGGATTTGGCCGTTTAGCTGAATATGACATGCATCTATAGACAGCAGCTGGTCACAGACATTACAGGTCAGAGTGAGATAATTAAGACGCTGAGCTGAATCTTACACACGACTAAAGACAACAGCAAGTCACAGACAATACAGGTCACAGTGAGGGGATTTGGACGTTTAGCTGAATCTTACACACGACTAAAGACAACAGCAGGTCACAGACAATAAGGGTCACAGTGAGGTAATTTTGACGTTCAGCTGAATCTTGCACCTGATTAAAAGACAACAGCAAGTCACAGACAATACAGGTCAAAGTGAGATAATTTAGACGCTGTGCTGAATTTTACACACGACTAAAGACAAAAGCAAGACACAGACAATACAGGTCACTGTGAGATTATTTAGACGCTGAGCTGAATCTTAGACATAACTAAAGACAACAGCAAGTCACAGACAATACAGGTCACAGTGAGGGGATTTGGACGTTCAGCTGAATATGACATGCATCTAAAGACAGCAGCTGGTCACAGACAATACAGGTCAAAGTGAGATAATTTAGACGCTGTGCTGAATTTTACACACAACTAAAGACAACAGCAAGACACAGACAATAAAGGTCACAGTGAGATAATTTAGACGCTCAGCTGAATATGGTACGCATCTAAAGACAGCAGCTGGTCACAGACATTACAGGTCAGAGTGAGATAATTTAGACGCTGAGCTTAATCTTAGAGATAACTAGAGACAACAGCAAGTCACAGACAATACAGTTCACAGTGAGATGATTTGGACGCTCAGCTGAATATGGTACGCATCTAAAGACAGCAGCTGGTCACAGGCAATACAGGTCAGAGTGAGATAATTTAGACGCTGAGCTGAAGCTTACACACAACTAAAGACAACAGCAAGTCACAGACAATACAGGTCACAGTGAGGGGATTTGGACGTTTAGCTGAATATGACATGCTTCTAAAGACAGCAGCTGGTCACAGACATTACAGGTCAGAGTGAGATAATTTAGACGCTGAGCTTAATCTTAGGGATATCTAGAGACAACAGCAAGTCACAGACAATACAGTTCACAGTGAGATGATTTGGACGCTCAGCTGAATATGGTACGCATCTAAAGACAGCAGCTGGTCACAGACATTACAGGTCAGAGTGAGATAATTTTGACGCTGAGATGAATCTTACACACAACTAAAGACAACAGCAAATCACAGACAATACAGGTCACAGTGAGGGGATTTGGACGTTTAGCTGAATATAACATGCATCTATAGACAGCAGCTGGTCACAGACATTACAGGTCAGAGTGAGATCATTTAGACGCTGAGCTTAATCTTAGAGATAACTAGAGACAACAGCAAGTCACAGACAATACAGTTCACAGTGAGATGATTTGGACGCTCAGCTGAATATGGTACGCATCTAAAGACAACAGCAAGTCACAGACAATACAGGTCACAGTGAGGGGATTTGGCCGTTTAGCTGAATATGACATGCATCTATAGACAGCAGCTGGTCACAGACATTACAGGTCAGAGTGAGATAATTAAGACGCTGAGCTGAATCTTACACACGACTAAAGACAACAGCAAGTCACAGACAATACAGGTCACAGTGAGGGGATTTGGACGTTTAGCTAAATATGACATGCATCTATAGACAGCAGCTGGTCACAGACATTACAGGTCAGAGTGAGATAATTTAGACGCTGAGCTTAATCTTAGAAATAACTAGAGAAAACAGCAAGTCACAGACAATACAGTTCACAGTGAGATGATTTGGACGCTCAGCTGAATATGGTACGCATCTAAAGACAACAGCAAGTCACAGACAATACAGGTCACAGTGAGGGGATTTGGCCGTTTAGCTGAATATGACATGCATCTATAGACAGCAGCTGGTCACAGACAATACAGGTCAAAGTGAGATAATTCAGACGCTGAGCTGAATCTTAAACACAACTAAAAAAACTAGATGACTATAGGTCGAGCGCTTGCCGGGAATGATGTGTCAACAAAAAAGTTAACGAGCGACGAAGAAATGGAAGAAAACAAGCTACAATTAAGCAGTATGACCAGCAATAGGCCAACAGTGATATTTTTAAGTTGTTCAACTGCAGCGCCGCCTAGCCATCATACCCAGAAAATGAAAAATAACTATCTAGATATTATTGCAAGACATTAGATGTACCAGTTTCAAAAGGATTCATGCAAAACAACACAAGAACCAGCAAGCAGGCGAATTTGAGGACAACTGATAAACAGACAGATATACTAACAAAGTAACAAAAGAATGAGACCACATGACTTTCTCAGGTTATGGGGAAGACCAAGAGGAAGAAAATAAGCTATATTTTATGTAACTGAGAATTATAGTTATGGAGATATGGCCAATAAAAAGTGATATGTTGGGGAGGGTCATCTGCAGCGCCCCCTAGCGGCCATATTCGGAAAATGAAAAATTCTTTTCGAGATATTAATGTAAGACAAGATGTTCCAGTTTCAAAAGGATTCTTTCAAGTCTGTGGCCTGTAGAATGCTATATGTAAGACACAAGAACCAGCAAGCAGGCGAATTTGAGGACAACTGACAAACAGACAGACATATTAACAAAATAACACAAGAATGAAACCACATGACTTCCTCAGATTATGGGAAGACCAAGAGAAATAAAATAAGCCATAAATTCTGTAATTGAGAATTATAGTTATGGAGGTATGGCCATAAAAATGATATGTTGGAGAGGGTCATGTGCAGCGCCCCCTAGTGGCCATATTCGGAAAATGAAAAATTCTTTTCGAGATATTTGTGTGAGACATAACATGTACCAGTTTCTAAAGCAATCCTTCAAAACTGTGCCCTGTAGAATGCTATATAGACGAAAACTAGCAAGCAGGGGAATTAGAGGACAAATGACAAACAGACAAGATTTTGACCTGATGACTTTCCCAGGTTATGGAGAAGAGCCAAAGGAAGGAACCAAGCTATAGTTTCTGTAACTGGGGTTTATAGTTTTGGAGATATGTCCAATAAATGATATGTTCGGGAGGTTCAAGCGCAGCGCCCCCTAGCAGCCATAACTTAAGACATATACCAATCAAATTATCAATATTACTTCAGAACTTTGTGCTGACGTTTGAAGATATTCATGAGATTTGATGATACACATCACCAAAGATAACATCAAATACTACAATAGATCTCCCACAACTCAAAGAAAATTGAATCTTTTCAAATATTGCATGATGATGGTCTTAAAGGTGTAAATGAAGCATTTTTATAAATATTAACAAGTAAATTCAAGGAATTTATGTCCTCCGACTCCACCTTCAAGTCTGGGATGATTTGAATGAATGAATGAATGAATAGAAATTTATTCTGAAGTAAAAGGCCTCAGGCCCATGCTTCCACAAAGAGCATGTGTTAAGAATCATAAAAATTCAACAATAACAAAATGTAACAGCATAACATGATCCAACAAAACATGCATTAAAACACAATCTTGTATGAAAATGTTTTATGAAAAACCCATGTTTGCAATATCTAAACACAAGCAGAAATTTTGTAATCACATATTTCATTTCATTTAGAGGTCATGAATATTAACAATAATAATACCAATTATAATAATAATAATAAATAAATAAGTAAACATATAAAACAAACAGTAGTACAATGCATCGATGGAAAAAAGTTTGTCTATTTCTTAATTGGCAGATGAATAAGTAAGTGAATAAATAGATTACTTAGATGATAGCTTTCAATTCATTATCTCTCCTTATAAAGGCATAGTGTACATAGGTTGCTAATTGTTTTATTGTATGGGCATTATTATCTGCCATCAGAGATGTAAATGTACTTAAATCATCAATATACTTGATTCTCAAGTCTGTATACAATGGGCATTTCATGATAAAATGATGCTCATCTTCCACAACAGCGTCCCCATATCTTAGACAATATTTACCAAACCTTTCATGGAGTTTTACTATGCCTTCCCTTTTCTACTTCTAAATTATGTGATGAACATCTTAGTCTTGAAAGACTTTTCCTATAGCTAACATTCTGTAGAACTGTTAAATATTTTCAGTGTTTAAAGTTAATTTAAAAGTTGAGTATGTGTTTAATCGACGATTATTAGATATACTACTCGTCCAAGCCTGCAATAAAGAATCATTTAATCTCTGTTTCAATACTGAGATAAATAGTTTAACATCCATACTTCTTGTTCAATCCAAACATAGCCAAATCCTTGCGAAAATAATATTTTCTTTATATTAGTTACCCAGTTCTGTTTTCCTGCTTCATCTAAACGATATAATTTATTATACAATTGCTTTGGTAATCTATTATTTGTCATATTTATCAATTTAGTCCAATAAGTTATAGCTCTTATTATATAATGAATCTTCAAGGGCAACCGCCCACATTCTCCTAGTACTGCGGCAACTGGTGTATTCATATTAACTTGGAGAATATATTTACAGAACTTGATATGTACACTTTCAATATTGTCACATGTTTCAAAACTCCATAGTTCACTACCACAGCACAGAATTGGAAGGACCTTCCTATCAAAAAGAAAGAAGGATTTACAAATAGATAGTTGCTTGTATTTTGAGATAAATTGTTTGATTATTATTAAAGCTTTACTTGCTTGACAAATTAGATTCTGCTTCATTTTGGACCAATTTAGTAAGCTTGTAAATGTGCCTCCCAGGTATTTATAATTATTGACAACTTCTAAGCGTTTACCTTTATAAAACCATTTTTCATATTTTCTCAAAGTTCCCCCATTTCTAAACACAACTATTTTAGTTTTTTCGACATTGACTTTCATTCCATAATTATTACAAAATACTTCTAATTTATTAATCATGGATTGTAATCTGCCTGCTGTGTCTGCAAAGCAGACCACATCATCAGCAAACATCAGCATTGAAAGATAAGATGATTCTGGACCTATATTTATACTGTCTTCCTCAGAATGTATAGTAAAATAAAATTCGTTCATAAAAAAGTAAAAAGTAAAGGACTGATCATACATCCTTGTCTTGTGCCAACATTGCATTTAAAATAACTAGTTCTTCCTTCATTTGTTAAGACACAAGACTGTAATTTCGAGTACATTGACTTGAGGATATTAAATATTTTTCCTCTAATGCCATATTTATGAAGTATATAGAATAATAAGTCATGTTGAATACAGTCAAACGCCTTGGAAAAATCTATAAAAATTGCATAAAATCGTCCTTTTTTCCTTGATAAATATATTTCAATAAGTGCCATGAGGGTATACATATTATCAATTGTGCTATATTTTCTTCTATATCCAGCTTGCTCTTCTATGAATTTATTGTGTTTTTTTCCCCAGGTAATTAATCTCTCGTCAAGAACTTTAGTAAATAATTAACTATAGTATTTAAAAGTGAGATACCTCTATAATTATTTAGGTCTAAAGAAGAGCCCTTCTTGTGTAATGGGAACAAAATTGCTTTGGCCCATTCAGTTGGGAAATGACCAGAAGTAAAAACTTCATTAAATATCTTTTCTAATACCGGACTTAAAACTGCTATATTGTCTTTCAAAAGTTCTACTGATATACCATCTGGTGCAGGTGTCTTGCCATTTTGCATAAGTTTTAACTGTTTTACTTATTCTTCTTTACTTATATAAAAATTCATTTCATCGTCCATATTTATATTGGAGGCGTCTTCATTAATAGTTTTTCAAAATAGATTTACCACTCCTCCCCAGAAATATTATTTTTAATCTGTGTCCTTTTTACAGATTTAATCTTTCTGAAAATTTCATTTGTAGAGTTGCATGCCATTAATTCAGTTACAGTTGAATTTGCTTTTTCTTTCTTTGACTTTTTACACAAGATTTTAAATTCTGATTTTAAAGCATGAGAGCAATCACTGACCCATATGTGAATGTAATCGGATAATATTTTGGAATGTTATCACATGGAAACAATACCGTGACGGACGGACAGACAGGCGGACGGACAGAAATACCAAAATCAATGTCCCCCCGTTATTTCCAAGATAGGGACAATAACGAACACAATATTTGTGCCATTGATTAATGAATTTTTATAGGCTAGGCGTGGCTGCTCTTCTGGTCTCAATTTTTTACTCATATCCTGGTCATAAGAAAGTCACCATCCCCTCTAATAAGATCACGTGCGTCATAATAATTAATTCATTATTTAATTTCACCCTGATTCAGTCAGAGCCTATACAAAATGACATACACTATACTTTATTAGCTATTTACAACACACAATCTCAGACTTTCTTAATGATTTTTATTAATGTTTCGTGAGGAATAAAATTTGTTTCAATGTCATATAAATGTCGTTATCACCTGATGTTTTCAATGAGTTTCAGTGAATTACTGCGAAATTTCGGGATGATCAAATATTATTGCGGGCGAAGGTATGCGCTCTGAGAGTGCTTTTTAGATTATAACGGGAACAGACTCATTATAACGGTGTTTCAGGTTTACATGACTCGGATATATTACACATATTAATATGCTCCAATGCTAGAGTGACAGAGTTAAGTTTAAAGCGGCCTCTCGAGACTAGGTTCATACGGTCATGTTAACACATTACTTTCCTGAGCCCTGGTGACATGAGATTCACATGACTAGGGTTATCGATTAACGACACTACATTTACAGCGCTACATTACAGGAACCTTATATTACTGGGTCAACGGTCATGTTATAACTGTTGTCATGAAAAGGTTTGATGATGAAAGAAAAAAAATATATAATCACATTCGGTAAAATCACTCAGGGACTGTTGATAGAGGCATCGCACTCTGCAGCTTGTGACAGATGCATCATATGACAGGAAGATTCGGCCAGTTTAGCGCATTCACGTGACGTCACGGCTATTCCAAGGCAGTTACCGTTAGGTCAAAGGTCGATTGTAGAGAGTGAGTTTAGCACACACTGAAGCATGTGACAAGAGCATCACACGACAGGCCTGTGGACAGGTTAGACCGCGCAGGGCCTGCTCACAAGAGCCTCATATGACTTGGGTCATGTAGTCAGTTTAGTGTACACTGAAGCATATAAACAAGAGCTTCACAAAATTGGTCTTGCGAAGGGCCTGGTTACAGGAGCCTCGCATGACTTGGGGTATGCGATAGGGTCTCATGTTAAACCTGTTTATTTATTAACGCATTTGGCCTGATCTATCGGACAGACTAAGAAGAGATGAGTCAGACTTACATGGCATTGCTCAGATATCATCTGTTGAAGGAGATTCAGACGACTGGGAAAAATATGGTCGGTTTAGGGAATATGAAGTAGATACAGCTTGACATTGTCTCGGCCCAAGACGTGTGATTCCGATCCGCTCTGCTCCTCTCCGTCAACAACGTCTTGGGAACGACCCTTGGGAAAACGCCTTGTAAGGTTCCAAATAGGAGACCCCTTTGGAATCGTATAATTGACATTTCAAGCAGTGTCAACATAAAATAATTACCTTTTTGTTGTCTTTGGATGTTTTATAAAACATCTGCAAAGTATTGGCACCAAAATATTACTCAATAGCCCTACTTATCCATAATTTTGCCAAGAGCTGATGTGTTTACATAGAGAACAAGCCGCCATGATTACATTAAGAAACCCACAGTCCTTTGCAACGGGATTAAGACTGGGAACCCGCTCTGATCTTATCGCTGTTTGAACTGGAAAAAGCGGGCGATAATAGATGTCAGTGGCGGGTACCAGTCGATCAACGTCCGCTCATTACAAATTCCTGTATATTGTTATGTTTAAATCACCGCGGGCTTACAAGGATCGTTAGGGATAATATTTCATAAATATATTAAGGTAAGAATGTGGTAAAGTTGCCAGAAAGACCCATTTACTACCAAAGACACTAACGGATGCATTTTGGTGTGTATATTTAGTAGTTTTAAGAGTTTTTTTGGTGCCTTCTACAAGTGTCTACCATTTCACCATTACAAGGCCTAACTGTACAGGTCATTCCCACAACTGTGATCGTATCACAGTTGTGGATCCGCAACAAGGCTTGACGGTACTTATGTTGTACTTAAGTCAGAGTGACCGGTGTCAGGCGACACCCAAAGATTCTCAGTGGATTCAAGACCACAAAATAAACTTGTTAAAATGTTTATTTTATAGTGAATACAGATATTATGTAGGCCTAATATATGCTTTTATATATATATATATATATATATATATATATATATATATATATATATATATATGGCTGATTTTTTGTTTATTTTAACATATCACCATTATTAATGATAATAAAGCACAATAAAATAAAGAACAAAATGCAAAACTAATTCTTACTGCCAGTTATTTTACAGATCAGCGATGCTGGTTGAGTTGCTTTTTTTTTGATATAGCGATTAATCCCCAAATATGTTATTTGTTCATGGTACAAACGTATTATAGATCCACCAACAACAGAGAAGTTATATTAACATGTATACATAACATTCACGTGACTAGTTACAATCCATCACGCAATAATTACCGGTAAGGTTTACCTAATATGTTATTTGTATATTTCTGATTTAATCATCAGGTAGAAACAAAGTACATATGATAAAGCGAGTGGCCCCATTTTTATATTATAAGCATTTTGAATTATTTTCATGCAGAAGGAAATCACAAATATAATCCGAGTATAAACACAAATATTAATAATGAATCAACAATTTATGTAATTAAAAAATGAGTAATATGAATAACCATTATTAAAGACAAAGCGTTTCTTTTTATGCATTAAATAGAATACGATATACAGGTTAAGGCATTGGAGTCTCATAAATTTCCCATGGCAATTATATATACGAATTATCATAATACGAAGAGATATATATTCATGGAAATATCAACTGCTCCAAGACACACGGATGTATACTTAATCCCTAGAAGCCATTCCGGCGTTGTTTAGAAATACTGCATACAGACGGTTAAACTTAATCATTTCAGTAGCCAAGCTAAAGTCTTTTTCTCAAATATGTTTTTTTTTTTATTTTTGGCTTCCTGTGTCTACAGATATACTGATTGTTGGTTTCCATCTGTATGAAGCGTTACTTGTCCTGTTTCTTAAAGGCATGTGGAATTTCATTTTGAACCTTAGAAAGCTTCTGCACCAGGCTGCGAAGTTTAGACATTTTCTCCCATTCAGCTCTTATAAGTAAAAACTCGATTTGAAGCTCCACATGAGCTTTCTTCTTTTCTTCGTCTTGCATATCTTTGGGTGTTACATCATCTTCGAACGTGTGACTGTTTCTATCGGTCAGTTTCTTCATCCAAACATCAGTCGAAGAGTTATCCCTGTCAAACAATACCTCCTTTATTTGATCCAATTTCTCTGCTGCTGGCATCAACTCGGCAACCTGCCCTTCACGGTCTGTTGTAATCAAACAGTCATCACAGAGGAATACATCACATTTCGAACAGTACTTCATTACTTCCTTCTCGTGTACCGTACAAAGTATCTCTGGACCACTCTCAGATATCCATTTATGAGTCTCCGTCAGAGGATTCTCCAAGCCCGCTGAAATATCAGTTGTTCCGAGGCCATCAGTTGCTCCGCTTGCACTGGTTGCAGTATTATAGTCGTTTATATTCTCTACAATGAAGTCAAAACAAAATCATAAACTAACAATCTATGTTTTAGATTATTCATCATTCAGTTAACCGAAAAGCACTTTTCACCATGATAAATTAAGGGTGTTAACTATCTACGCTCCTCAAGCAGCGGTTATATATTGCACTCGTCCCGGGCATCATTTCGTGTAACCGCTGCTTTGTATGGCAAGGTTTTCTAGGCATGAACACCAGGGTTGGCACAGAGCAAAGCTTTGTTAGCAAAAGAGAGCGTAGTATCGCATTTTGCATCCAGCCCCAATTTTAACAAGCAACACCCGCTCTTGGCCCTCTGATTCGTGGTCCTGTGCCAGAACCGGTGTGATCATACTAATTTGAAAATCCGATGTGCCAATAACTTAGGTTCGCTATTTATTATGTGTACATTTCATTCAATTTATAAGACTAGGATTACAAAGAGCGTCTCCGGCTAATATGTTTGTCTCATATTAATTCATCAAATTGATATAATCTCTCATGGATCTGGAAGACAGATATATATTTTTTGACATTATGAGAGAGTCATTTACCTGTAGTGTCAGAGGTCATTGACACCAGAGCTTCAGAGGGTTGGTACAAGTTGACTGGACCCTTGTTGAAGATTTGATTTTGCTGGTCTGTTTGAATATCTGCATTTTCAAGTTTGCCATGAGGTAACACCTTTGCGGGATTCCCATTTGGGTAGATTGTGTACGCCAAACGTTGAATTTCAGTTCTAACTTTTAACAGTTTCTTCTTCAGGTTAAGTAGCAGGGGTGTTTCTTCATAGTCAGCTCTTCTAATCAGAAGCGCTATCTGCTCTTTCAGCTTGGCATTTTCTTTTTCTCCACCTTGTCTAACGAGTTCTGCAACATCCTTCGATGATCTTCCACGGTCAAGCAGTACCCCTCTGATTAGACTAACTGTCTCGTTTGCTTCCTTCATCTCGGTCACGTGCCCATCATGGTCTGACGTCATCAAACAATTATCACAGAGAAAGACTGCGCACCTCAGACAATACTGAGTGACAATCTTCTTGTGTGCCTTACAAGGTATCTGTACACCACGATCAGGCATCTCGGTGTCGTCTGTCAGAGGAGTATAGGTGTCCAGAGAGTCCTCTCCTGTCACCAAATCAGCAGATTCCCCAATTGTCATAGTGTACCGTGCTGTGAACGGCTCTGTTCTGTAAAAAAAATGCATCATCACGATGTATGACGGGCCGAGGCGTTTTTTTTTTTGGTGGGGTGGGGGTTGGGGGGTGGGCGGGGGTTAGTGGGGAAGCTGTTTTTGCAAGGCCCGTCAGCGTCAAGTTCTGAACTAACTACACAACATATATCCATAATATTACATTCTTATAAGTTGTTGGATCAAATAGTATATGTTACGTCTCTGATGGTCGGATAAATACGTTTTTAACGCGTATAAACCTGCAGATATTCCACGAAAGATTAACTTTAACTGTAATCACATCACATTAATACGGTTATCTACACCACAAAGACTAGACGGTTATCATGGGTAACCTCTCCATTAACAAAAGTAGGAATTATTGCCACTCACCAAACAATATCACGCAGGCTATTTTGTTGATCTACGAATGGTGTCTTGGTATCAAAACGAAGCTTTATTTATATGCTAAACTGAGGTTTTTGCTGTGGTTTTCTTTATCTATCGGTGTCGAATTAATTGCTTTGACCAATGGAAACATGCGAATAACCATGAACAATCAGGTTTTATTTACTGTTGTTATCATACCCCCATGACTTTACAGTACCTGATTACGCAGTTATTCTAGATATTAAATATGGTAATCACACATCACTTAATGCGGTTTTTATATTCCATGTAAACAAATCAATTAAACTTTAAATAAATGACTTGCATATGATTTTGATTGTATAGTGGTTATAATCATGCAATGGGCCACATGCCCATGTTTCTTGTTAAGTAACCACTGCACAAGGAGGTCGTTGGACCTTATGCCGATATATAGCAATGTCAGAGATCCTGCACTGTGCTCCACAATTTGTGTACACAAATCAATCATACACCATGTATCACTAATTTATCACTGATATATGATAGTCTTGTGGTTATCACACAAATTATCAAACACACATACCTAAGAAACACATACCTTACATATCATTAAGAATGTGAACAGAAGAATTTTACCTGTAATTATATTTATTTATCAATGACACTCCTTGTGAATTGCACTGACCGTGTTTTTTACATGGTTACTTCACGACTTGTGAGGTGTAACCTTGTCGACTAGTTAAAAAAACAAGGACAATAATTTTAAAGAGCATTAGGTTAATTAGTTCGTTTCCCGAGAAAGTGAGATATAGTGCATATATTTATGTCTGTTTAAAAAGAGCAATATTATGGATTTTGGGGGATCATTTTAGTCAAAGCATAAATA
This sequence comes from Sipunculus nudus, assembly GCA_026874595.1. Taxonomy (NCBI): domain Eukaryota; kingdom Metazoa; phylum Annelida; class Sipuncula; order Golfingiida; family Sipunculidae; genus Sipunculus; species Sipunculus nudus. Next base: position 32,294,615 of record CM049315.1, read on the forward strand.
TTTCTTCGAAATGTGGTCATCAAAAAGTTCACGTCAACATTATTCCTATGCTTATTCTTTACTTACGGTAAATATAGCAAATAAATGAATGTTTTAACAAAGTATTACACTAACAAGGAATGAGCGCAAGCTCTATTTCATAATTAAATAATACAAAACTCAAATCAAATTGCAAACATAATATATATATATATATAAATATATATATATATATATATATATATATATATATATATATATATACAGTTATAGTTAAAGTAATAGTTATAGTTATAAATGTAGAGTAGACCGACGTTTTTATTTTCATATAATCTTTATAGGCTTCGAGAACATTGAAAGCATCCTATTATGGATGGCGACAAGCAACAGTAATCCTTCTTTAACTTGGGTCATTGGTGGTTTTATTTCAAACAACAAAGCGCCAGTAAAAGGCGCCTCTGTTTGCATCTGGCAAGACTGATATTTGACACGTCGACGGTCGGCGATCTTCTGATGAAATTTTGCTTGAATATTCCGTAGTAAAAAAGATGAGTAAATATTTATATAATTAATAAAGCCGTTTCATTGCTACAAATATTATTCATCCTGGTTACTTTTCTTAAATGAGACGTTAAAGTGATGACGTGGTCCCTGGTAAAAGACTTCACAAGCGGCAAAATATACAATCTCTTGATAATATAAATCAAACCGACTTTACACAAGTAAAGTGCCAAGTTCCCCCTTAACGGACGTTTGTCCTTTCATTTCTTTTGAACTAAGTGTTAAGAAGTAATTGCTTTATAATGTCGAAATGTCGTTGATCAGGCCATTTGGGTACATTGTATAGTAACCCGAGGAACCCCAGTGAAAAACGCTTGTCTTAAAAGGAAAGTATTATCGGCTAGTGTACAAAAGAACAAAATAAAAGTGCTTGTCAGGAGGCTAGGTTTAACGTATCGTTTATTGATCTGGCAATGCGGGTATACACTAAGATTCACCGTACAACCATATAAAAAACCCAGAGGTAGACATTCCAATATGATTGATTTACATTCATAGATCAAAATCAAAAGTTAAGTACTGATACGTTGTATTATCTCTGAAAGTTTAGCTATTATCACTTTCGCTTTGAATATAAACTTTTCTTATGTACCGAGTACCTAAGAGCATATGGAATAACAGGGACAAGTACTCCAATGTTTATAATATATTGTATAAATGCAAGGACCAAGATTATTTACTCCATGCAGCTATACCGATCAGCTCTCCCTTAACGTCACTCCTCGGAGCTCCAATAGCAGTCCATTAGCCCGTATCACTCCTCTTCAAAAATCATTTTGGAAAATATTTACTACTCAAGTCTACCAACTCATTTTCTTGTCCATGTCAGCCTCTAAGGAAAAAAATTGTAGATAAAATAATAAACGTTGTGATTTTTTGCGATATTTAATTAATTGATAAACTATATATATTCATTTTTTCCGATTAACCTCTTAAGAATTGTGAAATATCATAACTAGCAGTTACAGAGCCATACAAAACATGCAGTCATCGGTGTGTTATTAATCGAAGAAAAAATAAGTCCAAGATTTATGATAAAAGAATTTCACGGTCACCAATAATCTACCTAGTTATGACAAAATTCCATTTCACTTCAGAGGAATGTGTGTTAAAATGAGTTATTCTGAAACGACAATAAACCAGGCAGCAAACAGAAATTAAAGTAGTGTATGAACTGAAATTTATTAAGTTATTTATAAAGTTAAAAATTTAAGGAACGCGATGAAATTTTACTCAAGTGATAAAGTGGAGGTAACCTTTAATGAACCATGGCTATATTTTATTTATTGGTCGATGTTTTTTATGCCGACACAGCTATGGGAGTGAGAACCCCATAGTAACCACAGGATAGCATATAAAACTTCAAGAATGATTGAGGAGGCCACACTCATGATTGAAGACCAAGACTGACTGTCTGTCCTTAGGTAAGTGGTAACAAGTGTGATTTTTTTTATATTCTTATCATGTGGTAAGACTGTGAACCCCTCTCATATATATATATATATATATATATATATATATATATATATATATAATTATGCATTTAGCATGCGCTGCCCTCTATTTATGGATGAACTCGAATTGGTCAAATATTGTATATAGTACCTACAATAAAGAAAACGTATTTCTAATTTTAGTTATACAAAATAAAAGAAATTAGTCTATAGAAAACGCAAAATTGAAATTATTAACAAAAAGTGAGATCTGTATTTTCCATGTCAAACATTCTTCATAGAACCATACCGTACTGAAGATGGGTACTCTGGCTCCGGGGGAGGTCATTGATTCCAGGCCAGAAGGCTTTGGTGGTACAGCAGCTCCGAAAGCAGAGACCACAGTGTTGCCAGGGTATGATCTAAATATACCTTGTCGTGAACACGCGGAGAATATAACTGTATATTGTCAGCAGTGTCAGCTATTTGTCTGTGACCAATGTGTGATTACACCACCTCATAAAGATCACGAGACCGAGTTGAAGGATGCAACAGGCTCAGATTAAAGCCGTTTTACATGACGGCGTGAACTCATTGATTGATATTTTGAGGGTGAAACTGACTTGTATAAACAAGGACATTGCCGTACACGAAGATATCGTGAGGCGCGTTCAGAAAGATGGAGAAAAGAAGAAAGCTGCGGTAGTGGTGAAGCTGATGATCAAACTACCAGATCGTGCATGAACACACGTCGAAACTACGCAGTAGAATGAGGAAACTCTCCAAGGTCAAAACCGAAACAACACAGCAAACATCGCTTCTTCTGAATTCATCCCTGAAAATATATCACAAATAAAAATGTTAGAACATGTTTGGAGGCAGCTGAAGAAACTGCATGAAGAGTTAATGGACACCTCCAGTTCAGCCCTTTGCACTGGTACAGGATTGCCAGAGTATTTAAACCAATGAGGTAGTGCACAATGTGCTGTGATATTGCCTCATTTATAATCGATTATAAATAACTGTATAGTTACCATATAATTACACATTAAAGTAATGATTATCTGAAGTGTTATGGGATTGATAGGTTTTGTTATATAAAAATTTACATGTATAGCGGCACTTTTCAGTGAAAATTGTATTTCCATATTTATACGTTATCTCACTTAGTAATAAATTAATAATTAATAACGTAATACAAAATTTGATTGAATCGGACATTTATACAATGCATACGTTATTATCCCTTTACAATATGCTTGAGGGTATAATTTGCAGGTCGGTTGTTACATACAGTATAGTTCTAACGCAAGTCATAATTGAGTAATATATATATTTGAAATATCTGAAACATTTTTTATTGCAAGTTCAATTTTTAGGACACCAGTTTATTTAGGAAATGCACGAGATTGCATCTCTAGTCCGTCTTATGGTTTCATTTTCACAGTAAACTTAATGATTAAGATTACCCTGTGAAAGTCACACTATGTAATAATACCCCACATTTATGGCATCTTTGTTCCAGTAATTATTAGAAAGTTTATTATGTTTTCATGGTAACTGATGCAACCTATTTGGATTCAGTCACATTTATAATTTTTTTACCCTCAATGTTGGTAATATGTATCAATTCTTTTATATTCTTTTAGTGATTAGGTATAAATTAAATACAGGGAAATGTTGTTGGATCTGTCATTATTATTACAATTAATTATTTTTAAATACCAAAACCTTTATGCCACATAAAAAGAAAGTATATGTAACATTCCCTCGAAGGCAAATCTATATTTAAGGACCCTCTGTTATCTAATTATGATTAGTAAAGAAAATAAAAATAATTCAAATGAAAAAATGGAATATTTATTTGTTACGTTGTACATTTCAGACAGGATATAAATACTGACCTGTTTTAAGGTGTCCATGAAAAGATTTTGAATTATTTTTTTATTTAACATCTAGACTTCTGGAAAGCAAACTGCGAGCTCTAAGAAGCCTCCTACATTCTTTTACTTTGATTCTAATACGTCATCCCAAACCTTTAAATATATCCATGTACAATGTATCTTTTAGAGAGACAGAGATGTGATAACACACCAGAGAGCAACTCTGCTTGTTCAAGATAATTTAAAATGTCAATATACCTTACTTGACTCAAGCATGTAAATCATCACGAAACACCTTTTCTGCATGCAGGAGGCGAACAGGAATACATATACTTAATCGGCAGAGGATAAGGTATAAGCAATTGGATTACTATTGTAAAATGGAATTCCTAATGTAAATGTCTTACTCCAATATGAGTTAAACTTGACACATTTAATAAAATATAGCACTTAAACCCGGCCGATTCTATTTCAAATTAACAACCTGGCCCAGCTATTCATTCTTACTGATATATAATTATAATTGATTTTACCTGAGTAACACTGTCACCGGTTCTATATTATTTATATATTCTTAGTTGCTATTCTCGATGCTGCTTTTCTGAATATTTTGCTGTAATTACTCAAAAATGATGATCCTGCACAAAACATGCCTAATATGTGAATAATAACAATTGTGAAAGTAGACCATATTTGTGTGTATTTTTGGCATAGTAAGGCAGTTATAATGGTTAAACTCAAAACACACCTTCAAAAGATGCGGATCAGAGAGAGAGAGAGAGAGAGAGAGAGCAGACAAAAGATTAAAAATTCAGCTGTGAAAAAAAATTGTATAAATGAATGGCTGTGCTTTTGAATGACCAGTACCAGCAGCAATCCAATCTCACCTCTTTAATAATTTTTTTTTTGCCTTGAAATTCTTATGACCGAGTTATTCTCTGATAGAAACAACATTGATGGAACCACAGTCGTGTTGTAGTCTCTGTTATTGATCCACCAAAGCAGGTGTATTCAATTCCGAATTGAGAACAGTAAAATGAACCCGTCAGCATGAATGTAATACAGACACTTATTCTATTTCATGGTTGACCAAGTGAAGTAACCACAGTAAAAAAACTGTGTAGATTTAGTATAAGTCAATTGCAAACATACTTAAGGACAAAACAATGTTAAGTACCCACGTGGTGATAAGCAATCTTTAAAAGATCAATGTACATGTGGGCTAACGCTGTCTGTGTTAAATGCAAAGAACGAATACACTACAGGCATCATTTGGTGTGTATGTGCATTTTAAGTTTATATAAGAACAGGGTATGTTCATCATTGTTGCACTGGTGTTCGACACGTGCCATTACGTAGCAGTACCTGTAAACGTGCTCCTGTTTAAGGGTTCCGTAAGTCCTACCATAAAGTGTATCATATTTTCACTATAAGCAGCAGGATAATCTCTCAAGATAATCTCTCATCGTCAGTGATGTAAGACAAGAGTCCAGACTTGCACTCTATTCCAATTTTTGGGGACTCAGACTCGCACTTGGACTCGAGGGTCCCGGTATCGGAATTGTACTCGGATGTAAGGACTCGAGAAATCAGGCCAAGTCCATCTCGAATATAATTGAACAAATGAACTCTATCACATGTTATAAAGATTTATGGTCATGAGGATATTACACAATAATATTTCTGTATACCAATTTTTACACAGCATAGTGAGCTATAAATGTAATTAACCAATAAAGTAAGGCTTGTATGAACTATAACCTAACAATGTACATGATAATCTGAATTTCCCATTTTAATTTGCTTTTGAATGATATTTGCATTGGACTTGGTCTCTGGTTCTAAAAACTCGGACTTGGAGAAGGTGGACCTGGACTCGAATCTCAAGGACTCGGCCCTACTAAAGTCCTACTTATGCTGAAAGTTTTGGTCATGAATCAGACCAATCAGTTTAGGTATTCTGAAGTAACTAAAGTAAAAGCGCACTTGCGGCCTCTTAGCAGGCAGTTTTTTTTCATCACAGGGGTTAATCGCAAATGAAGGAGGAATTTATGTGATTGACTTGTAATATAAAACAGTGACAAGATTTTTCTTAAAGGAAACATTGTGTGAAGAAACAAAAACTGCTGCACCAGAAGTGTTGACCTAGGTGTGTTAAGGCGTTAATACTTCCTTGTAATTAGTGCATACATATCCTGACACATTGTGACATTCATTTCTGATAAGACTAAAAAAATCTGATAAAGGTTCATTTAAATACATTAACTCACTTATTGTGGCAATCTTGTTCATGGTCTGTCAAGAATTTGATACTTAATATTGTGAGATAGTATGAAAGAGAAAAAAACGGAAGGGGACAAATTGGCCTGTCAAATTTATCGTATATAGTCATTCATTACTGCTCAAGTACGATTCTAAGCACACCTTATTATCAGTCAACCCTGTGCTGCTCACTAGTGATCGGAGGTTGATTAATTCACCTCCGGTCACTGAAAAACGGAGCAAGACTGGCATTATTTAATTGCTGTATTGAACTGAAGGCCTGGACCTTGTTTAAATCACAAGATCTGTCCATGGCCTATATAAGCTTTGACCGTGCGCACTAAAAACAATAGGAATCATCCTCCATTGATGGGTGACCAGCAAGTGATGGTATTTTGGACCTTAGACCTAGTGGCCTCAAATTAATATTGCCCATCACCTGTTGTTATGTTAGCGGTAAGAGAAGGATGGAATGTCTTCGCCAATAATTTGGCTAAAAATGCGTTCATTTTTTTTTCAATAGAATAAATAAGGGCGCTCGGGAGGAGGCGTTACTATATTCGTTCGTGCAATTGCATTGCGATGGGAAAATAAAAAGGGGTTATTATCTCCGTTAATAATTTCCTCAGCTCTAACTTCGGAAATATTCTTATCATAAGAGGTTAACCAGCAAGTAGTTATTGTACTGTATTAATAAAATATCTCCTTAAAACGGTACAACATGCATTCATCTTATCTTCACACTTTGAATTAAAATTTGTATAATATTTCTAAATGAATCACCCGATTAAGCAACATCACATATTATTAGAAATGTACTATTGATAAGTACTGTTATATAATTACATAAAAAAAACTATAAGTGTTTCCCTTCATGAAACACAGTACATATTGCCTTAAAGTTTACAGGTCCACGGTCATATGTACACTTGAATATGTGAAATTAGAATGGAAGGGTGAAGCAACAAATAAAATACGTTAATGGAATCGAGGAGCATATTGCAAGTAAACAATTTAATTTTAAACACCGATTTTTTTTCTAACATTGAGGACTTTATCTTCCATGTTAAATAATTAAGATTAAATTTCATTCATTTTTGTTCATGTATTTATTTAATAATAGAAATATGTATTTTTTTATGACTGACCTCTGAAGTGTTTCATGTGTAATGTCAATGTTTGTATTGTATTTGTGGATCAATAAAAAATCTGTTTTTGAAGTAAATTTGAACCTGTCTGAAAGACAACCTGTCTACTAAGACCACCTATCTATTAAGACCATCCTTGGGTGAAAGGAAACATTTACATTGGTTATAACTGACCTGTCTAATCAGACCACCTGTGAATTAAGATCACTACTGGACAGTCCCATGGGTGGTCTTATTACATAGGTCTCACTGTATATACCCAACACACCCTGGGAAGGTTCAGTTAATCATCAATATTTTACTGTAATGACGTAGGACCTCTGCCTTTGTAATGAATAGTTTCTACTTTGATCTAATAACCTCCCTAAGCTGTTTACATTGGATATATTTAGATGTAACGGGGATCCTTTGAAGTCGGTACAAGTATGTAATAAATCTAAAAAGAAACGCAGTGAGGTTCACTTATACGATTAAAGGTCTGCCCCTTTATCACTCTGCGATTATGGAGACACAAAGGTGTTTGCAGGTCAGTTATCAAAACCTGTCTGAAATGTCACATGGCAAACACAGACATATGTATAGTACCACACGTCTGCTTGGCGGTGCACTATTTGGCAAGTTATATTCTCCGAAGAACGATACGTTTTGTATATAAGTGTGTACTGGAATGATTCCTGAACGAGTATTTTGTAGGTAAGTTTTATAGTAATTTATTTCTGTATCAAGTGCCATCTTAACGTGCATGGTACTGTTATCTACTTTGAGTTGGTGTTGGCGGGGGGGGGGGATCCGAGCATTCGGGTTAAGTTTGTTGGGATTATATCACAATTCTGCATGATATGACAATGACACACAGACAAATTATCTGTTATAATAACTTCCCCCAGTAACAGGCCTAATTAAAGTTGTGGCTATTGTGGCGTCATAATGGCTACCCAATGATAAACACTGTTCTTTGTTGGGGGGTTTCGCCTATAAAACAAATAAAGTGTCATGAATAGATATATAGCTTAATACGGTACAAAGTACCATCAGTGCGTTTACATATGTACCTTGGCAATGTTTAACGGCCATTGTATATCTGCAGCATACATACCACCCCTCAATACTTTGTATTTTTACTGACTGGTGGTGATCAAGAAACCATCGAAGGCTTCAAAAGCATGTGAAACGAAACTGATTGTTCTTCCTTCGATCTACACGCATTCAGAGAAACCCGTCGATGTACCTCGAATGATAGCTAATCGACTGCATATCTAGCCAGATATAGCTTACTATACCCCCCCCCCCCCCCACCTTTTTTTTGTCCTCTTTCCTAAACGGTCTGTTCATTTGAAATATCTGATAAACTGCTATGAACAATATTGCATTCAGGAATAAGACTAAACACATATTGAAGATTTAATTTAAGAAATAAGAATTTGATAAACGTATTTTAAATGTACTGTTCAAAGGTTGTAGGAAACACGATTATGCAAAATATAAAAAGATACTCTACACGTCTCAAGTAAATGTCCCAGGAACTGATGACTGAAGTGATGACGTTTTCAATCTCACGCCAGGTTTTTAGGGCTTCACTTGGCAGCACCCTTTATGGTTACATATAAATAATTAATAGAATTATTGAAACTTTATAGTAGGCACCACTTGACTGTATTAGAGAAATATAGGACACTGTTTGATCCGTTGGTCTTGCCGATACATGTTAAATTACCTGTGTCTGAATTCAACTGTGTCCCGCAATTTCACAATAATTTTGTTCTGTTATTTTTCTTTCAATTTAAGAGCGATTTTAATGTGAATAATACGACAATGGATTCTATCGATATTTTGGTGTCAAATGAGATCGCAAAACACATTGAAAGTGACGATACTGCATCTAACGATTCAAGTAACACGTTTGATCAGTTAAAAGATTCCGTGAGCTACCTGGTGTACTTTGGTTGGCACCCTTAACGAGAAACGTGACTCCCTGACAGCAAGTCTTAAAAGGCTTGATGATATCAAGGAATGCATCAGACATGAGGGTGAAGAGAGGAAACGTCAAATAGACCGACATGTTAAACGGCTCATAGGTGAGATTGACTCAGAGCATAAGCCCCAGCTCCTTACATATAAAGACAATATCTCTACCTTTGAGAATGAAATTCAATCTTTGGCAAAAATGACAGGTATCAAGAGAAACCTGCAGAACAAGGGGAGTTATGAGATGCTCAGAAAAACAGAGGAAGAGCTAAGTAAACTTCAGGATACTTTACATGATATTAAAGTCTGTGACAGAGACACTTTTATATTTCTGCCATCATTAGAAGCCCCTTCAGTCGGAAACTTGCTCGTCCAATGGCCATCTGATTCACAAGGTTTGAAAGACCTGAAGCCTGATAAGCCGGATGTCAGGATAACCAAATCAGGTAATATGAAATAATTTTACACATTAATCATATAAATACCTGCCATATATACATGGTTTAAACGAAGTGCAGTGCCATGTGGTTTTCATGCTCCATCTGGAAAATCATGAACGATGAGTATGTAAATATGCTATGATGTAATCCTCATAAAACCAGTCATGAACAATAACCCCCCCCCCCCCATAAAATCCGGAAAATCCGAAATATTGAAAATCAGAAGGAATAAAATTAAAATGGAAATATGGACATTCATTAAAAGCCGGAAGATGCTCATCATACAAAGTGCTATCACTTACTATTAAAAAATTACAGAATTTGCTCCTAGCTTCATAAAAAGGGAAGCAAGAGCAGGCAGGTTATTAACGTTAAAGCCACAAATTGCCAGAATTTGACTTTAATTTCCCACCATTTATCATAACTGCAAGTAGCGTTTTCTTTAATAGTTCACTTAGAAAGTGCCTACATATAATTATCATAATTAAAATTCTCTAAATGTAATATGTAGAGCAAGGCAAATACAATAATTATGAACATACTATACACATTGATAATTCACTGAAGAACCGAAGCATCACTACATGTATGGATGGTATACATGTTTTCTGTTTTGTTTTGTTTAATTAACGCTTTTGAAATATAGAGATCACACCAATAATTTATGATTTATGCATGGTCTTATTTGTCATCGGTATGACTGACTTCTTGAATAATAATTTTCTGTTTTGTTTTGTTTGTAAAAATATAAAGAAAATTCCCTGGAGTGTAGTAAGTGCATGAAAACGCTGGATACCCCGTGGTTCCAGTGCTGGTAAGACTTCCTTTTATCAATACTGTTCTTATTTACTTACGGTTAGTCATTCTAAGTTTAATTCTAAACATTTTTTGGTAAAATCGTTTCTTCAAATAATATATAGAAAACGAAAAACTCTAATCATTGCATGTATGTATGCTATAAATACATCTTTGAATCATTCCGGCCATGCATTTTTATCGTCCATAACTGTATGGCTGTGAATCCTTGCGTTTCCGCTATAAGGTTTAAAATTGTAGGATGTGTTCGAATTTGAAACTCTGTCAGTCATGTGAGGGACCATATGTCAGTCACCACCAGGATCACGTGTCTTTGAAACTCTACCCGGAGTCAAGACTACCGGATAAAACTCCTATCGTTTGGGGCGACATTTTAGTCAATGCATACATGGTTGACGAGGTAAAATAGACCCCCGCGCTCTAGTATTTTACAATGATAATCATTATTTTAATCGAATTTTTACAAAAAAAGAGCACCAATTTAACTGTTTAAATAACTTATATATCTAAATATATCTATTCAGGAAATCAGTAATGTACGATGCCGGAAGTGCGATTCAAGACTTCTTAATCCTGTCTACAAGTGTGGGTAAGTGAGATGCAATCATTCCGTCCACATGCTGATTCGAATGTAGCAATCGCATTAAATTTAAGATATGCATTTAAAAAAAAAGTTATGAATTTCTACGATTAAGAGCACGATGAACATCCACATTTTCCTGTCATTTTAAGGAATCACATATTATATACTCCATTTTCAGAAAAAAATGACAATATTTTGTTACATTTACTCGTATAATCATTGTCTCTGTTTCACGCTGAATTTTTATCTATTAACGAAGGCACTGTCCCGACTTCGTCCTCTGCAGTAAATGTGAGGAACTACAACACACCGACCAGAGACGTCATGACCCGGGTCACATCTTTATTAAGATGAGTAACAATCAATATTTTCGGCTGAAGAATTATAATACATCTTTGTTGTCATAGATGTGCCGCTTCTCCGTGATAAACGGGAAGCCCTACGTGCCAAAACTGTATGCTCAATTCACTGCTGTCAGAGAATGCATTTAGATTTTTCGTCATGAATAATTCACAATATCATCTGAACAAGAAAAGGAACGTCTGTCATATGAGCGTATATATCTTTTAATACTGTTCAAAAACATTCACATATGATTACGTATACCCAGAAGCAGATCGGGGGGGGGGGGGGGGGTCGGTCTGAACCCGCCCTCTTTATTTCAGCCGCGGCATACTTCTATAATGGGTTCAGACCAATATATGCGGCTAAAACCCCTCTTCTTTGGAACTTGGGACATTTATTTAGGTCCCGCCCCTGTTACTTGAATTATATCTGCTTATATGTTACTTGCACGAAGTACTTATAGAAGTCATATAAATCTCAGGCATTAACCTCATGTAGAAAATCATATGGGAGATCCATGAAGATCCATTGAGAAAGAACGTAAAATGTAATTTTTGCACATTTTTCGCCATAACAGGCAAATCAAATATGTTTTTCGAAGTCAATGTAAATAAAAACACTATACGTCATGGTAAGGTGTCATGAAAATGAAGTCGTCGACATTGAAGAAAGAACATTTAATCTAATCCCTTCCAAAAACATCATCCGATCGTGGTAATAATGTCCTTTTCGGACACAGTTATGTTTTGCTAATCTTGTCCGTCTACATGTGACTATAGAATACAGAATGAATGGATATATCATCCTTTGTGGGAAACCGCATTCGGTTCAGCGATGAAACGGCAGGTTTTAATAGATATATCTCTTCTCTTCACCGATGTTCTATATGAGAACACGTCACAAGCAAATATACTGCTGGGTTTAGGAGGTATAGGTTTTTAGGGTTAATCATGACGCCTATTGTGCGAACCAGACCCCAATCTCAGTGTGCGATTGTCGACGTGATTTATGTACGTAATAAATTTACTATGGAAATTATTTACATCATTTAGCCAAATAAAATATTACTACATATGCATGAATCTTGTGATAACAATTCAGTTATGCTGTTTTTCTGTACGTATTCAATATTTAAACAAACCTCTTATGATTACAACCCCCTCCTGCAGATAGTGTTCATTCAAATGATTTAGATGATTATTTTATTCGTGAAATACCCTGGATACTATGTTCGTGGAGGTATAACATAAGGGAGATAATACTTCAAAGGCCAATGTTGCTTGCGATCTTGATATGAGACTTCGCTCGCATTATAACCCATTGCTAAATTACAGGAGAAAAGACAGATTAGTTGTGTTCAGTAGAATTCGCTCTCTTTCAGACGTTCATGATTTATAACCGGCACAAGGACTCTTCATTGTTTACAAACACTGAATGACCCATATCCTTATAATACTTGTCGGGGAGGGAACGCCTGTTACTGGTTAGTGGGTTGTTCAGTTTTGCTAGAAACCATGAGGATGAGTAGTTTCAGGCACATTTCGTTCGACAAGCTATGGAAATAATCCCCTCCCTAACAAAATAAAACCGAACCGAAAAAAAAATATCATTACGCGGTGCCAAATTTGTCCAGAAGGGGTCGGCGCATGAAACACTTGCACATGTTAATAAATATGAACAAACAGGCAAAATGATAATTTTTCAATAAAATCAGATCACCTCCTAAGCTTTCACATGATCATGATCTATCGCTTCGTAAATTAAATTTGATCAATGGACGTATTCTCATGCCTTGTGCACATGCTAACGTGAATATATTCATTCATCCCACTAGCGACACCCGTCGGCGACGAAAACACTAGCGGATTTCTCGACAAGGAACAAACATGGATGTCCATCAAACCGATACCTATATATCCAATTGTTCATTTTATATTTATGACCTTGTCATTGGTCTGTAGACATTAAAAGGTGTTGAATAACACTCATTAGCTTCTCAATTCATACCATTTTGGTGTGAGACAACGAAGTAACAAAGAATGAACAAACGTGCAATACATAATCATCCTCCTCCGCGTCTGATACAAGGAGACACGGGAAATGGTGGATAATAACCCCATCGCATATCTTGTGACCTCTGACCTCATTAAATATGCGTGAATTTTGCAGAGAATAAAATACAATTGTGAGCCTGTTTTGTTTAAATTCATGATGAGTTTCATGAAAATCCATCAGATATTTTGGTAGGTCTTCACGGCGCAACCATAGTCTGGTGACCTCTGACCTCATAAAATATACTTGACATTTGCTGGAAATCGAACTTAGGCGAGAAATTATTTTGATTAGTATGTCTATGGAGTCTGAAAAAATCCATCATATTACTGGTAAGTTATTGTGGGGACACCAGAAAGTGGCCTTGTGACCTCTCCCCTTATTAAATAAGCGTAGCTTTTACCCATTATATTTATATATTTAATGACAAGTCGTATAGTTCTGTGAAACGACTGATCAGAAACGGTCAGGACTTGTGACCTCAGCAGGCGTATATAAGCCAATGATAAGAAGAACTCGCTACAAGCGCCTAGGTCAGCGGGGCAGTATGGGTAGTCTTACGGTTTTCTGCGTCCAGAGGCGGTTCCGTGTTTGTTCTGTGTCTGAAACAGCTGAGAGACGATATTCCTGAGCGTATAACGTCGGCGTCTGAGGACGGCCACGTAGATACCTCTGTAACAGTCTTCAGAGTAGATATAGTAGTTGTCGACAGAATGGTAATCCGGCGATGTTTGTCTACCGTGAGTGCATACAACAACATGCCAAGAAGATACACGTGAATCTATAGTGACACTGAATATTGTCCTGCGGGGGCATATTCAAGGACTTCGTGCTGGATGAATCCAGGTGACATCACCTGTTAGAGACATTTCTTCAGTAATCCTACAGAGGAGGCTGTGAGCCTCATACACTTATTAATCATTTGGATTCAACCAGTTTGGTTTACAGTTAAAATAACCTGGTCGTCCATTCCTTCGGGGGCGTGAAAGACACCCATCAGTCGATCAGTGCTTTCAAATTTCAGACTCCTGTTATATCCAATATGGCTTCCAGGCAAATATTTTAGATTCATTTTGCAATAACTTTTTAGACAATATTGTGAATTTCCCCCTAAAAAAATGGAATCTTTTAGATAATTTGTTGTAATATATTTAAGACCAATCTGACATCAAATATGGCCCCAATACTACGATTTGGAGGAACTAGCGATCGCAGGGCCCTTATTGAGGACCTTTAAGGTTCCATATCTCTAGTTTGCCCTATTTTCTGCTATACTCTTATGGTGGTGCCATTATATTTTATATGATAAATAAAATAAATCATATTATAGTTATGAAATACGATATATACAAAAATATTTATTTCTTGTAAAATGAGATAATGAAAATATCGCAATACGTGTCACAATACGCTACCATATATCGCAATATATTGCAATACAAATATTGCAGGCGATGCCCAGCCTTTACTAATAAATGTACCAGATGGATCTATTAGACTTACTACAACCGTATTATCTGTAGATATAAATATAACATTAATGCAAAGTTGTTTGCAGCATCAGGCCAATAAAACAATATATATATATATATATATATATATATATATATATATATATATATATATATATATATATATAAATGGGATCTAAAGCTTTGAAGCAGGATATCGAATCTCTGTTGATTTATATCCGTGAATGGTCTGGCTTTAAAAAGCCGCCAGGTATACTAAAACATCTATAAATAGTAGATTATTTACTTATTCGGCAAGCGAAGGACACTGAGACGAATGAAAAATATTGTAAATAGTTAATGGACGACACAATGGTTTATTGTAGCAGGTAGACTTCGTATAATCTATTTTGCTCCATATTCTGCATGATTAAAACAGGATGCCAAGCCTGTATATTCCACAATAGCAAATAAAGTCGATCGTTCTCAGAAATACTAAGTGAACTTAAGAAACGTTCGGCTTTTAATTCTCACTGTGTACGAGAGTGACTAGGTAGATCAGTTAATATTGCTTTTGAGACCCAACACCTGAAGCAAATCAAAAGGAAGAGCGACAGCGCACACACTGAGTAGAGCGAACGAATCGTCTGATACTCGGTACCCCAAAACAGTCATTCGAATCAGCATGGACAGCGGGGATGTGTTGTTTCTTGTTTGCTTCGCAGTGCCCACTGGTACGTTATACTAATTCTAAACACAATTGTTATGTTCTTAGGGTACGTTTGCGTTATATTTGATCCTCCATGTGTACAAAGGGCATGTATTGCGTGTTTTATTATAAGCAATGGCATTAAAACATTGGAAAATTGTAAAGTTGAAGTTTTAATACTGGTAGTCATCTATCAGATTTATATATCATCATACCTTGTTATGTTGATGGCAAGTAGATGCTTCATGCAGTATAACATCTGAGAGAAAGATTTTGGTATTAATTGGTGACATACTGTGCGTATTGTGATCTCATTTAGGTCCATTGTCTAGCTTATTCTCAGTATTTACTTTTACGATCCTGATGTAATTTCAGTGCTGGGTATTTATCCGGAAACGCCCAACCAAAACATCATGAGATCAGAGTTGACGCGTATTAGTACGGACAAGTGTCAGTGCATTCTTTATGACAGAAATCAAACGGTAACTCACCCGAAGAATGATGAATTTTCATCTTCCGCCACAAATCACGAAACCCCTGAGAAAAACGCATCACCTTCTAAAAATCAAACAAACCGCGAAGACAAGATAACTCATTCATTAAATAAAATGAAACATGAGGAAGACACAGCCGCCTACAGAAACGCATCAAAACCCGAGGACAATATAAATGAACTAATAAAATATTCTAAACATGAGAGAAATTCAGCTCCTAAAAATCAAACAAACCGCGAAGACAAGATACCTCATTCATTAAATCAAATGAAACATGAGGAAAACAAAATCACTCACAGTGACGCAACAAAACGGGAGAAAAATTTTAATATACTAAGAAAAAATTCTAAACATGAGAAAAATTCAACTCCTTCCAGAAGTCAACCAGAAAACGATCAAAATGCAACCCGAAAACATAATAAGAAACAAGAGGAAAACCCGACTGCTGAAAGTCAACAGGTGAAAGAGGACAAATTGCCCGTCAATAATAATCCAAAAGGTGAGATAATATCATCTAACACAAAAAAAATAATTCTGACGATGACGAACACTCCACTGCTTTTGAACATCAGACTAAGAATGAGGACAATAAAGCTACCATCAAAACGCAAGAGTTACCTGAAATTAACGGAAATTTCGCCATCGCTTCTGGTTAGTTTGTCTGCATGCTGATGCTGTATCCGAATTTAAGAGCTTGTCGACATTCATTTGGTCTCATACAAAAGGCACAATATATATATATATATATATATATATATATATATATATATATATATATATATATATCATCTTGAGAAGGTTCTAGTACTTGCAGCATAATGCTCAATACCGCTATGAGGGAGCAGTTTACCTAAATGTTACGCACGTTAGAACATCTTGTAATAACTCCGAGTAACTTTTCTATTTCTGTTACATTGTCTTTGCCCAATGAAACGTACCTCGGATCAATGCAACCTCTGTGTGGAGCAAAAAAAAAAACAACAAATTATATCACAAAAGCTATAAGTCAATAATCCTATTAAACAGGCGTAGCGAATTAGTTTCCTAATACCAACACCTGAAGCTAAGAAGAGAAAGAACATACTGCCCTCCTCCTGGCTTCCGAGCCCCCCCCCCCCCCCCGGACGTCAGTTTTCTGATGATTGCCCGGGTGTTGATACCATCCGCTACATCGGCCTGAAACTCGGAGTAATTACAAGATGCTCCAACGTGCTTAACACATACGCAGACACACACACATATATAAATATATGTTTTACATCTTTGGACCCAGGTTGCCCAGCTGGATTCGACAACTATTTCGAGAAAGGGAGACCGATAATAGGAATCTATTTTTCATCTTGCTATAAATTCAATGTAGACACGACATACACTTGGGAAGAAGCTGGAAAATACTGTTCACGTCTTGGAGGTTCTCTGATCAGCATTGAATCACTGGAGGAACAAAACCATATAAGTGGAATAATCAAGGAGATGTCTAATGAACCAGGTGAGATAAAACCGAAATATGTCCGTTCAACCAGATGAGATGAAACCTAAATAGTCATTTTAGACCCCATATAAAAATTGTCTAGAGATTTCATATATTACTTTATGCAATACTTGTGTTGTCTTTTCTGCGATGCATTTTGTCATGAGAATGTTTCATTGCTCCAATAATAGTTATACACTTTCGTTTTCGTTGAACATTTAAGAGTTTTGCTGAAATGTAGTTTTATAGTATAGTTGATCACCAAATTACGTCGGTTAGTACGGGATGTTCTTTTGTAGAGTTCTGGACTTCAGGGACTGATGCATCATTGGAAGGTTTCTGGAAGTGGACAGGCACTGGGTCACCAATATGGTTTACAGCCTGGGGCAAAAAAGAACCAAACAACTCAAGGGGAATGCAAAACTGTTTGAAACTAAACAGATCTTATGCCTGGCGATGGGATGACTTCCACTGTAATAATGCCGAGCATGCCCTATGCGAAATTAATGCAAAACAAGAGAAGTCGTAGATGCCTGGTAACGGCCATTGCTTAAACATTTAAAAGCACGGGAGACGATTCAGAGGCTAGTTTGTGTGTAGGAGTTTGTCGGAAGTCGTGTATAAAAGCATATTAAACAATGTTTGTATATTGTATTTCTTTAGCCACTTCGTAAGAAGTTTGGCATTGCAATTTTCTTCATGGACTAGAAAATGAAAACGAATTCAATAATGAGAGAAAATTATAAGACAGTGTAACATGATGATCCATGCATATGCAAAGGTTTCCGTGAATACACGACGCAGTAGGCACTTATATAGGGCTGGTAAGCTTTGCTTGAGCCTAACTTGCCATACGGAGGAATGCATTGCCGTGGTCTTCCATCATGTAATATCGTGATAAACAGTCTAATAATCTTAATATTAGGCTGTAAGTCATGAAATAACACAAAAGAAGATACGTGAACCGACAGTCTTAACAGTCTTAATCTCGGTCTTTATGGTATTTCCTCTATCTCGTACAAGTTGGCTACCATCCAGTAACCCTTGCGAGCCATTCTTGTGTTTATGCAGTTAGAAATTCAACAAATATTCAGAGAGGTTTACCTATATTCTGAGTTATTTTTCTCGCACATGGTAGGTGTTGTTAGAAAGTATGCTAAAAAGCTAACGATTGTTCTGTTTTTTGCCTAAGTGATAGCGTACGTTTAGGCCATGTGACGTTGTAAAAAATGACGAAGATGTTCCTCGTTGAAAGATGTAACGGCACTCTGACAGCCAGTGCGCTGATCAAAGAATACATAGTGCAGAGGGCCGAAATGGACAGGCAGAGAGTTTGATTATTAACTAATTGAATCACATGATTGTTATTTGTTTAATGGAAGATTTGTTTGGAGACATCATGTAGAAAATCAATGGGGAGAAATTCAGCTAGAGGAGAATTCATGAATCTCCTGGTAAATACACCAAAACATTCATTCGATTTAGTATAACCAGCGTACATACGTATTTATTTCTTATTAGCCTAGTAGTGCCCAGTGGTAAAAAACTCTAGTAATATTGACTTTTTTATCAGGATAGATTTCTACGAGGTGCAGCTTCTAAACACTTCAACATTTATAATTATCGTTTGTTCAGTATTCAATTGAATTAAATGCCTCAAGTTCAAGGTTATTAGGTCACTGCTGTCAAGAATCCATTGTATCGTTTGTATGGAAGTGCTCTGCTTATAAATCATCCCACTAAGAAACGGTTTAAAGCACGAGGAAAATACATAATTTCCTAAAATTTATAAAGATATGAGAAAAGCTCAGTTTATCAGAGGAACAAAACAATATTAGAGAAATATGCTGGTTTCGCTGCACTTTGCTGAATCCAAATCAAGTAGTGCAGTGGTTGGGGATCATCGCTAGCAAAACATTACTTAGTTTAAGCTATTTTTTCATCTTAAATGGAATACGAATACTTCATTACTTGCATTATTTCTTTTTGCTTAAGGTGAGAAGGAACCGGAATATGGTGAAACTTAGGTAATAAAGAATTAACGATGTTGTTTCATCATCACCTCAACGATATGTATGAGGATATACTATACGTCACCGTAATTAATACAACGGACGATTGTAATTATATTGATCGTTATTTGCTGGCCATGTTTCACCTTCATTTTTAATTACCCTTACAAAATGAGAACAGTTCCCGGAAGGACTCTTCATGTTTGACCAATTAAGACACTTTTGTAAAATTAGACTATAAGTTTACCTTCATGATCATACCGGTATATATATAGACCTAGCATATCAAATCAAGCACTTATTTTCCGTGAAGAGATATTACATATTATGTTCTATATGGTGTGATTTGTTTCTGTAACGTTTGTTGATACTTTTGAATGCTAGGTAGATATTTTTGTCGCGCGGCTCCGTTAGTAGTATACTTTTTCTTAGCATGCATTAAAGGTCTGTGGATCAAAACGATTTGCTGTTCTTCTTTTCTTACCTCACGCAGTACAAGGCGCAGATAAAATCAGTCGGCCATGCGACGTGGCTTGTATCAGTCCCAGGAAGGACCCACGTGGACTTTAAGAAGTTTTTTTGTAAAGAAAGTGATAACAGTTTTAATCATGTGAGTAGCCAAAGAAAATGAATAAGTATCCATTGGTAAAGTAGTTAGTTATAAGAATTCACCTTGTATGTTTATTTAAAAAATATTAACCACCAACGGTCTCAGATAGAGTGTTAGGTCTATGTGAAATTGAGCATGAAAAGAAGATAAACCCAAAACTTTAAAGATTATTTCTTTTGTGTAGGAATTTTTCATACATCTGGTTGAATATTTCCTTTGAAAGACTACCATATTGAAAGAGCCCAGCAAGTTAGACTACTTCCAGTCAAGCTGATTGTCATGAGCACGATCGCGAATATACATTTATGGGTAAATGTTCTGAGACCAATCTTCTCTTGGTTAGAGTGCATAATAAAATTCATTGTTTAGGGTGACCATATACGGAATATTGGATCGATCCTACCATCTTTGTGACTAGATTAAAAAAATGCATAATACAAGTTTAATCCCAGATACCATGCTACCAATTAGAGACGAAAAACAGACTTAACCCTTTCGTTTTTTTGTTTGTTTTTTTTTTTTTTGTTCTAGTAAGATAGACCAAGGACCGTAGCACATGGTATATATTATACTACTTTCATTTTTATTCGATCTTGTTTCAATATTTCTATTAGTAGCAGTAGTAGTATGGGCAATAAATTTATATTTTCTAATTAATCGTAATAATAATAATAATAATAATAATAATAATAATGTCGGAGGGTCCTTTCATTCTGCTTAAGGTACTAGCGGATGTCCTTCTTATTGATTCCCTAGATACCGTTGTCTTAAATGCGATATGTATTGATTTAAGTCTTTCTGCTATGAAATAGAAAGGACTGTTTTCTACAGAACAAGTAACACATGTGACATATACTGAATAAGATACTATGTGCCTTCTGATGTTGAATATAATAGGTTTCTAGTCATGTTCTGTTAATGTATCACCCGCAGAAAAATAGATGGTATGGACTTTAAATGTGAAAATTAATCGTCTCGCCTCGTCCATTTAGCCATAAAATACCTTTCTATTCATCACTTCGCCTGCTGAAGCAATAACAAAATGATCAAAGATGAATGAATGGCATGTCTCTCACACACTAATACGATATTTTCATGTTTTGGTGTGTATTTATTATTAAAATATTGATGGTTACCAAGTGTCAAGACACATGCCGAAGTCTCTCGGCACTAGTTCAGTATTTTGAATTTTCAATATTTTTTGTTTTATACAGCGTTGTCAGTAATGTATGTAATGTAAACACTGCACATTAATAAAAATATAAACAAATAACATGATCATGTGCCATTAAAACACATGAAAAAGCAAAAAAAAAATAAATAAAACATCTAACACGATTAGCTATTATATATATTCCGTCAATAGTTATATAACTGAATGCCTGCCGAAAGTAGAAAATCTTTAAGGATTTCCCGGATTTTCTAATCCCTCTCCGCTGGCACCCAAGTCTGGCTTTACAAACGCCAATAAAGCAAGCTTTCACTGCGAGAAAGTTAGATCTGCTCCTAGAAATCCTGAAAAAGTGGCAAATAACGGAATGCGAAAGATTGATTGTTTCAAGCAAAGGCATGATTGGCATGACATTATGCCAACGAAAGTAATTCATCATAATGAGGCCATTTCTGACAAATTCAATACATACACACATAATATCAAATATATATTAACTTACATAATATGTTTTTATATATGCAATATGGTGCAAGGGAGACCGAAAGGAGACCGAGAGATTACAGGTCGGTGACCCTATTATTTCCGACTGGGGGGGGGGTTGGTGGTACTTAAAGACAACATTACTAAAACTTAAGAGTTACACTAACATATCTGTCTTGGGCAGAAACTAGAGGATGTTAAATGCAGTAAAGAGTATTCCATGTACAAACACTGAAAAATAAACCTGATAGTGCAGGATCCAGAAATGAAGCCCTGTTCGCCGAGATTAACATACGTAGGATGCTGTTAAGAAAACAGAAGACGATCTTAAAAATGGAAACAAAACTCTTTTACCGGAATCTTGAAAAAACGAGTTTGTCCGAAAATCTTTGATATAACTCAACATGATCAGCATGGAAGACTAATAACATAACCCAAAGTTGATAAATGATATTAAATGAAGATTTACTAATTTATTAAAAAAAAAGTCATTACAATATCAGTATTCTGCCATATTCAGCTTCACGTTTTACCATCATATTCAGACCCTTCTGTGGTTGAATTGTTAATAATTTTAAACAAGGAATACGTAGCAAATTGTAGAAAAAAAATATTCACCTGTATCTATATTGGTTTGCACTAGTTAACAATTTTCCTTTATAATGCTATATGTAAAGCTTTTATTCCGAGATATTTTTATTGGTTAACATTAGTTTAACTGTTTCCCTTTGAAATATCATTTGTAGAAACTTCCTTCCAAAATATTTGTATAAGTTCACATTATCTATAACTTGTCTCGATATGAAGCCCCAGTTCTCATATCCATATAATATTGCTGGTGATACAATTTTATCAAATATAGTTATTACAATATTAGGGGTGCATTTTGCCATATTCAGGTTCATATTTTATTACCATATTCATACCTTCTCTTGTTGTAGTGTTGATGATGTTAAACAAGGGTTTCGCGGTAGTGTAAAAGAAAAAAATATTTCCAGATTTTTATATTAGTTCACATTAGTTACTGTTTTCCTTTAAATATCATTTGTTGAGCTCTAATTCAAAATATTTATATTGGCTCACATTAGTTGTCTTAACCGAAGAAAAATTCT
Organism: Sipunculus nudus; assembly: GCA_026874595.1. Classification (NCBI taxonomy): domain Eukaryota; kingdom Metazoa; phylum Annelida; class Sipuncula; order Golfingiida; family Sipunculidae; genus Sipunculus; species Sipunculus nudus. Next base: position 32,317,595 of record CM049315.1, read on the forward strand.
CGGATCGTTAAGTGACGCCATTTGATATTCAAACATGGACTTGAGGAAATTTTTGGAACAAAGTATCCTGTTTTCTTTTTATAGGCCACTCACGAAGTTCAACCTAGTTTATCCTATTTATCTTAATAACCCCTGCCCAGTGATTTAAACGGAGCAGCTTTAATATATGACGTCTACAATATAAATAAATAGATAAATATATATATATATTATATATATATATATATGTAACAGGACGTATAAATGCGTAGGAGCAGGGACCAGTCTATAATGTAATATGCTATTTAAACGCTTATGAGCAAGGAGCCAGTCTGCGGAAGTTGCATCAGCTTGTTTTTGTCTGATGTCGCCATGTTGTTTGATTGAGAGCGCGGGTGAAGCCTCTCTCGAAGTCTTTCTCAGTAGAAAAACATTTCCAGACTGAAAGTTCGTTGCATGTTAGTATTGTTTGGTACATTAATAGCCCAGCTAGCATGAGAGATATTGTTTTTAAGTTGTCATGCTGTGTAAGTCGTGTAACAGACGCAGATGAATAATTAAGGGGGAAGGCTTATGTTGACCGACCAGCCCGCCATATATGAATAATATTCTGCGTAATATACCAGGTTTAAAGCCACTGTCAGATGTGGTGAGGCTGTAATATTAACTGTTGAGAGTAAAATGACGTAACAATTATATGTGAGGCCCTGGATTGATGGTGTTCTCTATATATATATATTTTATGAAAGATGCGATGTTATCAGCACCTAAAATCTTGTTGAAGTTGGCATGTCCAATAAGAGCCGTCACGTCAGTAGTAATATGTAGGGATATTTTTTAGAGTAATCCTTACTTGAACTGATTTTTGTTACTGTCAGAGATATAAGCCAGTGGATTGTATACCCCAGTTTATTATCATGTTAGCAGAGAGAGAGAGAGAGCTATTATATCAGTAACTGTATTATTTAATACTGTTGTTAAGTACTATTGATGTACTTAGTATACAATACTATGAAGGACTGTGCCATTGTGATGTTTCTACTATTGTTCATTGACCATGGAGTCAAAGACAGTAAAGAAGATTATTAATATGCTGAGAGGTTGGTCCTATGAGAGTTGAGTTGATACATATTATCCCTTTTATTGTGAATGTAGTAAAGTTGTCCAGTACATATTATCAGAAGGACATTTGATATCAGGAATGCTACTATTGTTATGAATAATGGGATATTATAAACAGAGCGTTGAGGGTAAAGTAATGGCTTATTAAGAGTTATATATGTCGAGTCATGAGACATTTGTCTATAATAGGCATAGGGTGTCTATTGTCTGTTGAGATATGAGATACCATCGTAGGCTTAATCAGGTAAGCTAACCACTTTATTTTGTATATCTATAATGGGTATTATGATGCATGTTATGTGAAGATGAACCATGCAAGCGTCTAACGCAATTTTTTTTTGTATTTGTTGCAGACGTCAACCACCTTTGTTTTACTGTGTATTCGCTACTGAGAAACAAACTTGTGTATCTACTGACATTAAACAGTGTATGAACGGCACAAACTGTGTTGTTGGCCTATATCGAACTCAAGAGGGAGTAGATTGTGTGATTGAGACTCAACCCAAGTGCAATATACTTGCTCCCGACCGTTTACAAAACTGGTGTCAGAAGTGGGATAGTCTATTACTTGTCAGTAGTATAAAAGGTGGTTGGCCAACGAACGTCTGGTGGTCCAGAGATCTGCTTCATCGCAGTATTGTTGGTAGACTGACAGAATGGTGGACAACGGAGATGACCTTGAGGCCGAACTTGCGATGCTTAGGCAACGTATGGCTCAGTTAGAAGGTGGTGATCGTGGCTAGAGAAGGTGAAGCAGCCCAGCGACCCGGAGCTGAAGGTGATGGACGAGTTATGCGAGTCATGTATAGTCAGAGACGATTGGAGAGATATGGTGGTGAACCGAAGGCACTAGAGGACTGGATCAGAGAGGCTAGGGCAGCCTTGAGGGCCCAGGGATTGGAGAGAGAAGCAGCAGCTGATTTCCTACTCACAAATTTGGATGGTCCAGCCAAGTGCGAGGTCCGTTATGCACCGCCAGATGATCGAGCCGATCCAGAGCGAATATTCGACTTGCTAAGTGAAGCATTTGGGGAGAGACAGTCTGCGGCACAATTACTTGACCAGTTCTATAGTCGTCGCCAGAAGGAGGGAGCCTCAGGGGATTTTCACATGCTTTGATGGAAATTTTGGAGAAAGCTCTTGAACGTGATGAGAGATGTTTGCCCGACAGAGATCGCGCCCTTAGAGATAACTTTGCAGAGAAGGTGCGCGACCCATCACTTAGACGAGAACTAAAGCGGCGGATCCGTGATTTCCCAGAGACGCCATTCAGAACCCTTAGGGAAGATGCCATCAGATGGGCGGAAGAAGACCGCTAGGATCAAGGGGCGAGTCGTGGTACAGCCAAACGTTATCCAACCGTATATTCTACAGATGCAGGACTAAGTGAGCGTGGCCTGTGTGAGATTATTGCCGGTCAGAAAAAAATGATAAAGTTACTACAGACTCAACAGCAGCAACAGGCCGCTCTGTTAGATAAACAGCTAAAGCAGTGGGAGGAGCAACAGAGACAGATCGCGCGTTTGCTCCCAATAAGTGCCAAGGATAATGAGCGTGGGCCAAGATGTTTCAGTTGTAACCAGATAGGACACATTCGCCGGGATTACCCTCAGAACCGGCAAGTCAAGTCACAGCGGAGACCCAGCAGGACTGAGTCAAGTCAGCCTCCTGAGAACTGTTCCGTGGATGCGGAAGGGGACCGACTGTGGAACCAGACAGTGGGCCGTCGCCCAGTCATTGAGGTGGTCATGGGAGGAGTACCAACCAAGTGCCTGATTGATACAGGTAGCATGGTCACAACTGTTAGTGAGACCTTTTTCCATGAGAACTTGTGGCACAGTTATGAAGTTCCACCTGAGAGTTGGTTGAAACTTCGAGCTGCAAATGGAATGGAAGTTCCATACTTGGGAGTGGTAGTGCTTGATGTTATAATTGATGGCACGGAGCTCAAGGACGTTGGTGTGATGGTGGTTAAGGACACTCCAGAAACTACCGAGAAACGGCGATTGATACCAGGTGTCTTAGGCACTAATCTCTTGTCTCGTCTGACGAAATACCAACCTTTGATAGAAGGAGACCATGAAGTTCTAACAGCAGAGCCGTCAGGATTCGCGAGAGTAGCTGGATTAGAGGAGGTATGCATTCCAGCACAGAGTATGAGTTATGTGAAGTTAATTCGACCAGCCAGTAAGGAAGTCGCTGTGGTAGAACCAGTACATGGAGGTGTCCTCCCTACGATCCTCCTAACTCCAGGTGTTGTAGCAGAGAATCTTAGAACATTTTCATTGCCTGTCGCCAATATAGGTAACACTGATATCACTTTGCGGCCAAACACAAGACTCGGAGTTGTTAGTGGAATTGCGGAATTCCCGATACCGGATTTGGACATAAGTCTGGACGGTAATGAAATTCAACTGTGCAGGGCAAAGTGTGACGTCGATGACGAAGACTTTCTTAGCCACTTTGACCTTAAGGGGATTCCAGATACCCATCGCCATCAGTTTGAAACTCTTCTAAGGAAGTACAAAGGTGTGTTCACCCTGGATAAGGACCAACTAGGATGTACCAAGACGATCCAACACCACATCCGAACTACAGATGATGAGCCAGTTCAGCAGGCCTACCGCAGAATACCCCCACAAGAGTGGAAGGAGGTCAGGGACCGTGATCTATGTCGAAAAGGGGTAATCCGAGAGAGTTGCTCCAATTACGCTTCGCCCTTGGTAGTGGTGCGGAAAAAGGATGGCAAGGTCAGACTGTGCGTGGATTACCACAAGCTTAATCGCAAGGTCAAGAGAGACCAGTTTCCTTTGCCACGTATTAACGAGACGCTGGATGCTCTAGGAGGTGCACAGATGTTTTCAACACTCGATCTTGCGTCGGCGTACCACCAGGTGGAAGTCGCTCCAGCGGATAGGCACAAAACGGCATTCACAACCCCTATGGGGCTCTACGAATTCCTTAGAATGCCGTTTGGACTTTTGAATAGCCCGGCTACTTGGTCAAGACTTATGGGTAATATCTTTCGTGAGGACATTCTACCGACCTTGCTTGTTTACCTGGACGATGTGATCGTCTTTAGCGGTACACTGGAGGAGCATCTCGAACGACTGGAGAATGTGTTTCGGAAGCTTGCCACTAACGGGCTAAAACTGGAACCGGGCAAATGTATGTTTCTCAGAGAGAAAGTGCGGTTCCTTGGGCATGTTATTTCCAAAGAGGGAGTGGCTACGGATCCAGACAAGTTGTCGGCTGTAAGGGACTAGCCACACCCTACCACACAGCGTGAGCTAAAACAGTTCCTTGGATTCGTATCCTATTATAGGAGATTTGTGAAGGGGTTCGCCACGATTGCCAGACCTCTCCACAAGTTGGATGCTTCCCTTCAAGGATCCACTGTAAGAGGTAAACGGTTCAGACGCAGCATTCCCATTGGAACACATTGGGGACCCGAGCATGACTCCGCTTTTCAAGAGTTGAAGAGACAACTTGTCTGTACCAGTTGTATTGGCGTTTCCTGACTTTAGTCGACGCTTCATCCTAGAAACGGACGCCTCGCATGAAGGCTTAGGGGCAGTGCTCAGCCAGGAGTATGAAGGACGACTGAGGGCCATCACATACGCCAGCCGTGCGTTGCTATAGCTCTAAGCGACTAGAAATGTTGGCGCTTAAGTGGGCTGTTACTGAAAAGCTGCGTGAATACCTCCAGGACAGTGAGTTTGTAGTCTTCACATTCAACAATCCACTTTGCTACCTGATGTCGACCAGTAAGCTACCAGCCGTGGAACAGCGATGGGCGTCTGCCCTAGCACCCTTCAATTTCACAATTAAGTACCGCCCTGGAAAGAGAAACACCAACGCGGATGCACTTTCAAGACAAAGTTGTAGACCATGGGATACTGACTCCGCCATGACGTGTGAACTCGAAGTCCCAGAATTTCTTGCAAGAGTGGTGAACACTACAGTTTTACCTCTGGAAGTGCAAGAGAGCGCAATTAGTGAAGCACTAGAGGCCGACCATGAAATGGAGCCTGAGAGACGCAAAGCTACCATCTTACCAGAGATTGATAACTCCAGCCTAGGGGATTTACAGAGGAATGACCCAGTCATAGGGCCAGTGTATCGGTCAGTGCTCCAGCAGCAGAAACCCAGCTTGAGATGCAGACGAGAGGAAGATCCGCTGACAAAACTGTTGTACCAACAGTGGGAACGGCTGAAGATGGAGGATCAAGTCCTCAAGCGTGAGCTAATTCACCCACATAGCGGGAAGATGAAACAAGTTGTCCTACCAAGTGTGTTGAAGGATAAGGTCTTGCATGGGTGTCTTGTTGCTCATGGTCATCAAGGCCTGGAAAGGACGGAAAATACCATCAGATCGAGATGTTACTGGCCACGTATGTCAAAGGACATCAAGGACTTCCTCGATACTTGTTCAAGATGTGTACTTGCGAAGAAGGAGAAGGTTAGGACACCCTTGGGGAGTCTCCGAGCAACAAAACCCTTGGAGGTCGTGGCGATCTACTTTACGATTCTGGAACCTTCAGCAGATGGCAAGGAGAACGTGTTAATCATGACAGATGTGTTCACCAAGTGGACAGTCGCGGTCGCCACAAGGGACCAGAAGGCTGTTACTGTAGCCAGAACATTAGTGCGAGAGTGGTTCCATCGCTATGGTGCACCGCAACGTATCCACTCCGACCAAGGGAGAGATTTTGAAGCGAACATCGTCAGACACTTGTGTCACTTGTATGGTATTCAACGTTCCCATACGACGCCGTACCATCCAGCCGGTAACGGCCAGGCAGAGCGGTTTAACCGCACAATGCATGACTTGCTCAGGACATTAGAACCCAAGAAGAAGCGGCGATTGTCAGACTACTTAGGAGAGGTGGTCTTTGCATACAACACGGCCATACACTCTTCTACAGGACACAGTCCCTTTTTCCTCATGTATGGCAGGGAGCCTCGACTGCCAGTAGATTCCTTGTTTGGTAACCCAGCTAGGAACCCATAGAATACAAGGATTGGACTGAACAGCACCGAGAAAAACTGAGAGATATGTACGAGACTGTCCAGCGAAGATTGGCGGAGATGGGCGAACGCCAAAAGAAACATTATGACAGGAGGACCAAACCTGCACCGCTAGTCATTGGTCAATACGTGTACTTGCGTGATAGATCAATCCGTGGTAGACAGAAGATTCAGGACGCTTACCATCCGGCAGTGTGGCAGATTCTAGACCAACTACCTGGTAAGGATGTCTACAAGGTACAGAAGACAAATGGTTCTGCACCCAAATGGGTTAATCGCAGTGAGTTGAGGGAGGCTCTCCCTACAACTTCCGATACTTCACCGGGTGAGACCATACCACAGAATGACCCCGAGACGGCGCCAGATCTTGACGATGATCATTGGATAGTCGAATATCAGTCAGGACCGACCCAGGACGAACCGATACCCATCATGGTTCAGCGGGATGATACATCCAGAGAGGACCAAGATGTTCGATGCAGCGGATTGCGGAGGACCGATCGTCGTAATGCAGGTTTCCATTCAAATATCGGACATTGGCCACGGTCAATTTTGGAATCAGTCAGACCACAAACCAATAGTGTCAGTGTTGAATTTAGACAGCAAAAAGAGACTACCGTGTAAGGTTTACATTCCGTAAGTTGTTGTATGCTAGCTATACTTTATGTTGCTGATGATTCTTTGGTTCACAAGGTAATGTGTAATTCAAGATTAATCCGTTTGCTCGAGGTCGTAGCAAACAAAGGGTAGTGGTAGATGTAACAGGACGTATAAATGCGTAGGAGCAGGGACCAGTCTATAATGTAATATGCTATTTAAACGCTTATGAGCAAGGAGCCAGTCTGCGGAAGTTGCATCAGCTTGTTTTTGTCTGATCTCGCCATGTTGTTTGATTGAGAGCGCGGGTGAAGCCTCTCTCGAAGTCTTTCTCAGTAGAAATACATTTCCAGACTGAAAGTTCGTTGCATGTTAGTATTGTTTGGTACATTAATAGCCCAGCTAGCATGAGAGATATTGTTTTTAAGTTGTCATGCTGTGTAAGTCGTGTAACAGACGCAGATGAATAATTAAGGGGGAAGGCTTATGTTGACGGACCAGCCCGCCATATTTGAATAATTTTCTGCGTAATATACCAGGTTTAAAGCCACTGTCAGATGCGGTGAGGCTGTAATATTAACTGTTGAGAGTAAAATGACGTAACAATTATATGTGAGGCCCTGGATTGATGGTGTTCTCTATATATATATTTTATGAAAGATGCGATGTTATCAGCACCTAAAATCTTGTTGAAGTTGGCATGTCCAATGAGAGCCGTTACGTCAGTAGTAATATGTAGGGATATTTGTTGGAGTAATCCTTCCTTGAACTGATTTTTGTTACTGTCAGAGATATAAGCCAGTGGATTGTGTACCCCAGTTTATTATCATGTTAGCAGAGAGAGAGAGAGAGAGCTATTATATCAGTAACTGGTGTACTATTGGTGTACTTAGTATACAATACTATGAAGGAATGTGCCATTGTGATGTTTCTACTGTTGTTCATTGACCATGGAGTCAAAGACAGTAAAGAGGATTATTAATATGCTGAGAGGTTTGTCCTATGAGAGTTGAGTTGATACATATTATCCCTTTTATTGTGAATGTAGTAAAGTTGTCCAGTACATATTATCAGAAGGACATTTGATATCAGGAATGCTACTATTGTTATGAATAATGGGATATTATAAACAGAGCGTTGAGGGTAAAGTAATGGCTTATTAAGAGTTATATATGTCGAGTCATGAGACATTTGTCTATAATAGGCATAGGGTGTCTATTGTCTGTTGAGATATGAGATACCATCGAAGGCTTAATCAGGTAAGCTAACCACTTTATGTTGTATATCTATAATGGGTATTATGATGCATGTTATGTGAAGATGAACCATGCAAGCGTCTAACGCATTTTTCTTTTGTATTTGTTGCAGACGTCAACCACCTTTGTTTTACTGTGTATTCGCTACTGAGAAACAAACTTGTGTATCTACTGACATTAAACAGTGTATGAACGGCACAAACTGTGTTGTTGGCCTATATCGAACTCAAGAGGGAGTAGATTGTGTGATTGAGACTCAACCCAAGTGCAATATACTTGCTCCCGACCGTTTACATATATATATATATATATATATATATATATATATATATATATATATTCAGATACAGCTTCAACAACTGAGAACAATTGGGGTAATGGTCTCTGAATCAGAACACAACACGTACAGTTTGTCACCAATTCTAACTAAAATCTTTCTCTCAGAGTGTTATATTGCATAAAGCATCATACCTGCCATCAATATTACAGGGTAAAATGGCTGTTTTGGGGGTACCGATTATCAGACGATCCGTTCGTTCTACTCAGTCCGTAGGCTGTCGCTCTTCCTTTCCGCTCTTTAATTTGCCTCACCGGTGTGGTCATAAAAGCAATATTTACCGATCTACCCAGTCACTTTTGTTTACACTGAGAAATAAAAGGCTTTTTCTAAAGATCCTTTAGTATTTCTGAGAACGGACGCCTTTACCTGGCATCATGTTTCGATCATGTAGAATATACAGCAAATTAGTATATGGGGGGGGGGGGGTCTACCTGCAGCGATAAGTAACAAAGCCTTCGGCCAAGATGACTAAAATAAATAAACTCTCCTATATAGATTTTCTAGTATACCTGGCGGTTATTAAAAGTCAGATCATGCACGGTTGTAACTCAACAGCTATTGTGTATCCAGTATTCAAAGCTTTAGATCCTATTTATATTTTTGTGGTTTTATTTGCCTGAAGCTGCATCCCGCAAGTGCAACAACTTTGCATTAAAGTTACATCACATCAATAGCCCGATCTGCCATTCCAAACGTCTGGTATTTTAAAATTGACTCCCGTCGTTCACGGCTTATCCCGGCACATGACATATATGCGGGGAACTGTCGGTTTTTCAGACTTATCTATGGGATTCTTTGCTACCATTGCGCAGAGCCCCGCACAACGCGCACTCAGCATCCACTCATCTTGCTACTATTATGCGCTCAAAGGCTATTGAGCGCAAAGTGCGCGGTAGCAAATAGCAGTCGCACAGTAGCATTTGCTACCCTTGCGCTTTGCTTGCCACATCGCGCAATGAGCTGCAACTGGACTTGCTACCATCAGACACAAACCGCCTCATACGCGCAAACTGCGCGGTAGCAAATCAGAACTGCGCGGTAGCAAATGGCTGTCATCGCAATGCGCATTGTGCGCGGTAGCAAACGACCTGCGCGGTAGCAAGTTGCTTTCAGCTCCTATGCATGGGGGCTATGTCTTTGCGATCGCAAAATTCTGCTACTATTAACGTAGTGCAAGTCTTCACTGTCAGAGGTCGCTCGGACACGATCACACAAAGCAATATGCGCGGTAGCAGTTAACTGTCGCAAAGTAACAAACAGATGTGCGCGTTAGCAAAGGCCATGGGCCATATTAAGCTGCGATCGCAATGTGCGCGCTAGCAAACAGACCTGCGCGGTAGCAAGTTGCTTTCAGCTCCTATGCATGGGGACTATGTCTTTGCGATCGCAAATTCTGCGACTATTAACGTAGTGCAAGTCTTTACTGTCAGAGGTCGCTCGGACACGACCACTCAAAGCAATATGCGCGGTAGCAATTAACTGTCGCAAAGTAGCAAACAGATGTGCGCGTTAGCAAATGCCATGGGTCATATTCAGCTGCGATCGCAATGCGCAATGTGCGCGGTAGCAAACAGACCAGCGTGGTAGGACGTTGTTTTTGCCTGCTGCCATGGGGACTGAATTTGCGATCGCAAATTCTGCTATTGTAAACGTGTTACAAGTATTTGCTGCTAGGGGTCGCTCGGACCCGACTATTCAAAGCAATATGCGCGGGAGCAATTGACTGTCGCAAAGTAGCAAGTACATATGCGCGGTAGCAAGTGGCATCGACCATTTTTAGCTGCGATTGCAATGCGCAATCTGCGCGGTAGCAAATCAGATATGCGCGGTAGCGAGAACCTCAGGGAGGCTATCTATTGCGATCGAAACTTTTGATGCTATAGTTTCAGTCCAATCTTTGTAACCATAGGTCGACCGGATAGGCCTGCAACAAGCTTTGCACTAGGCGCGTAAGGAATTAGTAGTCGCATTGACCTGCGCAGTAGCAGGGTTTACTGGCCATATTAACTAGCGACAGCAAAGCGCAATGTGCACGGTGGCTAAGACACCTGCGAAATAGCAAGTTCTGTTACTGACTAATCAGAGACATAATTCTTGAACAATATATGCTACAGTAAATTGCATTTTTTTTTATTCAATAACTAATGATGTATTAATATTTAATTTTGAAAAACAAAACCTTTGTCGCCCTTCTCTTACAAAATCTTCGTGGTTTGAACATATTTATATTAACAGGATTACAAAGTAGCCATTGGCTAATAGACATGCTCTTCTGTAAGCATGTATAACATGTTAACAATGACGATCACAACATATAAACATATACGCATAAGGTGACTTTTAAGCATAAGGTGACATATATGCACGTGCTAAAATATATACAACATAATATAGGCGACAAATAATCTTACAGAATGACTAAACATTAACTGACGTGAAAACAATATAGCAGGATAACCGTTTACTATATTCTGCACTAGAAGCGGGTTCAAGATAAAAGTGGTGAGGCACTCTGGTATATATACATTGTATCACTTAAAAAAGTTTTGTTTGTGTATAATAAACCGTGTTAAGGCTATGCGTATCTTATCTCTTTGAAAGTCTGATGCGGGAATTCTCATATGTAATATGAACTCTTTCACTTTTCGTTTTCAGTTTTAGTTGTAGGGTCAAGTCTGATACAGAAATTTACATCGTATTTTTCTTCGTCAAATGCTGTTTCAATGAACATGAACATGTCGGATCGATTTCGGGTGTACCTTGAACATTGTAATAAATAGTGTTGCGTGCTTTACTTCAGCTGCAGTATACAGTTACATATTGGGCTCTCCGTTTTCCCGGTTTTCAATAAGTACGTACTGAGTCATGGGACAAGCTTCGAATCTATTGATAATTATCTCTTCTTTTCTGACGGAAAAATAGAAACATGTGCCTCCTGGTTTCTTGGTTTTGAATAAATTAATTTTCAGGGCGCGCTCGAAAAAATTAAAACAATTAATCTTTCTTATTTCAATGGGCAATTTATTCCATATTTTACACGAACTTGGCAAAAAAGATTTTTTATTGTTCATTTAGCATAGGTGGTACAATGTGTTGTTTTTATTTCGTAGATTATAAGAGTTGGAATCGTCGCGCCCCCTGGAATTAGTTTCCTCTAGTAAATTGGCGATAGCTTATTGACCATTTTTGAAAATGTGAGAAATATTTCGAAATCTCTTCTTAAGGACAGTTGAGGCCAATGCAGCTCATCCTACATTTTGTTCGAGTAGTTGTGATTAAAGCGCCGGTGCAGATACGTGCGGCTCTTCTCTGTATGCTTTCTACTTGATTAGTTTCTTTCGCTGTGCAGCTCTTATATACTTGTGACCCGTATTCTAAAACAGCAAGAAACATTGTTTTGTACAACCGTTCCAGTATTTTCATAGTCATGTTGAATTTATAATATTTTAAAATGGCATTTTTTGGAAGTTTTAAGACCAAAAAATGATTATTTTGTTCGAACAATGACAAGTCTTTTGTTAGTATATCCCCGAGGTGTTTTACGCTGGTCATGTCATTCAGTTTGACGTCATCAAAATACAGCAGTGGATGAGTATTGTACGAATTTTACTTGACAAACATATAACTTTAGTTTTCGTTGGGTTCATTTGTAAATGCCATTTCTTAGCCCACTGGCTCAAGCGCTGCAAGTCACTGTTGAGAGAATCTGCTGAATCGTCCGGGTTGTCAGTAACAGAATATATACAGGTGTAATCAGCTTACATTTTAATATTATTTTTTATGTGCAATTCAATATCGCTAACATAAACAAGAAACAAGAGAAGTCCCAGTATAGAACCCTGCGGCACACCTGAAAAAATATATATATATTAACTATTTGACTCTGAGCCCTCTAGAACTACGCATTGTTTACAATTAGTTAAGTAGCTTTCAGTAAATTTAAACAGAGACCCTGTTCTTCTGAAGCATTCTACTTGCTTCTATGCTGGTCGAGGCATAGAAGTCGGCTTACGTGACCCCATTAAATTGATGTACCGATTTCAAATGACCCCCCGTTCAGATTACCGGGGGGGGGGGGGTAATCTGAGATTACCCCCTCCAATTTCAGATTACCCCCCCCCCCCCCCCATTGATTAATTATGATTATTTAGATGCTTATCTTAACTACATTACCTTAAGTAACCTGAAAACAACAACAAAAAAACAACAACTACTTCTACTAGTACTACTACTTTTTATAATAATAACAATAGAAAAAATAGCGATGATAATTATTATCATCAAATTTTCATTATACCTGTAATACAAAAGGTACAAAACATTCTCTCTCCATTTAAATTATAAATACACAAACTATTAATGAAACATACAGTCTTGCACATTCACTGGGTATGATAATTACATCCATAATTTAAATGCTATCTTTCGTGATCATGAAGTACGGCAACTGGCAAGCATACTGCAGCTATCTTCCTGGCTTGTTTAGTGAGGTCGTTGAAGTCGGACATTAGGTTTGTACATGGAAAAAATGGTAGACAGTTTATTTTGGTTTTTATTCGAAACAATTACTTCTTTGGAAAGACAAAATAAAAAACCCGCTAAAATTCGATCGGAGGAAATTTTGACGAATTTAAATTATAAAAATATGACATAAAAAGTCCCGTATTTTGTCATGGTAGAAGAACAATTTATACATAATTTATCGCGTGTTATATGTATTTTTAATATGTCGTGTCTCTATGTTGTAGTTGCCCACTTGAATGGTTTTCCTTCTTTTATTTTAACATAAATCAATGTTTAACATATAAAATATATTTATTTTAGTGTTCCAAAGCCACTGATTATTAATAATTTTTAATTTTAGACCGCTGAAACTGTTAGTGAGAGAGAGAGAGATAGAGAGAGAGAGAGAGAATATTTTTTAAGACATAAAAGTAAAGCATCCATACTAAATATATTCAATATGTTTGTCAATATTTTTGTTTTTATTATGTCTAGGGACTGTTGTTAAGGATTTTAATGCGCCGACACAACAGCCCCCTGTGCATGAAACATGGAGAGAGAGAGAGAAAATGTACATAAATATGGTGGTTAAATGATTATACATTCTTAATATTTGAGACTATATGTTTTAATGAGAAAATTGGCAACAAACTCGGAAGATTTACAACTTGAATTACTGAAATTATAGATTGTTATTGGTAAAAGCTAATTTTTTTTGGCTTAGACTAATTCTCGTTTCGTTCGTGTGTCATAGTCCTTGTTGAAAAATTAAATATTTGTAAATATTTGGATACTGATTCATGGCAGTAATTATAGTCAAATTTTAATATATTTAGTCTGAAGATGTCGTTAATTTTTAGGATTTTTAATAATTTAACAATCGGTTCACTGTTGGCATTGTATTTGCTATTTGTGATAATTCTTATAGCTTTTTTTGGAGTGAGTCAATCTCGTGTGTGAACAGAATTCGTCCCCAGGCTTCAACCATTTATTTCACGTCTGATGTGAAACTTGGGAGTTTCAAGAAACCTATTACTGACTGCGAAAATAATAAAATAAGAGATAAAATGATATACAGTGAAACCCCTCTGGGGAAGACATTCACGGGACTGGACAATTTGTTCGTTGTAGCGGGGTGTCCGCCCCAGAGGGAGTCGGGCCCAGGAAGTCCGGCTGCGGCAACATGTCGGAGACTCAAGTATTGGATTTTATCAACCATAAACACCGGTATTTTTCCTTTAAAATAAACCTTAATTATATGTTACAGCCCGTCAAAACAAAGCTGAAAAAAGTTCAACTCTCTCCGCTTTGCAGCGCCGCAAAAGTGCTAAGCCGTTTATTTGCAGCGCTTTGCGGCGCAGGGCAGCGTTCGGTGTGGCCTGCCCTTAATGGGGTTTAAAAAGTAGTAAAAACGCTCCGTCGGCCCAAAATGTGTCCGTTAGGTGTCCGCCTGCAACCCGCGGTTTCACTGTATCATAAAGCGAATAAGTGTCACACACACACACACACACATATATAGGATATAGACGTGAATGTAACTTGTTCCTTGTAGCAATATGTGATGTGAATATAGATTTCATTAATAAAGAGGAAAGTCAGTATCATTTTCCTATTATCGCTTACATGCACCTGCTTTTCATTGAAGTACTGACGTGCATGCGTATAAACATTTCTAATCAAGTCGTTAAAGGCAAAACAACAAATATACAATGCATTTATTTTTATAAATCATCAAGGTTATATTTGAACTTTGATTCATATCCCTATTCGTTAGCAATCAATGTTTTACATCGATACGACCGATACAGCATGCAACGCATTTCGGTTATCGTATCGATGTCGCGTATCGATTCGTATCGATATTTCGATATATTGATACAGCCCTAGTTTCTATCTTACAAACTGCCTGCAATTATAAATGAATACACCTGCCAAGTTAATTAAAATGGGATGTGAGTAACGTTTTGAGATAATACGTGTTACGAAGAGGTTACGGACAGAGAGACCCATGTACGGCCCGACGGAGCTGACCACTATATCACCAGCCAGATGAGGATGTGGTAAATAAATATATCTGGAGCGGTGATCTCCTAGCTACTTACACAAAAAGTAATCATATCAGCTTGATCGGTGAGGGGGACAATCTGAAATGTAGGGGGGTAACCTGAAATCAGGTTCAGGCTACCCCCGGGGGTAATCTGAAATCGATTTCAGATTAATGGGGGGTAACCTGAGAGGGGGGGGGGCGTAATCTTAAGTCCTTGCATCGGTATAAATATCATGACAGAGTGCAAATATTACATTAATGTCAGAATCGTTCTTATATGAATCTTCTGTTTATACACAATATTGCACATTTATTTTGGGGTTGGTCACATGTTTGTCTGTAAAACTTTCTCCATTAATTCATATTTGGTGATTAGCATTAGTTCTAATTCTGATGAACATCCAACACTTTCAGGATTAGAACTGTCCAGATTTCATTCCAATGTCCTGATTTCAGGTACTTATGCATTACTCTATAATAATTTATATCTCGCAGAAATTCTATATGTTTATATTTATAATATAAAGTCACTGATTCATGTGTGATGCATTTGCTGTTCACTTCTCTTACTTCATTGCATTGCTGTTGTCCGTTCCATCTATGTCTCTACATGTTATATTAAAATATTAAGGTATCCTGTAGCCTGGATGTAGCATATATTAATAGTGACAACGACTTACTGGAGTATTCACACCTGAAGGGTTAGGGTAACCCGTATCCCAGATATACCTTATATTAATACTTCCTGGAGTATAGTCTGATTGGTGATTTAAAATTTGAAGGGTTAGGGTAAACCGTATCCCAGATATACCATTTATTATTAGTTAAAAAGACTAATTCGAGTAATTCAAGTTTGAAGGCGGAGGTTAACCCGTATCTTGCATTTAGCATATATTAATAGTGACAAACACTCCAGTATTCATGCATAAAGGGTTCAGGTAACCCATATCCTAGATTCAGCACATTTTAATAGTGAACAACACTTACTGGAGTATTTAATGGCAGAAGGGTTTGAGTAACCTATATCCCGGATATAGCATATATCACCAGTGAGGAGCACTGACTGGAGTATTTCATGTCCGTAGGTAAGGTTACCTGTATCCTTGAACAGCATATATTAATATTTACTAACAATATCTCTAGTATTTTATGTCGAAGACTAAGGGTCACCCTGTCTGTAATATACCATATATTAACAGTGATAAACACATTGGTTATTTCTTGTCTGAAGGGTTAGGGTAACCCATAACCGTATAAAGCGTATATTATTGCCCAAAAACAATTTTTGCAGTTCATCAATTGCTAAATATTTATTGTGCTAAAAAAATCAACTCGCATCCCCTTCTTTAAACTTTTATTTTACATACAGACTTCATTCAATTTTTATATGACTTATGCAGTCTCCCTGCTATGTTTTTGACTTCTTCATAGGGCCAATGATATAAATGTCTGTAATATATACAGTACATGACCCGCTCCATTTATATTAACACATACAATGGTTAAAAATATTCATAAGTTTCTTTACATCACTTCCACTAACACATATAGCAGTAACTCATCTTTTTTTTTAAATAGAAAGATGTTTTGCCTTGGCAGTTGCCACAGTATCCATAAAAATTATTTGCTCTACTTCTTGGCTTGCCCCCCCCCCCCAACTATATTTACATCCTCACACTAACCACATATCCACAACAATAGGGTGTTATATTATGCCGCTTATACAAACAACTTATAATACAGTGTTTCTCTGACGTGTCCTTCTGATCCTAGGATAGTTTTATTTAATTACTCCACTTTTTTAATGACAGATTTTTATGTTTTTTTTGGCTTATTATTGTCAACAGATGCCCAATTCTTTATCCAATTGAGACAATTTACAACAGATAACACATTACATTCATGATGTAAGAAATCTTTCTGTACAGTTTGTGTTTTGCAAAAATCATATGCATATACAAGGCTAATATATTGCAGATGGGTTCAATACGTGTTACATTATGGACAACTTGCAACATGACTCCTGTGTGATGCACTTAGTTTAATATCCCTTTTATTGAAGATGAGCTTAGATACCAAAATTGTGCTTAATAATGTTCCAAAGTCAGTACCAAAATTATTGGTAATTCTTGGCCCATAAGATAAGGCTACATTCAACATTCTCAGGAGAGACATTTTATAATGCCCTGGATCAATGCTACTGCTCCGTCATCACCCCAATGTGGATTGAACATGGGTGTTCCTAGCATGTACTGCCTCTTGCAACAACCATATTTCATGTCCGAAGGGTTAGGGTAACCCGTTTCCCGGATATAGAACACTTACTGGAGTATTTCTTGTCCGAAGGGTTAGGGTAACCCGTATCCCGGATATAGCATATATGAATAGTGACAAACACTTACTGGAGTATTTCACGCCCGAGTGATAGGGAACCCTTATCCTGGATAGAGCATATATTAATAGTGACAAACACTTAAAGTTGTATGTCATGCCCGAAGGGTTAGGGTAACCAATTTTCCGGATATTGCATATATTATAAGTGACAAACACTTACTGGAGTATTTCATGCCCGACGGGTTAGGGTCCCCGTATCCCAGATAAAGCATATATTAATAGTGACAAATACCCACTGGAGTATTTCATGCATGAAGGGTTAGGGTAACCCGTATCCTAGATATAGCATATATTATTAGCGACAAACATTTATAGGAGTAAGTCATGCCTGAAAGGTTAGGGTAACCCGTATCCCGGATATAGCATATATTAATAGGGACAAACACTCACTGGAGTATTTCATGCCCGAAGGGTTAGGGTAACCCGTATCCTGAATATAGCATATATTAATAGTGACAAACACCTACTGGAGTATTTCATGCCCAAAGGGTTAGGGTAACCCGTATCCTGGATATAGCATATATGAATAGTGACAAAAACTTACTGGAGTATTTCACGCCCGAGTGATAGGGAACCCTTATCCTGGATAGAGCATATATTAATAGTGACAAACACTTAAAGTTGTATGTCATGCCCGAAGGGTTAGGGTAACCCGTCTTCCGGATATTGCATATATTATAAGTGACAAACACTTACTGGAGTATTTCATGCCCGAAGGGTTAGGGTAACCCGTATCCCGGATATAGCATATATTAATAATGACAAACACCTACTGGATTATTTCATGCCCAAAGGGTTAGGGTAACCCGTATCCTGGTTATAGCATATATGAATAGTGACAAACACTTAAAGTTGTATGTCATGCCCGAAGGGTTAGGGTAACCCGTTTTCCGGATATTGCATATATTATAAGTGACAAACACTAACTGTAGTATTTCATGCCCGCAGGGTTAGGGTTACCCGTATCCCGGATATAGCATATATTAATAGTGACAAACACGGGGGTATTTTATGCCCAAAGGGTTAGGGTAACCCTTATCTTGGATATAGCATATATGAATAGTGACAAACCCTTAAAGGAGTATTTCACGCCCGAAGGTTAGGGAACCCTTATCCGGATAGAGCATATATTAATAGTGACAAACACTTAAAGGGGTATGTCATGCCCGAAGGGTTAGGGTAACCTGTTTCCCGGATATTGCATATATTATAAGTGACAAACACTTACTGGAGTATTTCATGCCCGAAGGGTTAGCGTAACCCGTATCCCGGATATAGCATATATTAAAAGTGACAAAAACTCACTGGAGTATTTCATGCCGTTACCCCAGATATAGCACATATTAATAATGACAAAAACTTTGTGGAGTATTTCATGCCCGAAGTGTTAGTGTAACCCGTATCTGAGATATAGCATACAATAATAGTGACATACACTTACTGGAGTATTTCATACCCGAAGGGTTAGGGTAAACCGTTTCCCGGATATAGCATATATTAATAGTGACAAACACTTACGGAGTTATTTTATGCCCGAAGGGTTAGGGTAACCCGTACTCCGGATATGGCATATATTATAAGTGACAAACACTTACTGGAGTTTTTCATGCCCGAAGGGTTAGGGTAACCCATATCCCAGATATATCATATATTAATAGTGACAAACACCCACTGGAGTATTTCATGCCCGAAGGGTTAGGGTAACCCGTATTCTAGATATACCATATATTAATAGCGACAAACATTTATAGGAGTAAGTAATGCCTGAAGGAGGGTTAGGGTAACCCGTATCCCGGATGTAGCATATATTAATAGGGACAAACACTTACTGGAATATTTCATTCCCGGAGGGTAAACCTAACCCATATCCTGGATATACCATATATTTATAGTGACAAACATTTAAAGGGGTATGTCATGCCCGAAGGGTTAGGGTAACCCGTATTCCGAGTTTGACATATATTATAAGTGACAAACACTTACTGGTGTATATCGTGCTCGAAGGATTAGGGTAACCAGTATCCCGGATGTAGCATATATTAATAGTGACAAAGACCTACTGCAGTATTTCATGCAAAATAGGTTAGGGTAACCCTTGTTCCAGATATAGCATATATATTTTAGTAGTGACAAACACTTACTGGAGTATTTTATGCCAGAATGGTAAGGGTAACCCATATCCCGGATTAGCTTTTATTAAATGTAACAAATACTTATTAGGGTATTACATGCGAGAAGGTTATGGATCCCCGTATCCCAGATATATCATATATTTATAGTAACACACACTTACTTGGGATTTTCATACACAAAGGGTTAGGGGAAACTCTATCCTGGATATAGCATATATTAATAGTGACAAACACCTACTGGAGTATTTCATGCCCAAAGGGTTAGGGTAACCCGTATCCTTGATATAGCATATGTTAATAATGACAAACTTTTACTGTAGTATTTAATACCCAAGGGGTTTGGTAACCCGTATCCTAGATATAGCATATATTAATAGTAACAAACACTTACTGGAGTATTTCATGCCCGAAGGGTTAGGTAACCCGTATCTCGGATATAGCATATATAAATAGTGACAAACACTTACTGGAGTATTTCATGCCCAAAGGGTTAGGTAACCCGTATCCTAGATATACCATATATTAATAATGACAAACACTTACTGGAGTATTTCATACCCGAAGGGTAAGGGTTACCTGTTTCCAGGATATAGCATACAATAATAGTGACATACACTTACTGGAGTATTTATACCCGAAGGGTTAGGGTAACCCGTATCCTGGATATAGCATATATTAATAGTGACAAACACTCACTGGAGTATTTCATGCCCGAAGGGTTAGGGTAACCCTTATCAAGGATATAGCATATATGAATAGTGACAAACACTTACTGGGGTATTTTATGCCCGAAGGGTTATGGTAACCCTTATCCAGGATATAGCATATATGAATAGTGACAAACACTTACAGGAGTATTTCACGCCCGAGGGTTAGGGAACCCGTATCCTGGATAGAGCATATATTAATAGTGACAAACACTCAAAGGGGTGTGTCATGCCCGAAGGGTTAGGGTAACCCGTATTCCGGATATAGCATATTTTATAAGTGACAAACACTTACTGGTGTATATCATGCTCGAAGGATTAGTGTAGACCGTATCCCGGATGTAGCATATATTAATAGTGACAAACACCTTATGGAGTATTTCATGGAAAATAAAGTAACCCGTGTTCCAGATATAGCACATATATTTTAATAGTGATAAACAGCTACTGGAGTATTTTATGCCAGAATGGTAAGGGTAACCCATGTCCCCTGATAGCATTTATTAAATGTAACAAATACTTATTCGGGTATTTCATGCGAGAAGGGTTATGGATCCCCGTATCCCAGATATATCAATTATATATAGTAACACACACTTACTGCGGTTTTCCATACACAAAGGGTTAGGGTAAACCGTATCCCGGATATAGCATATATTAATAGTGGCAAACACCTTCTGGAGTATTTTATGCTCGAAGGTTTAGGGTTACCCGTATCCTGGATAAAGCATATATTAATAGTGACAATCACCTACTGGAGTATTTCATGCACAATGGGTTAGGGTAACCCGTATCCTGGATTTAGCATATAATAATACTGACACACACTTACTGGAGTATTTCATGCCCGAAGGGTTACGGTAACTTGTATCCCAGATATAGCATATATTAATAGTGACAAACACCTAGTGGAGTATTCCATGCCCGAAGGGTTAGGGTTACCCGTATCCTGGATAAAGCATATTTTAATAGTGACAAACACTTACAGCAGTATTTCACGCCCGAGGGTTAGGAAACCCTTATCCTGGATAGAGCATATATTAATAGTGACAAACACTTAAAGGGGTATGTCATGCCCGAAGGGTTAGGGTAACCCGTATTCCGGATATAGCATATATTAATAGTGACAAACACTCACTGGAGTTTTCATGCCCGAAGGGTTAGGGTAACCCGTATCCTAGATATAGCATATATTAATAGTGACAAACACTTGTAGGAGTAAGTCATGCCTGAAGGGTTAGTATAACCCGTATCCCGGATATAGCATATATAAATGGTGACAAACATTACTGGAATATTTCATGTCCGAAGGCTAGGGTAATCCGTATACCGGATATAGCATATATTAATAGTGACAAACACTTACTGGAGTAAGTCATGCCTGAAGGGTTAGGGTAACCCGTATCCCGGATGTAGCATATATTAATAGGGAAAAACACTTACTGGAATATTTCATTCCCGGAGGGTAAACCTAACCCGTATCCCGGATATACCATATATTTATAGTGACAAACACTTATTGGAGTATTTCATGTACAAAGTGTAAGGTTAACTCATATCCCGGATAAAGCATATACTGATAGTGACTAAGACATACTGGAGTATTTCATGTCCTAAGGTTTAGAGTAACCCGTACCCCGGATATAGCATATATTAATATTGACAAACACCTACTGGAGTATTTCATGCCCAAAGGGTTAGGGTAACCCGTATCCTGGATTTAGCATATATGAATAGTGACAAACACTTACAGGAGTATTTCACGCCCGAGGGTTAGGGAACTCTTATCCTGGATAGAGCATATATTAATAGTGACAAACACTCAAAGGGGTATGTCATGCCCGAAGGGTTAGGGTAACCCGTATTCCGGATATAGCATATTTTATAAGTGACAAACACTTACTGATGTATATCATGCTCGAAGGATTAGGGTAAACCGTATCCCGGATGTAGCATATATTAATAGTGACAAACACCTAATGGAGTATTTCATGCAAAAAAGAGTAACCCGTGTTCCAGATATAACATATCTATTTTAATAGTGATAAACAGCTACTGGAGTATTTCATGATTGAGTGGTAAGGGTAACCCATATCCCGGATAGCATTTATAAACGTAACAAATACTTATTCGGGTATTTCATGGGAGAAGGGTTATGGATCCCCATATCCCAGATATATCAATTATTAATAGGAACACGCACTAACTGGGGTTTTCCATACACAAAGGGTTAGGGTAAACCGTATCCCGGATATAGCATATATTAATAGTGACAAACACCTACTGGAGTATTTTATGCCCGAAGGTTTATTTTTACCCGTATCCTGGATAAAGCATATATTAATAGTGACAAACACCTACTGGAGAATTTCATGCCCAAAGGGTTAGGGTAACGCGTATCCTGGATTTAGCATATAATAATATTGACAAACACTTACTGGAGTATTTCATCCCCGAAGGGTTACGGTAACCCGTATCCCAGATATAGCATATATTAACAGTGACTAACACCTACTAGAGTATTTCATGCCCGAAGGGTTAGGGTAACCCGTATCCCGGATATAGCATATATTAATAGTGACAAACACCTACCTGGATTTAGCATATAATAATAACGACAAACACTTATTTGAGTATTTCATGCCCGAAGGGTTACGGTAACCCGTATCCTGGATATAGCATGTATTCATAGTGGCAAACACGTACCGGAGTATTTCATACCCGAAGGGTTAGGGTAACCCGTTTCCCGGATATAGCAAATACCAATAGTGACAAACAATTACAGGAGTATTTCACGCCCGAGGGTTAGGGAACCCTTATCCTGGATAGAGCATATATTAAAAGTGACAAACATTTAAAGGGGTATGTCATGCCCGAAGGGTTAGGGTAACCCGTATTCCGGATATAGCATATATAAGTGACAAACACTTACTGGAGTATTTCATGCCCGAAGGGTTAGGGTAACCCGTATCCCGGATAAAGCATATGTTAATAGTGACAAACACTCACTGGAGTATTTCATGCCCGAAGGGTTAGGGTAACCCGTATCCCGTATATAGCATATATTAATAGTGGCAAACACTTACTGGAGTATTTCATGAACGAAGGGTTAGGGTTATCCGTATCTCAGATATAGCAAACATTAATAGTGACATACACTTACTGGGGTATTTAATGCCCTAAGGGTTAGGGTAACCCTTATCCTGGATATAGCATATATGAATAGTGACAAACACTTACAGGAGTATTTCACGCCCGAGGGTTCGGGAACCCTTATCCCGGATAAAGCATATGTTAATAGTGACAAACAGTCACTGGAGTATTTCATGCCCGAAGGGTTAGGGTAACCCGTATCCTGGATACAGCATATTTTAATAGTGACAAACATTACTGGAATATTTCATGCCCAAAGGATTAGTGAAGTATTTCATACACACTTACTGGAGTATTTCATACCCGAAGGGTAAGGATTACCTGTTTCCAGGATATAGCATACAATAAAAGTGACATACACTTACTGGAGTATTTATACCCGAAGGGTTAGGGTAACCCGTATCCTGGATATAGCATATATTAATAGTGACAAACACTCACTGGAGTATTTCATGCCCGAAGGGTTAGGGTAACCCGTATCCCGGATATAGCATATGTTAATAGTGACAAACACTCACTGGAGTATTTCTAGCCCGAAGGGTTAGGGTAACCCGTATCCTGGATATAGCATATTTTAATAGTGACAAACACTTATAGGAATAAGTTATACCTGAAGGGTAAGGGTAATCCGTATCCCGGATATAGCATATATTAATAGTGACAAACATTACTGGAATATTTCATGCCCAAAGGGTTAGGGTAACCCGTATCCCGGATATAGCATATATTAATAGTGACAAACACTTATGGAAAATTTCATTCTCGAAGGGTAAACCTAACCCCTAACCCGGATATACCATATATTTATAGTGACAAACACTTATTGGAGTATTTCATGTACAAAAGGTAAGGGTAACACATATCCCGGATAAAGCATATACTGATAGTGACTAAGACATACTGGAGTATTTCATGTCCTAAGGGTTAGAGTAACCCGTACCCCGGATATAGCATATATTATTATTGAAGAACACTTACTGGGGTATTTCATGCCCGAAGGGTTAGGGTAACCCGTATCCCGGATAAAGCATATGTTAATAGTGACAAACACTCACTGGAGTATTTCATGCCCGAAGGGTTAGGGTAACCCGTATCCTGGATACAGCATATTTTAATAGTGACAAACATTACTGGAATATTTCATGCCCAAAGGATTAGGGTAACCCGTATCCCGGATGTAGCATATATTAATAGTGACAAACACCTACTGGGGTATTTCATGCACAAAGGGTTAGGGAAACCCGTTTCCCGGATATAGCATATATTAATAGTGACAAACACCTACTGGAGTATTTTATGCCCGAAGGTTTATTGTTACCCGTATCCTGGATAAAGCATATATTAATAGTGACAAACACCTACTGGAGTATTTCATGCCCAAAGGGTTAGGGTAACCCGTTTCCCGGATATAGCAAATACCAATAGTGACAAACAATTACAGGAGTATTTCACGCCCGAGGGTTAGGGAACCCTTATCCTGGATAGAGCATATATTAATAGTGACAAACATTTAAAGGGGTATGTCATGCCCGAAGGGTTAGGGTAACCCGTATTCCGGATATAGCATATATAAGTGACAAACACTTACTGGAGTATTTCATGCCCGAAGGGTTAGGGTAACCCGTATCCCGGATAAAGCATATGTTAATAGTGACAAACACTCACTGGAGTATTTCATGCCCGAAGGGTTAGGGTAACCCGTATCCCGTATATAGCATATATTAATAGGGGCAAACACTTACTGGAGTATTTCATGAACGAAGGGTTAGGGTTATCCGTATCTCAGATATAGCAAACATTAATAGTGACATACACTTACTGGGGTATTTAATGCCCTAAGGGTTAGGGTAACCCTTATCCTTGATATAGCATATATGAATAGTGACAAACACTTACAGGAGTATTTCACGCCCGAGGGTTCGGGAACCCTTATCCCGGATAAAGCATATGTTAATAGTGACAAACAGTCACTGGAGTATTTCATGCCCGAAGGGTTAGGGTAACCCGTATCCTGGATACAGCATATTTTAATAGTGACAAACATTACTGGAATATTTCATGCCCAAAGGATTAGTGAAGTATTTCATACACACTTACTGGAGTATTTCATACCCGAAGGGTAAGGATTACCTGTTTCCAGGATATAGCATACAATAATAGTGACATACACTTACTGGAGTATTTATACCCGAAGGGTTAGGGTAACCCGTATCCTGGATATAGCATATATTAATAGTGACAAACACTCACTGGAGTATTTCATGCCCGAAGGGTTAGGGTAACCCGTATCCCGGATATAGCATATGTTAATAGTGACAAACACTCACTGGAGTATTTCTAGCCCGAAGGGTTAGGGTAACCCGTATCCTGGATATAGCATATTTTAATAGTGACAAACACTTATAGGAATAAGTTATACCTGAAGGGTAAGGGTAATCCGTATCCCGGATATAGCATATATTAATAGTGTCAAACATTACTGGAATATTTCATGCCCAAAGGGTTAGGGTAACCCGTATCCCGGATATAGCATATATTAATAGTGACAAACACTTATGGAAAATTTCATTCCCGAAGGGTAAACCTAACCCCTAACCCGGATATACCATATATTTATAGTGACAAACACTTATTGGAGTATTTCATGTACAAAAGGTAAGGGTAACAAATATCCCGGATAAAGCATATACTGATAGTGACTAAGACATGCTGGAGTATTTCATGTCCTAAGGGTTAGAGTAACCCGTACCCCGGATATAGCATATATTATTATTGAAGAACACTTACTGGGGTATTTCATGCCCGAAGGGTTAGGGTAACCCGTATCCCGGATAAAGCATATGTTAATAGTGACAAACACTCACTGGAGTATTTCATGCCCGAAGGGTTAGGGTAACCCGTATCCTGGATACAGCATATTTTAATAGTGACAAACACCTACTGGAGTATTTGATGCCCAAAGGGTTAGGGTAACGCGTATCCTGGATTTAGCGTATAATAATATTGACAAACACTTACTGGAGTATTTCATCCCCGAAGGGTTACGGTAACCCGTATCCCAGATATAGCATATATTAACAGTGACTAACACCTACTAGAGTATTTCATGCCCGAAGGGTTAGGGTAACCCGTATCCCGGATATAGCATATATTAATAGTGACAAACACCTACCTGGATTTAGCATATAATAATAACGACAAACACTTATTTGAGTATTTCATGCCCGAAGGGTTACGGTAACCCGTATCCTGGATATAGCATGTATTCATAGTGGCAAACACGTACCGGAGTATTTCATACCCGAAGGGTTAGGGTAACCCGTTTCCCGGATATAGCAAATACCAATAGTGACAAACAATTACAGGAGTATTTCACGCCCGAGGGTTAGGGAACCCTTATCCTGGATAGAGCATATATTAATAGTGACAAACACTTAAAGGGGTATGTCATGCCCGAAGGGTTAGGGTAACCCGTATTCCGGATATAGCATATATAAGTGACAAACACTTACTGGGGTATTTCATGCCCGAAGGGTTAGGGTAACCCGTATCCCGGATAAAGCATATGTTAATAGTGACAAACACTCACTGGAGTATTTCATGCCCGAAGGGTTAGGGTAACCCGTATCCCGTATATAGCATATATTAATAGTGGCAAACACTTACTGGAGTATTTCATGAACGAAGGGTTAGGGTTATCCGTATCTCAGATATAGCAAACATTAATAGTGACATACACTTACTGGGGTATTTAATGCCCTAAGGGTTAGGGTAACCCTTATCCTGGATATAGCATATATGAATAGTGACAAACACTTACAGGAGTATTTCACGCCCGAGGGTTCGGGAACACTTATCCCGGATAAAGCATATGTTAATAGTGACAAACACTCACTGGAGTATTTCATGCCCGAAGGGTTAGGGTAACCCGTATCCTGGATACAGCATATTTTAATAGTGACAAACATTACTGGAATATTTCATGCCCAAAGGATTAGTGGAGTATTTCATACACACTTACTGGAGTATTTCATACCCGAAGGGTAAGGATTACCTGTTTCCAGGATATAGCATACAATAATAGTGACATACACTTACTGGAGTATTTATACCCGAAGGGTTAGGGTAACCCGTATCCTGGATATAGCATATATTAATAGTGACAAACACTCACTGGAGTATTTCATGCCCGAAGGGTTAGGGTAACCCGTATCACGGATATAGCATATGTTAATAGTGACAAACACTCACTGGAGTATTTCTAGCCCGAAGGGTTAGGGTAACCCGTATCCTGGATATAGCATATTTTAATAGTGACAAACACTTATAGGAATAAGTTATACCTGAAGGGTTAGGGTAACCCGTATCCCGGATATAGCATATATTAATAGTGACAAACATTACTGGAATATTTCATTCCCGAAGGGTAAACCTAACCCCTAACCCGGATATACCATATATTTATAGTGACAAACACTTATTGGAGTATTTCATGTACAAAAGGTAGGGGTAACACATATCCCGGATAAAGCATATACTGATAGTGACTAAGACATACTGGAGTATTTCATGTCCTAAGGGTTA
Organism: Sipunculus nudus; assembly: GCA_026874595.1. Taxonomy (NCBI): domain Eukaryota; kingdom Metazoa; phylum Annelida; class Sipuncula; order Golfingiida; family Sipunculidae; genus Sipunculus; species Sipunculus nudus. The sequence continues at coordinate 32,345,440 of CM049315.1, forward strand.
GAGTAACCCGTACCCCGGATATAGCATATATTATTATTGAAGAACACTTACTGGAGTATTTCATGCCCGAAGGGTTAGGGTAACCCGTATCCCGGATAAAGCATATGTTAATAGTGACAAACACTCACTGGAGTATTTCATGCCCGAAGGGTTAGGGTAACCCGTATCCTGGATACAGCATATTTTAATAGTGACAAACATTACTGGAATATTTCATGCCCAAAGGATTAGGGTAACCCGTATCCCGGATGTAGCATATATTAATAGTGACAAACACCTACTGGGGTATTTCATGCACAAAGGGTTAGGGAAACCCGTTTCCCGGATAGAGCATATATTAATAGTGACAAACACTTTCAGGGGCATGTCATGTCCGAAGGGTTAGGGTAACCCGTATCCCGGATATAGCATATGTTAATAGTGACAAACACTCACCGGAGTATTTCTAGCACGAAGGGTTAGGGTAACCCGTATCCTGGATATAGCATATTTTAATAGTGACAAACACTTATAGGATTAAGTTATACCTGAAGGGTAAGGGTAACCCGTATCCCTGATATAGCATATATTAATAGTGACAAACATTACTGGAATATTTCATGCCCAAAGGGTTAGGGTAACCCGTATCCCGGATATAGCATATATTAATAGTGACAAACACTTATGGAAAATTTCATTCCCGAAGGGAAAACCTAACCCCTAACCCGGATATACCATATATTTATAGTGACAAACACTTTTTAGAGTATTTCATGTACAAAGTGTAAGGGTAACAGATATCCCGGATAAAGCATATACTGATAGTGACTAAGACATACTTGAGTATTTCATGTCCTAAGGGTTAGAGTAACCCGTACCCCGGATATAGCATATATTATTATTGAAGAACACTTACTGGAGTATTTCATTCCCGAAGGGTTAGGGTAACCCGTATCCCGGATTAGCATATATTAAATGTGACAAACACTTATTTGAGTATTTAGGTCCGAATGGTTACGGTAACACCTATCCCGGATTAGCAAATATCAAATGTGACAAACACTTACTGGATTATTTCATGCGGGAAGGGTTAGGGTAACACGTACCCCTGATATAGCATATACTAATAGCGACAAACACTTACTCGTGTATTCATACCTGAAGGGTTAGGGTAACCCGTGTCTCGGTCCAGTATATATTTATAGTGACAAACAATTACTGGTGTATTTCATGCTCGAAGGATAAGAATAATCCGTATCCCGGATGTAGCATATATTAATAGTGACAAACAACTACAAGAGTAGTTCATGCAAAATAGGTTAGGGTAACCCTTATCCCGGATAGAGCATATATATATTAATAGTATATATATTAAAAACACTTACTGGAGTATTTTATGCCAGAATGGTAAGGGTAACCCATATCTTTGATTAGCATTTATTAAATGTAACAAATACTTATCCGGGTATTTCATGCGTGAAGGTTTATGGATCCCCATATCCCGGACATATATTATATTAATAGTGACAAACACTCGAGTATTTCATGTCCGAAGTGTTAGGGTAATACCTATCCCGGATATAGCATATATTAATAGTGACTAACACTTATTGGAGTATTTCATGTACAAAAGGTAGGGGTAACACATATCCCGGATAAAGCATATACTGATAGTGACTAAGACATACTGGAGTATTTCATGTCCTAAGGGTTAGAGTAACCCGTACCCCGGATATAGCATATATTATTATTGAAGAACACTTACTGGAGTATTTCATGCCCGAAGGGTTAGGGTAACCCGTATCCCGGATAAAGCATATGTTAATAGTGACAAACACTCACTGGAGTATTTCATGCCCGAAGGGTTAGGGTAACCCGTATCCTGGATACAGCATATTTTAATAGTGACAAACATTACTGGAATATTTCATGCCCAAAGGATTAGGGTAACCCGTATCCCGGATGTAGCATATATTAATAGTGACAAACACCTACTGGGGTATTTCATGCACAAAGGGTTAGGGAAACCCGTTTCCCGGATAGAGCATATATTTATAGTGACAAACACTTACAGGGGCATGTCATGTCCGAAGGGTTAAGGTAACCCGTATCCCGGATATAGCATATGTTAATAGTGACAAACACTCACCGGAGTATTTCTAGCCCGAAGGGTTAGGGTAACCCGTATCCTGGATATAGCATATTTTAATAGTGACAAACACTTATAGGATTAAGTTATACCTGAAGGGTAAGGGTAACCCGTATCCCTGATATAGCATATATTAATAGTGACAAACATTACTGGATATTTCATGCCCAAAGGGTTAGGGTAACCCGTATCCCGGATATAGCATATATTAATAGTGACAAACACTTATGGAAAATTTCATTCCCGAAGGGTAAACCTAGCCCCTAACCCGGATATACCATATATTTATAGTGACAAACACTTTTTAGAGTATTTCATGTACAAAGTGTAAGGGTAACAGATATCCCGGATAAAGCATATACTGATAGTGACTAAGACATACTTGAGTATTTCATGTCCTAAGGGTTAGAGTAACCCGTACCCCGGATATAGCATATATTATTATTGAAGAACACTTACTGGAGTATTTCATTCCCGAAGGGTTAGGGTAACCCGTATCCCGGATTAGCATATATTAAATGTGACAAACACTTATTTGAGTATTTAGGTCCGAATGGTTACGGTAACACCTATCCCGGATTAGCAAATATCAAATGTGACAAACACTTACTGGATTATTTCATGCGGGAAGGGTTAGGGTAACCCGTACCCCTTATATAGCATATACTAATAGCGACAAACACTTACTCGTGTATTCATGCCTGAAGGGTTAGGGTAACCCGTGTCTCGGTCCAGTATATATTTATAGTGACAAACAATTACTGGTGTATTTCATGCTCGAAGGATAAGATTATTCCGTATCCCGGATGTAGCATATATTAATAGTGACAAACAACTACAAGAGTAGTTCATGCAAAATAGGTTAGGGTAACCCTTATCCCGGATAGAGCATATATATATTAATAGTATATATATTAAAAACACTTACTGGAGTATTTTATGCCAGAATGGTAAGGGTAACCCATATCTTTGATTAGCATTTATTAAATGTAACAAATACTTATCCGGGTATTTCATGCGTGAAGGGTTATGGATCCCCATATCCCCGATATATGTTATATTAATAGTGACAAACACTCGAGTATTTCATGTCCGAAGTGTTAGGGTAACCCCTATCCCGGATATAGCATATATTAATAGTGACTAACACTTATTGGAGTATTTTATGCTCGAAGGCTTAAGGTAACCCGTATCCGGATATAGCATATATTAATAGCGACAAACACCTACTGGAGTATTTTATGCCCGAAGGTTTAGGGTTACCCGTATCCTGGATAAAGCATAAATTAATAGTGACAAACACTTACTAGAGTCTTTCATGCCCGAAGGGTTAGGGTAACCCGTATCCTAGATATAGCATATATTAAAAGTGACAAACACTTATAGGAGTAAGTCATGCCTGAAGTGTTATGGTAACCAGTATCCCGGATATAGCATATATAAATAGTGACAGTCATTACTGGAATATTTCATGCCCGAAGGCTAGGGTAACCCATATCACGGGTATAGTATATATTAATAGTGACAAACTCTTACAGGAGTAAGTCATGCCTGAAGGGTTAGGGTAACCCGTATCCCGGATATGGCATATATTAAAAGGGACAAACACTTACTGGAATATTTCATTCCCGGAGTGTATACCTAGACCGTATCACGCATATACCATATATTTATAGTGGCAAACACTTATTGGAGTATTTCATGTACAAAGTGTAAGGGTAACTCATATCCCGGATGAAGCATATACTGATAGTGACTAAGACATACTGAAGTATTTCATGTCCTTAGGGTTAGAGTAACCCGTACCCCGGATATAGCATATATTATTATTGAAGAACACTTTCTGGAGTATTTCATGCCCGAAGCGTTAGGGTAACCCGGTTCCTGGATATAGCATATATTAATCGTGACAAACACCTACTGGATTATTTCATGCTCGAAGTGTTAGGGTAACCCGTTTCCCGGATATAGCATATATTAATAGTGACAAATACTTACTAACGGTAACCCGTTTCCCGGATATACTATATATTCATAGTGGCAAACCCGTACTGTAGTATTTCATGCCCGAAGGGTTTGGGTAACCCGTATCTCAGATATAGCATACATTAATAGTGACATACACTTACTGGAGTATTTTTACCCGAAGGGTTAGGGTAACCCGTATCCCGGATATAGCATATATTAATAGTGACAAACACTTACTGGGGTATCTTATGCCCGAACGGTTAGGGTAACCCTTATCCAGGATATAGCATATATGAATAGTGACAAACACTTACATGAGTATTTCACGCCCAAGGGTTAGGGAACCCTTATCCTGGATAGAGCATTTATTAATAGTGACAAACATTTAAAGGGGTATGTCATGCCCGAAGGGTATGGGTAACCCGTATTCCGGATATAGCGTATTTTCTAAGTGACAAACAATTACTGGTGTATATCATGCCCGAAGGGTAAGGGTAAACCGTATCCCCGAAGAAGCATATATTAATAGTGACAAACACCTAATGGAGTATTTCATGCAAAATAGGGTAACCCGTGTTCCAGATATAGCATATATATTTTACTGGTGATAAGCACTTACTGGAGTATTTTATGCCAGAATGGTAAGGGTAACCCATATCCCGGATAGGCTCAAGGTGTTAGGGTAACCCGTATCCTAGATATAGCATATTTCAATAGTGACAAACACTTATAGGAGTAAGTCATACCTGAAGGGTTAGGGTAACTCGTATCCCGGATATAGCATATATTAATGGTGACAAACATTACTGGAATATTTCATGCCCAAAGGGTTAGGGTAACCCGTATCCAGGATATAGCATATATCAATAGTGACAAACACTTATGGAAAATTTTTATTCCCGAAGGGTAAACCTTATCCCTAACCCGGATATACCATATAATTATAGCGACAAACACTAATTGGAGTATTTCATGTACAAAGTGTAAGGGTAACTCGTATCCCGGATAAAGCATATATTATTATTGAAAAACACTTATTGGAGTATTTCATGCCCGAAGGGTCTCAAACACTTACTGGATTATTTCATGCTCGAAGTGTTAGGGTAACCCGTTTCCCGGATATAGCATATATTAATAGTGACAAATACTTACTGGAGTATTTCATGTCCGAAGTGTTAGGGTAACACGTATCCCGGACATGGCAAATATTAATAGTGACAAACACTAACTCGAGTATTTCATGCCGAAAAGTTAGGGTAACCCGTATCCCGGATATAGCACATATTAATAGTGACAAACACTTACTTGAGTATTTCATGTCCGAAGGGTCAGGGTAACCCGTATCCAGGATATACCATATTATTAGTGACAAACACTTACTGGAGTATTTCATGTCTGAAGTATTAGGTTAACATGTATCCCGGATATAACACATATTAATAGTGACAAACAATTACTGGAGTATTTCATGTCCGAAAGGTTAGGGTAACCCGTATTCAGGATATACCATATATTATTAGTGACAAACACTTACTGGAGTATTTCATGTCCGAAGTGTTAGGTTAACTCGGATCCCGGATTTAGCATATATTAATCGTGACAAACATTACAGGAGTATTTCATGCTCGAAGGAGCATATATCACTAGTGAGAAACACTGACTGGAGTATTTCATACCCTACGGGTTAGGTTAACCCGTATCCCGGATATATCATATATTAATAGGGACAAACACTTACTGAGGTATTTCATGTCCGAAGGCTTAGGGTAACCCGTTTCACGGATATACTATAAGGACATCTTGTAAAATGTCACCAGTGTCACGCTCTATAGTATTCAATGCCCGAAGGGTTAGGGTTACACATATACGGATATATTAGGAGACCTGTGAAACGCACTTACTGGAGATAGGCGGGAAACTGGCCTTAGCGGCAGTCTTGACACTTTTTATGGTAGCAAATTCCTGACACTTTTTTATGGTAGCAAATACCTGCTATTTGCGCGGGCAATTCATCGGAACCCTCTGGTAGCGCGCTCTGATATCCACTACCCCAGGCGGCAGTCTTGTCACTTTTTATGGTAGCAAATATCAGCTATTTGCGCGTGCGACGCATGAGGCCCCTCTGGCAGGCCGCTCTCATATCTACTCCCCCTTGGCGGCAGATATGATACTTTTTATAGTAGCAAATAGCTGCTATTTGCGCGTGCGATTCACTGGGATCCCTCTGGCAGCCTGCTATGATATCCACAACCCCTGACGGCAGTCTGGACACTATGGTATGGTAGCAAATTGCTGCTATTTGCCCTTGCGACTCATGGGGGCCTCTCTGTCAGGCCGCTTTCATATCCACTTCCCCTGGCGGCAGTCTTGGCACCTTAGAAGGTAGCAAATAGCTGCTATTTGCGCGTGCGATTCATGGGGCCCCTTTGGCCTCTGGCAGCCCGCTCTGATATTTACTCTCCCTGGCGACAGCCTTGACACTTTTATGGTAGCAAATAGCTGCTATTAGCGCTTGCGACTCATGGGGGCCTCTCTGTCAGGCCGCTCTCATAATCACTCCCCCTGGCGGCATTCTTGGCACCTTTAAAGGTAGCAAATAGCTGCTATTTGCGCGTGCGATTCATGGGGCCCCTTCGGCCTCTGGCAGCCCGCTCTGATATCTACACCCCCTGGCGGCAGTCTTGACACTTTTATGGTAGCTAATAGCTGCTATTTGCGCTTGCAACTCATGGGGGCCTCTCTGTCAGGCCGCTCTCATAACCACTCCCCCTGGCGGCAGTCTTGGCACATTTTAAGGTAGCAAATAGCTGCTATTTGCGCGTGCGATTCATGGGGCCCCCTCGGCTTCTGGCAGCCCGCTCTGATATCTACTCCCCCTGGCGGCAGTCTTGACACTTTTATGGTAGCAAATAGCTGCTATTTGCGCTTGTAACTCATGGGGGCCTCCCTGTCAGGCCGCTCTCATAACCACTCCCCCTTTCGGCAGTCTTGGCACCTTTAAAGGTAGCAAATAGCTGCTATTTGCGCGTGCGAATCATGGGGCCCCTTCGGCCTCTGGCAGCCGCTCTGATATCTACTCCCCCTGGCGGCAGTCTTGACACTTTTATGGTAGCAAATAGCTGCTATTTGCGCGTTTTAATTATTGGCCCCCCTCGGCCTCTGGCAGCCCGCTCTGATTTCTACTCCCACTGGCGGCAGTCTTAACACTTTTATGGTAGCAAATGGCTTCTATTTGCGCTTGCGACTCATGGGGTCCTCCCTGTCAGGCCACTCTCATAAACACTCCCCCTGGCGGCAGTCTTGGCACATTTTAAGGTAGCAAATAGCTGTTATTTGCGCGTGCGATTCATGGGGCCCCCTCGGCCTCTGGCAGCCCGCTCTGATATCTACGCCCCCTGGCGGCAGTCTTGACACTTTCATGGTAGCAAATAGCTGCTATTTGCGCTTGCGACTCATGGAGGCCTCCCTGTCAGGCCGCTCTCATAACCACTCCCCCTGGCGGCAGTCTTGGCACATTTTAAGGTAGCAAATAGCTGCTATTTACGCGTGCGATTCATGGGGCACCCTCTGGCAGCCCTCTCTGCGTCCACTCCTCCTGGCGGCAGTTTTGACACTTTTTATGGTAGCAAGAAGCTGCTATTTGCGCTTGAGACTCATGGGGGCCCCTCTGTCTGTCCAGTCTCATGTCCGCTCCCCCTGGCGGCAGTCTTAAAACTCAATGCGATGCAACTAAAAATTTTACCTCGTCCTAATTTTTTAGGGTAGCAAATAGCTGCTATTTGCGCGTGCGATTCATGGGGGCCCCTCTGTCTGCCCGCACTCATGTCCACTCCCCCTGGCGGCAATCTTAACTCTCAATGCGATGCTACCAGAAATTTTACCCCCTCCTAAATTTTTTAGGGTCGAAAATAGCTGCTATTTGTGCGTGCGACTCATGGGGCCCCTCTGTCTTTCCACTCTCATGTCCACTCCCCCTGGTGGCAGTCTTGACATATTTTATGGTAGCAAATAGTTGCTATTTGCGCTTGCGACTCGTGGTGACCCCTCTGCCAGGCCGCTGGATCTCTTCTCCCCCTGGCGGCAGTCTTCACAACTTTTATGGTAGCAAATAGCTGCTATTTGCGCGTGCGATTCATTGGGCCCCTCTGTCTGCCCGCTCTCATGTACACTCCCCCTGGCGGCAGTCTTAACACTCAATGCGATGCTACTACATATTTAACCCCTCCTAAATTTTTTAAGGTAGCAAATAGCTGCTATTTACGCGTGCGATTCATGGGGCCCCTGTGGTAGTCCTGTCTCTAGTCCACTCCCCCTGGCGGCAATCTTAACTCTCAATGCGATGCTACCAGAAATTTTACCCCCTCCTAAATTTTTTAGGGTAGCAAATAGCTGCTATTTGCGCGTGCGATTCATTGGGGGCCCCTATTCCTGCCCGCACTCATGTCCACTCCCCCTGGTGGCAGTCTTAACATATTTTATGGTAGGAAATAGCTGCTATTTGCGCTTGCGACTCGTGGTGACCCCTCTGCAAGGCCGCTGAGATCTCCTCTCCCCCTGGCGGCAGTCTTCACAACTTTTATGGTAGCAAATAGCTGCTATTTGCGCGTGCGCTTCATTGGGCCCCTGTGGCAGGCTTTGAGATCTCCACTCCCCCTGGTGGCAGTCTTAACACTCCATGCGCTGCTACTATTATTTTACTCCCTCCTAATGTTTTAGGGTAGCAAATAGCTGCTATTTGCGCGTGCGTTTCATAGGGCCCCTCTGGCAGTCCTGTCTCTTGTCCCCTCTCTGGCGACAATCTTAACTCCCAATGCGATGCTACCAGAAATTTTACCCCCTCCTAAATTTTTTAGGGTAGCAAATAGCTGCTATTTCCGTGTGCGATTCATGGGGGCCCCTCTGTCTGCCCGCACTCAGGTCCACTCCCCCTGGCGGCAATCTTAACTCTCAATGCGATGCTTTCAGAAATTTTACCCCCTCCTAATTTTTTTTAGGGTCGCAAATAGCTGCTATTTGCGCTTGCGATTCATGGGGCCCTCTGTCTGCCCAATCTCATGTACACTCCCCCTGGCGGCAGTCTTAACACTCAATGCAATGCTACTATATATTGAACCCCTCCTAAATTTTTTAGGGTAGCAAATAGCAGCTATTTGCGCGTGCGATTCATGGGGCCCCTGCGGCAGTCCTGTCTCTAGTCCACTCCCCCTGGCGGCAATCTTAACTCTCAATGCGATGCTACCAGAAATTTTACACCCTCCTAAATTTTTTAGGGTAGCAAATAGCTGCTATTTGCGCGTGCGATTCATGGGGCCCTTCTGTCTGCCCGCTCTCATGTACACTCCCCCTGGCGGCAGTCTTAACACTCAATGCGATGCTACTACATATTTAACCCCTCCTAAAATTTTTAGGGTAGCAAATAGCTGCTATTTGAGCATGCAATTTTATGGGGCCCCTGTGGTAGTCCTGTCTCTAGTCCACTCCCCCTGGCGGCAATCTTAACTCTCAATGCGATGCTACCAGAAATTTACCCCTCCTAAATTTTTTAGGGTAGCAAATAGCTGCTATTTGCGCGTGCGATTCATGGGGGCCCTTTTCCTGCCCGCACTCATGTCCACTCCCCCTGGCGGCAGTCATAACGCTCAATGCAATGCTACTATAAATTTTACCCCCTCCTAAATTTTTTAGGGTCGCAAATAGCTGCTATTTGCGCTTGCGATTCATGGGGCCCCTCTGTCTGCCCGCTCTCATGTACACTCCCCCTGGCGGCAGTCTTAACACTCAATGCGATGCTACTATATATTGAACCACTCCTAAATTTTTTAGCGTAGCAAAAAGCAGCTATTTGCGCGTGCGATTCATGGGGCCCCTGTGCCAGTCCTGTCTCTAGTCCACTCCCCCTTGCGGCAATCTTAACTCTCAATGCGATGCTACCAGAAATTTTACACCCTCCTAAATTTTTTAGGGTAGCAAATAGCTGCTATTTGCGCGTGCGATTCATGGGGCCCTTCTGTCTGCCCGCTCTCATGTACACTCCCCCTGGCGGCAGTCTTAAAACTCAATGCGATGCCACTACATATTTAACCCCTCCTAAATTTTTTAGGGTAGCAAATAGTTGCTATTTGCGCGTGCGATTCATGGGGCCCCTGTGGTAGTCCTGTCTCTTGTCCAATCCCTCTGGCGGCAATCTTAACTCTCAATGCGATGCTACCAGAAATTTTACCCCCTCCTAATTTTTTAGGGTAGCAAATAGCTGCTATTTGCGCGTGCGATTCATGGGGCCCCAGTGGCTGGCCGCTCTCATTTCACTCCCCCTGCCGGCAACCTTAACATTTATGCGATGCTTCTATAAATTTTATCCCCTCCCAATTTTTTTTAGGGTACTACAGGCTGCCAAAGCTTCCAGCAACCCCCCCCCCCCCCCGGCACTAATGAGAAACTGCCTGCGAAAAATCGAAAAGTCCCATAAGCTTAACTACAGGCCGCTACCGAAAACCGACAGTTCCCCGCCATGACTATCTGCAATTGATCTTTGTTGTACGTTGTGACGGTTAAGGTTTTGTATGGGTGTCAGTCCACGAGTGTCTGTTTAAGATAACAAGACTAAATGATCAGATCAGAGGTTCGATCTTGCATAACTCCGATAGGGAAATGTAACAGGGTTGATAAGACACAGCAGAAATACCGGTTGGAAATTTGGGATAGCTTGATTTGTGAAGTATCGCGGTATGACCAGCACTTGGCGTGCGCACTTAGTTTATATTTTGCACCACTGATCGCTCCAGGTGCAAGCTTTTTCCACTTATGTAAAGAAGTATATATTGCTAGTGAAGCTTTCTGGCGAAGCGGTTGAAACGCCCGATATGTGCGATAATTATTTGGGCTCGAATCCAGTAATCGGCCCAATATTTTTCATTGAGCAATATGTTTACGCAACTATATATATATATATATATATATATATATATATATATATATATATACATGCAGAGAGAGACAGAGACGAGGGAAAGAAAGAGAGAGAGAGAGTAAAGCAGCTTTCTCTTTTTTGCTCAATACCTTTTCAAACTATCAAATATCAGAGCCTGTTCACAATTACGTTTTTGTTGCCATATAAAAAAAATAATGGATCGACAGGTATTTTCTATTATCTTTGGGTAGAGATGTCGTTATTTTTCAACCATGCTTGAATGATTAAATCTGAATTTAAGGATGAAATGATATTTACTAAAGGCAAGACAAGTAATCATTTAATATAATATTCCTATTTAAAAAAAAATAATCAATGATCATAAACACGTTTTAGAGGAGGACATTACATAGAATGACACCCAATGTTTTGGCTCAGGAAATGGTGAAATCATTAAAAAGGAGCCGAAAATCCGTCATCATTTCATCTTTGTCATACATATAATCATACGAAAACTTTACAGATATATTAAACCTATTATTGTCACTAAATTGGACAAACAATCCGACACTCAAAACCACACGAAGTCTTGCTCTTCTACTGCTTGCTTTCTACTGCTTTTCGCAGACTTTAGTCACAATAAAATCTTCTTATCAAAGAATCATTTCTTATCAAAGATACATAACTTCAGGTTGCTATTCCTTGAAATATTAATGTATTTTATACAGAAAATCAAACAGAAATTCGTTTCTACAACAGACATAAACCTGCTACATACAACGTAGATCGAACAAAATTACTTCGTGTAAAGTAAAACCGGACAGTGAACACGAAAGTTTCGATGGAATTCTTTCATCAAAATCGTAGTCTGTATGCGTTTGTGTCACAAATGTATCACTGATTTGGCCAGTCCATCACCTGTCACGTCTTTATAAAGATAGGCCTATATCAGAACTTTAACAATATGTTTTGTCAATAATAATCTACATCATTTCCTGCAAAATAATAGAAAACTGATGAAAAACTCCGCTGTCTGCACTTAATGTTTTCACATCGACATTGGACTTATTCACATAGACATTGCACATATTTAAAACTTTAACAGGCAATATAGTCAAGTTATAAATGTGCATCTAATTTAAACTTGGGACCTTAAGAAAATAAGACGACCATCAGTCACTACATACCCGTCGTGGTTATAGGATATATTAATAAAATCAGCAGAACATCCCATAAACTGAATGAAATGTCAGATTTGAAGAGAGTTTCTGTAATACATGCGCCAAACTGACCTCATTGGAAATGATAATCAGATCCAGCTAGACAGTTGTACCAGCTGACACGACGGTATCATGTCGTGTATGTCTTAAAATATACCTGTGCCAAACCCACATAAACACTGATTCAAAATATGCCCAATATCAGTAGGCCCTATTTATGTATGAACAATCAGTACCGCAAAGGGCTGCAAAAACTAACCTAGTAATATTTGTTTTCCGTCCGCTAACCTACATTCCTGGCCGCTAGTACGTTGGTTAACATATCTTATGAGACGCTTGTTAATCGTGATCGAATACCATGTAACATCGTCGCTGTGTACACCTACTTAACAAACTGAATTGATCCTACACGTGTTAGTAAAATGAAGTACGCGGTTCCATCAGTACACAGCACAATACCCATTGTGGGTTGTTAATAGCGTGTGACCTAAATCTTGGCAAAATGTCAGGAATAACAAAATCAAACTGACTGAATTCTGAGGTAAGTTTGTTAGATGTTAGACGGATACCAATTTATAAAAAGTAGTCGGATTTGTTTACAAACAAAACAAGACCCCTTAGATCAGAACTTGATGTACAGCTGAAGTGTTATAGGTAACCAAGGTCGCAGGGCAAGTAACATGTGTTGAAGATAAATTAGTAATTAAGTATTCATAAAAAAAAGCCTGTGCTGTGACAGAGGTCTGCCATTATCGTATAACGTAAGTCCTGGTGCAAGGCCTGTGTTCATTACAATTCACGCATATTTTTAACTGGAATACTGTACTCTTCCTGGTAACGGAAGGTAAGGTGTACCTGTAATAACCTGACTGACTGACTGACTGAAAGTGAAGTCGGCGCTAGAGCTAGTCACAGGACTACGGAAAATCCGGCCCGCAATGGCTTCTTCAGCAATGATAAATTTTGACAGATTGAGTCGGTATAAGGTAAGATATTTAAGGCGAAAATAGAAGATACTGATAGAGTTGAAGATCGTAGTGAGGTGGTGGAGGAAGTCGGAGAACCCGGAGAGAACCACCGACCTTGGACGGGCCACTTCAACCCACTCTCTTGTCAGCACCCAGGGTCGAACCCGGGTCGCCAGCGTAGAAGGCGGAGCGTTTTTCCGCTCAGCTGTCCAGGGCCTCTCTGTTATAACCGATATATGTCATTTCATTAAATCGATCGAGACTTTAAGTTGAACTATACTTGCTAATTTTCTATAAACGTTATCATTATATTATATTTTACTATGTTATAATGTATTATATAATGTTATATAATATAATATAATATTAAATTTATATAACCGATCCTGTTCTGTAAATTGAACTGTAACTATAAGCTCTATGTATAGCCTGTATCTCTATTAGCCGATATATGCGTTTTAACACACAGACTGATGGTAGAACGAAGTTGTTATATAAGCTATATAATTTGTTTATATTTGTTTTTAGTAATAACCTCAGATCTTCAGTGTCCATATATGATTTTTATAAAGACCAGATGCATACGCTTTTTAAACTAAAATATTAATTTCCCGATACATACGATATTCCAAAGCCACGTGGCCACCATGTTTGTATTAGTGTAACAGCAATTTATAAAGACCAGATGCATACGCTTTTTAAACTAAGATGATAATTTCCCGATACATACGATATTCCAAAGCCACGTGGCCACCATGTTTGTATTTGTGTAACAGCAATTTTGATAAATGTGGACACTGTTACACATTGGAGGTTGCAAAAATATTTGATGATATCCTTCTTTATATAGGAGGACAATATTTCGGGATAAAAACATAAGGCGATGTGTGTATTTGCATATACAGATGTCTGATGATATATAAAGACATCAGAAGATGTAGTTTATAACCAAATAGCTTTCTCTGAAAGTCAATGTTTTGTAGGGTTATCAAACCGAGGTTGTCATGGCAACTGGACAGACGCCTGACTCTGCACCCGTCGAATGCTCCATCTGCTTGAGCTCAATGGTTAACAGATCCCCGAGGGCTCTACCATGTCTCCATACATTCTGCGAGGCGTGTCTCAAACAACTGGCAAAGAACGGAAACTCGGTTGTCTGTCCAAACTGCAGGAAAACTATGCAACTACCGAAAGGCGGTGTGAGTGCTTTGCCAGTAAACTTTTACATACAACCCACTGTGCCCAAAAGACAAGCGGAACCAGTGTGCCAAACATGTGAAGTTTCTGGCTCGCCTAAGATAGCCACTGTCTTGTGCAATTCGTGCCAGCGTTTTATGTGTGATGCCTGCAGGTTACGCCATTCTACCATCCCAGCTTTTGCAGATCACCAGATACAGAAGCTACGGGAGACTGAGGCACGTGGCCTGAACGTCACGTGTCCTACACATAATCATTACATAACAATGTATTGTGAAGAATGCTCAGTTTTTGTCTGTGATTATTGCGTTATGACTGTAGACCATGAAGGGCACGAGGGTGCGCTAACGGACTCCACGAAGTTCATGATGAACATCAAACAGTCTGTCAGACCACGTGTGTCTTCTCTAGAGGAAAGGCTGGCTGAGAAACTTGCTTTTGCATGTACAGAACTTGACAAACTGAACACCATTGAAGTACAAATAAAACAAGAAGGAGAGAAGAGGGTAGCCCAGATCAATGAACATGTGCGGTCTCTGATCAGTAATCTGGGACGTGGGCATAAGTCAGAACTGCTTAGCCAGGTTGATGAAATCACCAAGGCTCAAAGTGATATTAGACAATTAGCATCGGTAACATCTGAAGATTCCGTTCCAGAGAATGTTACCCAACTAAATACACTTACAAACGCTGAGGCGCAACTGAAACAGGTTGAACAGGAGTTAGATATGATTCATCTCAATTCAAAAAGCGTCATCGCTTTCTCTCCATCACATGACACTCCCCTTGTCGGGAGGTTAATCATAGGATCGTCGACCTCTTTGGAAGATTTCGGAGACAAAAGGCCTGAGGGAAATGACGTCATGACGGCCACTGGTGGTATGGAATGGAATTATTTAATATTTAAATTAATTTATTTTCACTCTTTCAATTTTAACCTATGATTTTGATTAACTGTACCTCTGCACTTTCTGTCTCCCTCTCAGATCTTGTGTTTTGTCACTAACAGAGATGGCTGGGCCAACATCCCTTGGGTTTCCCTTTCTTTTCGCATGACCATCTCAAGTGTTCATTATAAAGAAGCAATTATAATAGACAGGTAGTGATATGCAAATGTCTGTGTGTATTTAAGGATCTTAAGTTCATGGAGAATGCAGACTCGCAAGGTGATTTAAGATAATGATACCAATTTAACTAGGAGAATTTATTTATATATATGAGAGCTAATAATATTACATGGTGACAGAATATAGCTTTTTTATAATCCCAATAATTTCCAAATCGGTATTTAAAACACAACAAGATGCTGTTATATTCATCCACTGAAAGTAAACTCAATAACCTTTTTTTTTTGGTGTGCTATTTCACAAATAGAGTAGATAAGAGCAGTCATTATATTATTCAGAATAACTAACACATGTTTTACCAAGCGTCATATTTGCTGACCTGATATTGCCTTCAATTTTTTAAATGGTACTATAATGATCAGTTTTTAAATGATTATGTAAATGTTTTAGCTTCTGGATTGCCAAGTATGACAGTTGAAGAAAAGGAAAAAAGTCAAGCACATCTATGCAGGGAATGCCACGAGAAATTGATTGTTCCGTGGTTCAAATGCGGGTCAGAACCAATATAATAATAATAATTATAATAATAAAAATGATAATGGACTCAGAGTCCATATAAGCTATACATGAAATGAATTTCGATCCGTTTTTGTAAAGGGGTGGATCATGCTTTTGTTACATAATGAGAGTTCAGTTTTTGCAGAAGATGGGTATGCTAATTGGCGGAGTTAGCATTTTTTAATTAGTTTCTAATTCAATCTTTTCACACATTTTTGACATTAGATTTCTCTTAAAATTCTTTTCAGCATACGTAAAAAAAATCACATTTTCATGAAAATCCTCACCACTTGCATGTTCTACAGTCATTTCATAAGCGAAATATTAAAGGTAGATTCGGCAAAGATATGTCAAAAACTTTTAATCAGGAAAAAGACCCAAGGGTACAATGTAGATCAGTTTATATTTTCTGCCGATATTGTTTCTGTCAGTATGTTCTGCTTATACACACGTATATGTTTATTTTGTTTCTGACTAGGATGTGCACAGACTATGTGTTATGCTCGACCTGTGAAAAGAAACGCCCAAGTCACAAGAAGAGCCATGTTTTTGTTAAACTTTACCAAGACTCAAAACTGCCAAACAAAGATCCTTTGATAGAATCCAAGATGTTCGGACCCAAAAACCTGGTAATTATTCTCAATGTCTTTATGGCTTTCACATACAAATAAGAACGAATGTGAGTAGGTGTTAAAAAAACTTTAATGTAAAAAATACTGTTATGCATTGATTATCCACCTGACGTCATTAGTCAATCTAAAACTGACGTCATTAGTCAATCTAAAACTGACGTCATGTGTCAATCTAAATATGCTCCTCAGTTCCTGACTGGGATGCGATGCAGCAGCTGTAAAGTTCAGACCAGAAGCGCTCCATTTTACAAGTGTTGGTAAGTTGGTCCTCTCTATTTTGTAGTAACTGCTTATTTCACTTCTACGTTCTCTTATTCTGTCCGTTGGAGACATATTCTTCGGTTAAACGAAATTACCGTACGATTAGAAGATTGCAGAATATATAAAACTGTCCTCTGTTTATAAACTGTTAGGAAGACCTCATTAGACCTATCCCGCATATGCATATTTTTCGTCCATTTATAGTTCAGTTCCTGTTTTAAGTATAAACTGTTGTGTTAGTGTGTAATTATCCATCATAATATATTTGTAATCTTGCTCTGCTTGTTTCATATGAAGTGTCGACCTTAAATCATTAAGAAATTGGTCTTTAGTTGGATTTCGTTGCGCGATTGAATGTCATGTGTGTGTCTTCTTCTTCTCTCCCCATGTCTCGTTGGTAGTTAGTGAGATCAAAATTTACAAATACTTCTTCATTGTCTCATCCGTTTGTGTATGAAATAAGCCACCACAAGGTCGAATCCGTTTATAATAATACCAGAGTGCATGCATATTTAAATGAAAACGAAAGGAAAATTGAGAGATGCCATGCCAAAGCATATGCAGATGTAGGGTACATAAAATTACTGTTGCCTACTTTTGGTTATAAATGCTACCGTAAGATTGTTTATTCTGTGTAATTTATATTTCAACCTGAAACATGTTACTTTGTTGGCAATTATACAATTTGTGCTATAGCTTTTCTTTCACTTGTATATGTAGTAACTGTCCGGACTTCATCATTTGTGCCAAATGTGAGGAGCTGCAACACAACGAGAAAAGAATTCATGATGCGGATCACGTGTTTATCAAGATGACATGGGACCAGTTAACCAAACTGAAAAATTTGTCGACTGCTTTGCTGTGATATTATTTATACCAGAGACGCAATGCTCCCCACCCTTAATTGTAGATTGTACGGAATAGAAAGATAGAAAATAGAAACATGCTTTTCTCTTAAACATGTCTTAATTTATTTATGTTTTATTCATTACATTTGTATCCGGGTATCCATTCTTTTGACAATAAAGCGTGACACAATTCACTGTTGACATGCAAGAGAAGTGGTGCATGAGGAGTTAAGACCAAGAACTCCTTTAGCGGGGCTCAAATCGCAAAGGTTAAGCCAAGAACCTCATGATCTAAATCTAGAAAGACCCTAGTGCACTCTTCCTTGATATTTAATTTCGTATGTATGTTGTTTAAATATAATGTATGTTGCCTGGCAAAATGCAACGTTGGCAATCTGACCAGCAATCGTCCAGCCAAGGCCTTTGTAATGATACATGTTTTATGCCAGCATCTAATATTTGAATGATGTCACCTGTTATTTTATACCATACTTTTAATTATCAACATTTCCGCTATTATCTACATTTCAATTCTCCATAATAAATGCTCGCAAAGACAGTATATCCATTCTTTTTGGAAAGGTTTAACCATCGTTACCTGGTATTTTTATTTGTTTTATTTTTCATTTAAATAGCAGTAATCTCACAGGTTTGGTTATTCAATCATATTTTTTACATTGATCATCAAAATAAAATGACTTACTTCACTAAGACTTATCTCTTTGTTATTATGCATATTACGAACAAAATGAGAACACCCAAGCTCCTCGAGAATGTCCGATTTCTCCACAATCCATAGAAAAATATGGATTACAATGACAAAATCTGTCCGTGAGGCACAAGATCTCAACATTTTAATATTGCAACTGAAAATGAGATGATCTTTATACGAAAATACTAGCACGCAAACACGGATGAGTTGAGAATTTCCAAAAAAATATAAACCATAAAAAGAACAAGTGACACATGGGTCATGATGCTCAGCTGACTAGGAAGACATTCACAAAAAGAATTTTATCCTCTGAATACCATTTATTCTTCAGAATCAGCAAAAATAGAAAAAGATTCAAGATAATATGTCCAGCTATTCAAATGAAATCTAGCCTTTTTGCATGCAGTCAGCTGAGCTAAAATGACATGCACATTTTTTAAGGACATCCCTGGATGTTAAAAAACAGAAGATTCTGGGTCCAACAGTAAAGTTCTGTACCCTATCTGACTGTCTTGGTGCTTAAAATGATTTCGGTAAGTAATAGAGGTCACCATGACCTAATTTCCGGTTTAAACGGAGATTGCCCAAGACTTGCCTGTAAATTACATTTGACCATTCTACGGCTAGCAGATACAATTTGTGCCCAGGGTGCTAAAGATGTTGTTCTTGGCCCATAGTTCACAGTATATAGGTCATCATAACCTAATTTCAGGTTTCCATGCAGATTTACCCGAGACCTGCCAGAATGTCATGTAAGAAGATTCTAGGCACCAACAGTCTTCAGCAAATGATGAAACAGTCCATGATCATTGAATATGCATCGAAAGGATCATGACAATCATTGCATTTGTTTTTCAATGTTCGCCAGTAACACACAAACAGGAAACAAAGAATAACTCAATGTTTTCCAGTAAATCCCACAAACAGCAAACAACGAATATTATTTTTTTTACAAGTGACACACACAGGAAGTAAGCAACGAATATTTCAGTGTTGCCAGTAGCACACACAAATAGCAGAAATCATATTATTTCAATATTGCCCGTATGCACAAACAGCAAACAATAAATATTTCAATGTTTGCCAGTAACACATACAAACAGCTAACAATGAATATTTCAGTGTTTGCCAGTAACGTCAACAAAATGCAAACATCGAATATTTCAATGTTTGCGAATAACAACCACTAACAGTAAACAACTAACATCCGAATGTTTACTATTGAACCATATGGACACGATTATTTGAAATTATGTATGTGATATATGTATGAATCACACAAAATATTTAGCATTTAAAATGTTTCTGAACTGCACAATTATGTATTTCTATATCATGTATATTATTAATACAGTTGCGGATCCAGAATTCGAGAACGTGAGGGGGTGGGGGGGGGGGGGGGGCGCGGATGATGGGTATTATGAAAAGTATGTTCTTAAATTATGCATTTATTTTGTATTGTTTTGTAGATTATATATATATATTATTACGTCATATATTGTAGGCTTATAAATATTAATTTTTATTAAAGTCAATGACGCATGGAAGGGGGTTTCTCCCCTCCATATTGAGAAAAAATTTAAATATGTAATGTTAACAGGATATTTAGAGGCACCTTTTTCCATAAAAATGATGATTTGTTGTTCCTGAACTAATGTTCTCTTAAATGTCCATTCCATGTGTATAACTTGCCAAATATCATCTTTCAAATGAAATGCTCGGGGTAAAATGATTGATATGTTGAAATTTTATATTAAACTTTGCATTTTACCGGCTTATGTGGTTTAGAGGCAGTACACAGGACTGTTCGTGAGTTCGAGGACAAGTATCAGCAGAGGAGTCATTCTAGCGACAGCCTGCATGCTACGCAAACGTCTATTTTTATTTAACCGAAGACGTTTAGGTGGCAGTACATGCTATTGGGTTCGCATACATTCTAGAACATGCAAATGTGCACGCCATTTTTAACAGTCCTTTTTCATTTTCATCTGTTTGTCGAACTGTCATTTTTCCTTAGTAAGACAAAGTCACTTTATTCTGTTGGGAAAAACTATATATATTATATCCACGGTTTACGCGAGGCTGGTTTTTCTCGGAATGTTTGTCTCTGCGTCCGTCATGATGGCTTGGCAGCTTTGTGTGAATCGGTGCTACAGGGAAGAAAGGAGGTAACTAAAGGAGGCCCCTATCAGTTATTTATATAAAGGCCTGAGTGTCATGTCATCATGGCAATGGATTTTTCATGGTTGCCCACAACCCAGGCTAAGCGCTCTACAGGCTAACAGAGTTTAATAACGAAAAGACTCCCTCTGTCATTACAGAAATATTTGTATGCTGTCTTAACGGAGTAAATCACACAGCTGTTCATTATTATTCTCAACGTATGAATAATAAAAGTAACAATTGTGAATAATTTTATAATAATAATCTAATTGCTAATGTATAAAAATATATATGCAAAATTAAAATTAATCACGACTAAAAGGGTTAATAACTAGATAAAATGAGAGGTATAACAGCTCAGCGTGTGAGGGCGGGGGTGAGCGGCCTTACTAGTTTTTTTTGGTTTTTTTTTGGGGGGGGGGGGTCTGGGCGGTCGTAAAATTGCCTCCCTTCTGACAAAGCATTACAAATTAGGACATCAAATGGAAACATACCACGTCAAATTTCTTTATTATGGGCTTTTAGTTGTCAACAACCTAATTTATCATGTATACAGACGATTAGTAGCCGTGACAAACACGACTCAGTTAGGACCCCCTACTAAGTCGTGACACAAGCCAGATTTAGAACCGCCCTGCAAGTCTACGCCACGCTTTATAACCGTATCTCCGCATACATTCAGCAGGCAGACAGCAGGCAGAAATCTCCCGTACATGCAGAACAATATACGAATATATTGGGTTATAACGGAATATTTCACACACGTGGTAGGTGTCGTTGGCGAGATAAGAAACTTGTTAAAATGTCTAGTGGGTTTATTTGAAGTGACACGATACTTGTAAGCAATGAGGCGTTGTCAAAAATGACGAAAATATTTGCATCCTCATTAACTCTAACCTTAGAGTTAGATGTCCAGGCACTCTGGCAAGCCACTAATCTGGCCATAATGTCAGAGGGCCGATCTGGCGCTAGACGATTAGCTGAAGGTTTGGATTAGGTATGGCATTGCCTATAGAGTCCGTTCGCAAATCGTCTGATAGATTCCATCGTCCATTTTTAAATTTCCTGAAAAAAAAATGAAATGGGGATCACAACCAAAAACGCAAAACATTTTAATGTTCCCATCAATCTTTAAAATTAGTAAAATTTGTAACTATAAATTCAGCTTTAAGCCCCCCCCCCCCACCCATCCCACACTCACACTAAAATGTGCCAACCCCCCACCCCCACCCCCCTCGGAAATGTCCTATTTTGGTGTAAGTGTCAAGAACGATGCCAAGTGTATCCTAAGGATAGTCGTTTTCCATACATCCTCGCATAATCTGGGATAATTTGGAAAGGGTCCATCGCTGCGTCACCTAGCAGACACCAAGCCAGTCAACTTTATTACAGCAGGTGAAATTAGCCCATGGAAAACCCGGGCTGAAGTTGCGACGAATCTGTTCAAACGCAAATAAGGTAATATGCAAGTATATTTTATCAAGGTTCAGACACATCAATCAAGTTTTCTCTGGCTTTAGTGTAACTCTGGATGGATTTTTGGTTGATTTACAGCATGGGACTTAATCACTTAGTGTGGCTTGTTTTATCTTCCTGTGGCATATATTCAATATCACACTGTTCATAGTCATATGATCGTATCATACGGAGTACCATGCCTCTTTACTGATGATAGATCTCTATATATCGGCACCTCCTGCCACAGGCACTCGTTTCCCGCGCTAAAATGGCCTAGAAACCGTAAACACATTGAGTATGGGCGATATACCAGTTATAAAAGAACAAGGTAATGAACTCCACCGCTACGCGGGCAAGACAACTTTTTTTCACAAGTCCGAATTCCGGAGAATTATCCGCTTCACAAGCATGATCACGCGCCTTTTTGTTGAAAACTTCTTTATTTACAAGATTAAACTTCCAAATATAAAAGTTCCCCACACTAACCGCGAATTCCAGCACGTTTATCCAAGCTGCGACACCGTCATTTGGCATGTATACATTTACTAGTTGCGGAAGTTGACGTCACCCCGGGCTGAATGGATTTCCCCTTGAGCTGGCGTCTGTGATTGGCTGCATGGTACCAGTCGTTTTCTACATCTCTTTTAGGCGCACAATGCAAACAGCTGTCAAATTGTCAATGAAGTTGAAAATCAGTGGGCATGGCATGCAAACACAACCAGGACCATTATATCACTTGTTTTGTATACATTATCCGTCTGTTCTATAACCATAACATACATTAAGCCCGGGATGACGTCAACTTCCGCAACTAGTAAATGTATACATGCCAAATGACGGTGTCGCAGCTGAAATAAACGTGCTGGAATTCGCGGTTAGTGTGGGGAACTTTTATATTTGGAAGTTTAATCTTGTAACTAAAGATGTTTTCAACAAAAAGGCGTGGATAATGCTTGAGAAGCGGATAATTCTACGGAATTCGGACTTGTGAAAAAAAGTTGTCTTGCCCGCGTAGCGGTGGAGTTCATTACCTTGTTCTTTTATAACTGGTATATCGCCCATACTCAATGTGTTTACGGTTTCTAGGCCATTGTAGTGCTGGAAACGAGTGCCTGTGCCTCCTGCGTAGTCCACGGGTACGAAGTCCAGATATCATGAGGCTATCGACATAATGCGTACACGTAAGCAACTTGGGTCATAGTCTACCTGTGCAGGAACTGATGGTTAATTTACACAAACGGACTATCATGCACAGTATACAGCAGAAGTTAGTCAGTTTTGTCTTTTATTCATATTATTTTTCTCAATCATTTCGTGAATATAATAGATAGAATAATTTTATAATTTTTTACTGTCTCCCATTTGTGCTATCATTCAAGGCCCGGTAACTGAATTAATATGGCCACGCCGGATAAAGACTCGGCGTCAGCGAACCAAAACCAGCTTCTTGAATGCCCGGTGTGTTTTAACTCGATGGTGGAGCTGAAACCACGGGCTCTGTCTTGTTTACACACGTTTTGTGAGGACTGTCTCCGACAATGGTCGGCAGGGGGCGCCCAAATATGCTGCCCCACGTGTAGAAAGAACACGCAACTACCCGCGGGAGGTGTGGAAGCCCTGCCCGTCAATTTCTACATCACTCAGCTTGCGGATAACACTCCATCGGATGGCTTTTGTCAGATTTGCTCGGAAGGTGGCGCTTCCCCGGAGGTTGCCACTGGTGCCTGCAGCGTCTGTCAGTGCCAGCTATGCGATACGTGTATAGCCCGGCACTTGTCACTTCCGGCTTACGCTGATCATGCAATTACTGCCTTGGACCATTACAACAACGAAATTGGTTTAACTTGTCAAAAACATGAGGCAAGAGTGACTATTTACTGCAAGGCATGTAAGGAATACGTCTGCTATAAATGTGGGCTGGACCAAAAACATCAGGACCACGCCGATGCCCTCGTGGATGCAAAGAAAGCCATAGATATCGAAGCGGAAGCTTTGGGCAAGGAGATTACAACAATGGCGGCTACTTTAGAGACGGAGGTAAAAGTGAGCTCCGCGGAGCTAGACAGATGTAACGGTGTTGTAGAACAAATCATAAATGAGGGAGAGGCAAGGAAGGCTTTGATAGACAAAGAAGTGGAGAAACTTATTTCCCGTCTGAGAATTTCCCACACCGAACCGGTTTCGCGGTATATTAATACTTTATCTGAAATAAGAAGTGAAATGCTCCAGAATGAAGACCTAAATGAGACCAAAATTCTCGAAGCTTCACGACTTGAGGACATTTTTAATCATAAGAAGAAATTAGACAATTTAAAGGAGAGATTCGAAACAAGTGCTAAAGATCGCACTCCCAGTCTACAATTTGTGGCTTCTGCCTCACCTGTAGAAGTGGGAAGCCTCCAGCAAGGTAACACATAAAAAGTAGACTATTGCATACACTTGTTATACTTGTAATATTAATGACGTTTTCTGATAACGGTGAGTTTTTTTCTTTTACATTTAAGGTCTGCTTCACTTGTATTTCGGGTGACTGCTAGTTACTTATCGAAAATATATATTTTTTACTAACAATTATCAGAATATCATTTTGTCAAATTTGTAAATGTAGCTTTGTTAACCAGTACTACAAAACGGCATTGATATTGATATTTTGTCAAAGCTGTTATTTGTCATCGCAGGTTCACGACCTAAGCGTCCGGCCCCACCACCACCGCCTGCCAGTAAAGGTTCCAATTTGAAACACCAGGTGACACATTCTAATAGCTCGAATGTGAGTGCTACACCATATCCAATTGTGCCTCTCAGAGAACCGCCACCTTCAGCACTGGTAAATGCTGCTGCAATGCCGCCACTACCGCCACCGCTGGGACAGGGACACATCCTTCCGATGCCACCCCCTGCGCTGCCGCCTACGGCCTCAGAACACCTAATTCCACTTCTTCCACCGCCACCATATCAACCAGCTGTGACAACAGAACAACCTTTCATACTGGCGCCCCCGATACCACCACGCATTGGAGAAATTCCAGTGGATAAAACACAAATGTACCACTCTCTGCCCACACTACTCACGGGGCCGCACAAGAATCGTAAAGAAATTAACGAAAAAAATTAAAAACAAACCGCTAAATCCAGCAATATAGCTGTTGAAAACAAAATAAATTAGCACAACTGTTTTGTATGATTCTGTGTCCTATAAAGTACTTTTAAAGAATTTGTATGATAATTGGAACTATTCTATCATCTTTTTTCTTCTACATTTCCTTCAAGACGCTGTTAAAGTATTTGCGGCATTCATTTTATGTACAACTGAAAATCAGAAATCAGAGGTTTCAGCGATGATGATACATTTAGAAATAAATTATTTGTCAAAGGAGAGCTGTGCAATCTTTATTGTTTTACAGTGATTATACATCTGACCAATCTGGACTCGTTTAAAAAAGTATACATATATAGATTTTTTTAACATGATATATTCACAGCTTTCGAACATGTTGCTATATATGTAATACATACAAAAGATAGCGTCACCATTTCAGCACCTTTTTTCAACTGTTACATTACAGCTTGCGTTTACATTGAATTTCTATGCAAATATGTAACTCCAATGGAAATCAAATATAATTAAAGCACCAAAATATATTGTATAGTCTATAGCCATATGTACCTTTCCACTGTGTAGTGTTACGGATGACTCTCATCAAACAGTTTACTTTTTTTTTTGTTTACTTTTACTTTATACCCTAGTCTGAAAATTAAAAGAACAATAATTGGTAGCGGTATTTTGCCCTTTTAACATGGGACGAGCTATCGAGATGTCAGAGTGGCATGCTCTGCGATGTCAAAACCCCCACTAAATTTCAAGGAGGATGCTAATATATGGCCATTTTTAATAACGCCGCATGGTCTGCAGTTACGCTGTTATTTATAATAAGCCAGAATGACTTGTTTTAGATATTTTACGTACTACCAAACAACACTTTCCATGTGCCAACACGATCATAATATATATATAAATAATTCAGCATAATGATAAATCCCCGCATGCGCATGTTTACTGAATCTCTACCATGTGCTAGGAGGGTTCCACGGGTTTTGTGGTCAACAGCCAGTTCGGGCGAGGCACAGAAGATGACGCCGGTTACAATAGAGATGGGATTTACGCATTGGTTAATCAATTCACGTTTTCTTTTGTAGTAAATCAGCACTCGTAGCATAATGTGAAGATTACACGCAGTTTACAATGATATCGATGAAATTTGATGGATGTCCATTGTAGTGAAGTTTTCCATATTACGTAAGTCGCAATACAAAGTAGACCTAGCAACGTACAAATATTAATCCCAGTGAGTCACGTATTCACGGCTAAGTAATATGGAAAGTAAATTACAATATTATAAGGGACGATACTAGGGAAATGACTTGGAAGTAGAGCTCCGTTGTGGTAAGCGATATGGTTAAATTCCATCACTGACCGAAATTCTCTTGTGGAAGAAACCGGACACTGGATACTGATAATGTGCAGTGAAATCGTTACGACAAATGCAGAGAACCGTCTCACTTGCCAGACCTTTGGAAAACAGCCTTACACGTTCATAATAATTTATCTTAATCAAATCAGATAACAATTTTTAACGAATTTATGTAAAAAATAAACAGAGTATCCACATATGTAGCAGGGAAATACGTGATGTACAAGTTACCCATCAGTAAAGAATATACATGTATGATCATTGAAAACCAAATGTAAATAATTTAAAAATGGAAACGATGACATCCACAGAGAGGAATTGATAAGTATTGTTTCACCAGCAGAAGTGTCCCCATGCTAATCTTATCTATGTAACAGCTGCAGAAGCAAAACCAACAGCGTAGAGTACATGGAGCTGATGAACATATTACAGGTCCAAAATCATCACTATAGTAACGGAAGAGGATGCCCAGCCTCGTTTAAACTTATTTTTAATGTTTTTGACTGGACCCGGCTCAGTTTGATGAAGATATGATCTTTATCGTGTACACCCCTATCGGTGTGCTCCAGAGCCTCGCATTCGTCACACAGATCAAAATCAGGACAATTGCTGAAAATATATAAAATTAACGGTACTTCACCTACTAATACTATTTCATTACAGAGAAATACTTATGAAATAAATACATGTAATTCAAATATCTTGCTATTCACCGAGGTGATCAATGGGAAATTACTACAGACATTGCCGTTACTATTTATACATATGTATGAAAAAAGGAAACAAAAGCCTGTGTGGGTCTTGTTAAACAGGATATTCGATTTTGCAAACAGTTTTTCTGAATATCGCAAGACGTTGGCTAGGTAATAGATGGGACACACCATCAATACCAGTATTTCTAACTTTTTTTTTAACTGCATTTCCTGGTATATAAAATATAATAATCTCTTATTTAAAACATTTTTGTGATTTTTATGGTATTTTAAATTATACGCCGTGTATTCTATACATGATGAATTTGATCTGACATACCAGCATTTGTAGTGGCCGCTGGATAGAACTGTCGTTCCTCCCACGACACAACCGCAATTATCACAATTAAATCTTCGTCGAATTTCTGAAACAGATGCATAAATTTGTGCAAGATGCACGGCACAGTGAATAGATATATCCGTTGTTCGGAAATGATAATAATTATGTTGTGTGAGATATGTCATTTTCATATTATGCTACGAAATTTTATTTAAATATGATTTATATAACTCAGCGTAAACCTTGATGAGAAAACACGTCCGTGGCATTCAGGGGCGGTTCATTGGAAAATTTTGGTTTATGGCTTGGGCGTATCTTAAGGAACGCGTGCAGTTTGTCATGGTTGTCATCGCAATTAGCACATTTGATGAAGTCTCTGCACATCCTGCAACAAAGTTCAGATTTACTTAATTGATTTTTGCTCAAATCCATGTCAAAATGATGGGAATCATGTGCGCACCATAGTAATTCAGCAACTCGTTTCAATATTTAAATAGAGTTAGAATGTTTCGCTTCTCATATTAGTTGTTTAATAGTTTGTTTACTGTTACATAACCTCTCATATTCCATAGTTCTTTACCAGGTTAAACTAATATATACTTTTTATTTGAATATTTCTCTGAAAATATTCTAAATGAACGTACCCACATTTGAAGTAAGCGTCAGAAATCTTCTTTTTGCATATGTTGCACCATTTTACTATTGGACATCCCTGATCTTTATGAAGTGCAGTAGAAGTAATTATTTTCGGCGAAATTCACAAAATCAAAATTTAACGTGTAACAAAGAAAATATCTTGCTTTTTATGTGAATAGTGACAACTTTTAAGTTCAGTGTTTAAATGGGAAAAATTATCGTAAAAGAGAAGAACGACATAAATACTTGAAAGAATCTAGTAATTCAATCTAACATGTAGTTATATATTTAAATCTTGCTTGACGGTACAAGTTGTCAAGCTGTGAATTAATAAAACAAACATTCAAAATGTTTTTAGAACGAATACTCTCTTCTGGCACACCTGTTTCTCGGGTATATTTACATGTTTACGTATTAAGAAACATATAAATGTAAAAGGGAGTAAGCTTTCTATTCCAACTACATTTAACATACCATTGCTGTTTGCCAACAGAGTGCCAACTAATGTATCAGATGAACAGGCTTTAAAACTCAGTGTGCTCTTTTCAAAATTGGGCATCGAGGCATAGACTCCCTTCATCAGATCGAAAGTTTGCCGGTTGTGTACTGCAGAATTCAGTTGTTTTGATGTCCGAGGGGTGAAACCAGTCAGAGCTTTCGTGATTAAGAGCAGCTTCTCTTTAACTTCAGAAAGTTTACACATCTGATCAAAAACTGGTCCCTGGTGTTTCATGTGCAGTTCCTTTACCATAATTTCAACCTCTCTGTCAATGGCCGATTTTTTTCGTTCAGCTTCTTCCCTGATCTTTTTCTCAATGGTTTCTAATTTCTGGAGTTCAGAGCTCACACTGTCCATGCGGTTTCCGACTTCTGTCAGCATAGTACACATCTCTGATGCTAAGGAAACGGTCATGTGATCTAGCGCTTTCTTTGCATTTACAAGTTCTGTCTCGTGTCCATTATGTTTAGTCATCATAGCGCAAACATCACACGCGAACACGTTACAGATTTTACAATAAACTGTTACGTTCCTATTATGCTCATCACACATAATTTTCAAATCTGGTTTAGCCTTTGGTTTCAGTGTGATGATTTCATGATCTGTAAATGCGGCTATACTCGTGTGCCTTGTTTTGCACTCTTTACAAAGGCGTTTCTTGCACGTTCTACAGAGGTGTGTCGACTTCCTTGGTTCAGTTTTGAGGGCAGGACAAATTTGACATAATCCGCCAAATGTAGCGTTGTCCGCTATCTGGCTAATAAAGAAGTTTATTGGAAGCACTGTCACACCTCCCTCAGGCAGTTTTGTCACTTTCCGGCAAGTTGGACATGATATTGACCTTTGACCACCGGAGCAGGTCTTAAGACAAGACTCGCAGAATGTATGTAGACACGACAAAGCTCTCGGTTTGCGGCCAACCATGGATGTAAGGCAGACGGGACATTCAATGCTCCGTTGATCGTGCTCAATGGTCTGATCGTTTTCCTCCGACGCCATGATACATAAACCGTGATGACGTAATACGCGGATTAGGTGTTGGTGGTATTTTCAGTACCCACTGTACAGGAATCCAACCCGCGTACATAGCGACCGTGTTATTTGTGAAGGCGAATGTTCATGGCTCTGGCGTGATAACTGTGTTAGCTGTGAAACCCTCGTCTGTGCCGAGTTGGGCTACAAGGTTCAGTTTTCACGACGCTACATGTTTTTACTATATGACTTATCAAATCTATCTATATATGACGACAGCTGAGCCTGCACATATTTACCAGTACAGTATGTCGTCTGATAGCAAGAGCTTTCTTGACAGCAATTAGATATGTCGATCAGTGGCGCACTATAAAAGAAACAAAGCCAACGGGTTGTATTATTCAATATAGATTATCTGGCCTGTATACGAAAGTACTGTGCTGCCAAAATAAGTGGTGCATGGCGCCACTGTTAGGTATATGTTACATCCGTCACCGGTAGGTGGCGTTGTCTTTGAATTCATAAGAATTCGCAATGTCAACACCATCACGGTCCAGGTCATCAAGGTAAACATACCGGGGTATAAATTTCTTGCCAGGAGGACAGAACCACAGAATGAATGTTAAAAACATTGGAGCGACTGCAGGATCACTCACGCACTGTCTCCACCAGATTATGAGTTTATACGGACGGACGGTATGATGTTAAGGATTCATGTAATTTAAAAGTAAGTGGCAAAATTAAGATACAAGCAGCTGTACATAGAAACGTTTTCTGTTCACAGAAGTGTTGTGCCTCAGAGAGGTGCGTGAGTTATTCTGCAGTCGTGCCAAAATGTTTATACATATCTTATAGAGACAGTTTCCCACTGAAAACCTATATTTTCTGTTAACTTTTAGATTAAAAAAATGAGCCAACATTTCACATCTCAGTTAATAAATCTCCCCAACCCCGGCAATAAGCCCGGTATACCGGGTCTATCAGCTAGTATTGCGATAAAATAATGTGATGTTATTATTCAGGTGTTTTTTTTAATTTCCAAACGTCAGTAGACATCAGAGTTATCCATCTTTCAAAGATTATAGATATTCCCAAATCTCTCTTTAAAAGTCTCGCCGGTCTGTATTGTTCGGTACTGTAACCTAGATCCTTCGGCCCCAGTCTTTTGGGAACGTATTAACGCGCCTACTTATTCACCATTTCATGATAGCATATAGACACACATTTACGGAATATACTAACAGAAGCACCGGATTAGGAATTAACTGATTATTGGAGATGTGTTTTGAAGAGATTAATATGATTGTTATGAGAGTTTTAACCATAATACAGAGATAACCATGCCAATAATCTTTATCATTTATTTATGATATACAAGGAATATATATATATATATATATATATATATATATATATATATATATATATATATATATATATAACATCAAGTACGCTATCGATAAACATCCACAACTAGTGCGGACGTATTTATTCTTCAAATTAATATGGAACCCATGGGCATTTTCGTTTGCATTACAGCCAGTTCATAGCGCTTTTACGTTAACGTGCATCAAATAGATGGCGCTCGTCAACGACGCAAGATCGTATTTTAACTATACCCATGTAAAACCCAAGAAAACATGGCAAAGAACAATAGACTTGATTCAGAGTGTATACTTTACCACCGCCAACCCACTGCATCCTCCGGCGTCGTCATACTTACTGTTCACTGGAGAAGCTGACACTGGACGAATTAAATTTAAAAACAAGCTTATTTAAAGACCGTGTGATCATCAATAACTTGTGCCTTCAGTTTGTTTCATATTGAACAGTTAAAGATAAATTTATTTCTAATCATCAAAATCCCTTAGTTTAAATTTTTTAATAGTGGAATTCAAATGATATATTACATGAATTTTTCAAGCTCAGAGCACAGTCCAAGGAAGTCATCTGTAAAACTCTCGTATTCCCAGGACAAAGCCTGAATCACAACGGACTCTCTCCAGTCAGAGATTTCTGTGAAACGTCCATACAAATTCGGTTTCTCGAACATAAGGGTTTTATGAAGAACTATGTCTGCATTTAACCCATCAGCCGTACCCTTTGGTTTCTTGTAATGTTTCTCATGAATTTTTATTATGGATTGGTTTTGGGAAATATAACCCGGTTTCAGAGTCACGTGACCTCCCTCGCCTACTCCTACCTTTATTATGGCTTTACCCTTGTACTTAACTACCGCAGGGTCTGTCTCATCTACTACATTTCGAACTGATTCAACCAATAGGCGTACGTCACTGAGGGCGTTGTCCGCTCTTTTGACGCTGAAGACGGCCCATTTGAGGGGAGGGTAACAAAATTCTAAGAACTTGCCATTTTCGTCAAAGTTAAGGTCGCATTTATATGTTGCATTGTTCCCCACATGCATTGTAGGCATCGTGTAAAACGTCTTGGTCTTGTGTAATTCATACCCTTGTTCCTGCAAGTATTTTTCCGAATTCTGGTGCGGAAAATCACAGGAAACGAAAGAGGTTCTGAACTGTTTTTCACGAGGTTTCCAATTAGAGGCCTTCTCGCTCCATCGATGCAGGTCTGCTATGGTCATCTGAGGCTGGGGTAGATCGTCAAATGTGTAAAGGTTGCCGAAGTAGCCATACACCCTCAGCGTGCCATGCTCCGCCTCTTGGTACGTTTCTTGGAGAAGTTTCATCTGTTGGTTGAAGAGTTCTCTTGATCGAATTCGCTGCATCAGGTCCGCAGAACCCATTTTAACCTCAACTAGACATGGTATGTGTAAATTTCTTTCCACATGCTGTGTCATGCAATATTTTTTGTCAAAAGGGACGAATTGCAATTTGTCATCGTCGGTTACGCTTCCCTCAAACAATGTCTGGTAGGCCCCCGGTTGGAATTTGGTGTGTAAGACAAGGGTGGTGGAAGGCTTGCGCTCTGTTGATTTTGTCAATGCGGCTCTGATGTCCAGGATGTAGTCATCTGTAAGATAATACGAATAATGTTCGTGCTTTAAAAGTGACAGTTATGACTTTAGGACTCGAGGATTTGAGGAAACTCTCACCAACATATTTCTAAATATATGTTTAATATGCATTGTTCATATGTTAAGAAAGGGTTTTACTGAACGCACATATTCATAATCGTCAGAAGAAGCAATGATTTGAACACCCGTCATCCAGTTTCCAGGGTCATGATAGTTATACAATTATGCATCTCATATTTAGAAAATTATGTCATGCTTGAAATGGCCTTACTCAGTGGTTGATCCAGAGCGGGGGGGGGTGGCTTTGGGGGCTTAAGCCCCCCCCCCCCCCCCAAATAAACTGAACTGAAACCACAGTTATCATTTTTATCAAAGAAATATATATTTCTATGAGTTGTATTCTTACATCATATCCATTTATCTTCAATTATTTGCATTATTTTTTCATTTATGATGGCCATATTATTTGAACAAACCATCAATTCATCAGTTTGCCTTACATTTATATTAAAATATTTCAATGTTGTTTAATATTATTGAATATGTACGTTTGCTTGTCTTTATTTCATAAATATGTAAGATTTGTTTTGATAAATAATATGACTTCATACACGAGTGACATACTCGATCATCCCGGACCAGACTTCGGTATCGGCCGGTTTCAATCCGTATTGGATATACCCCCATACGTAGCTTGGCTATTATTGCTCTGTGTTTCCTCGAGCACTTAAAATGCAATAATCAGGGCCGAATGAATCCTTAATTTCTTTGTAAGTATTTAAACGAGAAATCCTGCTTAACTATCCAGCCATTGTTCCACAAAAGAATCTGATAATCTACTCTCTACAAAAACACCCAATTCTTTAGAGGTGAACCGAGAAACATCACTACTTATGTACATATCGCTAAGACCACATGTGTTTAAAATATCTTTAACCGAATGACACCAACCCTTAATGACCCTCAACACTGTTAAAGTAATCTATATCAAACACCCTCCGTATTATGCGATTAGATGGTAAACAACAAAGTCTGTGCCGGAGTTTCACACACTCCACCCTATGACGAATAAACTAAAGTTAAGGGTCTCATCATGCTCAAGGCCTAAATATCTATAGGAATAAACATACAGAACAATATCAGCGTCATAACTAAACGTATACGAGCACCTTTCCTTCTGAGCGGGACGAAAATGTACCACGTTAGTCTTCTGAAGGGAAACATTTAAGCGCCATTTGGAGCACCATTTATACAAAATATACAGCATTTCTTGTAGTTCTTCAGGGCAGGCAGCTATTAAAGCTATATCATCAGCATACATCAATATACTTAATTTTTCGCTGTCATCTAATCTTACTCCATATCCAGTATCTTTCATCTCCCTGGCTAGGTCGTTAATAAACAAAGTGAATAAAATAGGCGCAAGGATATCCCCCTGACGAATCCCATACTGAGTCTGAAAAGTTTCTGTGAAATAACCATTTACACGCACAGTAACCTTAGTATGTTGATACAAAGCCCTGAGAATCTTTAAAAATGGACCGTTTATACCAAGGCACATTAATTTATACCACAGCAAATCTCTTTCCACAGAATCAAATGCACGGGAAAAATCTACAAAACATGCAAATGTGTCCTGTTAAACTCTTTTCCTGGAACGGATTATAGATGTAAGACAATATATATGATCCATACAACTGCGATTTTTTCTATAAGCATTTTGTTCATCGCATTTTAAATTATAATGTTCAACAAAATTTTGTAATCGACAATACAAAATATTTGCAAATATTTTAGCTAATGCTGATATAAGGCTAATCCCCTAGTATTATATGGGATCCTAGGATCTTTTCTTTTTTTTTAGGAATGACTGTCACCCATTCATAAGGCACAATAGACGTATTATATAATGAATAACAAAATATACGATGTAGTAGACCTGCTAGTCTTGGGCACTGCCACACTTCGGCAGGTATCCCATCCAAACCAAGGGCTTTACCCTGTTTTGCCTCAGTAAGGGCACGGAGTGTTTCATCAATAGCTAAAGGAGCATTTAAATAATTATTTTCATTAAATATATCCAGATCTTTTCTGACAAACGCTTCTGCATTAGCATCTTTAACGAATTCCAAAAACATATAATCGAAATTACCTATTAAAGTGTTATAAGACTTCAACAGGTCTGTTTTCCATTCATTTAATACAACATGAATATCCTCAGACACATTGTTATTTTCAAGAAGAACCCCATTTGGTATCCTTTCATTACTTTTACTTTTCGGTCCCAACTTATTCACTTCATTCCAAAACCGTTTGGGAACGTTGACGTAATTCTCTATCTGTAATTGCTGTTTTGCGCTAAACTCTCGCTCACATCTGCGGAACAGACCATCAAAATGTTTCCTTTTCTGTCTGAATGCATACCTTAGCCGACTCTTCGTACAAGCATTTATCTCTATATCTACTATATTCGCGTTCAGCTTTACAGGCATCAACCCATAGTCGCTGGAGATCATAATTTCAAAATGAACGCTTAATTTTTTGTTTACTCCCGGATTTAATTGTTGAAAAACGGAATGGTATTTTCTGCATCATTTCATAATTTATACATCTAACAATATCTTCATATATTTTATCTAGTTCATATTGACATTTTTGCCGTCCACCCTCAACATGGGTGTCTACAGTTTCCGCATTTTCATGTTTAATTTGCAAGTTAAATAATTGCTCAATAAACATATATACGCAAAGTACTTTACTCTTGGGGTTCATCAAACAGATCACCAGGAATTTTTGTAAAATCAAATATTTTCCGCTCAATATGACTGGGCTCATGTACAGCATCAACAGTTACATCAGTTTTCTTTAATATATCAAAGCTCGACAAAGAAATTTCGCAAACCAATACTGAATGATCAGACACTTTAGATGTTAAATTGACCAATTAAATCTAACACTGTGTAAACTGAAAAAAATACATATATTTACCAAGAATTCATATTGAGCAATTATATAATCTACAACAGAAGCTCCACGCCATGATATACATGTATAATTGTCGTTGGCTGATGATTTCTGACACCTGCAATTCAGTATGCACAGGCGTCAGTCATTGTGAAAATCTAATAAAGGCTCGCCATCTTTAAACTGTACATCAATAACTGCTCTCTTTGGTATTAACCCATCATCTTCTGAAATATCGGGTTTATTACTAATCCGGGCATTTAAATCACCAGTTAAGAAAACAGGGGCTTGTCCTGAGAGAGTAAACACATGATGCGTTAGAACTTCATAGAATTCTTGTGAAACATTTCCCCTTGATGAATGTTGTGGTATAGTCTATACGGGGTGCGGTACTTCCGTTCGAACCCCCCCCCCCCCCCTTTCAAAGTCTCAAAATGTGCGAATACCAAGACGTTATAGGCGGCGCCAAAGTCTTTTCGTACAGAAGTGTAGGTTTGCCCAATTAATAAGCAGCTATCATAATTTGACACATTCAATTTTTTTACAGATACATGCATTCAGTCAAGTCTGCATTTATAATCAATAATTTACGTTTTTATAGTTAAGAAAATGTTACACTGTCTCTTTCTTATACAGTCGAGCCCACTTTGTGTCATATCGGTTAATAGAAAATCCCGTTTATTGTCACATAAATCTAAAATCCCAAACCATTTCCTATATAAACAATGGTAAATCTGACCGTTTAATATCATTGAATATTGTCATAATCTCGTTTATTGTCATGCTTGGGACCCTCGGCAGTGATACCAGTTCGCAGTTAATATCACATCAAACGCCGACACGGCGATCAACGAGGCCAAGAGCCTGTAATCGGTTAGGCGTATCAAACGATCGCTTCTCCCAACGGTGTGCGCCTGGCAAGTGCAGTGATGCATGTGTGTCACTCCCCGTCCCTTAGCTAATTAACATCTTGAGATACCACGGTAATCCAGATCATTTCCTTTCTTCGTAAGTTAACAAGGGCGATGTTTGCGTTCACATATCATACATTATGAACTCCTGGCCTTTGAAAGACCGCGTTTTACACCTCAGTGACGTTTCGCCGAGATGATATGAAAGCACGAGCTCTAAACGCTCCTTACTACTGGAAATCCCCTTTAAGGGTCCACGAAAAGCTGGAGGTTTTGTGAGCACTGGAGGAGATACCCTGTCGAAAACCTCAATCGCGGTGAAACTTTAGAAAGTTGACAATGGCATGACTATGCCCGCTCCCCGAACAGACGATCATGGAAGTTTGAGTCATTAAAAGATACCCGGAAAATAAGGCGCAATAGTCGGGGAAAGAATCATCTAGTAAAAAAGTTTGACTATGCATAACGATATAACTGTGCCACATATTTCCAGACATTTCCTCATGACCCGGACGCTACGTCTTTTCCTGTTGGCAAGTCGGATTGTTGTCAGTTATTGCGGCATGCGGCACACAACTTACAGGAAATAAATTGTCAGGTGCGCATAAACGTATTTAGATATGCCGTTGCGCAATAAAAAATATTCATAAACTTTGTTTTCTTTTTATTGACGATTTATTTAATATCATTTGAGACATAACGCTTCTTCTATGACTCAGAGGACATCGGTGTTGAAGCCCGCATTAATGTCACATCCCCGTTTTTTATCATAATTTGTGCATGCACCGCCGACATGACAATAAGCGGGCCTAATTGTACACATTGCGCCAAATTAGTTTGCTTTTATCCCTCGTATATCAGTTGTTTAGTTTTTTTTCCTGTCGGTCAAACCTCGTACAAAAATTTGAGTACACAGCATAAAGGCGAGGATGCAAGTGCTTTATATATTTAACGTATTTTATATATATATATAACATATTTTCAGTTTTCTTTGTTTGCTTTCATATATATTTAGATCAACACGAACAAGATATCTAATCAATGAAAAGTGACAGGTCTAAAGGGCAACACAAGACACATTCTGTCGCCTATAATTGAACAGTTGTGGTGTTTTTATGATTTCATGAGAAGTTCCTGTATATCTTTTGATAAAGGCAGGGCTCGACATCTGAAAAACAGAAAAGCAGAAATTGCTCAGAGAACAAAGCACTGAATTTTTAGACCTAAAAGTAAAACTGAAGGTTTTTTTTAAAATTTGATGTTGTCTATCCTATGATAGTTTAGCTAGTATTAATCATCGCCTGAATAATCAAATCACAATACAGTTGTTCTGATTCATGTGAAATCGGTTTTTTTAAATTCAGTCAGTGGAAAATTTAAAAAATTGTGAGATGTACTGAATGCATTAACTTGTAGGTAAATATGGAATAACAAAAATCCAGGAAAATCCGGTTTAATCTTTTATTTAATTTTTCCCAACGTAGTTTTATTAGCCTCCGGCGATTGGGCAAGAGTCAAGAAAAAGAACCCAAAGTTATCTTCACTAAGTGAAATAAAAACGCTTCCCTAAACGTTCAATCCCACACCCTGTCCCGTTCAGAGACTCTTTGAAGAAAGCACGATTGGATCCATTGACAAGTGTAACATATTCAGAGGCGTGTTTACGTCTACATTTGAAAGAAAATACAGTAAAACATCGTTGTGTCGAAGTTGAAGAGACTGGTGGATTTACCTGGACACAACCCGAGTTCCAGGCAACCGATGTTCATTGTATCAACCTTCTTCAGCCTTGATTATTATTGATACATACTGCACATGTATAGAGCCTATTTTTATATAGTTCTCACAAATGTTTGCTTGAAAGAACAACGCAAATTTTGTTATACATTTATTTATCATGATCCTTGTACTCAGCGTTTTGGCGGGAATTTTTTTAAGTCCTTTGCAATCTGTGTCTTGGTCACCACGTTCAATCTTGAGCAGTGCTTCGTAGTTTCTGCTTAATGGTCTTCACATCAAGCTTACGCTAAGCATCCCACATGCCAAAGTAAACAGGACACGAACAATATAAAAGTGAAGCAGTAAAGCAGTGTAATGTCGGTATTAATTATCACTGGTCATCACGGCCATAGGTTTCTCCAAACATGAAAGCGGCATGACCTCGAGTCAAGCGACTGAGCCGTCGCGCTTGATGAGGAAGAGCCTTGTCGATATTAATTACGTATAATGGTCATCAAAGCCCAATCACGATTAACGAGCCAAGAAAAACTGTTATCCAAACATTCAAGCAACATTATTTTGCGATAGAAATGCTAGCTAGGGACCAACAAAACGCCTCGACACACAAGGTTTCGACACATTCAAGTTCGACACAAAAGAAGTTGAATTAGTAAGGTTTTAACTGGGATTTTTTCCCGAAAGACTCCACATTCGACATCGACACATGCGGGAATTCGACTTAACCAATTTCGACACATCAAGGTTTCACTGTATATAAAATAGAAATATTGTATTTCATGTTAAAGGGAATTGGGTGATAACTCATAGAATCCCCGAAATAGGAAAATAAATAAAATGTATATATCCATAATGAAAATGCTGATAACCATAATATGAATTTTAGTAATATGACTTCATAATATGACTTTGAGCCTGTATAATTTACATTTCGTCTCAACCTTGCCGAATGTTTTTCCACTTCTAAACTAACTATATAATATATATATATATATATATATATATATATATATATATATATATGTGTGTGTGTGTGTGTGTGTGTGTGTGTGTGTGTGTATGTGTGTAACGGGTGAAAAATGATACTGGGCTCGAATTTGGGTTCGAACCCGTTACCTTTGTCACACGTTCTACCGCTTCGCTTATAAAGCAAGCTTCATTAGCAAGGCCAGTAGGAACGCTTTTGTGTGTCTGGTTACATTCACCCACTCTTTGAGGACGTTCTGTCCCCAGAACATGGGATCTATCCCGGGGGTCACACACGTGAACAAGGCCAGTGGGAACACTTTTGTGTGTGTCCGGTTACATATATATATATATATATATATATATATATATATATAAGGTAGTGTTACCCTCCGATGTAAAGTGCTCTATGGCCTACAGACTAGGCCAGAGTGGTATAACTCTGAAGAAAATCAACACTTAATTCACAACAGTCTGTTTCACGGGATGCGACCCGA
Organism: Sipunculus nudus; assembly: GCA_026874595.1. Taxonomy (NCBI): domain Eukaryota; kingdom Metazoa; phylum Annelida; class Sipuncula; order Golfingiida; family Sipunculidae; genus Sipunculus; species Sipunculus nudus. The sequence goes on from CM049315.1 coordinate 32,385,208, forward strand.
TCATCGGGTGAATGTGGTTAGAATGTGGTTCTAACCACATTCACCTGATGATCGGGTCGCATATATATATATTAAAAATTGCACTTTAGCTTTATAAATGTACAATGATATTTTATTCTAGCCCCCCCCCCCCCCCCCCCCCCCCAGCTGAAAAATCCATGATCCCTGCTAACTGGATCTTTATAGATATTAGCTTATAAGTACCCTGCAAACAATAATGCGTTCTAAAAACGTCCTCACAACATTTTAGTTAGGTTCGGATAACATTATTTTGAAACGTTCTGTGCACGCAAAAATGTATGGTTTTATGTACGGACTGTGAACGTAAAATCAGACGTTCGTTGCCGTTGTTTTTATTACGTGTTTGCAACGTTTTATCAAGTCGTTGTAGTTATGTTAGGAATACATCTCATAAACGTTTGCTCCTAGTACAATGCTAACGTGTAAGCAACATTTCTGTTTAAACGTTCTGTGCACGCAAAAATGTATGGTTTTATGTACGGTCTGTGAACGTAAAATCAAACGTTCGTTGTCGTAGTTTTTATTACGTGTTTGCAACGGTCATCAAGTCGTTGTAGTAATGAAAGGAAAACGTCTGATAAACGTTCGCTATTAGTATAATGCTAACGTGTAAGCAACATTTCTGTTAAAACGTTCTGTGCACGCAAAAATGTATGGTTTTGTGTACGGACTTTGAACATAAAATCAAACGTTCGTTGTCGTTGTTTTCAGTACGTGTTTGCAACGGTCATCAAGTCGTTGTAATTATGTTAAGAATACGTCTTATAAACGTTTGCTATTAGTATAATGATAACGTGTAAGCAACTATCTGTTAAAACGTTCTGTGCACGCAAAAATGTATGGTTTTATGTACGGACTGTGAACGTAAAATCAAACGTTCGTTGTCGTTGTTTTTATAACGTGTTTGCAACGGTCATCAAGTCGTTGTAGTAATGTTAGGAAAACGTCTCATAAACGTTTGCTATTAGTATAATGCTAACGTGTAAGCAACATTTCTGTTAAAACGTTCTGTGCACGCAAAAATGTATGGTTTTGTGTACGGACTTTGAACATAAAATCAAACGTTCGTTGTCGTTGTTTTCATTACGTGTTTGCAACGGTCATCCAGTCGTTGTATTTATGTTAAGAATACGCCTCATAAACGTTTGCTATTAGTATAATGCTAACGTGTAAGCAACATTTCCGTTAAAACGTTTTGTGCACGCAAAAATGTATGGTTTTATGTACGGACTGTGAACGTAAAATCAAACGTTCGTTGTCGTTGTTTTTATAACGTGTTTGCAACGGTCATCAAGTCGTTGTAGTAATGTTAGGAAAACGTCTCATAAACGTTTGCTATTAGTATAATGCTAACGTGTAAGCAACATTTCTGTTAAACCGTTCTGTGCACGCAAAAATGTATGGTTTTGTGTACGGACTTTGAACATAAAATCAAACGTTCGTTGTCGTTGTTTTCATTACGTGTTTGCAACGGTCATCCAGTCGTTGTATTTATGTTAAGAATACGCCTCATAAACGTTTGCTATTAGTATAATGCTAACGTGTAAGCAACATTTCCGTTAAAACGTTTTGTGCACGCAAAAATGTATGGTTTTATTTACGGACTGTGGACGTAAAATCAAACGTTCGTTGTCATTGTTTTAAATACGTGTTTGCGACGTTCATCAAGTCGTTGTAGTAGTGTTAAGAATACGTCTAATAAACGTTTGCTATTAGTATAATGCTAACGTGTAAGCAACATTTCTGTTAAAACGTTCTGTGCACGCAAAAATGTATGGTTTTGTGTACGGACTTTGAAAATAAAATAAAACGTTTGTTGTCGTTGTTTTTATTACGTTTTTGCAACGTTTCATCAAGTCGTTGTAGTTACGTTAAGAATACGTGTCAAAAACGTTTGGTCTTAGTATAATGCTAACGTGTAGGAAACATTTCCGTTAAAACGTTCTGTGCACGCAAAAATGTATGGTTTTATGTACGGACTTTGAACGCGAAGCCAAACGTTCTTTGTTGCGTTTTTATAACGTGTCCGCAATGTTTCATATAATCGTTGCAGTAATGTTGGGAATACGTCTAACCGACGTTTGTTCTTAGGTATAATGATAACATGTTAGAAACGTTTCTGTTAGAACGTTCTTAGCACATACTAATGTATGGTTTTATGTACGGACTTTGATCGTAAACCCTAACGTTCTTCATAGTTTTTATTACTTGTATGAAAAGTTTCACTTTATCTTTGTAGATACGCTGGGAATGTCTCATACATATTTGCTCTTAGTTTAATAAAGTGTTAGCAACATTTTTGTTAACGTTCTTTGGTCACATAAATGTGGTTTTATCTACGGAATATTTAACGTAAGATAACACCTTCTTTGTCGACGATTTTCTCATGAATCTACAACGTTTCACAATGTTGTTGCAGTTACGTTGGGAATACATCCCATCAATGTTTGCTCCTAAGTATAATGATAACATATTAACGATATTCTTAAAACATAAAAAAATATATTGCTAAGGTACAAAAATACCGGAAAAGGTGTATACTCGATATATCCTAATATTTGTTCACTCGGAGTAAGTCCATTGAAAAATTGTTCATATCAAGTTAACATTAATTCTGTTAAACAGTTTCGAGTATTTTAACCAATATCTTGATGATTCAACAAGTTATCAACATGTTGACAATTCTTATGATCTGTCACCGACCGTGTGAACCGGCATGATTAATCCACATACATTAATACATTTTAAAAGATAGTACATTGTACTTTATTTATACAGCACAGAGTAGGCTTTCATATAACTGGCAATACTTCAGCTTCTGATTAGACCGCAGGTGTATTTTCCATTTCAGTCTGTGGAAGACATTTTCAATGAAGTGTTAAAATTGATGAGTGCATGTGCATAGCTTTAATCATAAATCTGACCATGACAGTGGTTTCCAGTCATATCTATTGTTTTCCGGCAAAAATAGGAGATCATCCATTTGTCAAATCCATTTACCAACAGAAAGGTACCAACCAAACGTTCTCTTCATGTATTCAACAAAATACTAAAAGACATTTAAATTATTTATTTATTTTACAACAGAGTCAGAGTACTTGTAGTACTCTCAGAGTTCAAGTATTTCTGTGTGATACCACTCTTGATCCCTCTCAGCCTTTCTTCTTTCAGGTTTTACACGGCCTATAAAAGAAAAGTAAGTTAATTGTAATATATATATATATATTCAATTACTTTAAATCGACTTCATCCATTTTGTATTCAGTAATTTCATAGGAGCATTGTTAAAGTTGCTCGTACTCTTCAAGTATTGGGAACAATACAAATCCTTTTTTTATATATATTTATTAATGTATATTTACAGTCCAATACTTATTTAATGGCAGGAAAACATAGCATTCCTGCAAACAGTCTTACAGGACCCCCTTCCCTTCATTCATGCATAACAACATACAGCGAACAACTATAGGTGTTTCTACACTGAAAGAGGTCACCCAGGCATCATTCCAGCTGACTGATATATTGGTACTGGCTACAATATTTTTCGTACTGGTTGTCTTGAGGAACTCTACAAATTCTGTAAAATAAGCCAAAAAGGCAATAGTGACCTAATCACCCATGTGGTGTTCCAATTATTACAATTAGTGCCCTGCAATACATCCAAATTCCACAGGTTGAGTGAATGAAAATTTGTAACAGAAATTTAAACGCATGGATCTCAACTTGTAATTAATGGATTAGTAATTTCAATAAATGAGTTAATACTATTCTGTCCAAAAAGTGTGAAATGGGCAAAATGATAATTTAAAAAAAATTGATATGGTCAATCTCTACCCAGGTCTGAAAAACAGAATGTCCAAGGTTGAAACCCATTGATTAACCATAACTATTTTTCTGTGAGATTTATGTATATTTATGTATTAATGTGTGTCTGCCTCATGATTGTGAATTATTACTATTAAAATGGTTTTGTTCAGTGTTAAGGGTGCCCAATCACCTATAAAGCTTGTTGAATTATCATGAAAAATAGCTTCTCCCATTAAAATAAATGTATTACATGTTCCCCCTGCCCTGAAACCATTTGCCTAAAAACAGTGGACTGGGCGCGATCAAAGGTGTCAACAAAATCATAGTGCGTTGAACTCTGTGCATCGCTGAGCCACGGCTTTCTCAGGAGAACTTTTGAGAAACCCTCAGAATGTCAAGTAAGAAGATTCTATGTCCAATGGTTATGAATTGTGCCCTGCTTTGGTATCAAATTTTCAATTAATCTTGGGTGAGCTTATAAGCCCCATAGCAAGGAGAATATATGTAACTGAGACCTAATTTCTGATTGGCAAGGAGAGTTTTTCATCAACCTCCCTGGATGTCAAGTAAGAAGATTCTAGGACCAACATTATGATTTGTGCCCTGTTAACGGATGACCACATATTTAAAGGTGTCAAAAATGAGAAAAATATGTGTTAAAATTAGAAAAAAATAGTGGCACCACCAGTCTGCAGGAACTGATGAAACACTCCATGTTCAATTTGCATGCAAAGAATCATGGTGATCAATGCATTAGTTGTTCAGATACTGGTGCTTTTGTATCAAATTTTTAATATTCTGGGGGTACTTCTGACCTGGGCATAGCTCATAGGATATGGACAACAGTGACCTAGTTTCAGGTTTCCAAGGAGACTTTTCATGGACTTCCCAGGATGTCGAGTAAAAGTAGTTACGATTTGTGCCCTGTTGACAGATGACTGCATCTTTAAATAAACCGCTGAAACACTCCATGATGAAGATGCATGCACATAATCCTATTGATCAATGCATTAGTTGTTCAGATACTGGAGCTTTTGTATGGCATTTTTTTATTATTCTGGGGGGGGGGGGTTATTATTATTCCTCATGACCTCAGATTCAATAAAGTTCTTACATAAGTAAGTAAAGTATAAAATCCAAATGTCAACCCAAACTGGAGTTACCATCTAGAAACAAATTTGTGGAAGGACAAACATGGTGATTACTGTAGGGCAGCCAGATGAAACCAAAGTTAGTGTAATTATTGACCTGATCGTGTCAATAATTTTTTTTATTTTCAAAATAATAGAAATGAATTAAAAACATAAGAAAATACAGGTGGCAACACCTGTCCTCAGTAGAGGAAGAAACAGTCAAGATAAACATCTCTCAGCTGAGTTTTGGAAAATTATTTCTTTGGGTTTTTTTTTTTTATATATATTAGCATTTGTAAAGCTAAGGGGAAAAGGCCCTGCCAAGATGAAACCTTATTAATTATAGAATATGGACATGAGCCAAGTATAATAATAAACATTAATTTATCAACTGAGATAAAATGCTGTAAAAATTTGGTATAAATTGCATATGCACTGTTAAATAAATGAAACTTGAGGCTTGAAACCATATAGTGATGCAACAAGGAATAAATAGGCTTAAGTGTTATATGAAAGGATACAGTTCATAGACAAACAATTAAGGGACCCATGGGTCACATCACTCAGCTGAATTTTGGAAAATTTTACCAAATGCAAAATTCGTTTTGGTTTTTGATATATATTAGCAGTTGATAAGCCATGAGTAAATGGCCCCCCTAAAATGAAACCCTGAAAATTACAGAATAATTGACTTGAGCCAAGGTTTAAATAATAAACATTAATATATCAACTGAGATAAATTGCTGTAAAAATTTAAATGAGCATAAACAAAATTTATGTATGTTTAAACAAGCCAATTAGGTATATATAAATCGCATTTGCACTGTGTTATAAACAAAACTTTTAGCCTAAAACCATTTAATGATGCAATAAGGCAAACATGAGCCTAAATGTTATATGAAAGGATACATTTCATAAACGAAAGAAGTGTGAATTTTATTTAATTTTATTTATCTTATTAAGGTTTAAACAGTTAAATAAATGGCAATATGAGCTTAAAATTAATACCACAAATATTTGCCCAATATTTCTGATTTACAGTGTTATTCATATTAAAGCCCTGGCAACTTAATATATTAGAGCTATTAATGAAGTGCTACAAAGTATTTATATCTTATTTAATTTTAAAATGTCAATGAGCACTTACACTAGATCCAAATATTTTATCACATTTGAATGTTAGGATTCAAATCCTGAATTTTTTTTTAATTCAAAATTAGTCAAGTTTCAACAAAAAAAATTGAATTTAGCATTGAAATTATGAGTCATCTTCTTTATAATCCTGCTGGTTGCTAAAAAATGTGATATTATAAGATTTGTCTTGTTTATTGAACAGGCATGTCAACAGGATAGGGTGGAGAGAGAGAGAGAGAGAGAGAGAGAGAGAGAGAGAGAGATAGAGAGAGAGAGAGAAAAGGCTCTTTGTGGTAGTTACTCCAGACAGCCTGATCCAGACAGAGGAGCTGGCCAGGAGTGAAGCAGTTACATAACACTGCATACCACTGGCTTGATGTAAACAAATGACCTATGGGTCATGGCACTCAACTTTTATTTATGATCATAAAATATGATTTGGAAGAAGGATAAGACAAATGTTAGTTTTGTGTTGTAATATATGATAATTTATAAGGATGATGGCATTTAACTGAAGATATGTAAAGATCTTTATAAAAAATCTTGGAGAGGGAAGAGGGCTGGTGTCATTTATATTTTTTACATTTGGAAAAAGAGCGCTATTGTCACACAGGTTTTGACTTTGCCTAATAACTTTACCTACATTGCAGCAGAAGTATTTGAAAAAAAAAAATGTCCACTATAAGTCATGTTAATTATCATGCTTTTAATAACGGAGTTTACAGTTATTCAATAATTACAGGTTACCTATGCCCAAGAGTAGCACTAGCACAAATGATATAAGAGTTTAACTATTTATTAAAAACTAGAATACGGGTAGTCGACAATTTTTTTCCCTCCTTGGTTGAACGAATCCGGAGATATACGCATGGATGTCTACAACGTGAACATGAATATAAGTGGCGCCACCTGTCAAAAAAATAAGAAAGCTATCTAGGATGTATACGCATGCCGAATTTTAGGTAATTTGGTCAAACCACTGCAGAGATATGGGTGATTTTAACCCAAGGCAGACAAACAGATGGACACTGTGCAAATATGGCTGCAGGTGGCGCCACCATTTTTGTGTACGTTATAAAGCTATCCAAGGGCTACTTTTGTATAAATTTTTTTTCCTGATTGGTCAAACGGTTCCCGAGATATGAGCTTGGATGTCTGCAGCGTGAACGTGAATGTAGGTGGCACCACCTGTCAAAAAATCAAGAAAGCTATCTAGGATGTATATGCATGCCGAATTTCAGGTGAATTAGTCAAACCACTGCAGAGATATGAGTGATTTTAACCCAAGGCAGATGAACAGATGGACACTGTGCAAACATGGTTGCAGGTGGTCCCACCATTTTTTGTGTATGTTATAAACTTATAAAGTTTTTTTCTTGATTGGTCAAACGGTTCCCGAGATATGTGGGTTTATGTGTGGAAACAGATGCACAAACAGTCACTGGGCAGAGAGGAAAGGTCAGAGGTCAAGGCCAATAGGTTAGGCACCAGTTCACATGTGACCCGATAATTGGTGCAAGTTTCGAAAAAATCCGTCCAGTAGTCTCAGAGAAGTTCTCTGGAAACAAACACGGCGGCAGCGGAACCCGGTCAAAAACATAGTATCCACAAAACTTTGTTTTGGCGGATACAGTTATATAATAAAGACCTAATTTCTGGCATGTACATAGGATCTATATAGAGGAATATTTATGGTAAATATGAGGAAAAACAGATTCAGTGGTTTTGATATTAGGCAGTCCTGAAGTGTGAAAATAGGTCTGTAATAAAAAATTTAGGTTTTTCCTTAATTTCTCAAAGGAACAAAGTGGCAAAGACCCAGTTTTCAACTTGGTAGGAGATCTTGTGGACGTCTAGTATTATGTGGAATTTTGGATTCCTATAGGTCTTACGGTTTCAAAACGTGCCACATCTATGGACGGACGGACAGACAGACAGACAATGGACAACGACTATAGCTCAGATGACTAACAGTCAGCTGAGGTAAAAAAAAACATTCCATGGCCAAGGTGGATTTTTATATTTATGCAAATAAATTAAAAATATTGCAAATTCAGTTTTTAATAAAGTCATATCCTTGAAAAAAAGTCTCTAGCTTCAGCAATTTTCATGGTCAGTGAGTAAATATATTTCCTGATTTTTTTACAAAGTGCATTATGTGTTGGCCCATGACTAAAAAAAAAAAAGCAATACTGACATAATATCTGGTATGATTAGAGGAAATATATAGGGGAACATGTACATATGAAATATAATCAAAAACAGATCAGTAGTTTTTATATCAGGCAGCCTTGAATTAAGTGCAAAAATGGGTTTTTAATGGAAAAATGAGGTTTTTCCTTAATATCTCAAAGGAATGAATGTCATAGTGACTCAATATTGGATATGGTGGAGATTTTTTGGACATCTAACTGTATGCCAAATTTTGGATTCATAGGTCCAAGAGTTTTAAATTATGCCGTGTTCACGGCCAGATGGCCAGACAGATGGACAAGGGACTATGACTATAGCTCAGATGACTAACAGTCAGCTGAGCTAAAAATGTGTGTATGTAATCATGTTTTCAATATTTAAATATAAGGCCATATGAGCAAAAAAATTAATCCCATTTTCCTGATTAACTAAGTAAATAATAGTTTTATTCATATCAAGGGCCAGTCAACCTTAAGAGAAATATATGAAATGTAAATAAAGAATTATCTCTCAATAAATCTTAAAATATGTCAGTGAGCACTTACTAAAGTTTCTAATATTTTATCACATTTGAATATTAGGATTCAAATCCTGCAAATTTTTCAAGTTTCAACAAAAAAATTAATACAGAAATTATAAGAATATTCATCTTTTTTATTAGTCCTGTTTATTGAACGGGTGTGTTGGGGGAGGAGTAGTACCAAACATGTGCGAAAATGTTCAGTTTTAACCCGGCACATTGGTAAAACCCTCAGCATTGTTTGTTGAATTTATGACTGCATGAACTCAGGCATGGCTCGTACGGGTTACAATAGGCAGGCAGCTTGCATACAATACAGGAAATGACCAATGTCCATGGAGACAGTGTTTCAGTTTGGGTTGTGAGCTCACATGTATACTATTGTTTTAATTCATCATTCTTAGCATAATATTCAGATTATGGGGCGAACGTTTACCACAATAAGAATTCAACCTGATGCAAGACCACTGCGTTGGATTCCTCGATATTACTTGTATCACAACTCGACTAGGCTTACCAGCCCAATTATCCAATTGCCTACTGAGGCTGGTTGTCACGGCTAGGAAAATGATGGCAACCACTAATTTGCATATTAGAGAATTTTATGCAATAAAAGTGTCAATGTACACAATCTCTCATATAATACTGCTGAGTAAGATATTCTTCCTTAGGTCCTGAAACTGCAAAAATATTTTATCCAGACATGAATGTATGGTTCCCCTGTCATACTGCTGGACAAAAACATTGTTCCCTAGAAGATATCCATTTTGGGGGGGGGGGGGGGACCTGATCTATTCTGTTGCACTGATATTGTAGTAATTAGATATTCAGCCATGATACAGAGGGAATGACCAATACTCTCGGTTAGTAGGTGTTGTTAGAAAGTATACTAAAACAGCTAATGAATGGTCTGGTTTATGTTAAGTGGTGAGGTATTTGCCTCTTCAAAAGCACATGCAAAAAAGATATCACATATCATGCACCCTGGCTTGTGGAAACTGTGGGGGATCTAGCTGCATACAGGGTTGCCAGTGGTCAGGGAAAAGAAAGGGAAAATATTATGTTTTCAAGGGCAGGGAAATGTCATAGAATTTAATAAAAAGTAATTGGATTTTCTGATGATTGTATGCAAGGGAGAAGTTGGAATTTTAATGGCAACTGTAGTTGATTATCAGACAGGAATACCTTTTCATCTCATGAGCCAGCATTCAATAATTTCATACTACTTTTTCATTTTCCTTTCAAATATTGTTGTGTTATGTAAGTAGATTAAATCTTAAACCCCTTTGATTTTTTTAAAATACATATTGATTGATGATGCAGAGCATGGATACACAAAATGTTAACATATAGCACCAACCATCAATGAAAGGTCACCTGTTTCTTAGCAGTAATATAGAACTAATTTTTAGTACTAGTAAAACATTTTATGCAAGGACATGAATCTGACCAGGTAACAAACCAGAAAGGCAGAACACAGTGCAGTTACACTGATCCATAGAAGTCCTTCGTTGTTATTGTAAGATAAATTTATACACATGATTTATGCTAGATAACAAAGTGAATCTTTCTTTAAATGATACATTGTCATTCCAAATTTCTAGTTTCAGTTTGCTTTGCTTTACAGTTACAATTTTTCAAATAAAGATTTGGTTTGTGTTAGCAGTAGAATGACATTTTCTAGAGGGAATTTAAATTTTGTGGGTTAGTTTATCCCTGAAAATCAACCAAAAGTCCAGGAACAGTCAGAGAAAAGTCCAAGATTTTTTTCAGAGTTGACTGCTGGCAACCCTGTGAATAACTCACACAGACACTTTGTGATAAGGATCAAAAAAGGATGTCTAATTTAAATTGTAATCATTACACATCTGCATGATTTTACTGATATCATGATTAAAACAAGGGACCAGTGGGTCATTCTGCTATGCTAAAGTTGACCTTAAAGGAAAAAACTAAAATAACAAGTGGCCCATGGGCCCTGACGCTCAGCTGAATTCAAGGAATGTTGAACAATGAGCAAAATGACTGCCAGAGTGCAAACAAATAATGAATATTGTGAAGAGTCCTTAGAAATGGGTTTCAGTGGGCTTTTGGACAGATGACAACTTCATTTGAAGGTCTCATAAATAGAAAAAAAAATGCGTAAAAATTTGAAAAAAAAAAAATACAGGTAGTGCCACCAGTCTGCAGGAACTGATGAAACACTCCATGATCAATATATATCCAAAGAATCATGGCTATCAATTAAGGCATTAGTTATTCAGATACTGGAGCTTTTGTTTGTATCAAATTTTTAATTATTCTTGGGGGTATTTATGAGTCCTATAGCTCAGAGAATATGGGTAACAGAAACCTAATTTCAGGTTTCCAGAAAGATTTTTTATTAGTCTCCCTGGATGTCAAGTGAGAAGATTCTAAGTTCAGCAGTTACAGTTTGTGCCATGTTAACAGATGACCACTTCATTTGAAGGTCTCATAAATAGAGAAAAAATGCCTAAAAAATTGAAAAAAAATATAGGTGGCGCCACCAGTTTGCAGGAACTGATAGAACACTCCATGATCAATTTCCATTCAGATACTTGAGCTTTTGTATCAAATTTTGCACTATTCTGGGGGGTACTTTGGAGCCCCATAGCTCAAAGGATATGGGTAACAGAGACCTAATTTCAGGTTTTCAAGGGGATTCTTCATGGACCTCTCTGTATATTTAGTTTGAAGATTCCAGGTCAAGTGGTTACGATTTGTGCCGTGATAACAGATGACAGTTTCATTGAGGTCTGAAAAAAAAGAGAAAACAATTTGTAAAAATTCGAAAAAAACACAGGTGGACCACCAGTCTGAAGAGAGTGATGGACATCCCTTGATCAATATTCATGCAAAGAATCATGGTGATCAATGCAGTGGTTATTCAGATACTTGAGCTTTTGTAACAAATTTTGCATTATTTTGGGAGGTAATTTGGAGCCCCATAGCTCAAAGGATATGGGTAACAGAGACCTAATTTCAGGTTTTCAAGGATATTTTTCATGGACCTCTCTGGATATTAAGTTTGAAGATTCCAGGTCCAGTGGTAACGATTTGTGCCCTGTTAACAGATGACAGTTTCATTGCAGGTCTGAAAAAAAAAGAGAAAAAAATTTATAAAAATAAAAAAATGCAGGTGGCGCCACCAGTCTGCATAACCTGATGTAACACCCCATGATCAATATCCATGCAAAGAAACATAATGATCAATGCATTAGTTGTTCAGATACTTGAGCATTTGTATCAAATTTTTCATGATTCTGGGGGGTACTTCAGAGCCTCATAGCTTGTAGAATATGGGTAACAGAGACCTAATTCTAGGTTTTCAAGAAGACTTTTCATGGACCTATCTGGATGTCAAGTAAGAAGATTCCAGGTCAAGTGGTTACGATTTGTGCCCTGTTAAGAGATGACCGCATCTTTTGAGGTCTCAAAATGTAGGGGAAAAAAATTGTTAAAAAATCGAAAAAATACAGGTGGCGCCAAGAGTCTGTAGAAACTGATGAAACACTCCATGATTAATATCCATGCAAAGAATCATGGTGATCAATGCTTTAGTTGTTCTGATACTTGAGCTTTTGTATCAAATTTTTCATTATTCCGGAGAGTACTTTGGAGCCCCATAACTGGAAAAATATGGGTAACCGAGACCAAATTCTAGGTTTCAAAAGTAGACTTTTCATGGACCTTTCTGGATGTAAAGTGAGAAGATTCCGATCGAGCGGTTACAATTTGTGCCCTGTAAACAGATGACAGCATCTTTTGAGGTCTCAAAAATATAGAAAAAAAATCGTAAAAATACAGGTGATCCCACCAGTCTCAGAAACTGATGAAACACTCCATGATCAATAACCATCCAAAGAATCATGGTGATCAATGCATTAGTTGTTCAGATATTGGAGCTTTTATATCAAATTTTTCAATATTCTGGGGGGGGGGGGGTACTTCGTAGTCATAGCTTGAAGGATATGAGTAACAGAGACCTGATTCCAAGTTTCTAAGAAGACTTTACAGGAACCACTTTGAATGTAAAGTGAGAAGATTCCAGGTCAAGTGGTTATGATATGTGCCCTGTTAACAGATGACGGCATCTTTTGAGGTCTCAAAAATAGAGAGAAAAAACGTAAAAAATCTAAAAAATTCAGGTGGCGCCACCAGTCTGCAGAAACTGATGAAACAATCCATGATCAATATCCATGCAAAGAATCATGGTGATCAATGCATTTAGTTGTTTAGATATTTGCATGAGCTTTTGTATCAAATTTTTCATTATTCTGGGGGATACTTCGGAGCCCCATAGCTTGAAGAATATGGGTAACAGAGACCTAATTCCAGGTCCTTTCCTGGAGATTTTTCATGGACCTCTCTTGATGTAAAGTTAGAAGATTCCATGTCCAGTGGTTATGATTTGTGCCTTGTTAACGGACAGACGGCCGGATGGCCGGAGAGACGATGGACAAAGAGTGATTGCTATAGCTCAGATGACTTACAGTCAGCTGAGCTAAAAACTAATGGAGATAAAGTCTGAGAGGAAAAGGTAATATAAGGTGGGTATTGGTTAATATGATAGATTTGTACTGACAAGTAAGAAAATTGTTGCAAATAATACTATGTGATCTGACCATGTGTTTTCTAATGATGAAACTAAAACATTGTAAGCAGTTTTTAAACATAAGATACATACCAACACCATGATAAGTGGTTGACTCCTTGATAAGTTGTTGACAGCTCAGCAGGTGACACGTGTGTTCAATTAAATTCTAATTTTTTTCTATACCATTTTTTCCGTTTTATATTTTTTTTTCAAATAACTAACAGCCCAAGTCCCCAGATGCAAGGTAGGGGTTGTTGATGGCGCTCAATGTTGGGAGTTACAACATCCCTGAATATACATATGGGATAAAAAATTTAATTCAACAGTTAGTACAGGAAAAACAGTTGATCCATGATTACTGAATATAACAAGGGACCTATGGGTCACGGCGCTCAGCTGTTATATAAGATAAAAAAAATATGATTTTGAAATGAGGCACATGCTGGTTTTGTGTGGAAATAAATATAAGCTGTATTATGAGTTGTTAGTGTTAAGCTTATGTATGATTTTGATAGTTTCTTTGGAGATAGGGAAGAGATTGATTTCATTTATTTTATTAACAAATAGAGTGCCATTGTCATACAGATTTTGGCTTGGCCATATAACTGATAAGCAGCACATATAAGATAAAGACTTTAACTATTTATTAAAATTTAATAACAAATATTGGGCCAAATATAATTTTTATTAAAAATAATAAGAGAATCATATGGTTTTTTTTAATAAAATATAACTGAAAAGATTATTAAAATAATATTATAGAATATATTCATGAATGCATTCATGAATACATTTTGAAAGTATTTGCACTGGTATTCAAATACTTTCATTTTTACCTGAATTCCCATTCTTATGCACGAAATTTTATAATGGAGTACATATTCATATTCATATTCATATACATTTGCCAAGTATTCGCACCATGTCTGGTATTTATTCAGTTTTAGCCAAACAATGATGTTGAGAATCCAGAATATAAACAAAGGACCCATGGGTCACGACAACCAGCTTAAGTTTGAAATTTTTGCAAATGCAAAATATGAAAAATATTCTATTGTAATGTTTTTTATTTATATAAGCATATGAGAAGCTAAGAGGAAAGGGCCCTCCTACTTGGTTATAGTAAAGTTCTCAATATATGATTGCAAACTAATACTCTGACAAGACTGTCATGAAGAAAAACAGTAAAAATTTGAGATACTGTGATGCATATGAAAAATTTGCAGATGAACAGGCAAGTGGACAGAATGGACTAATACCTTCATTTCACTTTCAAGGGGAATAATGCATTTAAGTTTATATATAACAACATGGCATCTACAAAATTATTCCTTGAATCCCTATTAAAAAGTTTTGCACATTGGAGATTTCAGTACATGCTTAATTTTATTCACCGAAATAAAATAAAAGATTCAGTACATTTGATGAAATAAAAACATCTTTTCAAATAAAGTATACACACTGTTGGTTGAATGAGGGACAAACAATATCATTATGCTAAGTACAATCTCAGCTATAATTAATTACTGGAATTAATAGTCAATTTCACACCTGGTGAAGTTTTACTCTTTCGAAGTAAAGCATTACTTATCTGATGAACATCCACACTTTCATAGCAATACATCACTTTGTGGACACAATTAAATGTGCACTTTATCATTGTAACCCTGGTGGTACAATACAAAATTTAAAATGTAGCATGTCCAAGAATAAAATAAAATACAGAAAATTATAACATTCATCTAGTTTATGCACCAGCTGGGGGGGGGGGGGGTGAGTGCAGGGCAGAGGGGAAGCCTGCTAGTAGTGGCCAAGCTGGGCCAAGGCAAGCTGCCTGGGGTGGGTTACATAATGCAAGTGAAGGCTGTACTACTAGGTGGGCCAGATGTAAACAACACTTGACATGGTGTATGAAAACTTGAATAAAAGCTACTCTTTTCAAACAATTTCTTTGAAATTTCAGATTTTAAAAGATTAAATCCTTTTGTATATATGCTGTGAAAATAAAATCAACAGTACTTACAGGGAAAAAAACATGCCACTGCCAAATTTGGACAAAATTTAAGGTATTGATTTTTTATTTATGCTAATAACTTGAACAATTTGCAAAATTCAGATCTAATTTTGGGTAAACAATTGAATCTTGATTAAATAAAGTTATATTCCTGAAAAAAAGTCTCCAGCTTCAGCAATTCTCATGTTAAGTGAGCAAATATACTTCCTGATTTTTAAAAAATTGCATTATATTTGGGCCTATAACTTCAAAATAATACCCAATACTGACCTAATTTTTGGTATGTGCACAGAAAATGTATGGAAGAATAGGAATACTAAATCTGATCAGAAACAGATCAGTGGTTTTGATATTAGGCAGCCTTGAAGTGTAACAATGGCTTTTTTTATGGAAAATGGAGGTTTTTCCTTAATATCTCGAAGGAACGTAGTTCTAATGACCCAATTTTCGGTATAGTAGGAGATTTTGGGGACATCTAATGGTATGCAGAATTTTGGATTCGTAGGTCCAACAGTTTTAAAATGTGCCCTGTTAACGGCCGGACAAAGGACCACGACTATAGCTCAGATGACTTATAGTCAGCTGAGCTAAAAATGGGTAGACCGACTGGGGAGACAAACAAGGCTGATCACTTTATTTCAAATTTGTCTGAGGCAGGAAAATAATGAATGTGCATTAGATCCTCACTTATAATTTTATCAATTTTGTTTTTGTTTCATCATTTTGATTTTCATACATTTGCAATATAACATATATATCTGGATCTATAAGTCAATTCAAATTTCTCAATATCATCATCATTTATCCTTAATTTTGGTCATATAACATCACATTATGCACACAGGTGGATTTAATTTTATTTTGAATGTTAACTTGGTTAAATTATTCAAGTGGAAATTTGTTTCTTTAAAAGTGCCACAATAGCACAACATGGCATCTTGTGGATTACATTTGCGATGAAACAACTTTAGTTTTGGAAATACAGTTCAAACAATAAAAACTAGAAAACACACACTCACAGTCACAAAATTGTTCAAAAACACTTTGTGCAGGCTTAATCAGAGAACCTAATCTGACCTCATGAAATATGCTTGAATTTTTATGAGAATGAAATTCAAGTGGGAAACTCTATTAGTGTTTATGTTTATAGTGTTTCATGAAAATCCATAAGAATTTTGGTAAGTCACAATGGTGCCACCAAAGTTTGGTGTCCTAATTAAATATGCGTGGATTTGGCTGGGAATAAAAATTAGGCGAGATATTAAATTGATTAATATTTCTGCTGAGATTGACAAAAATCCATCATATTCCTACTAAGTTATCACAGCAACCCTTCAAAATAGCTCTGTGACCTCTGACCTCATTAAATATGTGGCCGGGGATTTGCCTTTAATTAATCAAACTCGGGTGAGATAATCTATTGGTAAATAGTTATGGTGAGTTTCTTGAAAATCCATAAAAGCCCTTGTCAGTTTTCATGCTATTCCAATAATCCCAGGAAAACTTTTTAGTGTCACATATGTAAAAATTTTGTATAAAAAAATTTAAAAAATCCAAAAATCATTCAAGTATGACCAAAACCTTATCAGCTCTAGAAACCCATATGATGCACCTGCTACAACAATTATTAGTAGATCTGAGTAAAAATTGAGATATCTTAGGCAAAAAAAATAAAAGGTAAGGTTCTCAGGCACCGCCCGCATCAATTTTAATACCCCGCATCAAACATTTTTATTTTGATTTTCATCTTTCAAGAAAATAAAATAACACAATTTTGATATGATTTCCTTTGTTATGTAGTGCTTTTACCTGTTTAACAAAAAAACCCTGTAATTTTCATGCTTTTCCATGGTCATATGACATTTTTATTGAAACATACAATAAATGAAGCACTCCTACTGTTGCAGTTAATCTTAAATCATATCTCATCCCACCCCATCAGCAATATAAATCAAGTGTAATGGAATAATTATCCCCTGGAAGTGGGGTATGCAGGAAATGCTGTATTAAATGAGTTCCAGTGACCAACAGTGGGCTGCTTGGAACTAAGTTAACAATTCAAGTGAATAAATAGAGCCCCCCAAAAAAATCAAGAACAAGCCCTGTTTCTGAGCTTATATTTTCAAATTTCATATTTTAACAGATTAAACCCTTATGTGTACCTTCTGTCAAAAGCAAACCAGCAGTGTGTTTACAGGAATAAAATGTGCCATGGTCAAAGTTGTGCAAAATGGAAGGTGCTGATCGCCCACTTATGCTATAATCTTGAAGAATTTACAATATTTTGATCTAATTTCTTACATACAATTAAATCTTGATTAAATAAAGTGTCTCAAATTTTGGATTTGTAAGTCTAATTTCAAAATGTGCCAGTCTAATAAACAGACAGACACACAGATGAGATACAATTAATCATAACTATAGCTCAGATGACATAAAGTCATCTGAATTAAAAATTGTAATGTATATCAACAGTTTTTACAATGTTAATGTTTTATGGAGATCTCTGGTTATTTTTATCATTTTCAACTTGAATAGTGTTGCACATGATATCCCTTGAATTCACTGATTTTTTTAGATCTATACCACTGTATATTATAGTTCATGAAATACACTATTTCAAAACATCTTGAACAGGAATAAGCATGATGATAACCAAGAGATGAGATCATTCATACAACTCCATTTGAATGCTGATGTATTGTGAAATAAACTGCCTGGACAAGTGTGATGATTTTCAAACTTTCCCAACACACAATTGCATAAAACTTTTTTTTTACATTAAGGCCATAACCAGGAATCAATATGAGGTGATTTTGCTTTTGTTGCATTTTGTGTGAGGTTTACCACACATTTCAGGTATTTGCCTGTCACTACAATGTTTATCCATTTTGAGGAAACAATATGCAATACTTCAAAATTCACAAGAAATCCTATAAAGCCACATATTTGACATAAAGGTCAAGGTCATCAGTTTTAAAACTCCTGCCAAAACTGAGAGAAAAAAAATTGTATCAAACATGAGTTAAAAATAAACTATACTTAAACGATATGGTGTTAATTAGGTAATCAACAGATAATCATAGTGCTTTAAGGCATATTTTTGCTGTGAAGCTCACAGAATATTGATCATGTAAAACAGTTTTGACCTAGGTTCTTGGGAGATTTTCCAAGGTCCTCCCACGAGGTTTTTTATTTTGAGAAGTTCCTAGGTAGTGAGAAGTTTCTAGGTTGAATGGTTACAATCTGTGCCCTGCTATGAACTATGAACTGCTGTGCCCCAGATGAACAGACAAAAGGAGAAATAGTGCTAAATAGTGATAGATATATAGCTCAGATGACTTACAGTCAGCTGAGCTAAAAATAATGTCACTTGAGTATACCTTCAAGGTGTATCCAGGTATTGTCTTTTCACCTAGGTTGCTTTTAAGGAACCACAATTTTTCTGTAACCCCACCAGTGGAGCACTTCTGTAACCCCATCAGCGGAGAAAAACTGCAACAGGGTTCTGTGATAGGAATTAAAACAATATAAGTGACTCATATAAATTTAAAAATCACAAAAAAAGAATATTCCAATAAATATACTTTATGTAACAATGACTGTTCCAATCAATTTGAAATGTTGATCTTGTAAGAACTCACTCCAATAGGAGTTGATGTCAGACAAACCCATGATCTTTGTTTATGCTAGAAGGATTGTAATTTGACCACTGGGACAAAATCCAATTAGAATATCCTAAATTAATTCTGATCTTACTTAAAGTAATTTACCAAAAAATGATACAAAATCACAAAAAAAAAGAATTAATAAATCAAAATATCTTTAATTTAGTAAGGGTGTATTTCAGTGCCATTTGTCAGAAACTATAAGAGTTTCCATTTGGTGATCTCAGTTTATGCAAACCTGGAAAAAAGTCATGAACTCAAGAATTGGCCATACACATATACTAGCATGATCATTGTGTACAACGTGTGATGACGAATGGGAGCTGTTTCTCTTTAAAAACAAATATATTTATATGAAAGAATGTCTGAAGAATTAACAGGAGTACTGTAAATATATTAATTATGAAAGGCTGTTCACACATACCTGCTGGAACGGTAAATTCATCCCATGATTTTACATCTGGGATAATCCCACCATCTACTTGAACATACCCTTACAGAAATTTTGGGACATGAAGTGTGCTTAAAGTGTGCTTCATTTGTGCTCATTTTGTGCTTTCAGTGAAATGCTGTACAGAAATACTTTTAAAATGCTAAAACTGCATGTGCTTCTTTAGTGCTCCAAGTGTACTAATTCTGTGCTTTAGAAATACAATGTGCTGAAATTGCTGCTTTGGTGCTCCAAATAAACTGATTAACTGCTTTTATAGTGCTCCTAGGTCTGCTCAAACATTTTCAAAGTACCATTCAATTGTGGTAACATTTATGCTCACTGAACAATACCTCAAAGGTGTTTTTTACATGCCTAAGTAGTGCTTAAACCATGCTCCATTTACATTTCTTTTTTACTTTTTCTGTGCTTATTGAGTGTGCCTCAAATGCATTTTTTTCTGCAAGGGTATGTTCTGAGAACATCTGTATTAAAATAATTCCAACTGTACCTTCAGGAATTGTCCAGGGTTGTCACTTCGAACATCTTTGTTGTTGAGTGTACATCACAGGCCTTTTTTGCATCCCAATCAAAGTATAATGTCTGCTGAGGAGTTCTGTGATAGGAATGAAAACAGTGGTGGAAACTACTTATATCAACTGAAGAATCACAAAAAAATATTAACATAAATAAACTATATGTAGCAATTCCTACTCTGATCTGTTGGAGCAGAATCATTGATCCTGCAAGGCCAAACTCAGAGGGGTTGTCACTAGACAAACTCTGATCCATTTTTATTTTGCTATTAGGACTGCTGTTTCTACTAAGACTAATCCAATTAGAGTGTCCTTAGACAAATTCTGACCTTATTGTAAATAACTTATATTGAAGCAAATTACAGAAACAAAATCACAAATGAAATTTGTCAATTATGAAACTAGAGGTTGAGACCATGAAGGTCCTCAATTAGCTCCAGCTCCTAAAAATGGCAGCCCAAGGGACAGGGATCCATATTGAAAGTCAGATTGGTCTGAAATGTTTTACCATAAATAATCTGAAAGGGAAAAAAAATAATAAAACAATCACAGGAATGTCTAAAATGTTATTGTAAAAAGATTTAAAGTATCTGAATGGCAGCCATAATGGATTCAACAGCAGTCTGAAATTTTAAAGCACACAAACCCTCAAGAGTGTCAATGTTCTGTCAAATTTCTGCATGAAAATCACTCACTGAGGTCCAGTCTCCATAATAGGTATTAGGCAGGTCTATAATTGGATAACAGGCACCATTTTGAACCATGAATTCTAGAAAGATCTCATTGAAATACTGCACTCGAAAAAAAGCATCCCGGATGGACAGAAAAGATAGATGAAAGGGTGGACAGATGAACAAGTCAATCACTATAATACACCCCTTTTCAAGCGAGGTTCTAACAACAAAAAAAGTAAATTCTGTGAAGGGTGTATTGCAGTGCAATTTACTAGAAACTATATATCAGTGTATCCAGCAGGTGAACTCTGCCCATGGAAACCTGGCTGAAGTCTTGAACTCAAGAACAGGTAATATTCTACCATGGTCATTGTGAGCAACAAGTATGATTGGAAGCTTAACAATGGGAAGCTTTTACTAGTTTATTTGTGAGGAGCAATCTCGGAAGAACTAAAAGGAGTAAATACATTACAAAAATTTCATCTATACCTTTGGGAATAATCCTGGACAGTCACTTATTATCTCTGTTGCTTGAGTTCATCAAATTCCTTTTTCTGCACCTGAATTAATGGATAGACTGTACTCAAAGTGTTCTGTGGTAGGTCTTAAAGAAATATCTGCTACAAATACAAATTCAAAACGTCACAAAGAAATATGAAAACTGAGCATTTCTTGCAGAGCATAAAAATGTATATATAATTACATACACACCTCGACAATTATTATATATCCAACTTCAAGGGATATAAGCAATTCTTCAAAAGTTAAAGGGTTCAGAATATTACAGTATTTCTGCATGAAGAATGCACTGCAATAACCACTATAGAAGCTACTAATAAAATGTATAGTAATACCAGACCATTACCATTTGAAAAACTAGCCAAGAAAAATAAAAATAAAAAAAAAAGCACTGTATTATATTATTCTTGCACATGATATTCACCTTAGTATTTTTTCAGATACAACATCAAACAAATTGCATGGTCTGGATTTCTCTGCTACACACACTTGCTTATACACCCACACACAAAATACACTTTTTATTTCTTTTAGAAAAATAATATATAAAATAAGCAGGGGATAACAACATGCTATGACGGGGGTACTCTGGAGGATACTGGAAGGGCAGTACTATATTTTGAGGACAGACTATCCCTACCAGCATATGTTGTATTCTCATCATTGCTTACGGTGTATAACACAATACAAACTTATCACGCACACCTGCAAGAGGCAACGAACAACACAACAAATACACATAAACAAACACCTCATATCACTAAAAACAAATGCATACACCTTTATTGAGTAAAATGGAAAACATAACAGTACTCCAGGCTGCAGGCTTATGATGAAAATGTTAATCGCTCTCCAATCATTCAAGATCAAGTTCTGCTCTCTGGATTGGCTGGGTCTCTGCTGCTGGTGTTGGTGTCGGTTTGTATTCTGACTGGCCTTATTGGCTTTGGGTGCTGTGGCTCTCCTCGGGTCACCAGTATGGGTAAAACGCTGGTGGTCTCGCGGCTCCCTGCAATGCTTGCGTGGCATTACATCTATAGGCTCCATCAAATGTCGATTATTCTTTAGGAGCACAAAGGGCTGAAGCCTTGACTACAGCCACTTGTAGCTGCTGGATAAAACATCTTCAGTCAGTCAGTGTACGTATATCTGCATATTTGCATGACCTTGACAAAAAAGGACCAGGTCACTAGTTTTTTTATATTCTCAAAGAATTAGTTGACATGATTCATATAACAAAGATGAGTGGAAAATAGGTAATATAATTTAAAAGTTGTGGGTTTTAAAATAATAATGTTATATATATATATATATATATATATATATATATATATATATATATACACACACACACACACACACATATATATATATTCTGCCTGATCAGGTTTTGAAAATCAAAGTCAATGCCATTTTTTTTATTTCAATCAAGAAACTGGTCTAAACAATTTGTTTATCAAATTTGAGGCAGAACATGCCACAATTCAAAGTTATGAGGTTCGATCATCCTACTCAAATATTTTTGGCAGATTTGACCTCAACTGAATCAAGGTCAGAGTAGAAGTTTTCACATTTATCTGAAAAGTTTGTTTCTTATCATATGAATACCTTCATCCTCATTCAATAAACAGTGCCACCAACAGGCCATAGACCTATCCTTTAAAAAAACTCAGCATGACTTAAAGTCCGAGTGAAAAACATGGATATAAAAAAGCAAAATAAATAGGGGAGGAAAAATTAAATATTTCTAGGGTTTAGCAACTTGAACATTAATACATTTTTTTACACCTGTACCTCATTATCATCTAAGCTGTAAGCAGCCCCTTTTTTTACCCTCTGACAGAGTCTATAACCAGTGTAATTCGCACCAGAGTGCCTTAATTAATCACCTCATACATGTTACAACAGACTGCATGCACTGTAAGGGGGTGTAGGATAAAAGCCAAATGGACAAAAAGCCCACCACTAAGAGTGCAGACCCGGACATATGACTGAAATATACAGTTAGATTATATTTTTTACAAATACATATTTAGTCAAGGGTGGGCTTTTGTCCTATTCTGCAAGTTCAGGGATGGGCTTTTGTATGGATGGGTTTTTGTCTGTCACACTAACTCAGTAACCACTAGATGGTTCATGGTCAAAACCTTCATACACCTACCCCGAAACAACCATAGGGTGGATTAATTTGATAAAATGTTGGTAAATCTATCTAAAAATATATGTCAAATATAAAATTTGTATTATTTTATATCATTTATATATTTTTGATTGCCGGAAATCTTTGATTTGGGCAAGCATGTTGGTCAGTTGTGTATGTCTGTTTGTGTGTTTGTTTGTCACAATGTTTGTTGCTTGCCGGAAATCTTCGATTTTCGCAAGCTGGTTGGTCAGTCGCGGATGTCTGTTTGTCTGTTTGTTTGTTTGTCTGTCCAGTCTCTACAGGTCGCAATTTTGATCCCATCGCTTTCAAACTTTCACAGTTTGTGTAAAATCAAAAATGCAAGAAGCCTATTGTTTTTGGGCAATATAGGTCAAAGGTCAAGGTCAAGGTCATCAAAAGTTCCTAAAGTGCTCTTTTCTTCATATCTCCATTACTATTTGTCATAGCCACTTCAAACATGGCTCATTTTAATCGGCATTCCAAGGCCTTTCTTCTGATATATATGTTGCTGAAATCTGCTGTTTCTATGGTTACACATTTTGGGGGAAAACTCATGATTTTCGAAAATAAAAGGCCTGATTTTTCTAACTTTGTCATTTTTAAAGCTAGAGAGTTCTAGTTTTTTGCATCAGATAGTACTTAATAAGCTTTTTATTATACAAGTGAAAGTCTCGTAAAATCTCGCACCATTTCTCGTCAAACGAGAATTTTCGAGATTTCATTAAATATGGCTTACAGGTCGCATTTTTTAAACTATGACTTTGAAAATGACATATTTTGTGTTATTTAGAAATATCTCGAAACCAATTTTTCATTTTTTGGAAATAGCCACCAGGGGGCGTGGTACATGAAACACTGTAACATATCATTTTTCTGCAATATCTCAAAAAATATTAAACGTGACACCATTTTTTTGGTCGTATCTGAAACTAGGAACGTTGGCTTATCCCTTCGCACACGTTGCTTTGTGCTGCCGTTACCATGGTTACCAAATTTTGGGGTAAAACTTGACAATCTGAAAATTCGGAGTTTTCCAGCTTCTATCTCTGTTGATATTTGCGATAGAAAGGTCTGGTGTTTGGCGTTAGACAGCATCCGTCTAGTTCTTAGTCATTCAATCGCAAGTCTCGTCATATCTCGCACCGTTTCTCGTGAAACGAGAACACGTGACCATTCAAAGAAATGCCTATAATTCTGTCATTTTTCACGCTACAGACACATGGTTTGCAGCGCTGGATAGCGGCTGACACTCGCAGTCACATTCAGGGGTCACATTGTTAGTCTCGTCAAATCTCGCGCCGTTTTTCGCCAAACCACGAAGACACGTGCCGTCGCCGCAAGTGGCGGCAGGGTCCTTACGGTGGGCGGCCGGCGTGTGCAGCGGTGCGTGACGGCCTCTCCGGGCCCCATCTGTGATCATACATGTTGGAGGCACAGTCACAACTTTATTGCTTGCCGGAAATCTTCGATTTTCGCAAGCTGGTTGGTCAGTCGCGGATGTCTGTTTGTCTGTTTGTTTGTTTGTCTGTCCAGTCTCTACAGGTCGCAATTTTGATCCCATCGCTTTCAAACTTTCTCAGTTTGTGTAAAATCAAAAATGCAAGAAGCCTATTGTTTTTGGGCAATATAGGTCAAAGGTCAAGGTCAAGGTCATCAAAAGTTCCTAAAGTGCTCTTTTCTTCATATCTCCATTACTATTTGTCATAGCCACTTCAAACATGGCTCATTTTAATCGGCATTCCAAGGCCTTTCTTCTGATATATATGTTGCTGAAATCTGCTGTTTCTATGGTTACACATTTTGGGGGAAAACTCATGATTTTCGAAAATAAAAGGCCTGATTTTTCTAACTTTGTCATTTTTAAAGCTAGAGAGTTCTAGTTTTTTGCATCAGATAGTACTTAATAAGCTTTTTATTATACAAGTGAAAGTCTCGTGAAATCTCGCACCATTTCTCGTCAAACGAGAATTTTCGAGATTTCATTAAATATGGCTTACAGGTCGCATTTTTTAAACTATGACTTTGAAAATGACATATTTTGTGTTATTTAGAAATATCTCGAAACCAATTTTTCATTTTTTGGAAATAGCCACCAGGGGGCGTGGTACATGAAACACTGTAACATATCATTTTTCTGCAATATCTCAAAAAAATATTAAACGTGACACCATTTTTTTGGTCGTATCTGAAACTAGGAACGTTGGCTTATCCCTTCGCACACGTTGCTTTGTGCTGCCGTTACCATGGTTACCAAATTTTGGGGTAAAACTTGACAATCTGAAAATTCGGAGTTTTCCAGCTTCTATCTCTGTTGATATTTGCGATAGAAAGGTCTGGTGTTTGGCGTTAGACAGCATCCGTCTAGTTCTTAGTCATTCAATCGCAAGTCTCGTCATATCTCGCACCGTTTCTCGTGAAACGAGAACACGTGACCATTCAAAGAAATGCCTATAATTCTGTCATTTTTCACGCTACAGACACATGGTTTGCAGCGCTGGATAGCGGCTGACACTCGCAGTCACATTCAGGGGTCACATTGTTAGTCTCGTCAAATCTCGCGCCGTTTTTCGCCAAACCACGAAGACACGTGCCGTCGCCGCAAGTGGCGGCAGGGTCCTTACGGTGGGCGGCCGGCGTGTGCAGCGGTGCGTGACGGCCTCTCCGGGCCCCATCTGTGATCATACATGTTGGAGGCACAGTCACAACTTTATTGCTTGCCGGAAATCTTCGATTTTCGCAAGCTGGTTGGTCAGTCGCGGATGTCTGTTTGTCTGTTTGTTTGTTTGTCTGTCCAGTCTCTACAGGTCGCAATTTTGATCCCATCGCTTTCAAACTTTCACAGTTTGTGTAAAATCAAAAATGCAAGAAGCCTATTGTTTTTGGGCAATATAGGTCAAAGGTCAAGGTCAAGGTCATCAAAAGTTCCTAAAGTGCTCTTTTCTTCATATCTCCATTACTATTTGTCATAGCCACTTCAAACATGGCTCATTTTAATCGGCATTCCAAGGCCTTTCTTCTGATATATATGTTGCTGAAATCTGCTGTTTCTATGGTTACACATTTTGGGGGAAAACTCATGATTTTCGAAAATAAAAGGCCTGATTTTTCTAACTTTGTCATTTTTAAAGCTAGAGAGTTCTAGTTTTTTGCATCAGATAGTACTTAATAAGCTTTTTATTATACAAGTGAAAGTCTCGTAAAATCTCGCACCATTTCTCGTCAAACGAGAATTTTCGAGATTTCATTAAATATGGCTTACAGGTCGCATTTTTTAAACTATGACTTTGAAAATGACATATTTTGTGTTATTTAGAAATATCTCGAAACCAATTTTTCATTTTTTGGAAATAGCCACCAGGGGGCGTGGTACATGAAACACTGTAACATATCATTTTTCTGCAATATCTCAAAAAATATTAAACGTGACACCATTTTTTTGGTCGTATCTGAAACTAGGAACGTTGGCTTATCCCTTCGCACACGTTGCTTTGTGCTGCCGTTACCATGGTTACCAAATTTTGGGGTAAAACTTGACAATCTGAAAATTCGGAGTTTTCCAGCTTCTATCTCTGTTGATATTTGCGATAGAAAGGTCTGGTGTTTGGCGTTAGACAGCATCCGTCTAGTTCTTAGTCATTCAATCGCAA
Source organism: Sipunculus nudus (assembly GCA_026874595.1). NCBI lineage: Eukaryota > Metazoa > Annelida > Sipuncula > Golfingiida > Sipunculidae > Sipunculus > Sipunculus nudus. The sequence goes on from CM049315.1 coordinate 32,412,286, forward strand.
GTCTCGTCATATCTCGCACCGTTTCTCGTGAAACGAGAACACGTGACCATTCAAAGAAATGCCTATAATTCTGTCATTTTTCACGCTACAGACACATGGTTTGCAGCGCTGGATAGCGGCTGACACTCGCAGTCACATTCAGGGGTCACATTGTTAGTCTCGTCAAATCTCGCGCCGTTTTTCGCCAAACCACGAAGACACGTGCCGTCGCCGCAAGTGGCGGCAGGGTCCTTACGGTGGGCGGCCGGCGTGTGCAGCGGTGCCTGACGGCCTCTCCGGGCCCCATCTATGATCATACATGTTGGAGGCACAGTCACAACTTTATTGCTTGCCGGAAATCTTCGATTTTCGCAAGCTGGTTGGTCAGTCGCGGATGTCTGTTTGTTGCTTGCCGGAATCAAAGATTTCAGCAAGCATATTGGTCAGTTGCGTATGTCTGTTTGTCTGTCTGTCTGTCTGTCTGTTTGTTTGTTTGTTTGTCACCACTCTCCTGGCCACAATTTTGCCACAATAACCTTGAAACTTACAGGGATGTTCGAAAACGTAATTTCTAGGTGCCCTATTGTTTTTGATTAAAATAGGTCAAAGGTCAAGGTCGTCAAAACTTCCCAAAACGTTTTTTTCTTCATATCTTTGTGACTATTTAATTTTCTAACTTTGTCAGTTTTAAAGCTAGAGTGATCTAGTTTTTTGCATCAGGTAGCATTCAACTAGTACTACAAGTTTTTATTAAAAGTCTTGCAGTATCTCGTAAAATATCTCGTGAATAGAGATATTTCGAGATTTTATTCATCTTGCACCAAAAGCCACATTTTTGCAGGAATCTTTTTGAAACTGACATATCATAAGTCCTACACTAGTATCTCGAAATCGTTTTTTCATTTTTTGAATATGGCTGCTAGGGGGCGCTGCATACGACCCTCACACAGATATCATTACATTGGCCATATCTCTAAAACCCAAAGCCTCAATTACATAAACTATAGCTTATTTTTTCCCTCTGAGTCTTCTCCATGAACTGATAATGTCATCTGGTCTCAATGTTGTGTCACTGTGTCATTGTGTCCGTCTGTTTGTCAGTTGTCCTCAAATTCGCCTGCTTGCTCTTGCGTCTCACATATAGCATTCTACAGGCCACAGTTTTGAAAGAATCCTTTTGAAACTATTACATCTTAAGTCTTACACTAATATCTCGAAACAAATTTTTCATTTTCCGGATATGGCCGCTAGGGGGCGCTGAACTCGAACCTCTCCCAACATATCATGCTTTTTTGTTTGTTTGTTTGTCATCACTCTCCTGACCACAATTTTGCCACAATAACCTTGAAACTTACAGGGATGATGAAAAACATAATTTTTAGGTGCCCTTTTGTTTCTGGTCAAAATAGGTCAAAGGTCAAGGTCAAGGTCGTCAAAACTTCTCAAAACGTTTTTTTCTTCATATCTTTGTGACTATTAGTCGTATCTACTTCAACGATAGCTCATTTTAATCGTCATTCCAAGGCCTGTCATCTGGTGTGTAGCTGACTCAAATTTGCCGTAACCATGGTTACGAATTTTGGGGGAAAGTCATGATATTTGAAAATAAGGGGTCTTATATTTCCAACTTTGTCAGTTTTAAAGCTAGAGTGATCTAGTTTTTTTGCATCAGGTAGCATTCAACTAGTACTATAAGATTTTATAAAAAAAAAAGTCTTGCAGTATCTCGTAAAATATCTCGTGAATAGAGATATTTCGAGATTTCATTCATCTTGCGTCTCAGGCCACATTATTGCAGGAACCTTTTTGAAACTGTCAAATCATAAGTCCTACACTAGTATCTCGAAATTGTTTTTTCTTTTTTTGAATATGGCTGCAAGGGGGCGCTGCACACAACCCTCACACACATATCATTACATTGGCCATATCTCTAAAACCCAAAGCCTCAATTACATAAACTATAGCTTATTTTTTCCCTCTGAGTCTTCTCCATAAACTGATAATGTCATCTGGTCTCAATCTTGTGTCACTTTGTCAGTGTGTCTGTCTGTTTGTCAGTTGTCCTCAAATTCGCCTGCTTGCTCTTGCGTCTCACATATAGCATTCTACAGGCCACAGTATTGAAAGAATCCTTTTGAAACTATTACATCTTAAGTCTTACACTAATATCTCAAAACAAATTTTCCATTTTCCGGATATGGCCGCTAGGGGGCGCTGAACTCGAACCTCTCCCAACATATCATGCTTTGGCAATATCTCCAAAACTATAAACCTCAGTTACATAAACTGTAGCTTTTTTCTTCCTTTGAGTCTTCTTCATAACCTGGAGTAGTCATCTGGACTCAATCTTGAGTCACTTTGTCAGTGTGTCTGTCTGTTTGTCAGTTGTCCTAAAATTCGCCTGCTTGCTGGTTCTTGCGTCTAACATATAGCATTCTATATGCCACAGTTTTGATGAAATCCTTTTGAAACTATTACACCTTATGTCTTACACTAATATCTAGAAAAAAAATTTCATTTTCCGGATATGGCCACAAGTGGGCGCTGCCCACGACCCTCACACACATACCAATGTATTGGCCATATCTCTAAACCCAAAGCCTCAGTTACATAAACTAAAGCTTATTTTCTTCCTTTGAGTCTTCTGCATAACCTGATTAAGGCATCTGGTTTCAATCTTCTGTCACTTTGTCAGTGTGTCCATCTGTTTGTACGTTATCCTCAAAGTCGCCTGCTTGCTGGTTCTAACGCCTTACATATAGCATTCTACAGGCCACAGCTTTGACGGAATCCTTTTGAAACTGGGACATCTTATGTCATACACTAATAATACGAAACGCATTTGTCGTCTTCGGAATATGTCCGCTAGAGGGCGCTACAGTCGAACCTCCCAAGTATATCATTAATTCGCCATACCTCCAAAACTATAAATCTAAATTACATAAATTATAACTCATTTTCTTCCTTTGAATCTTCTCCATAACTAGGTAAAGTCATCTGGTGTCAATCTTGTCTCACAAAGTCAGTATGTCCGTCTGTTCGTCTTTTGTTGTCAGCTTTGTCTGCTTCCCTGTTCTTTTGTCTCATATGTCTTTCTACAGGCTACATATTCTCAGTAATGTCCCTGAGAGTCATTCCATTAATAGAAAACCGACAATATGTTCTGTCTGTCCGTCTGTGTTTCACTTCTGATTTCCGGCAAGCGTTCGACCTATGGTCGTCTAGTTTGTTTGTTTGTCAGTACTCTCCTGGCCACAATTTTTTAGCAATCAATCTGAAACATTCAGGAGTGATTGAAAGTCAAAAGTCCTGGTAGCCTTTTGTTTTCGGTGGGCATAAGTTAAAGGTCAAGGTCAAGGTCAAGGAAAAACATCGAAATTTTATTTTCATCATAACTTTGAAACTATTGGTCCTATCTTCACAAACTTAGGTTCATTTTCTTCCTCTGTGTCTTCTTCATAACATGGTCTTGTCATCTTTGCTCAAATTTGTGTCACTTTGTCAGTATGTCTGTCTGTCTGTCAGTTGACCTCAATTTCACCTTCTTGCTGGTGCTTCTGTCTTACATATAGCATTCTACAGGCCATAGTTTTGCAAGAATCCTTTTGAAATTGGTGAATCTTATGTCTTACACTTATATCTCAAAATTGATTTTTCATTTTCGGGATATGGCCTCTAGGGGGCGCTGCACTTAAACTTCATCAACGTATAATTTTGTTGACAATATCTCCGAAACTATACACCTGAATTACATAAACTATAGCTTATTTTCTTCCCCTGAGTCTTCTCCATAACTAGGTCAAGTCATCTGGCCTCAGCTTTGTGTCACTTTGACAGTATGTCTGTCTATCTGTCAGGTGTCATCAATTTCGCCTTCTTGCTTGTTCTTGTGTCTAACATATAGCATTCTACAGGCCACAGTTTTGCAGGAATCCTTTTGAAACTGATACATCTTAAGTCCTACACTAATCTCTCGAAAGTGATTTTTCAGTTTCGGAAAATAGCCGCTAGGGGGCACTGCACCTGAAACACTAGAACATATCATTTTTTGCCCATATCTCTGAGACTTTAAACCTAAATTTCATAAACTGTAGCTTATTTTTTTCCTCTGTCTTCTTCAAAACATAGTTAAGTCTTTTTGTCTCTACTTTGTGTCGCTTTGTCAGTATGTCGGTCACTTCAAAACACTTCAAAATGTTATTTTTCTCATAACTTTGTCCATTCTGGTCCTATCTTCACAAACTTTGGCTCATTATTTTTCACCATCGTCTTCTACATAACTAAGTCTAGTCAACTGATCTCAACTTTGTGTCACTTTGTCAATATGTCTGTCTGTTTGCGAGTTGTCCTAAATGTTGCCTTCTTGCTGGTTCTTGCCTTTGTTATAATAGCATTCTATAGGCCACAGTTTACCAGGAATCACTTTGCAACTTTCACCTATTGTATATTGGAACGAATTCTTGAAGCTGTATATCTATTTTTAAATAGGTCAAAGTCATGAAAACACGTCAGATTATTATTTCCATCGTAACTGTGTCAATATTGGTCCAAACTTTACAAACAATGGCTCATTGTTTCCTCTTTGTCTTTTTTATTACATGCTCTCATTATCTGTCTTCCAATCTGGGTCAGAGGGTTTCCGGCAAGCGCGTGACCTATGGTCGTCTTGTTTATATGTCAAAGATATTTTGGTGGGATGTTTTAATAGACATGGAGTCTATTAGAGTTATTGTATTATTATAACAATATCTTTCTGTTTGTGATATTGTTATGGAGTGAGAAAGGGTGTATATGTGACTTAACACATATTTAAAGGAATATTTCAATATTTCATTAATTAAGATCTAAAATCATTCAGAAACAATAAAAATCAATCTTGGTTTCAGTCTGTTCTGATATTCAGACAGAGCCAAAGAATTATTAATGTTCATCAGATGACCAAGTATCTAATGGTTATTCAGTATGTTTGTAGAGCCTAAATGTACTCTCAAAAATTAGCTCTAAATTGGTTTCTATGATGAGGCAGGCAGATTATGTTTATATGAGTCTGTAAATAGGACTTGTAGGTCAGTCTATAACTGGATGTATGTCAGGTCAGACTTGGGATTTTCCTTAGAACTTTTGTCCAATCAGATTTCACGTAAGTTAGGTAGAACACTTATAACTCTGATGTAATTGTGACCTACTTTGAGTCATCCAATAAGGTTTAGCTTTTATGACGAAATGCAGAAATATGGATATGAATGTCTCATATGTCACGTGAAAGCTGTGTAACAAAACTATCTGTAGTGCGAACAGGGAGTCAGAGAGAGAGAGGGACCATGTCTAGCTGGGCACTGCAGGGCCTCAGCAAAGACTGGCCCAGACTCTGTCCTGTGAATAAAGGCTTCTATCATCAAATTGGTCTTGGAACATTGTCAGCCACGCGCATCAGCAACTGCTTGTGATACAGTGTGGGGACATCCCCGACCCCACACCTCTGTATCATTTTGGTGGAGACCGGGTCCTGTATCATTATGGTGGATGAACCAGGATTCACTTCCAGCACATCAGCAGCAGAAACGATGGCAATGCTTCCAGCTGAGGTGAAGAATGAAGATCCCCCCCCCCCTCACAGCCACAGGTGCCATTGACTGGTCTTCCAACCCATGCACCAGAACCTCACCCAGGTACCGGATCACAGCCTAACATCAAGAAAGTCATCTCTACTGCTGAAGGTATCAAACTTTGCTAAGAACTCTCACTTCAAACTTTAACTTGGCTGCAGTTTCTTAGTGCTCTGCTTGAGAGGATCAAAGACTTCTCTGTATCTTTAAACCAATAGGACACTGTAAATCAGTGCAATGCTTTAACAGTGATTTAAAGTTGCAAAAATGACATTTTTCCCAAAAACAAGTGCTGTGATATCTCAACCTGAGATCATCATTGTTCCTGACCAGCCACAAAAAAATCAATATCGGGACCAGCCAGCTTCAGGCCTATGTCAACAATAATACTGGCAATACCACGTGCACTGTGTTTTGTGTGACAACAAGTCCTCGCTATGTTCCTGCAACTACTAGAAGCAGATTTGCTGTTCTACTGCTATCTTCTGCATCACCTTCCATACCATGACTCCAGGAAGAAAAAGAAAATCCCAAGTCTGACCTGACATACATCCAGTTATAGACTAACCCTTGAAATACAAGATGAGCTTACCATTTCACAATACAATGTGGCTGTCATATAGATATGGATAAAACCCTAACCCTAAAAATTCAAGTTGAACACACTAGTCACAATAGTATGTTGCTTGCCAAAAGGCCTTTTGTTTAGCTTTTGTCTAACTGATTTCAAAAGGCTGAATCAAAGTGAATGAGTATCACTGTGAAATGTGCCTTTCACATAGATATGGGTGAAACCCTAACCCGTGAAATACACGATGAGCACACTGTGTTACTGTAAAATGTGCCTGCCACATAGACATGGGTAAAACCCTTATCCTTGAAATACATGATGAACATACAGCGTGACAGTGATATGTGATTATCACACATGGGTAAACCCCTGGCCCTTGAAATACAACATGATCACACTGTGTCACAGTAAACTGTGCCTGTCACATAGATATAGTTGATACCCTATCCTTTGAATTACAAGATTATCATACTGTATCACAATAAATGTGGCTGTCAAATAGATATTGGTGAAACCCTAACCCTTCCATTGAAATACAAGATGAGCACACTGTCAGAGTAAAATATGCCTCTCACTGAAACACTGTTGCTCAGAGGCTATGTAGAATTATGAAATAACTATGTTGATTTTGCTGTTGATTTATAACTTTATTGAAAAACAATATATGTGTTCTCACTTCTGACCACCATGTTTTTTGCACAGTTCTGATCAAAATCATGCATGTAGCCTTCTGTCTGAATGGAAGTACATGTGGAAAAGGAGCAATATACACAATATTTTGTGTACATAGGTAATAATACGCACAGTATCAGGTAAATAGTACAAACTATGCAGGATATCATGGAAACCGTAGTGTGCATGCCTGATGCCATGCATACCGCTTCGGGCGAGTATTTTTGACTGGGTGATATATGAAGGCTTTGAAGCTACCATGTGGAAAATAACCTGGTAATGAAGTAATGTGGACCATGAACTGATTCACAAACCATGTTAGTATGTCAGCATGGTGTGGGTAAGATACTGCAATTAAAGTAGAGGCTCAAGTTTTGCTGTGCTGCAAAACAAGTCATTCAGCTTTGTTGAATTAAGGACTGGTAGGAGTACAAGCAGTCCCAAGTATACAGAATTAAGAGTTTGATGAGGGTGCACCACTCATTTAATAAGTATCATACTAATATTAATATTGATTACATGATAATTTGAGAGTGGTTAAGATAGGGCTTCAACCACATTTTATCCCAAGTTTTTTTTTTTTTTTTTACTCCTTTTTTATGGTATCTCAGTAGCATAAATATTAATTTTCATGATTAATATTCAATTGAGTCTTTTTCATCATCGATGCCACCTTTGTTTATTCTCTCAATCAACACATTTATTTCCTTTGGATTTAAATACATTTTCTTAATTACAGACTGTATATTCAAATGAAAACACATATTTTACAATATCAGTATGGTTTATCAGCAGTGCATTTATCTTTGCGTTCATCTGTGCTATAAAAATTGCATATGTAATGATACTGATATAATTGTTAATAAATATAATATTTCTATTTAGCCCAATTGATATTTTGTAACCCAACATCAAATGTTTCCAACCTATACTTACTTTTATGCTACGATTTATAACAGACCAAATCGGCTTTACTGTTTGACAGAAAAAAACATATGGGAAACATCATCCAGAACCCCACACAAATCACAGTGTTGCTTGGCATTGTTATCCCATTTTGCTTGTTTAGAGCTGCATGGGATTAAGTTATTTAATAATTTATAGTTAAATTCTGCAATTTTTTGGTATGGAAATTTTTAAACCTTTACTTTATAAATAGTACCCCATGGTATTATATAATCTATGTCAAAAATTTTCTTCAATTTTGTGTGTGAAATTGGCAAATGAAATTTTTTATTTATCAATAAATCATAGAAAAAATGTTGTTTTTGTTTATCAATGTTAACGGTTTTATTACCTGTAAATATTGAAATTTCGTTTTTAGTGCTCAATTTAGTCGTTTCGACCACTGTATTAATATATTTAAATATTTTTTCAACATATTTTGAAGAATAGAATATTCAATAATCCAGTTTCTAGTATCTTTAAGTCTATTCAGAACTTCTTTCTCTGAAATGAATTTTGAATTTATTATTAAGTCATGAAGGCGTGTTATATTTGCAGTAACCAATGCTTTAAAAAGAAGGGGCTTTCCTTTATATAAAATGTTTTTATTTCCCCAAATGAACTGGCTTAATATTTAATCTAAATGGAAGTAATTTCTTACAGTTATTATAACTAAAAATCATCTGTCTATAAAAAAAGTGGTAAATAGGCAAAATCCTGTAATTCTTTCTAATTTGTAACATTTGTCTGTAACACTGTTGTTATGTCGAGACCAATCTGGCTAAGAAAAAAACATAGAAAGCAAGATGCTTTGTACTTATTTTGTAATATTCTTGGAATCCAAGCACTTTTTGCGGCTTGGACTATAGATTCTATATCAGGCATTTTCAGTCCACCTTGGTCATACGTGCCTATAAGAGTTTTTCTTTTAATTCAATCACGAGATTCCATATATACTTATACATAATCCTTTCTATTTTACGTAGTTCCTCTGTATTAATTTCTAATACCGAAGCTTTAAGAAGTAGTTGTGATTGCCAAGAGATTTTAAAATTAGAATTTTCCGGAATATAGAAAGGTTTCTTTTCTTCCAAGTATTTATTATTTTGATTAACTTATTTATGGCTTCGTCCCAATTCTTTTGTAACGCAAAGGTTTGATCCGTTGAAATATACACCCCCAGGTATTTTACTGGTTCTTCTGTCCACTTGAATTCATAGATGTTAATAGGGGTATTTTCTTTTAAACCTAACCATAATCCCATACACATTTTATCCCAAGTTATTCCATTCTACGACTGTTCTAAGGGGAATATGGTTATTAAAAGGGTCCTGTTATCTTACCTGGATGGTATGATGAAACTTCCATGCTAATTTTTAGTGCCTCCTGGAAATTTGCCAAAAATAATTTATTACCAAAATTTGGGCTCTAAAATTGACCCTCTGCTGTCTCCTATGATATTCATTTGAATTGTTGTAAATACACATTTTTTGATATGTTGATAAATTCTGTTTTGGTCTGTTCCATACCTTTCTATATAACTTTCCTGTTTTCACTTGTAGAATCTTTAAAAAAAATATACCACTGACCACTTTAAGAATCAAATATTATAAAATCCCATCTAAATCATCGGTTTTAAAATGATCATTATGCTGACATAGTGATCCTTAGTAGCTGGTAGAGCCAAGATGCTGAAAAATAATTTGTACCAAAACTTGAGGCTCAAAATTGGGGGGGGGGGGGGTCGTCTGATACACGGGGTTGTCTTATACAAAAGTAAATACAGTAATGCTAGTTTCTTTTTCCTAATCTGTTGATACTAATACTGGTAAGGTCTTTTAATGAAATACACTGATGCTCGGTTACAGGTAAACATACTCATATAGCTAAAATATGCCGCATTAATTGACAAAATGAAGTGTACTACCAGGCCATATGCTTATTTTTGGTGACTGTTGGAACTATTGATGCCTGTCAGAAAAGTAGGACCTTCATACACACTGTTATGTGTGCACTGTCATTGTGACACAGTATGCTCATCTCGTATTTCAAGGGTTAGGGTTACACATATATCTATATGACAGCCATATTTTTAATATTGTGACACAGTATGCTCATCTTGTATTTCAAGGGTTAAGATTTCAGCCATATCTATGTGACAGGCACATTGTACAGTGACACAGTGTGCTCATCTTGTATTTCAAGGGTTAGGGTTTCACCCATTTCTATATGACAGCCATATTTTTAATATTATGACACAGTATGCTCATCTTGTATTTCAAGGGTTAGTGTTTCACCCTTATCTATGTGACAGCCATATTTTTAATGTTGTGACACAGCATGCTCATCTTATATATCAAGGGTTAGGGTTTCACCCATATCTATGTGACAGGCACATTGTACAATGACACAGTATGCTCATCTTGTATTTCACAGGTTAGGGTTTCACCCATATCTATGTGAAAGGCACATTTCACAGTGATACTCATTCACTTTGATTCATCCTTTTGAAATCAGTTTGGCAAAAGCTAAACAAAAGGACTATTGGCCAGCAACATACTATTGTGACTAGTGTGTTTATCTTGTATTTCTAGGGTTAGGGTTTTATCCATATCTATATGACAGCCACATCGTATTGTGAAACGGTAAGCTCATCTTGTATTTCAAGGGTTAGGGTTTCACCTTTATATTTATGACAGTCATATTTTTAATATTGTGACACAGTATGCTCATCTTGTATTTCAAGGGTTAGTGCTTCACCCATATCTATGTGACAGGCACATTGTACAGTGACACAGTGTGCTCATCTTGTATTTCAAGGGTTAGGGTTACACATATATCTATATGACAGCCATATTTTTAATATTGTGACACAGTATGCTCATCTTGTATTTCAAGGGTTAAGATTTCAGCCATATCTATGTGACAGGCACATTGCACAGTGACAGAGTGTGTTCATCTTGTATTTCAAGGGTTAGGGTTTCACCCATTTCTATATGACAGGCACATTGTACAGTGACACAGTGTGCTCATCGTGTATTTCACAGGTTAGGGTTTCACCCATATCTATGTGAAAGGCACATTTCACAGTGATACTCATTCACTTTGATTCATCCTTTTGAAATCAGTTTGGCAAAAGCTAAACAAAAGGACTATTGGCCAGCAACATACTATTGTGACTAGTGTGTTTATCTTGTATTTCTAGGGTTAGGGTTTTATCCATATCTATATGACAGCCACATCGTATTGTGAAACGGTAAGCTCATCTTGTATTTCAAGGGTTAGGGTTTCACCCATATTTATAAGACAGCCATATTTTTAATATTGTGACACAGTATGCTCATCTTGTATTTCAAGGGTTCCAATTTCAGCCATATCTATGTGACAGGCACATAGTACAGTGATACAATACCCTCATCTTATATTTCAAGGGTTAGGGTTTCACCCATATCTATGTGACAGGAACATTTTACAGTGACACAATGTACTCTTCTAATAGTTCAAGGGTTAGGGTTTCACCCATATCTATGAGACAGGCACATCGTTCAGTGACACAGTGTGCTCATCTAGTATTTCAAGGGTTAGGTTTTCACCAATAACTATGTCACAGGCACATAGTACAGAAATGCAGTGTGCTCATCTTGTATTTCAAGGGTTAGGGTTTCACCCATTTCTATAAGACAGCCATATTTTTAATATTGTGACACAGTATTATCTATGTAAAAGGCACATTTAATATAGTGACACAGTGTGCTCATCTTGTATTTCAAGGGTTAGGATTTCACCCATATCTATGTGACAGGGATTTTTTTAATATTGTGACAAAGTACGCTCATCTTGTATTTCAAGGGTTAGGGTTTCACCCATATCTATGTGACAGGCACATTGTACTGTGACACAGTGTGCTCATCTTATATTTCAAGGGTTAGGATTTCACCCATTTCTATGTGACAGGCACATTTAACAGTGACACGGTTTGCTCATCTTGTATTTCAAGGGTTAGGGTTCGACTCATATCTATATGACAGCCACATTGTATTGTGACACACTATGTTCATCTTGTATTTCAAGGATTAGGGTTTAACCCATATCCATGTGACAGGCACATTTTACAGTGACTCAATATGCTCATCTTGTAATTCAAGGGTTAGGGTTTCACCTCAATCTATGTGACAGGCACATTTTACAGTGACTCAATATGCTCATCTTGTAATTCAAGGGTTAGGATTTCACCCATATCTATGTGACAGGGATATTTTTAATATTGTGACAAAGTACGCTCATCATGTTCTTCAAGGGTTCGGGTTTCACCCATATCTATGTGACAGGCACATTGTACAGTGACACAGTGTGCTCATCTTATATTTCAAGGGTTAGGATTTCACCCATTTCTATGTGACAGGCACATTTAACAGTGACACGGTTTGCTCATCTTGTATTTCAAGGGTTAGGGTTCGACCCATATCTATATGACAGCCACACTGTATTGTGACACACTATGTTCATCTTGTATTTCAAGGATTAGGGTTCAACCCATATCCATGTGACAGGCACATTTTACAGTGACACAGTGTGCTCATCTTGTATTTCAAGGGTTAAGATTTCACCCATATCTATGTGACAGGGATATTTTTAATATATTGTGACAAAGTACGCTCATCTTGTATTTCAAGGGTTAGGGTTTCACCCATATCTATGTGACAGGCACATTGTACAGTGACACAGTGTGCTCATCTTATATTTCAAGGGTAAGTATTTCCCCCATTTCTATGTGACAGGCACATTTAACAATGACACCGTTTGCTCATCTTGCATTTCAAGGGTTAGGGTTCGACTCATATCTATATGACAGCCACATTGTATTGTGACACACTATGTTCATCTTGTATTTCAAGGATTAGGGTTTAACCCATATCCATGTGACAGGCACATTGTACAGTGACACAGTGTGCTCATCTTGTATTTCAAGGGTTAGGGTTTCACCTTTATCTATATGACAGCCATATTTTTAATATTGTGACACAGCATGCTCAACTTGTATTTCAAGGGTTAGGGATTCACCCACATCTATGTGACAGGCACATGGTACAGTGACATAGCATGCTCATCTTGTATTTCAAGGTTTAGAGTTTCACCCATATCTATGTAAAAAGCATATTTAATATAGTCACACAGTGTGATCATCTTTGTATTTCAAGGGTTAGGGTTTCACCTATATCTATATGACAGCCATATTTTAAATATTGTGACACAGTATGCTCATCTTGTATTTCAAGGGTTAGGATTTCACCAATATCTGTAAGACAGCCATATTTTTAATATTGTTACACAGTATGCTCATCTTGTATTTCAAGGGTTACGATTTCAGCCATATTTATGTGACAGGCACATAGTACAGTGACACAGTGTGTTCATCTAATATTTCAATGGTTAGGTTTTCACCAATAACTATGTCACAGGCACATAGTACAGTAATGCAGTGTGCTCATCTTGTATTTCAAAGGTTATGATTTCACCCATATCTATATGACAGCCACATTTTATTGTGACACAGCATGCTCATCTTGAACTTCAAGGGTAAGGGGTTCACCCTTATCTATGTGACAGGCATATTTTTAATATTATGACATAGCATGCTCATCTTGTATTTCAAGGGTTAGGGTTTCAGCCACATCTATTTGACAGGCACATTTTACAGTGACAGTGTGTTCATCTTGTATTTCAAGGGTTAGGGTTTCACCCATATCTATGTGACAGGCATATTTTAATATTATGACATAGCATGCTCATCTTGTATTTTAAGGGTTAGGGGTTCAGCCACATCTATTTGATAGGCACATTTTACAGTGACAGTGTGTTCATCTTGTATTTCAAGGGTTAGGGCTTCACTCATATCTACATGACAGCCACATTGTATTGTGACACAGTGTGATCATCTTGTGTTTCTAGGGTTAGAGTATCACCCTTATCTATGTGACAGGCACATTTTAGTGGGGTTTCACCCTCACCGGTATCTATTTGCTGAGTATATTTTCTTTGATAGTGTGTGCAAATGTTGTATTTCAAGGGTTAGGGTTTCACCCATTTCTATGTAAAAGGCATATATAACAGTGACACAGTTTGCTCATCTTGTATTTCAAGGGTTAGGGTTCAACCCATATCTATATGACAGCCACACTGTATTGTGACACACTATGTTCATCTTGTATTTCAAGGATTAGGGTTCAACCCATATCCATGTGACAGGCACATTTTACAGTGACTCAATGTGCTCATCTTGTATTTCAAGGGTTTGGGTTTCACCCATATCTATGTGACAGGCATATTTTACAGTGACAGTGTGTGCATCTTGTTTTTCAAAGGTTATGGTTTTCCCATATCTATATGACAGCCACATTTAGTGTGACCAAGCATGCTCATCTTGAATTTCATGGGTTAGGGTTTCACCCATATCTATGTGACAGGCAATTTTTTTAATAATGTGACATAGCACGCTCATCTTGTATTCCAAGGGTTAGGGTTTCACCTACATCTATGTGACAGGCACATTGTACAGTGACACAGTGTGCTCATCTTGTATTTCAAGGTTTAGGGTTTCACCTATATCTATATGACAGCCATATTTTTAATATTGTGACACAGCATGCTCATCTTGTATTTCAAGGGTTAGGGTTTCACCCATATCTATGTGACAGGCACATTGTACAGTGACACACTCTGCTCATAATGTATTTCAAGGATAAGGGTTTCACCCATATCTATGTGACAGGCACATTGTACAGTGACACAGTGTGCTCATAATGTATTTCAAGGGTTAGGGTTTCACCCATTTCTATGAGACAGGCACACTTAACAGTGACCAATTTGCTCATCTTGTATTTCAAGGGTTAGGGTTCCACCTATATCTATATGACAGCCACATTGTTTTGTGACACACCATGTTCATCTTGTATTTCATGAGTTAGGGTTCACTCTTATCTCTGTGACAAGCACATTTTACTTTGACAATGTGTGCACAGGTTGTAGTTCAAGGGTTAGGCTTTCACCTATATATATGTAACAGGTATGTTTTACTGTGACATAGTGAGCTCTTTGTATTTCAAGGGTTAGGGTTTCACCCATATCTATGTGACAGGCTAGAGGACCAAAATGGTGGGATAAGGGTGGATGAGGGGGCTTTCAGGCATGATATCTCACCTTTATGGGTTCTGAAAGGGAGCTTTTTTCAAGCAAGGTACTATTCTGTGACCCAGCCAAGATGTTTCAGACAAGTTCAAGTATTTGCCCGAAAGGGTTAAAGAGGCACTGGTAACATAGCACAGTATTGTCCATAGATCCTGTCCTCTATGATCATGAGAAATTACCATTTTGACCATTTTCTAATGTTATAACCTAAGAAATGCTGAACTAACAAACAATTAGGCTACAAATAATGAATTCACACAAAGAATATATGATGTGAACTCATGAACCCAAACTGAAACTCTATCTCTATGGTAAAGATTCATTTGGTAACCTGTGTGAGCAAGGATTGTATTAATAAGGTTAGAAATTAAACAAATATGTTGAGGGGGTTTACAAGTGCTAAGTTAAAACAGAATTTTTCTAGCTCATGTCAGGTGCTGTTAAAAAATATACTGAAAAGCTGACAATTGGTAAGGTGTATATCATGTGACAGCATACTTGTAGGGCGATGAGGTGTTGTCAGAACTGATGAAAATATTTGCATCCTTGTAGAGCTTTGAAGGGTGTTCATCACTGAAGGATGTAACAGCACTCTGACTACAAGCACACTGGTTGTAGACTCTCTAATGTCAGAGGGCGCTACATATTGACCATTGGTTTTGATTACCTAGGGCACTTTACTGACCAGAACAAGCAACAGCCATGAGATAGCAAAGTACATATATATATTCCATAGATTACTGGTCTTTGATGACTAAAAGCAGTAAAATTATATTGCATATGACTGTGCTCATTCAAGCATCAAGTTTGTTGACCTTGCTATTGTTAGGGGATATAACAGAGATCAGCCACCAACCCCCCCCCCCCCCCCCCTCCACCCAATAGGATGTAGTGCAACACCATCTTTCATCTTTGCACATGAACTTACTATCTCAGTTTCAAATTTTATACATTATTATGGTTCTGTGTGTAAATAAACAGTATGTATGTCCAGGTGTGTATGTTTACTATAGTAAGAAAGCATGAGCAAACGTCTGATACTGTGCTGTGGCAACAATTCACAAACAAGAAGCTCATTCCATACTACGATAAGAAAACACTATATTTCATGTATATTTAACATGCCTGCAATGCCTGGTATGTGAATAGGCCCCTTTAATGCCTTACATACATTTAACACACATATCAATAGATAAAATGTACAGAATTTAAAGTGTATACAGACATTTTTTTTAATATGATAAGGGGGAGGGAAAGGCTTTTGTCCTCTTTGTGTTGGGGGCCTTTTCCCCCACCCCATGATTAAAAGAACTTTAATGTTTTTCCCCACCCAAAAAATTATTTGCATATTTATTCATTGCACTAGGTAATAATGGCCACTCATTTGAATTCCAAATAAACCTTTCACTGACTTTGGGTGGTTTACATGATCTTAAGGAATAATTGCCCAACAGAACAAGTAAAACCTATGTGGCTGCTATTCCTTACCACATGAAATGGCAAAACTTGTAATTAATGATATTTCAACTAGCTTTTGAGTAAATTCAACCAATTCTGAACAAAACTGTAAGTTGTGTATTAGTGTAAAAATAAAAAAAAAACACCTGTGATAACACTGGCATCACAAAATGAAATGTATTGAAATGAAAACTTTTTGAATTGCGAATTTGAATTGAATAAAAATGATTTGAATTGAACTGATATTTTTCTCCAGCACATTGAACTAAATTTTAATTGAAGTTTCATAAAATTTCTTGAATTGTAATTGAAACAAGGGACCCATGGGTCACTGTGCTCAGCTGAAGTTGGCCTTGAAGGTAAAAATCTAAAAAATATCAAATGGAGATAAAATGTAAGAGGAAGAGGTAATATAGGCCATGGTTGGTTTATATGATTGGTTGGTATCGATGAGCAAGAAATTGTTGCAAATAATATTTTGTTACCTGACCATATGTTTCCTAATGTTGAAACTGAAGCATGTGAGCAGTTTGTGAACAAATGATCTGTACTATTACTATGATCATTAGTTGGCTTTTTTATTAACTGTTGACATTTCAGTAGTCTACACATTTGTTCAATTGAATCTATTTTTTTGTATAATATATATTATTAAATATATATGTATTTTTTATTTTATGAAATGTATACAGTTGAAATATAACTAATTAACAACATACATACAGGGCAAACAAAGCCTGATCTCCAATTCTGCTGAGGCAGGAAAATAATGAACAAATGTTTGTATTAGATCCTCATTTTTTTATCACATCAATTTTTTTTTTATTATTAGTTTATATTTCTGTACATTTCCAAAATAACATATATATCTGAATATAAAAGTTGATTCATAATTCTCAAATGCATCATCATAAATCACAATCTTGTCAGATAACACCACATCATGCATACAAATTTTTATTTATTTTTTACCACAAAAATATATCTTTTAAATCTGCAAAACAATAAATATATAAAAATAATAATTGATTTAGATTTCACAATTATAAATTGTGTCTTTATTTATCCATAATGTGCTTCATATTTTATAAATTTAAGGTGGGTTTAATTATATTTGTTAAAATCATTTAAAAGAAAACTGATTTCTTTAAAAATGCTACATTAAAACAACATGGCATCTTCTGGATAACACCTTGAATTACTTCAAGGAAAGTTTCTGTATATTGGAGTGGAAACAGCATTATAATATTATAATAATAGGAGATACAGTGAAAACAATAACAATTACTGCACAACACTTAATTGGTGGTTTTTTTGGGGGGGGATTTGGGTGTTGATATGAGAATAACTGTACACCTGTCACAGCAGGGGATCTCCCCAAGTGACTGTAACAAATCAGAAACCCTGGCATAGCTGGCTTCCAGTGACCTGGAGTGAGACCCTGCATCTGTAATCTGTAATCAAAGCAAATGACTACAATAGGGCCTCAAGGAATAAGGGACCCATGGGTCACATCGCTCAGCTGAATTTTGGAAAATATTAATAACTGCAAAATAATTTTATTTCTTTTGGTTTTTCATGTATATTATCATTAGAAAAGCTATGAGAAAATGGCCCTGCTAAAAAAAACTCTGTAATTATAGAATAATGGACACGAGCTAAACAATTTAGTGATGCACCAAGGGAACAAATAGGCCCACGGTAAGTATTATATAAAAGTAACATTTCATAAACAAATAATGTGTGAAGGTAATTAAGTTTTCAAAAGTTAAATATATGGCCATATGAGCTAAAAATTAATCCCACAAAGTTTGACCAATATTCCAAATTTAATACTAAGTTAACATTGTTATTCACACCTAGGCCCTGCCAACTTTAAGAGATATGAATGAAAGGCTACAAAGTATTTATATCTTCTTAAATCTTGTCAGTTAGCACTTACATTTGATCCTTATATTTGATCACATTTGAATATTTGGATGAAATTTCTTAAATTTTTTTATCAAAATTGTCCAAGTCTCATCAAAGAGAATTTATTTAACATTAAAATTATAAGATTCATCTTGTTTATTAGTCCTGTGTATTGAAGGGGTGGGAGGAGGGAGGGGTCTTCGTTGTTACTGCTCTTTGCTGAAAAAAATGTTAATTTTAAGATTCATCTAGTTCATAGTACGGGTCTGTCAACAGAATGGGGGGGGGGGGGGGGGGGGGGGTGCCAGAGAGAAAGGCTCCCTGTGGTATGGTATTAACTGCAGACAGCCTGATCAAGCTCAACTTAGTGGAGAGAGGGCTTGCCCTAGTGATGGAATTGCATAACATTATGCCAACAGCCTGGAGAGCATAGAGAGCTACACTGAGTGACCTACAGTCACCAAAGTGGACTGCTTGACAATGTAAGGGAATACAACAAGAGCCTCCAAAAATTATATACTACAGACCTTATTTCTAGCATGTACATAGGAACTATATAAAGGAATATTTATGGTAAATATGAGGAAAAACAGATGAGTGGTTTTGATATTAGGCAGTCCTGAAGTGTGAAAAAGTCGCAAAGACCCAGTTTTTCAGCTTGGTAGGAGATCTTGGGGACATCTAGCATTATGCCAACAGCCTGGGGAGCATAGAGATGTGCACTGAATGACCTACAGTCACCAAAGTGGACTGCTTGACAATCAAAGGGAATACAACAAGAGCCTCCAAAAAAATTCAATAACTAGCCTAATTTTGCAGCTTTATTTTCAAATTTCAGATTTTAACAGATTAAATCCTTATGTGCACATGCTGTGAAAATTAAATCCACAGTACTTACAGGAAAAAAATGTGCCTTGGCCAAAGTTGGGCAAAATTTAAGGTACCAACTTTATATTTTTGCCAATATTTAAAAAAATTTAACAGATTTTGATCTAATTTTTGGTATGCAATTAAATTTTGATTAATTAAAGTTGTATTACTGAAAAAAAGGTCCCTACCTTTAACACTTTTGGTCTTAAGTGACCAAATATCTTTCCTGATTTTTTTACAAAGTCCATTATGTTTCGGCCCATAACTTTTTTAAATTTAATAATACTGACTTAATTTCTGTCATGTACGTAGGAACTATATAGAGAAACATTTATTGTAAATATGAAGAAAACCAGATGAGTGGTTTTGATATTAGGCAGTTCTGAAGTGTGAAAATAGATTTCTAATATAAAATTGAGGTTTTTCCTTAATATCTCGAAGGAACGAAGTCCTATTGACCCAATTATTGGCAGGGTGGTAGATTTTGGGGACATCTAACTGTATGCCAAATTTCAGATTCATAGGTCCAATGGTGTCTTATGTAGTCTTATGGATGGACATCCGGACGGACAGACGGACAGCGGACGGACGACGGACAATGGACCACGACTATAGGTCAGATGACTTATAGTCAGCTGAGCTAAAAATTTGATAACTAGCCTAATTTTCAAGCTTTTATTTTCAAATTTCAAATTAAAACAAATTAAATACTTATGTTCACATGCTGTGAAAATTATAAATCAATGGTACTTACAGGAAAAAAATGTGCCATGGTCAAAGTTGGGCAAAACTTTAGGTACTAATAATATTTTTATGCTAATAACTTAAAAAATTTACAAAATTCAGATCTTATTTTGGGTAAACAATTGAATTTTAATTAAACATAGTTATATACTTGGGGGAAAATAGACTCTTGTTTCAAAATTTTTTTATGTTAAGTGAGTAAATATTTTTCCCTGATTTTTTACAAGTTCCATTATGTTCAGGCCCATAACTTAAAGAAATTATACTTAACAGACTTAATTTCTGGCATGTACTTTATTATACAGTTAAATAATAAAGACCTAATTTCTGGCATGTACATAGGAACTATATAGAGGTATATTTATGGTAAATATGAGGAAAAACAGATGAGTGGTTTTGTTATTAGACAGTCCTGAAGTGTGAAAATCATAGTTGTGATTTTTCCTTAATTTCTCAAGGGAACAAAGTCGCAAAGACCCAGTTTTTGGCTTGGTAGTTTTTTGTATTCCTAGGTCTTAAATTAAAAGGTTCCACATCTACAGACGGACAGATGGACAGATGGACGGACGACAGACAATGGACCACGACTATAGCTCAGATGACTTATAGTCAGCTGAGCTAAAAATTGAATTGACCCCAAGTCCGTAATCAAAGATGACAAAGCAGTGTTTAAACGTATGTATCAGGAGAGGCATTATACATGGCTATGCCCAATGTGTTTCCCAATCCTAATTGATACATTCAATAAAAATACTGTTTCAATAAATATTATGGAGAGAACCAAACTTGAGACAACAGATGAAGAGTACCCTAGCTTCTGTGGCATGCATGTACATTTGAATGTGATGACATTTTTATTCCACTGCATTGGACATCTTGAGGGTGGACAAAGAAGTGGTTAACTTTACAATACCCGTATTGAGAGAATACATGGCCTATGTTCCTCAGGCAAGTCCATAACCGATAATACCATGTCCTTGTCCCTGTACTCTCTTCTGGTTACTGGTACGCTAAGGCCCCATATATGAAGTATCTTTGAGCAAAGGAAGACCATGTAAATATTTGAAAAATACTAAAAAAACATGTAGCTTATCATATTAAAAATACTATTTTCTTTCATTAATATGGATTGTAACCACAAGGAATCAAGAAGCTATGTGTTATCGTCAATGCTGCTGCACCTCATAACTAAATCATACTGGTCTTCTCTAGCATGCCCCTGCAGTGATCTGACATTCGGGCAACATTAGAATCTGAAATGGGAGAGAAAACTAAGTAATCAAGTAAAGATTATAACTCAAATTATATTAAAAGTCAGAGAAACTACTTTCAACAATTTGATTATTATTTTATTGTTTTGATTATAATAATAATTTATTCTGAAGCTTCATTAGAGGTGAAAAAAGTCAACATTTTATATTTATGTTTATAAATTGTTAAAGATATAAAGTGGCAGATCCAGTAATTCAAAATCAGGGGGTGAGGGGCATTTTGTTTAATATATATACATTATATATATATATATATATATATATATATATACATTTTATATATATATATATATATATATATATATATATATATATTGTATATACATATATATACATATGTAAAAGTATATATATATATATATGTGTATATATATATCATTAAACAAAATATATTTTCAGGCTATAAAAATTATAAATATTTGTTTTTATTAAAGGTCTGATTCTGCACTTAGGCAACAATTCAAAAACAAGAAGCTTATTCCCAATCATGGACAGGATTAAACAAACTGAAGCATACTATTATAAGATGAAAACACTATATTACAGGTATATTTAAAAAGATTTGTTTGCATTACAGCCCTATAGCTAGATGTTATGATAAGAATTATACTGGCAAAGAGCAGACTGTTCACCGAATTCAACCATACTTGACCGAAAATTGACTAAAATTAACTAAAACTGACTTAAATTGACCAAAAGTGATCATTGATCTTAATTTCATCAAATGCACTGTTGCATAGTTTATCACTACTAGTTTTAATTTATTCTGAAGAATATTGATACGTACAAGTATCAATATTCTTCAAAAGACCAATTTATTTGAGCATTAAATTCAGGCGAGAAACTGAAAGGGTGGGGGTTTTAATTTTTCTTTCACAGAGACTATTTTAAAGAATCAATCATTTTTATTCTTATGTTTCTTCAGACAGATAATGTCAATTTCATTTTAAATTTAATATTGTAAAATAAATTATAAGTGTTTGTGGAGTCTATAAATGTGTTCAGATAATGGGTAAATGTCCAATGTATAGATTATATGCATTTGACAGGTTCCTCTCAAATTAATGTGTGTGTGTGTGTGTGTGAAGAGAAGTCAGCTTGAAATGAAAATCATAAATCAAAAGGAATATTATTATTTTTAACAAATGGTATGTCAGTGTGCACAAAATGTATTTAAAATAAATGGCCCTGCAGTACATGTTGCAAACTGCATGTTACACTATTGGATTTCATAACCAAACTAATATGTTGGAGAGGAATTATTAAATATAATGGGTCTAATGGTACATTTGATTATTTGGCAGAAAGACAGTTAGTATTAAGTTAAGTCCTTTTTTATTTAAAATATTGAAGTATTATAGTAAAATATCATAAGTTGACAGCATATTGCTGTTCAGATGAAATGCCTAGTATATATAAAATCAGGTGTAACAGACTGCTTAAAACACATGAGCAGCAGTACATGACCTGGGGTGGTTTCCATGTTTATCCTGACCTGAGCAGGGAATCATGATTATCATCAGATATATCTTAGTTCTTTAAATTCTAAAAAATAGAAAAAATAAAAAAGAAATGTTTATTTTGCATTTTTGGAAATTTTACAAAATGCGCCGAGTGCTGTGACCAATTGGTCCCTTGTTTTTAATGTCTTTTTCAGGGTTTGCAGGTTTTACCCACTACTTAGTCAGGGTTGGCACACCTTCCTTGAGGGGAGGGAAGGGATGGGAAGAAATATTTTCTTTCGGAAGGGAAGAAATACTTTCTTCCCACAATTTCTTCCCAGGGAAGAAATAAGATTCACAACATACCTGTATTTCACGTTGTTCAAATGTCATTTTGGCTTGTTATATCAGTGCAAATCAGAATGATTGATTTCACACCCTTTGGTAAATAAAGGACATGCAAACAAACCATGTGGATGTGACTTGTGTGTCATTTTATTATGGGGCTGGATGATGTAGTCTTCGGCTGAGTAATCAAGATGAATTCAACTTGAGTCCACTCAGTCCATTGGTGTTGTTGTTGCTGAAGGATGGTCTTGAGCTGTGTGATTAGGATGAACTCAAAATGAGTACATACCCTTCAGGGGTGGAGGTCGGCTTGTACAGTTGAGCTGGTTTTTAGTTAAGTAATAAGGATGAACTCAACTTTAGTTCATAACCTTCAGGGGTGGAGGTTTTTAGTTAAGTAATTTGGATGAACTCAACATTAGTTTATACCCTTCAGGGTAGGAGGTCGGCTTGTACAGTTGAGCTGGTCTTTAGCTTAGTAACTGGCAGTCCAGCCATGTCTTCTGGTAGCTCACCTACTCCATCCAACTTATCAAGGTCAGCAACTCGACACAGGACTACCGGCTTCTGTGGCTCAGGGGTAGAGTTCAGGACTCGAAGCCGGGAGATCATGAGTTTGAATCTAAGCCAAGCGGTGAGATTTTATCACGGTAAGCCCCCACCCAGGGTTAGTGCTCTGAAAGCTAAATGGGGAGACTTTGCCTAACAGTCATGTTTCACTGAAAAATGAGTGCACCTTTCGGGGGTTCCTTGGTGTTGTGACCAAGCAATGGGGATGACAAACACCAAGGACCCACAGGAGTGTTACACCGAGCCCTGTTGACACCAGGATAACTGGGTATAAGCCCCTGTCACGTACTCCAGAATAGAACTCTGCAGATGTACTTAGTAATAGTTAAGCAAGCATAAGAAGGTTACCTCCACCAAATAAAAAATGTAGAAAAACTCCACTAGACAGCAGCAGCGAGTTATAGATTTGTTGGCAAAGCGTAACCATGAGTACATCACAGCTGCCATACAGCCTTCAGACAAAGTCTGCACCATATCCAGCTTTCTACTTCTCAGCTATGTCTTTGCCTGCTGTATCCTGGTAAATGGGAATAAAAAATGGGAGCCCTACTCTACCTGCAGGGTTTGCGGAGTTAGTATTGAACCTCCACACAGCATATGCATCCTCCGTATCCATAAAATGGGCTGTCTCAACCATGGGTATGGTTCAGTCAAAACTTCGAAACAGGTTCATTGTGGAACATACAAACAAGCTTGTATCTACTTACAGGATGCTGCGTAGAAACCATGTTTTGGACTATTGGATTCACTGTGTTCTATGAAATATAAGTCTAAACTATCTGAGTGTGTAAATATTGAACAACAATGTGTTCTTAATGAACAACTGATATATATTATTCAGTGGTTCTCTGTATATATGCTTATTTACTATGTTATATATTATTAATAAAAGGTTGTGGGAACCTGTGGGAAAAAGAGTTTCTTCCCTGACTTTTTTTCTTCCCAGAAATTTCCTTTTCTTCCCTGAGAAGGGGAAAATACCTATCTTCCCAACATTTTTGCCAACCCTGTACTTAGTACAACGGTAAAAACCTGGGTTTAACCAAGGTTGGGGGAAAATATGTTTTACCTGGGTTTACCAAAGTTTTCATAAAAAATTTCATCAAAGTTTAAATAAAATGCTCTTATATTCTCATACTTGATGAAAATTGACACAGGTAACATGTAAACAGGTAAACAACCAATTCATTTAATGTTTTTATCATGGTCAATTTCGGTCAATTTTACTCCATTTCAGTGAATAGTCTGTCCCAGCCAAGGTCAGACTATTCTGTTCTACCTAGCCCTAGCACCTGTGCTCTCTTACTACGCTAAGCTGTGCAAGAGCCCTAGAAGATGATTTGCGGAAACTGGCGACATTCCACATAACAATTAAATTCTGATATTTCGTCTAAAAATGTAGTATTCGTTAGGAAATAAAGATATTCTAATCAAATACGCATATAACATACCACTTAGACAGTGTTTGTCCACTTCAATTGTTGATTAGAAGAATATGTATTATCCTAATAAACGGTGATACACAGGGAACGATGTGTGCTCTGGGTTTTCCCCCAGCCACGGCTGGCCGGCAGCCGCCTGTGTAACCAGTGGTAACGGGCCGTGTTGGCTCAGCGAGCAAAGGTCACGCAGTTCATTGTTTCAGATTCTGAGACAGTTTCAAGCGCAAGGGTTGCAAAGTTTTAAAAGTGAGTCTTGTTTACATACTAAAACATAATATTTATCTGAATTTCTTGGTCATTCGAATAAAGTACTATATCTCCCTTAGATTACTTACAGTTTCCTTGTCATAAACGCAATATTTGATTTTACACGATTTTTTTTCGACAAGGGTTTGAAGTTCTCCAGTTTACTCTGAAGCTTTTTATGCGGTATCCAGAGTCCTGGATACCGCCGCATTTAATGCAGTTATGTTCTACCCTGCACTTCTAGGGATCTAGAGATATGGTCTTTGACTATGTCCGGGTTGGCTATAATTGCCCTAAACCTTTGTGGTGGAATCAACAACTAGGATTCTCCTTTCATGTGTAATTGTTTATGCAGACAGCAGCGCGAATGGGAATATTGTGTCTTTGGACGAGGCAATCTAAATCAAAGACATACATTTATAAAACTTGGCCTGAGCGATAATAAAAGATCTAAGAAACTTTCTTAGCATATGGTCATTATTACTCAATTTGAAGAAAATATTTTTATGGGTTTTCGCATACCTAAGAAAACAGTGATGTGCCTGAAAACATTAGCTGGGTACATTGGCCTAGATGGGCCTATTGTCATATTATATACTTACCGAAGGAGCTAACGACCACGTCCTGCCTGCCCGCAGATTCATATTTCCCGCCAGCACAAAGTAAATGCCGAAATCGTAACCTCCTATCATATCCAAATATTTTCTTTTAAACTTGGACGATAGGTGCTTTGAAACTTTTTACCCGCCAAATTCACAAGTTTGTTACGCCTGTAGACATGGGGAGGAAAATATATATGAAAAAGTGTCAGGTTTATTTTATTTATCGTCTATTTATGAGCCACCTTCCCCAGATGGAACCACTCTCCACATCTTGAATAATGACTTAGAATGGCACACACACACACACACACATCTCGTTGTCCATGCAATCACATAAATTATAGCAACAGGTTATAAGTAAAAAGTCATATGTATTGTATTTAATAAAGCCCCCACCCCCCTTATAAATAGGCCTATGTCTGATCTTTTTTTTATAAGAGCCAAATATGGATGTCATATATAAGCGGAAATGTGCCATATACGAAACAATTAAAAAAAAACTATCTTCATTTTGAGAGGAGGCTAGCAACACACAGTGACACATAGGCCTTCATCAAACATTGGTTATGTATTACGCCCACAATTAAGGAAAATTATGTTCAAATATACATCACTGAGTGCTGGTATAGACCATAAAGTTATATAAATAATGTGTCAACTTATCTTAAAGTTAGGGTTGGAGAATTGAATCAGGTATAATGTTTTAAAAATAAGATATATTATGTTTCCAGTTTAGGTTTAATTAATTCTAATCCAGATTTAGCTTTATAATGTATAAATCATTAAAAATTTTTCTTAAAAATAAATGACATTTTCAGACTAAATTTAATAAAATTATACTATAAATACTGTCATGAAGCACTACAGCGATTTTTAACAAACATTTAATTTTTCAACAAGGACAATGACACACGAACATGACATAAGACATAAAGATAGCCTTGTTACAAATAAAACCAGAACTAAAAATAAGACAGCAGACAGCTAACTGAAAAACATTATATGACAACAAAAGTCATAAATGAACTGACCAATTCATTATTGACAAAATTTCACTCAAAGTCTCCAAGGATTGATTTGCTACAAAATTTCATTAATACATATATAGACAAATGCCTTCAGATAAACTGTTATATCTGTAACAAACACACAAAAAAACCCTTAAAATAGATTACAAACTGTTATTTCAGTAACTCAAGTGGATAATCTTCCCAGTTTCTCACTAATTTTCCTCATTAAATCATATAATCTCATATTTTGTGAAATGTATAACACATAACCTGCATATTATGTATTATGTATGTATATTTCTCTATGTGTCACAGGTTGCTTTTGTGTCAGCAGATAAAAATCCTTAACAACAGTCTCCAGACACAATTAAAACAATAAATGATGTTGAATAATTGTTTATGGATACATTACTTTTATGTCAAATAAATATTTCACCCTTTCTCTCTCTCTCTCTTTCTCTCTCATGGTAAACTGAGCTATGGAACCAAGCCTATAACCTTTATTAATAGGATATATATATATATATATATATATGTTTTTGTTTGGTTTGTACAATAGATTAAATGACATCCATTGGGGAATTTTTTTTTAAATTGCATATTAAATTACAAAAACTAGGAATTTTTACATATAACATGCATATTACAAAAAATCATAAAGACAAACTCAACATTGGCTGTATACATGTGGAGTTTTGGGCTAAATTCTGTGTTATTACACTGATTGGTCTGAAATGTTTGGGCTTAAGTAAACCCTTAGGGAAATTACATACAAAAATTGGGAGAGGTGGCTGTGTTTGTGTGCCAATAAGGTGAGAAATATGGATTTTTAGCATTTGACAGGGATTTTGTGCACATGATCAGGTTAAAATTCAGCTAGGGTGTTCAAAATGCCGGATTTAACTGATACTTTGGTGAACATACATGGTTGCAATTTGCATATGTTAATACTTACCATTTTGAGGTATCCTTTCAAGTGTTTTCATCTGTACCGACTCAACTTGGCTTTAATACATGTGGTGTCTTGAGCTAAATTCTGTGTTATTTGGCTGATTAGTCTGAAAAGTTTTGGGCTGCAGATGACCCCTTGGAGAAATATGTATACAAAAATTGGGAGACCTGGCTGTGTTATTGTACTAATGAGGAGCAAAAAATGGATTTTTAGCACTTTACATGGCTTTTTGTGCATATGATCAGGTTAAAATTCAGCTAGGGTGTTCAAAATGCAGGATTTTACTGATACTTTGGTGAACATACATGGTTGCAATTTGCATATGGCTCCTGTTAATACCTACCATTTTGAGGTATCCTTTAAAGTGTTTTCATCCGTACCGAATCAAATTGGCTTTAATACATGTGGTGTCTTGAGCTAAATTCTGTGTTATTTGGCTGATTAGCCTGAAAAGTTTTGGGCTGCAGATGACCCCTTGGAGAAATATGTATACAAAAATTGGGAGAGCTGGCTGTGTTTTTGTACCAATGAGGAGCAAAAATGGATTTTTAGCACTTTACATGGCTTTTTGTGCATATGATCAGGTTAAAATTCAGTTAGGGTGTTCAAAATGCAGGATTTTACTGATACTTTAGTGAACATACATGGTTGAAATTTGCATATGGCTCCTGTTAATACCTACCATTTTGGGCTATCCTTTAAAGTGTTTTCATCTTTACCGACTAAACTTGGCTTTAATACATGTGGTGTCTTGAGCTAAATTCTGTGTTATTTGGCTGATTAGTCTGAAAAGTTTTGGGCTGCAGATGACCCCTTGGAGAAATATGTATACAAAAATTGGGAGAGCTGGCTGTGTTTTTGTAACAATCAGGAGCAAAAAATGGATTTTTAGCACTTTACAAGGCTTTTTGTGCATATGATCAGGTTAAAATTCAGCTAGGGTGTTCAAAATGCAGGATTTTACTGATACTTTGGTGAACATACATGGTTGCAATTTGCATATGGCTCCTGTTAATACCTACCATTTTGAGGTATCCTTTCAAGTGTTTTCATCCGAACCAAATCAAATTGGCTTTAATACATGTGGTGTCTTGAGCTAAATTCTGTGTTATTTGGCTGATTAGTCTGAAAAGTTTTGGGCTGCAGATGACCCCTTGGAGTAATATGTATACAAAAATTGGGAGAGCTGGCTGTGTTTTTGTACCAATGAGGAGCAAAAAATGGATTTTTAGCACTTTACATGGCTTTTTGTGCATATGATCAGGTTAAAATTCAGCTAGGGTGTTCAAAATGCAGGATTTTACTGATACTTTGGTGAACATACATGGTTGCAATTTGCATATGGCTCCTGTTAATACCTACCATTTTGAGGTATCCTTTCAAGTGTTTTCATCTGTACCGACTCAACTTGGCTTTAATACATGTGGTGTCTTGAGCTAAATTCTGTGTTATTTGGCTGATTAGTCTGAAAAGTTTTGGGCTGCAGATGACCCCTTGGAGAAATATGTATACAAAAATTGGGAGAGCTGGCTGTGTTTTTGTACCAATGAGGAGCAAAAAATGGATTTTTAGCACTTTACATGGCTTTTTGTGCATATGATAAGGTTAAAATTCAGCTAGGGTGTTCAAAATGCAGGATTTTACTGATACTTTGGTGAACATACATGGTTGCAATTTGCATATGGCTCCTGTTAATACCTACCATTTTGAGGTATCCTTTAAAGTGTTTTCATCCGTACCGAATCAAATTGGTTTTAATACATGTGGTGTCTTGAGCTAAATTCTGTGTTATTTAGCTGATTAGTCTGAAAAGTTTTGGGCTGCAGATGACCCCTTGGAGAAATATGTATATATGTATACAAAAATTGGGAGAGCTGGCTGTGTTTTTGTACCAATGAGGAGCAAAAATGGATTTTTAGCACTTTAAATGGCTTTTTTTGTGCATATGATCAGGTTAAAATTCAGCTAGGGTGTTCAAAATGCAGGATTTTACTGATACTTTGGTGAACATACATGGTTGCAATTTGCATATGGCTCCTGTTAATACCTACCATTTTGAGGTATCCTTTCAAGTGTTTTCATCCGTACCAAATCAAATTGGCTTTAATACATGTGGTGTCTTGAGCTAAATTCTGTGTTATTTGGCTGATTAGTCTGAAAAGTTTTGGGCTGCAGATGACCCCTTGGAGTAATATGTATACAAAAATTGGGAGAGCTGGCTGTGTTTTTGTACCAATGAGGAGCAACAAATGGATTTTTAGCACTTTACATGGTTTTTTGTGCATATGATCAGGTTAAAATTCAGCTAGGGTGTTCAAAATGCAGGATTTTACTGATACTTTGGTGAACATACATGGTTGCAATTTGCATATGGCTCCTGTTAATACCTACCATTTTGAGGTATCCTTTAAAGTGTTTTCATCTGTACCGACTCAACTTGGCTTTAATACATGTGGTGTCTTGAGCTAAATTCTGTGTTATTTGGCTGATTAGTCTGAAAAGTTTTGGGCTGCAGATGACCCCTTGGAGAAATATGTATACAAAAATTGGGAGAGCTGGCTGTGTTTTTGTACCAATGAGGAGCAAAAAATGGATTTTTAGCACTTTACATGGCTTTTTGTGCATATGATCAGGTTAAAATTCAGCTAGGCTGTTCAAAAAGCAGGATTTTACTGATACTTTGGTGAACATACATGGTTGCATTTTGCATATGGCTCCTGTTAATACCTACCATTTTGAGGTATCCTTTAAAGTGTTTTCATCTGTACCGACTCAACTTGGCTTTAATACATGTGGTGTCTTGAGCTAAATTCTGTGTTATTTGGCTGATTAGTCTGAAAAGTTTTGGGCTGCAGATGACCCCTTGGAGAAATATGTATACTAAAATTGGGAGAGCTGGCTGTGTTTTTGTACCAATGAGGAGCAAAAAATGGATTTTTAGCACTTTACATGGCTTTTTGTGCATATGATAAGGTTAAAATTCAGCTAGGGTGTTCAAAATGCAGGATTTTACTGATACTTTGGTGAACATACATGGTTGCAATTTGCATATGGCTCCTGTTAATACCTACCATTTTGAGGTATCCTTTAAAGTGTTTTCATCCGTACCGAATCAAATTGGTTTTAATACATGTGGTGTCTTGAGCTAAATTCTGTGTTATTTAGCTGATTAGTCTGAAAAGTTTTGGGCTGCAGATGACCCCTTGGAGAAATATGTATATATGTATACAAAAATTGGGAGAGCTGGCTGTGTTTTTGTACCAATGAGGAGCAAAAATGGATTTTTAGCACTTTACATGGCTTTTTGTGCATATGATCAGGTTAAAATTCAGCTAGGGTGTTGAAAATGCAGGATTTAACTTATCTTTTGGTGAACATATACAGGGTTGCAGTTTGCAGATGGCCGCTGTTAATACTTGCCATGAGGGGGTGTCTTTAAAAAGGGGATGTTTAGCATTTAACAGGGCTTTTTGTGCATATGATTAGGTTAAAATTCACCTAGGGTGTTGAACATGCAGAATAATACTGATATTTTGGTGAATATACATGGTTGCAATTTACATGTGGCTGCTGCTAATAAATCCTGCTGCTCACAAGTGGCTGTGATAAATATATTTTGGATAACCTTTGATCTATATACTTGTAATTACAATTGTGTAGCGTGCTTTTTAACAACATTCACCGCTTTTCAATGTGTCTGATACATTGCGTTTATCTGCCGGAAAACGTCGGGAATATATCCATATACACAACATGTTGAGTGCAACATACTGCAAATGTTTCAGTGACGTTGAACGTTATATTAATGAGTATGGGAGACAACAGATATTTCACGTCCTTTACACGTTTAATGTATGTTGCATGCCGTATCATAGAAAACCACATTTTAATTGGTGGATCGTTGAATGTAACGTTTAGATAACCGTGTATCTCTTTGTGTTTATTTGAAAATTACATACACAGAACCGACTAAATTGCAACGTTTAGGATACGTACATTTTTTTACGTGCAAAACAACGCTGCAAATGTAACCACATGCACAACACATAAAATTTTGCAGGCGTCTCTTTGACATTGCGTAAAATGTTACACTTCATAATATTGCAGACGTTCACTGTAACGTTCCAAGCATGTTTCTTGACCGTTGCATACAGCGTCGTAAAAATCTGTATTTTCATCAGTTTTACATTGTGCACCGTAACGCATATAACCGTATATTTATGTTTTGAAATAATGTTGTGTACATTTGTAAATAAACATATTTAACTGACTAATTTGCAACGTTAAGGATACGTACATTTTACGTACGTGCAAAACAACCTGCCAAATGTAACCATATGCACATCATGTGAAACGTTATGTGTAACATTTGGCAGACGTCTCTTCGACATTGCCTAAAATGTTATACTTACGGGTACTGCAGACGTTAACCATACGGTTCCAAGCATATTTCTTGACCGTTGAATACAGCGTGGTAAAAATCTGTATTTTCATCAGCTTTACATTGTGCACCGTCACGTACATCAAACCGTATATTTATGTTTGAAATAACGTTGTGTATATTTGTAATTTAAACATATTGAACCGACTAATTTGCAACGTTTATGATACGTCCATTTTACATCCCAAAATATCGCAAACGTAACTACATACACAACATGTGAAACGTTATGTGTAACATTTCGCAGACGTCTCTTCGACATTGCCTAAAATGTTATACTTCCGAGTATTGCAGAAATTCACTGTAACGTTCTCAGCATGTGTTAAATACGTTGCATACAGAACAGTAGAAATCTGTATTTTCAACAGTTTTAGATTGTGCACCGTAACGTTGTATAACCGTATACCTATGAATAAAAAAACGTTGTGTATATTCGTAAATTACATTCTCAGACCCGACTAATTCGCAACGTTAAGGATGTGTACATTTTACGTACCAAAACAACATCGCAAATTTTACTACATGCACAACATGTGAAACGTTATGTGTAACATTTTGCAGACGTCTCTTCGACCTGCCTAAAATGTCATACTTCCAGGTATTGCAGACGTTCACCATAACGT
Organism: Sipunculus nudus; assembly: GCA_026874595.1. NCBI lineage: Eukaryota > Metazoa > Annelida > Sipuncula > Golfingiida > Sipunculidae > Sipunculus > Sipunculus nudus. The sequence continues at coordinate 32,445,174 of CM049315.1, forward strand.
TCCCAACATGTTTCTTGACCGTTGTATACAGCGTCGTAAAAATCTGTATTTTCATCAGCTTTACATTGCGCACCGTATCGTATATAAAACCGTTTTTTAATGTTTGAAATAACATTGAGTATATTTGTAATTTAAACATATTTAACCGACTAATTTGCAATGTTTAGGATACGTTAATTTTACGTGCCAAAACAACGTCGCAAATGTAACCACACGCACAAAATGTATAACGTTATGTGTTACATTTAGCAAACGTCTCTATAACATTTCCTAATACGTTATACTTTCCGACTTTTAGGACGTCCAATAAAAAGTTCTCAGCATGTGTCAAATACGTTGTATATACAGCGCAGTAGAAATCTGTATTTTCACCTGTTTTAGATTGTGCACCATAACGTATATATAACAGTATATCTATACTTTAAATAACTTTGTGTATATTTGAAAATTACATTCACAGACCCGACTAATTTGCAATGTTTAGGATACGTACATTTTACGTGCAAAACAACGTCGCAAATGTAACAATATGCACAACATGTGAAACGTTGTGTGTAACATTTTGCTGACGTCTCTTCGACATTGCCTAAAATGTTATACTTCCGGGTATTGCAGACGTACACCATAACGTTCCCAACATGTTTCTTGACCGTTGTATACAGCGTCGTAAAAATCTGTATTTTCATCAGCTTTACATTGTCCACCGTATCGTATATAAAATCGTATATTAATGTTTGAAATAACGTTGAGTATATTTGTAATTTAAACATATTGAACCGACTTATTTGCAATGTTTAGGATACGTTAATTTTACGTGCCAAAACCACATCGCAAATGTAACCACACGCACAACATGTATAACGTTATGTGTTACATTTTGCAAATGTCTCTATAACATTTCCTAGTATGTTATACTTTCCGACTTTTAGGCCGTCCAATAAAACGTTCTCAGCATGTGTCAAATACGTTGTATACAGCGCAGTAGAAATCTGTATTTTCACCTGTTTTAGATTGTGCACCATAACGTATATATAACAGTATATCTATATTTTAAATAACTTTGTGTATATTTGAAAATTACATTCACAGACCCGACTAATTTGCAATGTTTAGGATACGTACATTTTATGTGCAAAACAACGTCGCAAATGTAACCATATGTACAACATATGAAACGTTGTGTCTAACATTTTGCTGACGTCTCTTCGACATTGCCTAAAATGTTATACTTCCGGGTATTGCAGACGTTCACCATAACGTTCCCAACATGATTTTTGACCGTTGTTTACAGCGTCGTAAAAATCTGTATTTTCATCAGCTTTACATTGTCCACCGTATCGTATATAAAACCGTATATTAATGTTTGAAGTAATGTTGATTTTATTTGTTATTTTAAACATATTGAACCGACTAATCTGCAATGTTTAGGATACGTTAATTTTACGTGCCAAAACAACGTCGCAAATGTAACCATACGCACAACATGTATAACGTTATGTGTAACAATTTGCAAACGTCTCTATAACATTTCCTAATATGTTATACTTTCCGACTTTTAGGACGTCCAATAAAACGTTCTCAGCATGTGTCAAATACGTTGTATACAGCGCAGTAGAAATCTGTATTTTCACCTGTTTTAGATTGTGCACCATAACGTATATATAACAGTAAATCTATATTTTAAATAACTTTGTGTATATTTGAAAATTACATTCACAGACCCGACTAATTTGCAATGTTTAGGATACGTACATTTTACGTGCAAAACAACGTCGCAAATGTAACCATATGCACAACATGTGAAACGTTATGTGTAACATTTTGCAGACGTCTCTTCGACATTGCCTAAAATGTTATACTTCCGGGTATTGCAGACGTTCAACATAACGTTCCCAACATGTTTCTTGACCGTTGTATACAGCGTCGTAAAAATCTGTATTTTCATCAGCTTTACATTGTGCACCGTATCGTTTATAAAACCGTACATTAATGTTTGAAATAACGTTGAGTATATTTGTAATTTAAACATATTGAACCGACTAATTTGCAATGTTTAGGATACGTTAATTTTACGTGCCAAAACAACGTCGCAAATGTAACCACACGCACAACATGTATAACGTTATGTGTAACATTTTGCAAACGTCTCTATAACATTTCCTAATGTGTTATACTTTCCGACTTTTAGGACGTCCAATAAAACGTTCTCTGCATGTGTCAAATACGTTGTATAGAGCGCAGTAGAAATCTGTATTTTCACCTGTTTTAGATTGTGCACCATAACGTATATATAACAGTATATCTATATTTAAAATAACTTTGTGTATATTTGAAAATTACATTCACAGACCCGACTAATTTGCAATGTTTAGGATACGTACATTTTACGTGCAAAACAACGTCGCAAATGTAACCATATGCACAACATGTGAAACGTTATGTGTAACATTTTGCAGACGTCTCTTCGACATTGCCTAAAATGTTATACTTCCGGGTATTGCAGACGTTCACCATAACGTTCCCAACATGTTTCTTGACCGTTGTATACAGCGTCGTAAAAATCTGTATTTTCATCAGCTTTACATTGTGCACCGTATCGTTTATAAAACCGTACATTAATGTTAGAAATAACGTTGAGTATATTTGTAATTTAAACATATTGAACCGACTTATTTGCAATGTTTAGGATACGTTAATTTTACGTGCCAAAACAACGTCGCAAATGTAACCACACGCACAACATGTATAACGTTATGTGTAACATTTTGCAAACGTCTCTATAACATTTCCTAATATGTTATACTTTCCGACTTTTAGGACGTCCAATAAAACGTTCTCAGCATGTGTCAAATACGTTGTATACAGCGCAGTAAATATCTGTATTTTCACCTGTTTTAGATTTTGCACCATAACGTATATATAATAGTATATCTATATTTTAAATAACTTTGTGTATATTTGAAAATTACATTCACAGACCCGACTAATTTGCAATGTTTAGGATACGTACATTTTACGTGCAAAACAACGTCGCAAATGTAACCATATGCACAACATGTGAAACGTTGTGTGTAACATTTTGCTGACGTCTCTTCGACATTGCCTAAAATGTTATACTTCCGGGTATTGCAGACGTTCACCATAACGTTCCCAACATGTTTCTTGACCGTTGTTTACAGCGTCGTAAAAATCTGTATTTTCATCAGCTTTACATTGTCCACCGTATCGTATATAAAACCGTATATTAATGTTTGAAGTAATGTTGATTTTATTTGTTATTTTAAACATATTGATCCGACTAATTTGCAATGTTTAGGATACGTTAATTTTACGTGCCAAAACAACGTCGCAAATGTAACCACACGCACAACATGTATAACGTTATGTGTAACAATTTGCAAACGTCTCTATAACATTTCCTAATATGTTATACTTTCCGACTTTTAGGACGTCCAATAAAACGTTCTCAGCATGTGTCAAATACGTTGTATACAGCGCAGTAGAAATCTGTATTTTCACCTGTTTTAGATTGTGCACCATAACGTATATATAATAGTATATCTATATTTTAAATAACTTTGTGTATATTTGAAAATTACATTCAAGGACCCGACTAATTTGCAATGTTTAGGATACGTACATTTTATGTGCAAAACAACGTCGCAAATGTAACCATATGTACAACATGAGAAACGTTATGTGTAACATTTTGCAGACGTCTCTTCGACATTGCCTAAAATGTTATACTTCCGGGTATTGCAGACGTACACCATAACGTTCCCAACATGTTTCTTGACCGTTGTATACAGCGTCGTAAAAATCTGTATTTTCATCAGCCTTACATTGTGCACCGTATCGTATATAAAACCGTATATTAATGTTTGAAATAACGTTGCGTATATTTGTAATTTAAACATATTGGACCGAAACTTTGCAATGTTCACGATACGTCCATATAACGTGCCGGAAAACGTCGCAAACCAAACCGCATGCACAACATAAAAAACTTTTAATGCAACGTTTCTAAAACGTCCGTTTGCTGTTGCCAATAATATTTTACTTTAGAGTAGTTAGGACGTTAAGTATAACGTTCGCACCATGTTTTACAAATGTTTTTCAACAATATTGTAGAATAAGGAACCTGATCGAAATTCAGAACGTGCCCATTAACGTGTACATAACGTTTGATGTACGTTACATAATAACAATACAATGCGTTTTAACCAAAGGCGTTTTGGAAGTACAGGGCAACGTTCTTTAAATGTAAATACAAGGTTATATTAAAACGTTACATGAAGTACCTTGGACGGACGTTCCTGTATTTCAATATGACGTAAACTTGACGTTGCCTGCACGTTTCTAAATAATGTTATGACCTGTAACTTTCCACGAACGTTAGGTTTACGTACTGTGTTTGCAGGGTATACGCTGTAGAAACCGAATGCTGTTGTGACAACAGAATGTTGAAAACTGATAACAGATTACCGTGTATTAGAGGAAAACTTAAATGGAGGTGGTAAGCTGTTAAAGCTGTGTTCACTGCAACGCTTGATTAGGGGTCCTGGCTCAGGTTATTTATTTTACATGGATTATACAAATAATTATTATAACCAATCGAGGAACCCTTCATGGCTAAGGTGCTCGCGTTTGATAATGTCCAGAGGTGGATAACCCGGATAAAACCATCGTGATACTACAACCCACTCTTATAGCCACGCCAGGAATCGAACCCAGATGATGCCAGATCGTCAGCGGATAGAGCCGAGCTTTTTTCCCCTCGACTGTCCAGGCCTGTGGTCTCTGATTACTTTTTTGTTTTTCATATTTTAGTGACAAATATAATTAAGAACGGCCTGGCAAGTCCACAATGAGACTTGTATAAGTATCTGTCCCTTTCCCTGTCCCTATGCCTAAGCATAGCGTGATTGTTTGTCCTAACATATGGAATCAGTTACCTCTTTCCAAGAAAAATGATACATATAGCGACCGTTAATGCGCTTACACAAATGTCTAACAGGTCATTTTTTAATTGTTTTTCATATTTATACTATGATTTCAAATATTTCTGTTTTCTCAGTTACAGATATAATCCAATAATTTGTCAGCTTAAGGTGTTCTATGTAACGCCAATTCGTCTGTATAAACGTCATACATTTATTCGTTTCATGTATTGTGATATATGTATTCGATATTACTCTGTTTCATGTCCATTTTGAATATATATTTTTAAATTCTGTTAAATACTTAACTAGACCTGGATACAGATTTAACAACAATAGGTTATCCTATTTAAACATGCTTGAAATGAAATTAATTCAATAAGCTGAGAAATACGGGTTTACATTTGAAAGTAAGTAGTAAGTCACGACTTTTTTTTTGTTGTTTTACAAAAACATGAGAGGTAGATTGCGTAATTTGTTTCCATTTTGGTTTCCAACATTAATTATTTAATTTAAACATTGTTACAAGTAATCTGCTAAATACTGATGTACTATTTTTTTAATTGAAACAATACCTTTCAAGCCAATGAATAGAATAAAAATATGGATTCGCGTTAACAAGTGTTTTTGTAAATAATATGTCACACATGCGCAAGATAGGGAGATAAAGCACTTAAGTATGCTTGGTATACACTTGGCCACCTGCCGTTTATGGACTTTGCCATTGGTAGACGTTATCGTGACAATAATGTCTATAAAAACAACTGCGCCATTTTGGTTCATATGTTACTTAAGTTGATAACCCTCTGCTAGTTTTAAGATCTAGATATTTACAGGCCTAGACTAAGTTGCTTTGTATTGCTTGATTGCACTCCCCTGCCAAAATTAGATTGCTATTCACATTTGTTTAAATTATGTATAGTAGGCTAAATATCATCATTACCTTTACTGAACTTCAGGCTGGATGCCATGACAGTGGTTCGGACACACCGATATATATTATGTGTAACGCGGGTACACGTGTATATATCGCCCTAGCTGGCGTTATCGGTCTGTGCGGCAGCCGCGTCACACTATTATATTTAGAACGCCTACCTTCCCAGAAAGGCCGAGGAGCCTGGGTAAATTAAGGCACGAACATGAAACACATCAAACCGTGTGTTTATATACATATATTCGTGCGAGCGAATAAGAATAGACCTGCCGTCACCAATGCCGGCAAATTATTTGTTAAAGTTCGGACAGACCAAGTACAGACCCAAGAGCACAAAAAGATGCATTATACGCCCGTCTTATGTCCAGTGACCTTTGACATAATTAAATTTGCGCAGGTGTTACAGAGAATAGAACTCCCGGGATTTACTTCATTGATTACTTTATTTCATCAATCCTATCAAACTGTTAATAACAGCAACATAATGAGCTCTGACCTCATTCAGCATACGTGGACTTTGCCGACAAATGAAATCAGGTGAAAGAAAGGTCGCACGTACACTATAGTCTATGATTTATACCCATTTGGTGCGAAAACAGTTCCATTTTAATTAATTATAAATAATTAAAGCCATTTTAATTTGCGACACCTTCATAGCCCCCCCCCCCCCCTAAACCCCCAAATGTGGTTCGACCCCCCCCCCCCCCCCCAAATGACGAAACCACGTGAACATCAAGAGATGTGTCATGTTCCCCCTTAATAGATGCGTGATCGACTGTTTGATACCCAGGGATAGGCCTGTCGTTTTTATTTAAAAAAACGCGATATTCTTACATTTCAAAGGGATTTTTATTTTGTTGTAACACAACATGTTTTTCCTTCTTTAAATATTCACCGATATTTGTTACAGGTGCTCTTTAAATTATGTGACACGGGCGTAACTTCTGTTGTGGCACTCGTGTCTGGCCGCGTATTAAGTTCTATGTTTAATCCGTACTGGTTGAACTCACGTTTTTATGTAAGCCTTGGGTTTTCACACCTGGTCGTGTGTCACGTGATGACCCTTGTGTGTGGAGATACAAACGGCTATGTTCTTCTCGATAATTCCTGAAATGCGTGTTTACTATGCAAGATCTTATAGACTGTTCGAGAAGTGGAAAATTCTCGGTTTGAGGTGTGAAGGTTTATAAAGGGGCTGTGTTTTAGAACGGGCAGGGCAGAGAGCAGAGAAGATTCCAGCGGACGCAGAAGCGTGTGTCAGATTCTAGGACCTTATCCGAAGAATGCGGCAATTTTACATTTTCAAATACTTTCTCCTGGATTTTATGCATTTGGACTTCAGTTTACTTTCTGGGTTGTTGCAAGAAATTTCCACTGGACATGGTTACATTTAAAGGACTTATCGTTGTGATGGTGTTGGTATCCAGGTACTGTGCGCATTGTTCATCTATGTGATTGTATTGACTTGTTGTTATACCGCTGTTTTACTGAATAATTGTATAGATTTAGTGTATTGTATTGTTAGGGTTGTTTTAAGAATAAATTATAGTTATTTGTTAACAAAAATCCACTGACTTTTTTATTCATTCCCCTAGACATTTCCCGCTGCCTAGTGTTACAGAATCTGTTTTTTTTTTATCTCCGTTACAGAATTTGTGTTTATCACACATAGGTGATCTGTTTATATTAGGTTCCGTAACATATTTCATGATTACATATGCGCAACTCTCCACACACTCATATACATGTGCATTTACGCACACAAACATACACTTTTTATGAAACAACCTTCATTAATTCAGACACGGTAGATTTTCTTATTAAAGGTTTTATCATGCAGCCACAACATTTCAAATATCAATGTTAATTTACATGTATTTTCAAAGCAAATCAAGTTCAAAGTTAAAAGTTATTACTTCCACAGGGTACACGCATTCTTGCGAATAAAATTGAATGCTAATGCCGTCCCATTTACAGTGTATTTCACATGACATAACTAGATACTAGGGTATTCGACAAGCGACTACATTTATCCACCGAAATCAGTGTGGTAAGGTATGGATTGAGTGGTAAGGGGGAACAGAGTGAGATGAGTTGCATATGAGCATGGATGTCTGCCGCGTAAACATGACTGTAGGTGGCGCCACCTGTCATTTGAACAAGAAAGCCATCAAAGATGTATACACAATGTTAATTGCAAGCGAATCAGTAAAACCACTGCCGAGATACGAGTGATTTTTACCCCAGACATACAGACAGCAGATGGACACCATGCAAAAATAGTCGCAGGTGGCGCCACCAGTTTGTGTATGATTAATAGCTTTGTCAGATCTATACACGTGCAAATTTCAAGCCAATATGCAAATTTAACCAGTCCCGAGATATTAGGATGTCTGTCTGCAGCGTAAACATTAGTGTAGGTGGCGCCGCCTATCATATAAACGAGAAATCTATCCAGGATATATTCACATGCAAATTTAAGGCATATAAGTCAAACCACTGTCGAACTATGAGTGATTTTCACCCAAGGCAGGCAAATAGAACACTGTGAAGAAATGGTTGCAGGTGGTGCCACCAGATTTGAGTTTGATAAAGGGTATATGTGAGATCTATACACAAGCAAAATTTCAGGCAGTTACGCCAAACCAGTCCTGAGATATTAGCATGCAAGACAGGTCAAGGAAATCATCTGTGAAATTCTCGTATTCCCAGGCCAAAGCATGAATCTCAATGACCATATCCCATCAGATGAAATCCATGAAACGTCCGTATATATCGGGTGTTCTGAACGTCAGAAACTTATGAAGAACTACCTCTACATTTAATCCATTTGTCGAGTTGCTTGGTTTTCTGTAATATTTGTCAAGCACTTTTGTTATGGATTGATCCTTGGATATATGTCCCGGTCTGAGGACCACGTGACCATCCTCGCGCACCCTGATGATGTCTTGACCTTTGTACTTTTGTACTGCCGGATCAGATTCCTCCGTAACACTTCGGACGGATTCAACGTTCAAGCGTATGTCGCTGAGGGCATTGTCCGCTCTCTTAATGCTGAATGTGGCCCACTTCACGGGAGGGTAAAGATATTCAACGAATTTCCCATTTTCGTCAAGGATGAGATGGCAGTTATATGTGGCATCGTTCCCAACATGCATTGTGGGCATCTTGTGAGTCTTCTTGGTCTTGAAGAGTTCATAGCCCTGTTCTTGTAAATATTTTTCCACATTCTTCTGTGGAAACTCACTGGATATGAAGGAGGTTCGAAACCGTTTTTCACGAGATTTCCTTTCAGATGATTTCTCGCTCCATCGATGTAGATCTGCTATGGTCATCTGAGGTTGTGGTAGTTCGTCAAAAGTATAAAGATTTCCGAAACAGCCATACACTCTGAGGGTGCCGATCTCTTCTTCTTGGTGTGTTTCTTGGAGCCGTTTCAACTGTTGGTTGAACAGTTCTTTGAATCGTATCCGCTGCATCGGGTCAGGAGTATCCATTTTGGTTTTAACCAAACACGGTACATTTAAACTCCGTTCTACGTGCTGTGCTATACAAAACATTTTGTCAAAAGGGACGAATTGTAACATGTCCTTATCACTGACGCTTCCCTCAAATAATGTCTGGTAGGCCCCTGGTTGGAATTTGGTGTGTAGGACAAGTCTGGTGGGAGGCTTGCGCACTGTCGAATTTGTCAAGGGCCCTTATGTCCATGATATAGTCATCTGAAAATACAGTACTCGTGTTATATATAAACATGTCTGTTCCGAATTGAATTTGGACTTTTTAGACTGTTGGCAGAAAAAAAAAAGTTTAAAGTATGATTCCTTCCACAAAAATAACACAATTCATTTTTGAATGGTCGCAAATTAATTCATGTAAACGACGAAATTTAATATTGAACATTAACCTCAGGAATTTGCTCTAATTGTTTATGACAAACTGTTAGTCCTGGACGGTTTCTTGCAATATCTAGCAAACCTGAATTCCTGATGGTTTAAAAACAACTAATTATGATATCTGCCAAGGAATTATAGTACAAACCTTAGCAGATGTGGATATTTTAACAGTTATTTCAACATGTAAATGAAAGGACATATCATAATTCTAAGGTTAAGATGTGTTTGGAAAACCTAATAGACATTAATAGACCTGGGCTTACATACAGGCATAAATACTCTCGAGTGTCTTACTAGGAAAATGTTGCATCACTGATGCCCTCATATCTCCGACAAAATGGAAAAAGACAAAAACGACATTCACATATGCGTCCTCTCATAAGACCTAACCCTTATTATATGTTTAACAGTTTTAGCCTCATTGACAGTGTCACTGTTAATACAATAGTTAATAGTGTTATTGTTAATATTTCACCTACCTTTACTGTACTTCAGACAGGATGCCATAATAATTGATATATAGCGACGCGCCCCACACAGATATCAGCTGTGAATATTGTATGTTATACAGATCTAACCACCAACCTGCAGTGCACACTGTAGTCAACTATCAGTACTGTAGTAGTCTGTACTTGGACAGCTTATACTCAAGCCTTCAAGGTCGTATGGCTAGACTATGAACTCGTGGCTTTCGGCGCTTATATCACGTGACAAAATGGTTCTATAACCCGCTTTCCCAGAAGGTTGAGTGGAATCAGGTTGCAGCATGAGCTACTTACTGGCGAGGGACTAAGGCCAGTAACGAGTTTCATCTCCAATACAAAAAAATAAAAAAGGTTATTTTCGGAAAACTCATTTCCCAGAAAAGTTGAAGGAGACGCGTAGGGTACTGGTTCCCCACGTAATAATGACCCGCTGCTCAGTGCTCCCAACTAGCCTTGGCCCGTTGTTCTCAGTCAGCTCTTGGCTTGAAAGTTGCGAGGCAGCATAGCGCGGGGAACCAGACTACAGTGAGACGGTTCCAGCTCATCTCCACCAGAGGTCACTCTCAATAGCGCAGACCTGTCACATTGGAGGCACAACCGTAAACACTTCAAATCTTATATCAAACACTATTAAAAACTTCAATATATATATATATATATATATATATATATATATATATTTATATATATATATAAAGTATAAGAAGATAATTGCGGCCGCTGCCCTGGACACAGGCCTTTGAAATCATATAAATTATAATTTTAGTTAATATACCCCTGTAATAGTAATAAAAGTACTCTCAATTACTATTTCAGGGGTATTATGTATAAATACATGATTTCAAAGTCCTGTGCTTTGAATGACCACCGGATTACCTGCATATAAAATTATCACTGTTTTAAGGGTGTGAACCATTGTGTTAAGACATCTTTCTGTTTTGGATAATTCACTTGCCCTTTACGACAGTAGGCCTACCTGTTAACAATGGAGTGATGAACCAGAGCTAACCACGCTTACGGTTACAGTGATCTGATTGAATACCAAAAATTTCCTTAATCCTAGGACTGCCTAGGGCCGATATTAGTTTGACATTATATTCTGCTGACAAAGTAAGTACTCCTTCCAAAGGCTCACAAAATTCGTCAGGATTGTAAACGTCTACTTCACGTTTCTCGATAGCATTTGACATAATGAATGAAATAATTTGATAGACTAAATGACAATGAGAGAATTTAAAAAGCAGAATAAACCAGAAGATTCACGGACTCAGAAATTTTGGATTTAATGACTCTTACTGACATTTTTTCAATTTCTGCGGTTTTGCTGTTCTGCTTGTATGCCTAAATATTTATTGAACGTGTTCACCTAAAAAGAATACATAGGAATGAAGTGATGCAAAGGCATTTTAAGCGTGGGCTGAATTGTTAAACGTTGCCTCTTTGGTTGTGCCACAAGACATTCTCTCCAGTGGGGGGTCTCTGCACATGTTCTTAACGTTCACAGGGATCATTTAGTTCATTGGTTCACAAGGCACCAATCATAACCGCTCGATAAGGAAACGTTACACTTAATATCCTCATATAGGTCCTTTAATTATCTCCTTTCACACAAAAAAATAGGTCAATGTGACCTATATTTTCCAAGTTACGCGTGTTTTTGTGTGTTTTAGCAGTTAGAAATTCAGACTCGTGTTAGTGTTCTGGTCTGCGAGACATAAAAGTTGCACCTAACCGTAAAATAAGACATTATGCATCTTCTACACATTTAACATTATAAACATTAAAAAAACTCAAGAAAATCGGCCCAGCCAGTTCTTCAGAACTAAATCAGACAATATTTGCTAAATTTTGACATATTGGGCTGTTGATGTGTAAAATTCATACTTCATACAAAATACCTCAATGATGGTTGCATTCAACTAATTATAATTTGGTAAGCTTAGTGACCATGTATAGCCCTTTCTGCTGTGCAAGAATGGTGGTGCCATCTATATAATCTTAATTTGTGTGCATTTTAATATTATTTTTCAGACTTAGAAATTAGTGTTTACATGTCACTATTGTAGCCAACAAACAAATTGTTTACCTTTAATGCACAGATTGAAAGAAATTGCATCATTTACACATATGTTTCTATCACCATTGAAAATTGGAAGAAAATCTGCTCAACAAGTTTTTTCACAGCTGCTGAGGACAATTTGCAAATACAGATGTTACATCTGAATTTAAATATTTAAAGTCCAATTTTTAAATGAGATATCATAATGATAGATGCCTTTGAAATTTGGTAAGCTTAATGGTTACATCTACATTTTTCTAAATTTTTAAGCATCGTTTAGTAATGCAGGTGTAATAGCAATTAAAAAATACCGGTGTTAGTGTTATGCGCTAGAAAAAATTGTTGCACTCAAAAATTCATTCAATAGATTATTCACAACTACAACAGACATAATTGCAAAATTCTAAAAGGACTACGGTTAAGAATTTCTCAGTGTCAGAGACGAGCTTAGCGCCATGGTCCCTGGGTCACATGTTTCCATAAGTGTCTGACCTGTTTGGGGTAGTAGAGTACACTGGGAAACATCACTTCATCACAGTACAATAGTGAAAACAACGGGAGTCATTTATAGACAAGGTCACCCTGCATTAGTACATTAACATTGTGCCGATTTACTTCCAAATGTGTGTGATGCAAGAATACTTGTTTCACTTACGTTTTAATATTATGGTTTATGACACACATATATATGTCATGGCGGACATATGTCTGGCATGACTGTTATAAAGAATTATACGTGAATCTCAAAACAAATTTTAATGGACTGCAGTTTATCTGTTCAAGGCCATGCAACATGCATATACCAAATTTCAACGGTTGGTGCCACATGGCTGAGCACCACGGCATATAATAACATAACTGTGACACCAACCGTTCGTTAGCTGTTCACATTTGACGAAAGCGATAGCATGTAAACACGTGTTAATGTGTAACTGACCATTTTCGTTATAAATTCTGTATGTATATATATATATATATATATATATATATATATGAAAATGGTACAAACAGAAAATACGGTTCACTATTTATATCATTTCCATCTATAAGCAATGAACCAGCATGGCTATTCATATATATATATACAGTGTATATACATATTTATTGGGCGGTGATAGATGATAATGTTGTTGAATATATCTCTGACAACTGTTAAAACGAGGGAGCAAAAGCATACGGCCCTCCAACTTTAAGTTGAAAGTTAGGATGGTTATGTCTGAGCTTCACATAACAGTCAACTCTCTTATTTATCAAAATACCACCCAGTGCAAGTCTCTGTGAGCTTGTGTTTCAGGCCTCACGTTACACAGGATATTTACACAGCTGAGCTTATAAACTGTTAAACGCCGACACCGCCTCTCCATAGGGCTGTTCGCCTGAAACCCTAGCGACCGTTAAGCTATGTTTAGAAAAGATTTGAATTTCCCATCTGTACAGCTATTATGAAGGATGAGCATTTTGCTTCCGCCGGGAGGGCATGCGTTTATCCCCGTTCGTGAGTGTGTGTGTGTGTTCACTGCATATCTCACATAGTTATGAACGGAGTCTCATTGAAATTATCAGGACATTTTGGGAATAGGCCAATGAAGATTCGATTCTATTTTGGTGTGGATCCTGCACATGATCCGGATTCAGAAACATGTTCAATGAATATTCACAATTGTACTGTCACTTATATGCACGGTTGAAGCTGGGTATATTGGCCGAATTAGTGAATGTAAACACGGGTTAGGGAGCATACCACAATACGGACACCGGGTATGGCGGAGGCCTGCATTCCTTAGAATGCAGATTTCTGTTTGTTTCAAAATTTTTTTTCAAACGGAAACATTTTTATCAGATAACAATTTTATAACAGTAATAGAACCATACCAACATTTGTCAACCTAATCCGCAGCTTTCATTTCCGTCTTTATTGCATGTAAGAAATCGGATCCCAGAGAATTTATACCATGTTGAAAGATTTCTTTTAATAAATATTTAGCCTTTTACATGAATTACACCACAACTCTGTTACAGTCCGTAGAATTTTGTAAAAACAATGGAGGGATGGGGGATTCGAGTTAGGAACCTCTCCCCAAATCGAAACACGGTTTGCACAGATTAGGACCTATATATTCTCAGAGTTCCGTTTTCCCATTATAGCAGATAACATTCTTGTTTGTAAACAATACATACAAAATACCACATTCCTCAAGAACTGCTGCATGCATGGAACTGTCCCCACAAAATGTTACCGCTTTATTGATCATATGACCAATGTGCAAATATATTGGTGGTGCCACCACTATTTGGTCGGGCCACTAAGCTGGCAACCTACGAAAATGATTGTTATAAGTTATAACTGTGCCTTCAAAAAATCAAAAGATATTAAACACTTCAGCTATCATGGTTAGTTAAGGCCTTGCCTTGGTGGGAACCATATCGTAATCATCTTCTCTGTCAGTTCTTTTGTCCTTTGCCCCATCAATCAGGCTCTCGGTCCGTCTGTCCCTGTCAATCGTGTATATTATCTCAATAACTGTTCCGTGTAATTTTATCCGAAGATAGATCCACAAAAAGAGGATGTGTATTGAAAAATCTGCAAAATTGAATTTGAAAACCTAACATGGATGCGGGACAGTGATCCTAGATTTCATTTGCATGTTTTATCCCAAGAATACTTTGAGCAATTAAGACGAAGATTGATATGGTAATTAGTCTCTGTATATGGGGATCTGTACTATCAAAATGAAATCTAATATGACCACCAGGCACCAATCTAGAATTTCTCTTGGGGCAAAGTATTTCAAGAACCATTAAAGAAGTTGTTCTGAAGTTTTATATGCTAACTGGTCCCTGTATAAGGCTGTGTTGTGTAAAATTTCAGACCCGTCAGGAATCAAGTATTGCCATGAGGCAGCAATTTTGATCTCTTTCGCGTACGGTATCTTGAGAACTGTTTTAAGCTTTGCTGTGAAATTTTTACTGAAGATTGATCCCAATTAGAAGACGAGTGCTATCAAATTTGAAAACCGTTAGAAATCAACATGGCCGTCAGTCGGTTATCTAATATTACATTTCGTCAAAAAAAAGTCTGTACCAAAAATTAAATATTGCAGCCAGGAAGCAATCTTAAATTTCCTCTCATTATCTATAGATCCGTTTGGGCTTGCTTCAAAATGTTATATCCTAACATTTGGTTCACAGAAAATATTTTGTTCAGCTTTTCTTGTAGCTTCACCAAATTTTCAACATTTACCAGTGTTCTTGCTTCAAGTGAATGGAAATTATTAGAAGAGAAAATAAATTTGCAACATGTTGGACAACGTGAATATTGGCAAAAATGACATGCAAGGCAGCCGAGCGTCATGATCTATAACCCACTTGTCATAATGACAAAATTCTGAACTACAACAGTAAAAATATACCAAAAGGCAAATTTTATTATTATCATACTAGCAATTACCCGTGCTACGCACGGTTTGGAGCGAACACGAAGATCCGTACGGTGGTATCGGAAATCCATCGAAAATCCGGAGATACGGAAAATCACACAAATCGCCTTACGCTATTAATATATAGTTCCATTATATGTATAGTGTTGTGGGTAAAAAATTTTCGGGATTGTTTCGGATCAGCGTACAGTGGCACACGGTCTCTCGAATTAAGCCAGTCCCTAAAATGCGGTCGGGGTCTTTGACAATTTGTCACCTACACATGTACCATATGACATGAGAAACTGATCTATAATATCACATATATACATACAAAAGAAACCGTCCAAGAAATATAGATCTTATAGACGAAAATGCAAAGAAAAACAGCTTTATTGGTGGAAATAGTAACAGTGATGGCCATGACTTATACGCAGTAAGCATACATATACTGAATGAAAAAAAAAGTCTTTCAAAACAAAGAGTATTACATAAACATCATTGAAAATGAAATGCCATGGCACCTGCATATAAAAGGAACTAATATCAGCACAAACTTATTAAATTTACAATTTTACAGGAGATTTACATTTGTAACTGCTGTAATGAGGAAAAATCTCCATTTAAAAACAATTTAAGTCAATATTATATATATATACAACTTTGGTAATGTATAATGGCACTCAACACGTGTACACATCACACTGTACCAACCAAGATGTGAATTTGATTAACATTTTCTTTACATCTGTCACATGGTAGGCCTACATGTGTTGGTGAATATTTGTCAAGGACCTCAATCTCATGCAAGGCCCTGGACTACGTGCGACCGGTGATTGTATAAGGTCAAATGAAAAAAAGGTTTGGTTCTTAGACACCGGATTCGTCAATTCCCCCCCCCCCCGCATGTTTCAAAATTGTTATTTTGATTTTCATCTTTAAAGAAGATAAAATAATACAATTTTGATCAGATTTCTTCTGTTATAGAGTGCTTTTGCCTGCTTAGCAAAACAAATCTGTTATTGTAATACTTTTCCCTGATCATATGACATTTTTATCGAAACATACAAAACAAAGGTAAAACATCGCCCGCCCGCACATGTTCTGAAAAAAAATGCCTGAGAATCAAACCTTTTTTTTGGCCTAACCATCACGATTTTCCTGTTACACGGTAGTTGTGCACTCAAGCATATCAGGTCATGTGAAGGGGCCCTCTTTTTGCAACCCCCCGGTCGCAGGAAGGCCTGCAAAACAATTCTTTCAAAGATCCCCCTTTTGAGAAAGGATCGCCGATGGGGATTATTTCGGGCCGGTGACCGCAAATATAAGAAAACCCCAAATGAGGCCCCCGGAGTAAAACCCTGTCCCGCCATCGCACACGCTGTGGCATTGTGTAACCGGGCTCGAAGACACAAAGAAAAGAGGCGCCCGCGGGGGAGCAAATATTAAAATTATTAATTATGCAGGTAATACGCAAATATTGCAAATAAAAGGGGGCGGAATCTCTTCGGACAAACCCAGAGCATATGTATGTCGAAAATCACGGCAATCCGTACGGCGGTATCAGAGGAGATACGGAAAATCACAAAAATCGCCTTACGCTATTAATATATAGATTCAATTTCAACTCGTTCGGGTTGGACATATAACACCCAACACTTTAATAATTCATGTGTGCACCACCAGGGCAATCAAATATTACTATCCCTTAAACAAAACTACTGAGTGTATGTCCTAACACTCCTATGTTCAGTTTGTCAATTTGACACTGGGGACACAACATCTGCCTAGACTGATGCCTGCACTTTATCAACTGTGTTGCGTCAAAGTCCTTGCACTGGCCTATATCTCCTGATTATATTAAGTACAGTTGGACGTTATACATGTTATAAACATGGCGCTAAAGGTACTTGGAATCAGTATAAAAATACTTTCAAAAATACCTAGATTCAGCGACCGTGAATTCATCTTGCCTGAAATGAAATAACAAGAACTGTGGCTGTATGTAAGTCAATGAGGAAATAAAATGTTACTTTTGCTTAAACTAAGCTAGACATATGTATAAAAGAATTAAATTACAGCAATATATAAGTTATTTCATCTTTTGTATTTGAAATGAAGCATGTGTAGCATGGGTAACTTTCTTTCCAAATGTTTTGTTCTGGTGGTCAGTGTCATGTATCAAACACACGAACACGACCTTGGGATTCGCTCCTGTTCAAGCGCTGGTATATCCCTGGAGTGTCTTCACTTTGCCTGCAGCCAACATACATTGCCGAAGGCAAATAAGCGGTGATCTGTGTTAAAAAAATAAGATCTTAACCTATTTCAATCGTATTTCGGACTAAAGGTCTTGAACCTTCATTGGCAATTCATCAGTAAACCGTAAGCAAAACCCCAGAGAGCAAGAACTGAGCTTGCATGTCTCAGATTATTTCCAGCTGAGTTACTGTTATTTTCTCCGTTATCAAGATCGTACAAACGCCCAAACAAAGCAGCAGTCACGAGACCCTTACTCAGCGGCTGATTGGTTTGTAGTTTGGTGTCTCTGCTGGTATGGTTCCACTCTCCAGGCAGAAGGGTCACGCCGTCCCCAACAACTTGCGGGAACACATATGGTGTATCTAGTGTTCCTTGGAGAGTGAACGACTCGAAAATGGTTTTGGCCTTAAAGATTTGTTGACCGCAAGTGTTTCTGTCTTGCTCCAAACATTTAATAAGGGTACATATCCTGAGATAATACTGTCCCTCTCTGGTGTGTAACCCGTTAAATACACCCATGGCGTACATTTCATCTGATCTTTTCTGGGTCATACTGTACGTCAAGGAGCAACATATGTCACTTCCATTGTAACAGATGGTCATAGCTCCCTCTTTGGAAACCAACTCTTTAAACAGGAACAAATCTCCGAACAAATCTGAGTAAAACATATCGTCCGATGACGGATTTGTTTTTGAAATTATACTTGGAACATCCCTGTTTTTGTACATTAACTGTGCATGTTCTCTTGGGTTTTTAGGAAGACTCGCAACTAATAAAGTACCATTATCAGAAAAATCCCGGAAGTACGCCTTTGCGCCAGTAGGACTATATATACCGCTGCCAGTATTCCTAACAATGGGCACATGAGTATTTGCCGCCAGGAAATTGACGCCCATACCACGTGCCCAAGAACCATGGAAGCCAATGGCAGCAAAAAGCGGAAGTACGTCAAACCAGGCTGTCGGGAAGGCAACATGATCAATTTTGTGCTGAGTCACTAACGGGATAGCTGGGTCGTGAAAAAGAACATCGAAGCAAATCATGGTCCCAAATTTTCCGAAGGGCGTTTCAAATGTGGTAAACTGTGGGGTACTTGGACGGTTCACGGTTTTCATTTCATTCAGGAATGGGTGCTGTTTGTGGTACCGGGCAACAAGAACACCTTTATCATTGATTGCTACGTTTGTGTTGTACTGAAAGCGTCCATCCGACGGGCAGTACGGATCGGAGTCTTTAGTGCATATCTTGATGTCACCCATGTTAGCAACGATGTAAATCCCGTAATGTCTCGCGAGACAACTGAGGCGGTGCATTATGGGATATGTATTATTTGCGCCATGGTCTTTGCAGGCATTCCATGCTGTTTCCTTGGGATCAGGAATATCTTCAAGGAAAGGTCTGAAAGAGTCTCGTGTGTACCCGAACCCTGTCAGACCGTACTCGGGAAAGACGATGATACTTGCATTCTGAAACCATTACAAAGTTCACATGAAATATTTAGTTATCATTAGGTAAAAGAATGGAGAAAAAGGGAGAGGATCAAAATATGATATGAACTATTGGATATTTGTTTTTAATCAGACCATCCGTATCCAGGTTTTGGGGTTTGAACCAAGAAGAATAATACTTACTAATTAAAGTGCTTTAAAACATAATAACTCTCATGGCACGTGTAAAATGAAAGAAACACATCAAATTAATCACACAAATTTAAAAATTGTAACGAACAGTGACATTTTTATTATATAAAATTGATATAAAACACAACATGTTATTTAACACTATGCACTGACAGGATATTACATGTTATATAAGTTATATATTTCATCACCTGTGCCTTTGCCTTCTGAATTTGAATCTCATAGACGTCCATGTTTGACATGACAACAGCCACTGCCTCCTCACGTGACATTACATGTGATCTGTTCTCCACACGGAAAAAGGAATGTTCATACACAGCCGCCATGAAGTGCGAACCAGCCACGGATGTTGAGGTTACGTGGTTCGTGGAAAATAGCGTCAGCAATAGGAGGAAAAATTGGAACTGCCTCATTCTGAAGATATCTGTGTTGTGACAATGCATGTATGATTTACAAATTATTAAAGAAGAGTGCATGGTAAACAATTATTTCACAAAACAGAGCCTACAATTAATGGTTTTAACGGTTTAGTTGGGCTTGTTCTGAGAGCAACACTGGCCGTGTCAAATCAATTAATCTTAAAGCATTAAATAAACCAGACCATGATGTTCGAAAAGAAGAAGAAATATTTTTTCAAATGCTCCCTACAGATGTTAATAAATATATTCGTCTAATATTAAGCTTAAAAATGGGATAACATCAAGTCGAAAGATTTTCAAACTATGCATGGCAGCAGGAGGAATGCTCCTCCGATTATATTAATCATTTAAACAAGCACTGATTAGAACATATTTTCCATTACAGAATGATAGGTGCAATGTCTAAAAATGTAGAATTAAAATAAATGGGTTCCATTAATGGTTAGGCGAGTTAAAGCTTTAAATTAAGTCCAATAGAAGGTTTCTATGAAAAAAGGAATACATACAAAAATACATATGTACACAAATAAATATATTTTTACAATCTGTCCTTGTACTAACTCTGGGAACATTTGTTTTAAATTTGCATGTCACTACATTCGCTTCATTATATGAGGAGAGGATTGTTCCACTATTTCCCGGATAAAAATGTTCGTTACCGAGTTTTTTTTTTTTTTTTAGGGGGGGGGGGGGTCCATTGGCACAGGAAATGCCACCCCCCCCCCCCCCGAGAACAAGAATTTTCCATTTAAAAGGTATACTTCATATAGACTGTGATACTTTTTTTAACGTTTTATCATTTTTTATCCAGTTACCTGTAAATGCAGCCTTTTTTTACCCACAGTCACAGAATGACTCCACAATACCATCATTATCGGTGTCTATTTTGTCATTTTACAACAGGAAATTTCCATAATTGTGTAAAAATGTCCGTATATTTATTGCTTTCATCACCGTTACCCATTTTCTCCAAAATAATGGAAATATTTCTGCTTTTCTTAGTTTTGGAATATAGCTCACACTGTCAACCCATACATATACTGAATACTATAGAAAGGTTGAAGGAGTAATTAAGTTTCTTTGAATAAATATTTTTTTTTTCAACACCATTATGCATCAACACCGTTACTTTTCACTTTTAACGGTGATGAATGTCAATGAAAGGTGTTGAAAGAAAAAGGTGGCAGGATGGATATATATATATATAAGATCTAAATTCTACAAACTGACATTGTTATTCATTTCATAGTTTTTTTAACAATCACTGTGTTATGAATTTTAAATATTAAACTTTAAAATATTTTATCAGAAGTCTGCTTGCTTTAAGTAATAATTTTGCCAATGATTACATTTATTGTGATTCAGCACCGTTATCCTTTTTCAAAACCGTTATATTTTGAAAAAAAAGACATAATTTCAAGAAAAACATGACTTATACATGACTTATGACAAACATATTAGAAAATGCTTTTATCTCCTGATTTTTTTATTTACCGAGGTAGATTGCTAAATTTTCCTTCTATTAATTTATTATACCTTCTGTGGGTTGCGGTTGTATTTTGTTTCAGGATTTAAACGTAACTCATAAAATTAAAAATATGCATTTTACAGGGTTAAAATATATTTTTATAATTAAAAACATCGTACGAGTGAGCCTTTCTTATTTTTATAAATTAATTATCTGGGACCATGAAATTGGCATGAAAATATCCAGCTCAATCTTTCAAAACAATTTCCAAGCATTGCTTAAAGTCTGTAACGGTGTTGAAATTGATGATACAAATAGGACATTAAATTAGCGAAAACTATAACTTTTCATTAAATAAAGTGCTCTGCTGAAACTAATTTTATATAGTTTACATTTTTTATTTCCATGTGAAACTCTATAAAATAAATATTATATGTTGTACCTGCTGAAATGGGTTGTTTTTCGTAGAATGACCCATGTATAAACAGTCATTACATGATTGGATGGCATCATAGAGATATTTATGACAAAATAAAAGGAACAATTCTTAAGTTGAAGTGTACAAACCGCAATATCCTGGTTTCAAGTACCGTTTCTTTAACGCTGGAGATATTTTCGGATCTTTCCCGTTAAGAAATAAGCATACAATATAAATCAGATGAAAGAAAGTTATTGATAAAAAAAGAAATAATACTTACATAGCGTGATCTAGCAGTTTTTCACGCGTTAGCGTATTTGCAGGTGTATGAACTGAGGACATGTATCGGCAGAGCTCACCAGCATGGCAAGTGACTCGGATGACACAAGGGGTCACGTGACCAAACACGCGGTCTGATCCTGATATTGGAAGGATCAGGCGAGAGACGCGGGGAGCTTTCAGTGACGTGAGAAATGGCGGCAGAGAGCATTTTGTAGCCCTGTGTATCTGCTGTTGTTAAATTGAAAATATGTGTTGCGGATAGTGTGTTAAGTATGTCAGTGTGTTATGTAAAGGGCACTCAGAGAGCGCCTTACGCCCTCTCCAACACAAATATTTAAACGGGTTAACTTTAAACTGAATAAACATTTTTTTAGAAGATCAAATATATACTTCAGCCGTTTTTTTTAATTCGCATTGTACACTACAAATAAACGGTCGTATAATATAAAATAAAAATCTACATTATTGCATAACAACCAACGTACTTGAGTCTGTAGAGGTAAATTAAATTAGGACAATCAATACACAAGGAGATAGTATACTGCCAATTGTACTAGTTGATAAACACCTGTTTTTTTGGTAGCCTTGGCCGCGAAATGGCTCTAAGAAAGAGAGTGTTCCAGAGTTTCACCCTATAATGAGCCATAGGCCTATATATAATTTAAAAACAAAATAACCTGATAAGCAAGGGACTTGCATTATCGTATCCGCTTAAACGTATGCACTGAGCGGGGAATGATGTTTATCTATAGACACTGCGCATGATATTAACTAAAGTTTTAATAAAATATCATTTTGATGAAAATAAAAAAGGTGAAATACAATTTTGAAAGAAATTAGCATATAACATGCAACATTTTTTCTAAATTTATTTTTGACTGAGCTCTGCATAAAACAATATTTGCTTTATATATATATATATATATATATATATATATATATATATATATATATATATATATATATATATATGAGACCGGTCAATAACCGTGACCCTGGGATGTGAGTCATCATTTTCTTATACCATCTCCTGTACTTTGTTCCGCTTGTTTGCACCCGTTGACCACTGATTTTGCTAATGAATCTGGGCTTCTAGACAATAGGCAATAGTCTACACTCTCAGAGGGAAAACCTGTGAAGTGATGCACGCGAGTGAAATGTGGCTTATGTTAATTCACCCTGAGCGCATTCAGAAAGCGCATACCTTCACTGAGGAACAACATTTAATACGAGTCACGGCCTCTAAAGCTTTATCTGATTTTCCTGGCCTTCGATGAAATTCTTATCCTCACCTTTTTTTTATTCAAATGAATTTCTCTTGTAGTTTTTTTAAATACAGGTGGATGTATAAACAGAGAGAGATTTAAGCTAGCACGCAGCCATTTTGACGGAGGCACTTAATCGGTTTAAAAACCGGCTTCCTTTGTCTCGCCCGGAAGCTTTTACATTAAAAATGCAGCCCAAACAGAAAGCATGAGAAAAATATCCATTGTATAAATCACGAGAAAACTGAATTTATTTAAGCGTCATGTACATTCTTTCATAAAGCTTTCAATCATAAATTTAGCAAAATAGCTCAGTATACTAGCCTACAAAAAAAACTCGTTAATCAACAGGTAACTTGCCAGTTATTTGCAATTTATTAGGAAACTTGCTGACACAGAATCTGTATCAGATATTGATTTTTTTCTTGGTTGGGACTCTGGGATTGACATTCATTTTGACTTTGATTATTAAACTCATATAATATTCCACTTGTAATTATGTTATACAATTACTAAGATTACAAAGTCTTACAAGGGTTCTCTTGCGCTTAACCCCTTGGCCAGGGTTATTACCACTTGATCGCACCCTCGTCTGCAAGAAGTGGAAGACACCGTCACCGTGATATTTTTCGGAGAAAATTGAAAGAGAGAAACAACAGGAACGGCCAGAGATGTAAACTTTGTAGGGATATATTGAAAAGTCAAAATAAGTTCCATCAGATAAAAAGAAACCCAAATAAGTACATGTAGGTGTGGACTTTGAACCTAAACGTGACACATTTGGTCAGTGATAAGATAATTATCAGATTAGCGGTAATAGGGTTATCGCTTGCTGAGTGGATTGTCACGATTTGTAGAGCTAACATTGACATTATATCTTCACACAGCTTAGTGATGTTTATAGCAATTCAAATAAAACCAACTTTGGTTTAGAATTATATTCTTAAAAGGTACCTTTTTTAAGAAAAATAATATTCCACAATTTAAGAGGGTCGTTTGTTCTGAGGCTATCCAACATAAAGAGTGCCACCTAAAGCTTAAATCTGCATACTACACAGAAAAAAAGGTTAAATGTAAATTTACCGTTTGATATTTTTTTCTCTCAAATGAGAGATTAACGTAATGTTAACATACGCCCTTGGCAAACTCAGGAAAGTCATTTGATCAATGTTTGTAAGAAGCGGTGGAAAAGGAGAGGAACTAATTCAACATAAGTGGTGCAACCTAGAGCTTACATTAAAATATCAGGACGCTTGCCCTGTGTTGACTAACAGCTTGTAAATGATAAAGCACATGCATCCGTCCTTAAGATGTTATTAAGAACCTCTCTTGGCAGGAATTACCAGCAGATCATTAATGTGTACGCAGAACGAGCCAGAACATAAATTCTGCACATAATTAAGGAACGTAAATAGTGGGCTTTAATTAGGTATACATTATATATTTTAATGGTCTTCATTCCAGTATTTATATCTCATCGTGAGGACAATTATTTTTATCTACGGGCAATATAACAACGGCCCAATTAAACGTTAATACTTTTATCACCAATAGGCATTCGCTTTTACGGAACCGCAGTAACTTGAGAACCAGTCGGTATGAGGTTTACGAATTTGGTATTCTGATAAGATCAAGCATAAACTGGTGCCATATCGTTTTGGGCTACATCTGGCCTTGGACTTTGTGCAGCTGTAATCTGTGAGTCACCTTTCATTGAATAAACCCGAGTTTAAACCTGAAGCACGTGTAGGCTTCTTACGATCACCAGGAGAAGGATATTCCCCATGCTCATATATGTTTCTGTCATAGTGCAAAGTTTTGAGAAAAATTAAAAAAAAAGCTTTATATTTCTTCAAAACTGCGATGAATAGCTCTGGAATATCTTACAGAACAATCACAGATGTCACAGTAAAAATTGCGGACTATTCCAAATAACGAAATAAATAATATTTATCATATTTCTTTAAACAAAGTCTCTTCAAGTGTTAAGGGAAGAAGCTGCTTCCGGAAAAGGGAATGGTTATATTTAGCAGCAGTTTTGTCCTTCTTACTTTAGAGAGTATACCGAAACGTCATGCGGATTGGCAGCAAATGCCATTTAGATAATTGTGCTGAATGCCTTGAATAAAGAAACAAGCTTTTCCGTTATATTTTACACCACTCATGCACGAGTAATACGTTGCTTAAAATAGAAAGATCAATACGTCGGCATATTTGTGTACTTTCAAAAATCATGTGCAGTTATAGCTGAATATATTGGAAAATCTGAATGCATGCTTGTTTAATGTCTGACTGCATACTAGCAGGTCTCCCATGATAACTAAGTCTTGCGAAGCACAGGACTTGATCGTGGTCACAAACTGACAACGTGACTGGGGCTCTGGGTGTACCCTTTGTTTTACTTTTTTTAACGTATTAATATCTCTCTTAGAGCATAATGTTATGGTTATTGGCTCTGTACAGCGAAATTGTTGCAATAGATTGTTGGTTGGCCATTGCTGTGCATTTTTACATATGACTTCCTTCGTGATCGAAAGTAACCCCAACCAGTCCCGTTTTAAGGAGTGATGTATTTATGGGTCATATGCAAAAATATATTTATTCAAATTTCTCAGCAATCGCGTCATGTTATGCTCTTAACTTTTGTATGGCCAGAGATCATAGATGTTTTATTACGTTGCTTTAAACATGTGGTGCCACCTAGAACTCGTTTTTAATTTTACTAAATTATGAATTTTCATAAATGGCTTCATGGGTGCATGGTTCTGAAATTGGCATGCCCTTGATCTTTGATAGTTTTGTCTGTGACATCATATACATTCGTTAATTTTTTTTAGAATACTAATCATTCAGACTTCTCAAGAAGTTGGATTCAGAGTCGGGAATCATTGATCCTAACACCCCTATATTAACGATGGGAACTGGGCCCTACACACCGTAGAATATTCATTGGCGACTGACCGTCAGCGATATCCAAAAATATCAGTCTACCGTATATGTTTTTATTGTCGTGAGCATAGTGTATTTTTATGGGTTTCTAAGGTGAGAACTGGTTAAAAATTACAAAGTACAGTACGAAATAAATAGTTCTGGACTTTTGTTTCACTTTTGATGGATTTTGATTACTTATATGGAGAGTTTAGGTACAATGAGCAATCCGTTAAATTTTTTAAGTAAGCTGGATGACCAGGATGTTTTTTTTAAGAATTCTTTACCATTGCGAAACAAAAGAAATTTGTTTATCCCGACTCAAGGCGAAACCTGCGTCATTCCCTGGTATCCGGAGCGGATTTATTCTGCATGGTCCGCCGAGCTGACATATGATGCATCCCTCGAACCGCGACACATTTCTGTAGAGGGGTTTAGATTCACGAAGCACACACCCTATAATATTATTAAAATCCTTGTATAGTAATTCGTAATGCAGAATGTTGGCGGAGGTATATATGCAGTTTCTCGCTACTTTCGAGTTTTACTCATGTAAGTTTATTCGCAAACAAACGTTTCCGTCAAAATTGAGAGCCCCCGAGAGTTGGAAAGAAAACAATAGTTCTCCAGGAGTCTTTAGGTGTACAGCAGGTGTTAAACTTAGCACCACAGCTTTTGAGCCAGAAGCGACCGACCACAGCGCGAATGATTGAAAACATAAGTTGGTGTCATGCTGTCATAACAACTCTTGTCACTCGTGACCACAACGATTAGAATAGGCCCTCTGCTTGTCACTTGTGTTTGGGGTTAGGTTTATTGAGTACAAATGCTAGAGGGTTGAAGGTCGACGTTATACAAATGACGTGATGGCCTGATAACGTTTTGATAAGCGGTATAGTGTACCGGTTAAGACGTGAACGAGAATGTTTAATGATATATTCAAAGCACTGTAGGCTCCGACAATGTAGCCTAGGCTCTGACCCCTGGTCAAGGCGTTTACCGAAAGGTCGAAATGTAGAACGTACACAAGAAACACCAGATTAAATTTTCCATTTTTTTCGGACATTTAAAAATAACGGGGTACAAAAGAGTGAACAGCATTAAAACTGAACCTTGTGCTACGTTAATGTGTTAACAATCCGGCCGGTCATTACCTCGAACAATGAGGGTACTGTTAAAGTCAGACCTAGTTTACTCTGTCAATATTTTAGGTGTTAGTCAACACACTAACCAAGCATATTTCACGGTAATATAGAAGGGTTCATAAAATAATTGAATAAAAACCGATCGTTGGTCTTCTTTATATAAATATATATAAACCTTTTATTGTCTGCGTTACACATTCCAGATATATTACAATTAGGTATCAGGTTTTAAAATTAGATTTTATGTTTCACGTAAATGTTAATTGCAATCCTTGTTTAGAAGAATATTTCATTTCCAATATGTAAATATCATTCCCTGAATATCGGGGGGGAGGGAGATAATCCCATTGACCATCCCCCCCCTTGTCATAAAGTAGGGGGTATTGACCACCCCAACCTCCCCCCCCCCCCC
This sequence comes from Sipunculus nudus, assembly GCA_026874595.1. Taxonomy (NCBI): domain Eukaryota; kingdom Metazoa; phylum Annelida; class Sipuncula; order Golfingiida; family Sipunculidae; genus Sipunculus; species Sipunculus nudus. Next base: position 32,473,144 of record CM049315.1, read on the forward strand.
CCCACCATAACTCCCCACCCTAACTTTCCAACCCCTGTATATCGCCCCGCGACTTAACAAAAGTTTCACTGCGAAACTAATGAGAACGTTAATTGCAGCGCCGTCTATGGGCAATAGACGGACCTACTTGTACGAAAAGTCTTTCCGGTAAAAATATTTGCTCTTTCTTAGAGCGTAGACTGGTACCCCGCTCTATTATGGCACCGCTGCTCTTAGACTGGTACCCCGCTCTATTATGGCACCGCTGCTCTAGGCCAATCATATATATCTATGCTTGGCTGAGGGCCATAATAGAGCAGGGTACCAGTCAAGCAAGAGCGTTGCCAAGACACGCGGATGAATTTAAATGTTTCATTTTTAAACAAAAACTAAATGCTTTTCCGAGCTGCAGCTTCTTAAATCAGCAAACTCTTTAGGAATAGATATGCCAGGTCACTGATCAAACAATATATAGGAATATAAACGGAATATCATTTGAATCTATATGGCGCAGAGATACAAATGCACGTTGCCGGAAACGGTATGTAAACAAATGGCGGCCAAAACACTGTCTCTCTGTCCTGACAGTTGATTATCCCGCTGCCCGTTATAAAGTCCACCATGGCCGAGGCAAAATACGACCTTCTGCTTGTCAATACGAAAAAAGATGATGTTATCAGGAATCAGCCATGGTGGGTTATGGTTGTTTTCTTTATCAGTGATTATCTGTCATTTCATTTTCAAGGCAATCTTCTTGTTTTGGCAGCCAACATCAGTTGATTGGCATTATTTGCCATACTTGTAAGTTGTATGGCAGGATGCCAGTCACAGTTCGCGGAGTGAGGTCTATGGTAGAGAACAGCAAACATGGTGCATCCACGAGTTACCAATGGCCGAAAAACTGACCAATTAGAAGATATGATAATGTTTTTATGTAAAAAAGGCTGTGTGTAAAACCCGGACTCCGGACGTCGGACGCCGATTTTACAAAATTCGCCATATTTTGATAATAACTCAACAGATACCAATACAATTTCACATACCTAATACCTATAGCTCGAATATAGTTCTTTCACCCTGCAGAGATACATGAGTGAATATGGACTAATAATAATTTTATTCTCCGTCATTCATCTCAGATGTCAGTCGGACGTGGGCCGGACGTAGACTATTTTGCAGTTATGGTGAATTTTATCGGTGCAAGGAGTACTCAGATATACAGTTTATGAAAAATTGCCAAAGCACAGCAAGTCCAAGGCTGAAATTCTCCCCATTTATTTAGTTATCAACTATTTTGTAACACTCGGATGCCGTCTGGGGTTTAGTAAGAGCTGTTCCACAAAATTATACACTTTTGTCACGTCAGTGTGACACCAGAGGGCGCTTGTGGACGACCAAATGAAGCGCAGTCATGGTTCAAGCACACCTCCTCAACTCTGGGTCCGAGTGCCATTTGAAATTAATACATTTTTATAGGTTAATTTGCTGTGAAATATTAAATACATCTTATGTATCACAAAAGAAAAACTTTAAGACACCTGTTTATGTTTAGAAATTTGTATATATATTATTATTAATATTAGAACCTATTTATTGGAAATTGTTGAGCAATAATTTTTATTTATCAATTTTTTTTCCTGGAGTGATTATGTCCGATTTCTAATTCATTTTATAATTTGGGAAACTTGACTATTGTATATGTCTGTTGATGTACATATGTATGTATATGTCTGGGTACCTTGCATATATATTTAAATTTTAATATTTCAATCACAAAACTCATTTCCCTTTTTTTTCTCTCTCTCTCTCTCTCATTCTCTTGGTTGCTCTTTTAATATAACAATCACAAAACTCATTTATTATATTGTCCAGCTCATTTTTTAGCTCAGCTGACTGTAAGTCATCTGAGCTATGGGGATCACCTTTTGTCCGTCGGCCGTCCCGGCGTCTGTCAGTTAACAGGGCACAAATCGTAACCACTAGAACTGGAATCTTCTTACTTGACATCCTGGGAGGTCTATGGAAATTCTCCTTGTAAACCTGAAATTAGGTCACTGTGACCTATATTCTTCGAGCTATTGGGTTCCGAAGTACCCCCTAGAATAATGGAAAATTTGATACAAAAGCTCAAGTATCTGAACAACTAATGCATTGATCATCATGATTTATTGCATGGATATTGATCATGGAGTGTTCCATTAGTTTCTGCAGACTGGTTGCGCCACCTGTATTTTTTCGATTTTTACCATCATTTTTCTCTATTTTTGAGACCTCTTAAGATGCGGCCATCTGTTAACAGGGCACTAATCGTAACGACTACACCTAGAATCTTCTCTCTTGACATGCAGGGAGGCCCATAAAAAGTCTCTTTGGAAACCTGAAATTAGGTCTCTGTTACCCATTACCTTTGAGCTATGGGGCTCCGAAGTACCCCCCCAGAATAATGGAAAAATTGATACAAAAGCTCAAGTATCTAAACAACTATTGCAGTGATCACCATGATTTTTTGCATGGATATTGATCATGGAATGTGTCATCAGTTTCTGCAGTATGGTGGCGCCACCTGAATTTTTTTAATTTTTACGAATTTTTTTCTCTATTTTTGAGACCTCATAAGATGCGGTCATCTGTTAACATGGCACAAATCGTAACAACTTGACCTAGAATCTTCTCTCTTGACATGCTGAGAGGCCCATGAAAAGTCTCCTTAAAAACTTGAAATTAGGTCTCTGTTACCCATAACCTCTGAGGTATGGGGCTCCGAAGTACCCCCCAGAATAATGGAAAATTTGATACAAAAGCTCAAGTATCTGAACAATTATTATATTGATCACCATGATTCTTTGCATGGATATTGATCATGAAATGTTTCATCAGTTTCTGCATTCTGGTGGCGCCATCTGTATTTTTTCAATTTTTAGTTCAGCTGACTGAAAGTCATCTGAGCTATAGGGATCACCTTTTGTCCGTCGGCCGTCCGGCCATCCAGGCGTCTGTCTGTTAACAGGGCACAAATCGTAACCGCTAGACCTGGAATCTTCTTACTTGACATCCTGGGAGGTCTATGGAAATTCTCTTTGTAAACCTGAAATTAGGTCACTGTGACCTATATTCTTTGAGCTATGAAGTTCTGAAGTACCCCCCAGAATAATGCAAAATTTAATACAAAAGCTCAAGTATCTGAACAACTAATGCATTAATCACCATGATTCTTTGCATGGATATTGATCATGGAGTGTTTCATCAATTTCTGGAGATTGGTGGCGCAAGCTATATTTTTTTTATTTTTTACGATTTTTTTTCTCTACTTTTGTGATCTTTAAACATTTGGTCATCTGTAAACAGGGCACAAATCATAATGACTGGACCTAGAATCTTCTGTCCTCACCTCCAGGGAAGCCCATAAAAGGTCTACATGGAAACCCGAAATAAGGTCCCTGTTACCCATATTCTGTGAGCTATGGGGCTCTGAAGTACCCCCCAGAATAAAGATGTGGTCATATATTAATAGGGCACAAATCATAATGACTGGACCTAGAATCTTCTTTCCGAAATGCAGGGAGGCCTTTGGAAAGTCTCTTTGGAAATCTGAAATTAGGTCTCTGTTACCCATATCCTTCATGCTATGGGGCTCCGAAGTACCCCCCTGAATAAAGGAAAATTTGATACAAAAGCTCAAGTATCCAAACAACTGATGCATTTTCCCCCATGGTTCTTTGCACAAATCATAATGACTTGACCTAGAATCTTCTTTCTTAACATGCAGGGAGGTCCATGAAACATCTTGGAAACCTGAAATTAGGTCTCTGTTATCCATATCCTTCATGCTCTGGGGCTCTGAAGTACTCCCCAGAATAAAGATTTGGTCATCTGTTAACAGAGCACAAATTATAATGACTTGACCTAGAATCTCCTTTCTTGATATGCTGGGAGGCCCCTGAAAAGTCTCCTTGTGCACCTGAAATTACATCTCTGTTACCCATATCCTTCATCCTATGCGGCTTTGAAATACCCCCCAGAATAAACATTTGGTCATCTGTTAACAGGGCACAAATCAAAATAACTGGACCTAGAATTTTATTTTTTGACATGCTGGGAGACCCCTGAAAAGTCATCTTGTAAACCTTGAAAATAGGTGTCTGTTACCCATATCCTTCATGCTACAGAGCTCCATAGTACCCCAATGAATATTGGATGATTTTATACAAAAGGTCAAGTTTGGAAAAAAGTATTTCATTCAAATTTGACATTCAGATGATAAAATTACTTTTGTCAATGTCTTCCTGGTCAGCTGAGCGTCATGAACCCTGGGTCACTTGTTTAGAATATGAAATAAGAAGAAGAGAAGACTGGAACCTGTGCAAGAAACCTCAATTTATTAACATACTATACAAAGATACATATTATATAAAGAGCCATAATAACAGTGTGCACTCCATGTCTATGACTATGCATCATGCTTTGTTAGTGATGGACTCTGGCCAGTGTTATTGATTTCTGTAGTTGCATTTGTAAATTTCTTCATTGTATCATTATTTTTACAAGTCACTAAATGTCTGTTTTCATTCTTTTTCCTGTTTCCAAAGAGTACATGTCTAAAACAAACTTTATAATACAAATGGTATTCAGTGCAGGGTTGGGGTCAACTACATATTTTTTATTTGTATTTCAATACAGCCACATTGTGCAGGCCCCCTATTTGTATTGCATTTGTAATTGGGCTCCGTATTGTATGTATTTTATCAAAGACAGGTAAATACGTTGGCGACATGTGAGACACGCATATTTGGAAAGGGTACCACGTCGAAAATTAGCATAAATGTATTAATGTACCCGGGATCAAAATGAATGTTCCCACCGAAGTCAAATGAAACAACTGGGTAAAGAGAAACTCAGATTCAGAAACTTCAGTGGGTACGTTCGGACAAGTTTTGTTTATTTCCGTTCACAATATTTGCATGGAAAAAACAGCAGTAGTTATATTGATTTTTTAGATGATAAAGTGTTGTTGTAGTACATAGATTTTCTTATGATGCCCCCTACTCTTCTTGAAAAAGTACCTAATTTCCATTTTTGAAACCCTTGTTAACCAATTTGCTGGTACTTTTTACTAATAACACCACAGGTGTCCCCACAAGAGATTAGGACCCTTTTTGCACCACATCCCTGCAGCTGCAGACTTGTAGACTTTTCGTCATTTGGAAAAACTGTGTTGGACTAAATGAACATCGTTTGTTTTTCTTTATTGGACGGCGATTTTTCATCAGAGCCCGTGTAAGCATCAATCACATCATTAAATATAATTTTCATTACAATGTATGTGTATATATATGAATGTATGTATGTATATATATATATATATATATAGAGAGAGAGAGAGAGAGAGAGAGAGCTGTTTTAACATGCAATATTTTCTGTAAAATTGGTGCATGTATGCTTTATAAATATTAATATAGCATTATAAAAAACACACATACCAATTATATTACCACAAACCAAGTAAATTTCTTCAGAGGATGTGAAAAAGGGTCATGTAATTGTGACAGCATTGCTGCAATAACAGGAAAGGGGTTGAGATAAATATGAGTCAAATGAACCCTGCTCGACAAAATATATAGATATTTAGATAGTGTATATAATATTATAAAATTATATTGAAACTATATTTTATATACAGTGTATATATATTATTTAATTTAAATTCATATATTGCCTTTTCATTTGATCGTCCACAAGCGCCCTCTGGTGTCTCACTAGTGTGACAGAAAGGGTGTCCAATTTTGTGGAACAGCCCTTGATAAACCCCCAACGGCATCCGAGTGTTACAAAATCGGTGATAACTAAATAAATGCGGAGAATATCAGCCTTGGATTAGCTGTACTTGGGAATTTATTCACAAACTGTATATCTGAGTACTTTTGTACAGAAAAAAATCACCATCACTGCAAAATACTTACATTTCATTCGACGTCCGACTGACGTCCCACTCACGTCCGACTAGCGTCGGAGATGAATGATGGATAATAAAATTATTATTAGTCCATATTCACTCATGTATCTCTGCAGGGTTAAAGAACTATATTTGAGCTATAGTCGTGTGAAATTTTATTGGTATCTGGTGAGTAACTATTAAAATATGGCGAATTTTATAACATCGGCGTCCGGGTTTTACACACAGCCTGTAAAAAATACGTTTTGCACTTTTTATGGCATCTGTACCAGCTGTCAACATCCAAGTATCCCCGTTGAGCCTTAGGGGTCCCTTTAAACACCCAAAACACCAGTGTTTTTGGTACCTGTGACAAAACACCACGAAACACTCTTTTAAAAATTGAATTTTAAGCAGAAAACTAGCATCAGTTGATACCTTATCATCTACTATATATAGTATATGCCAATGCAGTATTGTGACAATACTTTGTAAGATAAAAGAAAACAAGAGTGTTTTGTACACCTTACAAGTGCTCAGTGTGATTGCAACTTGCGCCACTAGGGGGCAGTGTCATAGTAGGCATAAATGGCTGCCGTGTATGCTGATGAACCGATTATGCCCCAAAACACTCATTAACCTTTATGACATACATTTATTACACAATATTACATAGATTTATTCACCAGATGATTTTTAGCTCAGCTGACTATAAGTCATCTGAGCTATAGTCCTGGTCCATTGTCCGTTGATTGTCCGTCTGTCCGTCCGTCCGTCCGTCCGTAGATGTGGCACATTTTGAAACCGTAAGACCTAGAAATCCAAAATTCGGCTTAATGTTAGATGTCCCAAAGATCTCCTACCAAGCTGAAAACTGGGTCTTTGCGACTTCGTTCCCTTGAGAAATTAAGGAAAAACCTCAATTTTTTATTAAATATCTATTTTCACACTTCAGGACTGCCTAATATCAAAACGACTCATCTGTTTTTCCTCATATTTACCATAAATATTCCTCTATATAGTTCCTATGTACATGCCAGAAATTATGTCTGTATTATATAATTTAAAAAAGTTATGGGCCCAAACATAATGCATTTTGTAAAAAATCAGGAAAGATATTTGATCACTTAACACAAAACATGTTAAAGCTATGGACTTTTTTTCCAGTAATATAACTTTAATTAATCAAAATTAAATTGTATACCAAAAATTAGATCAAAATCTTTTAAAATTTTTAAAATATTAACAAAAATAAAAAATTGGTACCTTAAATTTTGCCCAACTTTGACCATGGCACGTTTTTTTCCTGTAAGTACTGTGGATTTAATTTTCACAGCATGTTTATGTTATCATTTTGTCTGTTAACACCAAAAATTTGAAACCAGTTGATCAAAAACTGTAGATTTTATTCAAGTTTTCAAACACCATGTAACATATTGTTTACATCAAGCTAGTGTTATGCAGTTTGCAAGAGCTCAGCTCCCCAGCTTCAGCTCTCAGTTCCTAAAATTTGGCATACAATTAGATGTCTCCATAATCCCCTACCATGCCAAGAATTTGGTCACTAGGACTTAATACCTTCGAGATATTAATGAAAAACTTCATTTTTCCATTAAAACCCATTGTTACACTTCAAGACTGCCTAATATCAAAACAACTGATCTGACTTTAATCATATATAATATTCATATTTTTCTATACATTCTCTATGCACATGCCAGAAATGATGTCAGTATTGCGTAATTGTTTTAAGTTATGGGCCCAAACATAATGCACTTTGTAAAAAATCAAGAAATATATTTACTCCCTTAACAAGGAGATGGCTGAAGCTAGAGATTTTTTTGTCAGGGATGTAACATTATTTAATCAAGATTCAATTGAATACCCAAAATTAGTTCTGAATTTTTCAAATTTTATAAGTTATTAGTATAAATATAAAATTAGTACCTTAAATTTTGCTCAACTTTGACCATGGCACGTTTGTTTCCTGTGAGCACTGTTGATATAATTTTCATGTCATGCACACATAAGGATTTTAGCTTTTTAGTTTAGAAAGCTGAAAGAAATTGGCCAAAAATTGTAGCCACCATGTCAGACCTTGGCCCTCTCCAGCCCCTCTTTAGTCACCTGTATGTTGACCTTGTTGAACTTTCAGCAAATTATGCATGCTTGAGGCGAGGCATAAACTGGGGCTTCAGGCAGCTTATTATATAATGGCCAGCCACAGTTGATCCAGTTGTCCAACCCAACTCATCTAGTAGTTTTAACCAACAACATAACAATAAACAATAAATTAATAATTTTTAGCTCAGCTGACTATAAGTCATCTGAGCTATAGTCGTGGTCCATTGTCTGTCGTCCGTCCGTCCGTAAGACTGGCACGTTTCGACACCATTGGACCTACGAATCTGAAATTCGGCATACAGTTAGATGTCCCCAAAATCTCCTACCATACCAAAAATTGGGTCAATATGACTTCGTTCCTTCGAGATATTAAGGAAAAACCTCAATTTTTTATTAGAAATCTATTTTCACACTTCAGGACTGCCTAATATCAAAACCACTCATCTGGTTTTCTTCATTTTTACCATAAATATTCCTCTATATGGTTCCTATGTACATGCCAGAAATTAAGTCAGTATTATTTAATTTAAAAAAGTTATGGGCCCAAACATAATGGACTTTGTAAAAAAATGAGGAAAGATATTTTGTCACTTAAGACCAAAAGTGTTAAAGGTAGGAATTTTTTTTCAGTAATACTACTTTAAATAATCAAAATTTAATTGTATACCAAAAACTAGATCAAAATCTGTTAAATTTTTTTAAATATTGGCAAAAATATAAAATTGGTACCTTAAATTTACCCAAGTTTGACCATGGCACGTTTTTTTCCTGTAACTGCTGTGGATTTAATTTTCAAAGCATGTTTCTGTTACCATTTCAACTGTTAAAACAAAAAATTTGAAACCAGTTGATCAAAAACTGTAGATTTTATTCAAGTTTTCAAGCACCATGTCACATATTGTTTACATCAAGCTAGTGTTATGCAGTTTACTAGAGCTCAGCTCCCCAGCTTCAGCTCTAAGTTCCTTAAATTTTGCATACAGTTAGATGTCCCCCAAATTCTCTACCATAATAAAAGTTTGGTCACTAGGACTGCATTCCTTCGAGATATTAAGAAAAAACTTCATTTTTCCATTAAAACCCCATTGTTACACTTTAAGATTGCCTAATATCAAAACCACTGATCTGACTTTGATAATATATAATATACATTTTTTTCTATACATTCGCTATGCATATGCCAGAAATGATGTCAGTATTGTGTAATTGTTTTAAGTTCTAGGCCCAAACATAATGCACTTTGTAAAAAATCAAGAAATATATTTACTCTCTTAACATGAAAATTGCTGAAGGTAGACATTTTTTGCCAGGGATATAACATTATTTAATCAAGATTCAATTGTATTCCCAAAATTAGTTCTGAATTTTTCAAATTTTATAAGTTATAAGCATAAATATAAAATCAGTACCTTAAATTTTGCCCAACTTTGGCCATGGCATGTTTTTTCCCTGTAAGCACTGTTGATTTAATTTTCATATCTTGCACACGTAAGGATTTTAGCTTCTAAATTCTGAAGTTATAAAAGGAATTGGTCAAAAACTAGCTTTTATGAAAGTTTTTATGAGACCATATCACACCTTGGCTGTACTGAAGCCCCTCTTTTATGTCCCCACATTGACCTTTCAGGCCAATTATGCATGCTTGAAGCGAGGCACTCTGCAGCCAGCCAGCTCTTGGGTGGCTTCAACTGGATCTAACTGTCCAACCCCCTCCACTAGTATTTGTTTAGGCCATAAACATAACAATAAACGTTTTTTTAATATTTGGTTTATGATAAGAACTTAAAAAAAATAAATGGAAAAGGAATTTATAGTTAATGAGTTACAGGGGATTACCTTGCAATTACTGATCATTTATGGATCTTCCATGGATGGCCAAAATTGTATTTCAAATGACACCATGCAGTCACCATTTGGTATTTTTCATTTCAACCATAAAAATGAAAAATAAATAATTAAAATAAATTGTTGTTTACTATTAGGGATTATATGAAGCAAGATAATGATAGACAAGGATGCAGTTGATTATATTAAATTAATCTAAATTTCCAGGTCTTTTCCAGGTCTTTAACTTGTTGGTTTATATTTATTACAAAATTAAAATAAATAAATATGTCAAAAATTTAAAATGTTACTCAGACAAGTGTTCATTAAAGATTTAATTTGTTTGACTTATAACTCATGGTTGTATCAGTTGTTACATGAGACTGGCTAAATAATCAAATTTTATATTGCTGGTCCTTTATTTCAGTTCATAAATTAAACATTCCCAACTCCAGTTTGCTCCTGGTATGATATATTGGGTGTTTTGATCCTTGGATTAATTTTAACACATGCATAAGTTTTATAGCTGAGAATACTTTTCTTTTTTCCTGATACCATTTAAAAAAATATAAATATTCAAATTTTTCCTGTTAGTGCTGTGGATATAATTTTTACAGCATGTACACATTAACATTTCATCTGTTAAAATCTGAAATTTGAAACCAATTGATCAAAAACTGTAGATTTTATTCAAGTTTCCAGGTATCATGTCTTCATTGTTTGCATCAGATCAGTATAAATGCAGTGTACTGGGCAGTTACATAACACCTTCAGGTCTGACCTACTGCCACTGTGAGTGTCTGGGTCAGGCTGGGTCAGGCAGTAATTACCAGAGAGCCTCTCTTTCTCTCTCTCTCTCTGGCAGTCTAGGTCTCTCTTTCTCTCTCTCTCTCTCCTCTGCTTTTTCTCTTTCTTTCTCCATCTTTCTTTCTCTCTCTCTCTCTTTCTCTCTCTCTCTCTCCCCCTAATTGCCTCCCTTCCTCCCTCCATCCCATTCTGTTGACAGGTACTATAAACTAGATACATTAGCGATAAATGTTGATGCAATTTAGAAATGTTAATCAACTGAAATATTCACAATCACATGTATGTTATACTGTAAATTTATAGTAACATTCGGAAACTTGGATTAAAATTATGTTATGAAAAAAAGGAATAAATGCAAATGTTGTTAATTTTTTCTTGGCTCAGTAGAATGGGGAAAAAAATTATTTGCTTTGTTTCTCCATCTTTTTGTCTGTTTTAAATATTTAATGTTCATGAATAAACTTTTTTTTATAAGCACTGTTTAATTAAATTTCATATCCTGTATGTATATGCAAGGGTGTTGTAACTCTCACCATCCCCTTCTTCATCCCACTGAGGCTTTGATCCTTGGCACTGTGAACAATAGTTCTATGGCTATAGCATAAAATTTAATAATTAAAGAAAATATCTACAGAGAGACAGAGGCATTGTAACTCTGATCATAACAGAACACCCCCCCCCCCCCCATCAAGTCATTGCACCTGTGGAATGGGGACGTTATGTATATGCAACTGTATACATATCATAAAATTGATAAAAAGGTTTACCAAATAAATTGGATCTCATCAGACAAATGTGTAAACTGTTGAACTGTCAACAGCTTATCAAAAAGGTAACCAATGGAAAGGCATGGTCAGGTCTCAAATATTATTTGCAACATTTTCTTTAATCATATAAACCAACCATGGCCCAGATGACCTCCTCCTCTCAAACATTATCTACATTTCATCATATTTTTAAGATTTTAACCTTCCAGGTTAACCTTCCATAGGTACCTATGTACATGCCAGAAATTATGTCAGTATTGTGTAATATGTAGACGTGAGGGGCATCAAAATTAAGCACCTTGTCAAGACCGATCTTGTCAAGATATTATGTCATACAGTCACAAATTCATAAATCCCCTCATCAGTATAGTTAATCATAACCTTGTATCTGTCAAATTGAACTCTTGCAGTTTTCCATACACTATAGATCCTTCAACAAATAGCCTTATCATCATTATACCACTGCTTAGCATACTGTCATTGCATTCATATTTGCTCAAATAAATTGCTTTTTTCAACCCCTCCCAAATAAATAAAAAATAAACAAATATATTTTACTCCATATTAATCCATCAGTCAGGTTATTTCATATATCATTTACTCACATATTACATTATATTCCTTTATAAAAGCCCAACATGATCATGATATTCTAAGCTTTATCTACTCAATATAGTATCACAATGGTGATACATTTATAGTCCAATCATGATCAGCTGAGCGCCGTGACCCATGGGTCCCTTGTTTATTGGTTTTTAATAACAAATTAAAGTTTATAATAACAGGAAATTAACTTGCAGTTACTGATGATATAAGAATCTTGTATCGATGGATAGAATGTCATGTATTCCAAATAACACCATGCAGTCACCTATTGTATTTTTCAGTTCAATTTTAATGATAAAAAAGTAAATCATATTATTCATTACTAATGATTGGGGATCATATGAAGGAAATTAATGATAGACAAAGATGCAGTTGATAATATTAATCTAGATTCCTACTGTGTCTAGTGTGTACATTGATGTGAAATTAGTCCAAAATGAATATATTACATTTATTTTTTTAAATATAAATAAAAGCCATAAAACCAGGTACTTATGATCATTATTTAAATGTGTTAATTTTGTATATTCTGGATTCTCAACATCATTGTTTGGTGAAAACTGAATAAATACCCGACATGGTGCGAAAAATTTGCAATTGTATTTAAATACGAATATGAATATGTACTCCATTATAAAATTTCTTGCATAAAGAACTGGAATTCAGGTAAAAATGAAAGTATATGAATACCAGTGCAAAAACCTTCTAAATTAATTCATGAATGCATTCATGAATATATTCTTTAATATTATTTTAATAATCATTTCAGTTATATTTCATTTTAAAAAACCATAAGATTCTCTTATTATTTTTAATAAAAATTATATTTGGGATAATATTTGTAATTTTTTAAAATTAATTTAACTCTAATATTATATGTTCTGCTTATAAGTTATATGGCCAAGTCAAAATCTGTGTGACAATAGTACTCCATTTGTTAATAAAATAAATGAAATCAATCCTCTTCCCTGTCTCCAAAGATACTATCAAAATCATACATAAGCTAAACAACAACAACTCATAATACAGCTTATATTTATTACCACACAAAACCAGCACGTGAATCATATCTAAATCATTTTTTTTATCATATATAACAGCTGAGCACCGTGACCCATAGGTGCCTTGTTTATCTATTGGTGTTACTCTTTGGCTTCAAATTTGTAGTTTAGTGAGTGTATCATGGTGTTTCGTTACAGGTACCCAAATACCGGTGTTTTGGGTGTTTAGGGGACCGCAGTTTAGCACCGTGTCCAATATTAACTTGGTGGTGTCTTAAATTACCCAGGTTAACCTCTGTAACATTTCTTGCAAATATTTTGTACCTATGCATATCAGGTCTATAGAAAATATCCTGTTCATGATTTTTAGCGAACCTGTGAGTTTATGCGATGGCGCAGCGTCGTCCGTCAGCCGTCCGCCGTCCAGGGCTGGCTTTCCGCCGTCCATGGCTGTAAGTCAGAAACTGTTGGAGCTAGCAGCTCCAAATTACATGTAAAAATTCGTCACATGTGAAACTTGGTGCCCTGGAGCTTATTATTGGGTATCTGCATTAATTTAGATTTTATAGAGAAAAAGCTTAAAGACCTTTAAAAATCTTCTTCTCTGAAACTGTCCAGCCAAATTATCCAATATTTCACAGAAATGATCCCTGGAACAATCTCTCTCAAGTTTGTTCGAATGGTTCCAGTTAGGAGATTTTTGGCCAAGTTACAGGAGGTTGAACTTAGTCATCTGTCCGAAAAAGCACACTAAAATTAAAATCTCAAAAACGGCTGGAGCTATAATGACAAAATTTTATACCAATGTTTGTCACATATGTCATATCTGATTTTGAGGTATTGGTGGTGCCACCTACAAGGATGTGTTTTTTACTAGCGAAAATGTAATTTTAAACTCTTCTTGCTTATACACTGATTTATGATGAAACTGTTAAGCTGATTGGTTTAAACTTTACAAGAATTATTCTCTGGTAGGGTGTCAGTTTTATAAGAATAGATTGGGTAAATACAGTTTTAAAAAAGCATAGTAGCTAATTGAAAAAGGCTTTCTGTATTTGAAAACAGATTTGACTTCATACTGAGTTTCAGCAGCCAAGTAAGAGGTCACTCAGTACAAACAGGTGGGGTCCAGACATCACCATGGCAACTGACCTGGCTGGGGGGGGGGGGGGGTCTAGACAATGTGTCTAGAAGTCTAGACACAGCGTCTAGATGTCTGGACACATTGTTTAGAAGCAGAATTCCCAGATTATTGGAACTGTATCTTTCAACTGTTTGAAAAAACTTGGTTTGCATTTTAAGCGAATCAGTTTATCATCAGGTCACATGTGAACTGCTGCACCCTCATTTTTGGTTGACCTCTGACCTTTCCTTGCTGCCCAGCTTCCATTTGTGCGTCTGTTTCCACACATAAACCCACATATCTCGGGAACCGTTTGACCGATCAGGCTAAAAATTTTGCACAAATGTAGCCCTTTGATAGCTTTATAACATGCACTAAAAATGGTGGCGCCACCTGCAACCATTTGTGCACAGCGTCCATCTGTTCATCTGCCTTTGGATAATATTACTCATATCTCTGCAGTGGTTTGACTTATCCACCTGAAATTTTGCAGGTTTATACATCCTGGACAACTTTCTCGATTTATATCAGGTGGCGCCACCTACATTCGCATTTACTCTGCAGACATCCAAGCTCATATCTCGGGAACCGTTTGACCGATTGGGCCAAAATTTTGCATGTGTATAGATCTTACATAGCTCTTCATCATAGGCAAAACTGGTGGCGCCAACTGCAACCATTAATGCACAGCGTCCATCAGTTCATCTGCCTTTGGATAAAATCACTCATATCTCAGCAGTGGTGTGACTTATCCACCTGAAATTTTGCAGGTTTATACATCATGGACAGCTTTCTCGATTTTATGACAGGTGGCGCCACCTACATTCACATTTACTCTGCAGACATCCAAGCTCATATCTCGGGAACCGTTTGACTGATTAGGCCAAAATTTGGCATGTGTATAGATCTTACATGGCTCTTCATCATAGGCAAAACTGGTGGTGTTTGTCGGATGTTTTCCCAGGCACGCGACACAATCGCTCCTAAACGAGGAGGCTAACAGTTAACATGTTTAATGGCTGCCATGTTCGTCACATTCCACACCTTGTAAAGTCAACTTTCTCAGTGGTTCTGTAACATCTGAAATCCGAGGCAAGTATCTTGACAAATATTGTGTCGCGTGCCTGGGAAAACATCCGACAAACATGGTGTCAGAATGGGCAGCCGCACGCCAGGAACAGTTTGGACAAGGTTTTGTCCAGAAACATTTGTCTAACGGGATGTAGGAAACTTGGAAAGTGACCGACGGAACCGCAGGATTCGCGGACGGAATGGAAAGCTCGCCTCGTCACGTGCTACAAAAACGGCGCCATATTTGATTTTGTGTGAATGTCGGAAGTTTTGTGTTGTGAACTTTAATTATTTTCTTGATATGCCACTTTGAAACTGTGGAAGGATCATACCAAGGATTGTTTGTGACGTGGTATACGTGAGTACATTCACTTGTGTTGACATATAATTTATAAAGCTGACGTCTCGGAACTTTGCTGTTAGAACTGTCACTGTCAGATTTAACGTCACTCGTCAGTTGTTTTGTCAGATTCCTATACCTATATAGATATCATGGCCGCCTATCAGATACCCCCGCCGAGCCCTATGTCACTAAACGGCGATGTCACTGAGAATTGGAAACAGTTTGAGACAGCTTGGAATTACTATATTGTAGCAACAGAACTTGATCAGAAATTTGTAAAACCAGATGGAACAGATAATCCATCAGGGAGATATCAGGTTGCTGCTACATTATGTTCTATTATGGGACCAGCATGCTTAAAACTTATGAACAGTTTGCCCAGTATAACAGCAGAGGATAAGAAGGACCCATTGATTATTACTAGGAAATTAAGGGAACATTTCTTGCCACAGAAAAATGTGTTGTTTGAGAGATATAAGTTCAACACTGCAAATCAAACTGAACATGAAACAGTGGATCAGTATGTAGTCAGACTACGCCAGTTAGCAGAATCTTGTGAATATGAAACCCTGACAAACAGTTTGATTAGAGACAGGCTAGTAATGGGAACACTGGATACAGCCAGTCGTGATAGATTACTGAGGGCACGTCCTGTCCCTGATCTAAATCAGTGTGTAGAAATGCTCAGAGCTAGCGAACTGTCCAAGATACATAAAAGTCAGATGACTAGTACCAA
This sequence comes from Sipunculus nudus, assembly GCA_026874595.1. Classification (NCBI taxonomy): domain Eukaryota; kingdom Metazoa; phylum Annelida; class Sipuncula; order Golfingiida; family Sipunculidae; genus Sipunculus; species Sipunculus nudus. The sequence goes on from CM049315.1 coordinate 32,489,454, forward strand.
GTCAGGACTTGTTGAACAGATTCATGGAGTGCAGCGCAAGACTGGTAGGCAAGGAAACAATTCAAAATCTTGTAAAAAGACTCTAGGACATATGCATCAGGCAGAATGTAAATATTGTGGAACAAAGCATGTGAAGGGGAAATGTCCGGCTTATGGTAAAAATTGCAAAAAATGTGGGAAACAAAACCATTTCGCTGTTGTGTGTAAGATGAAAACAAGTACACAAAAAATCAAAAACAAAGTTCATAGTATGGACATTGAGCAGTCGGATGAGGATGCATTTGTAGTTCGGCGTATTGGAGCAGTGAATAAACAGAATCAAAAAAGCAGATTTATGCTACCGCTTACATTTCAAGGAGCTGATGATATTGTTAAACAAGTGCAGTTGGATACTGGAGCTACTTGTAGTGCTATGTCATATGCAACATTAAAGGACATTTTACAGTGTGAAGACATTGAGCTACAGCCTGTAAAAGGTAGAATACGGCTTTATGATGGTAGTGTGGTTACTCCATTGGGAACGTACACACTTATTGTGAGTTATGGTGAAGGACCACAGATGCCCATAACATTTGATATCTTGAAAAATGCGCCATGGCCAATCATTGATGGCCACACTTGTGTGCAGAATGGATGGATAACAGTAAAGGATAATAACATTCATGTACTTGAAGCTGAGGAGCCTCTCACTAAGGAACAGGTACTAAGTGAATATTGTGATGTCTTTAGTGGACTGGGATGTCTGCCAGGTGAATATCATATAGAAATAGATTCAAGTGTTAAACCAGTGCAGCATGTGCCGCGTAGAGTACCGGTGCCTCTAAAAGACAAGTTATTGAATAAGTTAAATGATATGGAGGCTCAAGGGATTATCTGTAAAGTCACAGAGCCTACGGACTGGATAAGTAGTTTAGTGGCAGTACAAAAGGGTCAAAAGTTGAGAATATGCATTGATCCGAAGGATTTGAATAAAGCCATTAGAAGGCCAAAATATCAAATGCCTACAGTGGACGAAGTCTTACCCAAACTGGCAAAGGCCAAAGTGTTTACAGTATTGGACGCCAGAGAAGGATTTCACCAAATAAAATTGAGTGAAGAGAGTAGTTTCTTAACTACATTTTGGACTCCTTTTGGCCGATACCGATATCTGCGATGTCCGCAAGGGATCTCGTCAGCTCCAGAGGAGTACCAGCGGAGACAAAAGGAAGCGTTAGAAGGAATTGAGGGAGTAGATGTTATTGCTGATGACATCATTTGTTATGGATCAGGTGAAACGGAAGCTGAAGCAGCCGCTAACCATGATAAAAACTTGAGAGCAGTATTAGAGAGAGCTCAGAAAGTAAACCTCAAATTTAACAGACAGAAATTTGAATCAAGGTTCAAGTTGCCTGAAGTGCCATATGTGGGACATTTGTTGACAAAAGATGGCATCAAGCCAGACCCTGCAAAGGTGGAAGCGCTAATAAACATGCCTAAACCAACAAATGTCAAGGCAGTACAACGCTTTTTGGGTAGTGTAAACTATTTGTCAAGATACTTGCCTCGGATTTCAGATGTTACAGAACCACTGAGAAAGTTGACTTTACAAGGTGTGGAATGGGACTGGCAGTCCCAGCAGGAGGAAGCTTACCAGACTATTTTACATCTTATGACTGAAGCCCCAGTGCTTAGATATTATGACGTTAACTTGGAGGTCACAGTTCAGAGTGACGCATCTGAAAAGGGACTAGGAGCTACCTTGATGCAAAAAGGTCAACCAGTTGCGTTTGCCTCACGCGCTCTTTCTCTAACTGAGCAAGGATATGCACAGATAGAAAAAGAATGTCTTGGAATAGTATTTGCTTGTGAGAAATTCGATCAGTATCTTCATGGGAAAGACATTATCAGTGTAGAAACCGATCATAAGCCGCTAGTTTCAATAGCAAAGAAATCCATACATCAAGCACCTAAGCGACTACAACGCATGTTGTTAAGACTACAAAAGTACAACTTGGAATATCATTATGTGCCTGGGAATAAGATGTATATTTCAGATATGTTGTCTAGAGCTTTTTTGCCAGGTATCAGTGTCAAAGAAAGTGTGCCTAGATACTACATATTTAGTGCTAACCAAGAAGATAAACTCTACCAAGATATTAGTTCTGTCAACCAGATGGATTACATGAGACTTAAAGAAGGAACCCATCAGCAGATACAGGCTGGTACTCAGGCTGATGCAGTACTACAGACATTAGCCTCAACAGTGTACACAGGATGGCCTGAATCGCGGGAAGAGGTTCCTGAATGTATCAAAGAGTTCTGGAACTTTAGGGATGAACTGATAGTACAGGATGGTGTACTGTACAAAGGAATGAAAGTGATAATACCTAAAGTACTAAGACCACAAATGATAGCTCGGGCTCATACTAGTCATTTAGGCTCAGACGCGTGTATTCGACGAGCTAGAGATGTGCTCTTTTGGCCTGGGATGGCACAAGACATTAGAGACAAGATTCAATCATGTACTATTTGTAATGAATACTTAGCTAAACAGCAGAAAGAACCTTTAATGACTCATGAAATTCCCAGATTACCATGGTCTAAAGTTGGACAAGATTTGTTTACATGGAAAGGTCAACACTATTTGGTTACTGTTGATTATTACAGTGATTATTTTGAGCTGGATAAGCTGGAGGATCAAACCAGTAAAACAGTAATAGAAAAGACTAAAGCTCATTTTGCTAGACACGGAATTGCTGATATGGTTACTGATAATGGACCTTGTTACATCAGTGAAGAATTTCAAGTATTTCAACGTGAATGGTCATTTAAGCATATAACAAGTTCACCCAGACATAGTCAGAGTAATGGGAAAAGTAAATCAGCTGTTAAAATAGCAAAGACGTTAGTAAAGAAAGCAGAGAGAGATGACCAAGACTTGCAACAGATGTTACTTGAATGGAGAAATACACCAGACAAAAATGGCTATAGCCCTGTACAGAAATTAATGTCACGTAGAATTAAGACCACCATGCCTACAGCTGAAATACTGTTAAAACCAAGTGTGGTAGATGATGTTCCAGAGCAAATAAAAGTCAAGAGACAAAAAGCCAAAATACAGTATGATAAACATGCAAAAGCATTACCAGAACTTCAGATAGGAGAACCAGTTAGATTACAGCCAATTAATTCAAAAGACTCATGGCAAAAAGGAAAATGTATGGGGAAAATTGGTCCAAGGACATATATAGTAGGAACAGATGATGGGAGTTATTACAGAAGAAATAGAAAGTTTATTAGGCAAGATCAGAGTCAACAGGGTGAGAATAGTGATGCCAATATTAATATTGAGAAAGAGACTGTGATTACATCTGAGACTGTGAAGACACCTGAGAAAGCAAATATAGATACTGGTAACAGTCAGTCCAGTCAGTCAGTCAATGCAGTACCTAGCAGTTCTACAGTTATACTAGACAGAGACCCTACCAACAGCCAAACAGAGGTCATGCCCAAGACAACCACTCCTAGGAAGTCTCGATATGGACGCGAGATAAGGCAACCAGCAAAATTTCAGTGCTAATGTAACATTATTAATTTAAGTTTTGACAGTATAAACAGTGATAGTTAAAATGAGAATAATGATATATTGTGGACAGTAATGTGTTAAATATGCACACACTTGCACACAAATATGAATGGACAAAGAGAAAACAAAACTGTTTAAAACCTTTATTGGCAAGTAAATGCTAAATACATGCAAAAAGAATGTCAAAGGAGTAATACATATAAACCATGGATGTCAACTGAAGAAAATAATTTATGGACTGAAAATGTGAAATATTAAGTATCGTGATGGTTAGTGAACAAACAAAGACTGTAACTGTAATGGAATAATGTGAGGTGATAACTGATGGAGATATTTGTATGTGATATATTGCTTATGATGTTTAACTTTAACAAGGGAGATGTTACGGGACGTATGTTTACTATTAATGCGGGCTACGGGAGTATTATGTTACCAGTTATTGTTGCGCCCCCTTGTGGCAATTACGTGTATCATGTGTGTGTGTGACGAACATGGCAGCCATTAAACGTGTTAACTGTTAGCCTCCTCGTTTAGGAGCGATTGTGTCGCGTGCCTGGGAAAACATCCGACAAACAGTGGCGCCAACTGCAACCATTAATGCACAGCGTCCATCTGTTCATCTGCCTTGGGATAAAATCACTCATATCTCAGCAGTTGGTTTGACTAATCCACCTGAAATTTTGCAGGTTTATACATCCTGGACAGCTTTCTCGATTTTATGACAGGTGGCGCCACCTACATTCACGTTTACTCTGCAGACATCCAAGCTCATATCTCGGGAACCGTTTGACCAATTGGGCCAAAATTTTGTTTGTGTATAGATCTCACATAGCTCTTCATCATAGACAAAACTAGTGGCGCCACCTGCAACCGCTTATGCACAGCATCAATCTGTTGATCTGCCTTGGGATAAAATCACTCATATCTCAGCAGTGGTTTGACTTATCCACCTGAAATTTTGCAGGTTTATACATCCTGGACAATTTTCTTGATTATATGACAGATGGCACCACCTACCATCACGTTTAAGCTGCAGACATCCATGCTAATATGCAACACACCACGCTCTATTCCTCTTGCCACTTAATCCATGCCTCACTTCACCCGTCCCACTCTGATTTCTGCGGATACACATAGTGGCTTGTTGACTACCCATATTCTGGTTTTAAAATGTCCTAGTCCGAAACTTGCAGTTCAGAAACGTCCATTTTGCTGAAATCATAATTACTAAGGTAGATATGCAGGACTTAGGAGGATCAATATTAAATTTTAAAAATAAACCTCCATTCATACTCCTAAACTTTGCACAGGTTCGCATTAGGCCTGTAGGCCTTGTTTATTATTTGTTTGTGTCCAAGAGGAAAATGGCTCCGTTTTTTTTAATGCTGTTTTAATCCAAACTGTACATCTGCACAGTTCCTTTTCAGTTTGAGACTATGTGACAATGTCTCAGCACACGCTTCCTCTCATTTATGTTGGTCATCCTTATTGCTGTTTTGTACCACTGAAAAACCCCCCAAAGGTGCACTGTGTGAAACGTATCTGTATGGTACAGATTTCCTTCCCATTAAGCCCTCAGAGGGCTCAATCTGCGTAAGGCCCATCCATGAAAAATGTCACAACTCCTCGGATGAGATTTAAATTCAGTCTCCCAGCTTAGAGATCTGTGATTTACCCTAACAGTTAACAATGGGACACATTTACTTGAATGTTTTTGTACTTATTTAGATGAATATTAAGAATGATAAAAATAATTCCTGGAAAATGACTATATTTACCAGATGAAGAATGTAATTTTTCATTACAGGTGGAAGGAGAGGCTCCGAACAAAATATATAAAATCATTAGGACCAGGAGATACTTCCAAGTTTCTGCAAGGACAGAACTGGACATTTTTAAAAGATGGTCTGGATGATTTTCGTGATGGTCTTCCCCCAGCCACAGAGGATGGAGTTGTAATAATGGTAAGAGAATGGTGATAAATGATTATTACCGGTATTGGGATGATATATCAGTCAGTCAATATGTGGGCAGATTTTGCTATCAGTGTCTCTGGCAAAAGTTTTACCATAAGGTGGGTACAATGGATATTTCAGTTTACATAAACTTGTACACTTTAAAAGAGAGAGCATTTGTTTTTATTTCTAAATGTTTTGCATTAAACATTGCAATAGATATACTGAGGGTCTGTCAAATTTTTTTTTAACCAAATTAACCAAATACATTTCTAGTTTGTTTTATTATCATTCATGTGACAGAAGTAACTTGCACAGCTACAAGCCCACAACTAAAATGCCCAAATGATTCTTTATCTGGAACATGTACTTTTCATAGACTATGTGACTAGCCAGACTAGGCAGAGTGATATTTCCAGTATTATAAAGACTCAACAGGGGTTATGTTGCTGCAAGAGCAGGTTGCTCAAGACATAATGGATACTGAATTATCTAAAAAGATTTCTTTTTAAATTCTGGGATAAACATGCCTTTTTTTCAGTCTTAAGGTAATATATGGGGTGTACAGCCTGTATTGTTTGTGCCAGAGCTTGATTCAGACCTCACGGCTTTAATGATGATAAATTTCTCACTTTGTGTCTATTTTGTGTAAGGAAGGTAAGGTTTCTGGTTCTTATAGTTCAAATTTCATTGTTTGTCAGGTTCACTGGCAAGTGACAGCAAAACTGATAAATCTGCACAAACTCTGTATTTGAAATATGTTAACTGTTAAACCTAGATATGTATTTTTTTATATTCATTAGTATAATAATATATAATTAGTACTGTTTAAAGCATCATCATGACAAAACAAATACCAATTTTGACACTCTTGTGGAATGTGAAGGATTGCAGTAATGCATTGAACATGTAAGAAATTTTACAACTTGTAGAAACAGAAAATATTAAAAAATTATTTTCTTTTTCTAGGGACACAAAGGTCTGGCCCCAAATATTCAGGGAAGCAGTGATTCAGACACACCAGTCAAACAGCCAGCAGTTAGGAACCGCTTCAGTAAACATGAGATCTGCTACTCCAGAGTAACTCCACAGCAGCAACAGCGACGAGACCACATCAACGAGATCGAGTATGGTCTCACACAGCACCCGCTTGCTCTGTACCCACACCTTGAGGAGTGTATGCCACCTGATGTGAGTCCTGTCAAATCATTCTCATGGATCACCTCTGTAATGCTGACACCTGGCTCTAACAATCACTCAGATCTCAGTCCGAAACATTTTCATGTTGTATTTCATTTTTTTGGCTGTTTTATCATCATCAATCACTCTTGTAGGACTTCATTTGACAAATACAACTGTACTGTTATTCTGTAAACTAGCCAAATAATTAGAAAGTTATGGTTTTCAAACTTTAATTATATCAGAAATATATGGTTTTGTCCAATAAAATAGCAATATGAGCAAGTTTAAATGATATATTGCTCATATTGCCATTTTAGAAATATTAAAGACCTAAATGTGTCCAAGTCACTTATCTACTTATGGGAATCATATTCTCTTTCTTGTCAGTATGACTGTTATATTGGTACATGCTCCACATTTCATACAGCATATATAGACTTTAATTTAAACACTGCCATCAGTGAGCAAAATTGGGTAAACTATTGATGATCATTTTCCCTGCCCCCTTTACAAGTTCTTCATGTTTTCCATGTTACTGATAGCCCAGTGTCTCTTTCATGCTGCCAGGTGTTTGAGGATGTAGTTGACATCCTTGATCCTGAGATGAACATCGCTTCTGAGGCTGGTGAGGATTCTCTGCTGCAGGAGGAAGATGAGGATGGTTACCGGGAGGAGACACCCCCACGAGTACCAACAAATAACGAACAAGCAGAAGATGAGGGATCTCAGTAAGTAAAAAGTATGAAAGCAAACTACTGATCTACAGCTAAAAAGCATCTGTGCAATATCTTGTCATCTCATCATGGTTTGTTCTTGGTTTATTGTTCTTGATATAATGAAAGAAATGTAGTGTAAAACACTAAAATATATTCTTTGCCAAATCATCTCTTATATGTGTATGAAAATAATATGATATCCATGACTGGAACTTTCAAAATGTTCATGGCCACAACATCTATTTTTGAAATGCCTGTGGCAAAAATGTTGCACATTTATGGAGCACCTTGCACATTCAGTAATGGTACATGCAGCACAAGTTGACAGTTGTGTCTTTTATAGTGCATTTTAATGATACAACAAGTACAAACAGAATCAAATATGTGCTTTTATTTAAAAGAAAATCTGAAATTTACTCCTTAAGATATAATTGGATGAAAATTGAATCAAAGGTAAAGAATAAAAAGTTGAATCAATTCTAAGGCTCTAAAAAAAAATCACAGACCTACTTATCATGAACATTATCATTGTATGAGTGGTACCTGTACATATTACAGAGGTATACCTAATAAATTTAATACCAGAGTTTATCTTATTAGATGAGATAAGTTCCTGAGCAGTTTGTCTTGATAGACCTCATTTGACATCTTAACAATGTTTCTTTAACATGTGTTTCAGGGATGGAGAACACCGTATTAAAAACCCATATCGCTGGTGGCCTCGAAAAGAAGAAAAAGACAGGAAAGACAAGAAAAAAGCGGCAGAGCGTAGGGCAAGCTCTCCCTCTCAGGTTTGTGGCACTGTACATAAGAACAACATCTTTGTCAATTTTACAGCTATAATGTTACCTTCACAGATAATTTGGCATAAACTGCTGCTAGCTGGCACATATATATATATATATATATATTGTTTTTGGGCACTTATTTTTACTTTGCAGTTATAATAAAAGAGTAGAATTGTGATAAATGTAAGAATTGAATGGAAAATATAAAGTATGTATATAGATATTTTGTACATATACAGATATATATTGATGACATATAAAGGAACCTATAACACTTTAACAAACAGCCTACATGAATTTTATTTGAAAACCTCTTTAAAATATATTTTGATCTTATAATGCTTTTTACAGGATGAACATATTAAGGGTGTGACTAAAGAGTTTTGTGACTGGGTGGCAAGCCTGGGAGGAGAGAGTAATAACATAGAGGAATCTACCATCACTAGCTTATTTGCCAGTGGCTACGAGACAAAACCAGCACTGTCAGTACCGATACATGTGGTCGAGCTGACAAATGTTCCACCAGAACTGAGGATGTCAGCAGCTGTACCCCCAGCACAGCAGAACCAGCAGACAGCCATGGGAGCTGATGATCAGAAGAAAAGCTGGGTAAGAGATACAGTCCCCATTTCTAACACTATTACCAGCTTCTGTGGCTCAGGGGTAGAACACAAGACTGGGAGATTGTGAGTGCGTTTCTCAGCTTAGGCAGTGTGATTTTTCACAGTCAGCCCCCTCCAAGGGTGAGCACTCTGCAGGCTTAATGGGAAGGCTAAGCCCAACAGTTGAGTTTCAATCACAAACAATTGCGCCTTTCAAGGGTTCCTGGGTGGTAAGACCCAGCAATGGGTGTGATTACACACCGAGGGGCATACAGGTGCAGGAGTCACCAGGCCTGGTTAACACCAGGATATAAAATAAATGGAGCGTGTGATACTACCCTGTCACCGAGTCCGAAATCGGAATGGAATTTTGCAGATTTACATATATACTTAGTTAACCTAGCATTAAAAATTTAGAGGCAGTTACCACCAACAAAAAAAATAAGTGAATATAATGCGGACACTTTTACCATTTTATGGTCCCAGCTATCCTTGAAATCAGAGAGTAAACCTCTAAAATGAGACAGGAATTTTAGAAAAAATGTCTTAAAACAGGGAAACTGTGTATTGCTCAAATGGAAAACTTGCAGTCTGTTATGTTCTGTCTCATGTCCAAGAAACATATCTACTGGATGATCAACTAAGTTTTGTTCAAGTGATGAAATAACTATCGTGGAAGGTTGAAAACTGATCAGGGAAACCAAGAGGATTTCATTTCCAAGTGATGTACAACATAAACCAGGCTTGGGTGAAGTAATTCATATCATGGCTATTACAATTTAGTCATGTTGTTTATAGAGTTCATTTGCTATAATATCAATGAGTTTCATAGGCCATGATTATTCAGGCAGGAGATATTTCAGGAAATTTCCTGATTCCAGGAAATCTACAAATTTATATTACAGGAATTTTCAGAAAATTTTACCACACCACACTTTTTCCTGCATATATAAATACCAGCTGAGCTCCTAACCATCTTCAGTAAAAGAAACATTCTCTTGGGTGTACTTCTGATGAGATTTGAAAAAACAAACTTTCTGATAAACACTCAGGGTCTTGGGTCTTGTGGCAAGTTCATATGACAGTTGATGCCATGTTACCTAGGTTTTTAGCTCAGCTGACTTTCAGTCATGCTGGGCTATAGCGATGGGTCTTTGTCCGTCGTCCTTCCGTCTGTCCGTCCGGCCGGCCGGCCGTCCGTCCGGCCGGCGGTCCGGCCGTTAGCAGGGCACAAATCGTAACCGTAGGGGCTAGGGCCATGAACCCTATGCAGTCTTAGAGGTAATAAAAAGATCTCCTTGCAAACCTGAAATTAGGTCACTGCGACCTATATTCTCGAAGTTATGGGGTGTGTTTGCACCCCCCAGAAATAACTCTTTGAGACAAAATTTTCATCCCAAACCTTCAATCTTTCACATACAGCTCACCTACCAACAGGGGAAGAACCATAATTTTTTTGAGGTCAAAAGGTCAAAGGTCAAGGTCACAGGAGCCTTTTCTTTGAAAAGTCTGTGGATGCATTTTAAGCCAACCCTTTCATCCCAATTCTTTGATCTTTCACTTATAGCTCACCTACTAAGTTGGAGAAGAATCCTATAGATTTTGAGGTCACAAGGTCAAAGGTCAGGGTCACAGGATCCACTTCTTTGAAAAGGTTGTGGACACATTTCAAGCTAGACTTTTCATTCCAAACCTTCCAGCACTGATATCGCTTCTCTGCCAACAGGGGAAAAGACCTGTTGATTTTGAGGTCAAAGGTCAAGTTCACAGCACCCACTTCTTACATGGAGTCATTTTCAGACAAACTTTTCAATCTGTACCTTCCATCTGTCATATATGGCTTACCTACCAATAAGGGAAGAAGCCTATTGATGTTGAGGTCAAAAAGTCAAAGGTCAAGGTCACGATATTTAATTGTTCTAAATGCTTGTGAGCATATTTCAAGTGTAACTGTTCAACCCAAACCTTCAGTCTTTCACATATGCCACATCTATGCATCACTCAGTTTGACTCAAACTTCATATTTATGGGTCTTTTTGCTTGAATAAATAACTTATTGATTTTGGGGTCAGCTGGTCAGCAGGTTAAAGGTTGCAGGTCAAAGTTATTCACCCATTGATTGCCAAGTAATTACAGCAGATTTAAGTGGTTAGTAGTTACCCATCATTTAGAAGGAATCCAGTTGATATATGGGCAAAAGGCCAAGGTCATAGGTCAGGGATGTTCACAATTACTTATTTTATAGACCATCTCTATTTTTCTTGTATATATAACCATCCCACTCCAGCTGGTACATCTCCCTGTGTGGCTGTAATTGTGAGTGACACTGGTGACATATGACTCCCTTTTGTATCAGCCTATTAAGTGATAAGGCTCAGTGATAGGTACCTCGTTACTTCATAACAAAAACACTGTTGTCAGAATGCTTCAGCCAGGCATTAAGACTATGAGAGTATATTATTAAGGTTTAGCTACTGATTTATAAGATGATGGGAACATTTTGCAGTTTATTTTATGGAATCCTAGCAATAAACTTAGTTTTCTAGATATCTGAATATTTTAATATATATCACCACATATAAAAGCAAGTGTTTGTTCTCATAATATGTGGATGTGTACCTTGATTTAGGATGGCTTTTTGTTTTATTTCAAGACTCTTAGTCATGCTTTCTGCATTTCTTTTCTTTCAGGTTTGATAGTTTACCTACCCTGCTGATCCCATTGAAAAGCAGAGTGATAATAAAAAAAATTGGACTTACACTTTTTACAATTGCATATCTATCAATCTGATATGAGGGCCTGGACATGCCTTTTGAATTATTTTGGGCATTCATTACTGGATAATTTGCCCCAAGTTTGGTCTCTTATTGGAGAATGTGGGATATCAAATGTCATACTTGTCAGAAATCCATTATGTCTGCCATTTAGCCACCTTAGAAATTCTTTCTTCAGTGCAGTTTCAGTAATTTTTCTTAAATGTTTGGTCTGATTTAGAGAATGTTTGTTGTCTGATTTCAGACTTGTCAGAAGTCCAATATGGCCACCAGGCAACCATCTTTTTATTCCTTTTGATCATTTTATCTCAAGAACAGTTAAAGTGAATGCAGTTGGATGTATATTTATGTAATCTTGTAAAGGATTGGGTCAAATATTTCTGAATAAATATTACCATCATTTATAAAAGTGCAGTACAGTTGGCTTGTATTGAATAAAAATTCATACAGAAGCACCTGTTTCTCAATAATTCTTGCATGTATTTCCTTGATTTTTGCTATATATTTTGATCTTATATTTGCCCTTTGTGGTGTTCCTATTGAGACTGACAGGTTTCAAGCAAGCTGTTGGAATAGTTCCTGATAGCTTAACAATCATGCATTTTCCTCAGACCATCAATTCACTGTGTTTTAACCAGACATAGGTGATATATATTTCTGTTGTCATAGACAATTTTCAACAAATTGGCAAATTGGTTCTTCAAAATTTGACTGGAAGTTGTGAATCTCAGTCCATGATGTCACAGGTCATGCTTGGCAGCTGAGCGTCATGACCCATGGGTCACTTTTTTACCTAGGTGTTTTGTTTTGACCTACATAATCGATTACTGGGATATATTAAAGTATTATATTCATTGCAGAGCTTGATTGGTAAATTCTGTCTAACCTGTTTTCAGAAATGTGCATGCCCTTTTTTCAACAAATTCACCAGAGGGAAAGGTCATATAACCTAGTCATTGTTGACAACCAGTTTGTTTTTTAACAGCCCTCAGGTGGTGCCAGTGAACTACATGCTGTGTAACCAGCTTGAGTAAAAGGCAAAAGGAAAATTCAGTTTTTGAACAATTGCACAGCTTTTTATAATTTTAGCGATTTGTCTTTATCCATTGCGTTTCGGTCAGTCTGGGCCTCCGTCCGACTGTTAGCAGGGCACATATCCAAGGAGGTCAATAAAAAAATCTCCTTGGAAACCTGAAATTAGGTCGCTGTTACCCATATCCTCCTAGCTATTGGGTTGTAAGTACCCCCCAGAATAATTAAAATTTAATACAAAAGCTCCAGTATCTGAATAGCTAATACATCGATCACCATGATTCTTTGCATACATATATATCATGAAGTGTTTCATCAGTTCCTGCAGACTGGTGGGGCCACCTTTTTTTACACTTTTTTTTTCTCTTTTTGAGACCTTCAAATGAAGTGTTCATATGTAAAAAGGGCACAAATTGTCACTGACCTAGAATCTTCTTATTTGACATCCAGAGAGGTCCATGAAAAATCTCCTTGGAAACCTGAAATTTGGTTTCTGTGAATAATCAATCCATTGATCGCCATGATTCATGGCATGCATATTGATCATAGAGTGTTTCATCAGTTGCTGCAGATTGGGGGCGCCACTTGCATTTTAGATAATTTTTTTACGCATTTTTTTCTAATTTGTAGACCTTTAAATGAAGCGGTCATCTGTTAACTGAATAACCTATGCATTGATCATCCTGATTCTTGGCATGCATGTTTATCATGGAGAGTTTCATCAGTTCCTTTTCAAATTTCTATGCATTTTTCTCTGTATCTTTGAGACCTTCCAATGAAGTGGAAGTCTGTTAACATGGCACAAATCATAACCGCTGGACCTTTCATTTTTACTATAAAAACCAGTAGCAACTATTCTATCATGACTAGTTTCATCATCACTGGTGCTGAATCTTGACAATTTTGCACCTGGTGACCCCTTCCCATCATCTACCTCCACATGGGTAATTATATCACCATAACCTCATTTGGATAAAATACAGGCTTCTGCACAGTGCCCTAAGGGCAAACAGTACCAAATACAATACTATAGTCAATACCAACTAGTCAATCAGCTGAGGGTCATGACCCATGGGTCACTTGTTAGATTTAAAGTAGGTTTAAATTTATTCAGTTATTGAATGCCCTAGCTTACTTTGCATATTTGCTTTGCCCTGTCGGGCTCCCTTTTGATTGCTCCTGGATACAACAGATGCAAACAACGGTCTCCAAATTTTTGTATCCTGATTTAAAATTTCAGTAAAAAGAATTTTTGGAAAATGGCATTTGGAAAAATGACGTTCTACTGTATATATATCTATAAAATAAATGCTGAACAAAAAGAAATATATAAATATAATATATATATATATATATATATATATATATATATATATATATATATATACACACACATCAGGTTTATCACTACAAATATGATACAGAGAGGTATCTAATTTACCTTTATCTTAAAGGTACACTCAGGTAGTTATGAGCCAAGCTGGGTAAAATTCAAGTATGGTGCATGGTACCTGCAACCCAAAACATGGAAAAAACGAATGCAGGGGGAGCCACTGAAGGATCCAAAAGAAATAAAAGACCATGAAATGTCAGAAGCCAAGAAAAAAAGTAACGCTATGGTAAGTGGTACATGGTATTCTGCTATAATTTGGAGATTTGGATGTGGCCCAAAAAAGTGTAATTCTGCTCTAACTTCGCCAATACCTTCCATCAAACTCTCTCCACAAATAGATTCTCACCTGCACACAATACTTTACGTCACATGCCTGCGCCCTTCTCTGACAAGTTTAATCTTAAAGTTTCTTGAAACCACTCATCAGGGTTGCCATTTCTTGCTTACACAATAAAACCGCAGATTTCACAGGTCACATGTAGAAATTATAGGTATACCACTAGTTGTTTGTTTATAATACACCAGCTCGGAAATATATTTATTAGTTCAGATCAAATATGTGTCAGTAATGTAGCAACTAAGCATTTGATTGGTAAATTACTGTTAGTTAATCCATGCTTGTTTTTAATTATGTCTTTGTTTTTTCAAGATTTTTCACACATTTTTCTGTTGTACCCCGGGAGTGCATACAATACATCTAGCCACTGATACATTCAAGTGTTACTTATTCTATAGTTATTAACCACCAATGCAATATACATATGGTCAACTTCGGCTTAAAGAGAACACAGCTTTCTTGTAAAGACCCTTGCCAGGGGTCTTATTGTAGGAGAATAATTTAGATATTACCTGTACCTGTAAATTATTTTAACATGGTAATTACAAATACCATCAATGCAGCTTCTGCCCATGTAAACATTTATTGAGATATTTAATCATTATGACTTGATAATGTAATATAGTGCTTTTATTGTTGCCTCATATCATACATGGAGCAATGATACAAACTTCCAGTAGCATATTTTTTATTTTTGTTATAATTTATCAAACATCACTGCATGATGAATAATGCATTCAATGTTTTTATTAATTCATAGACCTTTTTGGTTGTATTAATACCTGTCAAAATTTAACAATACACAATTATCATGACAGTTTTTAATTTGAACAAAAAATTCTACCTTATGGCTAACATCTCTAAAAGATCAATGTTGTGATGTTTCTTTATTTGCATTAATTAGAACAATGATTTTATATTTAATTTCCAGGATAATGAATTGGCAGCAATGCATGGTTCTCAAGCATTCATGGATTTTATAGACAAAAAAGACTCAAGACGGCCAGAGGTAAGCAGTTTGAATAAAGTCATGCGACAGTTAAAAAATATAAATACAAAGACTTCTCCAGGAAATTTTATGTTTATTGATGTGCCACACCCATGCACACATACGCAAAACGTTTTACATCTGATGTTTTTCAACATGGTGCAAACTGTTTATTCAACAAGAACTGGCCTTTCACATGCATAAAAGTGCATGGAATAGTTTTGCACAGATGCATTTCATTCTGTCTGTTTGTCAATGCCTCTCTCTTCCTCACTCTGTCATACACAACCACACATATATACCGGTTCCTCACTCAGGGAGGCTCCGCCTGCTTTTCTCATGTATGTTTCCACACAGATAGCAGAACTCACTTGTTCTCTTACTTTCTCTGCTCTTTCTCTCAGTCTCAGCATCTCATTTAAATTGAAATCTCCATACTTATAAACACATTTTCCTGACTCAGTGCATCAGATAAGTTCAAGCCATGCAAATAACCATTTACATATCCTGTTCATACCATTATTTACTCTTAACACATACACCCCTCTACATATAAGATGCTTGGGTTTGTTTAATGCTGAATTTAAAAATTCTTTAAATAATGCATATGTTTTCCAAAAATTCTTTCAGTTAATGGATCGTTCTGTTCAGTTCTTAGATTTAAGTCTTTTATAATAATTCTTTATTGTTTCTGATGACTAGTGTTTGGTTTACAGTGCACAAGTGTCTATTTAAAGCCATCAATTTATTTAAATACTGTTATTATATGTTGTCTTCCTTTAAAAACCTAAAATAGTAAAACTAAGATGTGTGTTTCAATTTAATGTTTAATTCGTTATGAGTAAATATTCATCAGCACATTTCTATAGAGTATAAAAATGAAATATATTTGAATATATTAGTGCACCCAGTGTTTAAGTATTTAATTTCTCCCAAGTTTTCACTTTGTTATGTATAAGATTTTTTGTTGATAATAATAACTTTTAATCATTATTACGTTAATCATTTTGCATTTTATAAAATAGATCTGTTTAAATACTATAATATTGAGTAATGTTAATCATTCTTTTGTACATGGTTTTAAACTTTACATCTGGTTTGAATTTGCTGTGGCACTGCTTGTGTGGGTTGGCTTCATCAGTTTTTCAAACAGACTTGGGAGTTCTTTCTGTCTGGGAAATCCAGTTTGAGTCAGCTTTATATCACTAAGTCTGTGACAAGACCATGCATGCATTCCCTGGTCATGATTCCAGACCCTCTCTGGCTTCTATCTCATGAATATTGAACAAGACTGCAAATGTTTGGGCTGAAATCTCAAACTGTCAGTCAAACCTAATCAACAGAATGTATGCACTACATTATTCAAAAGCTGTCTGAACAAGGACACATGTACCAGAAACGGGACAGGTTGATCTGATTGGTTAGATTATCAATTCCTTCCTGGCAACGTTTCATCGTAACATCGCACTAGACAAGAATGAGTGCACTGTATGTGAACAGTTTGTTTGATTCAATTGCCATGTTCATTATTCATGAAATTAATGCAAGAGAGGGTTGTTGAATCAAGGTCTGTGGATGAATGGCCATGTCCAGACTTGGTAGTTTGAAGATGGTTTGAGATTGCCAGGTAGATCGGTCTACAAACACTATTATTTCCTTTTGTCTTTAAACCATACGTAATTACAATGGACATTGTTTTTTTCATGTCACACCTCTCATCTAGTAATTCATTTAACTAAGGGATTAAAAAAAACAGGATTTTCTGTTTTCAGAATAATGCATTTCTAATGTTTTAAAGTAAAGGTTGGTGTTGTCATCGTATTGAGTCAATGAGTGTAATCAAAGACACAATGATAAATGTTCCGTCTGATATTGCTAGTGGACATGGTTTCAAAAGAATTCTTGTAATGGCAGCATAGTGTCATTGTCAGCTAAAAGCAGTTATAGGTCTTTAGCAGAGGTGTACGTAATGTACAAGGTCACCTGTAATCAGCAGGGTATCAGTTATAAGCTTAATACCGTTATTTAGTAAATAGTGTTTGGTACTTTCTTCAACAACAAGAATTCTTTGATGAATATATTCTGTTAAATTTACTGTTTATTTTCTTGTGTGTTCAAAACAAATAACAAATGCTTGTGTGTGTTTTCTTAATAACAGCATTTACTGATTCTGTCTGATAAGAGAGAATTGAAAATCCAGTTTTTAGTACAATATGGTACTAGTGGAGCCTGATTGGTAACTAATCTTGGCCTCAGGCACTTGATATGTATTTTTGTGACTCTCACTTGTTAACCTTGTTACCATGGCAACACTCAACTTCAAAAATCAAATTAAAATCCCTTGGGATTTGTAACTCCTCGGGACTGTATGTCCCACGTGTTGCATTCACATAGAATGATAATAATACTACATGCTAGAGTGTACTATATGTGAAATTGGTGCTATGGCAATGCATATACAAACCTTGTTTTTATTGACTAAAAATAAATAAAGTTGGTTAGAATTGTAGGACTTATAAATAGCTGTCTAATTATAAGTACCTCAGGTATATACAAGTTCTCAGTTTGTACAAGTTCTCAGTTTGCTTTTCATGCTTTTGGACTTGAGTAATTGTGAGAATTAATCAAACTAGAGTATCAGTACTTGCACCGGCATTTGGCAGCTACACTATGCAAACAAAGTATTTAGGCTACTCCTGTTGTTTCATTCATTAAAAAGAGAAGAAGCACCTGAGATATTTTAGGTCCAACAAGAAACTGTTATGTAACCTCTATCATGTGTTTAAATGTCTCAGAGGTGGCTGTAGGGTCTACATTATGTGTAGCTTCAGTGTATGACTAGTAATTTGTTATAGCTAATTTCAAAGAAAGCAACACATCTACATTTATTTCCATTTTTGAACAGTAGAAAAATGCCAATATTATTATCATAAAATATATAGTACTGTTCACTGTTTATGATTGAATATTGTCTCAAAACTCTTTTAAAACTGTGTATATTTCTGACTTTTTTAAAACTGGTCTGTACCTCTTTTTTGGAAGGGGGGGGGGGGGTATATCAACAGTGCTGAGAAGCATTAGCTAGGAGTTACGAGTGGAGTTTAAATACAGTAAAGGGTTTCAGTTTTGTAAGGACAGTACTAGTGTCCAAGCTTTCATTTTCAATGGAAGACATGACTTAACTTTGTACATATGATATGTTACATGTGTTTCTCTTCATTCTGAGTTCTTTAGCTTCTTTTAGGAAAGTATTTTAATATGAAAATATTATATCAATCATACCTTATATTATTGTATATCTATTAGAAGACAATGGAAGTCTAAACTTAATTTGCCTTGTTCATGAGTTCTTTAGCCATATTAAGGAAAGTGCATTATAACTGTAGGATATTGGATTGAATTGGTTAGAAGGAAACCATGGTTATAGACCATATTTGTTTTGACATCCATACATGTATCTCTATGTCTTCAGAGTGTACAGATATAAAGGAATGCCAAAAGTATTATTTCTTTCAGGAAATAAAAATGGTAACAAGAGACTTTTGGTTTGCTTGAAACTATAGCTTTTGATGTCATGCTGGCATCTTTACAAGCAGTTTCTATGACAACAGCTCCATCACATGACCCATGAGGCAGCATTGGGTCACATGACGTGTTGTTGCATTTGGTCAAGGTTTCACCTACACTGCTTTGCTTTCATCTTGAGTGCGGTGTCTAACATTTTGGTTACTAGCACACCAGTTTGATTGGACCCCTTTAAGGTATATCTGTTTTTTGTGCCACCAGTTTCTAGACAATGTGGCCGACATCCAGGCCAGGATGCGACGAGAAGAGCAGGAGAAACTGGAGGCAGAAATGGCCAAGCAACGACGGCTCACACACAAATACAAGGGCACATTGAAATAATGTCACAGCACTCTTCATTCTTGTGGTATGCCAATAGGTCAGCTCCTGCAATCCCCTTGCCTTTGTGTATAGCTTCAGTCCTTGTATATTTTAGACAGTCCCTCTAGTTTATAAAACATTTTTGAAAAATAGAAAACTAAATTTCCTGTGATTTACATTATGGGTGAGAAATTCCATGGTTGGGTTCAAGTTGGGTCAGCACATTTAGTGCAAAATTTAAATAATGCAAATACAAATACAATTTATGCCTTATAAATCTTGATGAGTAAGCAGTGTAAAAGTGGATATCAAACCTGACCTATTCTCAGTTTGATCATTTTTTTTTTTGTACTGCTTGTGTTGTGACAGAATCTTAAAAGTTGCTCCACACATGTTTTGAATACCTGGTGTAAAATAATGACATTTAAGGAAATATTTAAGATTGTAAGTGCTTAAATTTCACTTGAACCCAATCTTGACAGCAACTGACCAAACTATGAGTAGGAAAGAATAATGACAAACACTGGAAGTAAAGTGAAATATGTGCAATGGCCAAATTTATTACATTAAATATCATCACAAATTGATCAAGGGATTTCAGTGGTATAGCTCATGTTGTCTCTGTCTGGTCTTTCTGCAGTATGTTTCCTACCCAATTGAGCTTGGACAACCCTTTGTGTTGTAGGTTATAATCTGTTCATGCATATTTTAGTTGGACATGTCAGTTATTCCGATAGATTTTTCCTTGAATCTATTATAGTTGATGTCAAAGTTTCATTTACATCTCCTCTTAGTGTTTTCAACAAATTGTTTCCCACCAGTCAGAGCCTGGTCATCCTGTTGTGTTGTATATTATGACATCCACTGCCTGATTCTCCTAGAATCAGTTTATATGTTGAAATGTTCCTTTGAATCCACTCATTTTACATGATCACCAAATTTTTCATCTTAACTACAGGGCCAGCAGTAGTTCCCAGATCTCCTGGAATTCATGGAGTTATTGATCTGTTCTAAAATAATTTTAAATATTGTTGAAATAGCAAATGATCATGGAAATATTTGTATAATCTTGTATGGCTAACAGAAATTCTTAGAACTAGTTACCGGTATGTGCATTCGTACAGTTTGCTGTTCTTTGTACACTAAATGTTGTTAGAAGATTTAAAAGTCTGAGTAGTATTAAATATTTTAAACTGAAATCCAAAATAGCTGAATATTTTTAATAGATGATGCAAGCACTGTTGATTCCTGAAACATAGAAAATATTTAATATACTGGCTTTATCAAGGTCAGCTCTCCCTGGGCATGACTGTGGAACTGGTGACTGTGTATGTATTATTGTTTCACTAACTGTGGAACTACTACCTGTGTGTATGTATTATTGTTTCACTGTCCATCAGATGAACTGAGCTGAATACCCTAGATTTCTTTTATTGTCTACTTTTTTTAATTCATATGAAACTAGAAATCTACATTCCAAGGAATACCAGCCTCCACCATGTGGGCATTCACTGATTCGGCCCATATTCCCAGTTTCATTCTTTCTGACTGAATGTTTGTGAATATTCTTTGGTGATGTTCCTGAATCCAGACAATGTGCCAGATCTACACCAAAATCCAATTGATTCTTCATTGACCCATTCCTGAAATACCTTGAAAATGTCATGGAATTCTGTTCATGATTGCGTGAGTAATGTTTTGAAAAAAAAACACAAACACCAACGGGAATGAATGCATACACTCCAAGCGGACTTATCATAGGTATCAAATAAACTGTATTTCTGTACTTGGCTGTGAATATTAATATAAATATGCAAAAATGTAGTCTCATAAATCGTCTTTGTTGTCAAGTAAGAAATATGTCAGACTCTACTTAAAATAAAGTTATTGGTCCAAGGAATGAATCATGACAGAGTGAAAAACAAACTATATTTAACTGTCCTGCTGGTGAAATCCAAGAGTAGATAGAGAAAGGATAAATGTCATCCAGGATTTTTGTTCAAATGCCTACTATAAAATCTGAATATTTGTGCTAATTTACTGACTCTGTAGCCTGATATGACATGGCAGTCTGCTTTAGTTGTCTCATACATAAGGTACTAAAACTCGCAAATTCATGTCTTTTGATCTGGAATTATTTGTGTCAAGTTGACGTCTTCGGCTGTTATGCCATCACTAGCTTCAGCCTTTGTATTGGTGCAATGCACGAACTGCATAAGTGATCTGGGAGTAGATAATACAACCTGTAATGTTGTTTCTGTTATATTTTAATAATCAATAGTTATGTCCATTCTATACAGGTGATTTGTTGTTTCAGTAGAGGGAAAAGTACATTTATATTATTTACACATTACAAACAAAAATAAATTACAGACAGAAATTCTAATCAGCCTGTCTAACATTTGCATACACAAAACTTCTATTGAATTTTGGTTACCTAAATCATAACCAGTGAATTTTTAGGGATTCTTATGTGAAAGAAATTGTTTTCATTTTCTATTAAATATTTTCAAAACTATTTACCAACAATCAACATGATTATCTTTTGTTAGTGGTTATCCTTTACTAATCTAGAACATGTTGCTCTTAGTATCAGTTTTATGGTATACATAATAGCATACTGATTGCCAATTAAATAATGTTAGTCAATGAATAGTAAGATCAAATCAAAACATCACCACCGTGCTCAACCCAGTTTAAGCATAAGCTTACTCTCTGTATCCATGTTTCCACTGTCATTGTGTTAGTTCCTAGCAGGATTCTGTTAGTCCTTGTTCATATGTTTGAAAATCATTTTTCTTTGATATTTTTCAGATGATGTAGCTGTTGTTGTTAGAACAAGTCTGTCTGTGTAGCAGGATCTACTATGTATTTCTTATATTATGTATGTGACCATGGTCATACCTTAGATAATAATCAGCAGTATCATACACTTGTGAAGGTGCAGTCATCAGCTTTTATGTTTTATGAGGTCATGACTTCATAGATGTTCAGAAGTAGCCACATGAAAACTGTTTTTGTGATTATATTAAAATAATCAGTCTACTGGCCACTGTCAGAGGATGTAAAGTGGAATATTAAGCTGTCTATGGAAAGTGTCTGAATAAAAAAATGACTTTCTGGATTATAAACTGCCCTGTGCTTAGGAAACTGGGAATTCTGTTGTGTTTGCAAAGAGGTATGCAGTCATGTAGGATCTCAATAAAATTTTTAATTAAGGTCAAAAATGAAAGTATGGTTCTCAGACACTTTTTTTCAGAAATCACTTTTTTTTATATATTTCGAGCAAAATGTAATTTGATCAGGGAAAGGCATGATAATAACAGAATTATTATTACATTGTTTTGCTTAACAGGTAAAAGCACTACATAAAAATTGTATTATTTTTTCATCTTGAAAGATGAAAATCAAAATAAAACATTTTTATGCCAGTGGGGGGGGGGGTTAAAATTGACGGGGGAGTTGCCTGAGAGCCATACCTTTTTCTTTGGCCTAACAGCTAAAACTGTAAAAAAAGAAAAGCAAGCAACATTGCTCAGTTTCCATGTGGTTTAGTTTTCAATTTGACTCCAAGCATGGGGGGCTCTCATGTGGTCATAATGACCTAATTTTTTTTTTCATTATAATATAGACAATGATCTTTACTTTTTAGAAAATGCTTTGTGCTTTACCTGGTACAGAAGTATGTCATAGAATAAGAATGATTTTAACACTATGACTTCATATTGCTGAATATATTTGAACCATGTTGTTTTTGTATTGGACTTCAGCTAGATTTACTCAATCAGCTATATCCCAGATGATGTACATATCATATAACATTTATATTAAATGATGCCACAAAGCCTTGGGAAGGACTCCATCATATGGAGTCTTGACATTTTATTGCCAATTCCGTTTGTTAACTGATAAAGCTTCCTTTACTGTTGCCTGGTGATGATATTAAATTACTCAATCCAGTAGATGTTAATTTATGTAGTAGAAGTACAAATCTCATGATGGACTGGACATGTCTTTATGCCAGTTTGCTTAATATTATATAATGTATCTTGCACTTTTCAATGCGAAGGAACATTGTCATAAATCAAATAAAGTTTACCAATTTAATCTACTTTTCTTTCAGTTTCTTGAAAAGGTCAGCAGCATCAAGGATGAGAAACTCAGAGAAGAAGTTGCTCGTCGGGAGCGAGATTCTCCCCATGCTGTCAGACATCCCAAGACCAAAATCATTATTTCATCAGCCAGATCTGGACGTACATAGCCATGCCTGAATTTTAACTCCTATCAGTAAATCTTGTCCTTAAACAGTTAAACACACTGACCTATATTCATTGTTGATACATTCGATCAGATTCAGAGGTACAAGTCCTTTTAGTCTTTCTTTATAAAAAGTTTTTTTTTTCACTAAAGACAACTGCATTATCTCAGTCAGGGCAGGAATACAGTTTTAGATACAATAAAATGTTATAATGATAAGATCATGCAGTTATTTTTGCAAATTATTGTCTGTCTAGGAAATAATACCCCCATGGTAATTGTTTAGCATGTGATAATACGGGAGCTGCCAAAGTTATATTAGATTTCAGTCATTTTATTTGGTGCAAATACATTACAGCACATTTTGGACTGATGTGTGATTTACTGGCAGATAAAGTATTTTTTTTTCTAAACTTTTACCATATTGCCGGGTATTACAAATGTATAAAAAGTGATAAGACTGGTCAGTTGTCAAATAATTAATAAATTTAAGTAGTATGGCAAGCAGCCACAAGCAAAAATATATAGGTCTCTTGACAATATGATCCTGGAATATTTTTTAATTATTTTAATATTTAGTTGCTATCCAGTATTTTGGTAACAATACTGACTGTTGTGATGAAGAAAATTCATATTTTTAAAGAATATGAAAGTAAACCTCAACAGTAACACATATATTCATGTGAAGAACACAATGGTATCTTATGATACCCATAATATCAGGAAACGTGCATTCTGATTGGTCCTTCATGCATGAACTATGATTTTACGTGGTTTTCACTTGTATCTGTGATATTAGAATTATTTTGCATGGTATGTGATTACACCATTCAAATATGCAAATATGTCTGTTTGATATAATATTTATGTTTTGGTATATACAAAATAAAGCTGATATACACTTTGTTGTTTTTATACAGCTTTCCCGTTTTAAAAGGCCTGTAATAAATCACTTTTTATCAGGAACGCATGTATGGCCACGTGCATACTCCCTACCCTGTGGTGCAGGTGGATTGCATGAAGGATGAATGTGTTAGCTTTAGTTTTTAAACATACTCCAGTAAAAAGTAAACATAAAACCTAATCGTTCCTATTCCCCGTTCCCCGTTACCATCCAAATGTTCAGGTGACCATTTGCATTAATCTCGGGGGCGGATCCAGGATTTAGGAAAAGGGGGTCCAACCCAGGAGGACTAATGAAAATCCTAAAAAAAAGATCACGTCTGGAAAAGGGGGGGGTCCAGGCCGCAAAATTACGTCTAAAACCCCTTAAAAAAAGGTTGCTTCGGGTGAAAAAGGGGGGGGGGGTCCGGACCCCCCCCCCCCTCCCCGGATCCGCTTCTGCATCTAATAAAAATCCAAAAGGAAAAAATGTGTGTGTTTCACTGCAACAATGACTCGTATATTTTTATGTCAGTATTCTATATCATCTTCAACTATAATCTAATGAGTTTTTAGCTCCACTTACTATAAGTGATCTGAACTATGGTTATGATCCGTCTCACTGTCCGCCTTTCCGTTAGACTGGCACGTTTTGAAACCGTCAGACCTACGAATCCAAAATTGGACATACAGTAAGATATCCCTACGTATTCCAACCAAACCAAAAACTTAATTTTCCATTGAAAACCTATTGTTACACTTCAGGACTGCCTTATATTAAAACCATTTGTCTGTTTTTGTTCATATAGAGCATAAATATTCTTAAATATATTTACTATGTACGTGCTAGAAATCAGGTCAATATTGCCTGATTTGTGAAAGTTATCGACCGGAATATTAGGTACCTTCTCAAAACAGCAAGAAATATAGTTTGACACTTATCATGGTAACTGCTGAAGCTAGAGACTTTTTCAAGGATATAACTTAATTTAATCAAAAATAAAGATTTATTGTATACCAGAAATTAGATAAGAATTTTGTTATTTTAAAAGTTATTAGCATACATGTAAAATCACTGATTACCTGATTAGTAATCAGTTACTTTGGGATCACCCCTTGCCCCCTGCTGTCACAGGTGAACAGTTATTCTCATGTCATCCCAACACAGCAATAAACACAAGTGTAACGCAATAATTGTTTTTGTTTGGACTGATTTCCATTACTCTAAAGCTGTTACGACTCCAATGTGCAAAACTTTTCTTGAAATAGTGGTAATATGTCATTTTTAAAGAAAATTTCAATTAAATATTTTAACAAATGAATGAGGCGTTACTGTGACGATTTTCAGTTGTTTTTATTATTTAAGATCTAAATTCAACTAAACAGAAACCTTGATCCAGTGGTTACATCCGGAAAGATAAGTTTGATTAATGGAAGCATCGAACCTGGCTGTGTGCCCTAGCTAAACTCCAAACCTACTGTACCGGGATCGGGGTTTGTCCGAGCTGCTCTGGTTGTTAGGCTATTCATTGCACCAGGTTTGTCCTGGAAACATCGATCTTACTAGATTTTGGTTTGTCCTTTGACATGTATAAAACATTTGAAATGCTTGAGGTTATACCATCCCGGATATCAAAGTTTTTGTTAAATGTAGAATTCCGATTCAGTTTATTTAAATTTTAATACACGTCTCACAGTTTTGCCTTATAAAGTTCCATGTTAACGTGAATGGTTCATGTAGCGCAAACAAAGCCAGAAATGTCTACATGTAGAAATCATTCATGTAGACTTCCTTATATCTTTAAATGTGCCAGAACAGATTTTTAAACACCTAGTTCTCCTTGCTAGAAGACAGACAGGAATCTGGGACTTTCACCGGAAGAGTAGTTGTCCCGTTAACCGACCTCTCTCCTGCACTTAACAGATCCAGGTGACCGTTTTCTCTGGAAACCCGCACCAGGACAAACGCTGCAAATGCCAAAGTGACCGCCGTGAATAATTGCAATGAACAAACTCTATCCACGACCTCAATTTTCATCTCCTACGAACAGGAAAATTATCAGATGATTTATATAAAACTACTAGGACAATGTTATACTTGTTCCATGTTACCACCGTAAACCTCAGATACTTTTTTTTATTTGATTGTATATATACTATTTACGCTAAACCATAGTACTTACATGGATTGGCCTCACAGAGAAGCAGTCCGTCTGGGCCAACAATGAAACTTGATACGATCTGTCCAGTATATCCTACTTTCACCGTCTTTGAAAAAGACTAAAACAAAGTACAACATGCATTACTTACTTAATGTACCAGCTGTGTCTATAGACTTTTGATAAGCTTATCGTTGTGCTGTACGTATGGCATTTTTGCCCAAGTTCAAGGTTCCATGTTAACGGTCAATCTATTATTATATATTAAAATACAAGGTTTGAAATAATTTATTCACTGGTTGCCAAGGGATGCAAGTAATTTACAAAAGTCGTGCATGTATTATAATCTGTTTTAAATCGTAGCATTCTAAATGTGTTATATTCCCACCTTATTTATTTTACTAACAATTAAATTTACAAGTGCGTACATTTTGATTATGCGCTTCATATGGTCACTTGAGATTATTTTATAGGACTGCATACACAAGTTCAGTCTTGGTTTAGAAAACAAAATGCCCACTTGATTTTATTTCTTTGTTACCAAATATCCACCACTTTCACAACTGAGCGCTTCAGATTATCAACGAGAATCTGTTTGTGTATATATAGGTGTGTATGTAAGAGAGTGTTCCTTACTGTGGTCACTAGGACCGCCTTATACTCGCCCCAAGTCAAGCACGCGTACAGTCTTCCGTCTTTACCTGTCACTTTAACGGCACGGAGGGTGAATGGCCCCGTAATGACGTCAAACCATGTGAAATGTTGAACCCAGCCTGTAAACAAGTGGAGGAGTAGTCTCAATATAAAAATATCATACCTCTATCCGAGAAACCGATTACCTGTTTGCTTACTACTTATGCCTCAACAATAGGATCTTCGGGTATTAACGGCATTGACAAAAGTTTACGTAAACGTTACAGTAAACCACTCAATGTTGTTATTTACATGCACGATTCTGTTGTAATCAACTGTATCAACTAAAAGCGTTACTATGCTGTTATTAAACAAAAAAAAATGGAAATGGCCTTATTCTAGCCTTCTCATAATACGAAAAAAAAAATGTTAAAATGGGAAATTTTAGTAGAACCACTTACCGAGAAAGAACCGAAAAAAAATTCTTTCTGCTTTATTGGATATATTACTAGACTTGTCTAGACATCACCATGAATGTTACTCCTGATATTTTTTATAACTTTTTTTTATACTGAAATCTGTATACGATTTCGGAGGCCCTCATTTGATTTCACTTGGGGAAAAGAAAAACACTTTATTGTACACACACGCACTCATTTGAACTATGCGTCGTCTTAAACCCTGTATCCCTGCCTATTCTGTGTAATTATTACCTTTGTCTGCTGGAATGCAAGTCTGTATTCTGTTACTTCCGGGTTGGCTCTTGGCCTCCGTGAAACAGTCGGCAGAAAACCCGCAGCTCGGATCAGCCGACATGAAGATATTTAATCCGTCAGTGCATAAGTACTTCCCTGGATTTAAACACACTGATTAAAGCAAATGAAACATTGTTTTCATGAAAGAGAGGACAAATAAGAGAATAATTATTACTGTGACAGTCAGACGAAGTTCCTTCTTTTTGGCTACCATGGGGGTACATTGTATTTTAACTTGTTAACCCTGTATATACAGAATATGCGACGGCGCGAAATGTCCGAAAGGGAAGGTTTGTTGAGCCCCCCCTACCCCCCCCCCCCCCCCCCAGGATGTGGAAAATTAAAAAAAAATCATAGTATATTCTTATTTCAAATTTTGTCCTAGATGTCAAACAATGCATAACTAGATCTGCTGTTTTATTTATTTTGCTATGTATTTTATGTTCATACCTGCTGCCTTAAACTGTAATCGGGTCGAGGACTTCGTGATGGTCCACGTCGTGCCTGGATTCTAATGAATAACAATATATATATATAATTGGTATAAAAGCAAGGAACGCTCATGCTAAATTTCAAACCTACCTAAATACACGGGAGACCCCATGGAATGTTTGCTTTTGTTTAGGTATGAAGGAGAGTAATCCTGCATATCTTAATTTATTTTCGAGTAATTTTTCCATCACAAATTTGTTTGTTGTTCCTGATAAAGTAATTATGGTAATATTTTTTAACTATGATCCCACCTGTATGGCTAGCTTTCAAAATTGTATACCTCCCACTTCTCTATTTCTTCCTGTTTTTACTTGTACTATAGTTACTTAAGGTCGATATACGTACGGAAGGAAGAAAAATGAAAGGGAACAAAAGGTCGTTTATCGTAAACAATATTACGAATGGTTAAATTATGTACATGTTAATGTCTTTGATATTTAACATTTTAATTGCTTATAACTGTTTCAGTAACATTTCTATCTGCTTATTCTCTTTCTTGCAGGTTTATAGTTTATATATACACATTGCTAATTGTCCGTCGGTACGTATGACGTATCATATGTTTTACCTGCAAGGTCACGTTTCCAAGGTCAGTGACATGTAGAGGTAGACCGAGAGTAAGGCTCCTCACTTTGGACATAGTTGACGTAAAATTGAATCTGTCTGTAACAGAAAAATGAATTACACAAATATTTATTAATTAAAGACTAATCTGTACCAAGGTTTATTATATCATATTGTTTCTCACACCTCCTGCAGGAGATCTCCACTTCATAACTTTCAACGTTGGGTTTAATTAATATTATAGTATCAACACTATTAAACGAGATTCATGTGTTTTACATTCATAATTCTGCTTACACCTTAAGATTTTTACACGTTTAGATTTAAGAAGGTTACTTGGTGACAAAATTTTCATCAAGTTTTATTTATCTAAAACTAGCGACATAGTTGGAAGAGTATGAATTATCATTAAGGTGAGGCCCAAGTTAGTCATGACTTTTAGTCAAATTATGGTCTGCTTACATCCGAACACGGATGACGGCAAGAGAAGGGTGCAACTGATTAATTCTCACACTAGGAAATATATCAGTTATAACATTATACATCCTTATGTATATCGACAGATAGATAATTTTTTCTCGGGGATAGCAGAGGGCAAAATAATTGGCAAAACTCACTTAATTAGTGGCTTATTAGTTCCTATCTAGGAGACAGCCAAGACAAGGCTAAAATGTCAGTTAATATTCCATCTGTGTATCGACAAATACTTTCATACTTCCCATCAACGTTATACAAAGAAACGTCTCGTTATAGAAAACAAGTCTAACACGGAGTGAATGGGAGACACAGCCGTGAGCAACAAAAAAAGTTTGCCCCCATGGTAAATTCCGATCGATACAAAACAAACATCTCAGCTGTTGTGCGTATTTTGCGGTTGCGCCCTCTAACTGAAGCAGTGTTATTAAACGGCAGGATGTAAAAAAATAGAAAAAAATATTTGTTTCTCATTAAGATATTTGTGTTTCACCCCTCGATTTGGTTTTTACTGCCACTCAGGTGTTTGTCATAAGAGATTTTCTATCGCAAGAGGCGCCAAACTACTCCTGAATTATTTGAAAGGGCAATATCATTCTAAGTTTGAATATGAATACATTGTGATTCACGACACCATCGCCCGGGATGACGAGTCCTTCCCATCCCCGGATCGACCAATCCCATCCAACCCTTAAAAATAAAGAAAATTTGAATATATATATATGTGTGTGTGTGTGTGTGTGTGTGTGTTTCGAACTCGTTTCCGTCGAATAATTATGATGGGACAATGTTGACATCATGAACTCGAAATTCCGGCATAACTTTAGCTAAATCAGTATCTGGCAACAACCACATGTACGAAGTATTTGTTCAAACGTCCCTGTCATTTGGATTTCAGCACCAAAGATTTTTTTTTTTTGGTATATACAATAATATAATAAAATTCTCAATGACACTGTGCAAATATCAAAGTAAAAATGAAAGTAACAGAATAGGGCTACCCACTGGGATAAGAATAAATTGTTAGGAATATCAATGAAAAGTAGAGCTTTCTAAAACTATATGTAAAGAAATATTAGCAAGTTACAAATGAGCGAAAGATGCTCACGTTTTGGCCAGTCGTAATACGGGTTGAATCCCACTGGGACGACGTCCATGTGGACGCCAGAGCTGGACGCTGTCATGATGGTCTGCAGGCGGTCATCGCACAGGAAACAGGAGAAAGTCACGGGCAACAGAGCAGCCACTATTTATCAATCATTCAGTAGATCGATTGATTTATGAAGTAATTAACCATAAAGTCTATCAGTTTACTCACTAAGAAGACAATCACCCACCTATTCGACATGTTACTGATATAATAAATTAATCATTCAAATGATCATTCCTTCACTCAAGAACAAATTTACTTTTTCTTATGGACAGAAAAAGATAATCAATCCAATAATTAATTTGTCAAATAATTA
The DNA here is from genome assembly GCA_026874595.1 of Sipunculus nudus. Taxonomy (NCBI): domain Eukaryota; kingdom Metazoa; phylum Annelida; class Sipuncula; order Golfingiida; family Sipunculidae; genus Sipunculus; species Sipunculus nudus. The sequence goes on from CM049315.1 coordinate 32,520,353, forward strand.
ATCAGGCACCAGCCTTTTCAATCAATTTATTGCACATACACACACACACACATAAATATATATATACAGTTTAGAACTCGTTCCCCGATAATAATGTGTTGAAACAATAAACTCGAAATTATTGTATACGTACGCTTAATCAATACCTGGCAACAACCCCGGTTTCTTATGAACCAGTAAAAATCAATTATCCAATAATTAATTAATCAAATAATCAACCAAGGTTTATATATATAAACCTGGTGGGTTGATTTTATGATTAATTTATTATATATATATATATATATATATATATATATATATATATATATATAGTTGTTTTGAACTGATCTTGTCGAATGATCAACCAATCAATCACTGAAAGAATGGAGGTTCTTAGTTCATGAAAGTTAAAGAAAACGTATTTGGTTCAACTTTATGGAAATCAGGTGTTGGACGATGTATATATATATATGTATATGTGTGCAATTAAAAAAATCCAGCACAAAGAATCAATATAAATTTCACGATTTACACACAAAAAAAATCACCAACCTGCTTAAAACTTCCAGAACACGGATTTTTATATTAGTATTAAGTGTTTTACATAATTTTTCTTGCCAACATACCTGGATTATCCCTTAAGCAAACGACGAGAATAAATAAGCCATACCCGCCAGGTAATGGTATACCTTCATCATATTATTATCTAGTAAGTCGTTAGTGAGCGATTCGTATATTTATTATAAATCCAACGAAAGGAAATAACTGAATAACACTTACTCATGCTTGAAGCAGACAACCTTCTTCATGAATGCGATGGTTAAAGTGCAGATACCGTGTTGCTCATTTTTAGAGTAAATCCCGAGGGCATTATGTGGTTTGGCCCCCAGGTGAATACACAGTGCTTTTATATACCGTTGCTCTTTGCAAACATGGGCAATCATCCCGCCCGTGTTTGAGTCGAGAAAAAACACATGTTTGAACGTACCGCTGTGAGGGTTTGAGTGCAGTGTTATATCGGTACAATATTTTCAGAAAGAAATCACTACATTTATTTAACAGATTATAGTTCACCGTCAACATATGTTTATGTAAAAAAATTGTAATTGTGATTCAGGTGAGTAGGCTATTTATCGCAATGAATATAAACTCTTACATATAATGTCTTGGTGCAGGAAAATAAAAGAAAGTTAAGGGGCGCATTAATCTGTGGGGGCTTGAGAATGTGCAACAGGCTAGTAGGAACTATTTGTAAATAGGGTTTGGGTATCGCCTACAAATTTTTTTTACAATATATTGCGATATGTGGTAGCGTACTGCAATACATATTGCGATATTTTCTTTGTATTAATTTAGAGGAAATAAGTATATATATATAATATATATATATAATATATATTAAAGTATCATTTTGCCTTACAATTGCAATAACACTGAGCAACATGGCAATTACATTGTGCAACTTGACAGTTAGGGAATTCTGGACTGTGATTTAGCACGGGGAGGGATTGGTGTTCAGAATCACAGTCATGTACCAACTCGCAGGGCTGCCGATTTTTTTTTTTTAAATAATACTGTTAACTCACACTTGTTCTTCCTGCAGCTATCATAAGATTTGAGAAGAGGATGTTAATGAATAGTAACGTTTTGTGACCGTGTTAAGCTCTTCTTTCTATTTGTTGTATGGAAATATATCTCGTTAAGTCATAGAGCATCCATAAAAAATGTTCCTGGGATGGACCTTTGATCTGTGGTTTATCAAACCTACTGGAACATTTCGAACTATTTGTTTAAAGACACGGCAGCGGCTTTCACTTTAAGCTTGTCATTAATCCCAGCCTATTAAGCCCATGTCTAAATTTGTAACAGAAATATTTTAATTTAAAAACTCAGTTTTAGACATGTTTAATAAAATATTGAAATTTTTAAACTGTATCGCGATACGCAATATGCAAACCACCGTATCGCGATATACCGATGTATCGGTAATATCGCGCAGCGCTATTTGTAAACGTGGTTCTGTGATCATACTTTAAATTGTTATTTGTATAGACCACATAAATCAATAATTGTTCAAATGATGACACAACATGTTTTCGAATGTACCCTTGAAACTGTAAAAAGCTCTATTTTTTATTCAAATAAGAATGTTTCACTATACTCCATTTTGGGCCTTTTTAAGTTTATCTTCACTGTTTCTTTAAAAAAAATTGCATTGATTATCGGAAGTAAGTCGTATTCGTTTAAAAATAAAATCTGATTTTTATATCACCTAGAGTTATCAAATGACACAAAAATGCATGCAAAGTCCATCTAAAAATCAGTTTTATTGACAACTTGATATTATTAGTATAAATATGGGGTACAGACATTACCCATGCCGTGTTGTCCCTGCCATCATAATGATACAGATTTAAACTGGTGACGCCGAGATCAAACTGGTAATATATTTATACAGTTTAAAGGATATATGAAATAACAAAAAAAAATTTCTCCTCATGGTAAATGTTTTCAGACTGATCGTTAGGAGGAACTCTATATAGGTTCAAAGGCTCCCGTGTGACGTGTGGTCACATTCAAGGAAACCCTTCACTCACCACATCCAAAAACGCATAAAAGATTAATGTACGGCAGACAGTTTCGTACCTGTTCTTTACCGACGGACCGGGTCTTTATATTGAGTGGTATATCATCTTACTCACAAATAAACCACTGCATGGGGTAACTGTAATAATAACATCATTATCATACTGATCATCAAAGAAACATAAATTATCTTGTCACGAAGAGCCTTCCGAATATCAACGCACTGCTTTCTAGTTTGGCAAGTGATAAGACTTTGAGATGACTTCCTTCCTAATTGCCTTATACATGGCTTTCTATGTGAGGGAAACTCTGACGAGTCCAGAATTTTTAAAAAAGCTTCAATTCAAGCCAACTCTAATTATACATCAAGCTTTCTAGTATAAGATTACGTTTGGTTTATCCTCCATGACTAACGTTGGGTGTAATCGAACACCAGCTGCTATAAATACACTTTAATCAGCCCTTTAATAGCCGATCGTCACAGCAGCATTTTATTGTAGAAACCGTGCATATCTTCCATTTATTAACTTGATTCTTAGTATCATGATTTATGTGAATTAATGGTTTACTGTACACACTTTCTATCTTAACATTTCTACTCAGTAACGGATCCTGGTAGGTGACCATAGGCGCTTTGACATTTGACACAATGTATTCGCCGGATGAGCGATGTTACAAGCATCACTGGGTCCTCCTATCCAACCGGTCTTCCCACTATCAAAATTTGGTTATCTTTGTTTGCTGTTCGTCCGAATTATGCATTAATCACCTCAAAATCAGGCTAAAACCACTTTTCGGTCCTTCTGCTTGTCGGTTTTCACTTCAGCTCACCTTGAGCGGTAATTTTCTGCCCCGGCCCCTTCCGAAACTGAAGAATATTTTTAACAATTTCCAAGCACGGACAAAGCCCCACCCCCTTCTAGTATCCTAGTTCGGCATTAAAGTTTAGGGTAATGTAACAGTAGAACTTCATGTAAAACATTCTTTTAACCAGAAAACAGGGATTTATAGGGTAATGCATGTTTTTATACAGTTATAACAGACTTACAATACGTGAAAATGCTACTCCTAGATAAACTCAAACCAGCAGAGTCACAGCAGGTCTTATTTAGGTTCCAGATTAAGAAAATGACATTTATTTTTATCAGAGTAAGCAACAAGTACACAAACACAAAATGACCAAATGAATTGTTGGTTCAAGGGAGGGAATTAATCAGAACTTAGGACAGCGACAAAGGCCCGATTGGTGAAATGAGCTTGAATGCCATATCCGACCTTTATATAGCAAACACAGTTGCACCAGAATGCTTCTACTGAAGTTTACGTTTTTTTAAATATATATATGTTATTCTTAATTCCCAATGTTGCCGTGAGGTGGTAGGCTCAGTCAATATGAGAAGGCGCCAAATGAAAAATCTCGACTTTGCAGCTTGATCTTTTCCGCTCCGCTAATATCCGTCAAGCGTTTACAAGGCAGAGACACCAAAACAGTTCACAGATATTTTTTTGCATTTATATTACATTTTTACGAAGACCATATCATCCCCCCAAAAGTGGTGTGAATCAGACATACTCAGACACATTTAAGTAAATATAATCCACCAAAAACGTTGAAACTAACTCGGGTGACTTCGGAGAACAGAGCTCTATGCAGACCTGAGGGTAAAGTGGAGAACAGAGCTCTATGCAGCCCTGAGGGTAAAGTGGAGAACAGAGCTCTATGCAGCCCTGAGGGTAATGTGGAATTTCACAAGGTGGTCTCAAAGCCTTTTCATGAGATCGGTCATTTAGATGTAGGAACCGCTTTGAAAGTTTATATTTAATCAGTTTATGTCCAGTTGACTGGTTGGGAAGGATTAAGAAGTATGCGTACACTTATTGTCCGAAGTATCTAGACTGAAATTAAACCAACGAGTGGATCAGAATTAATATCGATAACAAATATGTCTGAGTTTAAGCACCCGTTATGTTTCTCAAACAAAGATTTTGTTGGTGATGATAGTCAGATAACACGTGTAATTGGATTGACGAGTGTCATTTTATGCAGGTTATTATAGCCATATATCACAAGACTTGTTGATATTATCACGAGTGTCATTACATGTTGGTATGTATAGCCACATATCACAAGACGTGTCATTATTATCAGGAGTTTCAGCACATATGGGAAATTAAAGCCACATAGCATGTTTCATTGTAATTACTAAAGTGTCCTTTTTATACAGCATACAAGAAAGAGCCTGTCCTCAGGCGGGTACTTGTGCGGGCATCCTAACCTGCCCTCGGACAGGTCATAATGTGTAGGCCTACATGAGCGGATCCAAAAATCCGTGAACAGGGGGCGCTAATACTAGGCTAGGGGTCCATGGGTATTAAGAGAACATTTAATAAATTGTGCATGTAATTCTTTACGTTATATATTTTCAGCCTATGGAAAATAGGCTGCTGTAATGTCCAAAAGACCGCCTCTCTCAGTGTAGTAATATTTGTAATCTATAATAAAAATGGAGCAAATCACAGAGCTGTTCATTAATATCCACAATTTTCTAATTAGAAAATAGTAAACTGTGGATAACTGAATAATCTTACTGCTAGAGGATGAAAAGAAATATGATAAAAATTACGAATAAAGAATAACTTGGAAAATAAATAGATAAAATGTGAGATGTTACATCCTAATCAAGATGGCGCGTTAAGCAAACTGAAAATAGAAGCCCTGTCATACCCTAAGTCAATTTATTAACATTGCTGAACAACATGGTACAGTACAATATTCATTGTTGCAAAATATAATGACCTAATTACAAAATATTACTAACATATGTCTAAGCTGCATGTTAACAATCATGCAACTGCTTGTTGCTTCCAAACCTAGACACTTTTACATATCATGGCTATACCTAAGACTCAGTGAATATAATTTACAGCATCAGGCTCTATAGGCTACAAGCATTTTGCTTTATGAGGCTTCCCTTCGTGCATTCAAGAGCCCTAGCTGTGCCATAGGACAACACCTCGACTGTAACCAGTTCAAAATGGATGACAGAAATGTTCACCCGCTGCTTTATCAAATTTAACATTCGTGGTCTGCCTCCTTTAATATGACAGCATGTCCCATCAACAAAGATAAAATTTCTTGAATATGCTTCACAGGCGCGTTAAATGATCGTTATAGGGCACTGATTGCCAGCTGAGGATATACTGTAATAGTGATGACCCAAGTTGTAGCACATGGGAAGCATGCAAAGCGTTGCCCACCTCGATTCACACACTACCTCTATAACGTACCTGGTCTAGAGAACAGCAGAAACGCGTAGTCCTTTCCAACCGCGTGTGACAGTTTCATGCATATATCAGTAAGCTTCTATTATATAATTTGCGTAATTTTAATACTAATTCATACATGGACCTGTTTGATAATAACTTATACTTTTAGATTGACATCTGTATTTTATTTGTTGAGGAGACTTATTAGGCTTCAAGTAATAAAGGTATACGTACAGTAAAAGTCAAGCAAACAGTCCCTACCATGGCCCCGAAATGAAGCGGCGTTTACCTGCTCTAAATTGTGAGAAAAGTGTGAATGTGTCACCTGCATACACAGATCGATGCCTTATGCTCCGTTTGATTCCTTTTTTCATCAAACTTTATACAGCAGGCGGTACATGTAGGCCTAGCTTTCGACTCGATGAGAGAACTTTATGCATTTTACACTTTTTGTCACTAGTCACTGTGATGCGCATGCGCAAATCAATGTACTGTGCTCCTTTTGCATTGAACTCCCTTCAAACATTATTGCAGGCTGTGCCGATAGTTTCAACAAAATGCGAGGTGTTGATTCACTGAACAATCCTCTATCAGCAGTAACTGGCTACCATCGACACTGTTTGACAGGTGATGCAAGAAACTACCAAACCTCATGTAGATCTATGTGTATGAAATAATCGGGACAGTGATTGCACATTATTTAGAAGGGTGACTAAGTTTCGAGATTCAGTATTATGAAATTTGAACTCTGATTACTTGTCCTCTTTATTTCTTTATCATAGCAGTGTCACATTAAAAGGTTACTTCCAGTCTGTAAACACGGGGCCATACAGGTAATTTTGACAATGAGCATGAGCAGAGAGAATCAGGAAACCAAAGTAACAATAGATTCGCTTTCTGTGTCAATTTTTTCTGACTGAATACAGCAAATAAAAGTACAGGAAGTACGCTTTCTGAGAAATGTCATAACAAGTCTACATCCGTATAATAAAAGGCTAATGACGTCAAAATATCACGTGACGAGTTAAACGAGTTAAAGTCTTTGGTAGCACGGTGAACCAATATGTGAAATATTTATTGATTCAATACTTAAATTCCATTGAGATATGAATAAGTAAGACTTTTGAGGAGTGACTAGTGGTGTGTTATGTGTAATACTACGTTATGTCTATTTCAGTTGTCATGACAACAAAATGGAAGAAACAGGATTGCACTAATAAAGGGTTTAGCTTGAAGGCCCTGTAGAGAGGATCATCTATTCCTTGATAGCCTCACAAGATCAACATCTTCATATAATAAAACGGGACTTTAAAAATAGCTAAAAAGCCAATTTCATTCCCACAATTTTAATATTCTTGATATACGGTTATATAAATAACATAGTAAATCTTAAAATTTGACACTGTTATTCTGCACGACTCTCTCTCCAATATATGGATAAAGGTCCTGACAAGTCTATAGGGGCTCTAAAATAAGCCAAATTTTCTACAGGACAATGAGGACGGAGAGGAGAGATTTCACTGAACCCCATAGATTTAATGACTAGAATACTGACAGGTCAGTTAGGGCCCCGCAAATATAAGGGTTTTAGAGAAAGACAGATGTGGTACATGGGGAATACATGGAAGGAATAAAAGAGAATACAAGTATATTCACATGGTCTGTAACCATGATACATATGGAACTGTGAAGGTAAAAAACAAATAAAAAATGTCGAAAGCATAGCAATACCAAGAGTTGAAGAAAGGTAAAGACATATTTCTTGTGTAAATTCAATCTCACAAATAGACCCTCAGTGGTGCTCGTGTTACTTGCGTGCAACAAGAGGGCTTGTTTGTATCTACAGAATTTGACTTTCGAAGATGGTCAGATAGAAGTTCAATTATCGAATGATTGTGTGGTTCTGTGTGTATGGTTGATCTTATAGGTTAATAGTTTAGTCACAGATGCCCCCTGTGTCCGTGACCTTTAACCTTGTGACCCAAAAATTGACTAAGACGTTCCCGTATTGGCAAGTGAGCTATATGCGGAAAGAGGAAGGTTTTAAATGAAAAGTTTGATTTAAAATGCGTGCACAATCTTTTTTTTAAGAAGGAGGTCCGGTGACTTTGACCTCATAACCTAAAAATCAGTAGGATTCTTGTCTTAGTGGTGGGTCATATATAAGTGAAGTTTGAAATCCATATGTCAATCCAAACGGGAGTTACCTTCAGGAAACTAGTTTGTCAGCAGTTGCCTTCTGTGACCTTAACCTTCAACCTTGTTACCCCAAAATTTACGTAGACTTTCCCCTATTGGTGGCGAGCCATATGTAGAAGGTGGAAAGATTGGGATGAAAATTTGATTTAAAATGCATGAACAATATTTTTAAAGAAGTGGTTCCTGTAACCTTGGCCTCTGACCTAATGACCCCATAATCAATAAGATTCTTGCGTTAGTGGTCGGTTAATTCAAACTGGAGTTATTATTCGGAAACGAATATGTTGACTGACGGACGGACAGTCGGACGGACAAACAGACGGACAGACAGACGGACGGACTGGGTGATTACCATAGAGCACCTGCTTATTCAAGCGGGGCCCTAAAAATCTCTTATTCATTTATTTGTTCGAAGAAGGTTAACATTTTCGCTGTTACAGGTGAAACTCGACATGCAGCGATTTTATGTGTATGAGAGTAGTAATGGTGTGTATTACTGGGTTGATTAAAATAACTGGCTCCTGTGGATAACAGCACTGTTAAAAAAACATAATATACATTTTCATTCTTTTAATAACTTCCTTAATTAGTAACTTTATACACGCTATTCTATGTGAAGGAAACTCTGACGATCAGTAACTATAGGGCTACAGCTCAAGACGGCAGCAATTATATCCTACTCTTGACGAACACGCAACTGCTTGGTACACTTTAATTGGGCCATTAATTGCGGTTTTGTTTTGTATGAAGAGATCATACCACCTGGTGTTTATGGTTTAATGTACATTTCATATAAATGTAATGGACAGCTTAAAATTCTCTAGGGTAATTTTATAGCTAAATCTTTGTCAACATGTCTTTCAAAAAGAAAGAATAGTGGAGAAAGTTTTGGGTTTTTTTTTTTTTTTTTTTTTATCGGATCTGGACAGACAGACAAAATGTGAATATGCCAGTCATGCTGCGTTTATGCGGTATGCGTTAAAAGATATTTTTTGCTCTAGTTATTTAACCATTTACTTCGCGCGGTATAGCCACCATGAGATCCGGTTGCCATGTATTTGACCTCGGAATACAGCGTGATATAAAACGGGTTTTGACATTAACACTCCCATGCCGTGTATTTTGCCGCCCGACAAGTAGATTCCTGCATTCCGCATACCACGTTTTGCCGCCGCAATCCACACATCGCATACCGCGAACAAAGTTAACGCAGCTAAAGTCTCAAACCAGCAGTGGCACACTATGTATTCATAGCCTTCGTAGTGGCCTCCCGCCTCTTTCCGACCTAAGTTAATCTGAATAATAAACGATAAACGCTTAATACTGAAAAAAAAACACCGTAATTCTTTTTAAAACCCCCAAGGCCGACCTAAATTTCAAAGGTTTCTCCATCATGCATCTCCACACCGCGCATCGCATCCCTGATGCACCCCAGATTCGCTTTTTAACTACCCATATCTCAATTCGGATACTCATCCTTAGTAAAAGATAAAGAAAATACAAAAAAGCAAGCCAAAACCACATTTAAGAAATTTGTCACGTTGCCATGAGATGGCAGTTTCGACTGCCATGTTCGAAATTTTTGAATAAAATGGTTTGGCAAATACTTGAAAAATGATTTCACTTAAAACAATATTAAAATGTTGATAATAGAATTCCCATGGTAAAAGAGTGCGTTGCACTCGCGACACGAAAATAACCTAGTGTTTTGCAATTCACGACACGTAAAAGGTCGATGGGGACATCATATCTACCTGACCTACAAACGTATGAAAGTTGTTAACCGGCCGCGTCTGAAATGCCTGCTTTGTCCTACACGGCTTGTTGTTATTTTCCCAAAACCAAACTAACCCAGTTTGAAAATAACGAAATGTCCGTTCAAAATGGCAAAGGTTATGGTAAATGCTTATAATCTGTTTCCGTTTTTAGCATACAAGTTTCAAAGTCACGACAAACATGTTAGATACATGCTGTTCTAGCGGAGTTATATAAAATAAGACACCTTTGATAGGTATGTTTAATTCTCACTACAAGTCGAGAATGATCTTTTAAGAAATGGAAAGATTGAACCTGACAATGTGGATGTAATATAACTGTTTATTGGGCATAGCCGATTTTACAATTAAACGCTGCGTTAAGTTAATAAACATTTTCAAAACCACAGGGCACTTTGCTGTGCTTCATATGGAGCCCTCTAGCCTTGATCGACACAGTTACTCATTCTAAAGCATAAGGCGGAATACACATGCGCTATTATAGTTTCTGTTCTGATTCCGTTTCATTTATCATTAAAGAAGAGTATAAAATTATGCATCAGACCCTGCGGTCTGTGTACGGTTTTGGTTTAAAGCAAAGGTAACCTATCACACTTTTAATTATATATAATCATTATCAGGTGACTTTCAACAGCATGGCTTCGAAGTATATATATCAAGCAGGTATCGAAGCTCTGGTCGCTACAGAATATCAAGGTTTACTTTGCATTTGTATTGACATATTTAGTATTATGTACAAGTTCAAGCGGTATGACAGACTTAAATCAATACATTCAGTCCATGAGAAATACAGAACCTGCTTGAGCATAGTGAGGGTCTGTTGAAGTACAAACCTTATATTAATGTAAGGCGGTGTAAAAAATTCTCCGTGTTTGTTCTGCCCAAGGTGCCATATCAGAAATTTGACAGTCAAATGTGAACTGTCGATATGAACAATGTCATGCTTCATGTTGTCGGTTTTGAAGACTAGGATACACACTGTGTATTTCCGACCAACAGAAAGTTCCCTTTGCAAGCATATTCTTTTGGTTTTTTTCTTGCATTCGTGTAGCATTCACTGAGGAGCACATCCCCGCGGATACCAAATTGTGCATAAAGAAAAAAATTCTTTCTTCCCTTACGGCCATACATTTTTATGGTTTTGTTTTTCATTTAAATCTCTCGATACATTTTGTACCTACAGGAAACAATTAAATTGAGACTGTGACAATCAAAAGTGTATCTTGCCAGGACCTTCTATGAAGACTTCCGATAAATACTGTCCATGGAAATCCATCAGTTATTTAAAAAAATAACACTTAAAAAACAGGTTACAGAAATTTACACATTTGATATTGGCTAAATACAAGACTTCTGAAAGGCAATGGGAATTTAGAACGGTAGCTTTGGACTACAACTGACAGCAGGAAGCTCTCTTTATGATGAATATATCATGTATGGAAGGGTATAAGGTGGTCAGCTTATTAACAGAGATATAAAAACAAATCGACAAACACCTAAATATTAGCAACCTCTGCAGAGACCAGACATGGGAACGGAAAACAAAATTCTACGCTAACTTGACAACCAGTTGTAACATTTCCCTCTCATGACCACTAAGCTGCTGATCGATACATTGTGTGATGTTTCTCATGCGGAAGTTGTACATATATGGATATTGTTAAAATCACGCTTATATATCTTAGGACAACGTGAGACTGCCCGTTGTCGCTCCTTCTGTTCAGTTACAGAAACTACTTGTTCAGTTCCCCGAAAGCAATTAGTGCATGCAATAGACTCATCATGAAACGGAAAAACCGGAATTCAAATCCTAAACCCTTATTCTACTATTTTTTTACTACCAGAGGTAAAAAAGCACAGGCAGATGAAGAGTCGCTAACACCTTCAACAGAATAGAGAGACTTCCTCGACGATCTCCCCTTTAGATTCCCAGTAATAGCAATGGTTTGAAATTGGCCTGAAACGCAACCGAATGGACAAGGGTGAGAATCCCTGTCAGCCCAAAGAAAAAGAACATGAATCTGCCGGACTCAGAGAAACCTTTTAGTAGACATGATCTGTTAATTAAATAACACATTTCTAGACTTGGTTCGGGGTAAGTTCTGGCAGAACTAGACGACAACGAAGCTCCATGCAGGAGTGGTGACAAAGCCTAACTTCACACTGTTGTCTCTAAATGGTTTCCTGAGATTGACAAGTAAAATGAAGGTACCGTGCAGAAACTGCTCATCTGGATTTATTCATACCCAGTGGAACGAATAAGAGGGGTTAAAGGGGCCCATTCCGAAATATGATGTGTATTAAATATATATAAACTTCATTTATTTTACATGGATTGTACAACTAGTTAAAATATCTAATACGAGGCACTCTCCATGGCTCGCATAATGGCGCTCGGTAGTTGGTAAGGGTGAAACACCGGACGACCCGGAGATAACCATCGGCCTTGGACGGGCCACCACAACCAACCCTCATAGCGACACCTTCAATCGAATCCGGGTCGACAGCAGAGAAGGCCCAGCGTTTTACAACTCATACTGTGGTTTCTAAATGGTTTCCTGAGATTGACAAGTAAAATGAAGGTACCGTGCAGAAACTGCTCATCTGGATTTATTCATACCCAGTTGAACGATTAAGAGGGGTTAAGGGGCCCATTCCGAAATATGATGTGTATAAATTTATATAAACTTCATTTATTTTACATGGATTGTACAACTAGTTAAAATATCTAATACGAGGCACTCTCCATGGCTCGCATAATGGCGCTCGGTAGTTGGTAAGGGTGAAACACCGGACGACCCGGAGATAACCATCGGCCTTGGACGGGCAACTACAGCCCACTCTCATAGCCACACCTTCAATCGAACCCGGGTCGACAGCAGAGAAGGCCCAGCGTTTTACAACTCAGCTGTCCAGGCCCCTAAGTGAATAAATATAATGTCTTGAACTGTTCCCAAAAATAAGCCAAAATGCGCCGAACCCCTGTTCAACGGTTGTCCATTCTTTTTATAGCCTCGTGTTTATAACATGGGGGCGGCCTAAATGGTCCCGAAAGTAACGTAAACATCTTCCAAAACTTTATATGATAGCATATCAGACGAGCCATGGGTTTGCAAATTAAAAAAGACGGTAGTGCTTCATTTTAATATACTCTCACAAACAACTGCTGCTAGTGCGCAGACAATCACTTCCGTTCACGTTTTCTCTGTTCTTCCACATGGGCACATGTATCGTGTTTGGTAACAGCTTATAGATAAACAAGCTATATACAAGATATACATCCTTCACGGGCGTCATAAGAACTTTTTTTGCAGGGTAAGACAGAAAGTAAAAATTCAAAAATTTACAAATAAGGCAAATTAATAATATGTTTTAAGAATTCAACGTATTCGTACTGCTCGATCTGTCTTGGAAGACATAGAACCATTTATTGGCTCAAAATGAATAACTGTTATAAGATAACATTATCATCCTTTAAATACACGTTAGGTATCTCAACAAATTGCCGTGACCCTTGACATTATATAAATTCTGGTTATTATTCGCTTTCGTTTTCATTGATGACCCACCGCTTTATTTATTCTTACACTTATGGTCTGCATCTTTTAACTCGACAGCATGTGGCATCAACAAAGTTAAAACTTCTTGAATATGCTTCACAGGCGCGTTGATCTTTGCAGGACACTGGGTGCCAATTGCGGATATACCGTAGTAGCGATGACCCAGATTATAACACATGGGAAGCATGCAAATACTTGACTTCGGCGATTCACACACTACCTCGACAACATATGTACCTGGTCTAGAGAACACCACGTTGGACAAGCCCGCTCCGTGTGGGGCTAAAACAAGAACTGCTCTTTGGAAAATTTGCACAGAATCCTCGAAAGATGGCGTAGGATCGTCTCTAAATTCTACAAAGTTCAACCCATGCTTCTTTGCCAAATATTCTAAGTATATTTTTATTTGTTCATGTTCCACTATAAAACGTTTTCGGTGTGTACGTCTGATCATAATGACCATGTCTCTTTTTTTCCACCCAAAATCCTTAATAGCTCCTTTTTCATAAATATGGGCCGCCATTTGCAATCCTAATGTCAGGGACGGTTCCATGGGACTTGATTCTGGAATGTACAACAGCCGTGCCCTAACTCGACCCTGAACAAAACGGTTCTGGCTGATATGGAACCATTTATACCACCTGTCCACGAATTTAGCACCTGGGCCAATATGGATTACCACCGTAGGGTGTTTTCTTAGGAACTCCAAATACGGTGACAGTCGTGGTACTATTTCTATATTCTTGTGGAAGAAGTGCCTTGAAAATCTTTGCGTTATAAGAAACACTTCATCGTAAGTGGGGGTAGTAGGACCAAATACCTCAATGTTCTCTTCGAGATTCTGTTGGAACTGGAAGTGTGCTATGACGGAATAATTTCTGGATATGATCATGCCGTCCTCGGTAAGAAATACGTCATCCAGGATGTTAATATAGGTTACCGAGTGTTGAGCCTCTGGAGCTGAGGGGTCAATCGCATCCCATGGTCTCCGATCAGGAAACATGTTATCGAATGGTTGCGGTTTAAACATTTCTTCTAATGGACGTCTACACATGGTCCACCATGTGTGGGATCGACGGGAATTAGGTCTCAGCTTTTCTAAACATAATGCTTCATCAGCGTGCCATTTATAAAAACTCCCCAGCATGGTATTCGGATTGTTACTTGGAATACTTCTGCATATATCCGGTATTTGTTTAGCCAACTCAGCAGACTGTTGTGGTTTTATAATCGGGAGAATCAGGGTTGTAACACCTTCCAGTTGCATAAATTTCTCCATAAAGTCTAACCTCCTTGACTGGATCCTCTGCGGTTGGGTCAGAGGAAACGACATTTCTTTAAATCGTGCTTTTGATAAAAGCTTGCGACGAACCTCAGATAACATCTGATTTAATTTTGCCAGACGTGTCATTATTGAACCGTTACCTGGAACTACTATAACCTTCTCCGTTTCTGCTATATCACTATTAAGAATCTTGTCTTTCTTCTGTTCATTTATTTCTTTTCCCAACTTTCTTTCTACTTTTACTTTCTCTTGGTACTTTAACTGTTCATTTCCTTCAGTAGAACCAAGTTCCATTTTGTTTTCCGACATCTCCGTCACTTTATGTTTTGAAGTTGAACGAATATCAAGAGAGCTCACTGAGGTAGAATAAATTTTTACTTTTTTGAGTGAATTCTCTTTCGTGCTCTCTATATTTAAAATGGCTGATTGTGACTTTTTAGCATGCTTTGCGTTGTACATATCTTTTAGGGCACTGATATTGAATACAATTGTAAAAATCATACAGGCAGAAAGGATCAAACCAATAGGTCCCATTCCAAACCAATTAAGCTTGTGCATCTGAAAGATATAAAAAAAAGTTGTAATGGCTTGTACCTTCTTGTGAACTACTAAGAATAATAATATACTGCGAGCGTCTTCCGCATACCTCCAAACTAATATCATTCGGTAATATTTTATATGAATAATTTCTTTAACACAGTTAACATATTAATAGTTGATACGTTCAAAGCTGTATAGAAAAGCAGTATTTAAAATTATTTACGGATTATAATCTAAAATCTACCAAGAATTTTATGTTATGTTATCACTCCGTTCATTGATTACAGGTTCGTTGCTTTTTTTTCGAATGTAAGCTATGAAACAAAACAGCCCATTGTATTTCGTATGGATCCGGATGAAGGAACGGCTTCTGTTATATTGTTTATGCACTGTAACAAATGATATAAAATACCGAGGAGCATAAACATAATGATAAATATACGAAACCGTTCAATATGAATATGTCTCTGTTAGTTGTAAGATAGTGTTATATTCGTTATAAAATATACTGTAAATCAATTCCATATGCAAGAACAGGTATCTTACGAGCATCTGTATGTTTCATATTACATGAATTCAATACATCCTGGTTATAGTACCCCACCATATGGGAGAGTTCACAGTTTAAGTACATACAGTTTGCATATTTTAGCAGATGTCATTGGATCGAATGCATACTTAGCATGCATGTCTTTATAATGTTTCATATGAACAGAATTAAAAGAATATAAGAGTAAATTGAACTGGTCCTAAGAATAAAATGTTAAAGTTTTGAAACATACCAATGTCAGTAAAGCTAATCAAACAAGTTATATATGTGTGTATGTGTGTGTGTATTTTGCTTACAAGTTCCATACGTGGATATTGACGTCCTGTTTATTAAGAATGAATCCTTTCCAAAAAATAACCTTGTAGGTTTCGAAGAAGAATAATATAATGCTGCTGGATGTCTGAATCATACTCCTACGTTTCGAATCGCGTGTTTTTACTAACAGACAACAACGGCTTCAATCATAACCAATTAGCTACTACCTTGTTTTGGCCAGCAGAAAGCTTCATACGTGTCCCAAAACCAAGTGTTGTTTACCTGTTCCTTCTGTGTAAGATGATTGTGAAAATGCCAAGCCCAGACTTCTGTGTTGTACATCGTCTTAATTGATTTCTCATCAAGACGCATGGTAGCAAGCGCAGGTAGTTTTCGGTTCGATGCGAGTTCTTTATTATTTAACAATTTCCTGCCAACAGCAACTGTGTGCAGGCCAAAAGCTTGATGCCAAATATGCATCAATCTCACAGGTGTTTCTGCTTTGGAATAAACAGGGTCGGCGCGTGCTCACAGAAAACCAGTTTTCTCTTACGCATAAAATACTAAGAAATCCTCCATTTGAAAAAAAGTCACCATTGTTTAATATGTCTTAAATGTTTTATATTTATATATATATATATATATATATATATATATATATATATATATATATATATATATATATAAAGCAAGATCAAATGTAGTTTATAGTTTATTTTATATTGGAATGTTGATAGAGCAGACAGAAGATAATTTATACTCCAAATACATCTGATTTTACGAGCTGGGTACACAAACCAGGGCCATACTATACTTTAAGTGACTTATTCGGGAGCAATAATATGCCTGTTCTTTCACAATATCAGTTCAGTTTCGCTTTACTCAAGGTTTCCCAGCCTAGCACACAGTCTCAGTATCTCGCATACGGCCGTTTGACATCTTGCTATGGCTTTGCGTGTTGGTTAACACAGGCCACGAGTGTCTTGTGTCTTATGATGACACCTGTGATTGCGCCCGGTCCACTGTTTTTAACACTCGTAACAGGAGTAAGCAAACTAATTCAAGGCAATATTTTGGCAGGTACAGATTTATTTGATAAGGGAAGAAGCTATTATTCGTGTTAATTCAACATGCTTTATACATATATATATATATATATATATATATATATATGAATTAATATTTTGATATGCAAAATTGATTAACAGAGGTAAAAGATTTGCTTAACCCCCCCCCCCCCCCCCCGGCCGCATTTGTCTTCCTCTTTTGCATTTGCAAAGGTTGGTATGTATACCCCAAACCCCCTATTTCCGAACTTGTAAAATCCTCTATCAGCATCTGACTGAGCTAGACCCACACAGGCTCATCAACCTGATTGTTCTGATATAAAAATGAAAATGAAAGCTCTTAGAGCCAATTATTCACACTATAGAGGAGATCATTTATAAATAGAGTGATCAGGGCAGAGTTTCCCTGATTTCCATACTTGATAATGAATATGATGACCAAGTTTCATACATAAAAGTAATACAATATATAAATGAGAACAGTTATTACAAAATATGATATAGAAAATGCTCGTTTATCTCAATAAATTTAATCGGTATATTAGCAATTTTCAGGCACTTATAATTATAGAAATGTCACTTCCGTCTACGAACCGGTGACCTAGCGATATGCGGTAGCATGCTCTGCCACTGAGCTATACCCCCCCCCCCCCCCCCCACACACACACAAGGAAACCTTAAGTGCAAGCATAACAGATGGTATCGATCTGGACACCTGTTACGAATCATGTGCGAATTCACTTCAGTTAATTTAGCAATGACATCTGGTGGCAATATTCTGAACTGCCTTGAAACTATTTTATTTTTCATTAATTACAGTTGAATTTTATTTATCGAAATCTTTACGGATTCATTTGATTGTAGAGGAGCATTTTATAGTTATCATACAAGCTTCAAATTCATATGTGGGAATAACCTTAAAAAGGGCACTGAACAGGTGCTCTAACATTGACATGTCATCAAGAACAGGGTTTCATTATCCGCCCAGTCTATGAATTGGTAAAAAGCAAAGTCAGTCAGGGGTCAACCGGAGTTGATACGGTGTCCTCTCGATCTCCTTTCTTATGCTCTGCCACTGAGCTATACCCCCTTATACTTTGCAAGTACGAACGTTATCAAACTATCTGATGTGCCTTATGCAGCCCGTCCAATCTATTTCACAAAGACGAGTGGTGGTCATACTCAGACCAATGTGGACATTTACTGCCCTTCAGCTTCATGGCTGGATTATCTTTACATTGATTAAGCAAATGCTTAACCACATATTGAATGATTAGACCCTTGGAATTATTCGAAGGATCACTTCCGTGTGAGCCTTAGCAAAAAAATCGGATTTAAGGAACAATAATAGAGGATAAGTTGGCATTAACCGGTATATCTTTTAGTATTATCACGGCACCCATTGCAAAGAGACAAATGACCAGTTGGAATATAAGAAAAGTGAGTGAAATAGAAATAAATTTACACACATGCAAATTAAAAATTTAAACCACCTTATTTCTGAAATAGAACCATCTATATTTCACAGAATATGAGTTAAATTCCTGGTTTTTTGTCAAAATCAATCAGGAAACGGTGTACTCGTTCTGTCAATAATATTCCTTCACAAATAGTATTGATCTTGATCCCTCTTACGATTCACGTGTGCAGTCAGTTTATGCTTCAGTGTTTATCACAATGACATCTGGTGGCAATATTCTGAACTGCCTTGGAGCTATTTTTATTCTTCATTCATCACGGTTGTATTTTATTTATCGAAACCATAGCGGATTCCTTTAGGCTTATTTACCCGCACGGGAATATTTCCAGGATTATCTTAAAATGACATCAGGTTTATGCTGGTTCATAGATTGTGAAAGAGCATTTTATGGTTATTAAACAAGATTCCAATTCAAATTCCTATTCAAACAGCTTATGCTGAAAAGGTCATTCTTGTGAAATATGCATTATAAATTAATAAAACAAAAAAAAAATTATGGGAATTAACTTTTACCAAACACTGCACCTGTCCTCTGATATCAACATACCATCAAGAAAAGGCCTTCTTTATCAGCCGAGACAAAGTTCTTAGATTTGGTAAAATTAAACTCTGGCCTCTAGCAACCGGAGTTGAATCGGTGAACTCTCTCGATCTGCTGTCATATGCTCTGCAACTGAGCTATACCCCCACACATTGCAAGTACGAACGTTATCGAACTATCTGATGTGCCTTATGCAGCCCGTCCAATCTATTTCACAAAGACGAGTGGTGGTCATGCTCAGACCAATGTGGACATTTAGTACCCTTTGGCTTCATGGCTTGGTTATCTTAACATTGATTAAGCAAATGCTTAACCATACATTGAAAGACACGACCTTTGAAATTATTCCAAGAATCACTTCCGTGTGAGCCTTAGCAAAGAGGGTAAGGTAGCATTAACTGTTACATCTTTCAGTATTATCACGGCATTAATTGCAAAGAGACCAATGACCAGTCGAAATATATGGAAAGTGTGGAAAATTTACACACATGCAAAGTGATAATTTAAACCACCTCATTTCTGAAATAGAACCTTCTATATTTTTTTCTGAATAAGAGTTAAATTCCTGGATGTTTGTTAAAAATTATACAGGAAACGGTGCACTTGTTCTGACAACGATATTCCTTCACAATTAATTCTCTCTGAATTGGCAAAAATTTAGGCAGGGGGCAAACGCAATATAACCAGTGACCTCTCGATCTGCTCTCCAATGCTCTTCCGCTGAGATATACTCCCATCCGTCCAGGAACATTTCAGTGCAAGCATAACAAATGGTATCGATCTGGATCTGGATGTATGCTTTAGTGTTTATAAGAATGATATTTAGTGCTAATATTCTGAACTGCCTTTTAGCTGTTTTATTCTTTATTCATCACAGTTTTACTTTTATTTATCGAAACCATAGCCGGTTCCTTTAGGCTTATTCACCCACACGGGAAGAATTCTAGGATAATCTCAAAATGACATTTGTTTGTGCTGATACCTATATTGTGAAAGAGCATTTTATGGTTATAAAACAAGCTTCCAATTAATATCCCGATTCAAACATCTTATACTGAATAGGTTATCCTGGTGAAATATGCATAATAAATTAATTTTAAAAAATAAATATATGGGAATTAATTTTTAAAGACACTGCACATGTCTTCTGGCATCCACATACCATCAAGAAAAGGCTTTCTTTATCAGCCGAGACAAAGTGCTCAGATTTGGTAAAATTAAACTCTGGCATGGGGCAACCGGAGTTGAACCGGTGACCTCTCGATCTGCTGTCTAATGCTTTGCCAGTCTGCTATAGCCCGACATACTTTGCAACTACGAACGTTATCGAACTATCTGTTGTGCCTTATGCAGCCCGTCCAATATTTTTCACAAAGACGAGTGGTGGTCATACTCAGACCAATGTGGACATTTGCTACCTTTAATCTTTATGGCTTGATTATCTTCACATTGATTAAGCAAATGCTTAACCACATATTGAAATACACGACATTTTGAATTATTCGAAGAATCACTTCCGTGTGAGCCTTGGCAAAAATATTGTATTTTAGGATCACAAATAAAGGAGAGTAAGGTGGCGGTATTCATTATATTTTTCAGTATTTTTACTGAACCATTTGTAAGAGACCAATGACCAGTCAACATATTAGAAAAGTCAGGGAAATAGAAATATATTTAAACGCTTGCAAACTGAATGTTTTAAATCGCCTTATTTCTGAAAAAAAAACCATATATTTAACAGAATAAGAATTAAATTCGTGGATGTTTGTCAAAATTAATCAGGAAACGGTGAGCTTGTTCTGACAAGGATATTACTTCACAATTTATGCTTTCTGAATTGGCAAAAATTTAGGCAGGTAGCAACCGGAGTTGAACCGGTGACCTCTCGATCTGCAGTCGAATCCTCTGCCACTGAGCTTGTCCCCAAATTATCCCAACTACGAACGTTATCCAATTTTCTGCTGTGCTTTATGCAGCCCGTCCAATATATTTCACAAAGATGACCGGTGGTCATACTATGAACAATGCAGACATTTACTTTCACGGAACCAATAGTAGTGAGACCAATGAAAAGTCAGAATATTCAGCAAGTGAGGAAAAATAGAAATAAATTTACACACATGAAAGGTGAATGTTTTAATTACCTTATTTCAGAATTAGTACCATCTATAATTGTACAGAATAAAAATTAAATTCCTCGATTTTATCAAAATTAATAAGGAAACGGTGCACTTGTTCCGACAATGATATTCCTGTACAATTAATTCTTTCTGAATTGCAAAAGAATTCATGCAGGGGGCAACCGGAGTAAACCCGATGACCTCTCGTCTGCAGTCAAATGCCCTGCCACTGAGCTATACCCCCACACGTCCAGGAACACTTCAGTACAAGTATAACAAATGGTATCTATCTGGATACCTCTTAAGATTCATGTTTGCAGTCAGTTTATTCTTAAGTGTTTTTCGAGATGACGTCTGGTAGCAATATTCCGAACTGCCTTGAAATTATTTTATTCTTCATTCATCACAATTAATTTTTTTATCGTAACCATTGCGAATTCCTTCAGGCTGATTCACCCACACTGGAATAATTCAAGGAGTATCTCAAAATGACATCAGTTTTATGCTGGTTCCTAGATTGTGAAAGAGCATTATATGGTTAATAAACAAGCTTCCAATTCATATGTGGGAATTATCTTTAATAATTCCCTATTACATTAATTTGTTTGAACAAGGTTATCATTTTTGCTTTTACAGGTAAAACTCGACATTCAGCGATTGTATGAGTGTGAGACTAGCAATGTTGTGTACTACTTGGTCGTGTTAAATAACTGGCTCTTGTGTTTAACCGCACACTTAAAAAAATATAATATACATTTTCATTCCTTTAATAACACCTTGATTAATTGCCTCATACACGACTTTCTCTCTATGTGAAGCAAACTCTGACGATCAGTAACTAGGGCTACAGCTCAAGATAGCAGCAATTATATCCTACTCTTGATGGGCACCTATGGTTCAAAACGAACTCCCAACTGCTTGGTACACTTTGATTAGCCTATAATTGATTGTGGAGGCTGTGTTCTGCTGAATGAAGAGATCATGTCATCTGGTGAAAGAAATCTGTTCTTAGTGTTATCTTTAGCATTTTCCACATTTTATGGTTTAATGTACATTTTATATAAATATAATTGATATCTTTAAATTCTTTAGGGTAATTTGAAAGCTTTATCTTATGTCAACGTTCCTTTCAAAGAAATGGCGGAGCTTGGGGTTAATGTTTTTTATCGGTCATTTTTTCAGGATTTCAGACAAATTCTGTGGCCTGGACCTACGTTTGGGACCTACGACTTGGGGACGTCTGTTTAGGTTTATTCATCAATCTTACTGGTTGGACCCCTCCTTTTCCTAAATCCTGGATTCGTCCCTGATTCGTCTATGCTTACTTGACAACCAGTCTTGAAAATGTTCCCCTCCTGACTACTTAGCTGCTGAAACATTGTGGTGTTTCTCATGTTATACATATATGGACCCTGTTAAAACCACGCTTATACATCTTAGGACAACGTAAAACTGCCCGTTGTCGCTCCTCCTGTTCAGAAACTTCTTTCTCAATTCCCGGAATGCAATTAGTGCTTGCAACGGATTCATCATGAATCTGAAAAAAAAATTTATAACCCCTATTCTGCAGAACTAACAACTACCTGAAATAAAACAAAAAAAAAGCACAGGCACATGAAGAGTCGCTGATACCTTCAACAGAATAGGGAGACCTTCTCGACAATCTCCCCTTTAGATTCCCAATAATAGCAGTGGTGTGAAACAGGGCTGAACACGACCTAATGGTCAAGGGCAAAAATTCCTGTCAGTCCGAATAAAGGGAACATGAATCAGACAGACTCAAAAGAAACACTTTTGTAGACATGATATGTTAATTGATTTACGAATAACTAGACTGGGTTTAGGAAATTTCTGGCAGAACTAAACAACAACGAAGCTCCTTGCAACATTGGTAACAAAGCCCAATTTCGAACTGTGGTCCCTCAATGGTTTCCTGGGATTGACAAGTAAAATGAAGGTACCGTGCAGAAACAGCTCACATGGATTTATTCATGCCCAGTGGAATGATTGAGAAGGGTTAAAGGGGCTAAATCCGATATATTTGATGTGTATTAAATATATATAAACATTTATTTTACATGGATTTTACAGCTAGTCATAATAATTAATGATCGGCACTCTACATGGCTCGGATATTGGCGCTCGGTAGTGGGTAAGGGTGGAAAACCGGACGACCCGAAAAAAAAACACCGGCCTTAGACGGGCAACTCAACCTACTCTCAAAGCCATGCCGGGAATCGAACGCGGGTCGCCAGTGGGGAAGGCCCGTCGTTTTAAAACTCAGCTCTCCAGGCCCCTTATTAAATAAAGATAATGTCTTGAACTGTTCCCAAAAATAAGCCAAATGCGCCGATTTAACTGTTCATCTTTTGTCAGCCTTTTTTTATAACCAGGTGTTTATAACATGGGGGCTGCCCTGATGGTGCCGAAAGTAATGTAAACATGTTCCAGAACGGTATATGATGGCAAATCAGACGAGCCATGGGTTTGTAAATGAAAAAAGACGGTAGTGCTCATTTCTTCATATGCTTTCACCAACATCTGTTGCTAGTGCGCAGACAATATCCTCTCTTCGTCACCATGGGCACATGTACCATGTTTGGTAAAGGCTTATAGATAAACAAGCTTACAAATCCCTCACGGGTTTCCATATAACTTTTTGGAAGGGTTAGCCAGAAAGTAAAAATACAAAATATTTACAAATAAGGCAAATTAATAATTGGTTTGAAGAATACAACGTATTCGTACTGCTCCATGTGTCTTGAGAGACATACAAGCATTTATTGGCTGAAAATGAATAACTGTTGTATGAAAACATATATCATCATTTTTTTAATACACGTTATGCATTCCGACCAATTGCCGTGACCCCTTTACCATATATAATATCTTGTAATGATTCGCATCGTTTTCATTGACGACCCACCGCATTATTTATCCTTACACTTATGGTCTGCATCTTTTAACTCGACAGCATGTGGCATCAACAAAGTTAAAACTTATTGAATATGCTTCACAGGCGCGTTAATCTTTGCAGGACACTGGGTGCCGATTGCGGATATACCGTAGTAGCGATGGCCCAGATAATAGCACATGGGCAGCATGCAAACAGTTGCCTTCGGCGCCTCACACCTTACCTCAACAACATATGTACCTGGTCTTGAGAAAACGACGTTGCACAAGCCCGCTCCGTGTGGGGCTAAAACATGAGCTCGTTGGAAAATTTGCACAGAATCCTCGAAAGATGGCGAGGGATCATCTCTAAATTCTACAAAGGTCAACCCGTGCTTTTTTGCCAAATCTTCTAAGTATAATTTTATTTGTTCATGTTCTTCAATAATACGTCTTCGGTTTGTACGGCTGATTATGATGACCATGTCTCTTTTTTCCACCCAAAATCCTTAATAGCTTCTTTTTCATAAATATGGGCCGCCATTTGGAGTCCTAATGTCAGAGACGGTTCCATGGGACTTGATTCTGGAATGTACAACAGCCGTGCCCTAACTCGACCCTGGACAAAACGGGTTTGACTGATATGGAACCATTTATACCAGCTGTCCACGAATTTAGCACCTGGGCCAATATAGATTACCACCGTAGGGTGTTTTCTTAGGAACTCCAAATACGGTGACAGTCGTGGTACTATTTCTATATTCTTGTGGAGGAAGTGCCTTGAAAATCTTTGAGTTATAAGAAACACTTCATCGTAAGTGGGGGTAGTAGGACCAAATACTTCAATAATCTCTTCGAGATTCTGTTGGAACAGGAAGTGTGCTATGACGGAATAATTTCTGGATAATATCATGCCGTCCTCCGTAAGAAACACGTCATCAAGGATGTTTTATATAGGTTACCGAGTGTTGAACCTCTGGGGCTTGAGGGTCAATTGCATCCCATGGTCTCTGATCAGGAAACATGTTATCGAATGGTTGCGGATCGAACATTTCTTCGACTGGACGTCTACACATGGCCCACCATGTATGGGATCGACGGGAATTAGATCTCAGCTTGTCTACACATAATGCTTCATCAGCGTGCCATTGATAAAAACTCCCCAGCATGGTATTCGGATTGTTACTTGGAATACTCCTGCATATATCCGGTATTTGTTTAGCCAACTCAGCAGACTGTTGTGGTTTTATAATCGGGAGAATCAGGGTTGTAACACCTTCCAGTTGCATAAATTTCCCATAAAGTCTAACCGCCTTGACTGGATCCTCTGTGGTTGTGTCAGAGGAAACGACATTTCTTTAAATCTTGCTTTTGGTAAAAGTTGTCGACGAACTTCAGATAACATCTGATTTAATTTCGCCAGACGTGTAATTATTGAACCGTTACCTGGAACTACTAGAACCTTCTCCGTTTCTGCTTTATCACTATTAAGAATCTTTTCTTTCGTCTGTTCATTTATTTCTTTTCCCAACTTTGTTTCTACTTCTACTTTCTCTTGGTACTTTAACTGTTCATTTCCTTCAGTAGGACCAAGTTCCATTTTATTTTCCGACACCTCCGTCGCTTCATGTTTAGAAGTGGACCGAATATCAAGAGAGCTTACTGAAGTAGGATAAACTTTTACTTTTTTGAGTGCGTTCTCTTTCGTGTTGTCTATATTTAAATTGGCTGATTGTGGCTTTTTAGCATGCTTTGCGTCGTACATATCTTTTAGGGCACTGATATTGAATACAATTGTAAAAAGCATACAGGCAGAAAGGATCAAACCGAAAGGTCTCATTCCAAACCAATTTATCTTGTGCATCTGAAAAATATAAAATACAGTTGCATTGGGTTGCACTTTCTTATGAACTACTAAGAATAATAATATTCTGCGAGCGTCTTCTGCATACTTCAAAACTAATATCATTCGGTATATTTAATATTTATAATTTCATTAACACAGCTAACACATTAACAGTTGATACGTTCAAAGCTCTTTAGAAAAGCAGTTTTTAAAATTATGTACGGATTATAATCTACATTCTACCAAGAATTTTATGTTTTGTTATCATCCCGTACATTGATTAGAGGTTCGTTGCTTTTTTTCGAATGTA
This sequence comes from Sipunculus nudus, assembly GCA_026874595.1. Lineage (NCBI taxonomy): Eukaryota > Metazoa > Annelida > Sipuncula > Golfingiida > Sipunculidae > Sipunculus > Sipunculus nudus. The sequence continues at coordinate 32,546,608 of CM049315.1, forward strand.
GGCTATGAAATAGGCCATTGTAGTTGCTACGGTCCCCGATGAAGGAACGGATTCTGTAATATTGTTTTTGCATTCTAACAAATGTTATAAAATACCGAGGGCATAAATATAATTATAAATATACGAAACCGACCCATCTGAACTTGTCTCTGTTAGTCGTGAGATAGTAACAATACTCGTTATACAAATACTGTATATTAATACGATTTGCAAGACAGGTATCTTACGAGCATCTGTATGTTTCATAATACATAAATTCAATACATCCTGGTAATAGTACTGCACTATTTTGGAAAGTTCACAGTTTCAGTATATCCAGTTTTCATATTTGAGCAGATGTCATTGGATCGAAGGTATACTTAGCATACAGGTCTTTATAAGCTTTATATAAACATCACTAAGAAACATCACTAAGGATCATAAACAAGTGGTCTGAGAGTGATAATGAAAACTGTGATCAAAAGATTATTAAACTGGCAAAAGATATGTTTGAAATAGATATTGTAGACTCAGAAGGTGAAAGGTCGCATTGCGTCACCCCCCCCCCCCCCCCCCCCCCCCGGAACCGAGACTGTAGACCTTGACCTATTTTTGTAAAGTTCTGCTCCTACAAAACCAGATCATCGATGTATCGGGCTAAAAAAAAACTGAAATTTGCAAGAGAGGAAGCCAAGCATATCTTCATCAATGAAGACCTCACCAAGACAATACATGTTTAAATTTGCAAGAAATTTTAAAAGAGAGGGTTTAATAAATGACTGTTGAGCCTCTGATGGAATTATTAAAATCATAGATTCAAGAGCCAGAGTATACACGTTCATCCACCCGCGTGAATTGAAAACATGGGTCGACGACCTGAGAGGCCCACCTCACTTACAGTATCCAGAAGCTTCACAACAGGAATTAGTCAATTCAACTCAAGTTAATTCACAATAGAATATAATATTTGGATATTCACATTGAATTTACTATTAACTTGGTACACCTTAGATATGTACATGCGTATACATATGTTTGCATGTGCATGTATATATGTATATACGTATATGTATTTATGTGTGTATATTTGCAAACGTGTGTGATATATGTATACTAATATATGAATTTATTTACTTATGTGTGCTCTCAGCGGGGACGATCAACACCTGGTGCCACTCTATACGCATAATGCTGATACCTACTCCTATACCTATTCAGAGTCTTCGGAATTTTAAACATCCTTTTGGTTTCCTTATTGGATACTATCCAAAACATTTTCCACAAAACGACTTCCATAAGGTATTATTCATTTTTTATCTGTCCGATGTGCATCTCTTTATCTCAAGAATCTCTTTCCTCTCAAGATCGTAGATCGATATATGTATACTTTCTATATCATACTATCAGTCTATGACCGATATTATGGTTTAATGGGAAACAGTGGCGATACTGCCTGTGAATTTGACATTTCTCACACATAGCAGACAGTTTTAAATGTAAGAGGACCTAGAAATAAGTCAAAACGGACCAAAGTTTTTCCATGGTTTCAAGCCAAGGGACCGGGCTTGATATTTCTCCAAGAAACACACAGTTCAGTTGAATATGAACAAATATGGGAAGCTTAATTGGGGTCAAAATGTTATTTGCACATGGCAGCACTATGAGCAGAGGGGTCGTCATTTTCAAAATAGATATGAAAAAATTATAACCAATACTAACATAGATCAAAATGAAAGGTACATAGCACTGAACATGGAAGATGTGAATTTCCTTTTCCTGAATGTATATATGCCGACCAAAGACAATACACACAATGTGCTCTCTTCAGAGAGACATTATCTATACTGGATTTGAACTATGATAAGAATATATATCTTAGGTGGAAATTTTAATATAACGCTAAACTCGGAACTTGACAAAAGCGGAGGGTCTGATGAACCACAATCTTCATTCGGAAACTTAGTTAATTCTTTTCTAGAAGAATCTTATTTTATATATGTATGGCTAACTTTTCATCCAAACAAACATATTTTTACTAGAATACAGAAAACTCCTTTAATTCTTAGCAGACTTGACTACTGGTTTATGTCAAATTTTCTTTCAGCTCATGTTATTTCTGTATAGTACCAGCGTTATGCACGATTCATACTTTAATTTCTCTTAAGTTTAGTATTACTGAAGCATCTAAAAGGGACCCAGGTTTTTTTAAATGTTATAACACTTTGCTAAACGATGTAAATTTCTGTGAAGGGATCAGGTCCCTTGTAAAGGAGAATATAGAGATATATACATTTGAGCCAAATAAATGTCTTGAATGGGACACAATAAAATGCATCATACGTGGTTTTTCAATCAAATACTGAAAACAAAAATCTAAAAACCTCAGTGGAAAGCAAATTTAATTTGATACTGAGATACGCCGTTTGTCGCACACTCTTGATAGCAATCCAAATCCATAAACGCTAAACAGATTAGAAACTTAAAGAAAACAGAACTAGAGCAAATATATGAACAAAACGCCAGAGGTACAATTATGAGATCATGCATTCGATGGTGCGAGGAAGGCGAGAAAAATACAAAATCCTTTTTCGCCATGGAATGTAGAAATTATAAACAAAACAAAATAACTAAATAACATACAGATCGAGGTACAATTACAGAGGAAGAAACTATTTTACAAGAATGACATAGTTTCTTTGCGAATTTATATAAATCGTCAGAACCTTATGTTGACGATAATAATTTTCTATTTAAACAGGCAGAAATGCCTACACTTACTGAGGGAGATAGACTGTTATTAGATTCTGAAATAACAATTGAAGAATGCCCAACAGCCTTAAGATAAATGAAAAAATGGAAAAACGCCTGGACTAGATAGATAAACCACTGAATTCTATCAATTCTTCTTGGTTGCATTAACATATCCATTTATAGATTCACTTCAATATTTTGTCCAGCTGAGCACTTTATCCGTTGTTCAAAAAACGGCAAGAATATCGCAAATCAATCCTAAAATTTGAATAGAAAGAACATAAATAGAAAATTGGAGACCTATTCGTCTTCTTAGTGTTGATTTAAAAACAATCACAAAAGCACTGGCAAATAGACTTAAACCAATAATGTCCACTTTAGTGCACAGGGATCAAACAGGATTTATAAAAAATAGACACATTGGTGAAAACATTCGCATAATAAAAGATGTGATGCACTTCTATATATCTAATGTCTGGTTGCATATCGACTATGAAAAGGCTTTCGATACTTTAGAATGGGATTATATTAAAAAAAGCAATGGAAGCATATAACATCGGGGTCTTATTTATACGATGGAATGAAATTTTATATAAAGATATAACCTCATATAATATTAATAATGGAAACCTGTCGACACCGTTTAGGCCAAAAAAGAGGAGTCAGACAAGGTTATCCACTTTTACCTTTTCTCTTCGTGCTGGCCAAAGCCAACCAAGCCAAAAGAAGTATACGCTCATCGAGCAGCTACAGGTTGCTGCGGTCAAGACCTCAGCCCTGTGCGCTCCTTAAGCACGTTCTCTGAGCCAACAGTCGCAGTGCCACGCCAAGCCAAGCAAGGAGCCATAGGGGGCGCCCTCTTCTCTCCAGGGTTGAAGTCCTTGTTAGAAAGCTACAGCACCCACAGCCACAAAGCCCGAAGCAACCCGCATTCCCTCTACCGATCCCAGCAGCTGAGACCAAGCCATGCCATTCAATAGCCGAACTCGATCATTGTGAACGACTTTACTTCGAGACGCAAAGCCCTTTTACTTGCGTTTTCGGTCATTTGGACCGTTTAACCAGTTTCCCAGTTATGCAAGTTAACAAGTTTTTTCGTCATCGGCACTTCGTGCTGGCCGTCGAGCTTCATTCCATTCATGTCAGAAATAATCCAAATATTAGAGGTATTAAAATAGGAGACAATGAAATAAAGATATCCCAATTTGTCGATACCACCTGTTTCTTAAGAGACGAATAATTCGGAAGACAGCTGCTGTCATCATCAAAACTGTATGAAGTGTGCTCTGAAATTAAAGCTTATTCAGATAAAACTGAGGCAAGATGGATAGTTGATACAGTTGGGAAAGAAGGTGGCGACCTTCTAGTCAAATAGTATACGGGTGACTTCAAAGTGTTAGGAATTATATTTAGTGATACATAATCAAAAATGATTAAACTTAATTTTAATGATAGATTAAAAGATCTAGAAAACACCTTCAAAATATGGAGAACAAGAAAGTTGACGCTGAAGGTACCTATACTTGTAACGAAACTTTAGCGATTTCTAAAATGTTATTTACCCATGTCTGTTCTCTACACTCCACCTCACATTCTAAAATATGCCCAGAGGTTCACAAATTGATTTATATGGAATAAAAACCTGCAAAATAAAACACTGTTTTGATATCTCCTGTAGATAAATGCAGTCTTCATTCTCCAGATCTATTGACACAAAATGAATTGTTGAAATTAATTTGGCTTAAAAGATATTTACAACCATGTACTGCAAGATGGAAACTATGCTTGATTTCTTCTTCAATACAATTCCCATGCTGGAGACACATTCTAAATATTTACTACCCTTTATCGTAAAGAATGGTCAATCATTACATTGATTGAGCAAATGCTTAACCACATATTGAAAGACACGACCTTTGAAAGTATTCCATGAAGCATTTATGTGTAAGCCTGTAAGCGATTTCTAAAATGATATTACCCATGTCTGTTCTCTACACTCCACCTCATATTCTAAAATATGCCCAGAGGTTCACAAATTGATTTATATGGAATAAAAACCTGCAAAATAAAACACTGTTTTGATATCTCCTGTAGATAAATGCAGTCTTAATTCTCCAGATCTATTGACACAAAATGAATTGTTGAAATTAATTTGGCTTAAAAGATATTTACAACCATGTACTGCAAGATGGAAACTATGCTGGATTTCTTCTTCAATACAATTCCCATGCTGGAGACACATTCTAAATATTTACTACCCTTTATCGTAAAGAATGGTCAATCATTACATTGATTGAGCAAATGATTAACCACATATTAAAAGACACGACCTTTGAAAGTATTCCATGAAGCATTTATGTGTAAGCCTGTAAGCGATTTCTAAAATGATATTACCCATGTCTGTTCTCTACACTCCACCTCACATTCTAAAATATGCCCAGAGGTTCACAAATTGATTTATATGGAATAAAAACCTGCAAAATAAAACACTGTTTTGATATCTCCTGTAGATAAATGCAGTCTTAATTCTCCAGATCTATTGACACAAAATGAATTGTTGAAATTAATTTGGCTTAAAAGATATTTACAACCATGTACTGCAAGATGGAAACTATGCTGGATTTCTTCTTCAATACAATTCCCATGCTGGAGACACATTCTAAATATTTACTACCCTTTATCGTAAAGAATGGTCAATCATTACATTGATTGAGCAAATGATTAACCACATATTAAAAGACACGACCTTTGAAAGTATTCCATGAAGCATTTATGTGTAAGCCTGTAAGCGATTTCTAAAATGATATTACCCATGTCTGTTCTCTACACTCCACCTCACATTCTAAAATATGCCCAGAGGTTCACAAATTGATTTATATGGAATAAAAACCTGCAAAATAAAACACTGTATTGATATTCCCTGTAGATAAAGGCAGTCTTAATTCTCCAGATCTATTGACACAAAATGAATTGTTCAAATTAATTTGGCTTAAAAGATATTTACAACCATGTACTGCAAGATGGAAACTATGCTGGATTTCTTCTTCAATACAATTCCCATGCTGGAGACACATTCTAAATATTTACTACCCTTTATCGTAAAGAATGGTCAATCATTACATTGATTGAGCAAATGCTTAACCACATATTGAAAGACACGACCTTTGAAAGTATTCCATGAAGCATTTATGTGTAAGCCTGTAAGCGATTTCTAAAATGATATTACCCATGTCTGTTCTCTACACTCCACCTCACATTCTAAAATATGCCCAGAGGTTCACAAATTGATTTATATGGAATAAAAACCTGCAAAATAAAACACTGTTTTGATATCTCCTGTAGATAAATGCAGTCTTAATTCTCCAGATCTATTGACACAAAATGAATTGTTGAAATTAATTTGGCTTAAAAGATATTTACAACCATGTACTGCAAGATGGAAACTATGCTGGATTTCTTCTTCAATACAATTCCCATGCTGGAGACACATTCTAAATATTTACTACCCTTTATCGTAAAGAATGGTCAATCATTACATTGATTGAGCAAATGATTAACCACATATTAAAAGACACGACCTTTGAAAGTATTCCATGAAGCATTTATGTGTAAGCCTGTAAGCGATTTCTAAAATGATATTACCCATGTCTGTTCTCTACACTCCACCTCACATTCTAAAATATGCCCAGAGGTTCACAAATTGATTTATATGGAATAAAAACCTGCAAAATAAAACACTGTTTTGATATCCCCTGTAGATAAAGGCAGTCTTAATTCTCCTGATCTATTGACACAAAATGAATTGTTGAAATTAATGTGGCTTAAAAGATATTTACAACCATGTACTGCAAGATGGAAACTATGCTGGATTTCTTCTTCAATACAATTCCCATGCTGGAGACATATTCTAAATATTTACTACCCTTTATCGTAAAGAATGGTCAATCATTACATTGATTGAGCAAATGCTTAACCACATATTGAAAGACACGACCATTGAAAGTATTCCATGAAGCATTTATGTGTAAGACTGTAAGCGATTTCTAAAATGATATTACCCATGTCTGTTCTCTACACTCCACCTCACATTCTAAAATATGCCCAGAGGTTCACAAATTGATTTATATGGAATAAAAACCTGCAAAATAAAACACTGTATTGATATTCCCTGTAGATAAATGCAGTCTTAATTCTCCAGATCTATTGACACAAAATGAATTGTTCAAATTAATGTGGCTTAAAAGATATTTACAACCATGTACTGCAAGATGGAAACTATGCTGGATTTCTTCTTCAATACAGTTCCCATGCTGGAGACACATTCTAAATATTTACTACCCTTTATCGTAAAGAATGGTCAATCATTACATTGATTGAGCAAATGCTTAACCACATATTGAAAGACACGACCTTTGAAAGTATTCCATGAAGCATTTATGTGTAAGCCTGTAAGCGATTTCTAAAATGATATTACCCATGTCTGTTCTCTACACTCCACCTCACATTCTAAAATATGCCCAGAGGTTCACAAATTGATTTATATGGAATAAAAACCTGCAAAATAAAACACTGTTTTGATATCCCCTGTAGATAAAGGCAGTCTTAATTCTCCTGATCTATTGACACAAAATGAATTGTTGAAATGAATGTGGTTTAAAAGATATTTACAACCATGTACTGCAAGATGGAAACTTTGCTGGATTTCTTCTTCAATACAATTCCCATGAACCTAAAAGATATCATTTACAGCAGGTGTGATATAGCCCTGCCAGAAAATATGCCATTGTTTTACAGAGACGTATTCAATATTTTTACCAAACTGAAAAAGATATTACAGCCCGCTTCTAAAGAAGACGTCATGAATGAAATAACATGGTTTAATAACAACATACATATAGATGACAGATCTTCCCAAGTTGGTACAAAGCTGGAATAAAACTGTTGGGGGACCTCATAGACGATAAAGGATATTTCCTTTCTACTGGTGCATTGAAAGACAAATTTTGGATCGAGATCAACTACCATACATTCCATAGATTAAAATGCCCTATATTAATTTCACGGAAAAACCTACTACGCAGAGATACAAAATTGTGTACAACAGAAGATCATATATTTAATTTTCAAATCCTCGGAGACATTCCGTAAATAAATTGTCATGTAAATTAAATAGCAAATGGTTAATCCTTTCAAAACATGAATACACTTTTGCGTATGAAATAGAGAGATGAGCTAAACATTCCGGACGATGACTGGCCGAATATTTTCGTTGCCTTTATACATGCACCAAACAAGTGATGATACAAGATTTTCAATATAGATCAATGCATAGAGTTGTGTAACACGATAAATGGATTCCCCTCTCTGCAAAAACTGCAAAACCGAAGAGGAGACATTGACAAAGGAGTATTGTATTTGTTTGGACGTTAAAAGTTTCTGGCAAGAGTTTATTAACTGGTGAAATAACATCTTCTGTTGACATTAACAGCTTTATACATAATAGTCGGATGATATAACGATTATAAATATCAACACTTTAATTACTGTCTTTTATTAGGAAGATATTTCATCAATATAAACAGATATAAGGAAAACGTATATTTTCAAGACTTTTAAATAATCCACATTAATGTGGAATATCTTTTTCTGAAAGACCAGTTACTAGATGCCTGGAAGAAAATAATGTCTACTCTTTATAAAGGTAATGATTGTATGTGCATCGAGTGAGAACACGCATATTTATAAGATTGTCAATCAATATGTTCATATATATGACTTTGTATACTTTTTTAAAAGAGCTTGTTTACATAGAAATTTAACGTCATACTGACTGTTTGTACCATGCTAGTTTATGAATATATCTGTATATTGGTATGTATAAAAAATATCCATGGGAAGATAAAATTAAATAATATTCTTGAATTAAAAGGATTCACCAATTCATTTTTTTTGTTTGATTTATTGATATCTCTTTGCTCCTCCCATCCAGGCGATAGCCCTGTTGGCAAGAGGGCTCGGCGGTGGTTTGCCCTCTAATTGATTTGCAATGTTGAGGGACAGGCAGCGCCGCCACCTGGCGGGCAAATTATTCTACCAATCAGGGCCAGAACAGGCTGTGAGCTTCAAATAATATTTAAGATGAATAATTCCATGAATATCCTTTAAAATTGCTATAAAAGAAAACTGCCGGGTTATGTTAAAGGAATTATGTGCCTAAGGCGAAAGAAAACATCAAACCACAAAAAAATATGACCTGGTATAGTACCCAAAATATTGTCTATGCACATTTCTTATTTTTACATTATGTATACTGTGTCACTCATTGTATGAGAATGTTATAGCAATGTAAATTTCCGTGTTTCAAAATTTTGTAACATTCTTATTGTTTCAATATTTGACGAATCGGATGTCGATGATGATATTTGAATAAAAAATATCATGAATATTATTTCTGAGACATGAAATAAGAAAATAAAGAAAAAAAGCTTTATATAAACAGAAATATAAGAATATAATAGTAAATTTAACTGTTCCTGAGGATAAAATGTTAAAGTTTTGAAAAATACCAAGGCCGGAAAAGCTTACCGAACAAGTTATATGTGTGTGTGTGTATTTTACTAACAAGTTCCATCCGTTAATATTGACGTCCTGTTTAATTAGAATGAGTCCTTTCCAAAAAAATACCCGGGGTGTCAATTTCGAAGTAAAATGTTATAATGCTGATGGATGTATGAATCATACTGCTTCGTTTCGAATCGCGTGTTTAAACTTTATCTGTTTAAGAGACAACAACGGCTACAATCATTACCATTTAGCTACTACCTTGTATTTGGCCAGCAGAAGGCTTTATCCGTGTCCCAAAACTAAGTGTTATTTACCTGCCCCTTCAGTGGAAGATGTTTGTGAAACTGCCAAGCCAAGACTGCTGTGTTGTACATCGTTTTATTGATTTCTCTTTAAGACGCATGGTAGCAAGCGCAGGTTTGCGATCAAAGGCTCTATAGGAGTTATTTATTTTATGGCAGTTTCATGCAAAATGCAGGCCAAAAGCTTGATTTAGAATATACATCAAACCCACAGGTGTTTCTGCTTTGTAACAAACAGGGTCAGCGCGTGCTCGAAGAAACTCATTTTTCATCTAGGCACAAAATACTAAGAAATCCTCGATTCACAGTTATTTTATATGTCTAAAATTTTTTATCTTTATATGTATATATATAGCAAGACCGAATGTAGTTTATAGTTTATTTTACATTGGAATGTAGATAGAGCAGTCAGTACACCATATTTACCTCCATAGATATCTCATTTTGCGAGCTGAGTACACAAACTAGGACCATAATCTACTTAAGCAGTGATAAAGTATGAAATGGATAATAATTGGTATTACAATATCACTTTTTTATTTGCAATTCATATCAAGAGTGGTTCACAATTATATTGAATAATATTGCGGACACATTTAAGAAAGTATTTCACAGTGCTTTACCGGTAGACTCCAATCAAATACATACATATATGAATAACTATTATAATTTGCTTAATCGATTTAACAGACATTGAAGATCCCCCCCCCCCCCCCCGCATTTCCCTCCTTTTTTGCATTTACAAAGGTTGGCATGTTTACCCCTAACCAGCAGTTCCCGTACTTCTAAAATCCTCTATCCGCATCTCACACGGCTATACCCATACAGACTCACCAACCTGATTGTTCTGGTAAAGAAAGGAAATTGGAAGTACTTGGAGCCAATTACTTATACGAACGTTTTCATACTTCCACCTTTTTAACCATATAAATTATCAATTTATCTATAGAGGAGATAATCTATAAATAGTGTGATCAGGAATGAGTTTTCCTGATTTCCGTACTTGATAATGAATATGATGACTATTATAAATAATAGTAATACATTATATAAATGGGAACAATTTACACATTACATAATAAAATAAAACTCTCGTTTATTTCAATAAATTTAATAGGTATTTGAGGAATTTCAAGCACAAAATTGAACCACAGACCACTTGGTCGGTCTATGAACCAGTGACCTCTCGATCTGCAGTCGAGCCACTGCCACTGAGCTATACCCCACACGTCCAGAACATTTCAGTACAAGCATAACAAATGGTTTCGATTTGGATCCATCTACTGATTTATGTTCGCAGTCAGTTCAGTGTAGTTAGCAGTGACGTCTGGTGGCAATATTCTCAATTGCCTTAAAGCTATTTTATTCTTCATTTATCACAGTAGACTTTTATATATCGAAACTATTGCAGATTCCTTCAAGCTGATAATTCCAGGACTATATCAAAATGACATCAGTTTTATGCTGGTTCCTAGATTGTGAAAGAGCATTTTATGGTTATAAAACAAGCTTCCAATTCATAAATGCATACTGGTATTAACTTTAACAAGACACAGCACATGTCCTCTGACAATGACATACTATCAAGATAAGGATTTCATTATCTGCCAGGACGAAGTGTCTCTGAATTGAAAGTCTGGCAGGGGGCAACCGGAGGTGAACCGGTGACCTCTCGATCTGCAGTCGAATGATCTGCCACTGAGCTAACCCCCGCACGTTCCAACTACGAACGTTATTGAAGTTTCTGCTGTGCCTTATGGAGCCCGTACAATCTATTTCACAAAAACGAGTGGTGGTCATACTCGGACAAATGTATTGTAATGATTTGTAGCGACATCTAGTGACTCTAGCAGTATTAACATGTAAACCAGTAAATTATTTCGTGTTGTGCTGATGGCGACATCTACCGGCAGGGTAGTGATAGGACTGTATTCATCGAAACTGGTCGAGCAGGGTTAACAGCGGCTTAAATTTTACATGTTCTTTTGTTTATTGTTATAGCTAGTGCGCATGCGCGTAGTTAATGTCCCAAGTTTTCGTGTACATGTTAGTCAGTTGGTACTCGAGCCGGGGCGAACAAAACATCTCTTAACCGTCGCTGGAGTTCATTATCTGTTGGAACAAGAACATAACTACATAAATGGCGCCCAACATTTAGCGGATATTTTGACGTCTTTTCAAGGCCTATTCACGGGGCAGTAATGAAGTAAAACAGTAAAATTTGCATTCATTTTATTCTGTCCTAGAATGTCAACCAGGGGTTATGCTCCTTATTATTAGTGGGATTGCTGGCGTGTCATTATTTCTTGGGAGACCCATTCGGGGTCTTGGCGGCATCCACCAGCTATAGCTCATGTTGGTCTGGTGAACTGTAGTCTGGGCGGCATTAGGCAGCTGAGAGATAGTGAGCCATTTATCCTTAGAAATAAAAGAAGGTAATTCCGTACTAATAATAGTTGATTTCTTTTAAATGTCATCATGGTTTCAATAGATGAAAAGAAAGCTATTTTGCGTAGATATACTAAAGATTATATTGTTCAATTGTGTGAACATAATCATTTAGAATTGTCTGATTTGAATACTAGGAAGAGCATATAGATGCTTTAGTAGAGATTTCTGACATGAAGGAGCCTGGAGTATCTCTTAAGGGTATGTCAGATATTTCTCTTCAGTCTGTCCTTAGTGAGATGGAAAAGCATAGGAAAGAGGATGATGATAGATTTATTACTCTATTTGAGAAGATGATGGTTAAACAATCAGGTAGTCCATCCCATGTTAAGATTAAAGAAATGACTAAACTGACAGATAGAGATGATATCCACTATTGGATCTAAACTTTTGAGAATTTGGTTGATAGATACCAAATTCCTAAAAGTGAATAGAGTCATTATTTAGAACCATATCTTACAGGAAATGCTCAGCAGGCCTATCATTCACTTTCCCATAAAGAACAAAGGGATTATGATAAGGTGATCCATACTATCTCGCACAGATATCAATTAACTCCTAGTGCTTATCGCCTTAAATTTAGGAATGAGGCAAAGAAATCTGATGAAACCTTTCTTTCGTATGTTTCAAGGTTGGGAGAATATTTCTTTAGATGGGTACAACCTAGTGATAGATTAATGGAAGATGAGGAAGTCACAGCTATATTTGATAAACTGGTTATGGACCAAATGTTACATTCTGTAGCTGATGACAATTTGAAATTTAAGTTGGTGGAAAAGGAAGGGTTAACAGTCAGAGAATTAGCTGGTATTGCAGATGATCATGTTCTGAAGAAAAAATTGCTGAGAGAGGAAAAGACATTGAAAAGACCTCAAACAGGCTATGCTTACAAGGGACCTGGATTTAAACCTAAACAATCTAATCAGAAAGATTCTGATACCAAAAATTCAGTTAATTCTGGGGCTATTTCAAAGAATACTTTTCAATATAAATCAGTAGGCAGAGGAAGATTCTCTTTGGCATGTTTTCTCTGTGGTGAATTAGGTCATATTCAAAGAAATTGCCCGAACAAACAAAAGCAAAGAAATTCACCTGTAAAAGCTGAACCAACTGACAAATGACTTGCCATTCTTCAAAACTATTAAATGTTCATGCTAAAGAATTTATTCCAAAATTCAGTGTTCATACTAAAGAGTTTATTCCGACATTGCAGAATATAGGTTGTTCTGTGTTTTCATCTGATAGATTTCCACCCACTTCCCAAAATGGACCCTTAGTAGCACTTAAAGTAAATGGTCAGGAATGTTATGGTTTGGTTGATTCTGGATCTTCTGTTTCAATGATCAGAGAAGACTTGTGTCATGATTTAGGTCTCACCATTGTTAAGAAGAGGAATCAGGTTTTGAGGTGGTTTGAAGGATCAGAGTTCTCTGCTATTGGATATGTTCTAGTTGATCTCGAGTGTGTTGGATATTCACACCAAATTGAATGTATTGTAACTCCACATCTCCAAACTCCAATGTTATTAGGGAATGATTGTTGTGCAGGTGCTGGTTTGGTTATTGATTTTGCTAATCAAAGTGTATGGTCAGAGAAACTTCAACCTCTTGTCAAGTGGCCTTTAATTGGAACTCAAAATACATTGTTTGGAACTCACAGTACTATTTCAAAAACTCCAAGTATCTCTAAAAAAGTAGAACCTGAAAAAATTGATGAAAATTTAGAAAATTCAAATTGAGTGGATGGGGTTTCAGAATACATGCAATCTATATTTGAAGAATTTCCGGATGTTATTACAGAAAAACCTGGTTGGACTGATTTAGTTGAACATGAAATTATAGTAAAAGAAGGAACTGAACAAATCAAACAACGTCCATATAGATTATCCCCTGCAAAACAAAAAGCTGCTAATGAGCAAATTCCTCAAATGTTAAAAGATGGTATTATTGAAGAATCTAAATCACCCTGGAGAAGTCCTGTTGTAATGGTTCCTAAACCAGGAGGTGTTGATTACAGACTTTGTATTGATTTCCGGAAAGTAAATGCGGTTACTAAAATTGATGCTTACCCATTGCCTACTATTGATAAAATACTGACTTCTTTACATGGAGCTACCATATTTTCCACTCTTGACATGAAATCTGGATACTGGCAAGTGAAATTGAAACCTGAACATAGAGAAATTACAGCATTCTCTACGGGACAGAATTTATATCAATTTAAAGTACTAGCCTTCGGATTAGTCAATGGACCTGCCATATTTCAGAGATTAGTAGAAAAGGTTCTGAAAGAATGTCTTGGCCGAAATTGTTATGTTTATCTGGATGATATTGTCATTTATTCATCTGATGTAGAAAAACATATCAGTGACTTGAAAGAAGTTCTTGAAAAAATCAGACAAGCAGGATTAACAATAAATCCAAAGAAAAGTAATTTTTTCCAAACAGAATTAATATATTTAGGTCATATCTGGTAAAGGTATTTCTACAAACCAAGAAAAGGTTAAAGCCATCAAAGAATTCCTTGCTCCTCAAAACAAAAAAGAACTGGAAAGATTTTTAGGCATGTGTGGTTGGTATTCCAAATACAGTCAAGCCCGCTTATTGTCATGTCGGCGGTGCGTGCTTAAATTATGATAATGACCGGGATGTGACATTATGCGGGCTTCAACATCGATATCCTTTTGAGTCCTAGAAGAAGCGTTATGTATCAAATGATACTGAATAAATCTTTAATGAAAAAGGAAACAGAAACGTTAATTAATATTTTTATTGCACAACGGCATATCAGATTACGTTAATGCGCACTTGACAATCGATTTCCTGTAAGTTTTGTGCCGCATGCCGCAATAACTGACAAATCCGGCTTGCCAACAGAAAGATTCGTAGCGTCTGGGTCAAGAGGTTAAATGTCTGGGAATACGCGGCACAGTTATAACGTTATGCCTAGGCAAACTGTTTAACAAGATAATTATTTCCCCAACTATTGCGCCTTATTTTCCGGATATCTTATTAATGACTCAAACGTCCATTATCGTCTTTATGATATGACTATTGGGAGAGCGGGCATCATCATGCCATTGACAACTTTCTGAAGTTTCGCCGTGATTGAAGGTTTGGACCGGATATTTCCTCCAGTGCTCACAAAACATCCAGTTTTTCGTGGACCCTAAAAGGGGATTTCCGGTCGTAAGCAACGTTTAGAGCTCGTGCTTCATATCATTTCGGCGAAACGTCACTGAGGTGTAAACCACGGCTTCGCAAAGGCCAGGAGTTCATTATGTATGACACGTGATCGCAAATTTGCACTTGTTAACGCATGAAGAAACGAAATGGTCTGGATTACTGTGGTATCTTAAGACGTTAATTAGCTAAGTGACGGGGAGTGACCTGAATGCATCACTGCACTTGCCTGCCGCACACAGTTGGGAGATGTGATTGTTTGATACGCCTGACCGAATACAGTCTCTTGGCCTGGAAGATCGCCGTGTCGGCGCCTGATGTGATATTAACTGCGATCTGGTATCACTGCCGAGGGTGCCGAGCATGACAATAAACGGGATTATGACAATATTCCATGATATCAAACGGTCAGATTAACCATTGTTTATATAGGAAATGGTTTGGGATTTCAGATTTATGTGACAATAAACGGGATTTTCTATTAACCGATATGACACAAAGTGGGCTCGACTGTACATCCCTAAATATTCTACTATAGCAGAACCTCTCAATAATCTTCGGAGGAAAGATGTAGATTGGAAATGGACAAAAGAATGTGAACAGGCCTTTAATCAGTTGAAAGATATATTAGGGTCACCCCTTTGTTTATCATTTCCTGATCCAAATGGTGATAAATTTGAAATACACACTGAGGCTAGTGGTGTCGGAATTGGATCTTCTCGAAATCAATATCAAAATGGACAATTAAGAACTATTGGCTTTGCTAGCAGAACTTTGACTCCTGTTGAAAGACGGTAAAGCACAACTGAAAGAGAAATCTTAGCAGTAGTTTGGAGTATGGAAAAAAATGGAGACCATTTATTGAAGGTAAATTTACAACAGTGATTTCTGATCATCAGGCACTTTCGTGGCTATTCAAGAATCAGAAAGAAATAAATGGTAGACTGTATCGTTGGGTACTTCGAATTCAAGAATTCAATTTTGAGGTTCGGTATCGACCAGGAAAATTTCATGTTGTTCCTGATACTTTGTCGCGTGATACCAGATTTCATTCTGGTATGCCAGTTGGAATTGTCTTAGATCAAACTCAGAATCACGATGAATGTGAATCCCCTGATTGTATCAAACCTACAGGAGATATAATAGATTGGGTCCAGTGTGATCAATGTGACCGTTGGTTTCATGATATATGTGTAAATATTGCATCCATTCTACTACGTATCATCCTCAGACTAATTGGGTAGAGAGGGCTAACAGACATCTGAAGTCCATGTTGTCTAGTTATGTTTAGGATGATCAGAGAACTTGGGACGTTCATCTGTCGGAAATCCGTTTTGCTTTAAACTCAGTTGAAAATTGTTCCACTGGGGAATCTCCTGCTTTGGTTCTGTTTGGTCGTCAGTTACAGTATCCTCAGACCGGTGTGTTTTCTTCGGATGTTCATGTGGCGCCCATCATTCCATCCGGTGACACTCATATGGAATGGATACTGAAACTCATCAAGGACCATGAGGAGAGAGACAATAATGTGTTGGAACGACTGAGAAACAAACGCGCAACCCGGAAATATCATTATGACCAACGTCGAAGGCAAGTTAATATTTAAGTCGGAGATCACGTGTATGTTAAGACACATCATCAGTCGGATGCTTCGAAGGGATTTACTGCGAAATTGGCATTTCGCTGGGACGGACCTTATCCCGTGGTGAAACGTTTCAATGCATTAAATTTCGGCGTCCAAATTGGACCAGAGATATTAGTGAAGCATGCGGATCAGCTCAAGCCCGAGCATGGATCTTAGACTATTGTGAATCCTTGTATATATACACGTGTATGAACTCTGTGATGACTGATGCCTTATCGACTGATGGACCTTATCGTCCATGAGGACTGATATGTATTATCAGGTGGACTCTGTATTCCTTCTGTGATATATGTATTGGCTGATGTCTTATCAGTTGGACTCTGTTTGTATGCTGTGTTTAATATACTGTTTTGCATATTGTGTATTATGATTGCACACTGTATTATGATTGCACTATGTCACAATCACTTAGCATGTACCATTAGCGAGTAGTATTGTGATACCAGACATATACCATGTTCAGGAAGTGATATTATGCTAATTGTATTATTCTGAATGTCTTGAAAACAGATTAATCATTATGCTAGTGTGATGTTGAGCGATTAGTGTGATGTTGAGCTATCTACTTTTTTATGATCAGTTATTTTGTTTGAGATTACCGAAATATGTTAGTGTCTACTTAAAATGTATTCTTTTAGAGGAACAGCAAGCTGGTACGGTGATCTCACCAGAAATTTCTAAATCAAGTATTGCTCTAGTATTGGCTCTGTAATGTGTAAGTTGTCCCAAAAAGTGCCTGTTTTGTGTGTTCTTGTAAAGTAAATAATTGTATCAGGCAATCAGTGGAGCTTACGTTAGTACCATGTACAAATAGATTTCTGGTTATTCCTGTTATAATGTCTGTGTAGTGAATATTCATAGGCTACCTTTAGGGTGATTTTCTATGAGTGAGCCTTGTTCTTATAGAACTCGTAAATTACAGATGTTATTATTCAACTGTGAGGATATTTATGGTATATGCCTCGTATTAAACCCTAACGTTATGTAACATTAGAGAGTGGTTTGTTGGTACACCTGTGTAGTAGGTGGGGTCTGTGTATAGTAGGTTCAATTCCTGTTCAATTATGCTAGACACCATAGCTGGTGGGGTATGAGAGTAATTTTTTAATATGTTTTATGTAATGTTTTGTAATACGGAACGGATATTGATGTCTCTCGCGACATTTGAGGAAGCATAGTTAGGCTCATAACCTGTTAAAATGGTTCACCATATGGTTGGTGGGGAATGGGATGTTGTGTATGTCTACTGAGGTTAAAGGGACGACCTGTCCGCTGGAAATTGGTAGACCTGTATATGTTGTGATGTTTACTCTTAATAATTAGTGGTTTAGTTGATGTTTATAAATCTTTCATCCTTTTTAAGGGGGGGGGGATTGTAATGATTTGTGGCGACATCTAGTGACTCCAGTAAATTATTTCGTGTTGTGCTGATGGCGACATCTACCGGCAGGGTAGTGGTAGGACTGTATTCATCGAAACTGGTCGAGCAGGGTTAACAGCGGCTTAAATGTTACATGTTCTTTTGTTTATTGTTATAGCAAGTGCGCATTCGCGTAGTTAATGTCCCAAGTTTTCATGGACATGTTAGTCAGTTGGTACTCGAGCCGGCGCGAATAAAACATCTCTAAACTGTTGCTGGAGTTCATTATCTGTTCGAACAAGAACACCATGGCTGGATGCTCTTTACATTTTTTAAGCAAATGCTTAACCAGATACTGAAAGACTCGATCTTTGGAATAATCCCAGGAATAATTTCTATGTATGCCTTATCAAAGAAATCAGATTTTAGGAACAAACAAAAGGAGTGTAAGGTGACGGTAACCCTTATATTTTTCATTATTTTTACGGAACCAATTGTAATCAGACCAATGACCAGTCGGAATATTTAGAAAGTGAGGCAAAAAGAAAAAAATTACACACATGAAAACCCAATTTAATACATTTAATCAAATTAATTCAGAAAAAGGAACATCTATATTTTTAAAGAATAAGAGTTACTTCCCTGAATTCTTGTTAAAATTTATCAAGAAATAGAGCCCTTTTTCTGACTATCATATACCTACATATTTTTGTCTGTGAATTAGAAAAAAATTCATGCTGGGCGAACCGGAGTTGAACCGGTGACCTCTCGATCTGCAGTCGAATGCTCTGCCACTGAGCTATAACCCCACATGTCCAGAAACACTTCAGTACAAGCATAATAAATTGTATCGATCTGGATACCTCTTACGATTCATGTGCGCAGTCAGTTTATGCCTCAGTGTTTATCGCGATCACGTATGGTGGCAATATTCTCAACTGCCTTGAACATATTATATCGATCATTCATCCAATTTTAAATTGTTATATATCAAAACTATTGCAGATTTCTTCAGGCTGATTTGCCCAGAAGGGAATAATTCCAAGATGAACTCTGAATGACATCAGTTTAATGCTATTTCCTAGATTGTAAAAGAGCATTATATGGTTATTAAACAAGTACCCTATTCATACATGGTAAATACTTTTAACAAGACACAGCATATGTGCCCTGACATTGACGTTCCTTCACAATAAGGGTTTCATTATCCTTCACAAAGAAATATCTTTTTCATTTCCAGGAAAAAAGTCTGTCAGGGGGCAACCGGAGTTGAACCGGTGACCTCTCGATCTGCAGTCGAATGCTCTGCCACTGAGCTATACCCCCGCACATTGCAACTATGAACGTTATCGAACTGGCTGCTGTACCTTAACAGCCCGTACTATCTATTTCACAAAGACGAGTGATTGTCATAATCAGGCCAATATGGATATTTACTACCCTTTATCGCCAAGAATGGTCAATCATTTCATTGATTGAGAAAATGCTTAACCACATATTGAAAGACACGACCTTTGAAAGCATTCCATGAAGCATTTATGTGTAAGCCTGGCCTAAGAAATCTGCTTTTAGGAACACAAATACAGGAGTATAAGGTGATGGTAACCCTTATATTTTTTTAGTTTTTTTCACGGAACAAATTGTAATCAGACCAATGAATATTCGAAATATTTAGAAAGTCAGGGAAAAAATATAAATTACAAACATGAAAAGTGAATTAAATGTTTTTAATCACCTTATTTCAGAAATAGAACGATATATATTTTGAAAGAATTAGAGTTTATTTCCTGAATTCTTGTCAAAATTAATCAAGAAAGAGAGCCCTCTTTCTGACTATAATATTCCTACATATTTGTCTGTGAATTCGTAAAAGGTCATAAAGGGGGCAACCGGAGTTGAACCGGTGACCTCTCGATCTGCAGTCGAATGCTCTGCCACTGAGCTATACCCCCACACGTCCAAGACTTCAGTACAAGCGTAATGAATTGTATCGATCTGGATACCTCTTACGATTCATGTGCGCAGTCAGTTTATGCCTCAGTGCTTATCGTGATCACGTCTCGTGGCAATATTCTGAACTGCCTTGAAAATATTTTATCCATCATTCATCCAATTTGAAATTTATATATCAAAACCGTTACAGATTTCTTCAGGCTGATTCGCCCAGAAGGGAATAATTCTAAGATGAACTCTGAATGACATCAGTTTAATGCTGTTTCCTAGATTATAAAAGAGCATTATATGGTTATTAAACAAGTACCCTATTCATATATGGGAAATACCTTTAACAAGACACGGCACGTGTGCCCTGACATTGACGTTCCTTCACAATAAGGGTTTCATTATCCTTCACAAAGAAATGTCTTTTTCATTTCCAGGAAAAAAGTCTGTCAGGGGGCAACCGGAGTTGAACCGGTGACCTCTCGATCTGCAGTCGAATGCTCTGCCACTGAGCTATACCCCCGCACATTGCAACTCTGAACGTTATCGAACTGGCTGCTGTACCTTAACAGCCCGTACTATCTATTTCACAAAGACGAGTGTTGGTCATAATCAGGCCAATATGGATATTTACTACCCTTTATCGCCAAGAATGGTCAATCATTTCATTGATTGAGAAAATGCTTAACCACATATTGAAAGACACGACCTTTGAAAGCATTCCATGAAGCATTTATTTGTAAGCCTGGCCTAAGAAATCTGCTTTTAGGAACACAAATACAGGAGTATAAGGTGATGGTAACCCTTATATTTTTTTAGTTTTTTTCACGGAACAAATTGTAATCAGACCAATGAATATTCGAAATATTTAGAAAGTCAGGGAAAAAATATAAATTACAAACATGAAAAGTGAATTAAATGTTTTTAATCACCTTATTTCAGAAATAGAACGATATATATTTTGAAAGAATAAGAGTTAATTTCCTGAATTCTTGTCAAAATTAATCAAGAAAGAGAGCCCTCTTTCTGACTATGATATTCCTACATATTTGTCTGTGAATTCGTAAAAAGTCATACAGGGGGCAACCGGAGTTGAACCGGTGACCTCTCGATCTGCAGTCGAATGCTCTGCCACTGAGCTATACCCCCACACGTCCGGGAAAACTTAAGTACAAGCGTAATAAATTGTATCGATCTGGATACCTCTTACGATTCATGTGCGCAGTCAGTTTATGCCTCAGTGCTTATCGTGATCACGTCTCGTGGCAATATTCTGAACTGCCTTGAAAATATTTTATCCATCATTCATCCAATTTGAAATTTATATATTAAAACCATTACAGACTTCTTCAGGCTGATTTGCCCACAAGGGAATAATTCCAAGATGAACTCTGAATGACATCAGTTTAATGCTGTTTCCTAGATTGTAAAAGAGCATTATATGGTTATTAAACAAGTACCCTATTCATACATGGCAAATACTTTTAACAAGACACAGCATATGTGCCCTGACATTGACGTTCCTTCACAATAAGGGTTTCATTATGCTTCACAAAGAAATAACTTTTTCATTTCCAGGAAAAAAAAGTCTGTCAGGGGGCAACCGAAGTTGAACCGGTGACCTCTCGATCTGCAGTCGAATACTATGCCACTGAGCTATACCCCCGCACATTGCAACTATGAACGTTATCGAACTGGCTGCTGTGCCTAAAACAGCCCGTACGATCTATTTCACAAAGACGAGTGGTGATCATACTCAGGCCAATATGGATATTTACTACCCTTTATCGCCAAGAATGGTCAATCATTTATTGATTGAGCAAATGCTTAACCACAAATTGAAAGACACGACCTTTGAAAGTATTCCATGAAGCAATTATGTGCAAGCCTGGCCTAAAAAATCTGATTTGAGGAACACAAATAAAGGAGTATAAGATGATGGTAACCCTTATATTTTTTAGTTTTTTCACGGAACAAATTAAAATCAGACCAATGAATATTCGAAATATTTAGAAAGTCAGGGAAAAATATATAAATTACAAACATGAAAAGCGAATACAATGTTTTTGATCACCTTATTTCAGAAATAGAACGATATATATTTTGAAAGAATAAGAGTTAATTTCCTGAATTCTTGTCAAAATTAATCAAGAAAGAGAGCCCTCTTTCTGACTATAATATTCCTACATATTTGTCTGTGAATTCGTAAAAAGTCATACAGGGGGCAACCGGAGTTGAACCGGTGACCTCTCGATCTGCAGTCGAATGCTCTGCCACTGAGCTATACCCCCACACGTCCAAGACTTCAGTACAAGCGTAATAAATTGTATCGATCTGGATACCTCTTACGATTCATGTGCGCAGTCAGTTTATGCCTCAGTGCTTATCGTGATCACGTCTAGTGGCAATATTCTGAACTGCCTTGAACATATTAGATCGATCATTCATCCAATTTTAAATTGTTATATATCAAAACTATTGCAGATTTCTTCAGGCTGATTTGCCCACAAGGGAATAATTCCAAGATGAACTCTGAATGACATCAGTTTAATGCTATTTCCTAGATTGTAAAAGAGCATTATATGGTTATTAAACAAGTACCCTATTCATACATGGTAAATACTTTTAACAAGACACAGCATATGTGCCCTGACATTGACGTTCCTTCACAATAAGGGTTTCATTATCCTTCACAAAGAAATGTCTTTTTCATTTCCAGGAAAAAAGTCTGTCAGGGGGCAACCGGAGTTGAACCGGTGACCTCTCGATCTGCAGTCGAATGCTCTGCCACTGAGCTATACCCCCGCACATTGCAACTATGTACGTTATCGAACTGGCTGCTGTACCTTAACAGCCCGTACTATCTATTTCACAAAGACGAGTGGTGATCATACTCAGGCCAATATGGATATTTACCACCCTTTATCGCCAAGAATGGTCAATCATTTCATTGATTGAGAAAATGCTTAACCACATATTGAAAGACACGACCTTTGAAAGCATTCCATGAAGCATTTATGTGTAAGCCTGGCCTAAGAAATCTGCTTTTAGGAACACAAATACAGGAGTATAAGGTGATGGTAACCCTTATATTTTTTTACTTTTTTTCACGGAACAAATTGTAATCAGACCAATGAATATTCGAAATATTTAGAAAGTCAGGGAAAAAATATAAATTACAAACATGAAAAGTGAATTAAATGTTTTTAATCACCTTATTTCAGAAATAGAACGATATATATTTTGAAAGAATAAGAGTTAATTTCCTGAATTCTTGTCAAAATTTATCAAGAAATAGAGCCCTCTTTCTGACTATGATATTCCTACATATTTGTCTGTGAATTCGTAAAAAGTCATACAGGGGGCAACCGGAGTTGAACCGGTGACCTCTCGATCTGCAGTCGAATGCTCTGCCACTGAGCTATACCCCCACACGTCCGGGAAAACTTAAGTACAAGCGTAATGAATTGTATCGATCTGGATACCTCTTACGATTCATGTGCGCAGTCAGTTTATGCCTCAGTGCTTATCGTGATCACGTCTCGTGGCAATATTCTGAACTGCCTTGAAAATATTTTATCCATCATTCATCCAATTTGAAATTTATATATTAAAACCATTACAGACTTCTTCAGGCTGATTTGCCCACAAGGGAATAATTCCAAGATGAACTCTGAATGACATCAGTTTAATGCTGTTTCCTAGATTGTAAAAGAGCATTGTATGGTTATTAAACAAGTACCCTATTCATACATGGCAAATACTTTTAACAAGACACAGCATATGTGCCCTGACATTGACGTTCCTTCACAATAAGGGTTTCATTATGCTTCACAAAGAAATGTCTTTTTCATTTCCAGGAAAAAAAAGTCTGTCAGGGGGCAACCGGAGTTGAACCGGTGACCTCTCGATCTGCAGTCGAATGCTATGCCACTGAGCTATACCCCCGCACATTGCAACTATGAACGTTATCGAACTGGCTGCTGTGCCTAAAACAGCCCGTACGATCTATTTCACAAAGACGAGGGGTGATCATACTCAGGCCAATATGGATATTTACTACCCTTTATCGCCAAGAATGGTCAATCATTTATTGATTGAGCAAATGCTTAACCACATATTGAAAGACACGACCTTTGAAAGTATTCCATGAAGCAATTATGTGCAAGCCTGGCCTAAAAAATCTGATTTGAGGAACACAAATAAAGGAGTATAAGATGATGGTAACCCTTATATTTTTTAGTTTTTTTCACGGAACAAATTAAAATCAGACCAATGAATATTCGAAATATTTAGAAAGTCAGGGAAAGTATATAAATTACAAACATGAAAAGCGAATTCAATGTTTTTAGTCACCTTATTTCAGAAATAGAACGATATATATTTTGAAAGAATAAGAGTTAATTTCCTTAATTCTTGTCAAAATTACTCAAGAAATAAAGCCCTCTTTCTGACTATAATATTCCTACATATTTGTCTGTTAATTTGTAAAAAGTCATACAGGGGGCAACCGGAGTTGAACCTGTGACCTCTCGATCTGCAGTCGAATGCTCTGCCACTGAGCTATACCCCCACACGTCCAAGACTTCAGTACAAGCGTAAATACTTTTAACAAGACACAGCATATGTGCCCTGACATTGACGTTCCTTCACAATAAGGGTTTCATTATGCTTCACAAAGAAATGTCTTTTTCATTTCCAAGAAAAAAGTCTGTCAGGGGGCAACCGGAATTGAACCGGTGACCTCTCGATCTGCAGTCGAATGCTCTGCCACTGAGCTATACCCCCGTACATTGCAACTATGAACGTTATATATATTTTGAAAGAATAAGAGTTAATTTCCTTAATTCTTGTCAAAATTACTCAAGAAATAAAGCCCTCTTTCTGACTATAATATTCCTACATATTTGTCTGTGAATTTGTAAAAAGTCATACAGGGGGCAACCGGAGTTGAACCGGTGACCTCTCGATCTGCAGTCGAATGCTCTGCCACTGAGCTATACCCCCACACGTCCATGAAAACTTCAGTACAAGCGTAATGAATTGTATCGATCTGGATACCTCTTACGATTCATGTGCGCAGTCAGTTTCTGCCTCAGTGCTTATCGTGATCACGTCTCGTGGCAATATTCTGAACTGCCTTGAAAAAATTTTATCCATCATTCATCCAATTTGAAATTTATATATCAAAACCATTACAGATTTCTTCAGGCTGTTTCGCCCATAAGGGAATAATTCCAAGATGAACTCTGAATGACATCAGTTTAATGCTGTTTCCTAGATTGTAAAAGAGCATTATATGGTTATTAAACAAGTACCCTATTCATATATGGGAAATACCTTTAACAAGACACGGCACGTGTGCCCTGACATTGACATTCCTTCACAATAAGGGTTTCATTATCCTTCACAAAGAAATGTCTTTTTCATTTCCAGGAAAAAAGTCTGTCAGGGGGCAACCGGAGTTGAACCGGTGACCTCTCGATCTGCAGTCGAATGCTCGGCCACTGAGCTATACCCCCGCACATTGCAACTATGAACGTTATCGAACTGGCTGCTGTGCCTAAAACAGCCCGTACGATCTATTTCACAAAGACGAGTGGTGGTCATACTCAGGCCAATATGGATATTTACTACACTTTATCGCCAAGAATGGTCAATCATTTATTGATTGAGCAAATGCTTAACCACATATTGAAAGACACGACCTTTGAAAGTATTCCATGAAGCAATTATGTGAAAACCTGGCCTAAGAAATCTGATTTGTGGAACACAAATACAGGAGTATAAGGTGATGGTAACCCTTACATTTTTTTAGTTTTTTCACGGAACAAATTGTAATCAGACCAATGAATATTCTAAATATTTAGAAAGTCAGGGAAAATATATAAATTACAAACATGAAAAGCGAATTCAATGTTTTAAATCACCTTATTTCAGAAATAGAACGATATATATTTTGAAAGAATAAGAGTTATTTCCTTAATTCTTGTCAAAATTACTCCAGAAATAAAGCCCTCTTTCTGACTATAATATTCCTACATATTTGTCTGTGAATTTGTAAAAAGTCATACAGGGGGCAACCGGAGTTGAACCGGTGACCTCTCGATCTGCAGTCGAATGCTCTGCCACTGAGCTATACCCCCACACGTCCATGAAAACTTAAGTACAAGCGTAATGAATTGTATCGACCTGGATACCTCTTACGATTCATGTGCGCAGTCAATTTATGCCTCAGTGCTTATCGTGATCACGTCTCGTGGCAATATTCTGAACTGCCTTGAAAATATTTTATCCATCATTCATCCAATTTGAAATTTATATATTAAAACCATTATAGATTTCTTCAGGCTGATTTGCCCACAAGGGAATAATTCCAAGATGAACTCTGAATGACATCAGTTTAATGCTATTTCCTAGATTGTAAAAGAGCATTATATGGTTATTAAACAACTACCCTATTCATACATGGTAAATACTTTTAACAAGACACAGCATATGTGCCCTGACATTGACGTTCCTTCACAATAAGGGTTTCATTATGCTTCACAAAGAAATGTCTTTTTCATTTCCAAGGAAAAAGTCTGTCAGGGGGCAACCGGAGTTGAACCGGTGACCTCTCGATCTGCAGTCGAATGCTCTGCCACTGAGCTATACCCCCGCACATTGCAACTATAAACGTTATCGAACTGGCTGCTGTACCTAAAACAGCCCGTACGATCTATTTCACAAAGACGAGTGGTGGTCATACTCAGGCCAATATGAATATTTACTACCCTTTATCGCCAAGAATGGTCAATCATTTATTGATTGAGCAAATGCTTAACCACATATTGAAAGACACGACCTTTGAAAGTATTCCATGAAGCAATTATGTGCAAGCCTGGCCTAAGAAATCTGATTTGAGGAACACAAATACAGGAGTATAAGGTGATGGTAACCCTTATATTTTTTTAGTTTTTTCACGGAACAAATTGTAATCAGACCAATGAATATTCGAAATATTTAGAAAGTCAGGGAAAATATATAAATTACAAACATGAAAAGCGAATTCAATGTTTTTAATCACCTTATTTCAGAAATAGAATGATATATATTTTGAAAAAATAAGAGTTAATTTCCTTAATTCTTGTCAAAATTACTCAAGAAACAAAGCCCTCTTTCTGACTATAATATTCCTACATATTTGTCTGTGAATTTGTAAAAAGTCATACAGGGGGCAACCGGAGTTGAACCGGTGACCTCTCGATCTGCAGTCGAATGCTCTGCCACTGAGCTATACCCCCACACGTCCATGAAAACTTCAGTACAAGCGTAATGAATTGTATCGATCTGGATACCTCTTACGATTCATGTGCGCAGTCAGTTTCTGCCTCAGTGCTTATCGTGATCACGTCTCGTGGCAATATTCTGAACTGCCTTGAAAATATTTTATCCATCATTCATCCAATTTGAAATTTATATATCAAAACCATTACAGATTTCTTCAGGCTGATTCGCCCATAAGGGAATAATTCCAAGATGAACTCTGAATGACATCAGTTTAATGCTGTTTCCTAGATTGTAAAAGAGCATTATATGGTTATTAAACAAGTACCCTATTCATATATGGGAAATACCTTTAACAAGACACGGCACGTGTGCCCTGACATTGACATTCCTTCACAATAAGGGTTTCATTATCCTTCACAAAGAAATGTCTTTTTCATTTCCAGGAAAAAAGTCTGTCAGGGGGCAACCGGAGTTGAACCGGTGACCTCTCGATCTGCAGTCGAATGCTCGGCCACTGAGCTATACCCCCGCACATTGCAACTATGAACGTTATCGAACTGGCTGCTGTGCCTAAAACAGCCCGTACTCTCTATTTCACAAAGACGAGTGGTGGTCATACTCAGGCCAATATGGATATTTACTACCCTTTATCGCCAAGAATGGTCAATCATTTCATTGATTGAGCAAATGCTTAACCACATATTGAAATACACGACCTTTGAAAGTATTCCATGAAGCACTTATGTGCAAACCTGGCCTAAGAAATCTGATTTGTGGAACACAAATACAGGAGTATAAGGTGATGGTAACCCTTACATTTTTTTAGTTTTTTCACGGAACAAATTGTAATCAGACCAATGAATATTCGAAATATTTAGAAAGTCAGGGAAAATATATAAATTACAAACATGAAAAGCGAATTCAATGTTTTAAATCACCTTATTTCAGAAATAGAACGATATATATTTTGAAAGAATAAGAGTTATTTCCTTAATTCTTGTCAAAATTACTCCAGAAATAAAGCCCTCTTTCTGACTATAATATTCCTACATATTTGTCTGTGAATTTGTAAAAAGTCATACAGGGGGCAACCGGAGTTGAACCGGTGACCTCTCGATCTGCAGTCGAATGCTCTGCCACTGAGCTATACCCCCACACGTCCATGAAAACTTAAGTACAAGCGTAATGAATTGTATCGACCTGGATACCTCTTACGATTCATGTGCGCAGTCAGTTTATGCCTCAGTGCTTATCGTGATCACGTCTCGTGGCAATATTCTGAACTGCCTTGAAAATATTTTATCCATCATTCATCCAATTTGAAATTTATATATTAAAACCATTATAGATTTCTTCAGGCTGATTTGCCCACAAGGGAATAATTCCAAGATGAACTCTGAATGACATCAGTTTAATGCTATTTCCTAGATTGTAAAAGAGCATTATATGGTTATTAAACAACTACCCTATTCATACATGGTAAATACTTTTAACAAGACACAGCATATGTGCCCTGACATTGACGTTCCTTCACAATAAGGGTTTCATTATGCTTCACAAAGAAATGTCTTTTTCATTTCCAAGGAGAAAGTCTGTCAGGGGGCAACCGGAGTTGAACCGGTGACCTCTCGATCTGCAGTCGAATGCTCTGCCACTGAGCTATACCCCCGCACATTGCAACTATGAACGTTATCGAACTGGCTGCTGTACCTAAAACAGCCCGTACGATCTATTTCACAAAGACGAGTGGTGGTCATACTCAGGCCAATATGAATATTTACTACCCTTTATCGCCAAGAATGGTCAATCATTTATTGATTGAGCAAATGCTTAACCACATATTGAAAGACACGACCTTTGAAAGTATTCCATGAAGCAATTATGTGCAAGCCTGGCCTAAGAAATCTGATTTGAGGAACACAAATACAGGAGTATAAGGTGATGGTAACCCTTATATTTTTTTAGTTTTTTCACGGAACAAATTGTAATCAGACCAATGAATATTCGAAATATTTAGAAAGTCAGGGAAAATATATAAATTACAAACATGAAAAGCGAATTCAATGTTTTTAATCACCTTATTTCAGAAATAGAATGATATATATTTTGAAAAAATAAGAGTTAATTTCCTTAATTCTTGTCAAAATTACTCCAGAAATAAAGCCCTCTTTCTGACTATAATATTCCTACATATTTGTCTGTGAATTTGTAAAAAGTCATACAGGGGGCAACCGGAGTTGAACCGGTGACCTCTCGATCTGCAGTCGAATGCTCTGCCACTGAGCTATACCCCCACACGTCCATGAAAACTTAAGTACAAGCGTAATGAATTGTATCGACCTGGATACCTCTTACGATTCATGTGCGCAGTCAGTTTATGCCTCAGTGCTTATCGTGATCACGTCTCGTGGCAATATTCTGAACTGCCTTGAAAATATTTTATCCATCATTCATCCAATTTGAAATTTATATATTAAAACCATTATAGATTTCTTCAGGCTGATTTGCCCACAAGGGAATAATTCCAAGATGAACTCTGAATGACATCAGTTTAATGCTATTTCCTAGATTGTAAAAGAGCATTATATGGTTATTAAACAACTACCCTATTCATACATGGTAAATACTTTTAACAAGACACAGCATATGTGCCCTGACATTGACGTTCCTTCACAATAAGGGTTTCATTATGCTTCACAAAGAAATGTCTTTTTCATTTCCAAGGAAAAAGTCTGTCAGGGGGCAACCGGAGTTGAACCGGTGACCTCTCGATCTGCAGTCGAATGCTCTGCCACTGAGCTATACCCCCGCACATTGCAACTATGAACGTTATCGAACTGGCTGCTGTACCTAAAACAGCCCGTACGATCTATTTCACAAAGACGAGTGGTGGTCATACTCAGGCCAATATGAATATTTACTACCCTTTATCGCCAAGAATGGTCAATCATTTATTGATTGAGCAAATGCTTAACCACATATTGAAAGACACGACCTTTGAAAGTATTCCATGAAGCAATTATGTGCAAGCCTGGCCTAAGAAATCTGATTTGAGGAACACAAATACAGGAGTATAAGGTGATGGTAACCCTTATATTTTTTTAGTTTTTTCACGGAACAAATTGTAATCAGACCAATGAATATTCGAAATATTTAGAAAGTCAGGGAAAATATATAAATTACAAACATGAAAAGCGAATTCAATGTTTTTAATCACCTTATTTCAGAAATAGAATGATATATATTTTGAAAAAATAAGAGTTAATTTCCTTAATTCTTGTCAAAATTACTCAAGAAACAAAGCCCTCTTTCTGACTATAATATTCCTACATATTTGTCTGTGAATTTGTAAAAAGTCATACAGGGGGCAACCGGAGTTGAACCGGTGACCTCTCGATCTGCAGTCGAATGCTCTGCCACTGAGCTATACCCCCACACGTCCATGAAAACTTCAGTACAAGCGTAATGAATTGTATCGATCTGGATACCTCTTACGATTCATGTGCGCAGTCAGTTTCTGCCTCAGTGCTTATCGTGATCATGTCTCGTGGCAATATTCTGAACTGCCTTGAAAATATTTTATCCATCATTCATCCAATTTGAAATTTATATATCAAAACCATTACAGATTTCTTCAGGCTGATTCGCCCATAAGGGAATAATTCCAAGATGAACTCTGAATGACATCAGTTTAATGCTGTTTCCTAGATTGTAAAAGAGCATTATATGGTTATTAAACAAGTACCCTATTCATATATGGGAAATACCTTTAACAAGACACGGCACGTGTGCCCTGACATTGACATTCCTTCACAATAAGGGTTTCATTATCCTTCACAAAGAAATGTCTTTTTCATTTCCAGGAAAAAAGTCTGTCAGGGGGCAACCGGAGTTGAACCGGTGACCTCTCGATCTGCAGTCGAATGCTCGGCCACTGAGCTATACCCCCGCACATTGCAACTATGAACGTTATCGAACTGGCTGCTGTGCCTAAAACAGCCCGTACTCTCTATTTCACAAAGACGAGTGGTGGTCATACTCAGGCCAATATGGATATTTACTACCCTTTATCGCCAAGAATGGTCAATCATTTCATTGATTGAGCAAATGCTTAACCACATATTGAAAGACACGACCTTTGAAAGTATTCCATGAAGCACTTATGTGCAAACCTGGCCTAAGAAATCTGATTTGTGGAACACAAATACAGGAGTATAAGGTGATGGTAACCCTTACATTTTTTTAGTTTTTTCACGGAACAAATTGTAATCAGACCAATGAATATTCTAAATATTTAGAAAGTCAGGGAAAATATATAAATTACAAACATGAAAAGCGAATTCAATGTTTTAAATCACCTTATTTCAGAAATAGAACGATATATATTTTGAAAGAATAAGAGTTATTTCCTTAATTCTTGTCAAAATTACTCCAGAAATAAAGCCCTCTTTCTGACTATAATATTCCTACATATTTGTCTGTGAATTCGTAAAAGGTCATAAAGGGGGCAACCGGAGTTGAACCGGTGACCTCTCGATCTGCAGTCGAATGCTCTGCCACTGAGCTATACCCCCACACGTCCATGAAAACTTAAGTACAAGCGTAATGAATTGTATCGACCTGGATACCTCTTACGATTCATGTGCGCAGTCAGTTTATGCCTCAGTGCTTATCGTGATCACGTCTCGTGGCAATATTCTGAACTGCCTTGAAAATATTTTATCCATCATTCATCCAATTTGAAATTTATATATTAAAACCATTATAGATTTCTTCAGGCTGATTTGCCCACAAGGGAATAATTCCAAGATGAACTCTGAATGACATCAGTTTAATGCTATTTCCTAGATTGTAAAAGAGCATTATATGGTTATTAAACAACTACCCTATTCATACATGGTAAATACTTTTAACAAGACACAGCATATGTGCCCTGACATTGACGTTCCTTCACAATAAGGGTTTCATTATGCTTCACAAAGAAATGTCTTTTTCATTTCCAAGGAGAAAGTCTGTCAGGGGGCAACCGGAGTTGAACCGGTGACCTCTCGATCTGCAGTCGAATGCTCTGCCACTGAGCTATACCCCCGCACATTGCAACTATGAACGTTATCGAACTGGCTGCTGTACCTAAAACAGCCCGTACGATCTATTTCACAAAGACGAGTGGTGGTCATACTCAGGCCAATATGAATATTTACTACCCTTTATCGCCAAGAATGGTCAATCATTTATTGATTGAGCAAATGCTTAACCACATATTGAAAGACACGACCTTTGAAAGTATTCCATGAAGCAATTATGTGCAAGCCTGGCCTAAGAAATCTGATTTGAGGAACACAAATACAGGAGTATAAGGTGATGGTAACCCTTATATTTTTTTAGTTTTTTCACGGAACAAATTGTAATCAGACCAATGAATATTCGAAATATTTAGAAAGTCAGGGAAAATATATAAATTACAAACATGAAAAGCGAATTCAATGTTTTTAATCACCTTATTTCAGAAATAGAATGATATATATTTTGAAAAAATAAGAGTTAATTTCCTTAATTCTTGTCAAAATTACTCCAGAAATAAAGCCCTCTTTCTGACTATAATATTCCTACATATTTGTCTGTGAATTTGTAAAAAGTCATACAGGGGGCAACCGGAGTTGAACCGGTGACCTCTCGATCTGCAGTCGAATGCTCTGCCACTGAGCTATACCCCCACACGTCCATGAAAACTTAAGTACAAGCGTAATGAATTGTATCGACCTGGATACCTCTTACGATTCATGTGCGCAGTCAGTTTATGCCTCAGTGCTTATCGTGATCACGTCTCGTGGCAATATTCTGAACTGCCTTGAAAATATTTTATCCATCATTCATCCAATTTGAAATTTATATATTAAAACCATTATAGATTTCTTCAGGCTGATTTGCCCACAAGGGAATAATTCCAAGATGAACTCTGAATGACATCAGTTTAATGCTATTTCCTAGATTGTAAAAGAGCATTATATGGTTATTAAACAACTACCCTATTCATACATGGTAAATACTTTTAACAAGACACAGCATATGTGCCCTGACATTGACGTTCCTTCACAATAAGGGTTTCATTATGCTTCACAAAGAAATGTCTTTTTCATTTCCAAGGAAAAAGTCTGTCAGGGGGCAACCGGAGTTGAACCAGTGACCTCTCGATCTGCAGTCGAATGCTCT
This sequence comes from Sipunculus nudus, assembly GCA_026874595.1. Classification (NCBI taxonomy): domain Eukaryota; kingdom Metazoa; phylum Annelida; class Sipuncula; order Golfingiida; family Sipunculidae; genus Sipunculus; species Sipunculus nudus. The sequence continues at coordinate 32,580,262 of CM049315.1, forward strand.
GCCACTGAGCTATACCCCCGCACATTGCAACTATGAACGTTATCGAACTGGCTGCTGTACCTAAAACAGCCCGTACGATCTATTTCACAAAGACGAGTGGTGGTCATACTCAGGCCAATATGAATATTTACTACCCTTTATCGCCAAGAATGGTCAATCATTTATTGATAGAGCAAATGCTTAACCACATATTGAAAGACACGACCTTTGAAAGTATTCCATGAAGCAATTATGTGCAAGCCTGGCCTAAGAAATCTGATTTGAGGAACACAAATACAGGAGTATAAGGTGATGGTAACCCTTATATTTTTTTAGTTTTTTCACGGAACAAATTGTAATCAGACCAATGAATATTCGAAATATTTAGAAAGTCAGGGAAAATATATAAATTACAAACATGAAAAGCGAATTCAATGTTTTAATCACCTTATTTCAGAAATAGAATGATATATATTTTGAAAAAATAAGAGTTAATTTCCTTAATTCTTGTCAAAATTACTCAAGAAACAAAGCCCTCTTTCTGACTATAATATTCCTACATATTTGTCTGTGAATTTGTAAAAAGTCATACAGGGGGCAACCGGAGTTGAACCGGTGACCTCTCGATCTGCAGTCGAATGCTCTGCCACTGAGCTATACCCCCACACGTCCATGAAAACTTCAGTACAAGCGTAATGAATTGTATCGATCTGGATACCTCTTACGATTCATGTGCGCAGTCAGTTTCTGCCTCAGTGCTTATCGTGATCATGTCTCGTGGCAATATTCTGAACTGCCTTGAAAATATTTTATCCATCATTCATCCAATTTGAAATTTATATATCAAAACCATTACAGATTTCTTCAGGCTGATTCGCCCATAAGGGAATAATTCCAAGATGAACTCTGAATGACATCAGTTTAATGCTGTTTCCTAGATTGTAAAAGAGCATTATATGGTTATTAAACAAGTACCCTATTCATATATGGGAAATACCTTTAACAAGACACGGCACGTGTGCCCTGACATTGACATTCCTTCACAATAAGGGTTTCATTATCCTTCACAAAGAAATGTCTTTTTCATTTCCAGGAAAAAAGTCTGTCAGGGGGCAACCGGAGTTGAACCGGTGACCTCTCGATCTGCAGTCGAATGCTCGGCCACTGAGCTATACCCCCGCACATTGCAACTATGAACGTTATCGAACTGGCTGCTGTGCCTAAAACAGCCCGTACTCTCTATTTCACAAAGACGAGTGGTGGTCATACTCAGGCCAATATGGATATTTACTACCCTTTATCGCCAAGAATGGTCAATCATTTCATTGATTGAGCAAATGCTTAACCACATATTGAAAGACACGACCTTTGAAAGTATTCCATGAAGCACTTATGTGCAAACCTGGCCTAAGAAATCTGATTTGTGGAACACAAATACAGGAGTATAAGGTGATGGTAACCCTTACATTTTTTTAGTTTTTTCACGGAACAAATTGTAATCAGACCAATGAATATTCGAAATATTTAGAAAGTCAGGGAAAAATATATAAATTACAAACATGAAAAGCGAATTCAATGTTTTTAATCACCTTATTTCAGAAATAGAACGATATATATTTTTAAAGAATAAGAGTTAATTTCCTTAATTCTTGTCAAAATTACTCCAGAAATAAAGCAATCTTTCTGACTATAATATTCCTACATATTTGTCTGTGAATTTGTAAAAAGTCATACAGGGGGCAACCGGAGTTGAACCGGTGACCTCTCAATCTGCAGTCGAATGCTCTGCCACTGAGCTATACCCCCACACGTCCATGAAAACTTCAGTACAAGCGTAATGAATTGTATCGATCTGGATACCTCTTACGATTCATGTGCGCAGTCAGTTTATGCCTCAGTGCTTATCGTGATCACGTCTCGTGGCAAAATTCTGAACTGCCTTGAAAATATTTTATCCATCATTCATCCAATTTGAAATTTATATATTAAAACCATTACAGATTTCTTCAGGCTGATTTGCCCACAAGGGAATAATTCCAAGATGAACTCTGAATGACATCAGTTTAATGCTATTTCCTAGATTGTAAAAGAGCATTATATGGTTATTAAACAACTACCCTATTCATACATGGTAAATACTTTTAACAAGACACAGCATATGTGCCCTGACATTGACGTTCCTTCACAATAAGGGTTTCATTATGCTTCACAAAGAAATGTCTTTTTCATTTCCAAGGAAAAAGTCTGTCAGGGGGCAACCGGAGTTGAACCGGTGACCTCTCGATCTGCAGTCGAATGCTCTGCCACTGAGCTATACCCCCGCACATTGCAACTATGAACGTTATCGAACTGGCTGCTGTACCTAAAACAGCCCGTACGATCTATTTCACAAAGACGAGTGGTGGTCATACTCAGGCCAATATGAATATTTACTACCCTTTATCGCCAAGAATGGTCAATCATTTATTGATTGAGCAAATGCTTAACCACATATTGAAAGACACGACCTTTGAAAGTATTCCATGAAGCAATTATGTGCAAGCCTGGCCTAAGAAATCTGATTTGAGGAACACAAATACAGGAGTATAAGGTGATGGTAACCCTTATATTTTTTTAGTTTTTTCACGGAACAAATTGTAATCAGACCAATGAATATTCGAAATATTTAGAAAGTCAGGGAAAATATATAAATTACAAACATGAAAAGCGAATTCAATGTTTTTAATCACCTTATTTCAGAAATAGAATGATATATATTTTGAAAAAATAAGAGTTAATTTCCTTAATTCTTGTCAAAATTACTCAAGAAACAAAGCCCTCTTTCTGACTATAATATTCCTACATATTTGTCTGTGAATTTGTAAAAAGTCATACAGGGGGCAACCGGAGTTGAACCGGTGACCTCTCGATCTGCAGTCGAATGCTCTGCCACTGAGCTATACCCCCACACGTCCATGAAAACTTCAGTACAAGCGTAATGAATTGTATCGATCTGGATACCTCTTACGATTCATGTGCGCAGTCAGTTTCTGCCTCAGTGCTTATCGTGATCACGTCTCGTGGCAATATTCTGAACTGCCTTGAAAATATTTTATCCATCATTCATCCAATTTGAAATTTATATATCAAAACCATTACAGATTTCTTCAGGCTGATTCGCCCATAAGGGAATAATTCCAAGATGAACTCTGAATGACATCAGTTTAATGCTGTTTCCTAGATTGTAAAAGAGCATTATATGGTTATTAAACAAGTACCCTATTCATATATGGGAAATACCTTTAACAAGACACGGCACGTGTGCCCTGACATTGACATTCCTTCACAATAAGGGTTTCATTATCCTTCACAAAGAAATGTCTTTTTCATTTCCAGGAAAAAAGTCTGTCAGGGGGCAACCGGAGTTGAACCGGTGACCTCTCGATCTGCAGTCGAATGCTCGGCCACTGAGCTATACCCCCGCACATTGCAACTATGAACGTTATCGAACTGGCTGCTGTGCCTAAAACAGCCCGTACTCTCTATTTCACAAAGACGAGTGGTGGTCATACTCAGGCCAATATGGATATTTACTACCCTTTATCGCCAAGAATGGTCAATCATTTCATTGATTGAGCAAATGCTTAACCACATATTGAAAGACACGACCTTTGAAAGTATTCCATGAAGCACTTATGTGCAAACCTGGCCTAAGAAATCTGATTTGTGGAACACAAATACAGGAGTATAAGGTGATGGTAACCCTTACATTTTTTTAGTTTTTTCACGGAACAAATTGTAATCAGACCAATGAATATTCGAAATATTTAGAAAGTCAGGGAAAAATATATAAATTACAAACATGAAAAGCGAATTCAATGTTTTTAATCACCTTATTTCAGAAATAGAACGATATATATTTTTAAAGAATAAGAGTTAATTTCCTTAATTCTTGTCAAAATTACTCAAGAAATAAAGCAATCTTTCTGACTATAATATTCCTACATATTTGTCTGTGAATTTGTAAAAAGTCATACAGGGGGCAACCGGAGTTGAACCGGTGACCTCTCAATCTGCAGTCGAATGCTCTGCCACTGAGCTATACCCCCACACGTCCAGGAAAACTTCAGTACAAGCGTAATGAATTGTATCGATCTGGATACCTCTTACGATTCATGTGCGCAGTCAGTTTATGCCTCAGTGCTTATCGTGATCACGTCTCGTGGCAAAATTCTGAACTGCCTTGAAAATATTTTATCCATCATTCATCCAATTTGAAATTTATATATTAAAACCATTACAGATTTCTTCAGGCTGATTTGCCCACAAGGGAATAATTCCAAGATGAACTCTGAATGACATCAGTTTAATGCTATTTCCTAGATTGTAAAAGAGCATTATATGGTTATTAACAACTACCCTATTCATACATGGTAAATACTTTTAACAAGACACAGCATATGTGCCCTGACATTGACGTTCCTTCACAATAAGGGTTTCATTATGCTTCACAAAGAAATGTCTTTAGAAAGTCAGGGAAAATATATAAATTACAAACAAGAAAAGCGAATTCAATGTTTTTAATCACCTTATTTCAGAAATAAAACGATATATATTTTGAAAGAATAAGAGTTAATTTCCTGAATTCTTGTCAAAATTAGTCAAGAAAGAGAGCCCTCTTTCTGACTATAATATTCCTACATATTTGTCTGTGAATTAGTAAAAAGTCATACAGGGGGCAACTAGAGTTGAACCGGTGACCTCTCGATCTGCAGTCGAATGCTCTGCCACTGAGCCATACCCCCACACGTCCAGGAAAACTTCAGTACAAGCGTAATGAATTGTATCGATCTGGATACCTCTTACGATTCATGTGCGCAGTCAGTTTTTGCCTCAGTGCTTATCGTGATCACGTCTAGTGGCAATATTCTGAACTGCCTTGAAAATATTTTATCCATCATTCATCCAATTTGAAATTTATATATCAAAACCATTACAGATTTCTTCAGGCTGATTCGCCCAGAAGGGAATAATTCCAAGATGAACTCTGAATGACATCAGTTTAATGCTGTTTCCTAGATTGTAAAAGAGCATTATATGGTTATTAAACAAGTACCCTATTCATATATGGGAAATATCTTTAACAAGACACGGCACGTGTGCCCTGACATTCACCTTCCTTCACAATAAGGGTTTCATTATCCTTCGCAAAGAAATGTCTATTTCATTTCCAGGAAAAAAAAGTCTGCCAGGGGGCAACCGGAGTTGAACCGGTGACCTCTCGATCTGCAGTCGAATGCTCTGCCACTGAGCTATACCCCCGCACATTGCACCTACGAACGTTATCGAACTGGCTGCTGTACCTTAAACAGCCCGTCCGATCTATTTTAAAAAGACGAGTGGTGATCATACTCAGGCCAATGTGGATATTTATTGTCCTTTATCGTCAAAAATGGATAATCATCACATTGATTGAGCAAATGCTTAACCACATATTGCAAGACAAGACCTTTGAAAGTATTCCATGAATCATTTATGTGTAAGCCTGACTTAAGAAATCGGAATTTAGGAACACAATAGAGGAGTATAAGGTGACGGTAACCGTTATATTTTTCAATTTTTTTCACGAAACCAATTGTAATCAGACCAATGGATTATCGAATATTTAGAAAGTGAGGGGAAAAAGAAATAAATTACACGCATGAAAAGAGTTAATTTCCTGAATTCTTGTCAAAATTAATCAATAAATAGAGCCCTTTTTCTGACTATGATATTCCTCCACAATTTATTGTTCCCACAAAAACAATGTTTTGTGGATACTATGTTGTGACCGGGTTCTGCCGCCGCGTTCGTTTCCGGAATAGAACTCTAAACTACTAGACAGATGTTTCTGAAACTTTACACCATTATTGAGACACATGAACTGGTGCCAAATATTTTGCATTGACCTCTGACCTTTCCTCTCCACAGTGCGTCCTTCTATAATGCGTCAGTTTTGACACATTTACCTATATATCTTAGGACTCGTTTGACCAATTGGGCTTAAAGTTTGCACGAATATAGCTCTTGGATATATTCATAACATACACAAATATGGTCACGCCATCTACAACCATTTTCGCACAGCGTCAGTCTGTTTGTCTGCCGTGGGATACATCACTCATATCTCGAAGCCGATCGGCAGTAGTTTGACTTATCAGCCTAAAATGTATAAATATCTTGGAAAGTTTTCTGGATTTTTGGCAGGTGGCGCGACCTACATACACATTTCGGCTGCATACATCCATGCTATTATCTCAGGACTGGTATGACGTATCGGCCTGAAATTTTGCATTAGTATAAATCTTACATAGCTCTACTGCCTATATATATTTGGTGGCCCAACTTACAACAGTTTTGCATGGGGTCTATCTGTTCATCTGTATAGGAAATAAATCACTCATATCTCATCAGTGTCTTGACTTATCCACCTGAAATTTTGCATATGTATACATCTTTAATAGTTTTCTCTTTCTGGTGGCGCCAACTACAGTCATTTTTACATGTAGTTCTGGGGCTGAGGGGAGTCCTGTGTGCAATCATATGTCCCCTAATTTTGACTTCAGATCCAGGTAGGACACCCTTATGGGAGTAAAAAAAACTTGGGTAGACATTCTGGATCGTGGGCAGAAATGGTGAAATTCAAGATGGCGTCCAAGATGGCCGCCGAACCATTGAATCATATATAACTCGAAAAGTAATTGAGGTAGGGGAATGATTTTGGTGTCTTTGCCTATGTCTTAAGGGCCAAGGAATCTATTGAAACCATTTCTAAGACAATACTGTATTTGGTTTCGATGATATTCAATATGGCTGCCAATATGGCCGCCGTACCATAAAATCATACATAACTCAAAAAGTAATTGAGGTAGGGGAATGATTTTGGTGTCTTTGCCTATGTTTTCAGGGTCAAGGAATCTATTGAACCCATTTCAAAGACAATACCGTATTTGGTTTCGGTGATATCCAATATGGCTGTCAATAGGGCCGCCGTAGCTTAAAATCATACTTTATTCAAAAAGTAGTTGAGGTAGGGAAATGATTTTCGTGTCTTTGCCTATGTTTTCAAGGTCAAGGAATCTATTGAAATCATTTTCAAGACAATACCCTATTCGGTTTCGGTAATATTCAATATGGCTGCCAATATGGACGCTGTACCATTGAATTGCATATGACAAGCCAAGGAATCAAGGTAGGGGTTGATTTTGGTGTTATCGTCCATGTTTTGAGGGCCCAGGAGTCACTTTAAATTATTTTCAAGACTATACTGTTTCAGGTTAAGGGGATATTTAATATGGCTGCAAAGAGAGCAACCAATGAACCATTAGATCATGCATGACAATCCAAGGAATTAAAGAAGGGGTTGATATTTTGATGTCTTTGTCTATGTTTTCAGGGTCAAAGAATCTATATAAACCTTTTTTCAAGACTATACCGGATTTGGTTATCGTGATATTCAAAATGGCTGCCATTACGGCCACTGTACCATTGCACCATGTCTGTCTATCCACGGAATTAAGGTAGGGGATGATATTTTGATCTACTGCCTATGTTTTAAGGGTTAAAGGATCTATTGAAACTATTTTTAAGACAATACCGTATTGGGTTATGGTAAAATTCAACATGGTTACCATTATGGCTACCAATATAGCAGCTGCACAATTGAATCATGAGTAACTCACTAAAGAATCGAGACAAGATTGATTTTGTTGTATTTTGTTAAATTTTCAATGGTAAAAAAACTACCAAAATTATCATCAGGCCGGTATCTTTTCAGGCTAAAATGGAATTCAATATGGCTCCGATATGGCGGCCATGTCATTGAATCATCCAAAATTCACCAACGAATGCAGCTTGGTGACTGATTTGGGGGTCTTCAAGGTCAAGTATCTCTTGACAAGGTATCTCTTGAAATTATTTGGTCGATGAAGTATTTGAAAATGACGAAATTTAGTATGGCTGCCAATATGCCAGAGTGACGTATCATCCTTAGATCTCAAGCTACATTGACAAAAAGTTGATTATGAGTTTTTGATGTAAAGAAATTGGTGAAATCAACATATATCAACGGATAATACATATCTCTTTGTATGCAAGTTTCATATCTAATGGGTACCAAGTCCATCATTACTTATTCAGGTTTATTGTGTGCAACTTTCCACATTTCGATTTTACATAGGTGCGTTTTACTTGCTTGAAATTTGCAGAATATGAAGCAGGGAAGTCTCCGCTTCCTGCAAGACCATACACACTAGAGAAACTAGTGTATGTCTTATAGAATGCTTTAAGGTACGGCCGTGGTTAGAATTGTTCGTTGGTGGTAGATCATGAGGTGAAGTTACTTTTCCTTGATGCTACATTGTCGAAGAACATAAATATAAGCTGGCCGACTCTTCTGTCAGATCATGAATTGGAATATACCTCGTTTTTGTCTCCAGTTCTCCCCCTGAGCCACAGTTCATTAAGTCCACTTGACACAAACAGATGTGAAAAGCACAATACAAGTACAATCACATCTGTTTTACCAGCGATGATAACGATGTGTTTCAGCTCATTTCTTACCCCAAAAGAGGACAAGAGGAATGATTGGGACATCCGCCTCTTCATGATCAGAGACTAATTCAGGATGATGTGTGAGCGATTCATTTCTGTCCGACTGTGTCTTAAGGGATATATTAACCAACCTGCACTGTTCTAGTGTACACTCAGGTCTTTCTGAGTAAAAAATATTTGACAGAACACTTTCTGAGGAAAGCTTCAAAAATGAAACCTAAACGTTGTGCAATGTGACACATATCCGAGCACCCAGCCAAGGAACTGTTCAAATAGTTCCCTAAAGGTGGTAACACTGATTTTTATTATTTATGTCATGACACCAACAACACAGCCTGTTGGCATATGCGATTGTTCCACTGGCAGAACATCTTTTGCTCTGGATTTGTCTCAAGTTCTGTATTTTTTTCATGTTTGTTGTTCTTTTAGCTCAGCAAACTGTACGTCATTTGCTTAGGCAAATATCCTTAAAAACAAGAAATTAGGTCACTATGATTTATATTCTACCGGCTATAGGAACAAAAAAAATGATTTGTGCACCCTGAATGTCAGATTGGCACTTATAGTATCTGATAGGCCCAGAATCCTCTAACGCAACATAGGAGCTTCTAAAAATATCTTCAAAGAAATCTAAAGTTAATTCATCGTGACATATATTCTGCAAGCTACAGGGCTAAAAGATGATCTTGAACACCCAGACAGTCTGACTGGGTTCAAATGGTGTCCGTTATCCCTAGAATATTTTAACCTAACATCCAGGGAAGTTCTTGGCAAATCTCCTTTGAAACCTGTAATTAGGTTCTTGGAGCATTCAAATATAGCATCCAGAGAGGTCTTTGGTAAGTGTTTGTCGAATCCCTAAACTAGATCACTGTAATCTTAATGCTGTGAGCTAAAGGAAAAACACGAATTTAACACTGAAAGTCAGATTGGTACAAATCATTAGAGTTTGACCTAGAATCTTCTTACATAAAATTTTAGGTCCACCCGAAATCTCCATCAACAATTGAAATTGGGTCATGGTGATCTATATTTTGTGAGCTACAAGCAGCAAATCTAATTTTGAGCCCCCTGAAAGACAGACAGGGCATAAGTCTTAAATGTTTGATTTAAAAAAAATGTCTTAGCTAAAATAAAGAGAGGTCATTGTAATGTCTTCTTGGACATAAAAAAATAAAGTCAATGGGACCTATGTTCTGCAAGACTTGTGAAAGAACATGAAATGAGCACACAATATGTTAGATGTACATGAATTTTAGAAATTATCAAAGAAACTTATATTGGCAGCTAATGTTAACTAACACCAAAACAAACAAAAAATTTCTTGAAAATAATTTCAAGATTCCCAGACATTGAAAACATAGGCAAAGATACCAAACTGAATCCCCAACCTTATCTCCTTGGCTTGACTCAACTGTTAAGAAGCCATATTTGCAGCAATATTGAATATCACCATAACCAAATACGGTATTGTCTTGGAGTTGGTTTCAGTAGATTCTTCGACCCTGACAACAGATATATAACAAAGATACCAAAATCAAACCCCTACCACTATTCCATGGAGTGTCATATATGTTCAACTGTACAATGCCCATATTGACAGCCATATTAAATATCCCCAGAATCAAAAACAGTATAGTCTTGAAGATAATTTGAATAGTCTGATGGGCCCTAAAAAACATAGACGATAAAACCAAAGTCAACCCCCTACCTTGATTCCTTGGCTTGTCATATGCGATTCAATGGTACATCGGCCATATTGGCAGCCATATTGAATATCACCGTAACCAAATACGGTACTGTCTTGGAAATGATTTCAATAGATTTCTTGACCCTGAAAACATAGGCAAAGACACGAAAATCATTCCCCTACCTCAATTACTTTTTATGTATGATTTTATGGTACGACGGCCATATTGGCAGCCATATTGAATATCACAGAAACCAAATACGGTATTTTCTGGAAATGGTTTTAATAGATTCCTTGACCCTGAAAACATAGGCAAAGACCCAAAATCAATCCCCTACCCCAATTACTTTTCGAGTTATGTATGATTCAATGGTTCGGCGGCCATATTGGCAGCCATATTGAATATCACCTAAACCAAATACAGTATTGTCTTGGAAAATAGTTTCAATAGATTCCTTGACCCTGAAAACATAGGCAAAGACACCAAAATCGATCCCCTACCCCAATTACTTTTCGAGTTATGTGTGATTCAATGGTTCGGTGGCAATCTTGGACGCCATCTTGAATTTCACCCTTTCTGCCCGCGAACCAGGATGTCTACCCAAGTTTTTTTTACTCCTCTAAAGGTGTCCTACCTGGATCAGAAGTCAAAATTAGGGGACATACGATTGCACACAGGACCCCCTCAGCCCCCGGACTAATGGCAAACATCCATGCTAATATGCAACACATCTCACTCTATTTCCCCTTGCACTCAATCCATGCCCCAACTTACACGTCCAACTCTGATTAAGGCGGATACACGTAGTCGCTTGTCGACTTCTCGTATTCTAGTTCTCTCTTAATTGGCAAAAATGCAGGCAGTGGGCAACCGGGGTTGGCCGGTGATCTCTCGATCTGCAGCTCTGCCACTGAGCTTTATACTCGTGGAGACCCGTTCAGGAACACTTCAGTTCTAGCATACAGCTAGGCAAAAAAAGTACGCCACATGAGGTATTTTCGTACGCCGGAAGAGGATTTTCAGACGCACACACACACACATGGCGGAGGCTTGCGTTCCTTAGAATGCATTATTTACTTGAAGAATCAACCTTGCCCTCGACCTCGGGCCTCTTTATTCACGAAGGTTTTATTTTTGCCGTTATTTTCTCTTCACAAATATCACAAAATTGAAACCCTTGGGAATAATAAGACAACATCATAATCATTTGAAGATTTAGCTTTTGTTAAATGAACGGGTTCCTTGGCACAAAATGAAGAAGGTAATGTGCGGGAGTCTTGAAATTTACAGCAATCCAGTCCACGAAAATTCATTATTTTACATGTTGAATGATGTTAATTAGTGTGTACATAATTTGTATAAGCACGCATGTTACGTCACCTGCTGTAGCAGTCAGTGGGCATTGCCGGCAGTGTCATACAATGTTTAGCACGGGAAATGATATTCAACTGCATTCAGAAAAGTTCTGTATACTCTCATTGTCCCACATGCGGCGAATTTTTCTTTGTTCTAACTGTATGTTCAAATCTGCTTGCATCACAGGGTCATGAACAGTGACCATGCAAGTGAAGTTGCATGGCGACTTTTCAAATATGGCAGAGAACTGGTTTATTCTCATTAGCATAGTAACTCCACCTCCCTAGATCCCCGGGCCAACACGTTCATAGCTCATTGGGGGAATTTCGGTAAATCATGGCTAAACACAGCAATCCATGTCAATCAAATGATAAAATGACAAAGTCGTCTTAAAGAATTCTTTTTCTTGTGCAAATAACACCCTCGTACAAATGCAGGTTTTAAACCGTATTATGTGAAAAATACTGTGCCTGTCTATCACTTATTTTGGTGCAAGCAAATATTTTAAATAGAGGAATAAATAAAAAAAATAACTTACACTGCCTTTACATACAAAGCACAAACAATGAAACATGGAGCACTGTTATGTGACCACCGAATGAAAGCTTATCCAAAGTTAAGAACATTTCTGATGTAACTGAAGTTAAATGTGCAGTTGTTATTCATTGATGCAGCTTCAGCGCACACTTTTTCTGGGAAGGCATATTATCAAACTTTGCAGGTTTACTGACTGGTGCGTACATGTTTAGCCTGATTCTGGCTAATTTTCTTTGTTCGAGCTGGCTGGAGATTAAACAGGGTGCTTGTGATCAACTGGAGGCTTTATCTTAGAATTAACTCTCATCAGTTGCATAGCCGGTCAGGTTCTGACTCTATGTTTACATTGCTGTGTAGAACAAAATTTTTCAAGTTTGACAAATTCTGAGCGATCCCGATGCATAGCCAAAACAAATGACACTCTTGACCTTCGACCAAGGAGGCGGGGCATGTGGGGCAAAACAGTTCTAGCCCAATGAAATGTAATGCAAGCCATGAGGATTGCGAGGCTTGTGTCACATGGCAGGCGAGCTGTTTAGGCGAGTTTTTATGAATGATTGACATAAGCCAAGCAAATCTTGATACTTGAATCCACACTGAAATCAAATACTTAAAAATTTAAGTACATATATAGCGTTTATATGATCAGTATTCAAGCGATGAAAGTAAGCTTGAAGTTTTAAGCAACTCATTATACCCTTTTGTATATTTGAGCCATAAATATAAAGCTTACTAAAACACATGCCTTTTTTCAACAGTTCTTATATGCATTTCAAAAATGTTTTCTTTCATATAGTAGATCGTGAAGAAGGCAATCAAAAGGCATAACTGAAATTTTTTCGCAGTCAGTAATTTTTTTTTTATTGAAGAAAATTACATATATAAAAAAATAAATACAAGTACATACGAATACATTACATACATATACAATAACATAGAAAGACATAACAAAATAAAGCATGTTTCTATATCAAATGTGTGATTCCTTATACTCATGAATATATATTCCGATATTAATTGCAATGTTTAGTTGAAAAAGATATATATGTGTTAAACAGGGCTTTAAACAGACAGGAAAGAAAACAATTATCTTTGACTCTTTTTAATTCTGATATATTATTATAAATATTGTCCCGTTTTTCCATATGACTTTTGATTTTTCCACGTTTCGTTGCAATATTCCTTTCAATGTCATGAACTTGTTATACATATATTTTGAAACTACTGAGAGTTGGCATTGTATAGTCGCATTTAAATGGTAAATGAATTTCTTTGTCAACAGAAATAACATACCCATTAGACAATTTTTTATTGTAATAAATATAACACACTTTATATTAAACATCCCTTCATTTATCCCTTTATTTTCAGTTGATAGCCAGTTTTTTAGTCTTTTTTTTTATTTTAATTTCTCTGCATTGGTAAAAGAGGTGAAACAATGTCTCTTTCTCAGAGTTACATAAGGAGCAAAGTGTTGTTTCCTTTTATCCTTAATTCTTTATTGCTGGAAATATTTAAAAGTGATCTGAAACGGTGGTTATATTCCTGCGCTTGATGATTACCCGGTATGTCGCATATATGACAGAATGGATGGCTGTTTTTAAATGTGACAGTGACAATGAAATAAATAATCTTTTCGAATACTGTCAAGTCATTGTCACATATCGCCTATGTAAACAGTGCACCAAACCTCATATAGCATTAATTTTTTGGAAACCCTAAAATAGGTCAATGCGACGTAAATTTAGGTGGTAGGGCCTCTAGTAATGTCTCAAATTTAGCTTAGCGTCAGGACCCATGGCCCCATTGTGATAGTTATTATAGGTGTATCACACAAGCGTTAATACTGTACGTAACAAGAACTGGCCAATTTTAATTTTTTGCCATCGCCATATTTGAAAATGGCAGCTATATTTAAAATGGCGGAAATCAAGATGGCACAGGTTTTATATATTATTTTGTATATATTTGTAAAGAATTACCATGCCAAATATGATACTTGTATCATGCACCCTTTGAACGATTTTTCTTATATTTTCCGCTCTGCTAGTACGTGAATGAAAGAAAGTAGTAAGTCTCGGAAACCCTGTTTCACCAAAGAAAACAAACCACAAATATACATGCTGGATAATCCTGGGCTTTTCATAAGGAAGTTGTTTATATTATCAACTAAATGGCTATAAATGTTTCCTACTCCTGTTTTATGCCAGCATACAGCGTGAAATTCGCATTGGTGACGTGTTTTTTCTCAAGTGGGCAAAAGACAATTACTAGTATATTTCAGTGTTCACAGGATTCCAAGATTTGCAATGGATTAGTTATTCATGACCATTACATGACCTTTCACTCATGACTTTTTTTTTAATATAAATATGACAAGAAACTGTCACATATGACACTGCCTTTTTCATGGATTTTGGAAAATCAACGCCCCATAAAGTCATGATTTTTATTAGTACTTATTTGTTAATTTTGAAAAAAAAATGAAGACTTTCTAGGCTATGGAACCCTTGATTACCATTTTGGTATCACAAAATAAATTCCTTATCATAGTATTGAATGTTATATATATATATATATATATATATATATATATATATATATAACAGATCTGCCACGGTTGTAAACATCTTAGACTACACTGTCCTTTCACGTTGCTTCAAACGTTACTTCTTAATTCACTGCTGGTTTGATTATTCCTTAATCAAGAGATTATACTTAGTTAAGGTACCTCCAACAAAAAAAAAGAGATTAAAAGCATATAATATTTTAAAAAAGAATATACGAAAGTTTCGTCCCTTTGTACCCAATAATTAATTGCAATAATCTGAAGTTTGACCTGTTCGGGTGCCTTAAACGGTGTAAGCGCTATTTATTTTATAAATTGATCCATTTATACGGAATGTTACGTTGGTCGACCTCACAGGGCTTGTTTGTTAAGAAAATATATACATTTGCTTATTTTAAAAACAAAGGTTCCCTGATTCATCCTCCCACCCTTGAAATTAAATGGACTCCTCTGTATCCTGTCTTAATAGGAGATGCATAATAAAAAAATATTACTGAGAAGAAACTATACACTGGACAATGAAATAATTTAGAATTCACTATATTAAAATGAATGCGTTTTATTCACCTGAAAGTGAGGGGACAAAATTAAACTTTATCGCCTGCCCTTAAAAAAGGGGGGACATTTTGTTATATAAACCTGGTGGGATTTTTGTTCAAATAATATACCCAAAACATGAAAGTAAGGGGGAAAAGTTAAATCGTGTGAGGCGACATCCAGTGTTCGCTCACATTTTACATTTTTGGTATCCTTGTTTTATCAACATGTCAGGGCAGTCAATTTACAAACCAACAAAAACATTTTTTTTTTTCAATTCCTTTTTCTTCTTCTTCTTAATTCTCTGTAATTATATCCTAATGCCTAATATAAAGGAAACCAAAGAGGTCAGATTTAATTAATAAAGTCAACACCCATGCTCAAAGCTGTACCAATACAATTTTAAAAGTGTGAAATATTTATTACAGCAACCAAATTTTATCTGAGCTTGGATATAATTAATCTATATGAATATGGAATTTCTTAATTCGGACTGAATGACTTTTAATTTAATTCCGTTTGTTTTAAATTTTTAACCATCGGTTTGTCTGCCCAATATCTGTGCATGTTAATGGGTATGCCAATTATCTCATTAATAATGATGCTAATTAAAGCCATGGGTATTGACGGGTTACATTATCTGATTACCGTTAAAACTTCGAAAATAACAAAGAATATTCGATTTACAATCAAATACATTTGCAGACATATTTATGAAAAGACGAAAGGCGTACGTTGTTCCAATGATCCCCCACATTTTTCTAGGTCCATCGATAGCGAACTGGGCCCAGGAAAGTGAATATAGTGACGTTTGGTCGCATCGGGAAATTTTCAAATGACGTAATATTCAACCCGAACGAAGTGAATGCCATTTACCTGCGATGCTAGCGCCATCTATGTCACTAATTCAAAAGAATCTCGTGTACCTGTAGAACTCTGAGGCCACCTTTGTTATGACTGACATTTTACAGGAAGCAAACGCAGTTTAACTTACACACACCCAGTGATGTGAGCGGATTAACCTGAAACTTCACACAATGGGTGAGTTGAAGTGAACTTTAAACTATAAAGCACACCTGTATAGCCTATATTCTTTCCCCATTAACACACCTGTCGAATTTACTCGCACCTTTATGGTAACAATGTCCGCCCTGGTGAAAACGTAATTAGGTCACCAGGGTTTGACAGGATTGGCCTCTCTGTGACGCGATAAAAGGCGTGTCTGTCCCCAAAAAAAACTTATTCAATGGTGTTTTGTGTTTGCAGTCCAGCATGTTGACCAGAAAATCAATAGATATGAACGTTTGCATTTTATAAAAAAGTGATGACATAGAAAATAAAGGAAAGATCAAGATTGGTGCCACATACCTTGACCATTTGTGGCACCCCGTTATCACGTTAATTTTTATAAACAAGAAAAGAATAGGTAATTTGGGTAAAGTAAAAGTGTATTTTGTGATTTACACAAATAAAAAAATTGGTGTCATGTTTTTTATTATTTGTAATATACAGTTTTCAAATAAATTTAAAATTTAAAATGATCCACTTTGATCATTAACACAATCAAAAGATCCTCAGTCATTGTTAATTCTGTTTCTGTGACACTAGTGTGACCTTGTTGATAAATAAAAGTAATAATATCTTATTTAAAAATGTCTCAAAGCAAATTCCACAATTTTGTAGATATTCTTGGACTTCCACAACATTATGTAATATGGAGTTGAATATAAGAGTCTGCAGTATTTTAGGAGCAAATAATATGTGATCTGTGTGCATGTAACCAATATATAAATATATATATATATATATATATATATATATATATATATATATATATATATATATATATATATATATATAAGGGTTGGGTCCAAATACATTTAAAATAATCAATTACAAATACAGTTACTTTAAAAAGTAATTGATTACTATTACAATTACTTTTGTGTTTTCAAAAAAGTAATTTATTACAATTACAAATACATTTAAAAGTAATTGGAATTACTTTTACAATTACTTTTGTGCTTTCAGGGTATTTACATTGTGATAGTGACAACAATCAACTTTGCAGGGTTGGGTTTTAGGCTGCCCAAAACCTGTTTTCGGCAGGGCAGAGCCTAAAACCTGCCTTTAACTGCCTAAAATAGGTTATAACCTGCCTAAAACTGGCTTTAACTGCCTAAAACCTTATTTACCCTCACCTATTAATCTGACTCGTATTTGACTATGTTTTCTTGTTAAACAACTAAATGCATTAAAGAAATATGCTCAACAAATTAAAAATTGAGGAACACTTTATTCAAACTAAACAAACCATGATAAAAAAAGCAACAAATGAATACAACACTACTTCAGGATTTTCTTATAAACACAGTTCTCTGACAGTTTTAGCTTGTATCCCCAAGTCTTGGGCTGAGGTCTCCCACCTCCTTTACTGCCATTACTGCCAATTTATAAAAGAGTGCTCTTACTTTAAGCTTATAACCAGATACTTTGATTGGCTTTTTGATCACAAGGGATTAAAATTTGTGATAAATACAAAAGAAGTTTTCCTGAATTTAAAAAGTTGTTCCATTTACACTGATGAATAGTCCTTTATACTGTAGTCTCACCAACATATCATGTATGTTTTGTATGCCTGTAGCTTCAAATGGCAAAAAGCAATGCATTCATTTTATAAATTTTAACATATCTTTTATGCCAGCCATAAACTAAAAATATGATAATATCTTTTACATTATCTGATAATGAACAAGAATTTCCACTATTTGTTTATTCCCTTAGCCAGGTCATCCCTAGTAAAATTTTAAGATTTTGTGCACATACTTATCATCTATATAATGATGGATATACTCCATTAATTGTATGATGAGATTGTGAAAATAGAACCCTCATGAAACACTATAATTAGTATAAAACTGAAAAATGCGAAAATATATTGCAATGAATGTGTTGCAAACCACAGAATATTCATAATTACTTTTGGGCTGTGTTAAACCTGAAGGCCTGAGAAACCTACATGTCAAGGTCAGGGGCCCTGACTGCATCACTCAGTAAAAAGTTTGACTCAAGAACAGTTTTCAGGGCAAGGGATTTGGATTGAATTTTCCTAGTCATGTATGAAAGTTCACATGAACATCTACTAGGACACAGCAGTAGGACTTACGACCATTGGGTCTTATGACCCCATCACCCTGATAAATAGTAATTAACTTGTCTAATCAGGCATGGCCTCCCCTCTGATAGTGATACCCTGCCTTACAAGAGGCATACTGGAGGCTCTATTACATCATTCCAGGTAGCAGGGCACTCATCAGGAAACCCAAATGGTCCTGATACCTTGGCCAATGAAACCATGTGCCACATAAACATGGTCTCATGCTCCAGGAACCTATACAGGCTCTTTGAAGACTGCATGGAGCCAGCCAACAGGAAATCATGCATTACTTATACCTGAAACCTTCCAGAAACCCAGCAAAGCCTTGTGACTTCTTAAGTAAAAAATTTAAACAAATATAGGGTTTTGGCACTTTTGGTGCCTTAACCTGCCTAAAACCTGTTTTAGGCGGGGCAGTTTTAACCAGGTTATAACCTATGGTTAAAACCTTCATGCCTAAAACTTGCCAACCCTGCAACTTTGTATTATATTGTTTATTTCCAATAAACACACATATCAAAACCTGATAAAAAAGTGTATCACACAGTGGTGAATGCATACACTATACAATTTGAACATGGGTCTTTCCAAAATCATAACACTGTGTTACATATTTGTTTGGTGTAGACAGTTCTCTGCTCATGCTGACTCCTGGATGTTTAGTCTGAAAGAAATGTGAATATACTCATCAGGGTTGGGTTTAGTTTTTTTTTTGTTATATAAATATTACTGTTAGTTGTACTGTTATTATATTGCAGTCTAATCTATTGTCAAAGCGTAAAGTAGTTATATT
This sequence comes from Sipunculus nudus, assembly GCA_026874595.1. Classification (NCBI taxonomy): domain Eukaryota; kingdom Metazoa; phylum Annelida; class Sipuncula; order Golfingiida; family Sipunculidae; genus Sipunculus; species Sipunculus nudus. The sequence continues at coordinate 32,599,452 of CM049315.1, forward strand.
TAGTGTTGTGGAAAAAATCCATCAAAGGCTGGATAATTAATACTTTACAAACACAAGCCTCCTGACAAACCAAATTATATGTTGTGTATATATATATATATATATATATATATATATATATATAATTTAAATATTTCTCTCTTACCTCTTTTCAACATGGATATGGATTCATTGTTTTAAATTTGTATTATTTAATGTACGTGTCAAAATAATAATATACTATCTCTATCTATCCCTATATTTATGAATGTTTTGGTCATCAAGAGCCAAATAAAGTTAATGAGGTAGCTTTGTCTGAAACCTGCCTTCCAGTACTCTCATGCAGTTTGCACCAATGGTTACCATTTCTATGATAACTTGCCTTAACTATTGGTACATCATATAGGCGATCACTGAAATATAACAAAGCCTGTTAAGCAATATTTGCTCATCTTCCTAATGACCTAACAGGGAATGGAAAATAAGTGTAAATATAACTTTGCCTTCTCTGACGATTACTATTACCATTTCAGCTTATATATTTGGGTTTATTTCTATTACTTGAAAAAAGCTGTAATAGTCTATTACTTACTACTATTACCCCATTTTTTCCCATAAAACTGAGCCTCATAATAACAGAGTAAAGCTTGGCTGCATGATGTTCATGATATGAATCTGGATATGTATACATACTACATGTGTGTATGTGTTTTTTATACATAAATCAATTGTACAGTTTGGAACCTCCCAACAACAAACACTGAAAGGGCCATGGATTTTGCAACAAAGTCAAAATTTATAACATAAATATGACAGTATATTATATACCATGTATATGGGATATGGTATATGATATGTAGGTGGAGGAGTATTGCATATATATATATATATATATATATATATATATATATATATATATATATATATTGCTGGTATTGGTACATGTTATGTTTATTCCAGGTGGGACAGATTGTCTGGGCCGCGTGCCCTTTGCGTCCCTCGTTGCCACCATCATCTGTTGTCTGGGCGTCGGCCTCTTCTGTGGCTTCCTGTTCCGAGCCTTGTCCATCACAGTAGACAACATATTCAATGACCTCTTTAACCTCTACATAGCATGGTGAGTATTCAGTTTAATACACTTACTTGTAGTCTTCCACTTTATTAACAAATATTGTTTATCTGTAGATCAAAGAACAACATTTCATAACTGATAACCAATTATAATTTGAGCATTTATTTGTTAGTTGACAAACAATAATGTTCTTACTTGGGTAGTATGATAGATATAATTGTATATGTAAATGCAAACAACTTGGATTAGGTTGTCAATTTCATTAATGGAAATTTATTATATATATTATTATTTATATATATATTAGAGGCTTATTACTACCTATCTATTTGAATACTCCACACAAAATGCATCAAGCATAAATTGGTTGTTAAGATTTTTTTTCATATTTCAGGCTCCATACAGTGCAAGTCCTTTTCATTGTCATCGCTGTGGTGATGGGTGTGTTTGCCATAGTTTTGCTTGTGTTTGGTTTCCTGGCAACAGGAGCTACAAGAGAAAATATTTACTCTGGAGCCAAGTGCATCATGGGAGGCAGGGTGTCTGCTGGCTTTGTGAGTCCTCTTAACCATTTCATTGGTGATAATTTTGTGTTTCCCTGAATAATGGTAGTTGTTTGCTATTCAATTAACCCTATGCTTACTGTGGCCAGACTATAATTTCTTTGTTTCTAGGACTTTGTAAATGAGGAAATAAACTATGACCATGACATGTGTATTTTTTAATTTCAGATTTTTAAAAAAAGATGTATAATCCTTAAATTTTGCTAGCAGACACAAATTCAAATAAATGCCTGTAAAAAATACATTTTGAAAATAGAGTTTTTGTAAATACTGTTCTGTCAGGTTGTGGTCTTGTCTCATCTTAATATGGTCAGAGCTAACTGAATAAAATTTTGTAACAGCAGGGGGAATTGTTTTCTTTTAATTAAACTGTTACACAGGCACCATTCCAGGTGTTGGGGTGGGGGGTGGGGGTCGAGACCCCTGCCCACCTGCTTTCAACCACTAACCTTTTTTAGACCAATTTTAAACCATGAAATGTAAATTTCTCAGAATAATCACACAATGACACCCCCCCCCCCTGTTAAAGTTCCTGGACCTGTGCCTGGTTAGATCAGGCACCAATGAAATACAAGAAGAAAAAATGCCTCCCGTGATCTTACTAAAAAAACAAGTTCTGAATTCAAATCTGTAAGTAATAGTGAGAGAGACCAATGAGTGTACTGGTACTGTCTGCCATGCTTGTATGGAAATTTTGACTGTTGTTTAGCATTTGCTTGTTATCATACTCTTTGATGTTCTTTTCCAACCTGTCTGGACATTGATGTCAGAGATGTGACAATGTCAGAAACCTCTGATGGGAGAACTGATTAATTATTATTCTGATTTTTAAATCTTGTATATTGTACACAGTAAAATATCAGAAAATGATACATATGTTGAAATATCTTTTTCTTTAGTTTATGGTATTGTCATACATCCTGAACCTGATCTGGATGGCCGTGACATCAGTGTCAGCGATGCCTATCATCATCTACATCATGCTGAGATCTGTCTGTTTGTGGGAGATTGAGGGAAAAACAGAAGCACAGCTATGGGGATACTGCCTCAATCTCACCAGATTTGGTAAATCTTGTCTTTATCAGTTTGTTTATATATATATGTATATATATATATATATATAAACTATAAAATTTCTCCACCCTTCAATGATTTGGCCCATATTCCCTTGTTTAATTCATGTATAAATGACACTACATTTGTGAATATTCCTTGGTGATTTACATAGATCCAGATCCTATCAACACCAAAATCAATCAGTTCTTCATCATGGCCCACTACAGAAATGCCCTGATAGTTTCTTGAGATTCCATGCATTTGTGATTGTGTGAGTCATCTTGTGAACAAACATACACATGAATGGGAATAAATGCATATCCTCCAGCCGGAGGCAAAAAAACATCATATGTATGTACAGTATTGTTTGTCTTGGTTTGTTACAAAAAAAGAGTACATAAAATACATTTTGTTGTAATAGAGTGTGTATTAAACAGAGAACTAGTTTGACAAATGTGTTGTTGAGCAAATGAGAGGATCTGGTTGAATAGTAGGCCCTACTTGACTGATCAGTATAGCAGATGCTCTATTTCATCATTTTGGGGCAAAAATTGTGTTAGTTAACAATTATTTTAACAAGATAAGGGCAGTGTCCTATATGCAAGAATTACATTTAACATGAAAACATTTTAATTTTTTTAATATTTCAAGTGTAGAGATAATATGTAATATACTTTGTTTTAATCAGTGGACACAAGAATGCAAGTGAGGTAACACTGTAAACTATTTTGAAATAATTTTATTTGAATTTTTGTAGATATTTTAGATTGTAAATTATGTATATTTTCAGGTATATATGTCAACAGAACCACAGTGATTCAGGGCATCTGTGAGCCCACTCAGCTGGGTCTGTTTTGCCAACATGTAAGTACATGTACTGTTTTCCCCCGTGGATAATCCGCAATTTTTCTCCATGAAATAGAAATAAAAAACATTGGTGCGTATTATTCATGGAAGCATAATTCCAAACTATTTTCCCCATCACATTGGACATCGTTTGGTGGGCCGACGGTGAGTGATAATAAAGGATTTTATGCAAACGAAGTGTATACACACTGAACTTTATCAAATTAGGCATAAGAAAACAAAATAATAGATTTTATATTACTGTCATAATTTCAAATACTTAAAATATACCATTAATGTAGCTTACAGCCGAAGAACATTGATGATTTGTGAATTGAAATATGCATGACGATGCATGGTCTGGCTGACTTCATTTAATGTCATTGTCAGTTGGTAGATGGCGCTGAGGGGCACCAACACTGGGGTTGTTATGCCGGGTCATTGATTCTCTTAGGAAATTATCCGTGATACACTTAATTACTTTCTAAACAACTTGAGCCAAGGGAGGAATAATTGCCTGGTGGTTTTTTTTGTTAATTAGTTACCCTATTGTGTGCATCATCATGGTCAGATTGATCAGTTGTACTTCAGGGCACCTCCACTTACGCGGATTAGCAGGTCGTGTGAGTCTGTCACGTGGTCAGGGGAAATCTAGGGTCGGCCCCAGGTGCCGTTGAAATCACCAGCCAGGGTTCGGTAGTCGGTACATGCGCACAACAATAGAACAAACGGTGAGCCCATACAGGTGACTGCGACTTCACCCATGGGCAATCAACCGGGTCAGCGCTTGATTAGCATGCGTGCCGGTATTAGGCAGGTCAATTTAATAGTAATATAACAATTTGGTCAGAAAAAAAATTTGTAATCTGTAATAGCCAGGTGGTCGTATTTCACAGCATTTATATATTGATAATATAAAGGAGTTTGGAAAGGGACTGATATAATATAAAGTGGGCGTAATTTGCCCGCATTTTACAGGTGGTTGTCCAGTAAATTATATTTTACTTAAAACAGGTTCGTGTCAGTATTGCACACTTGACAGCACCTTTTTTTACACTCGACAGCTAAAGGAGAATAACCTTTTATTATTTTAAGTGTAACTATCTTCTTCTAAGAGACTTGTCGGTCTGACTGGCAAAGTTTACCCCTACGAAGCCAGTGAACATTCAATGACTACGGCAAATACAAATTGTAACATTCAGGATTTTGTCCAGAAGCAGGCTGCATATTATACACAGGGTTATGTGTTTTTCCTCAGAAATTGTTGCTCTAAATAGGGGTGCGGATTATCTACGGTAGCAGATTATCCACGGGAGGAAACAGTATACACACCCATCTGTCCTCTCCATTTTAATTCCACTACATTCAGTAAATTTTCTCAGTTTTCTTACCTGACAAAAATTAAAAATTAGAAAGGTATAAATAGAGTAAAGAAAATGATGTTCCACTGTATGTATTTTTTATATGTATATATATATATATTTTTATATGTATATAATAAATATATATATATATATATATTTATATATATATATATATATATATATTTATATATATATACCACCTTTTTGATTCCATAGATAGATATAAAATCATTTAGCAGTTAGATTACAGGATTTGACTCATATTGATGATTTAAAGAAATATAGAAACTCTTTATAATTATAAGAACATATATTACATAAGGAAGGGATCAAGACAGTGAAATCACTTAATTTCCAGCTTTTATTTTTTCTGTGTTCTTGACTTCAGGTAAATGATGCTGGGCCTATGTTTGGCATTGCTTTCACAGGATCATTGCTTATTGTCCTGGCCATGGTGAGTTAAAAAAGTTCTACTCTTACACTTCACCACATTGACATGTCCTATCATAGCACTTCTGATTTCGAAATCTGGATGACTTTGACCTTTTATACAAGGTTATCATCCAGGTAAGCACTGCATTAAGAATTGTTTAGGCTCTTAGGAATCTCTTTTTATATAGTCACCATATCTCACAGTCACTGGAACTTGGTTCTCTTAACTCCATGATCACTTGAACCTTCATTATCTTGAATTCACAGGTATTTGACTCAAGGTTATTTTCCCAGTTTTGTAGATTTCATTGTAAACATGTAGCTGCTCTTTACACCCATTCTACTATCATGAAGTTCCCCTGATCCTGCTGTTCTTATGCAGATTACATGTAGTTAAATGTCATTTTCAATATACTGTATAAACCTTTGGAATGCAGAAGAAAATGTTCCCTCTAGTGATTTGCATATATATCCCCACACTTTTGACCAGTTAACCCTGTTGATTATTATTTTTTTTTTTATTCTGAGGGGGTAAACAAATCCACAAATTTCCATAGGGTTTGGAATCTCATGTTGTAACGTTCCACCTGCTTTGTATTTCAAGTAACAGTGGGTGTCACCCTGAACAGACTGTCAAAACATTTTGTATGGCCTTATTTCAAAATGGCAATGGGCAGTAAGTTTACAATATCTACCACTGGCCTGATGAGATGTAAAGAGAAAAGAGTTATACAAAGTAATGACTGATGGGATTTCTCATGTGTCAGATTTGAGACATTAAATAAATATGATGTGTAAGATTTTGGAAGTGGCCGACATTTGGGGAATGATATAAAGAATTAACTCCTATTATAAACATCTTTTCCGCATGTAAAAACTTTTCAGTGCTAGCCTGCATGCAATTGACACAAACAGATTTTGCCTGGTTTCATTTTTTACTTGCAAAGCTTCAGATGATGTGTTTCAAACTTTTTATGCATGGCCAAGTGTGAGTTTGCAATTTATTAAACACCATTTTCTGATCCAGTTATTTGTGATCAGATCATTAGCAATAAAACTTTGAGGAAGGTTACAATCATTTGATAAATATGGTTTTAGTGTTGGCAAGTTAGTGCTTTCTGAATTTTATAAAATTACAGTGTATGAAATGGCTGTGTTTATATTTTGTACATAAAAGATGTTGCACAAGTTAGTAAAATATAGTGTCTCTCTGATATTAAAAACCTAATCAACTCTGATAAAAATTAATTACATTTGATTTCCCTATATGAACCTAGTGAAACATACTCTGTATATGTTCCCTCAGACCATAGGAAACCCACCTCAACATTCTAAGTTGCTAAGCCCTCTATTTAGGTTTTCTGCTGATTCAGTAAAACATGCTAATGAGACAGGTCATGTGACTTCTTTTACACCCATGCATGTCATGTGACCTGTTGTCATTGTAGGTCCACTTCCTGATTGCGCTGTCTTCGAGCTATTCACGCATTAAGACCACCAAGGAACTGTCTGATTACAAATCTGCCGTTGCCCTTGATCCGATGTAACCCTACAAGCGTGATCAATATGCATTCATGCAAAGTATGTCCATTAGCTAGACTAGAGGCTTTTATTCCCTCTTGCTTTTTTCTGCCCGCACCCTTTTCTGCTGAGTAGCACTGCAGACTTTGCACACACTTTATGATTTCATTCTGTAGCACTCCTGATTGTTTAAATCTACAAATATAGGATATAATGATTCTTATATTTAATGAAGAGATCAATCAAATTTGTGATTCGTTAATCAGATAATCAGATCATTAGTTCATTTTATTCAGGTCAGGCTATAACTTATATCACCTCTATATAAATAATGTGTTAAATTTTTACATATATGTTTTGCCTATATTGTTAAAAAAAATCCCTAACATATTATACTTTCTTCATTATGCATTTACCTCAAACATATAATGATTTTCTTTTTTCTCATTCCTAGTTTTAACCCAAGCCTTACCATTGTTCACCAAAACATATAAGATTGATCTATCATATTAGTTGTGATATACTTTAATAACTAAACAATCAGGAATTATTTCATCATTTATTCTCAATCATGTGTCCCAAGGTTGTTACAATACTGAAAAACATAAATAAATCCAGTTTACCATTAGTAATAATACGAAAAAAGTGCAGGGTAGTGTATTTTACCATATAATATTAATAAAGATTTCACTTAGGTAAAGGACATAGATTAAATTCTGATTAAGACTGATGGTTTGGTCTACATTTTGTTATTTTTAAACTGTTGCTAGGACATTATTTAAAATCCAATTTTTTTAATTAAATGGAAAATAGTTCAGTTCTGCCCACCAATAACCTTTTGTTAAAGAGGCCTGAAATCTTCACAGATTTAATACAAAGAAGTGGAATGACCACCATGACAGGATTATTTGTAGATCATTTATGGAATTTTCAAACCACTGTGTCAATATGTTGATAATAATTACTATATGAGCCTTTGAATTTTACCATTAAATGGGATATATGTGGGTCATAATTAGGGGTGGGGTACACTGTAGACTGATTATCATCATTTATAGCCTCTCATTTAAATAACAAATATAATATAGAGGAGTATTTTAAACATAATTGGCAAGACAAATTTCGCCTGGTACACGATTGTGAGTTGCATTTCTCCTTGGTAGCTTCAACTATGTGGAGGATAATTTCTTCTTGGTACACGTATTATTGAAAAGACTCTTGGCTGTATTATTGTTCTGCTTATATTTATGGCAGGCCTCAATATGTTAATTGTCACAAATTCAGTTACAGGAATTTGCATGAAAAGTGCTTTTCCTGTCACTGTAACATTGAATGTGATTTTATTATTCATATTGTTTTGCAATATTACCATATTTATTTCCTTTTTTTCATTTTCACTTTCTTATTTTTTTTTGTGTCTTTATTAATTATGATATTGGGAGAAAAATACCTTTTCCTGCTTCCCTCTTTCTGTCCATATATAGTTTTTGTCATTAAAATAACTTGCCACAGGGAACATAACTGGCATCAGTTTTTAGCTCAGCTGACTATAAGTCATCTGAGCTATAGTCGTGGTCCTTTGTCCGTCGGCTGTCCGTCCGTCCGTTAAACTGGCACATTTTGAAACCATTAGACCTACGAATCCGAAATTCGGCATACGGTTAGATGTCCCCAAAATCTCCTACCATACCGAAAATTGGGTCATTAGGACTTTGTTCCTTCGAGATATTAAGGAAAAAACTCCATTTTCCATAAAAAAACCATTGTTACACTATAAGACTGCCTAATATCAAAACCACTGATCTGATTTTGATCATAGTGAATATGCATATTCTTCCATACTTTTTCTATGTACATACCAAAAATTAGGTCAGTATTGCGTAATATGTTGAAGTTATGGGTGGGAACATAATGCACCTCATAAAAAATCAGGAAATATATTAACTCACTTAACATAAGAATGGCTGAAGCTAGAGACTACTTTTCAGGGATATAACTCCATTTAATCAAGATTCAATTGTATACCGAAAATTAGATCTGAATTTTTCAAATTTTATAAGTTATTTGCATAAATATGAAATCAGTACCTAAAATTTTGCCCAAATTTGGGCATGGCACATTTTTTCCCTGTAACTACTGTTGGTTTAATTTTCATATCATGCACACGTAAGGATTTCAGCTTCTAAATTCTGAAATTTGAGAGGAATTGACCAAAAACTGTATTACATTTTTTATGAGACCATGTCACACCTAGGCTGTACTGAAGCCCCTCTATATGTCCCCATATTGACCTTTCATGCTTTAAGCGAGGCATATACTGCAGCCAGCCAGCTCTTGGGTGGCCTCAGCTGGATATAGCTATTCAACCCCAAACCCCCCCCCCCTCCTCTTGTAATTGTTTGGCCAAAAACATAACAATAAACAATAATTTTAAAAAATTATTTGTTTACAATAACAACTTTAAGAAAAATAAATGGAAAAGTAATTTTATGGTGAATGAGTAACAGGGACCTTGCAATTACTGATGTTTTATGGATCTTTCATGGATTGCTGAAAACATATTTCAAATGACACCATGCAGTCACCATTGGGTATTTTTTAATTTCAATCATAAAAATGAAAAATAAATAATTAAATAAAATTGTTGTTAACTATAAGGGATTATGCGAAGCAAGTTAATGATAGACAAGGATGCATTTGATCATATTAAATATTCTAAATTTCCAGGTCTTTTCCAGGTGTTTAATTTGTAGGGTTTTTTTTTATTACAAAATTTAAAAAAAAATGAAATATGTCAAAAATTTTAAAAAATTACTCAGACAAGTGCTCATTAAAGATGTCAATATGTTTGAATAATAACATTCAGACTCATGGCTGTATCAGCTGTTACATGATACTGGGTAAATAATCAAAATTTATATTTCAGATAACTTTATTTCAGTTAATAAAATTAAAAATTCCCTACTCCAGTTTGCTCCTTGTATAATATATTGGTTTGTTTTGATCCTTGGGTTACTTTTAACACATGTATTAGTTACGTAGTAGAGATTATTTTCTTTTTTTCTGATACAAATTTAAAAAAAAGTAAAATTTTTAAAATGTGATAAAAAATCAGGTCTCAAAGACAAGTTCTTATTATGATGTCTATAATGTTAATAATTGTCATAAGTGTCTTGACAGGGATGTGAAAGTATTCAAAAGTGAAAATAATATTTCTTTATAAATTAAAGCCATAAAACCAGGTAGTTAAAATCATTATTTCAATTTGTGATATTTGTATATTCTGGATTATCAACAGTTTCGTTCGACTTAAACTAAATAAATATGAGACCTTGTATTCAAATATGATTAAAAAAAATTCAATAGTTCAATAATGAAAATTAATACAAATACTAATACAGGTAAAAAGAAAGAATTTGAGTGCAAATACTTTCAAAGTATATTCATTATGCATTCATGAATGTATTTTATAATTTATTTTAATCATTTATTTCAATTATATTATTAAAAGAAATCTTTTCAAATGTTACTGTTAATATTTTTCAATTAAATTATATTTTGCCCAATAATTCCAATTAATTTTTAATTAATAGTTTAACTCTCATATCATTTGTGCTAGTGGCACTTTTGGCTATGGGCAACATGAAATTATTGAATAACAGTTAACTCATTTGTAAAAAGCATGCATGATAATTAACATGACGTACAGTTGACATTTATTTCCTGTTACTTGTGTTAGTGCTGTGGATTTAATTTTCACAGCATGTACACATAAGCATTTCATCTGTTAAAATCTGAAATTTGAAACCAATTGATCAAAAACTGTAGATGTCATTCAAGTTTCAAGCACCATGCTTTGATTGTTATCATCAAGTCAGTGAAATGTGTGCTTGGACAGTATTATATTACCAGTTCAACTTCTGACCTAGCCACTGCCTCTGTGATTGTCTGGGTCAGGCTGGGTTAGGCAGTAATTACCAGAGAGCCTCTCTCTCTCTTATCTCACTCTCTCTCTCTCTCTCTCTCTCTCTCTCCATGACAGTCTAGCTCATTCTCTCTTGCTCTCTCTCTTTCTCGCTCTCTTTCTCTCTCTCTATCTCCCATTCTCTCTCACCCCTAAGCCTCCCATTCTCCCTGCACCCCATTCTGTTGACAGGTACTATAAACCAGATTAATTAGCTATGAATGTTGAAGCAATTTAGAAATGTGAATCAACTGAAATATTCATATATATATATATATATATATATATATATATATATATATATTATACTGTTAACGTGTAGTTACATTTTTAAACCTGGAAAAAATGATGTATTGAAAAAAAAGAATAAAGACAAATATTGTTAATTTTTCCTGGCTCAGTAGAATGGGAATAAAAATGATTTGCTTTGTTTCTCCACCTTTCTGCCTGCTTAAATATTTAATAATTATGAATAAACATTTTTCTCTGTTAGCACTTGAATTCAATTTAATATCCTGTATGAATATGCAAGGGTGCTGTAACTCCCATCATCCCCTTCCCCCACCCCATAGAGTCCTTGCTCTTTGGCACTGTGAACAAAGTTCTATTGCTTTTCCATAATATTTAATAATTAAAGATAATATATACAGAAAGACTGTGGCATTTTAACTCCCATCATAACCCCCTCCCCCCGTCAATCCTCCCACCGGTTAAGTGGGGACTTTATGGCTACTGTATACATATGATAAAATAAAAAATAGGTTTATTAAAATCATTGGATCTCATTAAACAAATCTGTAAACTGTTGAACTGTCAACAGCTTATCAAAAAAGTAACCAATGGAAACACATGGTCAGATCTCAAAGTATTATTTGCAACAATTTCTTCAATCATATCAACCAACCCTGGCCAAGATTACCTTTTCCAATCAGACTTTATCTGCTTTTCATAATATTTTAGATTTTAACCTTCTAGGTATTTAAGTACTGTTGAATGCTCCATCCTCTCTCTCTCTCTCTCTCTCTCTCTCTCTCTCTCTCTCTCTCTCTCCTTTTCTCTCTACATCCACCTCATAGCTGCCCTCACTGTTCCCTTCTCTGAGCCCTATCCCAATGTCAGCCTCAGTAAACAAGAACAAGATGAATCAGATATATTCATACTTTAATATTTTGTATAACTTTTCGTCCATAGGTACCTATGTACATGCCAGAAAATATGTCAATATTGTGTAATATGTAGACAAAGTGGGCATCAAAATAATGTACATTGTCAAGACTGAAGAGATATTGTGTCATACAGTAACAAATTCATAAATCCCCTCATCAGCATAGTAAATCATAACATCATATCTGTCAAATTGAAATCTTGCAGACTTCCATACACTATAGATCCTTCAACAAATAGCCTATTCATCATTCTACTACTGCTTATTACTGCTGTCATTGCATTCATATTTGCTCAGATATATCGCAATTTTCAACCCCTCCTAAATAAATAAAAAATAAACCTCTATATTTTACTCTATTAATCCATCAGTCAGGTTATTTCATTTATTATTTACTCACATATTACATTACATTCCTTTATAGTAGCCCAACATGTCCATAATATTCATATGCTTTATCGACTCCATTTAGTATCACAAAGGAGAATCATTTATGGTCCAATCACAATCAGCTGAGCGCCTTGACCCATGGGTCCCTCGTTGATATGTACTTTTCACATAAATGTCAAGATAATTTTGGCATTTGAAGAAAACGCTGCATAGTCCTGTGTATTGTGTAGAAAAAGTGATATGTATAGATAGTGAGCTGTGGTTTGGTGTAAGACTGGCGTAACATGATATTGTGAAAAAAACATTACCATATGACATGTGGCATCTCTGACAGACCAGACCTGAGCACAAAAAAGTCAAGCCTTTTGTTTTAATAGTAGCCACTAGATGGCAGTGAGAGCCCTGGTCAATCGGCTGTTGCTTTCAACAGTTTTCACACTTCAGAAACGTTTATTGATAAAAATCAAGCATGGTTTTGGTTAGTCAGGCTTTTTCAAATTGCCTGCATATGCATTGCTATCAGTCACAAATTAATGTGTCAAATTTTCTATACACAGCAAAGAAATTGGTAAAAAAGTACTGGTGGGGCACAACCTTGAACAATAAAATTACCTCAATCATTTACAACTTAATTCAGTTATTTACTAACATGGTCACACAACTATCATCTTAAATTAATTTTGAAATATTCATCAGATAATTTATAAGGAAGTTGGACTAATTATAACATTTTTTAAAGTAAATAGATAACTTTTTTTATTATTTAATGTGCATTAGTATATCATATATAAATAGTAGTCACCATTTCCATTCATGTAGAATATAAAATAAATTTATGATTTCATTCAAATTCAGTGAAGTTAATTATCTCATAACTAATTTAGTGTCACAATTTCAGATTGCAGATTGTGTACACTGCATATTTATTCCCCAAAACTCAGGAGATTTGTCAAGCCTAAGGGTGTTTGGAGATTCCCTTGTATGAAGAGGATTCCTCTGTATATGACATATGATGGCCACTGTCAGATGTTTTCTGTATTTTCAGGTGCATTTTCTAATAGGAATATCCAGCAACTACCAGAGGATCAAAATGTCAAAAGAACTGACTGAATACAGAGATGCTGTTGATCTGGAACTGCAAGAAACAGCCATTTACAGCAATAGAAAAGCTGCACCATTTTAAATTGTCCATAGCATTCAAATCCAATTTATGTATGTTTATATATATATATATATATATATATATATATATATATTTATATATATATATATTTATCACTGGAATTCTTCAGTAGTTTAAGGAAACCTGGCAAGATTTTGTTAGTGCTGCCCCCCTCCCCCCACCCCTCCTTGGCCAGTCATTATTTTAGCAGGGTCTGATCAGGTGACATTTATATCATCTGCGCAAGGCTTTTTTTGTATTAAGACATTCCAAAATGGTGAAATGTGTATAAAACTATGTAACACATTGTATTGATTGCAGATATAATATGGAAAGTACATCTTATATATATATATATATATATATATATATATATATATATATATATATATATATATATATATATATATATATATATATATATATTTGTGTGTATAATTAAATTTTTATGCATACAGGTATTTATAAGAACTTTATACGTTATATGAAATAAGGCCATATCAATTATAATAAACATTTTAGAACATGTATAGTGTTCCTGATACAGCTGTTATAAAGGGTTGAATGATTAACATATTGATCAGACCTGTGATGCAAAGTTAATCCATGTAAATCATAATTTGTGACATGTTCACTATCATGACATTTTTGTAAAAATAAATTATGAATACAAAGTTTTTAATGCATCAGATTATATTGCTGCAGATACTATTAGTCAAGTTTTACAAGATATATTATTATAACAAATTTAACTTTACAAATATTTTAGTAAAATGTATTTACCTCTGATAAATGATACAATGAAAATGAAACAAATGATTATTCAGTATTTTTAGCCCTTGTTCTTTTGCAGATTTATAATGAACATACAGTATGAATGTATTTATAATCTTAGGATGATATGACATATAACCATCATATTATTGGTTTACTGTCTTACAATATATATATATATATATATTTATGTATATATCACTGTCTTATATATCAATCATATTACTGGTGTTGTGCGCTTTTGGATTTTTTACACACATTCCATTTATTTCTGTGAATAATTGCTTTAGCTAAAGAGTACAGTTGTCTATAATTTTTTTAAATATTACAGGCTGAATTTGCAAGATTCTATTTGTACTATAAGTGTAATATCTGTAAAATATTTTTGTTTTATATATTTCAATTCTGTGTTCAAAATCAGGAAATTAAAGAAATCTGCTTCTAGATTTATAACAATTCCTGGTTAACTGCATTATATATAAACCATATGTACAAACAGACATGCATGCACAACAACATACTAAGACGTGGAAGTTTTCAGAGCAACTATCCCATCTTCACGCCATCTGTTAATTGAGGCTAGTACTAATATAAAATCTTACTCTCCGCAAGACTGTAACAAATCCATGTAATGGGTTTATAGTCCTTGAATTGGCCTTTGTGAACATAAGGAATGCACTTTAGCATGTACTGTTATTACACAGTTGCTACTGCTTTTCCAGGTACTTTGTAGAGCAGACCACTAGTTTAGGGCTTTTTAATACATTTACATGTATTTTGTATAGTTTATAGCAATTAAAGATGTACGTTTAATGTAAGGTCTTCTTATGTCTGGCACCACGCGTTTTCTTCTTTGTTTGGTTTGCAAATTTGGATTGCACGTAGCTCCTTGGGAACGTAGCATTAAACCAGGGGCGGATCTAGGATTTTGCAAAGGGGAGGGTCCAACCCAGGAAGATTAACAAGAAAACCTAAAAATGTCCTCTGACACAAAAGGGGGGGGATCCAGGCCGGGAAAAAATTGATTTTAAATCCTAAAAAAAGTTGCTTATGCTCAACAGGAGGATCCACCACTGTTTAATTATTTTTTAGCTCCGCTGACTATAAGTCATCTGAGCTATAGTCGTGGTCCATTGTCCGTCCGTCTGTCCGTCCGTCCGTAGATGTGGCACGTTTTGAAACCGTAAGACCTAGGAATCCAAAATTCGGCATAGTGTTAGATGCCCCCAAGATCTTCTACCAAGCCGAAAACTGGGTCTTTGCGACTTTGTTCCTTTGAGAAATTAAGGAAAAACCTCAATTTTTTTATTAAAAACCTATTTTCAAACTTCAGGGCTGCCTAATATCAAAACCACTCATCTTTTTTTCCTCATATTTACCATAAATATTCATCTATATAGTTCCTATGTACATGCCTGAAATTATGTCTGTATTATATAATTTAAGAAAGTTATGGGCCAGAACATAATACATTTTGTAAAAAATCAGGAAAGATATTTGATCACTTAACACAAAACTTGTTAAAGCTATAGACTTTTTTTCAAGTAATATAACTTTATTTAATCAAAATTAAATTGTATACCCAAAATTAGATCAAAATCTTTTAAATTTTTAAAAATATTAACAAAAATGAAAAATTGGTACCTTAAATTTTGCCTAACTTTGACCATGGCACGTTTTTTTCCTGTAAGTACTGTGGATTTAATTTTCTCAGCATGTTTTTTTTAGCATTTTGTCTGTTAACACCAAAAATTTGAAACCAGTTGATCAAAAACTGTAGATTTTATTTAAGTTTTCAAGCACCATGTAACATATTGTTTACATCAGGCTAGTGTTATGCAGTTTGCAAGAGCTCAGCTCCCCAGCTTAAGCTCTCAGTTCCTAAAATTTGGCATACAATTAGATGTCTCAAAAATTTCCCGACCATGCCAAGAATTTGGTCACTAGGACTTAATACCTTTGAGATATTAATGAAAAACTTCATTTTTCAATTAAAAACCCATTGTTACACTTCAATACTGCCTAATATCAAAACCACTGATCTGACTTTAATCATATATAATATACATGTTTCTCTATACATTCTCTGTGCACATGCCAGACATGATGTCAGTATTGGGTAATTGTTTTAAGTTATAGGCCCAAACATAATGCACTTTGTAAAAAATCAAGAAATATATTTACTCCCTTAACAAGGGGCTTGCTGAAGCTAGAGATTTTTTGTCAGGGATGTAACATTATTTAATCAAGATTCAATTGAATACCCAAAATTAATTCTGAATTTTTAAAATTTTATAAGTTAATAGTATAAATATAAAATTAGTACCTTAAATTTTGCCCAACTTTGACCATTTCACTTTTGTTTCATGTGAGCTCTGTTTATATAATTTTCATATCATGCACACATAAGGATTTCAGCTTTTTAGTTTAGAAAGCTGAAAGAAATTGGCCAAAAATTGTAGCTTTTATTAATGTTTTTATGAGACCATGTCAGACCTTGGCTCTCTCCAGCCCCTCTTGAGTCACCTGTATGTTGACCTTGTTGAACTTTCAGCAAGTTATGCACGCTTGAGGCGAGGCATATACTGGGGCAGCCAGGCAGCTTATGGGCAGCCACAGTTGATCCAGGTGTCCAACCCAACTCATCTAGTAGTTTTAACCAACAACATAACAATAAACAATAAATTAATCAATTTTTATTGGTTTTTAATCACAAATAAAGAAAAAAATTGAAAAGGAATTTGTTAGTTTATAATAATAGGGAATTAACTTGCAGTTACTGATGATATAAGAATCTTGTATCGATGGATAGAATGTCACGTATTCCAAATAACACCATGCAGTCACCTATGGCATTTTTCAGTTCAATTTTAAAAATAAAAAAGTAAATCATATTATTCATTACTAATCATTAGGGATCATAAGAAGGAAATTAATGATAGACAAAGATGCAGTTGATAATATTAATCTAGATTCCTACTGTGTCTAGTGTGTACATTGATGTGAAATTAGTCCAAAATGAATATATCACGTTTATTTTTTTTTTAAATAAATAAAAGCCATAAAACCAGGTACTTATGATCATTATTTAAATGTGTGAATTTTGTACATTCTGGATTCTCAACACCATTGTTTGGTGAAAACTGAATAAA
Organism: Sipunculus nudus; assembly: GCA_026874595.1. Classification (NCBI taxonomy): domain Eukaryota; kingdom Metazoa; phylum Annelida; class Sipuncula; order Golfingiida; family Sipunculidae; genus Sipunculus; species Sipunculus nudus. The sequence goes on from CM049315.1 coordinate 32,616,892, forward strand.
TACCAGACATGGTGGGAATACTTTGCAATTGTATTTAAATACGAATATGAATGTGTACTCCATTATAACATTTCTTGCATAAAGAATGGGAATTCAGGTAAAAATGAAAGTATATGAATACCAGTGCAAATACTTTCAAAATGTATTCATGAATGCATTCATGAATATATTCTTTAATATTATTTTAATAATCATTTCAGTTATATTTCATTTTTAAAAATCAAACGATTCTCTTATTATTTTTAATAAAAATTATATCTGGGACAATATTTGTAATTTTTTTAATAAATAGTTAAACTCTTATATTATATGTTCTGCTTATAAGTTATATGGCCAAGTCAAAATCTGTGTGACAATAGTACTCCATTTGTTAATAAAATAAATGAAATCAATCATCTTCCCTGTCTCCAAAGATACTATCAAAATCATACATAAGCTAAACAACAACTCGTAATACAGCTTATATTTATTACCACACAAAACCAGCATGTGAATCATATCTAAATCATATTTTTTATCATATATAACATCTGAGCGCCGTGACCCATAGGTCCCTTGTTTATACAAAATTTACAAAATTGTAAATTTTCACGTCTCGGTAGTGGTTTGATGTATCAGCCTGAAACTTCGCCTGCTTTTCCATCTAAGATTTGTCGAACTAAAGACATTATGACACAAGAAGCCTATCATGGCGTTTTCGTAGAACATATATCCTTTTACTTAGGCTAAAAAAAAATAAATTATATGGTTCTCAGGCACCGCCCGCGTCACTTTTAACCCCCCCCCCCCCCCCCGGGCCACATCACAAATTTTTATTTTCATCTTTCAAGAAGATAAAATAATACAATTTTGATCAGATTTCCTTTGTTATGTGTGCTTTTACCTTTTTAGCAAAAAAAATCAATTTTATTCATGTTTTCCCTGATCGTATGACATTTTTATCGAAATATACAAAAAAAGGTAATATATAAAATATCGCCCGCCCGCACTGATTTCCGAAAAAAAGTGCCTGAGAACCATACCTTGGCCTCAGGCCTATATTTAAGAAGTAATCTGACGTATTGGACTGAGCTGTCAATAGATCTTCGATAGATTTACCTCTTCTGCAAGACTGGTCGCGCCACCTACAACCATTTTCCATAGTGTCAATCTATGTGTCTTTCACACATATCTTAGGAATGGTTTGACGTATTCAGGGGCGGATGCAGGATTTATGAAAAGGGAGGGGTCCACTCCAGGAGGACTAATGACAAAACCTGAAAAAAGGTCCCCAGGTCCCGAAAAGGGCTGTCCAGGCTGTAAAAATTGACCTGTAAACCTTGAAAAGTTGCCCTCGCTTATAGTATCAATCAGAAATTTTGTCCATAGTTCTTGAATAGTTTTATCTTGCACTCAAGAGTTTTTGCGCAACCTACAATAAGTTTTGGTGCGGTCCGTTACCGCTTCTTGCGATACTCTGGCATCTCTGATCCAAGACGTTGTTAGGGGTTTCAGGAGATATCTCAAGCCAGAAGGGGATCCCTTTTTTAAGGGTTTCAGACCAATAAGTTGGGCCTGGACCCCCCCCCCCCCCCCCCTTTCCGGACCTGGAGACCTTTTATAGGGTTTGTCATTAGACCTCCTAGGTTATCCCACCTTTTCCTATATCCTGGATCCGCCAATGCATGCATCATGTGCAGGTAATCCCTACCCCTGTGACTGACGGATACACGTAGTTCAATGTCTGTCCAGTCATGTTGATTTTTATGTAGTGGTCTTCTGCTCAGTTCTCTGTCTATGGCAACCTGACAAAGGAGTTTTACACTGTAAAAGCTTGAAATTGCAATACAAGTATTTTTTTCTTCTAAAAGTCGTCTTAATTATAATTCTCTGTACTGAAGTACTCTCTCTCTCTCTCTCTCTCTCTCTCTATATATATATATATATATATATATATATATATATATATATATATATATATATATATGCAGATACAATGCCTGTGCTTAATCCTCCTTCAATCATTGAATAACTGTTGAACCTACAGCGTTTCAATACTTGGTCTATGCATATATACATGCATACTAAAAGAACATGATTAATCTTTACAGTATATTACCTGTATTGACATCGCAATTTAAATAGATCACATATTAAACTTTGGGGGTGTATATATGGCTCTAGTGGCTAAAATTAACAAGGAGATGCTGGGTGATCGTTTTCCATAGGCGCACGCGGTGGCACTACTCCTTTCTTTAAAATATTAAGATCCTAACAGCCGGATAGGCATTGGTGTGGTTTTTTTTCTTGGCTGATTTTTAGATTTTATAAAATCTATTCAAAATTATGAATGTTTTTTTAATGAAATGTTGTTGAATGTTAGACTAACACACCAGGAACAATCCTGGTGATGAACAATCATTTTTCGTTGTGAAATACGGCATTTTCTTCATCCCGAACAAAGGCTAGGGCTATTCATTTGTATCTAGGGTCGCTTTTGGTGTAGAGCTGACCTAGTTTTGATCTAATCATGGACTTTGTTAACCGTGACACACAAAGTTTCAGTGTTCATCAATGGACAGTTTGATTAAGAGCCTGGCGGAGGCATACCTTTAAGCTTACACTGTATTTTCTATTTTGAAATATAGTTCTTAATACATTTCCAGCTATGTCACTTAAACTTATACCCATTCCTTTCGGCTGTTTCTAGAATTAAGTTTTAAAAGAACTCGGCCATAAAAATAATAAGATTTCATCTTAATGAGATATTTTAAATTAGACTACTTCTCTGATTAGGCCATATGCTTTATGTGCAAAATGGATTTGAAATTGTACAATAAATGACAATAAGTGATTATAAAATAAGAGCAGCAAGGAGCCAGTCACGTGATATTAATCACGGTTTATTAGGAATGTCAAGAGCGAAGGAATTTTAAGCTCATGTATCGTGATTATATATCCTTCGACAGAATATATTTAACGTGTAAAGTAGAACCTGCGAATAACGGACACTGACCGGACCGGACATTTTTCCCGCAAAAGAGAGGTGCCCTTAGTAGGCAGGTTACATGTTCTCGGGACCTACTTACAAGAGACGTCCGTAAGTGGCCGTAAATAAGAGATGCCTTTAGCACAGAGGTGTCCGTAAGGAGAGGTTCCACTGTATTTTTTGAACAGGTACATACAAATTAATCACACAGTTTATATGGATCTAACGACAGGTAATGCACGAGCACCACAAGGCCATCAAGAAGGGTTATGATTGCACAGGTAACAAATTTTATCAAGCGTAATGTTAAAGTGTTATTTACAAGGCGCCTCAGTCAGCATTTTAGGACATGCTATCATTTATACTTGTGCTTACCTTAGCATTAGCATATGGCCCGATAAGCCAAACCACGTGACAAAAAGTTCATGGTTATAGCACAAATGAGGTCAAGGTCGGCTTATCATGAATATATTATAGAAGAGGAAGGTAAGCTTTGTGAGACTTCTTCGTGCAATCAATTTAATTTTACCTGTTTCAACCTTACAATCCTTGTCTACCGCCACGATAAAACAGCTATATGCGCGGGCACACTCATCTTTGTGGTCATAAGTTACTATCCTTTGTTATTTTATAGACCTCTTCACATATAAAATTTCAATACTTACTGTATTTATGGACAAAATATATGTTTATGAAACACAAAACATTTCCTCACAATGTGTGGTTTAAAACGTATTTGTCTTACTTTTAGGCACCGGGCCTATGACTTTAAGACTAGTAGGTCCTTGGCAAGTAGAGGTGGCAAAGTACTACAGACGACGGTACAAATTCATGTCTATATACCCTCATGGACTATACATGAAAAAGATAGCCCTTGACCGGCTGTACGTTGCTCCTAAATGTTCAATGAAAAGTATAGGAGACGAAGTATGGACAGATGTTCAAGACATTCACAGCATATACCGTAAAGTAATTTTGCTTTTCCGGATTCCCTGATTAACCATGGTGATTTATTTCTATACATCAATTAAATAAATCTAACGGAGGGTTCACATATTTGTTTTAAAAAGTTGTATTAACACAATAAGGTATAATGATCTGTTGTTTGTAACATTTAATATATAAAACATATGGAACGTGTTATGCTCACTCCATTTTCAAGAGTTATACCTCATAAATGTGATATCTCGTCCAAACTCGTTGTGTATTTACAGAGGGGAAAATCTTGTCTGACTTTTATCAAGGGACGCCCTAGTGCTGGAAAAACAACTGTAAACTGGTGATTTACCACCTGGGCAAATGCAGTTATCGAGCAAGATCAAAGCAGCTGCTCACAAAAACCACGGACCAGCCAAAGGATGGCTTTACATATGACCTTATTATCTGCTTGCACCTTAAACACGTGAAATCAGACGCTACTTTAGAAGAAACAATAAGAGAACAGATCCGTTGCAGCTGTCACGAAAGTATTATAAAATTCATTGAAAGAAACAAGTCACAAGTTTTGATCATCTGTGATGGGTTAGACGAATATGATCCTGATACGTCGCATGAAATAATTTCATTTCTACAAGGTGAACTGTTGCCAGGCGTACCAAGGCTCACCACACAAGAGACACAAGAGACACAAGCTGACAGTCGCTCGCGTAAACTGGTCGAATCTTATGATACCATCGTTGAACTCCACGGGTTTGATGATAAGAAAGTCATCGAATACATAGGAAAATATTTTGTGCTTTCTAAACAAAAGGAACATTCACAATTAAAATCATTACCCGAAGACAAATTCAACAAAAAGATCGCAGATTTGGGGTCGCTGTCAAAAACTCCACTTCATCTTTGCTTCCTCTGTCAACTTGCTGAAGCAGATGCCAACTTGAGCAAAACAAAAACTGATCTTCATGTGAAAATTTTAAAATACATCTTAGATGTGAATAAAGCAAAAGCGGAATCCCCCTGTTCTGAGCACTTGAACGACCTTCAGGAATACCATAACGACCTGACAGAAGTTGGAACGGCAGCGCTTGCACTGATTATGCGAAAAAACAGTCGGTTTACCTTCACAAGGCATACCGATACATTCAAAGACATTATTAAGAAAGGAGGTAAACTTGGGCTGATATTTCCGACAGATCCTGAACATCTTGAAGATCAGAGAACCTATGCATTCCCTCATGTTTCTCTGCAGGAGTTCCTGGACGCTTATGCAGTTGTTCACATAGAGGAACAAAGACTTTTGTTCATGACACATGTCGATAATATTTTCCGTCTACATGAGTGTAGGAATGTTATTTCATTTGTCTGTGGTTTGTCCGAACAATGGGGCAATTTGCTTCTGGCAATAACAGTGGCGATTTCTTGGGAAAACAAAGATAACCCATCGGCTGAAGTGTGTCCGTTTTTAGCTCAGCTGACTGAAAGTCAACTGAGCTATAGCGATCACTCTTTGTCCGTCGTCCGTCTGTCCGTCTGTCCGTCTGTCCGTTAACCAGGCACAAATCGTAACCGCTGGACCTAGAACCTTGTAACTTGGGATTCTGAGAGGTCCATAAAAAATCTCCTTGGAAACCAGAAATTAGGTCTCTGTTACCCATATCCTTCGAGCTATGTGGCCCCAAAGTACCCCCTAGAAAAGTCAAAAATTTCATACAAAAACTTCAATATCTCATCAACTACTTGACTGATGGTCATGATTTTTGGCATACATATTGATCATGAGATGTTACATCACTTCCTGCAGACTGGTGGTGCCACCTGTATTTTTCGATTTTTTACGAATTTTTTTCTCTATTTTTGAGACCTTTAAAAATGTGAACATCTGTTAACAAGGCACAAATCATAAAGACTGGACTTAGAATCTTAATTCTTGACACACTGAGAGGTCCATGAAAAATCTCCTTGGAAACCAGAAATTAGGTCTCTGTTACCCATATCCTTTGAGCTATGGGGCCCCAAAGTACCCCCCAGAATAGTAAAAAAATTCATACAAAAACTTCAATATTTCAATAACTACATCACTGATGGTCTTCATTTTTGGCATACATATTGATCATGAGATGTTCGATCAGTTCCTGCAGACTGGTGGCGCCAACTGTACTGTTTGATTTTTTACGAATTTTTCCTCTATTTTTGAGACCTTTGAGGATGCTGTCATCTGTTAGCGTGGCACAAATCGTAACGACTTGACCTAGAATCTTCATTTTCGACACACTGAGAGACCTATGAAAAGTCTCCATGGAAACCAGAAATTAGGTCTCTGTTACCCATATCCTTCGAGCTTTGGGGCCCAAAATTACCCCCCAGAATAGTCAAAAATTTCATACAAAAACTTCAATATCTCATTAACTACATCACTGATGGTCATGATTTTCGATATACATATTGATCATGAGATGTTTCATCAGTTTGTGCAGACTGGTGGCGCCACCTGTATTTTTCAATGTTCACGAATTGTTTTCTCCATTTTTGAGACCTTTAAGGATGTAGTTATCTGTCAACAGGGTACAAATCGTAACGACTGGACCTAGAATCTTCGTTCTTGACACACAGGGAGACCCATGATAAGTCTCCATGGAAACCTGAAATTTGGTCTCTGTTACCCATATCCTTTGAGCTATGGCACTCCAAAGTACAGCTCAGAATAATGGAAAATTTGATACAAAAGCTAAAGTATCTGAACAACTAATGCAGAGATAACCATAATTGTTTGCATGGATATTGATCATGAAGTGTTTCATAAGTTTCTGCAGACTGGTGGCACCACCTGTAATTGTTCGGTTTTTTTTACGAAATTTTTCTGTATTTTTGAGACCTTTAAAGATATGAACATCTGTTAACAGGGCACAAATCATAAAAACTGGACCAAGAATCTTCATTCTTGACACACAGGGAGACCCATGAAAAGTCTCCATGGAAACTTGAAATTAGGTCTCTGTTACCCATATTCTTTAAGCTGTATGGGTCCAAAATACCCCCCCCCCCCCCCCAGAATAATGGAAAATTTGATACAAAAACTGCAGTATTTCAATAACTACAACACTGATGGTCATGATTTTCGGCATACATATTGATCATGAGCTGTTCCATCAGTTTCTGCAGACTGGGTGTGCCACCTCTATTTTTTTCAAATTTTTACGAATTTTTTTCTTTTTTTGAGACCTTTAAAGATGTGGTTATCTGTCAACAGGGTACAAATCGCAACAACTGGACCTAGAATCTTCATTCTTGTCATGCAAGGAGGCCCATGAAAGGTGCCTGTGGAAACTTGAAATTAGGTCTCTGTTACCCATATCTTTCAAGCTATAGGATTCCGAAGTATCCCTCAGAATAATGGACAATTTGATACAAAAACTGAAGTATCTGAACAACTAATGCAGAGATCACCATGATTTTTTGCATGGATATTGACCATTAAGTGTTTTTATTAGTTTCTGCAGACTGGTGGAGCCACCTGTATTTTTGTATCCGCCAAAACGAAGTTTTGCGGATACTATGTTTTTGACCGAGTTCCTCCACCACGGCGGCGTTCGTTTCCAGAGAGAGCTCCTCGGAGACTAATAGACCGATTTTTCCCAAACTTACACCTATTATCGGGTCACATGTGAACTGGTGCCTAACCAATTTGCGTTGACCTCTGACCTTTCCTCTCTATCCAGTGTCCATTTGTGGGTCTGTTTCCACTCATAAACCCTCATATCTCGGGAACCGTTTGACCGATCAGGAAATAAAATTGATACAAATGTAGCCCTTGGATTGCTTTATAACATACACAAAAAATGGTGGCGCCACCTGTAACCATGTTTGCACAGTGTCCATCTGTTCATCTGCCTCGGGTTAAAATCACTCATATCTCTGCAGTGAATTGACTAATTCACCTGAAATTCGTCATGCGTATACATCCAGGATAGCTTTCTTGATTTTATGACAGGTGGCGCCACCTACGTTCACGTTCACGATGATGACATCCAAGCTTATATCTTGGGAACCGTTTGACCGATCAGGAAATAAAATTTATACAAATGTAGCCCTTTGATAGCTCTGTAACATACACAAAAAATGGTGGCGCCACCTGTAACAATGTTTGCACAGCGTCTGTCTGTTAGTCTGCCGTGGCCTAAAATCACTCATTTCTCTGTAGTGGTTCGACATAACTGCCTAAAATTTTGCAGGTTTATACATCGTGGACAGCTTTCTTGATTTTATGACAGGTGGCGCCACCTACATTCTAGTTAACGCTGCACACATCCAAGCTCATATCTCAGGAACCATTTGACCGATTGGGCCAAAATTGTGCATGTGTTTAGATCTCACATAGGTCTTTATCATACAGAAAACTGGAGGGGTTACCTGCAAAGATTTTTGCACAGTGTTTGTCTGTTTGTCTGCCATGGGCAAAAATCGCTCATATACATGTAGTGGTTTGACTTGTCTGCCTAAAATTTTGCAGGTGTATACAACTTGGACAGCTTTCTGGATTTGTGGTAGGTGGCACAACCTACATACACATTTAGGCTGCAGACATCCATGCTAATATGCAATATACCTCACTCTATTTCCCCTTGCCACTCAATCCATGCCTCACTTGCCGATTTTGGCAGATACATGTAGTCACTTGTCGGTTACCCGTATTCTAGTTTTAAAAGTTTACACATTTTTCTCTATTTTTGAGATATATAAATACAGACTAAATCTTGGCCTGTTGGTTAATCGGTTTGATGCTTCAGTTGAATGGGTATATACTACCATTCTAATAATAAAATTTCCTTTTGCGAATCTCTTCCCAGTCAGCTGAGCGTCATGACCCATGGGTCACTTGTTTAACTGCCGCGTGGCATACTGGTCACGTTGCCCCCATAGCTCGATTAAACCCTTCAACTGACATAAGTAACTTAATATTCCAATGTTTCAGTGAATATCAGAACAAACAAATTTCTGTTTTCTGTTACCTCATTCACTCACGCTTGACATATCATACCGTGAAACAGCTGAGATGTTAATGAATATATATGGATCTGTCATTTACCAGTTGAGTTTGGTGAACGGTCGCCTCAATACAGAAATTGTGGAGGCTTTATTAAACGCAATATCTCCGCAAAAAGTTATATTGTTAGTAATTGATGTAACGGAAATTGAGGACCTTCCCAAGTTATGACAAATCATGGCACAAATGACAAAACTAAAAAGACTGAACATTTCACCAGGCATATCATCTCCGACCGCGGTTGATTGCGTGCACCTTTTGGATGCAATCTCAAAAAACACTACAATGGTTAGATTAGGATTAACCAATTTGAACATCACTGAAAGCACAGAAGCGTTTGTTGAATGTGTAAGATCTTTGACCTACTAAGTAAAATTGTATGTTACCCAAACAGACTTGTCAGTCCTAGGTGATCAGTTTTTGTCGCTTCTGACATCTAAACATCTTGCAGATATAAACATAACTAAAGTTAAGCCGACAAAGACACAGTTCCGTCAACTGTGTGGCGCCTTACCAGAGCGTTGCCCTCGCCTTGTCAAGCTGAACATGTCTGAGAATGACTTTTCTGGTATCGAGGATTGCATCGCTGATGCCATATCCACGCTGCCTCGAATTGTCGTAGTGTTTGTTCGGAACTGTGGACTTGCTTCTGAAGGTGTTGAGCAGTTGTTACAAAAACCACCTGACAGCCTCCATGCTTTGGATGTTATCGGGAATCAAATCAAACATTTTCGGTGGATTCCTGATAAAACACATCTGTTGCAGCACCTACGTCATATTTGTTGTATAAATATAAATATGTCTGACCATGAGATGAAGCATGTGGTGGATGCCTTCAGACAGACTTTACCTGGTCTCACGCTGATTTATAATCATGCAGGTTTCGCTCCTGGCCGCTAAGACTGGATGCGATGAATTAGCGATTAAAATCGCTCGAAGTGTGGATGAAGAGGAATTTTGTATTCTTGAAGATTGCCCAGATTTAGAAAATATTAGAATTTTGCGCCTTAACTATGATTGATGTATTTATCACTGAAAAGGAAGTGCCGGCTGAAATGAAAAATGTAAAACTAAACAAAACTACAGGTCCAGGTGGGATAAATAACTTCATTTTTGAGAATGGAAATTTTGAGTAACCCTTTTTGCCAATTCTTTGATAACTGTTTAGGAAAAGGAGAGTATGTTTCTCACTGGAAAAGCGCATAAGTGGCCCAGTATTTAAAAAGAAACGCGATACAGACCGATATCTTTGCTAAATAATATTTCTAAAATTAAGGAAAGAATAGTTTAAAAAAGACTTTACGAGTACTTCGGCGCAAAATAGCCTTTTGTATTTGTCAGGATATAAGAAGAACGACTCGGTCATTAATTTGATAATTTCACTCTGCCATGATATTTTTAGCGGTTTTGAAAGTGGTCACGAAACCCGACTTATATGCCTCGACGCATCAAGGGCTTTCGACGGGGTGTGGTATAAAGATTTACTTTTATAAACTGGAAGGCCTCGGTGTAACGGGGTCCCTGGCAATGAAAGCTACTTAACTTATCGGAAACAATGCGTGGTTCTGGATGGCTTAAAGTCAAACCGTTCAAATATCTTTCCAGGCGTCCCGCAGGGTTTGATACTGGGACCACACCTGTTCCTTGTTTATGATAATAACATTGACTAACACATATAGAACAGTATTAAAATGTATGCTGATTACACCTGTATATATTCTGTTACTGATAACCCAGTCGACTCAGCGGAGTCCCTCAACCTTAATTTGCTGCCCTTGAGCAAGTGGGCTAGCAAATGGCAGTTACAGTTCAACCCAACAAAACTAAAGTTTTATGTTTTTTTAAGTTAAAGATCTTATAATATTCATCTAATGCGTTTTGACGACGTTAAAGTAACGGATGGAAACAGTACAGCGTAAAACACCTGGTAATACTTACTAAAAACTTGTCATAGTCAGAACATATTTCAAATTTATGTCTTAAAGTCTCATAAAATGCCATCTTAAAATATTACAAATTTAAGATTTTTATGAAAGTACTTGAATGGTTGTAAACATTGGTTCTTCTTGTTTTAGAATATGGATCACAAGTATTTAACAACTGCACAGCGATACAAAATTATCAATTAGAAAGCCTCCAGAGAATAGCTGCACGCATCAGTACCGGCGCTTTTATTACAACCAGCTAAATCAAAATGCATGATGAGTTGCATTGGAAAGAACTTCTCCTTAAAGAGAGATTTCAAGATAATTCTCACACTTGACAAAATGGTCAACAACGAATCGCCGATTAACTTGAGGAAACTACTTCCAGAGACAATCCACGATTCCAAAGCTTATAACATTCAAAAGAAACACAATGAGACAAAAAATTTTTTTTTTTTTGCCTAGTGCATGTTAAAAAATGGAATGCATTGAACCAGAAATATAAATTGTCTTGATTCTTTCAAGCGCGCCCTGAATAAACATTTGTTCAAGACTAAGAAAACTGTAGACAAATGTTTCTCAGAATAGACGAGATAATTATCAATAGATTGAGACTAAGGGCTTATCCCTTGAGTAGGCTTGTTTAAAATCGGGAAAGCGGAAAATCCATTTTGTATCTGTACAGAAGCTGAAGAAAGCACAGAACACTATTTATTACACTGTTCAAGGTTTAGCCAATGTCGATTCGATATGTTTACGTTTTTACGTCAGCATTTGACGAAGAAAAATATAAAAACTAAAACGGAAAATGAAATATTAAAAGAATTCATATTATATATGAGAAATGCCCCATCAGACCTAATGAGATCAGAGATAACGCATAGCCTTATCACGGTTAATCACACAAACTAAACGTTTTAAATGATGCCATGTATATATCAGTGCTTCATCTGATTATTGCCTTGAAACCCGCTGATAGTGCAGCATATAGTGAACGGTTATCCTGCTTGTCCTGTTGTATGTCTATTTACGTTTAGTCAATCTGTGGGGTTATTATTCGTCTATATTATGTTGTATATATTGTATCACTTGCTTATATGTCACCTTATACTTATAGTAAACATGTTGTTATTGCCATTGTTAACATGTTACATGTTTACAGGAGAGCATGTACATTAACCGATGACTACTTTGTAATCCTGTACATATTTTCAAACCAAAACAATTAAATAATTATTTTTATGAAAGTTAAGGTGAATAAGTATTAGTTTTAGTGAGGTATTTACTGAAACACCTTACTCTGTTAGCGAAGGGCAATGGCTTGAAACTGTAAGACTTCCTCGCTCCTTTTTATTAAACAAAGGCTTGATATGTGGGAACGTACATTTTGATGAAATTTCCAATGGAAGAGGGGAAATATCTAAAAAAAATGGACATTCCCGCAACAGAAACTAACTTGATGTTATATTGAACCGCCTAGCAAACAAAAGTGATAGTGATCAGTTTAATTTACTGTATTTCCAATTAGTGCAGTGACTGACCAATTTTATTGTAGAATATATATCAAGGCAAATACTAAACGGTCTCACGATACGTTCGTCGCTCGACTTGACTTGGGGAAAAAAATTCTGTAATTAATATTGTTTAAAATAATTTAAGTTTTTAGCGATGTTACAAAGTTTCAACTCTGAAAAAGTTTGTTTTTCGTGAATTTAAAAAAAGAATCAAAGATCTGCCAACTTTATTCACATTTTGAATGTCTCATTCAATTCTTCATAATTTGCTTTGGAGTGACAATTAACAGCAAAATTAGATCAAATTCTTATAATTCTTTCCAATCCAGTTCTGCAATTTAAACTATGAAAAAGGTTCCTAAAACAATTAATTACTACTCTATTGTTGTAGAACCATCAAATTTCGAACACTGGTTGGAACGACTATTCTTGTCAGTGATCATAAATTTGAAATATGTGCTCACAAATCATATACAACATGCCTGTTATACAGACATCTTGTGAGACTTTACCATTCAGAATATTATGGGAGATTTCCTCTTTTCGCTGGATGGTTTAATTACTAACAGACAACTGTAACTGAAGATGTTTGAAATTGCATGTATCACAGCAATCTTTAATGATAGTCTATGTTATTAAGAATAAGTTATTACCAGCTGTATCCACCGTTTAAATTAATACTTTATACATTGCACTTCCCCTGTAATAATATGAGCCTTGAAAATTAAAACCAGTGGAACTCTTCTATCAAACATCTCCTAATTCACTGCTTATGTTAAACCAGCAAAACAAGTATAACCTGTTCACAAAATACATATTTTCACTTATTTTTTACCAGTGTGCCAAGGGAATGATTTTTATTTACAATGTACCATTTGTGCTTTTATGAAATCCAGCAAGATGAAATGGACAAAAAAATTAAGAAATATACTGCATTAATTGCATTAAGCAAATACAATATCTACAATTATCAATCTTTCAAAAACCTAGTCAAAAGTAAACTGCGCGAAAAACATTTATTCACTTAAACCCATCCATATATTTCTTAATTATTCAAAGCATTTAAAGGAACAACCAGGTTTGCTTCAGATATACACTTATATAACAACATCACAAACCTGGCACATGTGCTAGCTCATTAAACACTTGTACTTAAGTTCATCCTGTATGTAACAAAAATATATGAGCATTACCCAGAATGTATCATTTGAAGTGTTACAATCTGTTATCATCAATAAGTAAGCAGCACTTTTAATACACAGGACCACACTAAGACAGAACAATTAACTAAAACTAAAATAACTGTACAGGTACTGCCAGTAACATGATATATAAACAATGAACATGTTGATTTTCACCATTATTTTTCTAAGTGACACCAATAACCATTGAGTTATGGTTATGTAATATATAATATTATAGATATGTATTTATTCATGTACTTTTCTTGTTTAATTTATATTTAACGTATTGCAAGAGGAGATGAATTAATAAAGGGTGAAGCCCTGTTTTCTGATCCTCATTGCTTTTTCTGCAATAAAATATTGTTTTAACCAGAAAACCAAAATGTCCAAGAAAGGTGTCTTGTTTCATAGAAACCATACAAAATCCAAAAGCTAGTTCCATAGAAGAAATTATCAGTGTATAGCAAAAAATTGATTATTAAATCTTTTACTTGTAGTTATATACATATAATGTCTATATCCACTGATGAAATTTACCTGTAACTTCCAAATCTTATAATATCTTGCTATTTATGGATATTAATTTCTAAAAATGCAAAACGTGATCATGTTTTGGAATTTTACAGTAATTGCATAAATTATATGCAAACTATCTTCTGAACTATCCAACCAAAACTTGCCAGTCACAAGACAAATGTAAAGAGTAATTTGACCAATAAGACACTTCTTTTAAACCTCTACTAGTTAGCTGACAATCTGGAAATCTAGAGCTCGCTAGCTGTTGGCAGCAGCCTAGATATGTGACACTGGGACATGACACAGTTGTTAAATGTCTCATTATCAATTAAATGTGGAGAAAATGGATACAACACAAGTTTTAAGATGAGGGCCAGGAATGTTGTGAATCACTGTCTCAAACTATTACTGATATTTGTATATATAATAGTGACACATCAAGTGTATCATGGTGAAAATTATAACATATTTTTAAAAAATATTACAATATATAACATACAACAAGTTTTGTCTGCATGTTCCTGTCATATGCAGGTTCCCCCCAACAAAAAAGTAAATGTTTATTTTGTCACAAGAATATTCCATGCACTTTATCATGACAAGCTCAGATGATTTGGGAATTTAATAAAATTGCTCTAAACAGCAGACATTGTAGCAGCAGTTATATATACATACACAAAGTGCAAGCCTTGAGCAAATATTTACATTTACAAATGTTAAGCTACATATAAATATTAAATTGTACAAATAAAATAAGCCTTCAGTTCTCATATTTATCTTGTGTTGGAGAATTTACAGAATTAAAATTTAAATACAACGGTTTAATGATGACTGAATGAACCAAACTGAAACCAAATGAACTGTTTACAGTAACAATCAGAATATCAGAATATGACAGCAGCTGTCTATTTAATCACATATTCTGAAAACATTCATGTACAACAAAACTATGTATTAAAATTGAAGAGAATCAAACAGGAACTTTGAGACCTCACAGGTTCAACACAGGCAGGTTTTTATTGGTAATAAATTTTATTTCTCTGAGACAACTCGGGCATTTGACTTGAGACAGTTTTACAAAAGTTTCTAATTTGTAGACGTCATCCAGACGTCAAATGGATAAAAAAATTTGAAAACGTGACAGATGATGTGGGTTAAAATGCATTTTAAATCTAAAATTTGAAATTTGAAATAAGCACCTAGAGTAATACCTATGAGGCCATCCTCTGATTTAAACATACCTTCATCATAGCCATGGTCCAAACATCTGAAAAATAAGGATCTAAATAATGCACTTGTGTAGGAGAAATACCAAAATGCAAAGATGTAATAGATATATAGCACCAATTAACAACACATTTCTACCACAAGTGAAAGATATAAAGGTTTGGGCTTGGTCTGAAATTTCCATTAATATAGAAAAGTCAACACATTTTGGGGAAAACTTGGCTCTGCAATGCTTTCACAAATAACAACATTTGCAGCTTCAACAGTCTCTTAACATCCTGAATTTCCCTTTCACGTGTATCTTTAAGAAATTAGGTCACAGGGACCCACTTTTATTAAGAATCAAAATATGCAATGCAATAAGTATCCACACGCTCAGCAATTCTGTAAGTTCTAAATATTGATGAAGTTACATATTGTGATAACAAAGATACAAGGCACAGAAGTTGATAACCTATCTCTTATTTCAATGTTAAAACATGCTGGGGCTTCCTACAAACAACATTGCCCTGGTGTGCACCACTCAGTTAAATACTACATCAGACTGTGAATCATTTACTCTGTCAACTATAACCAATTTATATCATATATTTATTTTGTTGGTATTTTTATGAAGTCATTAAGCCTATTATAAGCCTTTTCCTCTTTCAATTCATAACCTCATGGTGAGGTAATGATTGTGGACACAAAAATCATAACAGCTGTAAATACTCTTTGCATGGATAACTCCTTCTACAGCCACAGTAGTTGATTCACAACATTCAATCTTTAGGTTCAATTCAGTATAATAATCTTTTCTACGCTGGTTCTGTTTATAGAAATGCCATATAATAGACCTTATGACAGGCAGGCCATATGAATAAAAAATACCCTAAAAGTATCACAGAATCTGGCTAGCTGTAACCAGTCACTAGCTTGATACAGATCTTGTGGGTAACTAAGGATGGCATATTAAAGATGTTATAAAATAAACCATGACACACCATGTCTGCAGATTTTGATATGGATGAACTTCAATTATCTGAACAGTCCAGGGGACCTCTAATTTGTTCAGATAACTTATCTATCTAATGAATGATCATCATGTCTGCAAATTATAATATGATTAAGCCTCTAACCTGAACAAGCCAAGAGACCTCTAATACAGTGGTTATATATGTTTAGAAAAAAAATATCCTTCTGATAAATATTGTACAAAACTTAAACACCAGCAAGTTGTTTTGCTTGAACAGCAAAAACCTTTCTGTATGAGAATTTAGTTTAATTAAGAAAATCATCCTGATTACGGCATTTGTTTTCAGCAGAACAACCATTCTATGATCCATGTTGCCTCACATACAGATGCATCCAATTATTATTTCTTTCTCAAACAACACCTTTTTTTTAAGATTTAACAAGGTAGTGACTTAACATTTTCCAAGATGTACATATAAATGCTCATTGTCCTTCCTTCCTTCACTCAGTGGAGGTACTGAGCCACCAAGTCTTGTGCTTTGTGTGTGAGATGCTCCAGGTATGCCCTGGCCTGGATGCAGGCTTCATCTTTGCGGTAATTGTCACAGTAGAAATACAGTCCCACCAAGACTGCAACAAGCCCGACCAGCATTGCAAGAAACACGCCACAGCAGGACAGTCCTTCTGTAATGCAAACAGAACTCAAAATGAAAAAGTTCAACCAATAATGAATGTTAATGAAAATAAACTTATTCAGGAATCATCATATTTGTGAAAAAAATTGTTGTTACATGAAAAGATGGATCTACTGTCCTTATGCACTGTGCTATGAAAATCATTGTGTATATGTTTAATTCTGGATATTTCTCTTGTGGCAAAATCAATGGAAATGAAATAATATAAACATGAATGCACATGATAATCTTTGTGAATGGTATTTCACTTTTTTTCAAAAATGAAGAGAAAATAAGTCTGCATGATTCTACCATAGTTTTACATGTTTTAATTATATTAAAAGGATAGCTGAATAAAATACTCATTGAAAGTCACCAAGAAAATGACAGCTGAAAATAATACACACTCCAAGTTACCAAGTGCTGAGATAAATGAATCAATGCATAAATTACACCACAGGCACTGTCTGAGAAATAAAACTATGGGTAAATCAATAACACCAAATTTTTAAATAACAGAAGGCTTCTTACTTGCTTGCTTGGTAGCCTTTCTTTCTGTAGTTCCATTTGCAACTTTCTCCTCTGAAATAATAAATATTTCTGTAAATTTAACTCAAATGCAGATTTTTCTGGATCACATCTTTTTTGTTACCTTAAATTACAAATGTGCTATAATTAAACAATATGTCTATACTGTGTTGTCTAATGGTGAAATGGTTTAATGAAAAAATTATACTGTCAATATGAAATACTGAACAGCTGTTTCATAATAAAGAAATGAGAGGCATGTGTACTGTTTTAATGTCATGATAATGTGTACGTAACTAATATGTCATTGATAGCAAAAGCACCACAAATGGTGCATAATATGCCTGTCACTTATCTTGTGACCTCTGACCTCATCAAATATGCGTGAATTTTGCTGAGAATGTTATACAGGTGAGAAACTGTATTGGTTAATATTCATAAGGAGTTTAATGAAAATCCATCAGCTTTTTGTTAATTCATCACGGTGCAAAAAAAGTCTGGCTACCTCTAACGACATATTAAACATGCATGGATTTTGCTGGAAATTGAACTAAGGGGAGATATTATTTTGGTTAATATTTCTATCAAGAGTGATCAAAATTTGTGTTTCTGGTAAATCATCATGGCAACACCACAAAGTAGCCTGGTGACCTCGGACCTTATTAAATATGCATCAATTTTGCCCATAATCAAAATTGAACGAGATAATTTATTGGTAAGTAGTTATGGTGAGTTTTGTGAAAAATCACAACAGACCTTAAGTTATCCTGGGGACATTAAAAGTTAACGGATGGATGGACAGAAAGATTGAAGGGCCGTGGGTATACTATAATATGTCCCGTCTATGACGGGCATATAAAAACTCATTAACATTAAATACACCCAGATAGCACAGTCTTCACTAAAGTTGCATCGAGTGTCTGAATACATATTATGACAATGTGGCTCATACTCACAATGTTGCCAATCAATATTTTCATTTCCACTCATAAAGTTTATGTGGGTTAATACTTAAAGTAAATCCCATATAGAAGAATAACAGAATTGTATTAAATGCCACCTGACTAACCTTTGACCTCTGCGTGATTTGCTTCTTGTTTTTGTTGTCTCAATAATGCTCGTCGAGCTTCGTGTTCCTGCCTTCGTCGTTCTTTTTCAGCCATTTTCTCTGCCTTCTTCTTTCTTTTTTCTTCCTCTTCTTTCGCTTTCTCTGCTGCTTCCCTCTCTGAAAAGGACATGAGAAAACATAAGAAAATATTAAATTCTACCCGGGTAATGACATGACACCTTGTTTTAGACAACAAGCCTGATATCTGTTTAAGCACAAAGATAATATGTACAAATTAACCATAAGGCACACTTTTTGTGTTTCACCAAGAACTGATTTAGTGAAAAGTCACCAGTGCTTATTTTGGGGATATCATATATCAAAGGCACAGGAGTGCATTTTAGAACTGTTCATAATGCTTATGCACCAAAGGCACATGTAATGTGCATGTAACAGCAAATGGTACGAATGTCAACTAATTTCAGGGTTATGCCATCATTCAGGACTTGGAGCCCTTTTTGTAATGTTTATTGGGTGAAGAAGGAATTTTTAAGTGGTTATTTTGGGGGAAAATTCCAGATGGGAAACGGAATAAAGAAAACCTTACAAATAGCCAAAATAACCCTTTTTTTATATTGAAGTTAGACCTGGATAGAGGTGCTAAATACTACTTGTACACCAAACTGAAAGGATTAAGCACTGGTTTAAATCACATATGTTCAATTATTAATGTTGTTTCATAGGGAAAGTTCAGATCTGTGTATCAGCAGAACTAAATCAAACCGGGGCCTGGACTTTTGACCACAATTAATTTTTGTGTCCAAGTATTCTGAACAAATAGGCTAAACAATTATTCTACTTTCAGTTCTGGTATGTATTGGAATTTTAGTATTCCCCTTACCTCTTTCCTCCTTTAATTTCCTTTGTCTTTCTCTTTCAATGTGTGATGCCACATCTTTCATGTATGATACAACCTGTAAATGGCAATTTCATCTTTGTTAAAAGTTGTACTTATATGAGAACATAATGTCAATGGCAGCATTATTCCTTCTAGGATAACATTGTTATCACACTCCTCTTTAGCTACTTGAATAAATACTTTATATAAATATTTTTCAGGAAAAGTCATTTTAAGGAAATCAATTAAAAAAAACACATAAATTGTAATGTGAAGAGATATGAATGTGAAGAGCTAAATAAGTTTAAGTAATTGTGTATAATTATATGTTCCAAGCAGCTAGTTATATGCATAATAGTTTCTTTAATCACTTGCACCTAGACCCATTGATTTTTTTTGGTGATAATACCCTGACACATATTATTCCACAATGAGGAAATTGAGTACATGTGAAAGCAATTGCCTTATGTCAGTTGAAAAATTTGAACACAATAGTGATATTTTCATCATATCTATATGACCTTATATACTGCTCATTTCTTTGTATGTTACTTTTAGTTAGAAACTGCTCATTTGTTAACTTAAAAACCAATATTAATGGATACAGGTTACTAAATCCCTTTGGGTAAATGTGAAATTCTTGTTTATGAGGTTTTAAACTTTCATACCATCCAAATAAATTTTACATAACCTGGTTCAACGGTTGTGATTTATACTTTTCACATACATATTGATTATAAGTCACAAAAACTTAACACTTATTATACCATTACATTTCATAATCTTTAGATAAGTACAATATGAGTACCCTGGTTGCACAGGCTCGACACTGGTTATCATCTAAACAATCTCCTGTCACTTTCTTGAGCTGCTCATCAAGGGGATTATTCTTCAGATCCATCCATTTGAGACTGCGTAGATGACAGAAGCTGACCGGTACAGTCCTCAAGTTGTTACCCAGCAGGTCCAGGTGCTGTAAACGACTCAGTCCTCCAAAATCTTCAGGCAGCTCCTGTAACTTGTTTTTACTGAGATCAAGCTGTACAATGTGAGTCAGCTTACAAAAGGCCTCCTGGAAAAAGAAATACACAGCATGTTATTGACTGAAGGAAGTGTGCTGCAGTATCTTCATTACACGATAGAAAATGTTATAACATGTCACAAGTAACAACCTCTCTGGTAGATTTTCTCTGCCTGTAGAGTATAAAACCTAGAGGCAAAGTTTGATATTACAAAAAAAATATCTTTTGTGTTACTGGTAAATCAAAGACTAATATTATTAATATTGGCAGATTTTTTATATTACCTGTCAATAAAGAACAAGAATTTTGAATGATCTGATGTACATGGGGACCTCTTTATTGTCCAGATTTTGCACACATATTACATACTTCCTGTAACAATGTATATATTCTCTGTGTATTTTTCTTATAGTTGAGATCAGAAAAAAACAGAACTCCCATATTACAGTGACAAATTGAAAATTATGAAAATTTAACCCAGCGAAGATAAAGCCAACCAGAGTTCCTGGCCCCTTATCTACAGTCACTTTTCTGATAGGGAGCCTGAGCAAAAAACCCACACTTACTAGTATGTGCCAAGATTCCCAAGTGCAATCTTAAGTTTAGTCCACTTTAGTCTATGTAATCCCAAATTATGTTACACTGGTAAGAAAACTACTACTATACTCCATACTTCACTATTATAAAAGGGGCCCAATCACCTATCTGACCTTTATAAACTAAAGGTAATCCCTTTGAACTTTTATAAAAATAGGCCAGAAAACGTGGATATCACCGCACACAGCTTGCTTGTTTTGTTTATGTCATTGTGTTTATAATATGTGGGGGCCTGCAAAAATAATCAAAACAAATTCAACATGGGCATCTGGCAGCAAGTCAGAAAAGCCAGAGCTTTGCAAATGGCGTTTTGCAACAGGTGACATTTCTAACTCCAACATGCAATCTACCACTTTAGGTTATATGTTTTTCCCATTTGTCAACATTGCTGTTTTTAAAACATGTTGTACATAAACAAGTTCATACATCTGTCATGAAGGCGTTCTATGAACTTTTCACAACCAAAAATACCCATATATCATTAATATATGCACAGAGGAAGCCAGAAACCATATAAATTCTTTTTCAAAAGGTAGGTGAATGGGCATCTTTAACTGAAACATACAAACTGAAACCATGGGCTCATCAAGTATCACCATATACACAGCTAGTTTAAGATGACTGAACATGTATGTTGGTGGTAATAAACCCTGACATCAAAAGCATGCAATGACTAAATTAAGGTATACTGAATAAAAATGAAAAGAGGATTTATACAAGAATCCAAGCAGAAAAAGAATGAAAACCTAACTGACTAGCACAACCATAATGTAGTCCTGAACATCAAGGATATATTCAACAAACATTTGGGAAATGTAACTTTGTATGGTTTATAACAATATAAGCTCAAAATATTAAAAACAAAACTTAAATCAACTGACTTCATATTAACAACACAAGTCAACAAATAGTTTACATGCCCTACTTATCACATATGTTCATGAAATAAACACAAATATACTAACTGTGATGGCAGATATTGTAAAAACAGTTTTCTTTACTCTTTGAAAACTAACACCACTTACTGGTAGGCTGGTCAATAGATTGCAGGACAGATCTATGTGTGTTGCTTTGGGTAATGCAGCCTGCAAAATAAGAAACAAAGTCATTGTCACATAAATCAGCAAATAATAGCATCTTCTTCACCACATTTTATCTATTACATCTTTTCAAAATGGATTATGCATCGTCATTTTAATTGTTTCTATATAATGTATACTTCTACACAAGCTCTTTTCATTTTCAATCAGCTCAACCGCTGGACCTAGTTGCTCTTTTTATACTGACTTGGGCACTCTGGATGTAAAGTTTCAAAATGTTACCAGCACAGAAGATGTTATTGCATTATAGAAGTTGTTCTTCTTTTTCGCCAAATAGATTTTTGTATTGTATTGTGAATTCTGTATCAATTGTGAATAACAAGTAAAAGCTGGAGAATTTGCTGAAACAAATTTACTATTCCTGTTTTTTAAAAGGGATATAGAAATATACAGTAAATTGGGGATTTATGCAATTAGCTTACCATAATAGCACTTTGTCTAAGAATTAGATACCTGAGATCATGATGGGTTTTCTCCTTTTTACAGACACAGATCATACGGAGCTTACAATCCCAAACAAGGGCATCCTTGCATGGGGTGGTGACTAAAATGTACTCTCAGATATATTTAACATTTAAGTCACCCTTTGTGGCTACTTCATATATTGCTCTTATCTTAACATATAGGCAGATATAAAGCTTTGCGATCAACATGTAAAACAAACATTATAGGAACATTCAACCAGACTTGATTTTTCTTTGACAAAAACAAATTATTATACACCCAGACAAAACCAGTAACATTTCATTTGTAATTCATTGGCTTGGGAAACGGACAGTACCAAATCGTGGTTTGAGGGTAGAATAAGGGTCACAAACAAGCATAACCAATTGGAATTTAGATTAGAATTTGAGGAAGACATTCCATCTTATATGACAGTGCCTGAGATATTAGTAGATATTATCCGTGGAGACATGGATATCCATTAAAGAGAACTCGCTTTTTATGATTTTATCACTGTAACCTTGTTTTGTTTTTTTTGCACATTATGGCTCATTCTAGTCAATTTATTATCATTGTCCTATGTTTTTACTAAATGAATTCCTTGAACATGTTTTTAGTGGTAATCATCACATGTACATGTTATGTACAGTCATTATACTGAGTTTAAAAAAAAAGTGATACAGATATTGTGATATTTCAAAACATTTGTTTGATAACATGTTAGGATTTCAGAAAATCATATTCTTTACTACTTCAGTTACATTTTAATTATAAATTAAATTTTTAAATAATTTAAGAACTGTTTATTTTGTGATACAAGTAATAAATGTGAAATTTTACCAAATTAGGGGATCCAGGAAAAGATAATGTTTAACTGCATTTATTAATATCTGAGTCTTAATAATTGTGATATATTTCCTATATTTTATTTCTTAAAGTCAGTTTGAAGTCACATACACAAATATACTACAATAAGTAGTTGCAGTTAAATATTGCATGTAAATAAATGTTTTGTGTCTTGAATTTGTTCAATTTCTCACTTTGGCCAAACCCCCGAATTAGGTTTTTGACAGCCTGCTGCAGTGGATGGCCACACCCCCTAATTAGTGTTTGACAGCCTTTAATAACCATTAAATGTCCATAACCCTGCTATTAATAGTCATATTAAATCAGTTTAAGAATTTATATGATCCTGAAATAAAGACAAAACTGACAGTATATTTTTCGTGTAAAAATTCTAATTGTGAAATTTTCACTGATATACCTAGTTCAAACCAACTGTTTACCACATGATGTCACTCTTACAATGTAAATTATGTAATATTCTAAATTTTAAATGTTAAAAAAACATAAATGCTTTAACGGTAAAAGTATTTATACTAAAGTATTGTTATTCTATACATACATACATACATAAATACATACATACATACATACATATATATATATATATATATATATATATATAACATAAATCTATTTCATGACTATTTTTCATACAAAGTTTATTCAGAGGGTATCGATCGAAATATTTTCTTTGATGTAATGATGTTTATATGCAGATTGTGGATGACAAGTTGGTCACCGTCCAGATCTACATGAAATCGTCACAGACTGGATATATATGTCAAATGAACAGTGGACACGTCCATCGCTTGTTGAGCGATAAACAAGGATCCACAGGTGTTGATAGCTTACCATTTCTTTAACAGGGACGACAGAGAGTTCACTCATACTCAGATCGAGTTCGTTTCCGTCTAATTTATCCTTCAAACTTTCTTTCGGCATTCTGGCGTTTCTCGTAGATGATGCACGGAAAATTATTGTGCCGGGGAGGCCGGTGACTTGTCAAGTTGGCAGACGGCAGCTGTCATTAGACGCAAACTAATTATGCATACATGAATATTCAACAAGTGACCTAGGTCAATGTGTTCCGCTGAACAGCAAACAGAATGGGTTTTTTAAGAGAGATGTCGAGAGGGAACCTCTAAATTTAACTGCCAATGCGTGAATAACTTTTACACATATTAGAAAAAATGTTTATAATACCTACACAAATTTATTAAAACAGTTTACATCAAACTGAGGATATGCCTAGACAGATTGGGAAGTATTGTCAGTCTAACCATAAAACTGATGGTAAGTGAAATATGCTTAGAGAGAATCACGAAAACACAGAAAATATGCTACCGTTTATGGGGAATAACAGTGCACAAACGCTGGAGCGCAATCACAGGCGCTTGAATCCGCTTGAATTTAAAAATAAGAAAAGATATAATAAGATAAGATAACATTTATTAGCCTTCAGTTCCAGGACTCTATCGTTGACTTGCAATTCATTACATCAAAATAAATAAGTAAATAGTTACATAAAAATAAAAGGCCGACATAAAAATAGCACATAACATATTGACTTTGCATGTTAAAATAAGCATGTAAAAATGATAAAACAAATAATCCTGCAAGTAAAACACATAATTCAAAACGTTAAATATCTAGAGGGTTGCGAGTTAAAAAGTTTAATACTGTATGGCACGAGAGATTTTTTAAAACGAGATGATCTGCAGAATATTGTATCTAGGCGTTTACCTGAAAGTAAAAAACGGAACTCTGAATGCTGAATGTAAGGGTGTGTTGTGTCAGTCATGACCTTTGATATGAAGGCCATTGTTTTGGTTTCACAGATTTCCTGGTGTGTGTGGTAAGAGAAGTACTAGTTATTCTACAATTTCTCTTCCTGGTATTATTTAACTGTTTCTTTAACTTCTTAGATATACTTGTAAACCATCACTTCAGTGCATAAGTTAGGACACTGGAAATAGCCGAATTTTAAAAAATGGTAATTATGGTTTTGTCAATATTTACCTTTCTTAGATAATAAAGGTTATATAATCATTTGTTTGCTCTCTTGGATTGATTCAACACATGTTCTTTCCAATTCAGATTTCTGTCAATAATACATCCTAAGTATTTTTAATTTTCTACAATATCTACATCTTAATTTTTTTATTGCAACTGGTGTAATTACAGAGTTTGAACTCCTGAAATCAAAGACTACTTTAGTCTTGTTTACATTTAATTGAAAGTAGAGTTTCTCACACCAACCAGTCACATATTGAATGGTTTTCCTGTAGAGCGATTCATAATTCTTGTGTAACAGGCCTAGAATGACAGTGTCATTCTGGAGAATTTATCGGAGAATTGGCGCTATATAAATACTATATATTATTATTATCCTTGTACAAATGTTGGTTTAAACAGTTTCCACTCAACTTTATAAATATTCAACTAACCTTAACTGTGCATTAAATTTGTAAATATTCTTGATAGTAACTTGTTCATGAAAACATTGAAACCTGTGTAATATGTGCACCATCCGTTGGACTGACCAAAATGGTCTTAATTCATAGGTGGTCTTATTAGACAGATCAGTTATAACCAATGTGAATGCATTCGTTTCGTTCAAGGAGGGAGGGGGCGGGGTCTTAATAGACAGGTGGTCTTATTAGTGATGTGGTCTTTATAGGACAGGTTCCACTGTACCAGACTTAATAAACAATCAAGTACGATACTGGTAACATTATTTATATATTTTCGCGCTCAGTATAAATGTTTATAAAGTAGATAAAAAAAATCTATGAGGGGCCACGTTTATACTCCTAGGGAATTAAGCGCTTATGTTGCGATAAATATTCATTTTATCAAGATCAGTCTAAATGACAAACCTTTATAATTAACAATTAAGAAAGCTAAAGTGCATAAGCTAAAATTATAAATGACATTTATAGGGTATTATAATAACACTCTGTTAAGTTTCATGACTCCGTATTGTAATCAAAGGACTTGTGAATAAATTGAATCCCGACATATTTTCCTGTAGCCGTGTTGCAGTTAATTTAAGTAACTGTATTAAAACTTACTGGACACTAGATCTATGGCTTAATTATTCCTCCCATTATACCAGGGCATATGATTTTAAAGTCTGAATTAGTGAAATAAAAAATAAGGCCTTAATCACAATGGACAGTTGAATCTTTCATAAATATGAGCCTCTTGAAAAATAATATGATTTCAATATATATATTTTTTTAATATCGGGATGGTCATAATTTTACTATCAGGTCGCGAAATCATGGTTTCATTCCGTTCAACCATGGGCTATGTTCTTAATGTATGTTTTATCATCAATTAATGCTCTAAATCTTATTGCTTGTGGTTGTTGGTATGAACAAAATGTATATGCCGGTCAGCGTGGTCCGACAGTATATTATAGCTTTGTATAAAGTTGCATGGACCGCTTTAATTCATTCAGTTTTTACGGGTTTGATTTTCACCCATGGGCAATCCTCTCATGGGTATATAACGTACCTTAATTCTTTTCTAAATATACCTGTTTTTGTAGGAGATTATAGATACATTACCTTTGTGTATAAGGTAATTAAGAAGATTATTTCACCGGTCTTGTTTATATTAAATTGTTATAAATTAATTGCTATATGAAATTAAATATATTTAAAAAAAGTCATGATAGTATACTGACCGTTTTCACCTCCACGCAATGAAAATTGAAGCAAGCTCTTCATCGATATCTTTTCTGTAGAATTTATGTGATTTCTGGTTTCCTCTGCATGAGTACAAAATATTAACTCTAAGTAATTGTAAGCTTTTATAACACCTCTGTGACGTATGTATGAACTTATTTTTCTACAAGCTGTGATGTAAACGTAGAGAAATGTTGACAAAAAAATGCATGTAAAATACATTATACATATATATGGTTGGTTGCATATGCGTGCGGAAGTTGAAAGGTCATACCTCTTGCTCAACACTGGTTCGTCTGAATTGCCATGTAGGCCTTCTTGTTGAGAGTGTTTGGAATATTTCCCCAAGGGGCGTCAATATAAGGGGGGATGGGGGGTATATATCCCCCCACTTTTTGGTAATGGGGGGGATGGTCAAGGTTATCATCCCCCCCCCCCCACTTTTCAGAGAATAATATATACATATATAAATATATTTATATATATTTTAAATGAAATATATATTTGAATACAATAAAGATAGGCTCCATTTATGAGTTTACTGTGAAATATTATATTAATTGAAATATATTTGAAATGTCATTAAGTAAATATATATATTTGAAATGTGTCATACAGGCGCCAAAAAGGTATATGTGTGTGTGTGTGTGTGTGTGTGTGTGTGTGTGTGTGTGTGTGTGTGTGTGAGGGTGTGTGTGCGTGTGTGTGTGAATGTCGGCGAGTCATCCCCCCCCCCCACCCTGGAAGAAAAATTGACGCCACTGCCCCCCCCCCCCCAAAAAAAAATGTTAAAAACATGTTGATATGCATGTAAACCCAAATTGAACTGCCTGTGTCCAGTGGGTTCGGCGTTTCCTATACATTATATTAACTTTAATATACGTGAGATATCGGAATTGGGTAATTGGTTCCTTTAAGCGTTAACTATAGACCTACGGGATTTTTTATTTCATAAGCTGTTTCAAGATATTCGTTCGTAAAAGACCAAGCTTAAGAATTTTATGCATTTATGGGTTCGCCTGTTACCGGGCAAGTCCGCGAAAATCAAGTAGGCTAGGTCTAATACCTCGTTGCTACAACATTTACAGAAAAAAAAACAGTCTGACAAGGAACTGATAAAAGTTTTTGTTCTTGTCCTGTGGTGAAGACTTCAGGATTTAAATCTGGTCTGGACTGATATTAAACTGGGTCAGCACAGATTAGAATTTTGATCTGGGCCGGTCAAGTTTACAGTCCTGTGATGGATTGATTTTAAACTGGGCCAGCCCTGATCAGAATCCCAATCTAATCCTAGGCTAGCTTCAATAGCTTTTAACTATCAAAGGTAGAGAGTATTTTTATTGCAGCATTTAACTATCTTCAATTTAGATTAGTCATCAGTTATTAGATTAGCTTTTTTTTAAGTAAATAACTCCAAAGTAAAACCTCCACCATGTTTGTCACCCTCCTGCATACTTATGGTTTTAAGATTTTTCATTCTGAAATAAAATTATAAATGTAATGTTCGCGCATGTTCACCTCTATTTTTTTAGACTGCCAAATGACAGTAATCATATCATTTTCTCAGCTGTGGATTTCCTGCTATTGAAAATTACAGTAATGGTGTCACAAACCTCTCCCTATAACCACGTGTTAGGGAAAAATGTCATGGTGCGATACAAGCATCACGAGTGATCAATTACTTTTGTTCACTGATAAATGAGTAAAGCTGGTATTTAATTATGCATGTATATATTTAATATTACACATCTAATTTTGATTTTCAGAACAGATAATTATCACGGTTAAGTTGAGAATTTTTAATATTAAGTGAAACAGATGTCCCAGAACTGTTATATATTCTGATACTGTGATTAATTATGGTAGATGATTTAGGTGTAGTTGATGTTAACTTGCATGCTTGAAGAACAGATGAAACCAAAGAAGCACATTACATTTGTTGGTCAGCTTTATGCTCACTAAAATATTTTAAATGATCTTGATCATTTTGTGTTTTGTGCCCTACAAAATGGTGTATCTGGAATAAATATATTGACTGTATTCCCTGATTTAAGATGATAAAAATCAAGCTAGCCTAGAATTAGATTAGGATTCTGATCTGGGCTGGCCCAGTTTAAAATCAGTCCACCACAGGATTATAATCTTGACAGGCATTGATCAAAATTCTAATCTGGGCTAGCCCAGTTTAAAATCAGTCCACCACGGGATTCTAATCTTGACAGGCATTGATCAAAATTCTAATCTGGGCTGGGCCAGTTTAAAATCTGTCCACCACAGGATTGCCAACTTGATCAGCCCAGATCAAAATTCTAATCTTGACCGGTCCAGTTTAAAATCAGTCCAGACCAAATTTAAATCCTGGAGTCTTCACTACAGGATTGTAATCTGGACCAGCCCAGGTCAAAATTTGATCTGGGCTGGCCCAGTTTTAAATTGGGCCAGATTCTAACCTTGGCCTCGACATATATATATAATATGA
Source organism: Sipunculus nudus (assembly GCA_026874595.1). Taxonomy (NCBI): domain Eukaryota; kingdom Metazoa; phylum Annelida; class Sipuncula; order Golfingiida; family Sipunculidae; genus Sipunculus; species Sipunculus nudus. Next base: position 32,646,491 of record CM049315.1, read on the forward strand.
GGGTTCGGCCAGATGCTTTGTTATAATTATTTTAAACAAAGGAGCAGTGCATGCATGCTTGCCGGTCTGACAGAATTCAACATCTTGTCTCTTTTAAATGAGGCACCTGTGTGATTTTAAAGGTATATATACATAATACTGCCTCTCTCTCTCTCTTTCTCTCTCTCTCTCTCTCTCTCTCTCTATATATATATATATATATATATATATATATATATATATATATATCTATATATATATATATATATATATATATATATATAATATATATATGTATGTAAGCCTGTATATATACATAGGCTAATATACATATATATATATATATATATATATATGTGTGTGTGTGTGTGTGTGTGTGTGTGTATGAGCACGTAATCAAACAAAATAAAATATCTGATCTAAATTTTATTATCATTTTTATTCTAAAGTATAGAAGGTAACAAACTATTTTATTTTTATATTGGTCAGTTATTTAAATACAACCTGGATTGATACGGTGCGCGTTCGGGAAACCTAGCTGCAACAGCGGGGAAGATAACTCTCCATATATTCTGAAAAACTTTTCATATTTTCATATGTTCACCATGTAACCATGAAGGGTCAAGGTCAACTTTTAAGGAGTAGGATCGGCGTGAGCGGCGGAGGTTAAATTTTCTCAGAATGGTATGTAAACCTTAAATCGATCACCGTGACTTGAGGATTTTAACTAACCATTTCATTTGATAAAATCTGCCGTGTATCTTAATTAAACACGAAAAGTAAAGGCATTTATATGCAAGTAATGAAACAGAAACCTTCTATTATCGCCCAGGGACATACACCGGGGCAGGGACATGACTGATGCAATTACAGTTCAGTCAACGAATCGGGGTCCGCCTAAACACCGGTGATTTGGGTACTTGTGACGAAACACCAAGAAACACCCTTTTAAATTCGAATTTGAAGCAAAACACTGATATCAGTTAATAAATCATCATCTGTTGCATATGTTAATACAGAATTGTGCAACTATTCTGTAAGGCCACCCTTATTGACACTGGGTTGTGTCAATAAAGTCCAGCTTATTGACACACGGTTTACCTGCGCATGCGTCAAATCTGTCACACTCCCGCTAGATGGCAGGGCGTTCACTGTGTTTCAATAACAACCTCCGTTGTGATACCCGACACCGTGTGTCAATAACGCGAGTTGTTGTTACTATAGCAGGTCTTAATTACCGGGCCATGTAGGAGAAGTGGTAGCTTTGGACTAATCATGTGTTACCATTGGGGTCCTTTGATCTCTGACACAAATGTTTAACATTAATAATAGTTTATTACTTTCATCGCCTAGGTAAACTTAATTAGTTTAAAAAACCTATTTTTACCAGGCGGGGTACTACTAATTTCGTGGATGAAAATTATTTAACTCATTTCAAAATTTTAAATATATTCAACAATTTAAAAATAAAATATAATTTACATACATATATCTTGTTTTATTCAATATCATTTTTCTAATCAGAAAATAATAAACAAGGATAATAGGAACAAATAAGCTTTATTGAAATTAATACAAAATATAGTAAGTTAATCATAGTTTTTTATTACTAAATGTACAAACATCGATGCTGAATGATTAAATAATTGCTATTAACCTGGAGAAGTGGATACTTTATTACTCAAATTTTAATAGAGACGTGATTACTGAGAATTTTGTCACATTCTTCTTTATGAGATGTATACTTTTTCACGATGTAAAGTGGACATGTTCAAAATCAGAGAAACAAACCGAAAATGAAATTGGCTAAGTTTCTACGAGCCATGGAATGGTCATATCTTTATCAACAACTCATCATCCGGGCCTGATCGATTATAGAATAACGTGTCTTACTTTAACAAATTTAACCCTATAGCCAAAGATCAGAATGGGGTTCGAAAAGGTTGCTCCTGTCCTGATCATATTTTTTAGTTACTTCATTATTAAGTAATCGTTTGCCTCAACAAGCTGTTGATGGGTAAATATAGGAAACTACTCTTCACTTGCGGCTGTTTGGACTAAAAATTGATTACAAAATCTATAACACCATAAAAGAGTTTATACAGCAGTTATTCAGCTTATGTATGATTAAGTAATAATATTTTCACAAATTGGTTTGGGGTACTAAGTGAGGTACAAGGCGATATAATCCGTCACGCTGTTTAATATATATGTATTAATGGCTTTGCAGAAAAAATAAAAAGCCTTATTTCGGTATAAAATCCATTTTTTTATGTCCTAAAAGTTCTGATTTCCTAGCGCCTGTTGGATTGTAATTTCTTGGTCTAGTATTGAGCAAGTTTAAGAATTTTAAGGAAACTATACTTATATGACTCCTTTACAAATTTAAATACTATGATGGTAGTAACAGTCCAATAGATTATGCGTCTGAGTTATGGGGATATGCATAAACCCCGTCATATGATAAAATTCAAAACAGACCTCTCCGTTACCTTTTTTAGTGTTCACAGGGTCTGCATGTGTAATTGCTGCTCTAAAAGAGACATTGGTTGTTTAACATGTAGATATCATTTGATTGAGATGTTACGGTTTTGGAATCACTATGGATTACACAATTCTAACCAAGAAAGTATTCATATTGGATTATAACCTTGCAAGTCGCGTACAACTGAGTGCTCAGATGCAAAGAAGTAAGATACTCGAATCCATTGATGTATATTAATACACACATATAATGAAGTAGCGCCGCATTGCCAACTTAATCTGAACCAGAAGTTACGTTCTGATATTCAACATAAATGGCTTGAACAATACCGATCAGCTGTGAAATTGAGATTTTTTTATCAGTTTTATCAGCACTCAGTGCACAGCACATAATTAAGTATATACGTAAAAAGTATATGGCATGATCGACGACAGCAAAGTTCAGTGCACTTGCTCGGCTTTGGTACATGTACATAAATATTCAAGCAAATTCCATATAAAATTAAATATTCCAATACAGTCTTCTTCAGTATCATCCTTCTAGACCTCTGAACAGTGTTTCCTAATGCATGCCCTGCCATGCAGGGGCCCTGGATGAGGTAAATATGCAACTAGAGAATTTTTAAAGGCTTGTTTCATTTATTATCTTTGACGCATTATTTTCAAATTTTTATTATTCTATAATAAATGGAAATGGATATCTATATAAGAATAACTACCATATTTAATATTTTATGACTGAATGTGCTCAAAAATTTAAAAAATAAATTAGTCAAATATAGCTTGTACAATGCAATGCAACGTTTTCCTAGCGACTTTATCAATATCAACGTCATGCATAACGTTATGGTGGTATAGATCAAAGTTTGAGCCGATAAATTCGACTTAGGATACACAATGACTCTCAAACAACAGCACCTTTAATAAAATGCTTATTTTTTGTAAAATTATACATCTCCTTTACATTACAGAACATTACTTTTGTTTATAATTTGCGTTAAAGATGGAAAATAGGCCATTGAAAAAAAAATTAATTACACAATTACCTTGGAAACCCCCGTTACAATAAGGCAAAAGAAATGTCTTCGCAATGATAAAAAAACACCACATTTCATGACACCCATTTTCCCTGGTAGCCTTTGAAGTTACCTGGCCCTTTGATCTAGGACACCAGTGATCAAAGTGATTATTGGGGCAACGGTGCGCCAGCTGAATTGACCTGACGGCGAGTGCGTGATCGACAGATCTATTAGCCAATCAGCGAACGTTATTGCCGGACTGAAAACGAGGCCATGTAAACACACGTGGAGGTCGGACATCAGGTCGGACATTCCTGACACGTGTGTAAACTTTCAACTAAATGCTCGATGGACCTCTCATAATAAATATATTTTATTTTTAATACGGTCGAGGCATATGTTGATAATTTTTATAAAAGTTACCCCAGGTATCATTCAAAGTAACAGCAATCTGTTTTCTTCCTTCTCTTCGTAATAAAATCACAAGACGAGAAACGCAGGGATGGGACAAGGCATGCAGGCCCGATTTGGCCCTGTCATATATTGAGTCCATAATGACACATGAAATTTTCAGTTAGTCAAAAGACGCAGCCTAAATGATCCTATATACCATCTATTGGTAAACACTGGCCTGTAACCAGTGCTAAAAAGTGTTACATTTTCCCCACACCAGCGCTTCACTCTTTAAAGTTGATGGGTATAAACAAATGTATCAATCTTGGCCCTGTCGAATCAGAGCGTCTCCCACTCCCATGTGTTCGTGTGCATGGGACGATATGCAGTATTCATGTGTTCATATGCATGCGACGATATGCTATCTCCTGTTACCAAAAATATGTTTGATATATCTCTGGTAAAAGGTCAGTAACTTTTATTGACGAGGATACAAGTTTAATTGTATAACCCTCTGCTTTATTTTGTAACCATGTCGACAATTTACATAACAGTATGCATTTATTGGCACTCAAAGATGCAAGACGGCTATTACTGCGCCTTACTGATTACTGGTGTTAGAACTTAACAACTCACAGACCTGTTGGTGTGATAAAAGCGCGAACTCAGATTTTGGTGATCGACCTAGATCTTCTGATTGTTCAATTGACAAAAAAAAAAAAAAAAATACAAAAAATCGTCAAGAAACTACCGAAAGACAAAGGTACAATCTTGAATCATTGAGCTGTTCTTTAATAAAATTAATATGTGTAACTGTCGGCTATATTAAAGGTATAATGTTTATATTTTTCACAAAAATTTGGTCTGTTCATTTGTCTGTTATTTACAAAACTTAATATATTTAGTGATCACATAGCTTGTTGATTTTTTTTATAATATAAAACAATAATAATATTGCATTCTATGGCCGCATATGTATCCTGCTGGGGGGGGGGGGGGGGGCAGGGCGGTTTAAGAAAGAGAAGGGAAAAATGCTATTTTTTAGCTAGTAGTAAACAAAAAGCGATAAAAAATTCATATTTGTTATTATAATCCACTTGGAATCAGACATTATGACAGCCATGAGTCATAATTAGAAAATAATCCTTAAAATGTTCCTGTTCAACAATAAACAAGATAAAATTTTTCGCTGACAATATGTGTTAACACCTATTATGTACATTTCATTGAAATTGAGTGAGAAATTGTTAAAAATTAATTCACAGTTCATTTAGGCTATAATGATGCATTACACCAGAATATATAACAAATACTTGTAAGTTGTAATAACGAAGTGAAACGGTGTTTACTTTCAATGACTGAATTATAAAGAAATGAAATAAAAACACCATTAAACATTAATGGTTATTATCTTCATGAAGATAATATTTTGATGTGTCACAGTGTCTTTTATACTAAACAAATACCACAGGTATGTCACAAATGGAGCATCACTTCAGTTCTCCTTGACATATATACAATATATTTATATTATTACATGCATGGGTCACTGACTCTTGAGTGTTTAAAGCCTAAAGGAAGATTCTAAAAATTATTGCCACAGGTTGCCTTAACTGACAGAACAGCAGATTTTCTATAATATCCACATGTATAAAATAAAACAGTTATTTTGCACACACACACCCTCACACATAAACACAAATGTTTATATACAGGCAGATCCAGAGGGCGTGGGGGAGGGGTTGAGACGCAACAACCTTTCTTCAGAATTTTAAACTATTTTTTCTGGCCTGCATGGACCTGTCACATTCTTGAGCAGGGGACCCTTTTATAGGTTTCTTATTAGTCTTCCTGGGTTGGACCCTCCCCTTTACAAACCCTTGAATCGCCCCTGATATATATATATATATATATATATATATATATATATATATATATGCACTTGTCCCATCACATCTGTTAAAAGAATACAAAAGACTTAAGGACCTTCATAAATAATATCTATATCATACATGCATTTAAATTTCTTCTTGTACACACATCTTTCTTCCTCTGTATAAACAGGAGGCTTCCTATTAAAAACATCAATATACATGCAATATTTTATAATAATTTCAACTTCAGTTTTATATTAAATATATTAAATTAGAATATTAAATTTTATAAAAAAAAAAAAAAAGTTGTGATGTCCACACACCATCTGTGATTTTACTTGCCCTTCAATAATTTATTGTTTGATTACTGGTATTGACACTTGTTCGATTTTTATTATTAATTTTAATTAGATGACCAATTAACTAACTTTCAAAGGTTATAAAATCTCTGCTTGAGCAATACATATTAAGCAAGGCTTCCTTTAATGTTTATAAAAAATGAGTTCCCCCCCCCCCCCCCCCCAACGCCCCCCCCCCCCCCTATATCCAATTACAGCATATATGTCGCTTTAACTTGTATGGAAGCAACACTTTTTACGTTGTCATCTTTAATTTTTGGATGAAACTGCACCCTATGTCATAGACAAATATTTTAATAACTGTTACTTTGTTGTTTTTCAAATTTGTTCTGCTATACTTGAACAAGTTGTAAATTTTAACCAACCGCTGAAGTGTCAAGGCTGGTGAGAGGGGTCAGCTGATTCGTTCTCTGACACCGGCCGTATCGAGCAGAAACGGGCGCAAATTCATCTAACTTCTCAATTTTATATTTAAAACATCTCTGTAGCCTACATATGTACACTTTAACCTAAGGGTGCTTTCTTGGTAAAATTAATACTGTTTGAAGCCTGGTGCGATATACGGCTGAAGTGCCGGTTCCACGTGTATAAGAGGCACGCTTTTTGGGTTTAATGTCCTACCTAGCAACCGTATCCAAGGTGGGCGGAGCTAACTCGTCCATGCCGTCACGTCAATTGCGGTACGCATGACTGACCACTGGTGACACATGGTAACCGAGACTTCAAATTCTCAGTACCCGTGACCTCAAAACACGGTAACCGAGACTTCCAAATCGAGGTAACCGAGACTTTCGGACAGTGTGTCAATAAGCAGTCCGATCCTGTAAAATAAAAGAAAGCAATAGTGTTTTGTACAACTGACAAGTGCTTTGCTTGATTGCGACTTGCACAACTAGGGGGCAGGGTCATACCTGGCACAAATGGCTGCCGTGGGCGCCAGTGAACTGACCACCGCACGAAACACTAGTTTTTATCGTTATGTCATAAATTTATGAAACAATATTGCAGAGATATATTCATCAGATGATTATTTATCGATTGGTGTTATGTTTTGGGTTCAGGATTGAAGTTAAGTGGGTGTTTCGTGGTGTTTCGTCACAGATACCCAAAACACCGGTGTTTTGGGTGTTTAGGGGGACCAACAAATCTTAATGTAGTACTGATTAAAAAGTCAGACTGTGATAACAGGAATGTGTTCAGAATTTCTTCTATATTTTGGAACATTAAAGTTTAAAATTCTTACATTATGTCAATAGTTCATACGACTACTCTACATTGTACAGCCTACAGGTCATCCCCACAACTGTGCTTGTAGACGACAATCACAGTTGTGGGGATGATCTGTAGAATGTACAATAAGGCCTTGCATTGAATGGTCTTGATTTAGCTCAGGCCATCTTTATTAATAATTCCTGTGCCAGGTCTTTTTATACATATTTACTAAATATTCATATTTGCCTCAACCTGAGTGACCTTACCAATCTCATTGCAAGAGACAAAGTAACGTGTTCGAAATATAATGGTATAAGTTATCTCAAATATTTTTTTTATAACTCGCAAAGGGTAAAAAGGAATTAAAACATGATGTAAATGATGGGAAGTCTGACACCATCCGGCAGTTCATGGTCAGTCACAACCCTTACGATAAATATGTCTTGAATATGCTAGTTTGCTACTGACACCATTTAAATATATTGATTTTATGTATAATATGGTGTTTTATCTGTGGTGTTTTATTGTCTATAAATTTACATATTTTACTTTTTCATGTTTTATGTACTCTTCTTCTGAAGGCTGAATAAACTATTATTATTGTACATACCTACAAATCATTATGACTGACAGCACACTGCCCTAGCCTCTTTCACAGTCTCACAGAAAGAGGCCCAGTGTACACAGGATGCCGGGTTGGTGTGCTGTCAGTCAAAACAAAAATTTAAAACATACACAACACTGTTTTTTTGTAATTGCACATTCTGTCAGCTGGCCTAAGAACAAAACACCTCAAATTATACTAACTTGCAACAAAATGAATTAACACTTAAGTGCATTCAGACTAGGTCAATATATGTCAAATCTTGTGATTAATTGCACCAATAGAATAATAATATTACTAGATACATTAAAACTGGACCAAACCATTCAGAGAGCTTTTATAATGTAAAAATGGTTAGTAGGGTATAAGTTAAAACTTTGCATTTACTGATTTTAGCAGCTTGAATTGACAAATTTTTGTCATGCTTCTCAGGTGAGAAATTTCATGTTATACATAGTAATAGTAATAGTATTAACCATTCATCAATTTTTTATAATATATTTGTTACATATTTGATGTATGGTAAGACATTTTTCACTTAAGTGATCAGAATTTATTTATACTTTAATAAAATGTTTAAAATTAATGTTACCATCGACTAATACAGACTATAATTGTTTAATTGTTAAGATGGGCTTTGTTGCTGAGATAAGAGATCAATTTCCTGATCAATTTGATCAAATGTTTATATGTACAGGTATATGTTAAGATTTTGTTAGTTTTGCAACTACAGTGAAACTCCTCTCAGCCGGACACTCAAGGGACTGGAGGATTTTGATTTGTCCTGTTTAGCGGAGTTTGGCATATTGCGTCAATTCTTCATTGAATGTTACTGATATCCTATGTTTTGATTATGTTTACGCTTAATTTGAAATACACACAATTCTATTTAAATAATCTTCAAAATAGCTTAAAAATGCATTTGTAATTTATATAATATGATAAATAAAAAAGGAAAGACAATAATTTTCTTTCTCTCTTTCGACTTCATCAGCTAGGCCTCACATAGTTCATAGTTCTTGTCAAATGAAAGCTGTTTGAAGGCTTAGTTTTTTTTCTGATTGACTGGCCAATCTTAATAAAGTAATGATTGTGATAACTACACGTTTATAGAAATATACAACAATTTCGACTGTATATTCACATGTAACATCACGATGGTTCATCAAATTACGCTTGTCCTCGGGCTACGTATCTTTGACCAAAACAGGTCATATGAGGTCATGGCCTCTGAGTGCCATCTCCCGGCGGATATATGCACAAAAATAGAACCTGCTAGGTCTGTCCGCTTAAGAGGGTCGTAATATGTACTGGATACGCAGTCGGGGAGGGAAGGTTTGTCCGTTGTCCGAGATAGTGAGTTGTCCGCTTTACTGAGTTATGATAAACATAATATAGAGGCAAATTTGAAGGGACTGAGATTTAGTGTCTGCATAAGTGAGTTGTCCTCCTTACTGAGTTGTCCGCAAGTAGGAGTTTCACTGTACTTCTTAATCTCTTACAGAAGTATCTGAGCAAGTTATTTTTTTTTTTAAGAGGGAATAGGGGCTTTTATTAAAAACCTGAAAATGCCGGAATATGAACATAATATTGTTTTTTTTTCATACTGTGTTGGGAGCTGGAATAACAAACATCACTTGTTAATGAAACATATTAACAGGAACTATCTCATTCAGGTGATCTCTCTCCAAATGGTGCAGCAAAAGAATCCAAGAGCACTGGAATCCTGTCACATTTGCCATGTTGAATTTCCATCTGTGACTTTCATAATTTATCTATATTTAACTTGACTGTAAAAGGGTTTGTCTCATGTATTTTCTTCCATGGTGATGCATTAATTTGAAATTGGAGCTTAGCTGTTTTGGCAAGAGCAAGTCAATTTAAATCTATGCCAAACGCTATTCCTATTTAGGAAAGGTAGATACATGTACGGGTACTAGAGGCAAGTGTTGTTTGTGACAACAGCTGGAAAGCCAGACCACTTGTATAGCATCCTTTGTGACCATTGATATGTTCCACTATAAAGAAATATATTGTAATTTAATGTACAAAACATTTGTTTCAGGCCAAGTACTTGGCAGAGATAATTGTGACGGGAGTGAGGATTGTGGGACGTGCTTTTACTAAAGCTGTGCAGCAGGAGTACCAGGCAAGCCAGGCTGCTGCAAAAGCAAGATCCAGCTCTGGAAACGGCAATAAGAGAGCTGCAGCTGATGCTTATACTGGAATGACCCTGCAGGTGATTTCTTGTTGACTGTCATTACCTGAAATCTTTACTCAGCATTAATGCTTAACCACTTGCCCAGGGGCAAGTAAATTTTTAAAAAAATGGTTGCAGGGCAAACAGAAGTGCAGTTGGATAAGAATCATCTCATTATCTCATGATGTATTCCATTTGAAGCCAAACTCCAAGATGCATCAAAATCTCATTTAAATGTTCAGGATGTTTACCAGAGAGTCATGAAATCTTTAAAATATGTAAAGGTTAAAAAACTACCACTGTTTCATTCATTCAAAAATTTATTTGTATCATCGCTGTAATAAAGAGGCCTATCTTCAACTTCCGCATTTATCCAACCAACTACCTTAGGTTACATGTTTTTTTCGTTTGTAAACATTAGCACATGTACTTGTACATAAACAAGATAATACATCAATCACAAAGGTGTTAGGCCAAAAAAATAAAAGGTATGGTTCTCCAGCACCGTCCTTGTCAATTTTAACCCCCCACATCAAACATTTCATTTGTATTTTTATCTTTCAAGAAGATAAAATAAAACAATTTTGATACAATTTCCTTTTTTTATGTAGTGCTTTTACCTGTTTAGCAAAAAAAAAAACCTGTTATTTTCATGCTTTTCCCAGATCATATGACATTTTTATTGAAACATACAAAAAAAGGTAAAAAATAAAATACCCCCTGGCTCAGTGATTTCTGAAAAAAAAGTGCCTGAGAACCATACCTTTTTATTTTTTTTTGCCTTATAAGAACTTTTCTTAAGGAATTACCTGCAGCTAAAAATATGTAAGAATAGTAATCTAGAAATCTCATAAATTCTACAGAATAGGTATATGAATAGCTGGCTATAAGAAATTTCAATAAGGAATATTCTGTAGGTGGTATTTAATCTTCATACATCCAGATGTGTTACTAACTTTTTATGGAGGAGAGTTTGTTTGTTAAATGAAGGGTTAATGTTTGTCACGTTAGTGCTACAGATAAAGCCTTTGTTATCATGAGTTTTAATGTGATACTTTGAAGGTATGTCTAAACATACTGTGCATTTTATTTGCAGGAGGCAATGCAAATTCTAAATGTAAAAGATTTAAAAGATTCAGAAGCCCTCACCAAGAACTATGAACATCTGTTTGCTGTGAACGATAAAACAAAAGGAGGATCCTTCTATGTACAGTCAAAAGTAAGTGACATAAAATATTAAATATATCATTTTTTTTTTTAAGATTAATTTTTCTGTTACTTGCGCAAAACATGTTTATATGATTAAGAAACAAGGTGAATGTTCATTTAATTAAGAAATAATGTACATTATTTTAAGATATCTTAATTTATAAACAATTGTGTGAATATTTTAGTTCAGGATAAACATATTTACTGAAATGACAACCCTCCTTTTACAGGTGGTGCGAGCAAAAGAGAGGATAGACCAAGAGGTATCAAGTACAGAACAAAAACAACAAGAAAAAGAACAAGAGAAAGCCAAAACGTGACCATGCTGACTGGTTGTCTCGTAGGAAATGTCATGTAAATATGTACAGACATACTGCTCTGACTCATTCAGAGAATATGTGTACCTCAGTGGAAGTACCAGAAAACTGGTATATTTTCTGAAAACAAATGGAAATTTTACCTGTCAGGATCTTTACAGAAGAATGAGTGTCACATGTTTTTGCTTATGAATATGATTGACTCTAAAAATGATTTATAATTGCAATATTACCTGAAAACCTATAGTAGATACAAAGTTAATTGTGAAGCAATTAAATTAATATATTCAAAGCAATCTGTGTGGAAGATTTCCTTGAAAATATTGTGGATTCAATTATAAATAAATGCTGGTTATTAATGAATACTGGTCTCATTTAAAAAAGAAGAGTGTCCAGAAATCACTGTAATGCAGTGTTTGAGCTGATACTGCTGTTGTGTGCAGTAAATGTTCAGTCAACTATCGGTAATCATCTTAGCTTAAGGTTTTCTCTTGCACTTGTAACAGAGATTAATAAGGTTATAAACTTCTGATTCACCTGGCTGATAACATAAAGAAGTTCTATGACCAAGCAGGAACACATCAATATGACTTAATTTTCTCACAAGAAAAACATGAAGCTAAATAATGAATCTCACCTTGAAAAGGTTGACGCTGGACACAATGCACAATCTAATGTAATAAATCTGCATTACTGTGTATATTTGTTTGGCCAATAAGTTTACTATTGCAAGGTCCAAAATGTGTGGCCATCCTCGCAGAATAGCAACAGTCCTAGTTCTACTTAGTATTTAATCTCAAACTGGATGTTCTTTTCCTGTGTAATTTTTAGACAAATACATCTACAAATATTGGTAACTTTAGAAAAAAATAGACTGTACAGTTTAGGTTCTAAATTACCTGCCTGTAATAATAATGTTCAGATAGTCTCCACACAGTTTAACCATCTATTAGTCACATGGGATAGGGAACAAGGCACTTTGGAATGTGTTTCAAAGTTGAGTGTAAATTACACTAAAACGGTACCATGAAATGTAAATTATCATTAAAATGATGTATTTTGAAAAATGGTTTGTTGTCATTGTGAGTATGTTTGACTGATATCGATGTGCCCTTTATCGATATTGATAAACCTGCAGAAGTTTAGACTCAACGTGGGTGGCATAGGCTAAACATAGAAGAAGAAGAAAGTTTATTCTGGAAATAAAGGCCACAGGCCCATAGTTCCTACAATACAATCAACATTTACAAGTCTTATTTTACAAGCAAAAATGAAGAGTTCACAGTTATGATCAATTTAAATTTAAATTGTAAACAAACAAACAACAAACAAAGAATAATAATAATAAGTAAATAAACATCTAACCAAGTAACATTGTATCTTAAAACTAAGTATGGAATAAGAAATGATAAAAAAAACCAGTTTGCAAATACATAAGAATAATAGTAATTGTAATAATAATAGTAATAACTATTAAAATAATAATCTATAATCAATAGACATCCTTAACTTCAATTTTACATGCTTTTAAAAGATAATTTCCAATACCAAATTCAAGCACTTACACAACTAAAATATATACATGTACATGCAAGACATTTTACTTCTAATATGTCTCATTTTTTTAATATAACTATACTTTCCTTTATTAACCTTAATATATTAACCTCTAGTTAAGCAATATACATATTCAAACCAATATATTTATATGTATATACTTTCTACTGACTATTGCTGAATGGATTGAATCGGGGTAAGGGATCATTTCTTTAAAATATTTACAGTTTTAATATTTCTAGAGAAATGACAGTCTAGTTTTCAATTACTGTTGATCTCCTTTTAAAACTATAAAACATGTAAGCTGCTAAATTTGTTATTTGGAATAAGTTATCAGAATTTAGTATCAACTTGAAGTTATATTCATTTGGTTCATGGAATTTCTTTGGTATATATTTGTTCCGCAGATCAGTATATAAAGAACATTCCAATAGAAAATGAGGCTAAACATATCTGATGGTGGAGTAACTTTATCTTCATGGTAATAATTTATTATTGTTTGCTGTGATATCTCAATTAACTACTAGTGCCATCAAGTGTTTCATTTAGAAACAATTCTGTGGCTGTTTTGATCAGGTGTGGGCCAGAGCTCTCGGCTGTGTAGGTATGCTCCCAGCTCATTTGCCTCAGTAATATATCACCCTGGTTATTGTAATACAGCACTTGCTGGGTTACCTGCAGAGCAAGTTTCGCGACTGCAGATCCTAAACTAGATGTGTCGGAACGACACGAATGCCCCCGCCTGGGGCAAATTAGAAACATTTGTTAAATTTTGAAAAAATTCTTGAGTTCAGGAGGTGTCATATGGTCAAAAGTAGGTCAACAAGGGCAAAATGCAAACTCGATCTGTTACGGGTCATTATCAAGCAACACACCAAAAATCAGGTCAGTATCTGCAGGCACTGTGAAAAAAAGTCCATACATGTGCATTTTCCATAAAAATTTTTGTCTTTCATGAAATTTTGTATGTTTAGGAGCCGTAAGACAATGAAAAGTAGGTCAACCGGGATGAAACGCAAACTCGATCTGCAACTGTCATTATCTGCTCACACAAAAAATCAGGGTGGTATCTGCAGGCATTGAGGAAAAAAAGTTGGTACATATGCATTTGTTATGAAAATTTCTATTTTTCATGAAACTTTCTATGTTCAGGAGCAGTCAAATGGTCAAAAGTAGGTCAAATGAGACAAAACAAGAACTTGATCTGTAACTGGTCATTATCTGCCTACACACCAAAAATCAAGCCCGTATCTGCAGGCATTAAGAAAAAAAAGTCCGTACATGTGCACTTTTTTTATGAAATTTTCTATGTTAGACCACCGTGAAACGGTCAAAAGTAGGTCAACTGGGACAAAACATAAACTCAATCTGCAACTGGTGATAATCTGCCCACACACCAAAAATGAGGCCAATATCTGCAGGTATTGCAAAAAAAAAGTCCGTACATGTGTATTTGTCATGAAAATTTATATTTTCATGAAATTTTCTGTTCAGGAGCCGTAAAACAGTCAAAAGTAGGTCAACTGGGGTAAAACGCGAACTCGATCTGTAACTGGTCATTATCTGCCCACACACCAAAAATTAGGCCAATATCTGCAGGCATTGCGAAAAAAAGTCTGTACATGTGTATTTGTCATGAAAATTTATATTTTTCATGAAATTTTCTAAGTTAAGGCGCCGTAAAATGGTCAAAAGTAGGTCAAACGTGACAAAACGCGAACTCGATCTGTAAGTGGTCATTATCTGCCCAGACACAAAAAATCAGGCCAATATCTGCAGGCACTGCGAAAAAAAGTCTGTACATGTGTATTTGTCATGAAAATTTATATTTTTCATGAATTTTTCTAAGTTAAGGCGCCGTAAAATGGTCAAAAGTAGGTGAACTGGGACGAAACGCGAACTCGATCTGTAACTGGTCATTATCTGCCCACACACCAAAATTCAGGTCAATATCTGCAGGCACTGCGAAAAAAATCTGTACATGTGTATTTGTCATGAAAATTTATATTTTTCATGAATTTTTCTAAGTTAAGGCGCCGTAAAATGGTCAAAAGTAGGTGAACTGGGACGAAACGCGAACTCGATCTGTAACTGGTCATTATCTGCCCACACACCAAAAATCAGGCCAATATCTGCAGGCATTGCAAAAAAAAGTCTGTACATGTGTATTAGTCATGAAAATTTCTATTTTTCATGAAATTTTCTAAGTTTAGGAGCCGTAAAACAGTCAAAAGTAGGTCAACTGGGACGAAACGCGAACTCGATCTGTAACTGGTCATTATCTGCCCACACACCAAAAATCAGGACAATATCTGCAGGCATTGCGAAAAAAAGTCCGTACATGTGTATTTGTCATGAAAATTTCTATTTTTCATGAAATTTTCTAAGTTTAGGAGCCGTAAAACGGTCAAAAGTAGGTCAACCGGGACGAAACGCGAACTCGATCTGTAACTGGTCATTATCTGCCCACACACCAAAAATCAGGCCAATATCTGCAGGCATTGCGAAAAAAAGTCCGTACATGTGTATTTGTCATGAAAATTTATATTTTTCATGAAATTTTCTAAGTTTAGGAGCCGTAAAACGGGCAAAAGTAGGTCAACCGGGACGAAACGCGAACTCGATCTGTAACTGGTCATTATCTGCCCACACACCAAAAATCAGGCCAATATCTGCAGGCATTGCGAAAAAAAGTCCGTACATGTGTATTTGTCATGAAAATTTCTATTTTTCATGAAATTTTCTAAGTTTAGGAGCCGTAAAACGGTCAAAAGTAGGTCAACCGGGACGAAACGCGAACTCGATCTGTAACTGGTCATTATCTGCCCACACACCAAAAATCAGGCCAATATCTGCAGGCATTGCAAAAAAAAATCCGTACATGTGTATTAGTCATGAAAATTTATATTTTTCATGAAATTTTCTAAG
This sequence comes from Sipunculus nudus, assembly GCA_026874595.1. Classification (NCBI taxonomy): domain Eukaryota; kingdom Metazoa; phylum Annelida; class Sipuncula; order Golfingiida; family Sipunculidae; genus Sipunculus; species Sipunculus nudus. The sequence continues at coordinate 32,662,626 of CM049315.1, forward strand.
TTTAGGAGCCGTAAAACGGTCAAAAGTAGGTCAACCGGGAAGAAACGCGAACTCGATCTGTAACTGGTCATTATCTGTCCACACACCAAAAATCAGGCCAATATCTGCAGGCATTGCGAAAAAAAGTCCGTACAACTGTTTTATTTCGGAAGGACGGAAGGACGGACATGGGTAAACTCTTTATATGCCCCGGCCACTTTGTGGCGGGGGCATAAAAATAATGCTGCACACCTCATTCCTAAGAAGCATCAGACCATGTCATGCCGCTGCTCAAAGAGCTCCATTGGCTTCCCGTCAAGTACTGCATACAATACAAAATTGCTGCTTTTTTTTATTGTCATTCCAATTTTCACTTCCATCACATTTGTCTGAAAAACTAATAATCCAGGGTTCGTACACTTATCATGAGAAAAATTTCAAGCACTTTTCAAGGACCTGAAAAGTATTTTCAAGGACATCAAAATTAATGGACGGTCAGTGCACCTTCACCCATGCATGTTGCCGACATCGAAAGGCTTGTAACACAAAATGCAAAATAATATTTATAATGAGATGGACCATATAGTGTGATAAAAAAGGCTAGGAAATGTAAAATAAGTAATAGTTATAAGGAAATGACTCAGAAAATAACAAATTTAGCCGAAATCTACACTAACAGCAATTGAAGCGCGTGTGAAATACCCTTCGGTATGGCCAGTCGCGGTTTAATACACAGCGGTCCATTGTTTTAACTTTACATTCATAATGATCACTCATCTTTGACATGACCTTGACAGATTTAACTAATCTGATAACGAGGGTCTAAAACCTATAATATCTTGAATAGGGATCTCTGATTTGCCGACTAGCTCAAACTTTAGCAAATTATATGCTCCGGCAGAAAGGGTGCTGAAAAACTGACAGTTCGGCGATCGTGGGGGATATTCATTCAAGTTTTCAACGGCAAAAAAAAAATAAATAAATAAATAAAAGCCTGTAATATGTTACCCTCATACGATATTTTGGTATAGTATTATCAAATTATTCAAAACAATACTAGTCAAACTTCGTATCAGCACGTTTGATATGACGACCTTGTCGTGCACGAGGTTTCTGCCGTTTACCGCCAAGTCACTGGCCGCACGTGTCAACAAATGGCCGGGCAACACCTGTGAAGGTCGTTATCTAACGATCACAGACGCAGCCAGATTTCTATTCAAACATGTCCAACATTTGATTAAAACTAAAAATGTGAAATCTTATTTAAAAAAAAAACTCTTGTTGGCGACCTTTATGCAATCGTTATGCAGGGCAGGGAGGGGGCCCGATGCTGGAAGTTGTATATGTCGCTGATCACTCTTTAAACTGCCTGCGTACTTCGCTTACAAACGGCTATCACATCGCAACAAAAATGTGATTTCCCCCATGGATCCCAGCCTTTTACAAACTGACGCCAGAGTATGTGAATATACATCAGCACCTGCCAAACACCTTAACCTATTTCGGACAAACAGTATTTATCCTTAATTGGATTGACCCCGCGTGTAAACTGTATTTCGCTGATCAGTGGTCTTAAGGAGCTAACAAATGACGATCACAGCGCGTACACGTGAAATGCGCAGGTACGAAGATAAAAAAAACACGCAACCCTTGGATAAACTGAAAAAACCTTTAACCAAAACAAAGTCGGATTGGGTTCGTTGGGGAAATATGACCCCTCTGATATAATTATTATCGCCGAGTTACCAATGTAAAACGTAAAGTTAACTTGATTTAAACGACATATTCTACTGAGCGAATTAGTGTTATATTATTATTATCCCTAAGATTCGAATTGTTCCCATCATGTATTTTTCACACATTTTATTCCCCTGGTTTGTTCTCAGATAATTATTTCCTTTGGACAGATCTTCTCAATAGCTATATTAATAATCTCTGTAGTATTACTTTAAAATTTAAATTATAACTCTTTCGCAAATACTTACGTGAACTCGCCCAGCGTGGATTGAGTTTTCAATTAAAGAGCTTTTATACGTACCTCGGGGGAAATCTCCACGATCTTTCCAGTAAAGCACCTCGCTTACTATTTCATAATAAACATGGTCAGGGGCGTCAATATAGGGGGGGGGATGGGGGGTATATATCCCCCTCACTTTTTGGCAAGGGGGGGGGGATGGTCAATGTAATCATCCCCCCCCCCCCACTATTCAGAGAAAAATATTCATATATTTCAAATGAAATATTTAAATACATATAATTATAGACTTTGGTTCCATTTATGATTTTACTAAGAAATATTTATATCTAAATGGTTTAGAATTAACATATACCTTATTTTTTAAAACCTTATACTTAATTGATATATATTTGATATGTGTTACACAGACAATAAAAGATATATATATATATATTATATGCATCTATAAACATGTCTGTTTTATCCCAATTTTTACTACCCTCTACGAGCTTTTATACGTACCTCGGGGGAAATCTCCACGATCTTTCCAGTAAAGCACCTCGCTTACTATTTCATAATAAACATGGTCAGGGGCGTCAATATAGGGGGGGGGGGGTGGGGGGTATATATCCCCCTCACTTTTTGGCAAGGGGGGGGGGATGGTCAATGTAATCATCCCCCCCCCCCACTATTCAGAGAAAAATATTCATATATTTCAAATGAAATATTTAAATACATATAATTATAGACTTTGGTTCCATTTATGATTTTACTAAGAAATATTTATATCTAAATGGTTTAGAATTAACATATACCTTATTTTTTAAAACCTTATACTTAATTGATATATATTTTATATGTGTTACACAGACAATAAAAGATATATATATATATTATATGCATCTATAAACATGTCTGTTTTATCCCAATTTTTACTACCCTCTACGTCTGTCATCCCCCCCCCCCCCCCCCCCCCCCCCCACCTTTGTGAGTCATCCCCCCAGCCTTGAGGATAAATTGACGCCACTGAACATGGTTATTACCCTCGTATGTTAACTTATTACATCGTCACTTTCACTGCCCGGTCTCATTCATCCACGATTGGGTTAATTCTATTTCATACATTTGATTGACGTAGAGATGCCCGAAAGTCGATATTAAAATACCAGGTATGCATACACACAACATACACCAATTTCTTTCACAAAATTTTATTTTTCAAGCACTTTTCCAAACCACTCTCTCTTTTTAAGCACTTTTCAAGCCCTTGAAATTGAAATGACAAAATTCAAGCACTTTTCAAGGTTTTCAAGGTGCGTACGAACCCTGTAATCTGTGGGCCTTTGTACACTTCATTCGGCTGGAGGAATTCTTCTAAAAGTACCAAACTGAGTTGTGAACATTTCTTCCATTTCATAGCCCCGAAAGTCTAGAATTTGATTCCTACTACACTTAGAAAATTTCTAACTCTTACATCAGTTAAAACCAATTTAAAAACATTTCTTTCAGCAAGCTTTTTTTCATAAACATTTACCAGTTTTTTTTAAGTGAATTTAAAAGGATAAATATACAGGAGAAGGTGAGAGAGAGGGCTTAGGGAGAGGAACAGTGAGTGGGAAAATGTTCTCTGCAAGTGGGCATGAGTGCATGTGTAGATTGAACTGCAAGTCTGACTATTGTTGATTTGCACTCTATAAATACTAATTATTATTTCTCTTAAGCAAAGTACATACACAAAAGTTTGTATCATCCTTTTCTATAGAGAATTTATTGCTTGCAGGAAATCTCCGATTTCGGAAAGCTGGTTGGTCAGTCGCGGATGTCTGTTTGTCTGTCTGTTTGTCTGTCTGTTCCCTCTCTACAAGTTGCAATTTTGCAGCAATTGCTTTCGGGGAAAAGTGCTGATATTTGAAATAAGTGGTCTTATTTTTCAAACTATGTCAGTTTTAAAGCTACAGAGGTCTACTTATTTTGCTAGGTAGCATATAATTAGTGTTATTTGATTATATTACAAGTCTGGCAATATCATGTGTAATATCTCATCAAACAAGATAATTTTGAGATATCGCTTAGTGATAGCCTAGAGTCCACAAGTATGCAGAAATCATTTTGAAACTGATACATCATATGTCTGACATAAATATCTAGAAATGGATTTTTCATTTTCCGGATATGGTTGATATGGGGCGCTGCACTTGAACCTCCCGAACATATCATTTATTGGAAATATCTCCAAAACTATAAAACTCAGTTACAGAAACTATAGCTTGAATTCTTCCTCTGGGTCTTCTCCATAATCTGGGAAAATCATCTGGTCTAAATTTTGTGTCACTTTGTCAGTATGTCTCTCTGTTTGTCAGTTGTCCTCAAATTCGCCTGCTTACTGTTTCTTCGGCTATATAGCATTCTACAGGCCACAGTTTGAAAGGAATCCTTTTGAAACTAGTACATGTTATGTCTTTCACCAATATCTCGAAATGAATTTTTCATTTTCCGAATATGGCCACTAGGGGGTGCTGCACATGACCTTCCCCAACATAATCTTTTTTATCCATATCTCCATAACTATAATTCTCAATTACAGAAACTAAAGCTTATTTTTTCCTCCGGGTCTTCTTCATAAATTGGTCAAGTCATCTTGTCTCAAGCTTGTGTCACCTTGTCAGTATGTCTGTCTGTTTGTCAGTTGTCCTAAAATTCAGCTGCTTGCTGCTTCTTGTGTCTTACATATACCATTCTTCAGGCCACAGTTTTGAAGGAATCCTTTTGAAACTGGAATATGTTATGTCTTAAACTAATATCTTGAAACAGATTCATTTTCTGGTTCTGGCCGCTAGGGGGCGCTGCATTCAACCAATATTTCGGCCATATCCCCAAAACTATAATTCTTTATTACATAAATTATAGCTAATTTTCTTCCCCTGGGACTTTTCCGTAAATTGGTTAAGTCATCTGGTCTCAACCTTGTGTCACTTTGTAAGTATGATTGTCTGTTTATCAGCTGTCCTTGAAGTTTGCCTGCTTCCTGGTGCTTGCATTTTACATATAGCAATCTACAAGACTCAGTTTTGCAGGAATTCTTCTGAAACTGGTACATCTTATGTCTTGCTATAATATCTAGAATGTGATTTTTCAATTTCTGGATAAGGCCGCTAGTGGGCACTGCAGTCCAACTATTTCACCATATAATTTTTTTACACCATATCTCCAAAACTGAAGATTTTTATTGCATAAATTATAGCTTATTTACCTCCTCTGGGTCTTCTCCATATTCTGGTTAAGTCATCTTGTCTCAACCTTGTGGCACCTTGTCAGTATGTCTGTCTGTTTGTCAGTTCTCCTCAATTTTCCCTGCTTCCTGGTGCTTGCATCTTGCATATAGCAATCTACAAGCTACAGTTTTGCATGAATCCTTTTGAAACTGGTACATTTAATGTTTTGCAATAATATCTAGATAGTTATTTTTCATTTTCTGGGTATGGGGGCGCTGCGGTCGAACCAATTAAATATATCATTGTTGCCCTATTGTTGGTCAGACTGCCTAACTGTAGCTTGTTTTCTTCCACTTCTTCATTGCTCGTTCACTTTTTGTGTCAACAAATTTTCCAGCATGTGCTAGACCTATAGTCGTCTAGTTTTTGAGTTAATAAACAACCAATGGGCAAAATTTTATAATTTTTGTTAACGTAAGTTTATTGCTGGCTTACCAAAGGGCAGGAAATTATTATTTGAATTTCACATATGACGCATGATATATTGCACAACGATACTAACAGAAAGATGATTGTGCACATAATACACATATGAATTATAATCTTAAGCAGCTATGTCGAAAAAGGAACATTGTTTATTTAGATATTTTAAAGGTTATTGTTTAAATGCCAGCGAAATGAGTCAACACAGAGTGGCAGCATAGGTCCTAGGATCCAGTTTGATAATTCCATTTGTCATTTTAATGATCTACAAATCTACTCAAATGATCAGGAAGAGTGAAGTGCTCCCTCATATTGGATTTTGTGATGTGATCAAGAGGGAGGAGACTGGGGGTTTGGTGATGTGATCAAGAGGAAGGAGACTAAGGGTTTGGTGATGTGATCAAGAGGAAGAAGACTAAGAGTTTGGTGATGAGATCAAGAAGAACAAGATAAAGGATTTGGTGATGAGATAAAGAGGAAGAAGACTAAGGGCTTGGTGATGTGAGAAATAAGACTAAGGGTTTGGTGATGAGATCAAGAAGAAGAAGATAAAGGATTGGGTGATGAGATAAAGAGGAAGAAGACTAAGGGTTTGGCGATGTGATAAAGAGGAAGAAGACTAAGAGTTTGGTGATGTGATCAAGAAGAAGAAGACTAAGGGTTTGGTGATGTGATCAAGAAGAAGAAGACTAAGGGTTTGGTGATGTGATCAAGAAGAAGAAGACTAAGGGTTTGGTGATGTGATCAAGAAGAAGAAGACTAAGGGTTTGGTGATGTGATCAAGAAGAAGAAGACTAAGGGTTTGGTGATGTGATCAAGAAGAAGAAGACTAAAGGTTTGGTGATGAGATCAAGAGGAAGATAAAGGATTTGGTGATAAGATAAAGAGAAAGGAGGGAAAAGACTAAAGTTTGGTGATGTGATCAAGAGGAAGAAGATACAGGATTTGGTGATGTTTGTGTTTGATGGATTTGGTGATGCTGCAAGAGTTGTACTGATCAAGGATCATAGCATCCATTTAGGTCCATAATATCCAGACACCTGACTGACTTTACATCAGCACAATGTCATATCTGTACAACATAAGTGTGACAAAAGACAGAAAATAACACTGTATAACAATCAATAAGCACTTTAAAATACAAAACAAGGTAGTTTAGTGAAAAATAACAATAGTATCAATGTAAAAAATAACACCCATATCTTCTTAACTGTTGATATCAGAGACAGCTCTGTATTATAACTATATTTCCAAAGTACTTCATGTGACTGTATAAAAATAACCATGTTCTCACTCATATAAGGGCATTTAAGGTACTCATTTACAATGATATTAATTAGGAAATAATATAACACGATTCAAGCATCAGTATTTGGGAATTAAAATAGTGCATGTGCTCCACAAAGTTACTGATGTCCATACAAATAACGTTGAAAAATAACCGCACAATCTACTAATCATAACAATAAGCTAATTAATAGTGCTCTATGGCTGCTGAAAAATATCTATAATAATAACCTGTAATAATAATAAAATAACCTATGTGTCACACACAAAGGTTTGCAATAAGCAATCAAATGTAACAGCTATGGTTCACAATGGCCATCAAATAATTCTTTTATGACAACATGGTGGCTATTCACACATGGCAATGAAAACAAGTCATCAAAAATAAAAAAACATAACAGTGCAGTGATAACAAAGTCCTCTGATAAAAGTTCTCTATGGTTGTTAATACATCACTGTCAAACGACCATGCAAAACAGCACTACACTGTAGTTACTCCCACTTTACAATCATGAATTAGCCATGAAAATAAATACTGCCTGGTCAGACACACATAGAAGTAAAAATATTTAAACAAATCAAATGCATTGTATTCATCCCCAACACTCAACATTTAACTGAAAAAGATTTGTAATATTAATCCACTCTGTCTTTTTTTTCCCATTTACTGGTAAGCTTTAATGGGCATACCGTAAAAATCTGAATATGAATTTGCATAATTATATTCACATGTATGTGCAAAAAAAGAAGTTTATAGCCAAAGAAATATTGTTTTATCATTGTATTTGTAGTTTTATAAATTAAATTTGAGCTATAAATGATCAATATTTGTGTGGTATAATTTTAAGTAGTTGTATCACAATTTAACATGTAACAAAATAATAGTAGTTTCAACCTGCAGGTGTATGGATATATCCATTTTATGGTAACAAACCATGCTGCTGATGCTAATAACATTCCCCACTAAAATATACGAGAAGATTTCAGCATTACAACATAATGTAACATCTTTTTTAAATTTCTTTCAAAAGGCCTGTTTACAGATTTTATGGTTTGCACAACAGGCAAGTTAATATTCTTTCACATCTGACTGGTGATAATATATTTAACTTATTAGGACATTGGAAAGTTAAGATCATAATAAATCTTAGTCAAAATAAATCGTTCAGTTACATTATTGGGAAATTCCAAACTGATCATTTTAGTTCAGCTGGTCACTGTGTGATGGTGCTAAATAGGCCCTAAATACCAACCTTGACTAGTTTGAGCCAATTGGAGTTCTGGCCTTGGAGTTCAAATTAGTGTAAGAATTTAATTTAAAAACTTCTTCAACTTCAAGCAAATTAAAAGCAAAAACAGACCATCTTCTTAAATTAAACTATGGGCAAATAAAATTAATTTTAACACTAAATACTTTCATTAATACTTGTTTCTCTCCCATAAAACAAAAATAAATTCTGAATTTACAAAAAACAGTACCACAGTATGTCTAGTGGTGATGAGGGCTACTACAGTTCAGAGTCCACAAGTCCACAAACTGGGAAATTTATGGTAATAGCCTGCAATGATCTGATCAGCAGCAAGACAAGTGCTATGAGCTCCTGGGGGTTTCTATCAATCAGATAAACAAATCTGATCAATTTTCATAAAACACTCAGCTCCAGTTTGTGTCTGCTCATTTCACACAAACATACACAAGAAATGAAGTGACCTACTTCTTCTACTATCTACCACAAATTCTTACTGATATGAAACAATTACTTCAGTATTTGTCAGTTAGACATGAATGAGCAAGGACTGCTGAGTTGGTTCAGACACAAATTCATCAATTATGTGATTCCCCTCATTTGGGTATGCCACACTAGTGAGAATAAATGTCATTTGTGGGAAGACAAGGCACAAGATATTAGTTTAACAACTCGCGTTCCAGCATTTTATGGCTCATCAGGAGATGTGCCAGGAGATGTGTTATGCACTAAGTAAGACTTTAAATAAGCCACATAAGGACTTACAGACACACACATGCAAATGTACATATACACTAAAATACAATGTATGAATATAAACAAAACTGATCAGGTTGGTGGATGAAATGCACAGATATATGTCAGTATACACATTTTTAGGAGTGTGTTTCATTTTGAAATGATTTTGGAGCAAAAAGCTAACAAATGAACGATTGTGACCATGTCAGTAAATGACATGGACAAACATTACAAATCATATATTTTCTAGGACTTGATAAAAAAGCCACATAAAGTGCCTTGGCTATGATACATATATCTTTAAAACATAAGAGTCATTATAGGGGTAATTACCCCCTGATGGTGACTGTACAGTTGGGGGACTAGTAGTTAGGTCAAGTGGCGACTCCTCCGGCCTGCCAGCCTTTACTGGTGTGGGTGGATTTGACATCACTGTTTCTGATTGTTCCTGATCATGTGACAAATTTCCACTTTCTGATTGGTCCTTGAAACAAACATTTGGTACATCCCTGGGCTTCATGGGGTTCATATACAAACTATAATCAGGCCGCATAACAACATCGTTTTGAAACGTCTCCTGTGGAGAGCCATTTTGATTGTTTTGACTTTCATCAGAATTTGTAGATCCGGGTGAACAATGGTGGCCTTGGATTCGTACGTGTTTGCGAAGAGAACTTGGGTCTGTGTAACGTTTGTTACATCCTGGCATTTTACAACAATATGGTCTGTCCTCTGAGTGGGTTCGTACATGCTTGAAGCGATCGCTAGAATTGGAGTAAGCCTTGTGACATCCTTGGACAGGACAAATGTATGGCTTCTCTCCTGTAAAAAGGGAAGGCAGAAATAAGATGGGCAGCAACATGAGTTTTAATAAGTCCTCATTGCTTACAATCATGCATACCTCCATAATTTTTCCAAACCTTTGAGCTAACATGTAACAATGTGAGCTACCAAATGCATAATTTTTAAAATAAACAATACTAATGTGCCTCGAAATATTGTTGCCCCAGAGCCACCACTGTTTCAGTTTATTTGTGGTATTCTTCCAGTCATGATGGCTTTTTGTGTACCAATTTGAGGGTCAAATAATCATGGTATTATAAATATTCAAGACTGAATTTCAATAAATAAAGACTTAAAAAATTTAGAAAATCTGCCATAAGAATCCTAAATATTGAAAAAGAATGTCTCATAAAATTCTTTTGCCCCATTGACAATACAAGGGGAATTTTCGCATCAATTTGGTGTCATTTAAGGTAATTCTGGATTAATTAACTCACCTGTATGGGAGCGTTTATGGATCTTCAGGTTCTCCAGCCTGGAGAATGACTTGTTACAAAGTGGACAGCAATGAGGCTTCTCATTAGTGTGTGTGCGGATGTGAATCAGCATCTTGTATCTAAAACAAGTTAAAATGAACATTGTAACAGTGTCTGGGACAATACTGAGATTCTTAGAGAAAGTGGACACACCCAACCAATTTCTGTTGAGACACCTAGTAGAGACAACCTAACTGATAGGTTTAAAGGGAGATCTGAAGAAAGGAATCCACTGTTCAAGTGCTCTGTAGATGCTCTGCATTTTAAATGTCTCAGGAAATTTTCCCCACTGCCCCTTCTGATTTTTAATGAAAATACTCTGGCTGCAGAAAGGTAAACATGAAACTTGGCTAAATGATCCATGAAAATATTGCTTTAGGATGATACCAGCCCTATTTCCAAATGTTTTTATACATTTTTTCATTCAGAAATTAATAAGCATTCAATGTGTTTATCTATCAAGGAGTACGCAATTACAGACACACAGATGTGCTCTATCTTGGCCTGTGTACCCCTCATTATGCTAAATTTACATACAATCAGCTTGGCTAATTCTTCAAAGGTATTGCTGACCCAACAGCCAATTATATAGTTTATACCTTTGATATGAGTAAAAAATGAAATTCTTTTTTTACTAAAAAAAAATTCAATTTTTTTTAGGGGTCAACCAGATGTTAAAGTATTCAATGCTAACTATGTGTACATGCAAATACTCAGAGAGGTACAATTACTCGGACATTAATAAACAGGACAGACCTGGCATTGAAGCCTTTCCCTCTTCGAGGACATCCCTGCCAGTGACAGTGGTAGTCAACGTCACGTTCCACTTTGACATGCTGGTCGTTGACATGGTTCACGAGCTCCTCTAGACGACTGAACTTCATGTTGCATTGTAGCCATTTACATTCATAACAGTCATTCACACTGACATTCTCAAAACTGGTGAACTTTGGCCTTTGTTTATTTGCAGGCACTGCAGACTTCCACTGAAACGGTAAAAGTATTTATGTATGATGATAACAGCAGTCATAAAATCACAAAATGTAGGTAAAATATTACAATTTATTACATGAAATGTCTTATTATACAAACCATACTTCTTCCCAATATATCCAGTAATTTCCCCGCACTTGGAATGAAGTAGAAACCTTTAATTTGTTCTTGCAAAATTTATATATTTCTCATGATACTAGGACCTATCCCTCCTTTAGAATACCTGTATTTACTAAATGCTTACCTTTTTAACTCAGATTTCTCATTCACGTACAAACACAGCCATACAATAATTTACCTGCACAGTTTTATCCTTATTTAGTTTATTAATTCCTGAATTATTAGGGATACCTTCAACCACACACAAAACTAGAATACAGGTAGTCGACAAGCAACTACTTGTATCCGCCAAAATCAGAGTGGAACAGGTGAAGTGAGGCATGGATTGAGTGACAAGGGGAAATAGAGTGAAGCGTTGCATATTAGCATGGATGTCTTCAGCCGAAATGTGTATGTAGGTTGCACCACCTACCACAAAATCCAGAAAGCTGTCCAAGTTGTATACATATGCAAAATTTAAGGCAGATAAGCCAAACCACTACATGTATATGAGTGATTTTAGCCCGTGGCAGACAAACAGACAGACGGTGTGCAAAAATGGTTGCAGGTGGCGCCACCAGTTTTGCGTATGATAAAGAGCTATGTGAGATCTATACACATGCAAAATTTTGGCCCAATCAGTTATTACAGTTACCGAGATATGAGCTTGGATGTCTGCAGCGTAAACGTGAATGTAGGTGGTGCCACCTATCATAAAATAAAGAAAGCTATCCTGGATGTATATGCATGCCGAACTTCAGGTGAATTAGTCAAACCACTGCAGAAATATGAGTGATTTAAACCCAAGGCAGATGAACAGATGGACACCGTGCAGACATGGTTGCAGGTGACGCCACCATTTTTTGTGTATGTTATAAAGCTATCCAAGGGCTACATTTGTACAAAATGTTTTTCCTGATCAGTCAAAAGGTTCCCAAGATATGTGGGTTTATGTGTGGAAACAGACGCACAAATGGACGCTTGGCAGAGAAGAAAGGTCAGAGGTCAATGCCAATTGGTTAGGCACCAGTTCACATGTGACCCAATAATTGGTGCAAGTTTCAGAAAAATCCATTTTGGCGGATACAAAAATATGATTCCGTAAATTTAGTTTATTTTTCTATTCTATATTTGAATACCCACTTCATTATTCATTCATTACCTTCCTTATGTGAGGTGCCATTTAGTTCATCAACTTTCAGTTACACCAGTGAGTGTGTACATACTGCTTTGTGCGTTTCGATATATGTTCACTGATCGTGGGCATCAGTTTCTTTCCATGTGGCATTCCAGTACTTTAAAGTACACAGAGACAGTAAGAAAAGTCATTTTTGGGTATACATCATCATTCTACCAAGTCTGTGGTATCTACACATTAACAGATCATGATTCAGGAAGCTGGTCTGGCCTCTATTTCACGAATAATGAACACGCCTGCAAACGTTTGGACAGAAATCACAACTACCAATCAAAGCCAACAAACTGTAAACAATATGCTATACACATGTGATCTGAACAAGAACACATGCACAAGAAATGTGACAGGTTTATCTGGCTTTGTTTGACTGGTCAAAATCTCTTTGGCAATGCTTAATGTTTGGCCTAGACTCAGCTCAAGATGTGCTCCAGTAACCCCACAGTACGAGTGTATGCGAGTCATTTCACTTGTTCAATAGCTTTGTTCATTTTTCATGAAATATAAATCAAAATACCTTGCTGAATCAAGGTCTGTGAAAGCACAGCATTGATATTATGAAGATGAACAACATGGCCAGGATCAATCTGAGCCACCTCTCCTTTAGGCATAGTACTTTCCATCAGGATTTATGACAGGTAAGGTATATTACCTTAGGTATATATACCACACAAGAACTTACAATAAGCTCCATGAGGACACACATACAGAACTAGATATTTCTTGGCACCGTAGGTGAAATAGTATCCCCAGACAATTAATCCCCCCCCCCCTTTAAGATTAGGCCCCCATCTTCAGCACCATATACTGAAACTTGGCAAGTGACTGGTTTCTTCCATCTATCAACTCGAGAAACAATATTTTTCACCAAATATGGGAGCCAATATGTTGAATCTCTCTTGAGAAAAGAGCATTTATTGATTTTACTGAAATGGGAAGGTAGGTGGCGCCACCTGTCTGGTTTACAAGAAAATTTTCCAAGACGGATAGACACACAAAATTTAAGACCAATACCATGAACCAGTCCGGAGCAATTTCCACTGAAAGTAAACGTACAGATGCGCCCTCACATTTATGATTACAGATAGTGCCACAAGTGTTGAATACAAGACACAGGTATCCAAGACCAATGGACATGCACAATTTCTGCCCAATCTGTCTATTAGATTTTAGACTTATAATGCTCACAGTACTGAAAAGGACAGGAGGTGGCGCCACCTGTCTTCCGCAGAAGACAAAGCTATCCAAGATCTTTGGTCAATTTGATTTTTGGACCAATACATGCATCCCTTATTGAGATATTTATAATTTTGTGTTATTTTCACCATATATGGCATTATTCAATGTCAAGGCCATTCTCACAGGAAAGGTCATGACCCAGATTTAAATGTACATCATCCCATAAATGTCTATGTTTATGCATAATATGAAAGAAATCTGTCAATTAGTTTTTTACTTAAAATGCTCACAGTACTGTTAAGTGGCAATGATGGGGATATTAAACAGCACAAAGACAAGAAAAGGATAACAGGTGGCACCACCATAATCCGGTACATGACAACACTATCCAAGATCTTCGGTTAAGTTGATTTTTGGATCAATCCATGCAAGGTTTTTTAAGATATTTAAGAATTTGTGTGATTTTCCCCCAAAATGAACCTATTCAAGGTCAAGGTCACTCTCCTAGAAAAGGTCATGACCCAATTTAAAAAAGCTTCTTCTTTCACCCATATCTATGCACATGTCAAGTTTGGTAAAGATCCATAAAATATTTTTTGAGTTATCGTGTCCAAAGGGAAATCTCTGCGGGCGGCGCCACCGTGCTTAAACCATAGTATCCTGACTCTGTCTAGGGATACAATAATTTGTGCTGAGTTACATACACAAACACCAACACTGAAGTAGTAATGATCAGCTCACCTGGAACACCTCATCCCCTGTGCTTGCCATGAGTGACATCGGCATAGGCATGATGCTGGTTACTGTGGAAACAGGCTGCAGGACTTGTTGTGGGATGTCCCTAGATGCTGCTGCTGTCCGGACCTGTTCAAGATTCATTGGTTTTGTCAGGCTTCCTTTGACACCCTCCATCTTTCAACTGTCAGAAAAAAAACATATATAATTATATATACTTGAGAAAATGAATAATTTATAGTGAAATGAAACTTTTTGATTTTCCCGAGTTTGCTCTCTGAAAACTTTCACTTCAGCATATTGTAACAGTTGTGATAATAATACTGGTTATATTACACTCATACTTTATATCTGTAGTATATATATCCTCTATATCCTCTGAGAGAGAGGGTATCCCGTGCAAGGTTTCAAATTCTCTGCTCTGGTAGCATACATTCTTTAGTTTCATTTTCAGCATGACTTTCAAATTACAAGATTTATGGCCTACTCCACTACACAGTAGTCATGCCCCTCCCCCTTCAATCTCCCAATACCCTAACGCATCATCCAAGAGCTATGGTGCAACTGGTATTATGTCTGTGTGCATGTCTGTGTGCAATTTTACACAAATATTTCTGAACAGATGTTAATGTTTTGTGGAGGGTTAGAACAACAACCAAGGAACAGTCCATTAAATTTTATATTTATCCTGATTCACAAAAATATGTTTTAAATCAAAAGTATTTTTGCCTATTGTTATATATACTTTATTTAAATAGTGCTATTCATCAGTATTACTTTGAGGGTCTTGCTTTGTCCTGGAGGTGACCTGGGATGGGGTTGTGACAGCTGTGTAGGCCTACACAGAAAAGTTTGAAGAGGAAGACCCTGTAGGTATTCTCTGGAAAATCAGGAATTAATTCATATAATCTCTTGATTCTCTTTTCCCCCAAAACTAAATTAATATTCAAATGATATCCTCTATAGGTAGGGAAGGTTAATAAAATAATTAACGCCAAATTTTATTTTTATTCTGTGGACTAACATTAATTGCCAGTATTTACAAGTTATTAAAATGATTGCAAAAACAATGAAAGACTAGAATATCAGCAAAAGCTGACAAAAGCCCTCAGCCAAAAGAACAGTGTTTAGAGGTGGTAACAGTAACAAGTACTAAATATGTTCTCACATGGATGTATATCTGTACATGTCTCAGTTATAAATTTAAAATGGAGAGGTATGTACCATGATTCATAACAATCCACCAAATGCTTCCTGAAAAATAAGCTTCTAAGTTTTATTCTATTATAAGCTCTGTGACCTTGAAAAGTAGGTCAAGGTCACCCATCTTCGAACATGAACAAGATTTTTGTCGATATACATCTTCACCAAAGAAATAAAATTCCTATTGTGATTCCTTTTAGAGATATCCCGCTCACAAGGCCAAAGTTGAAAAATCCAAGGAAAATTCAATAAAAAATCAGAAATTGCAGGTGGCGTCCCCTAAATTGTGCAGCAGTTACAGATCATCAGTCCCTATGATCATAGTAAGTATTGTGAAAATCCATCCAATGGTTCCTGAGAAATAAGCTTCTCAATGTTTTTTCTATAATCAGCTCTAAAACGCAGAAAAATAGGTCAAGGTCACCCATCTTCGAACTTGACCGAGACTTTGTCAATATACATCTTCACCGAAAAAATAAAATTCTTACGGTGAATCCTTTTTGAGATATCCCGCTCACAAGCCCAAAGTTGAAAAATCCAATAAAAATTCATGAAAAATCAGAAATTGTAGGTGGCGCCACCAAACTTGTATAGCAGGTACAGACTATCAGTCCCAAAAATCATAGTAAGTTTTGTGAAAATCCACCAAATGGTTCCTGAGTAATTAGCATCTAAGTGTTTTTCTATAATCAGCTCTCCAATGTAGAAAAATAGGTCAAGGTCACCCATCTTCGAACTTGACCGAGATTTTGTTGATATACATCTTTACCGAGGAAATAAAATTCTGACGGTGAATCCTTTTCAAGATATCCCGCTCACAAGGTAAAAGTTAACGGACGCCGGACGGACGGACGGACGGACAGCTTGGGTGACGACAATAGCCCATCACCCTAAGGGCTGAGGGCTAAAAAAAGGAATATTAGATAATTTGTTACTTTTCCCAACCTGCAGTAGTATCCACCATTATATCAATAGAATTTGCTTTTTTAGTGTAATTTCAGTTTTTAACCACAGTTTAGAATTAATGTGAAAGAAAGTTAGTTTCTTTTTTAAAGGAATCAAGATAAACAGAATTTTTTATAAAAATAAAAGTTAAAACCTGGCATGAAATGACGCTTTCAAGGAAAAAATGAGAATTCTCATTTTTCCAAGGTTTGAATTCAAATCTGAATTCTAGTCTCTCTGGGGAAAAATAATAATTCTCAATCCTCCTGGTACAAACTGGAATTCTCATTTATTTGGGGAAGAATAAGAATTCTCCCTTTTTCCTGGGAGGAACAGGATCCTTTCATACCATATCTTGATTCTCATTTTTCCTAGGGAAAATGTGATCCTCTTTCTTCCTGGGAAGATTGTAGATCTTTCCAGACTCTTCCCTCGCATACATATATTGAAAGTTTGATGGCCACAGAATATACCTGCCTTCTCAGCAATGTTACAGTTCAACACATCCCTGCAAATTTATTATATTTGTTTGAACACCTGATACCAGATGGCTCAAGCTTTTTTTTTACTAGTACTAGTAACCTGTTTTTATGTTGGGACAGGTCAGCAGGTCTTTAGCTGGGTTTGTGCGGGACAGGTTTTCTGCTGAGCAAGTTGGCAGAGTTTACTGGTAATTCAAGTACACATGTTGGATTGAGTTAACTGCCTAAGTTTCTAATGGTGCTGCAACAGTATAACCACAAATATAATCACAAGTATAACCACAATGTAATCATCTCAGGATATGAAGCATTTTGCAACACTCCTAACAGTTCAACACAGCATTTCTGTGGACTTGAATGACAGCAGTTGAATGATACCCCATCAATTTTTATAAAAATATTGGTCAAATAACCATGTCAAATATAATGCTCCCCAGAATTCAACAAATTAATAAATTACCCATGGGTCATAGTGATCACCTGATGGGTGGAACATGAAAAACCATGGTCTAGTAGTATATGAGAATTGTAGCTATGATAGAAACAGAAAAAGTGTCAAACAAATAAATTCCAAAATTCCAGGGATTTGACTGGTAGAAATTTAGAAATAAAAGCATATCATAAATCAAAATTTTATCCACACATGATCAATAGTATTCAGGGTTTTTTTGCATTGCATTTTCACTTTTGAGTTTAAGTAAGACTTAAATCAATTTTTACATATATATTAAGGCCCAGATCCTGATCTTGACCAATCAGCAATTGGTCCAGACAGAATCCCAATGGGATCTGGTCTGGACCAATCAGGAACTGGTCCAGACCAGATCCCAATCAGGATTCAGTCCGGCCTAAATCCAAATCTTCAATTAATAACAAAGAGAATGACTTCCTGCCTAATCAGTTGAAGAATAAGGCTACCCATACCCCTGATCCAGCTGATTTTTGTATCTGCATACTCACTTCATGTCCACAAGGCTCTTTTTAATTATCAAATCAATGTAACATTGTTTATATTTATCACGTTTTTGTTTATTTTAGATACAGAATTTAATCATTTTAATTCATACATACATGATGCATGTAGGTAATAAAAGGCAGAAAAAGTTTTATTCATTAAGTTTATTTAACATAACAATTTTTTTTATAAAGGTTCAGTTGTGACGCAAATATCAGTAGCACTCTTTTATTCCATTATTCATGTCAGGTATCAGCCTACTAATATTAACTTGTTCAATCTCCTATGTATTTGAAGTTTGGCATGGCATTAATAGCATTATTTCATTACCAAATTAGATTTCAGTTTATGAGTAGGTAAACTAAGGTGATTTTTTTCTTAATCAGAAGTACCGGTATGTGCTGGAGGCATTATTTAGTATTATATCAACTCAATCTGAATCGGGCATTGGTCCAGACCAATGAGCGATTGGTCCAGACAAAATTTCGATCAGGATTCAGTCCAGCCTAATCCCTGATGGGGATCTGGTCCAGCCTGGTCCAGTCCAAATCCTGATCAGGGTTTAAGCCTGACTGAATCTCGATTAGAATTTGGTCTGGACCAATCATCAACAGGTCCAGATGAGGAACTGGTCCTTGACAAATATATATCGAGTTCAGTGCAGATCTACCTTATGAAAAATGTGCCAATATCACATTATAGCAGTATGTGCCATGTTTTGAACACAGATGTCAAGTATGAATCTCCAGCCATATTAAAGATTCTATGGCTGATATTAATTAATGCAGTGTTAGCTTCTCACAAGTGTGTCCATCACAGTTCTGAAGAAGATGCCAGACTCTCTTTCTTTCTTCTAACATTGCAATAATGATAGAGATTTTATCAAGGACACAATGAACATGTATCTTTTACTTTCCTGAAGGTCTGCCAGATGGCGTGCCATAGGAGAACAATCTTTCACCACTGAGCATTTCAAAATGCTGAAACTGGACAAAATATGAGTAGAAGATGTAGATGGTGAATATGTTTAATCTTGAAGAAACATAAATATGTCTTTTACCAGGATAAATAACCATTTTTGTGTGAAAATAAGGAAAAAATGAAAGCTGAATTTGTAAAATGGCTAAACAGGTAATAAGTCACCCATTGTTTGGATAAAACAGGTTTGGTAACCTCTGCATGTTCTTGTTCTTTAACTGTAGATATTTACAAAAATATTAGTTTTAAATATTTATTTTTTTCACAAGCATTGAAATCAACAATATGATAAGACTGATTTTACACAGAAGTAATATTCAGTAAAAGCCTACAGCTGGCTTCAAGACACATTATGACCATATGTGGCAACAGCATAGTGGTCAATAGGTGCAAACTCATTTGAAAAAAAAAGCTACTTCATAATTTCCAGATGTGTCTGCAATGATTATAAAGAACTTGCAGTCTTGTACATTCAATTTGGTTCAAATTTGGCATGCATGGTGACAAGGAAATATGTGGGGATAATGTATATTGTTTCATGTTGTCTTGTAAATTTACACTAAGACCACATGATATGCAAAAATGCTCAAAGAGTACAAATTTCAAAGTTCACAATCACTCTCGAAAATGCTTATAAATTGTGAAAAAGTAACGACAGCTACTTTGGGTCACAGTGTAAAACGGCCCTTCATAGTCAGGTATACCAAGTTTCAGTGCAAGAAGAATTTACAGAAAAGAATATCAAGCAAACTTCCTATCATGTCTGCAAAAGTCCACTACTCCTTTGAATACTAACCTGATTTCCTGAGTGACCTTTGATCTAAGCTAATATGATATACATTCTGAATTAGAACTCTTTAGCATATTCCTGGCAATTGTTTAAGTTTGTATTTCATATTGGTTTGATGAGGCATATATTGTTCCAAACTGCAAATGTTGAAAATGAAACAGCTATCATATATAACCCACTTGGATATAGAGGTTTGTATGAAAAACTGCAAAGAAAAGGTGTAAAGGTTCTAATAAGGGGCAGGTTTTACAGTGCTGTAAGGTTAATGGTAACATTTCAGTAAATCCTTGGAAGAATCAAGCCACAGTGACCAGACTATAAGTATGATAAGAATACTAAACCTGGATAATGTGTCTGCAGAATGACAGGTCTGTAACTTTTACAATCCTAATAGCAGTCTTTGATGGTCCATTCACAAAACTTCAAGTGATCTTCACTAAAAATCCATCAACAAAGATGATATAAGCCATAAACAGACCCAGTAGCATTTTGCAAATCCTGTCTGTGACAAATTTCAATAAAATTTTAAAACCAGATAAAACACATTTATATCTACATATCCACAATAAAATATCTAAAGATAAACATTTATCAGTTAAAAAGAATAAAATTATGACTTTTTTAAATATCTTTCAAACGTATTTAACTACACGTAGCTTTTTTTTAATTCCTTTTTTTTCTGACAATGCAAACAAAATTAACAGATCAACCTTTTTGGTAGCAACATATCTATTTTTAGAAACAGAAAAAGAAGATAAAGAACAAACAATTTTGATCCATGAAATAAAAAGCTTAAAAAGTAAAGGAAAATTGCAGTATAATCCTCACCCGACACAGACCATGCACAACAGCTGATATATCGCATTGGTTTAGGTATCCTGCTTCATGGTCCTTGTAGGTACAATGTGCCCCAATACA
Organism: Sipunculus nudus; assembly: GCA_026874595.1. Lineage (NCBI taxonomy): Eukaryota > Metazoa > Annelida > Sipuncula > Golfingiida > Sipunculidae > Sipunculus > Sipunculus nudus. The sequence continues at coordinate 32,683,320 of CM049315.1, forward strand.
AATACATTAGATGGGCAACCTCCAGGACAGGTAAACTCCAGACCAGTCCACTCATGTCTAAGGGGTGGCAGGTATTTAAATATATACATGTATATTATATATATCTCTGGTATCATTTATCGAGGGGAGTATTAACTGATTTTAACACATATTTTTATATCATGACAATGTTTAGTGTATAATGTTTTTATTTGTATGTTTTATTATAATCATTATTAAATATGCACATTCACTTTTCAGATGTTAATAATCCATCTACTTTCTCATTTTTATTATTACATTTGTAAATTACATGTATGTTTACTGTCATAAACATGATAATTACACTTATTCTTAATCATAAAATGGAACCATTATCACTTCAGAAGACATAATGTATATTTATTCTGATTTAAGAATATTGCTTTTTAAAAGCACATTCATTCTTAGGAAAGAATGTTGTGTTACCTGAGAGTTTTAAATATGTACATAATTAATAAGAAACGTATTTATACAAACATTATAAAAACTGACAACTTACATTATTAGTAAGACTCTCCATGTTATACGCAGGCAGCTAATTTTGCTGCCCATGTTGTTAATGAATGGAACAAACATCACAGCAGCCTGTCACCCCCATGCTTTATAATGAGCCAGCCCCTTGATCTCTGCTGGGGGCATCTTGGCAGGGGGCCTCTGTGATCATTGAGTGAATATGCTGCACCAAGGCACCATGACTACTACATGTTAACAGAATAATATGGATTACGCTGTGCGGCCTCCCAGGGTGCTGTAAACAACCCCATGCCAAGAACCCCTGAGGTCTAAACAACTGCTTAACCAAAGTACACCAGCACACTAACAAATAGGATACTCAATCCTCTACTTCCCAACACGTGGGACAGGGTTCAAAATCACTTGTTACATACAAGCTCTGAGCTTGTATTTATCAGCCTGGTATACCTGAAGAAAGTTGTCCTAGTAAGGTGAAATTTTTTCCCAGTCAGGTAAAACTGCCTCACCACCCTCCATGCAATGATGAAATATGAAGAAACCATGCTGTGTTGTTTTTATGGCTGCAGACCTGATACATTCTGTTAAATAAACCCACAGACTTTAAAGGTATTTTAACCCAATCATACAAATTTATAATGGTCATAACAAATTTATGAATCTCAAATTTAGGTTAGTTTTAGGTAAACTAAATATATCATTTTACTTTGTCATACTTAAAGGGGCCAAATCACCTATTAAGCATGTTGAATTAACACAAAAAATACCTTCTTCCCTTTAAAATAAATTGGTACTTGCCAAATTATTGCCTTGAAACTGTTTGCTTACTCTTGTAAACAAGTATTAAAATCAGTGAATCGGGCGTGATCACAGGTGTCAACATAAACACAGCACGTAGGGCCGTGTGCATCGTGGAGCCACAACATGTGTCAATCAGGAGATGCCTTGACTGAATTGGCCAAAAAAATGTAATACATGTTCTTGTTGGCTAAAACATGGGGTGTTTCAGCTAAAAATCAGACCTACGGTCACTCGGCTATATTATCATAAACAGACACATGGACTGTTCACCAACACACAGAGCCATAAACAGGAGTTTAACAGTCGGATGTGAGGTACTGAGACTTTTGCTGGGATAGTTTTACTGGGGAAACTTTTCTGTAAAGGAAACCTGAAGTGATAATGTGAAAGAATAGGCATAATACTGGGCCTGATTATGTTCCTTAAAAAAAACTCCATTTAAAATTAATCAAAACCATTGTTATCTTCAAATAAAATACAAATTATTTAATTTATGGCCCTGGAATCATATGAGGAGACCCTGCTGACTAGTGAAATTTAAAACAAATTTCAAAACCTTGACAGCCTGCCTGATTAGGAGTCTATCAAAACCACCCTCATATGGCCCCCAGCCAGCTTACTCCATAAATAACTGTCCACGCAGTGGGGGGTAGCTGTGTGAAACATTACATAAGAATTATCATTTATAGACCATAAAGAGACCCCCTTGCTAAGCACAGGTCATGCCACCATTGACCTTTTAAGGTAGATCAAAGTTATATTTACACATTCAGTTTCACACGACTCCACATGCTGGGTTCATTCCTATGCAGCAGTGATACCTTTGCTTGCTGGGATGCAAAGCCCCTTATCTTGTTTGTTTGCATACCTCTGCCCTGGGTGAACATATAAAACAACAAATCTGAAAGTAACTGAGCTATTATTGATGTAAAAGACTAGAGCAAATAGCAAATGTCAGTGTGAAGATATATCAAAGATATCTACAGCATGCCATTCCCACTGATTATACAGAGGTATGTAAATAAACAAATACACAGGATCATTAAATGTCATTAATAACTTCATTAACAATCACTTAATAGCACGAGTTTACTTCTGCAAGCATAAAATGCAGGGATAAAGATAGACCACTCATTCACTTGAGACACACTTTTATCTGCTATTTATTTATTCATGTTCCTGATTTAGTTACTGAATATCAGTAAAACTACATACTTGAATACATAAAGAGACCAAGGGTCTAATGCTAGATATTAATAGATGACCATTATGTGAAAGATGGGAGGTATGCATCAAAAGCTTTTTCAAAAAGTGGGTCTTGTGACCTTGACCTTGTGACATAAAGAAACATTAAGGTTCTTCCCCAAATGGCAAAATGTGGTTTAGGGTGAAAAGTGTGGCTTAATATGTATCAACAATCTTTTTTAGGAGTGGTTCCTATGACCTTGACTTTGAAATGGAACCTCAAAATCATTGTGGTTTGTCCCCTTTTAATAAGTGAGCCACATGTGAAAGATGGATAGCCTGTGATGAAACCTTTGGCTTCATATGCATTAACAACTGTCTAAAGAAGTGGATCCTATGCCTTGACCTCATGAATTTAAAATAAACAGGGTTCTTCCCCTTTTTGGGGGGAAAGCAGTAAGTGCAAGATGAAAGGTGTGGTATAAGAATTTTGGTCAGTACTTCAAAAGATTTAGGGTTCACAAGTATCCAGTATATCCACAGATTTGACCTTTAAGTTCAAGTTCAGAGTCACCAGTTTTGGAACTTTTCCAAGAACAAGTTTGGTACAACAGGTGTGCAAAATTTGAAAGGAAAAATATATAAAATACTTTTAAAAGTTATGAGGTTTGAAATAATCATTTACTGCTGAAAATTGGACACTGATGGTCAAGGTCACAAGTTTTCACATCTGCAATAAGATTATAATCCATAAAATAAGACTTCCCATTAAAGTTTGAAGTAAATCTGTCACTTATTTTTTTCAATTATTTGTTCACACTATTCTCAACTGACAGTAATTAGGATATTAAATGGAGCTATACACTGGCACCACTTGTCTTCCATACAAGAAAAAGCAATCCAAGATCTTCGGGCAACCTGATTTCAAGAGCAATCCATCCAGCCTAACTTGAGATACCTGGTCATTTGTATGTACTAGTAAGTATTCTACTTTATTTCTGGAGTGCTTATAAAGGCCCATGTAACTTGCAAATATAGGTCACTGTGGCTTCATTTCAGGTTTCCAATCAGATCTTTGTAGAACCTCTGAGAATGCACAGGTTCATAATCCTAGCACTTACAGTTACACTTTGAGTCCTCATAACATATGGATGATGGACAAGTTCCTGACAGATGAGAACAAACAGAGCACTAACGAGTGGGTGGACAGGGGTGATGGAGCAATGAAGTCAGATGCCAGAAGGATATTGTCAGTACACTCACTGTTACATGATATCACTCAGTAACCCAGACACACCAAGAATTTTTTAAGTGCAATCAAATAAGATGTATGAGCAGCAAATATCAATGGTCAGTATCAAATATGTGCATGAGAGGACTGAAAATAAAGGTGTTGTCAGTTGTTTTCTCGGGAATTGCTACTCAGTTTATTGTACAACTGGGTCAGAGGTCATATGTTATCAACCGCACCTGCACTGTATTGGTGTAATTAAGGGACATTTAATTTTGATAAGGAGCTGGTCACAAACAGATAAATATCATGAAGTAGGCATTTGTTCACTTCAAATTTAACAAGAGCACTCATATATTCTTAGTCAAGTGCCCACCCCCACAGCTGAATCATAGTCCTAGTGATCCCCACCCATCCAATACACACACATGGAACAATCAAAATCTTTGTAATGCACTGGCCCTGCATAGTCAGGGAAAATTTGATTGCTTTATAGCATGAGGCCACACCTGACACATTCACCCCTGGATGTTACACCTCTCTGGTTTTAGTACCTGAGTTAGTGTTACAAATATCAGAGTGGGCTTTATGTAATAAATATAAGACATGTCTGTGTTTAGATTACTGGTGAGATTTCAGAAGTTTTTCCTAAACCTGGTGGCGACACAGTTAAAGGGGACTATTCTGATATCTGACTTGTATTAACTAAAGATAATTCCTTGAAACTTTAATTAAAAATAGACTAAAGAGGCTATAACCATCAATCACACGGTACAAAGGCTGTTCTTTTTGTGTAAATCCACATGTTTGTAACATCTGGGGGGCACCATAATAATATGAACACTTTCAACAAGGACATCTGGTGGCAAGTTAGGAGTTTTGAAAACAGCATTTTGCAGTTTTTCTGCAGGTCTGAAATTCCATAGGGACATAGCCCTCCTAGGCACCAATCATCCCTGTGGATTTGAGAATGATCCATTGTATTCTCTTTGGGATATCAGGCGTGAAAGAAAATCACCAATGGTGCTCTGGCAGCCATAAGATTTTTTTTGCATGTCTGAAATTCGATAGAGAGTATTAGAGATGGAGTCCTTCTCGGGATCATTCATCCCCGTGGATTAGAGAAATATCCATTGTATTCTCTTTCGGATACCGCATGCGAAAGAAAATCACTGATTGTGCTCTGGCAGCAATAAAAAACTTTTTGGAGGTCTGAAATTCAAAATGGACAGAGCCCTCCTAGGCACCAATCAACTCTGTGGATTTGAGAAAGATCCATCGTATTCTCTTTGGGATATTGTGCACGAAAGAAAATCACAGGTTGTGCTCTGGCGGGTCTGAAATTCGATAAGGACAGAGTCCTTCTAGGCACCATTCTTCCCTGTGGATTTGAGAAAGATCTATCATATTTTCTTTCAGTTTTTATTAACTGAAAAGTCTTACCTGTAGCCTCGACCCAGTTATGGCTATGTAGTATATACAGATCAGTGGCTTCATGCATCTAGAGGACAGAACACAGACAAAGCACCTGTTGTGATGAGTGTTGGGTGCCTGTCCCAATGAGCCAGAGAAATTGTTTTAGCCAGCGGTGTGCATGGCTTGTGTAACCAGTGGTCAGCTCACTGAGACAGGAATCCAACACATGGGGTCACAAGTCCAGGGTAGGTTTTCTTCCAGAAGAAATGGATGAAAGGGTATTGGACAGTAAGAGTGATAGTGTGATTCACAAAAATTTGAAAACACATATTTGAACTGAACAGATATTTGAATCATTTTTATTTCTTTTGAATTAAATAAAACATGACTTTTAATCAATGTACAGGAACAATGCTCTGAAGTTGCCTCTGATTAATCTAAATATAATTCTGTTTGTTTAATTCTAATAGAATTGCCATAATTGCAGCTGAGAGTTGCATAGTATGTGTTGACATGATGTTAACTGTATCTGCCAAAACAAAGTTTTGCTGATACTATGTTTTTGACCGGACTCCGCCACTGCCGCCGCGTTTGTTTCTGGAATAGAACTCTGAGACCACTGGAAAGATTTTTCCAAAACTTTACACGATTATCAGGTCACATGTGAACTGGTGCCAAAATATTTTGCGTTGACCTCTGACCTTTCCTCTCTCCAGTGCATCCATCTGTTCATCTGTTTTGACACATTAACCCACACAACTTAGGACTCGTTTGACCAATCAGGAAAAGAATTTTGCACAAATGTAGCCCTTGGTTAGCTTTATAACATACATAAAAAATGGTGGCGCCACCTTCAACCATTTTGCACAGTGTCCATCTGTTCATCTTCCTTGGGATAAAATCACTCATATCTCTGAATGAATGAACTTATCCATCTAAAATTTAGCATGTTTATTCATCCTTGACAGCTTTCTCGATTTTACGGCAGGTGGCACCACCTACTTTCCCATTCAAGCTGCAGACATCCAGGCTTATAGCTCTGGACTAGTTTGACATATCCTCCTGAAATTTTGCATGTGTTTAGATCTCACATAGCTCTTTATCATATGCAAAACTGGTGACGCCACCTGCATCCATTGCTGCACAGCGTCCGTCTGTTTGTCTGCCCTGTGATAAAATCACTCATATCTCAGCAGTGGTTTCACTTATCTGCCTAAAATTTTACATGTATATACATCTTGGATAGCTTTCTCAATTTTGTGGCAGGTGGCGCCACCTACATTCCCGTTCAGGCTGCAGACATCCAAGCTTATATCTCAGGACTTGTTTGATATATCCTCCTGAAATTTTGTATGTATATAGATCTCACATAACTCTTTATCATACACAAATATGGTGGTGCCACCTGCAACCACTTCTGCACAGTGTCCGTCTGTTTGTCTGCCGTGGGATAAAATCACTGATATATCTCGGCAGTGGTTTGACATATCTGCCTAAAATTTTGCAGGTTCATACATCCTGGACAGCTTTCTTGATTTTATGACAGGTGGCGCTACCTACATTCTAGTTTACACTGCAGACATCCAAGCTCGTATCTTGGGAACCGTTTGACTGATTGGACCAAAATTTTGCTTGTGAATAGTTCTCATAAAGCTCTTTATCATACACAAAACTGGAGGGGCCACCTGCAACCGTTTTTGCACAGCGTCCTTCTTTTTGTCTGCCGTGGGCTAAAATCACTCATATCTCAGTAGTGGTTTGACTTATTTGCCTAAAATTTTGCATATATACATCTCGGATAGCTTTCTTGAATTTTTTTGCATGTGGCGCCACCTACATTTATGTTAACCCTGCAGACATTCAGGCTTATATCTCAGTACAGGTTGGACCTATCCCCCTGAACTTTTGCATGTGTATAGATATCACATAGCTCTAAATCATACACAAACACCTGCAACCACTTCTGCACAGTGTCCGTCTGTTTGTTTGCCATGGGATAAAATCACTCATATTTTGGCAGTGGTTTGAATTCTATGCCTAAAATTTTGCGTGTTTATACATCTTGGATAGCTTTCTTGATTTTCTTTTGGCAGGTGGTGCCACCTACAATTATGTTAACCCTGCAGACATTCAGGCTTATATCTCAGGACAGGTTGGACCTATCCCCCTGAACTTTTGCATGTGTATAGATATCACATAGCTCTAAATCATACACAAACACCTGCAACCACTTCTGCACAGTGTCCGTCTGTTTGTTTGCCATGGGATAAAATCACTCATATTTTGGCAGTGGTTTGAATTCTATGCCTAAAATTTTGCGTGTTTATACATCTTGGATAGCTTTCTTGATTTTCTTTTGGCAGGTGGTGCCACCTACAATTATGTTAACCCTGCAGACATTCAGGCTTATATCTCAGGACTGGTTTGATGTATACTCTTGAAATTTTGCATGTGTATTGATCTCACATAAGTCTTTATCATACACAAAACTGGTGGTGCCACCTGCAATCATTTTTGCACAGAGTCTGTCTGTTTGTCTGCGGTGGGATAAAATCACTCATATCTCAGCGGTGGTTTGACTTATCTGCCTAAAATCTTGCAATTGTATACAACTTGGATATCTTTCCGGATTTTGTGGCAGGTGGCTCCACTTACATACACTTTTCAGCTGCAGACATCCATGCTAATATGCAACACACATCTCTCTATTTCCCCTTGCCACTCAATCCATGCCTCACTTCACCCATCCCACTCTGGTTTCGGTGGATACACAGTCGCTTGTCGACTACCTGTATTCTAGTTAACAAAAGTTTCTTGTTGAAAGTTTCTTGTTCTTACCTAATTTGTGTCACTCAGCAATGTTACTTTTGTATGACAGAGAATTACAGATTGATATACTACAATTTTCTCATCTTGTATCTTAACAGTCAAGTGCTTAGCTGCAAAGGGGGTCTTTCTAAACACCAAAAAGTACCGAAAAAGTACCAAAAAGTTACCGAAAAGTACCAAAAAGTACCTAAAAGTTACCGAAAAGTTACTGAACAGACTTTAAAAGCACCTTTTAATTAATGTTAACACTAAAAATAACAAAAAATTAGGTACAGACTGTCAGTTAAGTTAGCAAATTGTGTGCTCTTTTTTACCCTTTATAAAGGATGATGAAAAGTGATTAAAAAGCACCATAATGTGACAAAATGGTGTCAAATAATTACTAAATAATCAAATTTCTTTTCATCCTAAGTGTTTACTCACTGACTTGAAATTAAATGTTCTTGCTTTAGGTGTTTGTTCATTTAAGAATTATATTATTTACCAAATGGATTTACATAAAATATCCCATATCATGTATTTAATTCAGAACCTTTCAATGGTCTAAAATGGCATTTATGAAAACAAGGCCTACAGGCCTAATGCGAACCTGTGCAAAGTTTGGGAGTATGAATGAAGGTTTATTTTTAAAATTTAATATTGATCCTTTTAAGTCCTTCATATCTACCTTAGTCATTATGATTTCAGCAAAATGGACATTTCGGACCTGCAAGTTTCAGACTAGGACATTTTAAAACTAGAATATGGGTAGTCTACAAGTGACTATGTGTATCTGCGGAAATCAGAGTGGGATGGGTGAAGTGAGGCATGGATTTAGTGGCAAGGGGAATAAAGTGAGGTGTGTTGCATATTAGCTTGGATGTCTGCAGGGTAAACGTGAATGTAGGTGGTGCCACCTGCCATAAAATCGAGAAAATTTGGGAGTATGAATGAAGGTTTATTTTTAAAATTTAATATTGATCCTTTTAAGTCCTGCATATCTACCTAAGTCATTATGATTTCAGCAAAATGGACATTTCGGACCTGCAAGTTTCAGACTAGGACATTTTAAAACTAGAATATGGGTAGTCTACAAGCGACTATGTGTATCTGCAGAAATCAGAGTGGGATGGGTGAAGTGAGGCATGGATTTAGTGGCAAGGGGAATAAAGTGAGGTGTGTTGCATATTAGCATGGATGTCTGCAGTGTAAACGTGAATGTAGATGGTGCCACCAGTAATTAAATCAAGAAAATTGTCCAGGATGTATAAACCTGCAAAATTTCAGGTGGATAAGTCAAACCACTGCTCAGATAAGAGTGATTTTATCCCAAGACAGTTGAACAGATGGACGGTGTTCATAAGTGGTTGCAGGTGGCGCCACCAGTTTTGCTTAGGATAAAGAGCTATGTGAGATCTATCTATACACAAGCAAAATTTGGCCCAATTGGTCAAACGGTTCCCGAGATATGAGTTTGGATGTCTGCAGAGTAAACGTGAATGTAGGTGGCCACACCTGTCATAAAATCCAAAAACCTGTCCAGGATGTATAAACCTGCAAAATTTCAGGTGGATAAGTCAAACCACTGCTGAGATATGAGTGATTTTATCCCAAGGCAGATGAACAGATGGACGCTGTGCATTAATTGTTACAGGTTGCGCCAACAGTTTTGCCTAAGATGAAGAGCTATGTGAGATCTATACAGAAGCAAAATTTTGGCCCAATCTGTCAAACGGTTCCCGAGATATGAGCTTGGATGTCTGCAGAGTAAACATGAATGTAGGTGGCGCAACCTGTCATAAAATCAAGAAAGCTGTCCAGGATGTATAAACCTGCAAAATTTCATGTGGAAAAGTCAAACCACTACTGATATATGAGTAATATTATCCTAAGGCAGATGAACAGATGGGTGCTGTGCAAAAATGGTTGCAGGTGGCACAACCATTTTTAGTGTATGTTATAAAGCTATCAAAGGGCTACAATTGTGCAAAATTTTTAGCCTGATCGGTCAAACGATTCCCGAGATATGAGCTTGGATGTCTGCAAAGTAAACATGAATGTAGGTCGCGCCACCTGTCATAAAATCGAGAAAGCTGTCCAGGATGTATAAACCTGCAAAATTTAAGTTGGATAAGTCAAACCACTGCTCAGATAAGAGTGATTTTATCCCAAGACAGTTGAACAGATGGACGGTGTTCATAAGTGGTTGCAGGTGGCGCCACCAGTTTTGCTTATGATGAAGAGCTATGTGAGATCTATCTATACACAAGCAAAATTTGGCCCAATCGGTCAAATGGTTCCCGAGATATGAGCTTGGATGTCTGCAGAGTAAACATGAATGTAGGTGGCGCAACCTGTCATAAAATCAAAAAAGCTGTCCAGGATGTATAAACCTGCAAAATTTCATGTGGAAAAGTCAAACCACTACTGATATATGAGTAATATTATCCTAAGGCAGATGAACAGATGGGTGCTGTGCAAAAATGGTTGCAGGTGGCGCAACCATTTTTAGTGTATGTTATAAAGCTATCAAAGGGCTACAATTGTGCAAAATTTTTAGCCTGATCGGTCAAACGATTCCCGAGATATGAGCTTGGATTCTGCAAAGTAAACATGAATGTAGGTCGCGCCACCTGTCATTAAATCGAGAAAGCTGTCCAGGATGTATAAACCTGCAAAATTTAAGTTGGATAAGTCAAACCACTGCTGAGATAGGAGTTATATATTATCCCAAGGCAGATGAACAGATGTACGCTGTGCAAAAATGGTTGCAGGTGGTGTCACCATTTTTAGTGTATGTTATAAAGCTATCAAAGGGCTACATTTGGGCAATATTTTTAGCCTGATCGGTCAAACAGTTCCTGAGTTATGTGGGTTTATGTGTGGAAACAGATGCACAAATGGATGCTGGGCAGCAAGGAAAGGTCAAAGGTCAACCAAAAATGCAGTTTACATGTGACCTGATGATAAACTTGATTGGCTAAAAATGCAAACCAAGTTTTTTCAAACAGTTGAAAGATATAGTTCCAATAATCTGGGAATTCTGCATCTAAACATTGTGTCTAGACCTCTAGACGCTGTGTCTAGACGTCTAGACACATTGTCTAGACATCCCCCAGAGCCAGGTCAGTTGCTATGGTGATGTCTGGACCCCACCTGTTTGTACTGAGTGACCTCTTGACTTGGCTGCTGAAACTCAGCATGAAGTCAAATCTGTTTTCAAATACAGAAAGCCTTTTTCAATTGGCTACAATGCTTTTTTAAAACTGTATTTACCCACTCTTTTTTTTATAAAACTGGCAGAACCCTACCATAGAATAATTCTTGTAAAGCTTAAACCAATCAGCTTAACAGTTTCATCATAAATCAGTGTATAAGCTAGAAGAGTTTAAAATTACATTTTCGCTTGTAAAAAACACATCAATGTAGGTGGCGCCACCAATACTTCAAATTCAGATATGACATATGTGACAAACATTGGTATAAAATTTGGTCATCATAGCTCTAGCCGTTTCTGAGATTTTAATTTTAATGTGCTTTTTTGGACAGATGACTAAGTTCAACCTCCTGTAACTCGGCCAAAAATTTCCTAACTGGAACCATTGGAACAAACTTTAGAGAGATTGTTCCAGGGATCATTTCTGTGAAATATTGGACAATTTGGCTGGACAGTTTCAGAGAAGAAGATTTTTAAAGGTTTTTAAGCTTTTTCTCTATAAAATCTAAATTAATGCAGATACCCAATAATAAGCTCCAGGGCACCAAGTTTCACATGTGACGAATTCTTACATGTAATTTGGAGCTGCTAGCTCCGACAGTTTCTGACTTACAGCCATGGACAGCGGAAAGCCAGCCCTGGACGGCGGACGACTGACGGGCGACGCTGCGCCATCGCATAAGCTCACAGGTTCGCTAAAAAGGGAAGGTAGGTGGTGCCACCTGTCTGGTCTACGAGAAAATGTCCACAATTAAAAGGCATGCCAAATTTAAGACCAATACCTTGAACCACTCTGGAGATATGAGCAATTTTCACTGAAAGCACATGTACAGATGGACACCATGGCAAAACGATTGCAGATGGTGCCACCAGTCTTGCGTACAAGATTGAGGAGTCCAAAATCTATGGATATGCTCAATTTCAGGCCAATAGGCCAAATCACTCCTGAGAAAAGGGCATTAATTTATTCTACAAAAAAGGGAAGGTAGGTGGCACCATCTGTCTGGTCCATGAAAAATTATCCACTATGAATGGACATGCCAAATTTCAGACAAATACCTTGAACCACTCCAGAGGTAAAAGCAATTTTCACTGAAAGCACATGTATAAATGGACACAATGGCTAAACAATTGCAGATGGCGCCACCAGTCTTATGTACAAGATGCAGAAGTCCAAGATCTCTGGATATGCACAATTTCAGGCCAAAAGGGCATATCACTCCTCAGAAAAGGGCATTAATTTATTCAATAAAAACCCGAAGGTAGGTGGCACCACCTGTCTGGTTTACGAGAAAATTTTCAAAGATGGATGGACATGCTAAATTTCAGACAAATACCTTGAACCACTACAGATATAAAAGCAATTTTCACCGAAAGCACATATTCAAATGGACGCAACCGCAAAACGATTGACCAGTCTTATGTTAGAGATGGAGGAGTCCAAGATCTATGGATATGCACAATTTCAGGCCAAAAGGGCATTAATTTATTCTACATAAAGGGGAAGGCAGGTGGTGTCACCTGTCTGGTTTATGAGAAAACTTTCCAAGATTGATGGACATGTCAAATTTCAGACCAATACCTTGAACCACTCCAGATATGAGCAATTTTCACCCAAAATGGCAATATCGAAACCACTCTCATAGAAAGATCATGACCCCAATTTAGAAATACATCATCCCATATCCCACGGATATGTATATGCATAACATGAAAGAAATCTGTCCAATGTTAGTTTTTGACTTATAATGCTCACAGTATTGTTAAGTGGCAATGAAGGGGGTATTAAACAGCACAAAAACAAGAAAAGGATAACAGGTGGCACCACCAGTTTCTGGTATATCACAACACTATCCAAGATCTTCAATCAAGTTGATTTTTGGATCAATCCATGCAAGATTTCTTGAGATATTTAAGAAATGTCTGATTTTCCCCAAAATGGACCTATTCAAGGTCAAGGTCACTCTCCTATTAATGGTCATGACCCCATTTTAAACAGGCTTTGTCCTCTCACTCATATCAATGCACAGTTTGGTAAAGATCCGTGAAATATTTTTTGAGTTATTGCGTCCAAACGAAATCTCTGCAGCGGCGGCACAACCTATCTAAACCATAGTTTTGTCTGGCGATACAATAAGAGTAAATTGTAATTTGATCGATTATTTAATTTTATGGAGTGCTTCATGCAAAAGGGGTTTGACCTCCAGAGTTGCATTCTTAACTTGCATTATACAATGCTAACACAAACTCTATGGCAGTCATAATAGCCATGCTTTATGCCGCTTCTGACCTGTACCAAATGATGATAAGCACGGCAATAGTTGCTAATGTCCGTTCAAGCGACCTGGTGCCAGGGCACTGTTGGGAAATTAAGGTATTTTTGCCATCCGTAAACTGGGTGAATCACTCACCGATCCCTTTTGATGCGGTCTGTTTTGCATATACCCATACAGAGAACATTAAAACGTACACATGGAAACAGTTCATCTTAAAAAGAGGGATGCAATTTTTTTGCGAACGAGATGTACGAGATTTACGGATACATGGAAACAAAGCTTAATTTAATAAAATTATAACTGTATTATTAACAGCCTTGCTGCCTAGAGGAACTGAGAGCAAGAATTTTGTTACATTTTGTTTAAACGGGCTCACTTTGAAGAGTGATGCCCTGGCACGGGGTAATAGTAACACCTATTGTTGACACTGATCACAAGGATTACGGTCTTTGCTAACATCAACAAATGTTGTTTGGTATTGAAATCGTTTATTATGGAACGAAAATATTGATATTTTCTATGATAAATGTCCTACAACAAGAATTAGCTGTGTACAAATAGCGTTCAAGGTCGATTTTTTGTGGTTCAAACCTGGGAATGTTGTTAATTTGTATAAATACCGTACATTGAAATGCATTCACGTACGGCTCATGAAAAACCCATTTATCGTCAACCAACTGTTCACATATAACAAAATTGAGGGAATAAGTTATATTCAAGTTTCATAAGAGCCATCTTCCATGCCCAGCAGCACCAATCTCGCTTTGTATAAACCGGCACGCCCAGCTCGACCACTTCCAGGAACCGCACATCCATCCCGAACGCGCTCATTAGACTGACACCATCACAAGAACATTGGGTGGTGTGTAGTCTTGGGCTTATATTGTAGAAACCCCACTGTATGGCTATCAGACTCAATATACAGCAGGGCATAATAATATTGAGTCTGAAAAAATCACTATCCCAATCCCTATGGTCAATGTGTAGTAATTAGTGTTAAATAACCACGATCCACTATCCTGGACCCCTGTCGCACGAAGCGCGGCTCCTTTCTGTGACCAAGTGCAGGTACCCCAGTTGCTCTAGTGCTTTGAAGCGTGGCTGGTAACATGTGGGGGGGGGGGGGAGGGTTGCAGGAACAAGGCTTTTTCCAACAACCCCCCCCCCCCCCCTTACAAAGGACGGCCCTAACTAAGAGTAGAGATATATGTGGCCCTTTATACTGGTATACACAACAGAGCCACAACTGGGTCTAACCTGTAGCCTAGTCCACCAGGACTTGAAGGCAGGAAACCCTGTCTTTGTGATAAACACTGATCGATATACTAATGACATCCCAAAGCCAAGGTCTTACTACATAGAGTAGACCGTATCTCATGTCAACAGTGGCAAAGCCAAAGGACTGATCTTGAAACTGTACGAAGTAGGAAGTGCAAATCATTGCTGCATCTTTCACTGAATTTCACATGTATTCGGTTATCCCTACACTCAGTTGTATCGGCTTACCTGATCAGCAGCTGACATGAGAGTTCTTTCGCTCTGCTGCAACTTTATTTCTCCGTGGGATGGGAGATTGACACAAACCAACACCTCACTGACATGCGGACCCCCTGCTGGCCAAATAAAACACGTCACAAAATAGCCTGGTTCTTTCACTTAATTTTATATCAAAATGACAAAGCATAATAAAGATGTTATGTTTGTATATTACATAATCCAAAATGAAATTTTATGTTTAGATAAAGGATTTTAAATCTTTTAATGGTAATATACATTTGCTGTTTTTAATTGACCCTTCGCCAGTCTACGTCCATGGCCCCCGTAGCACTCGGCACTTTCCGTGTCTCTAGGGCCGAGAGTTCCGGTTACCTTTCCGTGCATATCCGATAGTTGGAGCAGGCCGTGTTGAGGAAAACGATTTCGCAATATTGTAATTATAACTAAAAACATGAAATTCTTGGTTAAGCCATTACCGACACTGCGTTAATGGGTTACAAAAAAAAGAGAGATTAGGCCTATGGGAAATTGGCAGTTTTCTCCAGACTGCATGTGAGCCTGGTCAGGATTCGGCTTTTAGTGTCATCTATCGGGCAATGTATGAATTAAGCTGGTTTTGACAGTAAACGTGCTGTTATTTATCTTTGACAAAGTAAAGAAGATACATTTTTCAACAATTTCAAAGTTGTCTAATATATGATTGATATATCACAATCGCTAAGAATTCAAGTCTTTAGCTCAGCTGACTACAAGTCAGATCTCAAAATATTATTTGCAACAATTTCTTCAATCGTATCAACCAACCAAGGCCTATAGGTTAACTCTTGCTCTTAGACTTTATCTACATTTCATAATATTTTGGATTTTATCCTTCCAGGTGTTTAAGATTTAAGTACTGTTGCATGCTCCGTCCCCTCTCTATCCTCTGCTTTTCTCTCTACATCCACCCCTCCTTGCTGCGTCAGCCTCAGTAAACAAGAACAAGATGAATCAGATGTATTCATATTTTCATATTTTGTATAACTATTTGTCTTTAGGTACCTATGTACATGCCAGAAATTATGTCAATATTATGTAATATATAGACGTGGCGGGCATCAAAATAATGTACCTTGTCAAGACTGAGAGATATCATGTCACACAGTCACAAACTCATAAATCCCCTCATCAGCAAAGTTAATCATAACATTATATCTGTCAAATTGAAATCTTATCATCATTCTACCACTGCTTAGTATACTAGCTGTCATTGCATTCATATTTGCTCAAATATATGGCTATTTTCAACCCCTCCCAAATAAAAAAAAATAAACAACTATATTTTACTCCATATTGATCCATCATTCAGGTTATTTCATATATCATTTACTCACATATTACATTACAATCCTATATAATAGCCAACATGTCCATGATATTCATAAGCTTTAAGACTGGATATAGTATCACAATGGTGATACATTTATAGTCCAATCACAATCAGCTGAGCGCCGTGACCCATGGGTCCCTTGTTGTTCTTTATTTCTTATAGAATGAAAAAATCTTATTTCACTTTAACATTCCAAACTCCTTAAAACTGAAAAAGAATATTCTTCCACATTTTAGGAAAACATAGAGATAATGACAAAAAGTCATTTTAATCTGCAGAATTATGGAGTAAAAAGTATTAAACTTTGTCCTTTAATTATGCAGAATTAGCCGAATTTATACATATATCCTGACAACCGGTTGCCATGAAATATACATGTAGTAAAGTTGGACTGACGAATGAACATGTAGACGGAGACCCCATGCAGGAGCCCTCTCTATATACTTAGAATATAATGCCATGGTTAAAAGTTCGATTAGAGAATAAGCATTCATTTGCCAAAACCATGTTCGTTCTATGATTCGATAGACAGACAACAGATGATTCTAGCAGAATGTATAAGAATTGACACGGTATTTTTCAAAGTGCATTAAATTTGTGCAGTTATATAAGAAAATGTGCAACTGTATTTCTGAATTTGTGCAGTTTGTTCTTAAATTCAGATATTAGTTCCTGAAACCACTTTTATGCCTATAAGTGAATAATTGAATTTTGATCATTACATAAGCATGAGTACGAGTTTGAGTATGAGCTTGCAAATATTTCTTTATATTTATATAAAATAATATACATATAATTTGTCATATTTAAAAAAAAAATCAGTGAAAATATGTATGTACCCGTCTACTGCTTTGCATTTTTTGCTGACTGGAGAAAGTTAATTAGGGCCTATACAAGTTTGTGCTGTTCCTAAAATATACCCTGAGAACTGAAATTACGTAGCCATATAATCTCAATAAGATCCAAAATAGTTAGATAACACCACCTCAGTGACAAAATGTAATTTAAAATGTTCTTTAAAAAAATTACAGGACAGAATAAATTTTTACACCTTTTTTCATTACAGAAAAAAAAAGTCATCCGGCATAAAAGGACGGGTTGTTTCTTGTGTGGGAACGTGAAGAAAAGTACATTTGGTCAGGCCACACAAATAATAATTGTTCTATACGGACTCTGTAAACAAAATCATATGCTGCGAGCGGGCGATTATGCTTTGTTTTTAAATTATGGGCTGAACATTTGTAAGTTATAGCCAGGAAATGTACAAAGATTTTGCTTCGATTCTTGAAATGGTTCAAATAAATCTACACAAAATCATGACCAAGGACCTGGTCTTCATTTGCAAAAAAAAAAAAAATCGGAGCAGTGAACAAGTAAAGATCCTATTAATTCTGCGAGTGCATAAATGTGTTGCCTATATATAAGGAACCGATTTGGGATGTAGTCAGTCACTTTAGGGATACATTGAGCATTTTTATTTTTAAAAGAGGTGATTAACGCCATCCTTGTTTCAACAAACCACTGCTATTTGGATATTAATAACAGGTAATTAACTATCTGAGCAATGGAAGAGGCTATAAAAAATTCGATTAATGATAAAGGGGAGAACAAAGATCGATAAACGAGACACAGATGGAGTGTTCCATCGATTTTGTGCCTTACGTGAGGCACAAATGGAGTTTTCCACGGACACAGTGCCTTACGTTGGACACCGATGGAGTTTTCCACGGACACTGAAGCTTACGTGAGACACAGATGGAGTTTTCAACTGATTGAAATCGTGCCTTACGGGGGGCACAACTGGAGTTTTCCACGGACACAGTGCCTTACGTTGGACACCGATGGAGTTTTCCACGGACACTGAAGCTTACGTGAGACACAGATGGAGTTTTCAACTGATTGAAATCGTGCCTTACGGGGGGCACAACTGGAGTTTTCCATGGACACTTTGCCTTACGTGAGACACAGATGGAGTTTTCCATCGACCCTACATGTGTCTAATGCGAGGCACACATGAATTTAACCACGGACACTGTATCTTACCTGAGGCACAGATCGAATAATTTACTTGTTCATTTTAAGTCTCACAGATGGGATATGATTTGACAAGTTTTATTGGTAACAATATATGGTTGATTTGTAAGAAAGCTTAAAACAAATGTACACATTAATTGGATTGAATTGACTATGTTGTCCGGTTTTGTCTAGAGTAATCTTTGAACAGGAAAAGCTACAGGAAGCATCGTCTCTGACCTTGTGACCTTGGTAAGTGGAATGAACACATCAGGGATCTAGAAACAGGATTCTTGGGAAGTTGAACAAATGAGAAGGCAGACGTTAACAAGTGAAGGCATGAAAAAATCACCTGCCGGCCTTAAATGGTGGCGCCCCAAGAAAACTAATGACAATATCGTGAGAAAAATGTGAACGATTAAAGTTCACTTAAAAAAGACATTGAAGGTGGCGAAAATGCTTGGTCATATAAGTGCAAATGAGAATAAAAGTCCACGATCAAAGATCTCCTGAAAGCTCTCATGAAAATATGGTAAAATGAGTGAAGAGCTATGTGAATGTCTATATATAGTGCAAGATATGAAACTACCAATGATGACGGGCAACTTAAATTCGGAAAAAAGTTCCGCCTTCTAAAAAGTATGAGATCTGTTGCAAATTCAATATGTTCAAATATAAGGTAAATTTCATTTTCTAGGCCATGTGCATTACCCTTATTTGAATAAAATATGACCAATGACCAATATGTTTGCACACAAAATTTTATTTAAAAAAGGATTAATTTAATTTTAACACTGATATACGAGGGGTCACCTTCGGGGAAGAAAAGATGATATACAGGTGGCACTATATAAAATCACTTCTACACCTCAAGCTACGTTGCGGCCTCGGTACGGTTGCGGATAGAGTCGTACGTGTATATGATATTATGAAGGACGTTTCTTTTTATGCGGTCGCTGTATATAATACTATATAAATATCTGACCTCTCATCTGACAAAAGTTTTGTCAGATCATGAAGCGACCAGTCCCCCCCCCCCCCCAAAAAAAAAAATTAAACGGTTGGGGTCGGATGAGGAATCCCGCTGAACTGTATACGTCACATAGGGGTTTCCCTTATTATCAACGTGTTTATCAGCAAATGCCACGATGAAAAACGTTCTACGTATGAAAATATCGTTTTAAATCATTGTAAATATGTGAAACATTTGTCTGTCATTCACTGGTGAATGATCTGCTCAATACATGTATCTGTTTCGATTCAAGCAGCTGGTTTCTTATTTTTTACTGCCGCTTTTCACAATGCAGGGATACATTCATATATTATATATATCAAACATAAACATTAAATATATCATAGTCACCAGAGGACTGTGACTTAGTTATTGTATTGCATGTTCTAATAGTTAATATAACCAGATGATTGTTTTGATAATTTATTGTACATTAATATGGAGTAGGCCTATCAGGTTTAGATATTAGCGTGAGAACTTTATTTAAATAAAACACGTGTCTCATTTGACGTTAATTTCAAAGTAGTTTAGTAGTTAGAGAGCACACGTGCTTCATTTGATGTTAATCTCGGTCGGTTTGATTCCGTCAGAGCCGTCTCTGTATGGCGGTCTCTTTATAGAAACGAGGGTTTGATGTAGATTTCAAAGGAATACCACTTGTTTAGTTTAGTTTTCCCAGGAATTTTGTCTCTGGAGACGTACCCTTATTAGAATTCATACTGTATTTGACGGTCGGCGTAATTGGCAGTGGTGATTGGCCAGAAGACGAGCGGGAGTTATGTCGTCAGCAAGCTTTTATAAGTCGTGAGGAGGAAGTTTTCGGGAGAAGTGCCCGACCAGCGTACCAAAGAGGTATAGCCTGGCGATATATACAGCAGTCCGGGGGCAGGTCACAGTAGAGAAGGGTAGAAATTTTGTGTCTGTGGAAGGCCACAGTGATGTCTCTGTGAAGGACTTCAGGGCCAGTATCGCATTTTTGCCGACGGACTGGTAAATCTTGCGATTTATTACCTGTGGTGAGTGCTTCCAGGAACAGACAGAGGACTTGATTTAAACGCATAACTGTAAAGGTAATGAATATTGCTGTGAGGAAGCGGATTCGGCTACCTCGATCTAGATGTTTCCAGCTGTGAATGACATTGATTCAACGCCCAGAAAGAATAGTCTGTGCACGGTGCGTGAACCATGTGAAACCTGTATACTCCAACGATAGTTTGTTGATTATAGGGGCTCTATAGGACTGAATGTACTGTACACACAACGCGAGCCACTCAGTGAGTCGAACAGTGTTAAATTCCGTTGTCACGTGTGCGCATTGGTCATGTGACCAGAAATATTTACTGGAACTAATTAACAATACATGCTGATTTTTCACACATAGCTGCCCATGTTACTCAGCCTCAGATCATAGCTCAGTCAATACTTTAAAGTGAGAGAAACTAGAAATTTCTGGCTTCGGTTCCCCCAAACCATGGCAATATCCCTAGATAGTACCCCCCCTCCCCCCCCCCCCATATCCCACCCACCCCTGAAATGCAGGTATATATTCACGTGGAATTATCCATGGTATTTATGTTTAAAAAAAACACGAACTTAAAAGTAAAACAATACTGGGCCGATGGGTGCATAATTTTCCTAAACATAGAAAGGGACAAAAGCGGTGGCGTCGAATCATCTTCAAAGGTTGGGCGGAGGGGGTGATTCAGAAGTGTAGGTAAGAGCACATTTTTAATACACTTACGAATATTGAAATATTAATAACATTGATCACCCCCACTCGCCAGATTATTTAAAAGTGTGCGTGGGGGGATATATATTAACCCCCCCCCCCCCCCCCCATCAACGCCCTGTATATAGTAGTGAGCATGCAGTGCAGTGGGAGTAGGCCCATACAAGTATAGTGCGAGTTTCTGAATAATCGGGTTTATGTGCTGGACGCTAACTAAGGCGTTTGAAAGCAGTATACAGTCTCTGAAAGACACTGCAGTGTCTGGTTTTGACTCGCACCCAAATTCACAAAAAAAAACTTAATTAAGGTTTTAAGTTTGAATCTGCATTTATTTCTAATGATATTAGTCTCGACATTGCATCATTTATAAGAAAAGGGAAGTAAAATCAGGATATGTGTAATGTTAATATATCGCCTACCATTCATGGGAAGGGTATCAGTGATCACGTTGTTGATGTGACGTGACATTAGCCAGTATTCGGCAGACTGCCGAGGTTACACATAAGGTTATGCAGGCCTATATAGTTATATAGATAAGTTTGAACGGCAAATAATCCTTGATTAAAAAAAAACATGATGATGATCCAGATTACCTCTAAGTTTAATTTAACTGGATTGCTCCATTCCACCTTAATGCTAGAACCAGTTATATATATATATATATATATATATATATATATATATATATATATATATATATATATATAATGCCGGTTTATTGGACGGAACCATCTAAATAAGAAAATATTAGATTAAGCGGTTATAAGGATATATATTTATTATGATTTTTTTTTAATTTTATTTTAAGGTTATAATCTTAGTACTCTAATAATGGGTCTTTTATACATTTGATTTCAAATTCCCGCATCTTTTAAAGACCATAATGAAAATGTACCGAGACATCGGCGTTTACTATAGTAACTGGACGGATCTGTTTCGGCACTGGTGTTTAGTACAAAAGTTGTATGAAAGATGGCGCTGCAGTAGTAGAACTTTGCAATAACCTACATAAAATATTCGGTTTCTCCTGAGTTTAATCAATCATTTTTATTTTGTTATTGTTAAATTAATACTAACTCTAAAACTTGTCTGTTTCAAGAAAGGTTACCGTTACGCATAGGTTATAAAAAATACATGCAATACTTTTGTTTAACAAGTATATAGCCTGATGTAAAAGATGAATGTATGTAATACAGATTCTGCTGAGCTGCGTACATTTAATCTTTTCCGCAAACTTTCTGCTGCCATGAAAAAGGGTATAAAATTAACATAATAATTAATGTAACATAAGCTAAAAATGTTATCGGAGTCAACACACCATGAAGGTAAAAAAAAACTGAACTCTGAATCTAGGGGATGTATTGTGTCGTTTTTTCCCACTTGTATCTGCTTTTCCATTTTTTTAAAGTTATTTTCAGGAGAGTCATATTTTTTTCTGCACATCTGGCATTCCATTTTAAAATAAAATTATCCATCCAATTAAAAATGTAAATTAATTCCTGACATGACACTTTATACGACAAAATGTTCAGTGAGCAACGATTAAATCTCTCCATAATTACATATTAATGACTATGCACAGAACAAGTGTAGACCATTACAAGACTAGTTAGAAATATTTTGGTCACGTTTATGTGATTATTTGGAATGCTGCAGTTCTGGACAAAATCAAACATGAATTTAATAATTCTCTCAGACAGCATGGCGACCAAAATTGACAACTTTGGGTTTCATCCTTATTCTATATAAGCCTATTACAGCAACATACTATACCATAAAAGTGTCGTTCACTGGAAAATACTAAAAATATGCCAGTACACAGTTACGCGTTGACAAGAAAGACGAGGTTAATTTTACACAAACACCGTACACCTTTGTTTTCACCCTTTTACTACAATGTTTACATCGTAACATCAGCTGATCGAATCAGCTGCTCGCAGTCGCTTCAAGTGATTCGCCCTCATTCACTGTCAAACAGATCTGACCTAATGACTGACGCGGTACATATCTCCTTGAGTCATCGACATAAAATAGTCATCCGAGAGTGTGAAAATGATTTCTTGGGTGAAACAAAAACCAATATTTTTATTGGCATGAAGCAGTTTTGGTCATTCGCCCTCCTCTTACTTTCCATATTGGACTGATATACCTGTCATATGATAATGTGTTTCATATTCATGTTATCAGCTGATTACGCCCGCGCAGTGTTGTGAAGACATTGACCAATTAAAACCCAGCACGTATATCACGTGACGTAATTTAATCTCGCGCCGTTTTACGTATATGGAAAGGCCTCGCAGTCTGCATTCCAGACATTCTAATGAGCCTTTGAGAAAATGATACACTTGGTCAGACATTTATCATTTAGAATATCATTTGTCAATACAGACCTCCAAAAATGAATTTAAACCGATATTATATTATTTTCTTTTGAACAGATGCTTAAATTTATCAAAATTTAATTAATTACTACAATAATTGTACTTATTGTAATCAAAATAATGTAAGTTCTCCCAACCTCGCTTTGGGACGCCGCCAACAGCTGTTGAATGTTGATTTGGTCCTTCCCGCGCCTTGCCAACATGGCAAGTCATGCAGAAAATACGATTAGTCCGCGACGAAATGTAGTTCGATGTCTGGACGATTTTTTTTACCCCAGTTGATACTCTTTTTAAAAATTAGGGATGCTTTGATATAAAACAATTTGTACTTTGTAAATTACGTATCTTTTTATTTCAAATACATCTAAATCTCATCCGTGATGCGGTCTCAGACTCGTGGCGGACGGATTTCTACTCATTCATACACACTAACAGCTGTTTTCCCGCCAAATAGTACTATTTCACCCGTAGTGGCTACAACCCTGGATTGTGTACTGTCAGATTTCCGTAAAAAAAATCTCTGGAAAGTGCTCAGTGTGTACCAAAATTGATTTCTGTGCGAAACTTAGGATGGCTTTATACCATTCGGACAAGGAGAAGAGTAGACAATATGAGGAATACGCTATGAGAGACGAAGAAATGCTGGGAAACATCGGAAGGTTGGTGTAGTATTACTATTGCCCCTTTTACTATGTTTTGGGTAACGTTTATCATGTTATTGGCCGCGGATACCGAATGTTTTCTTGTTCCCGAGTCAGAATTACAAACTGGTATACCTGTATCCATATGTAATTCGTAAAAAACTTGAAAACAAACAAATTTCGGCTTCTAAACGAACCAGACAACATTTGCTCAGTTGACCTTACGAGCACATGGTTTCGGCAAGTCAAAACAAAGGCATCACAAAGGGCAGCGTGGCCCTCAGGAAACTTGTTTTTCCAAAGTGGTCTTACATCAGACGTCTATTTTATCGCAATTTTATCGTCGATTATATTAAAAGCTTGATGTAGTATATTTAGTTAATATTTTCTGGCGTTTTTCTGCAGGTTTTCTAGTGATCGTTGAAAGGCCACATGGGGCCCGGAGGCGTGGCGTGGCTCGTTTGGCCTGTTCTCACCCTATGTCCGCAGATTATTCTCTAGATAGCTTTTTCATTTATACTTAAATATACATAAATGTGCTACTCCTTGAGTGCATCCATTTAATCAACACTGATTATATAGCTTTGAATTGTTTGTATTTATACAAATATTTACTGTTTGTGTTATCATGTGATCGTGGAACGCGCATGCCGTCTGTGCCATCCATGACAACGTGGGCCTGTTCACTCAGTTCATGGTATATAATGCAAAGCAAAAATATTCGCATCCCATAAACAATATGGGAATTAAAATAGGAAAAATGTCTTGGGAGCACACCATGCTCGTATTCAGATGTTTGGGCAGTGGTGTTTCGTATCCTGTAGGCGGGTGTCTGGTATTATAATGCACAGAGTCACGAGCTCCGTGTGGTTGGCAGCTTGCCAACAATTTTGAGTGCAACGCCTGATCAACCAAGAAAAAGCACGGAAGTGCGTACTTTTAACTTAAAATCTTTAGATTTTGTTATTTTCCCAATGTGTGTATACTTGTAAACCGTAATAAATCTGGTAGTGTTATTTAGATAATTTGTAGCTCAGTACGTCGGAATAAGAAGCTGTGTTTCGTAGTAAGCTTGTTTTGGCAGCTTGCCAAGGGGAGAGGCATGTTGGGGCGCATTATCATAAATCGATAGGAGACATCGATTTTCGGTGTTGCTGTTGCCAGTCTAGCGTGCACATGTCATGAGAGTCCGAGAGTTGATGATGCGTCTGTATTGTTGTAGGCTCATTGACCCCTCGGTGTTGTTTGTTGCAAGTTTGGGTCAGAAAACCTGGCATACACACCAGACTTGTAATACTCTACTACCATTATTTCCGAGGCCAGCGGATGGGGTCGCCCCGCAGTACCACGTGGGATGCATGCACCATCTTAGCCCCCGTGCCTCCGGGCCTTGTAATACAAAGATGTTTTGTTTTAAATAAAAGGATAAATTATTTTCCGATAATATATGTTTATTTAATGATTATTTACATATATGAGATGAATGTTTCTGCAGTGTAAATTTCTACATGTATTTAAACCTGGTTCGGCATTAATGATGAAGGGAAATAATGTTTCTGATTGTATTCAGGTCACGTTACATGCTAGCCGTTTCAGGCCAGTCATACATACTCTTGATATCGTTATGTGATAGAGTTTTGTGAGTGTTTTGAATTTAGTCCATGGTTTAATGTAACCTTAATATTACCATTCGAACGCCCTTGTGAACAGACGTGTAGTCCTGTCTGTCATTGGCACCAAGTTAGATGGTTTCCTTTTGATTAAAAGCTGATCATCAGTTGGCCCTCCTTTCTCAGGTCTGTTTACAGTTCAGAATTTTATCAAATTGTGCTGTTTCATATATATTTACTTCATAGGGAACTGTGATTTTTAATGTAATTTATTATATTTGATTCCTTTTCATTTTAGGAGCTCAGATTCTCTTTCACCAAAAAATCAGCTGGAGCAGGAGAAACGTTTGAGACGAGAAATTGCAAACAGCAATGAGAGACGGCGCATGCAAAGCATTAATGCTGGATTTAACTCCTTAAAGACTCTGATTCCACATCATGAGGGAGAAAAATTGAGCAAAGTAAGTCTGGTTATAAGAGTAACCTATTGAGATATCAATTGTGAATGTGATATCACTCGTACATAGACTTTAAATCGTGGCATTCACTTTTAAGTATACTGACATACATTAAAAGGGGGACACTTAACACAAGTCATGTATATTGTATAATGTCAATCATAATTTTGAGTTCTCTTCAAATGTGCAGATTTTTTTATGTTGGGGAGTAGAAGATTTTTAGTTTAAATTTCTAACTGATATTTTAGATAAGTGCGTCTGTCAGATATTTATTCTGCTCTGTACTTTACATAAACATTGGTATAATTGAGGTAAAACTTTTCTTTATTTTGATAGGTCTTTCTTGGTATTGTCCCTCTGATCATTTATGAATACAGTCCACTGTAACAATAAAATGGTCCAGCTGAGGCTATCAATGTAGAAAAAGGAGTTATATCGTGAATACAATGTTTCTGTGATTTATGTTTTTTTTTTGTATAATAAGTTCCTTTTCAACAAGCAGTTTAATGAAAATTGCTGTCAGTTTGTGATTATTTTCTTATGAAATTGCTGTATTTTTTCATTATTTGCAGATTCTGTTTTTGTTTTACAACGTAAATTCTGTGCTGACAATCTGGTTCCTCATAAATTAACTACGAGTAGTGTTTTATCAATACATCAAGGCATTCTGATGATATATGGATTATTTGTTTTCAGGCCGCCATCCTTCAGCAAACTGCGGACTACATAAGTTCATTAATGCAAGAAAAGAGCAGACTGTTGTCCCAGAATTCCAGACTCAAGCGCATGCTGGGTGATATTCAGTGCAATGACAGTGACTCGAGTATTCATTCATCTCCACCCCCTAAACGCAAAAAGAGGGATACAGGTAAGGTGTCCTCCTGGAAGATTTTTAATCACATGTTTCCAACGCAAATAAGTCGACCTATTTTTTGTGTATTCTGAATTGTGCACTAAGTGACCTAGATCAATACAACACACCTGTGCTTAGTATCTTTTCAGAAGCAAGGGTATGATCGATAACGCTTGTTGTGTCATGTTACTCTAGATCAGGGTTAAGTTTGTTTGATAGAGAGCTGTGAATAAGTCTTTGAGTTCTGTTCTTTATTTTATTTTTATAAACTGTTAATGGACAACTGTATGTACATGAAATACATGATTTAAATATTTAGCATATTCAACAGTTTGAACAGAGTTTTCCTTAGTTGGCATCATGGGAGGGCAATGATTTTCCAGTTGGTTCTCTGTGAAAATAGCAGGGCAAACATTTTTAAACCTTGTGTTTCCATAAATTTTAGTCTATGCATTAATTATCATATTGTATTTTCTCAAAACCATTCCTTTTATTACTTAACTAATTAAGGTATAGTCACTTCTTGGTTTAACATTGACCTAAGTCAGTGGCTGTATTAGTCTTGTGTGCTGGGTGAAAAAAAATGTGAAGTTTGTTTTGTAGTAACAGTTGCAAGTGATTGTGTAGTTACTGTGGTCCTTGTGTCAGTTAATTTTTAACGACAGAGTGCTTGTTGATGAATCTTCAAAGTGTTGTTTTTGTTTTGTTTCCAGAATCATCTGATGAGGGAATCAACATTCCAGCAGAAGACACAACAACTGAAGAGATGAAGAGAGAGTTAATAGAGCTGAGATGTCAGCTTGATCGTGAGCGCCATTTACGTATGGTGCTTGAGGACCAGAATCGTAATCTACAAACACAGATGTTTCCTGAGCGCAGAATACGACACATAGCCAACCAGGTGACAGCTCAGATGAGGCATCAGGCAATCAGACAGGTATGTCACTATCTGTCATTCACAATTTCCAGTGTTTGGTGTAATGACCTGTTTTCACTTGTCCACATGTAACATTTAAGAAGGTTGAAATATTGAGTTATTTATCTTTATTTGTCAAAGAAAATAAGAAGTTGTGGGAAATGTAGAAATTATATGTTCATATGTTTTCACCTTATTTGTTTGAAAGACTTTATTAAGTAAGAGCATCGAAGTATTATATTTATTGGAAATAATTATATACCTTTTATCAAAGTTGAACTTTAAACCTGTGAAATGTTTGTTGCTTTGCTTTCCATCACTCGTATATAGAGTGTTAATCTTGTTTTTACCATGTATTTCAGGTTTACATAGAAAGTGACCGTCTGCTATCAAAACTGGAGGAAGATGATGTGAAACCACATATGCACCACGAGCCACTGGAAGCACCCACATGTCGCTCCCCACCACAGTCACACGAGACAGGCTTTCTGAACAGTTATTTGTCGCGCAGAAATCTGGACATGATAGTGGAAGCTATACGGCATCTTGAAGGGGATCACGTGTTACACGATCGCCCAGATGCACATAGAGACATAGCAAACAGTGAAGAAAGTGAAAAAGAAAGCTCAGTGACACTGAGTGACCACGAAGACTGTAAATCGGACAGTTCTGGGCGAGACTCGCCAACCTTTCAGCCAAGTCAGGTGCAAGCAACAGTTCATGTTCAGCATAGCCATTTGCTCAATACAGACCGATTAACAAAGGAGCTGTTACACCGTCCAGCCCTGGCACCACAGTTTTTACAGAGACCTGGAGTCATTGTCCAGAAAAGCTCCTAGGAGATGGGTGCTGTAGCTAATGTAGTTGTATAGTTTCTGACAGTGCAATTTGTATAAAGCCAAGTAACATTATGAACAGTGCACCATCATTCCACATGTCATCGCTCATCTCCCATTTCTGTTCACGTTCAGTTTGTTCGACCGTGCACCACACCCATGTAATGGCATCCCACATTGTGGGATACTGGTGTCGTCATCATTTCTACCTGTGAAAGTTTCTAATTTATTTTGGTGCCCAATTGTATGTACATAAGACTATTGGCCCGGTAGCAGTTGATAGAGCGCAAATCTGTTTACAAATGCACACGGGCAATGCTTCACAGTGCACAGAGGCGCTGACAAGTTTCTCCTTTGTTGGAAGTGATACCGGTGTAGTCCATAAGTGGATTAAGCGCCTGTTTGTGACTTGGTCACTGGAGCAAAATGGCTAAGAATGTTTGTTGGAGAAATGTTTGTCAGAGCCTGTTAGGCTATGTAATAATTTATGTTATTTATTGTCCCGCGGTAGGGGACCGTACTTCGTGACCTTGGCTTCAGTTCAGTGGTCAACAGTTGAGCTGCCTGCGTGCTCCTTATGTTGAATTTGAAATATTGGTGATATTGTTAACTTGTGTGACAAGTTGTCATGCCTTCGCTGATTCTATGGAC
The DNA here is from genome assembly GCA_026874595.1 of Sipunculus nudus. Classification (NCBI taxonomy): domain Eukaryota; kingdom Metazoa; phylum Annelida; class Sipuncula; order Golfingiida; family Sipunculidae; genus Sipunculus; species Sipunculus nudus. Next base: position 32,712,712 of record CM049315.1, read on the forward strand.
GTTTTGTAAAATGTTATGGGTTGGGACGACAGTATGATTTCGGGGCGGGTGGGTAGGGAGTATTCATTTGCGAGTCCGTTCTGTAGTCAAGGCCACTTTGCACATACTCGCGAATGGCGCCTTGTTAATATAGATTACTTGTATATAGCCAGTACTGGTGAAATTTAGGCAATTGTTATATCTGGTTGCTCTAGTGGTCACTGCTGATAAACGCATCCTCTCGGATGGTTTTTGCAAGCAGACCATGCACATTTCAATGCAACTTGTCGAATTTAGTCATATTAGTTGCTAAACACCGTTGGTAGTTTTGTGGAGCCATCGATTTAGCTTATCCAGTGTTGTCCTCTGTGGCAAGATGGGCAGAGTATACCGAAACCAAACATCAATGTTCAGTTGTATAACGCAAATGTTCACAACACTTTTTACTCTCATGGGGCCGACTGGTCATATTTGCTTCGGATTTACGCGATAGCTTAACATTTTGATACAGTTTAGCAAACTTTACACTTAAAACGCAAATAATAGAGGTATAAATCTTGACTGCCACTTTGCAAAGAATACGTAGTGATGTGGATTCCAAGACGACCGCTTTTTGGGAGCAATTTCGCTCAATTTGGCTGCCAATCACCCAGGTGCATGGTTTTGCTTACAATGACGTTGCAGCATTCAGATCTGTGCTTTTATCTTTCCTTGAGCCAGTTGTATTGCATTTAATAAACAGATTGAAACCGACATGAAGTCTTTGTTTTGTGTAATGTTATTGTATACAGGTTTACACGACTGTCAGATTTTCACGAGACCATACTCCTGATATACATTTCAGAAGTGCCAAAAATTGCATACCGTAATTTACAGACGCAAGAAACTTCTACCCCTTCAATTTTGAAACCTTTATTGTCACTTTATATTATTTGACCGCATATCCCTGTAGCTCTGAAAAGTATACTTTAAATGGTTTTAAAAATCAGTAGTTGGACAAAACCCTTAAAATCCCCCCCCCCCCATACTGTACCATATATATTTCGCCTGGTTAAAGCCATGTTTGTTTTCGAAGTCCCTTAATTGGTGAACTTGTCCATATTCTACCTGGAAGTATTACCTGAATCGTGCTGTAGGTGAGGCGTGCAGCACCGTTACAGGGGAAGAACTGAACAGCACGTTGGATGAACATTAATTTTAGCTTTTAAGAGGAATCTTACCTTTAACAGTAGATAATACGTATCTGTCGTGTTATGAGCAGCATGAAATTATATTAAGTATTTTGAGATTTCACTGCAATGTTCTTTACAAGGACGTTTTATCAAACCGAAATGCATCGCATATGGGCTTTGAAACATAGATCCGACATTTAACATATAAATTGTTTATTTTTAGTATATACGTATGCTTTATTCCTCGTGAGAGAATATGCTTATAATGATGTGTTAGCATTACTCTCAAAACTCTCATCAGAAGTGCATTCACTCTCAACGGACTGCGATATGTATAGTATTATAATGTACCTTAAGGGGAGGCGTCCAATATTAATTAACAATTATATGGAATTCCACAGAAATTACTGTAATGGCATTTCATATAATTACTGAGTCAAATATCAATATTTGTACTGAGTTATCTGTTCCACTTGACTATTCTTCAAACAGCTAGCAGTACAAAGGCAACATATAATGCATGCATGTATTCCGCACGATTAACTCAGGAGCACCACCGCCCCACTATTTTAGGACATCGTTATTATATACGCATGCTCCCCGTGTCTCACGGTAAATTTGTATATAAGAACATGACCAATCTTCATACTTCAAAAATGATTCTGCAGGTCAAAACGATCTCTTGGTTTTACCACCCCCTTCACGGTATACCCCAGCATTAATTCAGGTTTACAAAATTCAAAATTGGATGAGCGGAGTCCCATGTAGGGCTGAAGGTTACATTTTCACGCCTTGGTGCATGTTGACAGCATTTTTTTTTATAGAGCTCTACCTTACAGGTTAATAACGGTAAAATAATGCTAGATAAGATTTGCTTGAAAATAGTGATTTATTTTCAAACAGCTCCCTTTGTAGAATTGTCACCATGTGTCCGTGCAGGGTTCACCATTGTCTTTTGGAATTCCTGTAAACGGTTTTGATCGATGGCCATTATTATTGGAAAGCGACAGTCCAAATTAGAATAAAACACGCCGAAATGTGCATCAGGTTAAAAGGCGGCCTGGCATCTCGTAAACAGTGCTTTGAATAAAACAAGTTACCGTGAATGGGCAATCAATTTATCGGAGTGTTAACTGAATGTTATCGGAGGATCCGGCAAAATAGCGGAGGAGTTTGAACACAGCCGCATGTTTCAATTAATCAATGTGCGACTCTTAGACCTACGTGAACGAGACCAGGTGTTCTGTGCAGCGGGGGCGTGGGCGGCTGATGTATTGGACACTGTATGCCAATCCCGAGAATCGTGTGAACAGTTGTTTAAACTTTACCAGTAGATCACCTGTAGGATATTAACCGAAATACCTTATGTTTACACGTAAATACCTGCACTTCATCTTTTGGACGATCGCCGACGCATGCAGCCGGTATAAGCTTATACATGAATGTTTGTATAATAAGTAAATGTACAGTTTACCAACTCGTGTTACATTTGTTAGGGTAATTCTTAATCGAATAACTGAATTATCCAATACTAAATTATCAGGCATTCCTTAAAATACATATTTATTTCGCTAATAGCTCTGTGTGTATGGGTACGCATATATATCTGACGTGGAAATGTATCTGTTTGCATGCTTGCACCGTATTAGGCATTAAGTAACATTATAAGGCAAAAAAATAAAAGGTATGGTTCTCAGGCACCGCCCGCATCAATTTTAAACCCCCGCATCAAACATTTTTATTTTGATTTTCAATAGAAACTTACCAATTTGGAGCTTCAGCTGCTCGGACATTTCTTTCAAGAAGATAAAATCATACAATTTCCTTTGTAATGTAGTGCTTTTAAGTGTTTAGCAAAATAAATCTGTTATTATCATGTTTTTTCCTTATTATTTGACATTTTTACTGAAACATACCAAAAAATTAAAAATAAAAAAACCGCCCGCCCGCACTGATTTCTGAAAAAAAGTGCCTGAGAACCATACCTTTTTTTATTTTGGCCTAAACCATTTCCTAAACAAGCTGCTCGGGTCCCGGGTTACACAGAGGTCGCTTCCGGTCATAGTAGACGCACAAGACTGACCAACGTCCCAGCTTATTACGGCCGCTTGATTGCTGAAGTGTTTAGCAAATATCGAAAGGTATATAGGCTGATTAAGGGGCAGGATATGGACAGGCAAATTCAAATATTCCACGAGTGGGTGAGAGATGTATGTGTGTGTATTCTTGTTGGAAGCACCTGCAATGCACATGCATACATTCCACAGTCTATTGATGTTTGACAATTTTGTTCACAATACTCAACATAAAATAATAGAGAGATAGAGAATGTATGAGAGGATATAAATGTTAAATCAGTTGTCATTTAACTTGAGATAACAGACAAACGTCTGTGTTTGCATATGCATATCTTCGCTTCCGTGCATGGGTCCTACAAAGTATGTAAGATGTGACATGTATCATCTTCCCTTTTCATGAAAATATGAGTGCAAATATATATCGATAATAATAATAATAATTATTATTATAAAATGTGTATATGCATGTCACGACAGGAACAAAAAAGCATAAATAATGTTTCTGCCTTTTGTAACATGACTATAGATGGAAGACATATTATCGTCATGGGAAACAGGAGGACGACATCTTATGCAGCTATATGGAATGCGGAAGGCTACAGCACTCTTAATCAGCACTCGGGATCAAGGAAGTCAGTGCACGCTCTCCCAGTGGTTCAACATACCGCGTAGAAAAAGGGAGAGAGACTGCAGCTGGACGAGGAGGAACGCCCAAGCAGGCACTGCGGGGAGACAGCGCTCGTCCAACGGTCCAAGGTACATTTGTCGAGGGAACATCTGTATACTGCGGTATAAAAAATATGTCTCGCCTATACATTGATCCGGGAATATGTTCCTATAAGGATACTATAGTTCACGCCTATTAACCTATACAGTTCAGGAAGAGAACATCGGCTTTTATATATAGAGTGATAACGTATTCATTATGAATCAATAATAGAACCCTTCCTTTGACGAGTATATATATATATACACGTTCAAGCCGTAGAATGATTAATCAATATTATGATACACGAGTCTGGCATCTGGAAGACCTGAATTGATAGATGCATGCTGGCAACGGTACAAACCCGTGTCTGTGCATCGTGAAACAAACATATACCCGTAATTGTATCCCCAGACAAAGTCGGGATACTATGGTTTAAGCACAGTCGCGCCGCCGCCGCCGCCGAGATTTCGTTTAGACGCGATAACTCAAAAAATATTTTACAGATCTTTACCAAACTTGACATGTGCATAGATATGGGTGAGAGGACAAAGCCTATTTAAAATGGTCATGACCTTTACTAGGAGATTGACCTTGACCTTTAATAAATCCTTTTTTGGAGAAAATCACACAAATTCTTAAATATCTAAAAAAATCTTTCCTGGATTGATCCAAAAATCAGCTTGACCAAAGATCTAGGACAGTGTTGTCAGATACCGGACACTGGTGGCGCCACCTATTACCCTTTTCTTGTTTTTGTGCCGTTTAATACCCCAATCATTGGCACCTAACAGTACTGTGAGCATTATAAGTCAAAAACTAATGGACAGATTTCTTCTATATTATGCATATATATATATATATATATATATATATATATATATATATATATATATATATATATATATATATGTATATAGATATTGGGGTCACGACCTTTCCAATGAGAGTGGCCTTGACCTTGAATATTGCCATATAGTGGTCAAAATCACACAAAATTATAAATATCTCAATAAGGGATGCATGGATTGGTCCAAAAATCTACTTGACCAAAGATCTTGGATAGTATTGTCATGTACCGGAAACTGGTTGCGCCACCTGTTATTCTTTTACTTGTTTTCGTGCCGTTTAATACACCCATCATTGCCACTTAACAGTACTGTGAGTTATCATATTTCATTTAGGAGCACAAAGGAAACCGCGTGCAAAAGACGCATCTCATTTGCAATTATCACAAAAGAACTTAATTAACAGCAGCGTGAAGAATAAAAGGATACAAAATCCTCCGAAAACAGGAAAGTATACAGTTTGAAACTTAATTGCATCCTCTTTTGAGTTTTCGCTAACCATGTACGCAGGAGCTCGTCTGACTTCACTCATTTTACACGAATACAGTAATTAATTAACCAAAACCAAGGACATATGTAGTTGCGACCAATTATATATATATATAATCAATAATATATTATAATTAATCAATAATTAATAATATAATTAATCAATAATAATATGTATAATCAATATAATACATTAAGGTTCAATACATCACAGTGAAAGTGCTCTACCGTACGGGGAGCATTAATAATATTATACTATGTATATAGTTAGCTTGATTGCATGATGTACTACAGTACTGTAGTACATCATGAAATCAAGCTAACTATATACATAGTACAATATTAAATATATATATATATATATATATATATATATATATATATATATATATATTTGTAAACTGCGTGGACTTAAATGTAAATGTATGCCCGGCAAGTGTTATTCAGCAATGTTCAGTATTCCAAACTTAAGCTTAATCCGCCTATAGAAAGAAAAACACTTAAAACATTCAATATATAAACCTAGAAACATGCATGAACTGACAGAAACAAGTGTGTATAATGTCTATAAGGTTGAACAAGCGAGTATACTCCTCCCCAAAAAAGGCAATGAACGACGCCATCTTGTCGTGAATCCGCAGCAAACACTAGTGTAAAAAAATCTCATCACGTGCGACTTATTACCCGAAACTGGGTCATCATATATGTAGTGACCTTTGACCTGCATGATACACAAATCCTGAACTGAACCGTCTCAATGACCTTTGGAATTTGACCTGAAACTGTGGGCCCTTTAATGATTTCATTCTCTAAAATCTCACGAAAGAGAAACATTGAACAAAAAAAAAAGAGTTCTGCAATTCCAGTAGCCATATACTGCAGGCATGCATTCTCTTGGTTACAGTCAAAAAGAATTGGTCTTACCGTCATTTTATTTACGATATATCCGAACCGGGTTAAAATCCTCAGGAATTATTGCAAAATGTACCAGGGCTTTTAACCTATAAGCGGGAATTAATACTTCCTCTCAGCTTAGGAATAAGGTAAATATTATTGTGAATATATTAATAATTCATGAGGAACTTAGGCCATTAAGGCCTGTCAGGAAATCGTTTTTCTGAGTCTCATGTGAAAAATTCCAAACCCAAGATCGTGCAATTATGAGTTATCATTCCCTAAACTGCAGCTATGGATTAATGTGTGTGGGTGTGTAATTTCCAGCAGGAAAGCGAAAGGCGTTAAGACATTAAGTAGGCGGACACGAAAAAACGATAAAATAAGATGTATACCAGCGTAAAAACATGACAGTCATATAATGTTTTTATTTAATACTGCACTCTGTATCAATAAATTACTTTATTTCCATTGAGCGGACAGTGGCGTCATGGTTACCATTGAAGCGCTCTGTTTCATGCAGACCGAATCCATCCGTTCGTGTACATATGGATGATCATTAGCGGATCCGGGGGGGGGGAACCTATTTTTAAAATGCCTATATCTTATTTTAAGGGTCCCAAATTATAATTTCTGTTACCCATTGCCCCCTTTCTGGACCTCTGGATATTTTTAAGGTACTCTTCCTAGGTGGATCCATATTTTTTCCAAAACCCGTGGGACCGCCCTTGATGTTGTAGTTACAGCTTTTCCGCGCACTTTGGGCCTGTTTCAGATAAAACGTGGCCGTATCCACCGAGTCCACCCCCTCATCCGGATGCCCCGGATGAACACTGTAGCGAGCATCTGGTAAGAGTGCGAGGAGTCCCGCCAGTTTGTACATCAAATATTGGCCTGCACTAACCTACATTCTGCGCATTATCTGTCTGCGTGGGCTGGCTTGCGTGTTTTGTTTGTGACGTAAGCCAATATGCCAGCCTTCCGCTAGCAGAAAAGCCCGGCGTCTGTTGGGACGCGAGATGAGCGGGGCTGAACTGCCCGAGTTATCGATCAACTGCGAGTCGCTATTATTTCTGTTCGAAACGGATCAAATCTGAAGACACGTGGGCGTTTGAGTCTTGGCTGTTTTTCGCTGACGGTATAATGGCCTGGGCCGTGGGTTACTGTACTTCTGATTTTATATTTATTTAAACAAGGGATTTCCCGAGTACACAATGCTCCATTCGCTACAGTATGTGGGTTGGATGTTTTTTAGCAGATGGCACAGCCCGCCTGCGTTCCCCGAACTGTTCGCCGCCACATGCATCGCACGAATTCCGCTGCAATATATATAGCGCTTGTCTGGATGAGAACAAAATACAACGGTGCCATCCGGCGCTTGCCTCGACTGACAGTGGTATCATTTAATGATGTGCGCGTGCTTGTATGTTTATTTTGTGCCTTGGGGTGATGGTGTCATGCACTCCTAGCTAATAAATTAATATATATGTAATTGTTAGATAACGGCTCCGAAAAAAATATAGATTATCAGTTCATAACATTAAGCATAGTTGGGATAGATATGCTAGAAAGAGGACATCTTGTGAGAGTATTCAGGTACCCAGTTGGTGGGCCGTTGCGGGGCCGAACAGTTCTCAAGTTATTAATGAATGTACTCTGCTTGATCAAGTCCGGTGACCGGAGCGTGACTGCACCTCATTATATGTCCGACCATGTGAGACCGAGGACACCTCTAGATATATACCAGTGAATAAGGCACAATCAGCATTCATGCACCCAGTGAACTCTTTCAGAGGCGAACATCGTTCGTATAAATAAACCTTTTGGCTTTGTATAGGGCGATCAGTGAATGGAGTTAAAATTTGTATTTTTCACGCCCGATTGCTTTCGTTACCAGCAATACTGTACAAAAGGCTAATCTCTGTAAGCTGACATTATAAATCTTATTCAGACCACCTCTGTTGATCTACGCGGCAGTCAAATTCAAGTTGCAAAGGCCCACCTAACAGAGCCCAAACGAGCTCAGCGGTTGGCGGCATTGTGGCGTGCCACATGAGAGACACTGTTTGGCATTTGTTTGCAGATTGCCCTGCGAATTAATTAACAGACTCTCCCAGACACTGACTCATGGCTTTTATTTCGTTTTTTTTTTTTTTTTTTTTTTTTTTTGCATTATGTAATGTTACTTTCATTTATGATATTATGGCATGGCGTGAGATCGGTAGTTTTATGAGGCAAAGGGAGAGAGGGGGGGGGGGGGGGGTGGAAGGTTGTCAAACCATCATGCGAAATTACAAGTCGATATCTGCATGAGTGGTAATTGAACTTTCGCTCTAAATTATTTCAACAAAGCGGATATCGGCTTCGCAATCCTAAATTAACCTTCGTAGTACACCTTTATTATACTTATATATGTTATCTATAAAAAGTGTACAGACATGTCAGGGGCGGATCCAGGATTTAGGAAACGGGGGGGGGGGGGGGGGGGGTGGAGTCCAATCCAGGAGGGCTCATAAAAAAAACTAAAAAATGTCCCCAGGTCTGGAAAAGGGTGGGGTCGAGGCCTTAAATCATTCAGGCTTGGTTCATTAAAACATACCTGTTACATGTTCGGCGAAGGTTCTTGTGTTATATGTAATGTTCAAATATGTTTTCTGGTAAATACTCGCTTCAATGCTTCGTGCACAGAAGCATGCCAGGATACAATTAGGCCTATTCCTAAAAAATCAGGTTCAGTTACATATCCGGAGACATGACAACTTAATAAGAAGACAAAATAATAAGTTAAGATATTATCCCATGCACAATCAATCCACACATCAACCCCATGAGTTTTATTTTTATCTCAAATAAATTCCAGTTTTAACATCAGATAATCTAATGAAAAAAAAATAGTTAAACAGCCATGGAGCTGGATGCACGTCTGTTGCAGGAGAAAACTTATCGTCTCCTAAGCGACAATAGGCTATAAATAGCTGACGACCATAAACATTAGGTTAAAGTAAAAAATAAACACCAGGTATAATTCTGTTTATGTCACAAACACTCTGAGCATGGGTCACTTTTAAAAATCCAGATGAAAAATTTGGACTCGCACCCCGATACAGAATAACATGCAAACCTCTGAAACGCATCCACGCCCACGGTAGAGGCTTAAATATAGATACAGGTATGTTGAGAATCAAAATTAGAAGGAAATCCTAATCACGACCGTCACACGTTAATGATAGATAAAGGAAAATACGAACTGCCATTCGTAATGTTTATTGTGGATATGTATAACTGCATGTTGTCGTTATAAAGACCTTATTTATTGGATCCATCTTGCATTGTTATAGATAATACGAATCTTCCTTTAAATGAAGGCCTGCACTGGTGGACGTTACAGATAATGGAACTTATTCAAAGGGATTAACCGTTGGCGTTATTTCTAATGTAGCTGTCACCTTGATCGTGGCTTCATTCAGGTGTATTATGAATAATGAAACCAGTCATCCATCGAAGTAATCGAAGCAATACGCTATCAGTTACATGTATATATGGCAGGGAATGTTACTGTCCTCGCCCGTTGGATTATATATATATATATATATATATATATATATATATATATATATATATATATATATATATATATATATATATATATATAGGCCTACTCGCTGATTATAGTCTCTTACATATATACGTAACTATATATATATATTATATATATGCATATATATATAAATATATATATATATATATATATATATATATATATATATATATATATATATATATATTATTCAAATGCTTACAAACTACTTCTACAGCGTTGCATTAGGCCTTCGTCTATAAATAAGCCGATATAGTGACCAGGAATCAAGTCACACAGGCATCTCGCTTGTTTAGACATCTGGGGAGTTTCTAAGTTCTATATTTATTTAACCGGGTAACTGTCCTCATACACGTATTGGCATCTTCACAACATTTATAATTACGCACACCTTCCGTGGAGGCAGGGTGAATGGTGGTTGCCCTGTACGCTCGGCCTGCATGCACAATAACATATATAACGGTTCTATCACTCCTATAAGTGCTGTCAGGGCGTTGTTTACTAACCAATAGGGACCCCAGTATAAACCGCACTTCTTTCTAGGTTCAAAATATTCACGATTTATATTTCACGGAATCAATGGCCACATGACAATAGGATGTTCCAAGGATGTGCTGCGTAATTAAATAACAATTACAGAATATGAATCGATTAAAAAAATAAATAAATAAATAAAAAAACACAGGAATATTATTTTCCTTCGTGAAGACAAAACTTTGGAACATATAAACGGGAATGATATATCCGCCATGTGTTGGAAATTATTATTTACGGGAAATATAGGTTGGAACATTAAAAATTTACGGAAAGCGCACTCGTCTCGACACAAATGAGTACACAATGCATGGATGTGAAACAAGACCTGTTGTAAACAAGAATTGAAAAGCTATATCTGCATGGTATACGGGCATTCTAAACATTAAAAAAAATCATATTCCGTATAATTTAAATGTATATAAATCACAAGTGCAGGTTTATATGCCATAAGCTGTATAAAGTAAGAAGCGTTTTCATACATTCAAGTGGACTAAGAATTTCATATTTTATTTGATTAAAAAATCTGCGCTTTTTCATTCATCTAGATATGTTTTCCAGGCTGCACCAAGTGCAGGCAGTTGACAAGTCTATAACTTGACATTCCTCGTGGGCAGGGTCTGAAATTTATCAACATAGCTGGGATACCACACATTGCAGGTCAACCCCGGGTCAAGGTCAATGTGCCTCTCGGGTCACCGCCATCCTGTCTTACCAGGCCCCATCTCCTGTCACAAATTTTGCATTTGGACGACCAAATATTTACATATATTGTACATTTGTCACACATGGATGATATTTTGCAATGTATGTCCCCATACAGATGTATGCACGGAGGTCGGGGTCGACATATATTACACAGGGTGACCATCTTACCCGGCCCTCCAGTCAAGTGTTCAAAGGGACTTACTCTTGTAAACCAAACCTGAATTTGGTATTTATCTTGCTCTGACGTACCTATTAGTATAATGGTCTTAAATTCTACTTGACCTCAGGCCACAAAGTATCCGACTATACTGTACGTCAAATAGGTTGTGTTCAAACCAAAAGCACAATTTAACTCAGTCTACATTTGTCTTTTCTCTTCCCTTGAAATGGTGCCAGGTTGCACGAAATTAATCATCGATTGCAAGAAGGCCTACTAAAAAAATATTGTATGATAAAATAGAACAGAACGCATCAGAAATAGGCCTATTTCAATACCCAGAATCAATAAAACGAAATCCTGTTCGACAGGCTTTGGCACCATAGAGCCAATTCATGGACTAAAACTGAGAAAATTAAACTTTAAACCCAAAGGCTATATATACTGCCAGAGCTCGGTCTGCAGTTTCACGAAGTTCTGATCAGGGGCGTCAATATCAGGGGGTGGGTGTATATATCCCACTCCCCCCCCAAGTGGGAGGGGGGGGGGGTATGGTCAATGTAATAACCCCCCCCCCTATTCAGAGGATAATACTTATACAATATATATTGCAAATGAAATATATTAATAAATAGAATAATGGACTGTGAAATATCATATCTAAACCTGGTTTAGAATATACTTAAACTGGAAACCTAATATCTTATTTTTAAAACCCTTATACTCAATTGAAATATATATTTTAGATGTGTTAGAGTATATATATATTTTTTATACCAACATTTTTAGCTCAGCTGACTGTTAGTCAACTGAGGTATAGGAATGGCACTTTGTCCGTCGGCCGTCCGTTAGCAGGGCACAAATCGTAACTGTTGGTCCTAGAAACTTCTAAGTGAACATCCAAGGAGGTCAATAAAAAATCTCCTTGGAAACCTGAAATTAGGTCACTGTGACCTATATCCTCCGAGCTTTGAGGCTTGATATTCCCCCAAGAATAATCAAAAATATAATACAAAACCTCCAAAATCTTGATAATTAATGCATGGACTGTCAGGTATCTTTCAATGAATATTGACCATGACTAGTTTTGTCAGTTCTCAAACAAGGGAGTTACGTGGTGTGGAATGGTGGGAGTTACAACATATCTGTATTATTATAGTGTATATACATAGGATTTTCACTTAATTCAGCGATGCTTAATAATGTCCCAGTGAACAGGAATCAATGGCGGGGGGGGGGGGGGGGGAGATGGTGGGATTAACAATACTTCTGCATATACATACGGGGCAAACAGAGCCTGATCTCCCAATTCTGCTGAGGGGGAAAATAATGAACAAATGTTTGTATTAGATCCTCATTTTTTTATCACATCAATTTTTTTCATTATAAGAATATATTTCTATACATTTTCAATATAACATATATATCTGAATATAAAAGTTGATTCATAATTCTAAATTACATCATCATAAATCTAAATCTTGTCAGACAACACCACATCATGCATACAAATGTTTATTTATTTTTTACCACAAAAATAAATTTGCAAAACAATAAATATCTGAAAATAATACTTGATTCAGATTTCACAATTTTAAATTGTGTCTTTATTTATCCATAATTTGCTTCATATTCTATATATTTAAGCATACTGATGGGTTTAATTATATTTGTTAAAATCAATTAAAAGAAAATTGATTTCTTTAAAATTGCTACATTAACACAACATGGCATCTTCAGGATTACACCTTGAATTATTTTTTCAAGGAAGGTTTTTGTATATTGGAGTGGAAACAGCGTTACAATTAAGGAGATACTGTGAAAACAATAACAGTTACTGCATAACACTTGGTGGGTTGGGTTTGCGGGGGGGGGGGGGGGGAGATTGGGGATGTGATATGAGAATAACTGTACACCTGTCACAGCAGGTGATCTCCCCCAGTGACTGTAACAAATCAGAAACCCTGGCATAGCTGACTTCCAGTGACCTGGAGTGGGACCCTGCATCTGGGCAAAACATATGACTACAATAGAGCCTCAAGAAAAAAAATCAATAACTTGTCTAATTTTCAAGCTTTTATTTTCAAATTTCAGATTTAAACAAATTAAATATTTATGTTTACATGCTGTGAAAATTAAATCAATAGTTCTTACCGGAAAAAAAAGTGCCAAAGTAAAAGTTGGGCAAAATTTAAGGTACTGATTTTATTTTTATGCTAATAACTTTAAAAATTTACAAAAGTTCAGATCTAATTTTGGGTAAACAATTGAATCTTAATCAAGCAAAGTTATATACCTGGGAAAATAGTCTCTAGTTTCAAAATTGTTCATGTTAAGTGAGTAAATATTTTTCCTCATTTTTTACAAAGTCCATTGTGTATAGGCCCATAACTTAAAGAAATCATACTTAACGGACTTAATTTCTGGCATGTATATAGTAAATACATAGGAGATTACTTCTGTTAAACATTATGAAAATCAGATAAGTGGTTTGATATTAGGCAATCCTGAAGTGTGATAATAGGTGTTTAATGGAAATTTGAGGTTTTTCCTAAATATCTCGAAGGAACGAAGACATATTGACCAAATTTTCGGTATGGTAGGAGATTTTGGGGACATCCAACAGTATGCCAAATTTTGGATTCGTAGGTCTTACGGTTTCAAAACGTGCCAGTTGGACGGACGGACGGGTAGACGACGGACAATGTACCACGACTATAGCTCGGTTGACCTATAGTCAGCTGAGCTAAAAATAGTCACCACCTGTATTTTTTGTTATTTTTACGAATATTTTTCTTTTTTTTTGCTATAAAATGACAACAATCATGTCAGTTTCTCAGATGTAATTACATCTAGTGTCCAAACACCTGGTGTGTTAATTGATCACAAGTGGATGCCATATAGTTATCACCCTGTCTGTCTGTCTGTTTGTCTGTCCATCCGTACATCCACACAAATTGGTTTCTAGATGATAAATCCAGGTTGTATTGCACATGTATTTAAAACTTGACTTACGTGTGGCCCACCACTAAAGCAAGAACCTATATGATTTGGTGGTCACGAGGTCAAAGGTCAAGGTCACAGGACTCATTTCTTTGAAAAGAATGCATATGCATTTGAAGCCAAACTTTTCATCCCAACCCTTCCATCTTCAAGATATTGCCAACCTGCCAATAGGAGAAGATTCTGTTCAGTTTTGAGGTCATGAGGTCAAAGGTCACGGTCACAGTACCCACCTATTTAGAAAGATTGTGGATGCATTTTAAGTCAAACTTTTCATCCCAAATCTTCCATCTTGCACATGTGGCTGAGCTGCCAATATATGAAGAACCTGATTGATTTAGGGGTCACAGGGTCAATGATCATGGTCACAGGGGCCCATCTGTCAACATATTTGATTCTAGATGATAACTCCAGTCTGGATTGACATATTGGTTTCAGTTTTGACTTATATATGACCCTCTAATAATGTAAGAACCCTTTTGATTTTGGGGTCATAAGCCAAAGGTCAAGGTCACAGGACCCACTTCTTTAAAAAGATTGTTGATGTATTTTTAGCCAAACTTTCTGTCCCAAACCTTCTATCTTCCAGACATTGCTCACCTGCCAATAGTGGAAGTAACTTATGGATTTTTGGGTCACAAGGTCAAGGTCATGGGGCCATCAATCCACATATTATTTTCCAGATGATAACATCAGTTTGGTTTCAAATATTGGATTCAAACTTGACTTATATATGGGGTCATGAGATCAAAGGTCAAGGTCACAGGACCCACTACTTTAGAAAGATTCATGATGCATTTTAAGCGAAACTTTTTATCTCAATCCTTCCATCAACATGTGGTGCACCTACCAATAGGGGACGTTTCCTTTTGATTTTGGGGTCACAAGGTCAAAGGTTAAGGTCACAGGGCCCATCCATTCACAGATTAGTTTATGGATGATAACTCCAGTTTGGGTAGACAGGTTGGCTTCAAACTGATCTCAGGACCAATATTTTGGAAAACCTCATTAACATATATCCTTATGGACAAATGCAGCTGAGCTTCGAGACCCATGGGTCCCTAGTTATACTATGTATGGGCCCGCCAAAATAAAAAAAAATTCAACATGAGCATCTTGCAGCAAGTCAGATAAGTCAGAGCTTTGCAAATGGCGTTTTGCATAAAGTGACCTTTCTACCTCCGTATATATGCAACATACCACCTTCGGTTACATGTTTTCCCCCGTTTGTCAACATTGCTCTTTACAATCATGTTGCTGATAAGCAAATTCATACATCCTTCACGAAGGCCTTATAAGAACCTTTCACAACCAAATTACCCTTAGATCATTAATATATACACATGCAGAGGAAGCCCGAAATCACAAATTCTTTTTCAAAAGGTAGGTGTGAATGGGAACCGTTAAGTCACTGACATGTCTATAGGTTTTGTTATTGAAAGATTTATAAAAATGCCATTAATATAAATTATAACACACTCACACACACGACAAAGCATGGATTAGGTAATCCATTGTTAAAACCCAAGTTATCATGATGACTGATAATGTGTTATGTGTAAAAGTCAAGAGACATGTTTTTGGAACTAGGGACTAATGAGTCTCGGCAAACCTGAATTTGTCTAAAATGATATGTTTTAGAGCTTTTTCAAAATGTGGGTCTGTGATCAAGTTTGAAGCCAATCTGTCTACCAAAACTAGAGTTATCATTCATTAACTAATTTGAGAATGGATGAGCCCTGTGACCATGACCCAAAAACAAGGGACCCATGGGTCACATCGCTTAGCTGAATTTTGGAAAATATTAGTAACTGCAAAATATTTTTATTTCTTTTGGTTTTTAGCTCAGACTGAAAGTCATCTGTGCTATAGCGATCACTCTTTGTCCGTCGTCCGTCTGTCTGTCCGTCCGTTAACCAGGCACAAGTGGTAACAGCTGGACCTAGAACCTTGTAATTTGGGATTCTGAGAGGTCCATGAAAAATCTCCTTGGAAACCAGAAATTAGGTCTCTGTTACCCATATCCTTCGAGCTATGGGGCCCCAAAGTACCCCCCAGAAAAGTCAAAAATTCCATACAAAAACTTCAATATCTCATTAACTACTTGACTGATGGTCATGATTTTTGGCATACATATTGATCATGAGATGTTCCATCAGTTCCTGCAGACTGGTGGCGCCACCTGTATTTTTCGATTTTTTAAGAATTGTTTTGTCTATTTATAAGACCTTTAAAAATGTGAACATCTGTTAACAAGGCACACATCGTAAAGACTGGACCTAGAATCGGAATTCTTGACACACTGAGAGGTCCATGAAAAATCTCCTTGAGAACCAGAAATTAGGTCTCTGTTACCCATATCCTTCGAGCTATGGGGCCCCAAAGTACCCCCCAGAATAGTAAAAAATTTCATACAAAAACTTCAATATCTCAATAACTACATCACTGACGGTCATGATTTTGGCGTACATATTGATCATGAGATGTTTCATCAGTTTCTGCAGACTGGTGGCGCCACCTGTATTTGTTTGGGTTTTTTAATGATTTTTTTCTCTATTTTTGAGACCTTTTAAGATATAAACATCTGTTAACAGGGCACAAATCATAAAAAACCGGACCTAGAATCTTCATTCTTGACACGCAGGGAGACCCATGAAAAGTCTCCATGGAAACCTGAAATTAGGTCTCTGTTACCCATATTCTTTAAGCTGTATGGCTCCAAAATACTCATACGAATAATGGAAAATTTGATACAAAAACTGCAGTATCGCAATAACTACAACACTGATGGTCATGATTTTCGGCATACATATTGATCATGAGGTGTTCCATCAGTTTCTGCAGACTGGGTGCGCCACCTCTATTTTTTTTCAAATTTTTACGAATTTTTTTCTCTTTTTTTGAGACCTTTAAAGATGTGGTTATCTGTCAACAGGGTACAAATCGCAACAACTGGACCTAGAGTCTTCATTCTTCTCATGCAAGGAGGCCCATGAAAAGTGCCTGTGGAAACTTGAAATTAGGTCTCTGTTACCCATATCCTTCAAGCTATAGGCCTCCGAAGTATCCCTCAGAATAATGGACCATTTGATACAAAAGCTGAAGTATCTGAACAACTAATGCGGAGATGACCATGATTCTTTGCATGGATATTGACCATTAAGTGTTTTAATTAGTTTCTGCAGACTGGAGGAGCCACCTGTATTTTTGTATCCGCCAAAACGAAGTTTTGCGGATACTATGTTTTTGACCGCCGCGTTCGTTTCCAGAGAACTCCTCTGAGACTAATGGACCGATTTTTCCGAAACTTAGACCAATTATCGGGTCACATGTGAACTGGTGCCTAACCGATTTGCGTTGACCTCTGACCTTTCCTCTCTGCCCAGCATCCATTTGTGCGTCTGTTTCCACACATAAACCCTCATATCTCGGGAACCGTTTGACAGATCAGGAAATAAAATTTATACAAATGTAGCCCTTGGATAGCTTTATAACATACACAAAAAATGGTGGCGCCACCTGCAACCATGTTTGCACAGTGTCCATCGGTTCATCTGCCTTGGGTTAAAATCACTCCTATCTCTGTAGGGAATTGACTAATTCACCTGAAATTCGGCATGCGTACACAGTGGCTGTGGTTTGACATATCTGCCTAAAATTTTGCAGTTGTATACATCCTGGATAGCTTTCTTGATTTTATGACAGGTGGCGCCACCTACATTATAGTTTACGCTGCAGACATCCAAGCTCATATCTCGGGATCCGTTTGACCGATTGGGCCAAAATTTTGCATGTGTATAGATCTCACATAGGTCTTCATCATACACAAAACTGAAGGGGCCACCTGCAACTATTTTTGCACAGCGTCCGTCTGTTTGTCTGCCGTTGGATAATGTCACTCATATCTCGGCAGTGATTTGCATATCTGCCTAAAATTTTGCAGTTTTATACATCCTGGATAGCTTTCTTGATTTTATGACATGTGGCGCCACCTACATTATAGTTTACGCTACAGACATCCAAGCTCATATCTCGGGAACCGTTTGAACGATTGGGCCAAAATTTTGGCATGTGTATAGATCTCACATAGGTCTTTATCATACACAAAACTGAAGGGGCCACCTGCAACCATTTTTGCACATTTTGCACAGCGTCTGTCTGTCTGCCGTGGCCTAAAATCACTCATTTCTCTGTATTGGTTTGACATAACTGCCTAAAATTTTGCAGGTTTATACATCCTGGACAGCTTTCTTGATTTTATGACAGGTGGCGCCACCTACATTATAGTTTACGCTGCACACATCCAAGCTCATATCTCAGGAACCATTTGACCGATTGGGCCAAAATTGTGCATGTGTTTTGATCTCACATAGGTCTTTATCATACACAAAACTGGAGGGGCCACCTGCAACCATTTTTGCACAGCGTCTGTCTGTTTGTCTGCCGTGGGCTAAAAATCACTCATATACATGTACTGGTTTACTTTTCTGCCTAAAATTTCGCATATGTATACAATTTGGACAGCTTTCTGGATTTGTGGTAGGTGGCACAACCTACATACACATTAAGGCTGCAGACATCCATGCTAATATGCAACATACCTCACTCTATTTCCCCTTGCCACTCAATCCATGCCTCACTTCACCCGTTCCACTCTGATTTTGGCTGATACACGTAGTCACTTGTCAGCTACCCGTATTCTAGTTTTTAAAGTTTACACTTTTTTCTCTATTTTTCAGATATATAAATACAGACTTAATCTTGGCCTGTTGGTTAATCTGTTTGATGCTTCAGTTGAATGAGTATATACTACCATTCTGATGATAAATTTCCTTTTGCGAATCTCTTCCCAGTCAACTGAGCTTCTTGACCCATGGGTCACTTGTTCATGTATATTATCATTAGAAAAGCTATGAGATAATGGCCCTGCTAAAATGAAACTCTGTAAATTATAGAATAATGGACATGAGCTAAACCATTTAGTGATGCACCAAGGGAACAAATAGGCCTATGGTAAGTGTTATATAAAAGTAACATTTCATAAACAAATAATGTGTGAAGGTAATTAAGTTTTCAAAAGTTAAATATATGGCCATATGAGTTAAAAATTAATCCCACGAAGTTTGACCAATATTCCTAATTTTAATGCTAAGTTAACAGTGTATTCACACCTAGGCCCCGCCAACTTTAAGAGATATGAATGAAATGCTACAAAGTATTTATACCTTCTTAAATCTTGTCAGTTAGCACTTACATTAGATCCTAATATTTTATCACATTTGAATATTAGGATTAAATTCCTGGAATTTTTTTCTTAAAAAAAATCCAAATTGTCCAAGTATCATCAAAAAGAATTTATTTAACATTAAAATTATAAGATTCATCTTGTTTATTAGTCCTATGTATTGAAGGGGTGGGTGGTAGGAGGGGCCTCTGTTGTTACTGCTCGTTGCTGAAAAAAATGTTAATTTTAAGATTCCTCTAGTTCATAGTACAGGTCTGTCAATAGAATGGGGTGGGGGGGGGGGGGGGGGGGGAGAGGAAAAGGCTCCCTGTGGTATGGTATTAATTGCAGACAGCCTGATCAAGCTCAACACAGTGGAAAGAGAGCTTGCCCTAGTGATGGGATTGCATAACATTATGTCAACAGCCTGGGAAGCATATAGAGCTGCACTGAATGAACTACAATGACCAAAGTGGACTGCTTGACAATGTAAGGGAATACAATAAGAGCCTCCAAAAAAATTCAATAACATGGCTAATTTTGCAGCTTTTATTTTCAAATTTCAGATTTTAACAGATAAAATCCTTATGTGGACATGCTGTGAAAATTAAATCCACAGTACTTACAGGAAACAAGTGACCCATTGGTCATGACGCTCAGCTGACTGGGAAGAGATTTGCAAAAGGAAATTTTATCATCTGAATGGTAGTATATAACCATTCAACTGAAGCATCAAACAGATTAACCAACAGGCTGAGATTGTGTCTGTATTAATATATCTCAAAAAGAGAGAAAAAATGCGTAAACTTTAAAAAAATATAGGTGGCTCCACCAGTCTGCAGAAACTAATAAAACACTTAATGGTCAATATCCATGCAAAGAAGCATGGTGGTCTCTGGATTAGCTGTTCAGATACTTCAGCTTTTGTATCAAATTATTCTGAGGGATACTTTGGAGTCCTATAGCTTGAAGGATATGGGTAACAGAGACCTAATTTCAGGTTTCCACTTTTCATGGGCCTCCTTGCATGACAAGAATGAAGATTCTAGGTCCAGTTGTTACAATTTGTACCCTGTCGACAGATAACCACATCTTTAAAGGTCTCAAAAATAGAGAAAATAATTCGTAAAAATTTGAAAAAATATAGGTGGTGCACCCAGTCTGCTGAAACTGATGGAACATGTCATGATCAATATGTATGCCAAAAATCATAAGCATTAGTGTTGTAGTTATTGAGATACTGGAGTTTTTGTATCAAACTTTTCATTTTTCTGGGGGGTATTTTGGAGCCATACAGCTTAATGGATATGGATAACAGAGACCTAATTTCAGGTTTCCACGGAGATTTTTCATGGGTCTCCCTGTGTGTAAAGAATGAAGATTCTAGGTCCAGTTGTTATGATTTGTGCCATGTTAACAGATGTTCATATCTTTAAAGGTCTCAATAATAGAGAAAAAAATTCGAAAAAAAAGCCCGAACAAATACATGTGGTGCCACCAGGCTGCAGAAACTGATGAAACACTCCATGATCAATATCCATACAAACAATTATGGTGATCTCTCCATTAGTTGTTCAGATACTTCAGCTTTTGTATCAAATTTTCCATTATTCTGAGCTGTACTTTGGAGTGCCATAGCTCAAAGAATATGGGTAACAGAGACCTAATTTCAGGTTTCCAAGGAGCTTTTTCATGGACCTCTTACAGTCAGCTGAGCTAAAAAAACGTGCTGTGGCCAAAGTTGGGCAAAATTTAAGTAACCAATTTTTATTTTTGCTAATATTTAAAAAAATTTGATCTAATTTTGGGTATACAATTTAATTTTGATTAATTAAAGTTAAATTACTGGAAAAAAGTCCTTAGCTGTATCATGTTTTGTGTTAAGCGATCAAATATCTTTCCTGATTTTTTACAAAATGCATTATGTTTGAGACCATAACTTTTTTAAATCATATAATACAGACCTCATTTCTGGCGTGTACATAGGAACTATATAGAGGAATATTTATGGTAAATATGAGGAAAAACAGATGAGTGGTTTTGATATAAGGCAGTAATGAAGTGTGAAAATAGGTTTTTAAAAAAAAATTGAGGTTTTTCCTTAATTTCTCAAAGGAACGAAGTCGCAAAGACCCAGTTTTCAGCTTGATAGGAGATCTTGGAGACATCTAACATTATGCCGAATTTTGGATTCCTAGGTCTTACGGTTTCAAAACGTGCCATATCTACGGACGGACAGACAGACGGACGACAGACAATGGACCACGACTATAGCTCATATGACTTATAGTCAGCTGAGCTAATAAAACTATCTTCCCCTAGCTGAGCTAATAAAACTATCTTCCCCTATTGGCAGATGGGCCACATGCGGTAGATGAAAGGTTTGGGATGAAAAGGTCCTCGAATCCTTGACCACATGACTCCAAAACCCAATCGACTTCTTACTTTAATGATGGGCCACATATAAGTCAGGTCTAAAACCAATATTTCAATCCAACTTGGAGCTATCACCTGGAAACAGATATGTGGACAGATGACTCCTGTCACCTTGACCTTGTGACCCAAAAATCCAAGTTTCTTCCACTATTAATTGACAATATTGGGATGAAAAGTTTAGCTTATAATGCATCCACAATCTTTCTTAGTGCGGCCTGTGACCTTGACCTTTAACCTCATTACCCCTAAATCAATTGAGTTCTTGCTTAGGGGTTGGCAATATAGAAGTCAAGTTTAAATTGAAATCGATATGTCAATACAAACTGGAGTTATCATCAGGAAACAAATTTGACGGACATACAGAAAGATTAACAGACGGAAAGACAGGGTTATTACTGTAGGGCATTCGTTTATTCAAGCGGTACCCTAATAACACACTTAATGAAACCACATTTGCAAATCTGATAGTATCAATTCAATTTGGCAGTCCCAAAGTAAAGGAGAAAAAGGCATAAAAATACAGGTGGCATCACCAGTCTTTAGGAACCGACAACCTAAGTCATGGTAAATATTTAAAATTCATGGCAATCCATGCTTTAATTATCAAGATACTGCAGGTTTTATATCACATTTTTAATTATTCTGGGGTGTGGGGGGGGGGGTTGGGTAATTACAAGTTCCATATGTTGGAAGATATAGGTCAAAGTGACCTAATTTCAGGTTTCCATGGAATTTTTTTATTGACCTCCCTGAATATTCTAGGGTCAGCGGTTACAATTTGTGCCCTGCTAACGGACGGATGACGGACAGCACCATACATATACCTCATGAAGATGACTTTTAGTCAGTGGAGTTAAAAACTAGAATATCAGCAGAAGCTGACAAAAGCCCTAAGCCAAAAGAACAGTATTTGGAGGTGGTAACAGTAACAAGTACTAAATATCTGTTCTCACATGGATGTATATCTGTACATGTCTCACTTATAAATTTAAAATGGAGAGGTATGTACCATGATTCATAACAATCCACCAAATGCTTCCTGAAAAATAAGCTTCTAATTTTTATTCTATTATAAGCTCTGTGACCTTGAAAAGTAGGTCAAGGTCACCCATCTTCGAACTTGACCGAGATTTTGTCCATATACATCTTCACCAAAGAAATAAAATTCCTATTGTGAATCATTTAAGAGATATCCCGCTCTCAAGGACAAAGTTGAAAAATCCAAGAAAAATTCATTAAAAATCAGAAATTGTAGGTGGCGCCACCAAACTTGTGTAGCAGGTACAGACTATCAGTACCAATAATCATAGTAAGTTTTGTGAAAATCCACCAAATGGTTACTGAGTAATAAGCATCTAAGTGTTTTTCTATAATCAGCTCTCAAATGTAGAAAAATAGGTCAAGGTCACCCATCTTCGAACTTGACCGAGAATTTGTCGATATACATCTTTACCAAGGAAATAAAATTCTGACGGTGAATCCTTTTCAAGATATCCCGCTCACAAGGTAAAAGTTAACAGACGCCGGACGGACGGACGGACAGAGACAGCTTGGGTGAAGACAATAGCCCATCAGCCTAAGGGCTGAGGGCTAAAAAGGAGCTATTTTAAGCGGTATACAACAAAGAAAATACCCTCCTTACGATCTGCTACTCACGAAGATATATTATTTGTGAACGAAGGAGGTACGCTGTAGTTCCTTATTAAAGGCTGATATATAAACATACATTAATGACGTATGGCTTTATACTGTGAAGTAGAAATAAAACTTTATAGGTTGCCTGTGATGGAGTTACACACAGACTTACAAGCTTACAGACCGTGAAATACAAAACGTCTCTCCCTAACTTCCTGGGTTGAGAGTAGGAGATGGAATGGAATTTCTCACCTGACTCCATCAGTGAAAAAGAACTGGATGAAAATACAAAGGATCAATCAAAAAATATTTTTTTTTTATTCAGTTCACATTTCATACTATAAACTGTTTGTTCAATTAATTGGAATATTTTAATTATTACAGATTTTCATCAATTTTCTGACAAAAGTATGAACATTTAACAAAAGGTATGAAAACTGTCAAAAGAAATAATGATTAACAAGGGACCTATGGGTCACGACGCTCAGCTGATCATGATTGAACTATAAATGTATCACCATTGTGATACTATATTTAGTCGACAAACCTTATGAATATCATGGACCTATTAGGCTATTATAAAGGAATATAATGTAATATGCTAGTAAATCATGTATGAAATTACCTGACTGATGGATTAATATGGAGTAAATATAGTGGTTTATTTTTTATTTATTTGGGAGCTGTTGAAAATAGCAATATATTTGAGCAAATATGAATGCAATGACAGTACACTAAGCAGTGGTAGAATGATGATAAGGCTATTTGTTGAAGGTTCTATAGTGTATAGAAGTCCGCAAGATTTCAATTTGACATATATAATGTTATTATTAACTATGCTGAAGAGTGGATTTATGAATTGTGACTGTATGACATGATATCTCTTAGGTCTTGACAAGGTACATTATATTGATGCCCACCACATCTACATATTACACAATATTGACATAATTTCTGGCACGTACATAGGCAACAAACAGTTATACAATATATAAAAAAATATTAATATATCTGATTCAACTTGTTCTCGTTTACTGAGGTTGACATTGGGAATGGGTTCGGAGAAGGAAACAGTGTGGGCAGCAAGGAGGGTTGGATGTAGAGAGAAAAGGAGATAGAGAGAGAGGGAGGGAGCATTCAACAGTACTTAAACACCTAAAAGGTTAAAATCTAAAATATTATGAAATGTAGATAAAGTCTGAGAGAAAGAGGTAATCTAGGCTATGGTTGGTTGATATGATTGAAGAAATTGTTGCAAATAATATTTTAAGATCTGACCTTGCGCTTTCATTGGATACCTTTTTGACAGGCTGTTGACAGTTCAACATTTTACACATTTGTCTAATGAGATCCAATTTTTTAAATTTAAACTTTAATTAAACTGTTTTTTCTATTTTATGATATGTATACAGTTGCTATAAAATCCCCACTCCACAGGCGGAAGGACTTGATGGGGGGGGGGGGGGGGTTACGATGGGAGTTACAACGCCTCTGTCTCTCTGTATATATTTTCTTCAAATTATTAAATTTTATGCTATAGCAATAGCACTATTGTTGACAGTGTGAAGGAGCAAGGACTTAGTGGGGATGGGGAAGGGGATGGTGGGAGTTACAATACCCTTGCATATACATACAGGATATGAAATTTAATTAATCAGAGCTTACAGGAAAAAAAAGTTTATTCATAATTATTAAATATTTAAAACGGGCAAGAAAGCTAGAGAAACAAAGCAAATAATTTTAATTCCCATTCTTCTGAGCCAGGAAATTATGAACAATTTTTACATAAATTCCCTTTTTTATAACATCATTTTTTTCCAGGTTTGAAAATGTAACTATACATTTAGAGTATAACATATATATGTGAATATTTCAGTTGATTCACATTTCTTAATTGCATCAACATATATATCTAATAAATTAGGTTTATAGTACCTGTCAACATAATGGGGTGGAGGGAGGAAGGGAGGCATAGGGGTGAGAGAGAGAGAAAGAGAGAGAGAGAGAGAAAGAGAGCTAGAAAGAGAGAAAGGGAAAGAGAGGAGAAAGGCTCTCTGGTAATTACTGCCTGACCCAGCCTGACCCAGACACTCACAGAAGCAGTAGGCAAGGAGTGAAGGTGTTATGTAACAGCCTGGAACACTGTTAACCAATGACTTGATGTAAACATTCAAGACATGGTGCTATAAATATGGGTCACTGTGCTCAGCTGAAGTTGGCCTTGAAGGTAAAAATCTAAAAATAATCAAGTCTAAGATGAAAAGGTAATATATGCCATGGCTGGTTGACATGATTGGTTTGTATTGATGAGTGAGAAATTGTTGCAAATAATATTTTGTGACCAAACCATGCATTCTCTAATGTCAAAATTGAAGCATGTGAGCAGTTTGTGAACATAAGATGTATATTATTACCATGATCATTGGCTGGCTTTTTGATAGTTTGTTGACAGTTCAGTAGTTTACACATTTGCTCAATTGGATCTATTTTACATAATATATATTATTAAATATATGTATTTTTATTTTATAAAATGTATACAGTTGAAATATAACTGATGTCTCCAGTCCCCAGATGCAAGAACCTGGTGGTGGTGGTTTGGGGGGGGGGGGAGGGCTGGAATGATGGGAGTTACAACATCTCTGTATTAACATAGTGTATATACATATAGGATTTCCACTTAATTCAACAATACTTACAGGATTAAATAGTCCATTCACAATTACATAATATTTAAAAAAGGACAGACAGACTGTTAGACAAACAAAGATGATAATATATTTTAATATTTTAAAGTTTTTCATCTGCAATATTACACATCTGAATACATAAGTTGCTTTCAAATTTCAGACTTTAATGGCTTAAATCCATACACATACAGCATATGAAAGTTATTTCAACAGTGCTTAAAGGAAAAATTTCATAATTAGTATATATATTTAATGATAATTGAGAGATGATGGACAGACAAGAGCTGATCACTTTATGTTCCATTCTCCTGGGGCAAGAATATGTTTCAATATTAGATCTTAATTTTTTCTAAGCCAATTATCTTTCAAATTGAAAAAAAATTGTACACATTTGCAATATTAACTAATGTCCCAGTGCACAGGTGACGGTGAGGGGCTAAGGATCAATGACAGCCGGGGGGGGGGGGGGGGGGGGAAGAGATGGGATTAACAACACTTTTGCATAAACATTCAGGGCAAACAAAGCCTGATCTCCAATTCTGCTGAGGCTCGAAAATAATGAACACATGTTTGTATTAGATCCTCATTTTTTTTATTTTAAGTTTAATTTGTATACATTTCCAATATAACATATATTTCTGAATATAAACGTTGATTCATAATTCTAAATTGCATCATCATAAATCTCAATCTTGTCATGTAACACCACATCATGCATACAAATGTATATTTATATATTCATGGGGGGGGGGGAGGGGGTGTGATATGAGAACAATTGTACACCTGTCACAGCAGGGGATCTCCCCCAGTGACTGAAACAAATCAGGAACCCTGGCATAGCTGACTTCCAATGACCTGGAGTGGCCTACCTGCATCTGGAACAAAGCAAGTGACTACAATAGACCCTCAAGATAAAATTCAATAACTAGCCTAATTTTCAACCTTTTAGTTTCAAATTTCAGATTTTAACACATTAAATACTTATGTTTACATTCTGAGAAAATTAAATCAACAGTACTCACAGGGAAAAAATGTGCCATGGTCAAAGTTGGGTAAAATTTCAGGTACTGATTTTATGTTTATGCTAATAACTTATAAAATTTACAAAATACAGATCTAATTTTGGGTATACAATTGAATCTTAATTAAACAAAGTTATATACTTAAAAAAAATTCTCTAGCTTCAATAATTTTCATGAAACCTGAGTAAATATTTTTCCTGATTTTTTACAAAGTCAATTTTGTTTGGGCACATAACTTAAAACAATTACGCAATACTGACATCATTTCTGGCATGTGCATAGCGAATGTATAGAAAAAAATATGTATATTATATATGATCAAAGTCAGATCAGTGGTTTTGATACTAGGCAGTCCTGAAGTGTAACAAAGGGTTTTTAATGAAAAAATGAAGTTTTTCATTAATATCTCGAAGGAATTAAGTTCTGGTGACCAAATTCTTGGCATGGTAGGGGATTTTGGAGACATCTTACTGTATGCCTAATTTAAGGAACTTAGAGCTGAAGCTGGGGAGCTGAGCTCTAGCAAACTGCATAACACTAGGTTGATGTAAACAATATGTGACATGGTGCTTGAAAACTTGAATAAAATCTACAGATTTTGATCAACTGGTTTCAAATTTTAAATGTTAACAGTTGAAATGCTAACAAAAACATGCTTTGAAAATAAAATCCACAGCAGTTACAGGAAAAAAACGTGCCATGGTCAAAGTTGGGCAAAGTTTAAGGTACCAATTTTTTATTTTTGCTAATATTTCAAAAAATTTAAAAGATTTTGATCAAATTTTGGGTATACAATTTAATTTTGATTAATAAAAGTTATATTACTGGAAAAAAAGTGCTTAGCTTTAACAAGTTTTGTGTTAAGTGATCAAATTTTTTTCCTGATTATTTACAAAATGCATTATGTTTGGGCCCATAACTTTTTTAAATTATATAATACAGACCCAATTTCTGGCATGTACATAGGAACCATATAGAGGATTATTTATGGTAAATATGAGGAAAAACAGATGAGTGGTTTTGATATTAGGCAGTCCTGAAGTGTGAAAATAGGATTTTAATAAAAAATTGAGGTTTTTCCATAATTTCTCAAAGGAACGAAGTCACAAAGACCCAGTTTTCGGCTTGGTAGGAGATCTTGGGGACATCTAACATTATGCTGAATTTTGGATTCCTAGGTCTTACAGTTTCAAAACGTGCCACATCTACGGACGGACGGACGGACGGACGGACGGACGGACGGACGGACGGACGACGGACAATGGACCACGACTATAGCTCAGATGACTTATAGTCAGCTGAGCTAAAAATGTTAATTTCATGATCAACACAGCTCTTACAAATGCCCTATATAGATGCTCTGATGTTAACATATATATATATAGTAATATTAACAGTACAGTAGCATGACTGACAAAAATACTGAGGTGACCTAATGAAAAGACTCCAATTTTCGTGCACCCAATCTATTGGGCCTATCAGACAGAGTCTAAACAAGTCGTCCTGAATAAAGATTTCTTAATAAATAAATATATAAATTTTTATAACTTAAGCATAACAGGAACATTCAAGGACATTTGTTCCAGCTATCCATGTTTAATCATTTTTAAGTATTGTATTTCAAATTTTCAAAATTCAAGGACTTTTTCCTTTTTCAGGACCCTCATATATATAATCCCATAAATGAATTTAAACAAGAAACAGTATGAAAACGTCAAATCAAACCTTAATACCTGTTTATCTCCCATGTTGATAAAACTATTGACAATTATCATGTGTTGTTTTTCTATAAGTTATGAAAAGTCAATATTGTCTGATTTCTCACTTAAGTTTGTCACTGTGATCATTCTCTTAAGGGGGTCGAGGTTGTTACCTTTAAGAATTTCTATTTTTGAAGTATTTTGTACAAATTTAAAGGCAACCTCCCTGGATTTATTGATACATTTATTATAGGATGTTACTTATGGCATATGGTTCAAAACTGTGATCCCCTCCATTCCAAAGATCGTGATTCCGGCTTCGGTGTCCCACTATATGGAATCAAACATGTGCAATCAGTGAACTGATGTACATGAAACGGTCATGATCACTTAAAACTCTACACACACCCAGGTCAGCTACTAGTCCACCCGATCGATTAATTTTCAGATGGTGAAGGATTCAATGTCCAAACGGCAAACAACCACACATGCCACAGACATGACTTTGCTGGTGGTAATTAAAATAGGGTTGTGGACACTAAGACTGCAGGCCTGAATATTTCCCAGTGGAAAATTTGTCCCGGGGAATATCAGCCCAGATGATGACATATATGCAAGGGGTGCGCTTGTCTGACCAGCAGTATAAGAGTTTTTAGCTATCAGTTTAAAGTCATATGATGCCATATGATGATAACTAATAAATCATTTTGAATCCTTCGGAATTTCTATTACTTATATGCATATATAATGGAGTAATCAAAATGCCTTAATTTTGGCATTGAAGGGGCCCATTTACAATACATCAGGTCTTTAGACTAAAGATAATATCTTGGGCCTTTCTTAAAATAGACCAGAAAAATGCCCCATGGTACACTGGCCGTGTATTTTGTTTATATCCACAAGCATGTTTAATTGTTTATAATGTGTGGGGCCGCAAAACAATCTGCAAATACATTCAACAAGGACATGTTTATTTTATTACAGAATGTTAACTGATCAAATAATTAATAAACCCATTAGCAGAAAATTCAAATACAATGCATAATGTTTATGATGTTTCATTACTGAGGACTATCTGCACCATCTTCATGAACAGCTACGTGTTTGTTTATAGTGGTGCTTACCATGCATATATAGTATCCACATGAAGCTATCAGTCCCGCAGTTTAACTTATTCTACACATGGGGATGTATTCAAAGGATTCACATGATATACATTACACACTGAACACACAAGGTCATGTAGGGCAAGCAAACATTCCAAATTCCATCATTTTATCATATATCACATTTGAATTTAAATCATTTATTGACATAAATTTTAATAAATAAAAATATAAATAAAAATATGATGTTGTGTGATACAGAAATTCTGTTGGCATTTCTGTGCAGAGATCAGAGCCATAGAAAATACTCTGTGGCAAAAAAAAAATTTAATAATAACTGAGTCCTCTAACACACAATTTCAGCCCACTTAGTGACAAGCCTTTGTTCTGGATGCAATAAAGATGCCATATATATAAAAATGCACCTTGGGGAATATGTAGACCTAATCTGCTTTACACTTTACAAAGAATAGTTGTGCACTGCATTTGAGACATAACATATACATAATATTTAAAGGTATATCAATCGATTCCATCTTAAATATCAATGAAACTATGATGAAAGTCACACACTTGAGAATTTTAAGATTTCCTTCCAAAGTGCCATACTGTATGATACACAGTAAGTATATTAGCATATCAATATCATAACCAGAAGACTGTTATAACAGTCTATATATACAATGTTCCTGATGACACGCAAATTATATCTGCACATTATCTCTGAAATATTCCTGGCATGAACAACCTTTACCCTTGCTGCTATTTAGCTTTCATGAACTGCTGAGTTGGACCTTGAGGCACTGTGTATGACCCTCATGTGTGACCCTCATGCAGTTTGAGTGACCCTTATGTTCCATATGTGACCCTCATGTGTCAGGTGTCCCAGATGCACCAAATGACCTTTCTGTACCAAGAGTCACAGCGGCTTTGCTCTTTCATCCCTTGTCTATTAACAATCTGTGGGAATCTGCAAATATAACAAGACTTGCATGTAAATCAACTTACTATGAGATTCATGTTCATATGTTACATCATTTGAAAAACCTAAGGTCTAAGATATATGTAGCTGCACCTGCAAAAATCAAATAAATGTAAACTGTGCCTGTGGGATTTATTTTTTCCTTCCCTCTCTCTTTCCTTCTCCCTCTCTGTCTGTCTGTCTGTCTGTCTCTCTCTGTCTGTTTCTGTCTCTCTCTCTCTACCAAACTTGAATTTGAGGGCCATGGTTTTTCATGATATCTTTACAGTTCTTAACCCAATGCATAGAAAATATGAAATCCATGATGCTAAATAATGTGTCTTATCAATGGCTAAGTACATATCTTAATTAAATAGTGTGTGCATCTTTAATAAAGAAATACAAAGAAATCACTCTTTACAAATGTCTAAATGTTTAGGTGGATGGATGATGGTTTGTTATCGTGAGCTAGTCAGTGAGTGCGCAAGTGAAGGACCAGGTGTATAAGTGAGTGAGTACATGAGTGAAAGTGTGCATGTGTGAGAATCTGAAAGAGATTGAGGAATAGATAGGGTGAGAGAAAATAGAAATATTATCTTTCTGTCAACACCTGACCCTTGAAAATCCTTTTTTTCACCTGCTATTCATTAGAATATAAAGCAGGATCAGATACAATACCGTTAAGATTGGAGAAATGACCCATTTATTGTGTAGCTGTGTGTGAAGACTTCATACCTTAACAAGAATGTGCTCAAGTATTCCTCTAGTGTATTCTGCTTCAATCTCCTCCTCAATGTTCTAATGAATGATTTAAATACAAAAGTACTAAATCTGAATAATTGTTTACATACAGATGAACATGAAAGTAGAGTTTGAATGAAAACAATTTGGTATTATAGCCTTTTATATAGGGCAGATATTTGTGCTTGGCCCTACTTTTATTATCACTTGCACAAAATTATTTTTAGATGATCTTGAAACTATTAGTATCATATTAATCATATGAAGGTGATCTAGAACAGGTGAGATCATAATCTATGTAGTGTATGCTTTATCTGTCCATCCTGTGTGCTTAATATTTCTCATAAACATGGGTCATGACGCTCTGCTGACAAAATTTTCAGTTTTAATTTTTGAAGAGCCTGTTTGCCAATATTGTTAAAACTTTGTAGGATGACAGAAATATATATGGCTGTTAAAGTACATTACCAATTCATCCAAGGCTTAATATATTATTACCCAACTAATAAAGGTTAATACTGTGACATGACAACTTAATATAAACATGTCAAAGATGAGAAAAAGTTCCAAATGAACAAAGGATAATATATAAAGCTGCCTAAGCTAAAAATGCATAGCATATATTGGGGAAAATTTCAGGCGATTCATACATGAATTATTGAGAAATTGGTACTTTTATACATATGTACTCAAGATTAATTGTTTGACTTTAGATTTTATAACTGATTTTCACATGTTTTTGGAGGAGCTGTTTGGAAAACACCTTCCAAGACTGCAAGAATATATCTTTGAACATTCAACATAATTTCAATGTATTGATAATTGTTATTTGGCTGTCTAAATATACCAGTAGAAACGCTTATTAAGTGGTATCAATATAGGCAGCACCACAATTTTTGTTCAACCTATTCAACTATCCATGAATAATAAACATGCCAAGTTTCAGGACAATTTGATAATTAAACCTACTTTAAAGAAATCATCCTCATTGTCCCCTATCTTGGTAAAATAATTGAATAAACCATAAATTACTTTGGTGTTAACATCAGGAAAGTGTTCACATACAAATAAACAATTACTTATTAATCTGTTGCAGCAAATTGGAATTGTGATCAGGGTTTGATGTTTGTCCTATTTTCTTCTTTCAGCTGTGAGCAAAGTTTGTCCGCGGGTAGGCTTTTTCCTGTATTCCTGACATGTCCACAGTATCCACCATTGTGGGGGAGTCTGATGGCTCCAGCTTGTCCAGGCCTCATCAGAAAGAAGATTTATTACCAAGCAGACCTGGGAACTGTAACCACAGGCTGGCCAAGCATCAACAGGTGCTGCAGAGTTAGTACCCTTATTGCTTCATGAGCAGCTGCAGTCATTAGGATCCAACAGGCCCAGGGCCTCATAATGTCCAGGTAATAAGAGAACCTCTATTGTAAAAGACCCCCTTGACTGCTGATGCAAGTTCAATATCAGAGCTAACAGGCTGAACACTGCTATGCTGGGCTTGGTCTGCAGTGATAGTTATTGGGCACTTCAAGCAGCACTTGAGACACTGGGCAGTGTGGCATGTCATAAAGCTGCTGTGAAGCACCATATTATTACTTGAACAGCACTGGACCTCATGATAAGGTGTAGATGGACACATGCAGGCATGACCATTCACCTGTTATACAAAAGTCAGTTGATTTTTTTATCATTTGTATTTTGATGAGTAGGTTATGTTTTCTTCCATGTTTGATTGTTTACATGTGAGTAGAAAAAGTAATTAGTGATCATTGTAAATAATGAAAATTATTTAACCCATTTTTTTCCTTACTCAGCACAGAGAATCTTTGCTTACTTGTACATGAACACTTGTGTATTCATTGTTATTACTACTGAAAATTATAGCAATTATAGCTATATATTAATTACGCAACTCTCACTGCATGAAACTTGGTTCATTACTAACTTTTGGTTAAGAACTATGGCATGATGATGTATCCACAAGTAATCTTCTTATGTCTTTTATGCTGTATTTCCATTGTTATATCATATATATTTGACATAAAAAAGATTGATGACATGAAAATGAATAAAATATGATATACAGACATACAACGCAAAACATGAAAACTCAAACCAAATGCCTCTTTGTTGAAATTTATGCCTGGGGGTATTCTGGGGCTGGCCTAAAACACGGAACAGAACTGAACATGGAACGTGGGACAGGGGCCTAATTTAAGGAATGGAACGGAACAAAGATATAAAAAGTGTCAAAACTTTTAAATGGGTGAATGTTTTATGACTTTATCTAAAGTAATAAACATATTTCAACATATGAGATTTGTTAAATTTTTATTTTATCCCTTGTTTCGTGGTCCATGTTTAAGGCCAGCCCCCGAAGACCCCCCCCCCCCCCCCCCACCAGGAGGTGTGAGTGAGGCCTTTTGTTTTGACTTTGCCGAAATGATTTCATAAGGCTGATGCATAGTGAATGTCAGGGCGCCTGATGATTGTTGTTGTATGTTACATGTACTGATTTAGTATGTATAAAACTCATCAAAACCAAATATTTAATATAAATAATGATTCTCTGCAGTATGTGTGTCATGAACACTAGTGTAAAATTTAAGTCAATGATATGACCTGATATAAAATACCATTGTGGCTAAAGTTTAAATCACCAAAACCTGATAACAGCTGAATAACACAGGCATCATATCAAGGAAGTTACATGACCTGGCAGTGTCCTGACTGTTAGGACTTTTGCCTAAGAGACAATATATGGCCTTTGACCTTTCATCTTTGACCCTGGCCATCATGACTGAGCAAAATCAGTACATAAACACTACCATCTTAATATTTCTCCAGCTTGGTACCTGTGCCCATCAACAGTCTAGTGAGCATGGCGGCCAGTGGCCATGCTTGACAACCCAAACATTAATCACTCTTTTTCTCACAGTCAGCTGGTCGCCCATGCACATAAAGCTATCTTTACAATGTGTGCTACAAGCTGCATGTACTGAATGAATGTGCACTCAGCTTGTTATTCACTCTAACTGAATGAACATTACTCCATGTACATACCTGAATGGACGCAATAACCTTCTGCGCTGGTTTAAACTAGTTTTCACTGGCAAATTCATTTATATACAAGGTTTTTATATGCTTGGCCTACATATATACTGGAAATATGTTATATAAAATGAGTCATTTTATATATAGCACAAGTCATCAATCAAACATCAATCTTTTTTTAACCTGTCAGGTACAAATAATGAACACATACCTGTATAATCTGTGTTTGATGAAAATTTATCAGAAAACTTTCTTTAATTTAAATTATGTCAAACAACTAACATTGAAAATATATTTAATAATTTAAGTATAACAAAGAATAAATGATAAACTGACATACACTCTTAAGTATTTCTTTGGGTTTCCTAG
This sequence comes from Sipunculus nudus, assembly GCA_026874595.1. NCBI lineage: Eukaryota > Metazoa > Annelida > Sipuncula > Golfingiida > Sipunculidae > Sipunculus > Sipunculus nudus. The sequence goes on from CM049315.1 coordinate 32,747,816, forward strand.
TTTCATACTAATAATTATATGTAATCAGGAGTAACTTGCAAAATGATATTTTCAGCAACAATGAAAATGGAAAGTGAGGATAGTGGCTGCAGATTACTCACAGTAATTAAAACTACAACATTATTTGCAGTAGTGGGCACAGTTGGTGGTTTATGGATTTTGAATAACAATAATTAAACAATCATAGTAACTTTCTCATTGTTATAATTACATTGTGCATATAAACACATTCAAGCGTTTTACATACTTCCTCCAAGCTGAGATGTGTCTGCTTTCCCTCTGTTGTCATTTGGTTTATTATCATAATCATTATCTCCTTAAAATAATCACCAACAAGCAGACAGGCTCTTATTCAGCTTGGCAACATTGTCAATTTTGTGTTGTTAGTTATAATTACATGTACTACAGTTACTTTACTGTTATTTACTTCTGCAAACCACACAAATGCTACATATTTATATTCTAGTTAGCTAGTGGAAACATTTTATTACTGTAATAATGATTATCCCTATTAACTTAAGCAGTAAATGTTACATCTGTTTTATATTATAACATGCAGACACAGAGTGTATATAATATGCCTTATTCCAATAAAAAGTAGGGCTGATATTTATATCTTCATTGGTACATATAAAATAGTCTATAATTATTAATTTCAACTGTATGACAAAAATATAATGTGACAATGGACCATAAATTGGTCACAATAACTACTATTTATTATCGCTATTTAACACACTTCTAACCAAGTGAGCCAGGGCTGTTTCCCTGGTCAGCACAGATATGTTGTACATAACTTATAAGAACTATTTTAGATTTACACTGTATTTCTGGTGATGTTGAGATCTAACATGTGACTGGTTACACTTTGATCTTTAGTGTTGAAGAGTTGTTGCACATGTACACGATCAGATTCTGGTCAGCAAGTCTTGTTTAGGTAAAAAGGACACACATCGACAGTGTTTACTTACATTCAGACCCCAGAAGCGCATCCAGGGCCAGGGGGAGGGTCCAGGGGGTCCGGACCCCCCCTTTTTCAGCTGCTGCAATTTTTTTTACAGGGTTTCTGATCAATTTTCCAAGCTTGTTCCCTCCCTTTTTCAGACCTTTTTTTTAGGCTTGTTGTTAGTCCTCTTGAGTTCGACTCTTCCTTTTCCTAAATCCTGGATCCACCCCTGGACCGATAATAACATATATAACAGGTAAATTGGAGATAGTAAGTCTGTGTGCCTGGATGGTTTTGCTGGGGAAATGTTAGTATTCAGCCAAAAAGGAACTAATGATAATACACATGTAATTTCAATTGATTATGTGTTAAAGATGGGTCAGTTTCTACACTTCTGAACCATTGTAGGATTTCTTTGAACGTGACAGTGATATTTTTATAAATTACAAACATGAGCTGACTCTATTACTGATCCAGCCAGCATGTCCTGTTTGCGGTAGATGTGGCAGGAGGAAGTCACGTACCCATATTGATCTTATAGTAGATCGTCACCCAACCAAAACACAGGCAAGCCAGACCACAGGGGTATGTAACAGTGTGATGAATGAGACACCTCTCTGACCCTGAACCCTACAGCAGGACACAGTCAAAATACATAGTGTTTACATACATCCCCAACCCGTGTTTTGACTGTGCTGTAACTGGCAGCTGCTTTGCCAAGGACTAGCAAAGACAGTGCTGTAACCAGCTGAACTGTTACCATGGAAAATGAGAGAGAGGTTTATCCAGGTCAAGATAATTCACCTGACAAAAAAGCTGGTGAAAAGCTAAATCTTTGACAGAGATATATAAATTTTAAATGTTAAACCCATCTGAATTGAAAAACTTTTTATTAACTTCAGCTGAGATTGAAAATACCTTCTCTGTTACATAGCTGATTTATGTACCAAGGTTATATTCGGGGATATTTTTTTCAGCAGATTTATTCAAATTTTGTGGTTACATGTGGTGCAATGCAGTCCATTTCAGAGACATAAAATGCATGAATAAAAATATTAAGGATGTAGATAGTAGGTGGTAGAGAAGTGTCATGTTGTCAGTCAGGATGATAAAATATGATAAAACAAGAACCAACAATTGTTGCCTAAATAACTAAAGCAATTAACTGCTTCATCCTGAATACTGTGATCAATATATCACATATGAAACTAAGGCTGTGTATGTGAAGTTGTGCGTCAAATGAATTTATCACTAAGCCCATGCTGTGGTTAGAACTCTAAAGTCTAGGTATTGCTTAGGAGATTAATCTTTGAAAAATGAAATTTATGTGACAGAAATGTTATTTGATTTAATAACCAATGAAATTTCATGAAGCTATTCAAAAGATGAAACTGGTTTGACAGATTCGAATCAGGAAACAGGAAATACATATAACATCCCGATGTTCTGATGCTCCACCCACCTATAAAACACCACACAATGACTGGTATATTACTGTGTCATTAAGTAATGTTACATGTGCTTGTGTTTTATTACAGATGGTATCTGAGCACAGCCACTTCCCTGAAACTGTTTTAACGGCTTAAATTACTGTCCTGCCTTCCTGCTTCTGTCACTAGGAAGTAGCTTTTACATTCAACTACACCTGTGCATTAAAGATACCCATCTTAATTCACAGTACAGGAAACAAGATTACATGTCATAAACAAGTGACCCATGGGTCATGCCGCTCAGCTGATTCATTCAGACCAGTTGGTATTTGGCAATAGTGTGGTACTAGTTGGATTTTTGATGGACCTCCCAGGATTTCAGGTCAGAAGCTTCTAGGTCCAGTGGTTATGGTTTGTCCCCTGTTAACCAACGACTGCTTTTTTGACCAAAACAGGGGGGCAAATGCATAAAAATTTGAAAAAATACATGTGGTGCCACCAATCTGCAGGAACTGATAAAAACACTCCATGAATAAATCAATATGTATGCAAAGAATCATGGTGATCAATGCATTAGTTGTTCAGATACTGGTGCTTGTGTATCAAATTTTTAATTATTCTTGGCCCCATAGCTCAAGGGTATATGGGTAACAGAGACCTATTTTCAGGTTTCAAAGGAGATTTAAATAGATCTCCATTGATATCAAGTAAGAAGATTCCAGGTCCAGCAGTACAATTTGTGCCCTGTTAATAGATGACAGCTTCTTTGAAAGTCTCAAAAATAGAGAAAAAAATTTGTAAAAATTTGAAAAAATACATATGGTGCCACCAGTCTGCAAGAACTGATGAAGCTTTCCATGATCAATAATCATGCAAAGAATCATGGTGATCAATGCATTAGTAATTCAGACACTGGAGCTTTTATATCAATTTTTTTTAGTATTCCAGGGGGGGGGGGGGTTACTTACGAGCCCCATTACTTGAAGATTATGGGTAACAAAGACCTCATTTCAGGTTTTCAAAGGTGAATTTTCATAGACCTCTCTGGTTGTCAATCTGGAAGATTCCAGGTCCAGTGGTTACAATTTGTGCCTGTTTAACGGACAGACAGAGGGACAGACAGATTGACAATGGACAAAGAGTGATCACTTTAATAGCTCAGATGTCTTTCAGTCAGCTGAGCTAAAAATTGAAATGTGTGAAACACTCTGTCCTGTGTGTCTATAATAAATATACATATCTACAACATCTGCTGTTCTTTTTTTTCTCTAAAATGGTCTATTAGCATATGTTTTAAATTGGTGGAAGGCTAAACCCTACCCTTCTGTGTGTCCATTGGCAGGATTGTGTAAAAATATTTACTATTTACTAGTTTTGTAAAACATGTGACTTCATCAAAACAGTTTGTATTACTAATGGTTCTTCTGTGTGAGTTAATATATTTATGGTATATTTGAAAGCACAAGCTAACCTATAGGGTTATTTTAAATAAAATACATCCTCTGATGTTGATTGATAAAAAAAAAATAAATAAAACTATTAAATGTTTTTTCTTTGAGAAAGTGACATATCTGTGAAAGCACTCAATTATATGTATGACTCATTAATTTATCTGGTATCAGTATGCAATTAGAGATGTGGCACATGAGAATTTATCATCATATGACCTGAGCTGGGTCACATGTCATCTAATCACACATGACAAATCTTCATAAATATTATTCATGAAACAACTTAAAAACTGATACAAGATCTAATCAAGGACTTAAATTATCATACATATATACAATGTATGTATGTGCAAATCTTTTTGTAAATGCACACAGCCGGATATAACCAGATATCTATCACATCTGATCACAGAGATTTGCTTTTAACCTTAATTTAAAACTTATATATAAACATCATAAAATGTAAATCATAAGAAAGTAAATTATCTCAACTCCTGTATTATCTGTTTTAACGTGGTACAGTTACACCTGTCAGAAAACCTTAAGGCTTCAGGTTAGTCAGGTACAAATAATCTTTAGTAGTTTGCTTTTACAGAACTTTATATGATATATAACTAGATGTGTCGGAACGACACGAATGCCCCCGCCTGGGGCAAATTAGAAACATTTGTTAAATTTTGTAAAATTTTTTAAGTTCAGGAAGTGTTGTATGGTCAAAAGTAGGTCAACAAGGGCAAAATGCAAACTCGATCTGTAAAGGGTCATTATCAAGCAACACACCAAAAATCAGGCCAGTATCTGCAGGCATTGTGAAAAAAAGTCCATATATGTGCATTTTTCATGAAAATTTCTGTCTTTCATGAAATTTTCTATGTTCAGGATCTGTCATATGGTGAAAAATAGGTTAACTGGGACGAAACGCGAACTCGATCTGTAAGTAGTCATTATGCGCCCACAGACCTAACATTAGGCCAGTATCTGTAAGCATTGTATTGCGAAACTAGAATATTAGCAAAAGTTGATAATCATTTATAAATTTAAATTGGAGAGGTATATACCATGTTTCATAACAATCCACCAAATGCTTCCTGAGAAATAAGCTCCTAAGTTTTTTTCTATACTAAGCTTTGTGACCTTGAAAAGTAGGTCAAGATCACCCATCTTTGAACCTGACCAAGATTTTGTAAATATAATGCAATAGCACTGAAGAAATGAAGTTCCTGTGTTGAATACCTTTGGAGATATCCTGCACAAAAGGCCAAAATTGAAAAAATCCTATAAAATTTCATTAAAAAATCAGAAATTGCAGGTGGCACCACCAAAATTGTGCAGCACATACAGACCATCAGTCCCAATGATCTTAGTAAGTTTTGTGAAAATCCACACAATGGTTCCTGAGATATAAACTTCTGAGTGTTTTTCTATAATCAGCTCTAAAATGTAGAAAAATGGGTCAAGGTCACCCATCTTCGAACTTGACCGAGATTTTATCGATATACATCTTCACTGATGAAATAAAATTCCAACGGTGAATCCTTTTAGAGATACCCTGCTCACAAGGTAAACGTTAACAGACGCGGAACGGACGGACAGACACCGGACAGACAGATGGACAGACGGACAGCTTGGGTGACGACAATAGCCCATCAGCCTATGAGCTGAGGGCTAAAAACGGCTGTACATGTGTATTTGTCATGAAAATTTCTATTTTTCATGAATTTTTCTAAGTTTAGGAGCCGTAAAACAGTCAAAAGTAGGTCAACCAGGACGAAACGCGAACTCGATCTGTAACTGGTCATTATCTGCCCACACACCAAAAATCAGGCCAATTTCTGCAGGCATTGCAAAAAAAAGTCCGTACAACTGTTTGATTTCGGAATGACGGAATGACGGACATGGGTAAAACTATATGCCCCGGCCACTTTGTGGCGGGGGCATAAAAATGTGTTCTATATCAGCACCTAATCACCTGTGTAAGTCTGTTTGTATAGAGATCAGTGTTAGGAATTAATTTTCATGTTTTGTTTTTGTAAGAAAAAAAGCACACTTTGCTGGATTATAATTGATTATGTCTTGTTTATTAACATTAAAAGGAAACATCACATTCTAACAACAATGACACACTTCCTTATTTCAGGACTGTACATTGATGTACATTAGCAGATTATGATAATCATCATGAAATATCTGGTAAAGACTAAAATTCTAGTAGTAATAAATAATCTTGACTTTATAAGGGAGTTTTTTGGGCCAATTTCAAGTGTGCTTTAGTAAGTTTCTGAGCAATAAAGGGTTAAACAATTCATCATGCTTCATATATATTTAAAAGACCTCCTTTGCTGTGGTAAATAATTAAGGGTAACCTTTCCATCATAATGGCACCAAGGGTTTCCAAAAGTCCATGCATTCAGTGTCTGGTAATGGGGACTTTGCGAGGGCAGACAATGGCTAGACTGGTTTGGAATACACAATGGTTAAAAAAATACAGGATGAACTACAAATTAGTCTGCTCCTATAAATATATGGCATGTTAGCTGCCCTTAAACATGTCCCAAGGGAGAAAGAGATGTCGGTGATGTAATTAACAGAGGAAGTAATCCCAGTTATCTTGTTATTAGGGTCCTGGCAAGAGGAATCTGTACTGGTCATCTGCATGGACAGATCAATTCCAAATTGGAAATTCCAATGTTACAATCTGGATTTCAATAAGACATGTTTACCAAATAGTGGTATCCAGACATCTATATTATTCAGTACAATATATTGATCATATATATGTTATAAATATTTAATTAATATACTCAGTCATTTTTGTATGTGTGTGTGTGTGTATATATATATATATATATATATATATATATATATATATATGTCACAGGATAAACTCTGATCCAGTAGAATCGTCAATCCTACTAGGACAAAGTCCGATCGCACTTTCTACTAGGAGAAACTCTGATCAGACTTTCTACTAGTAGGATCAGCGATTCTACTAGGACAAACTCTTATCATAGGCTCTACTAGGACAAACTCTGATCAACCAGAGACCACAACATAATTAGACTTTCTACTAGTAGAATCTACTAGGACAAACTCTGATCGTGGTCTCTACTAGGACAAACTCCAATCATATATAAATGTACTAGTTGGATCAGAGCTTCTACTATGACAAACTACGATTGTAGTCTCTACTAGGACAAACTTACCATAATGGTCTAATTTATGAAACCTGAGATTATGAATATTTAAACACAGTTATATGGTAACCAAATGTTTTATTTATGATTATACACAATATGACTTTCTAAAAGACTAGAGTATATCATGATTGTTTTATACAATATACAGGACAACGGTTGTTTATTTGGTTTTTAATGTGGAGTTATACACTGGTTTATGGTAATGGTTGACATGTTAGGTTTATTGTAAAACCATTATATTAATTCATTGTTTTATGTACTATACATATCAATTGTCAATATGGTCAGCTAGGCCTTCATTGTTTTGAGATCTAAGGACTTAAGTTTGTACAGGTATGTTCAGTGAACCAAGCTAGGCAGAGTACACAACCATTTTTTTTTCATATCTAAGGACTTGATTTTGTACAAGTATGTTCAATGAACTAAGCTAGGCAGAGTATACAATCAGGTTGGTGTATATATTGCAGTTTTATTTAGAAATATTTTAGATCTATCCTTAAATCAAGGAATTTTACATATATACAAGTAGATAAACAGTTTGTGCTTATATGTGCTTGTGCTTTTATTTGTATTTTTTAGAATATGAACTTGTATGAATTATAATTAAGTTAACCAAGGAATGTGTATTTCTGAGAATCAAAGTTCTATTTGAAAATACCTACATTCTGTATCAGTGGTTAAATTGATAAACATAAGTACAGGTGGATATATATATTGCAATTTTTTGCTGTGAATTTAAGACAGGATGTGAATGAAATATTTTAGATCAATATTAAGGAATTATACATATATACAAGTAGATAAACATTTGTGCTTACATGTGCTTGTGCTTATATTTGTAACTTTTTTATCAAATAAAATTGTATGAATATGTTTGAAAGAAACATTTAGATGTATATCTGTGACTTGTATATATAATCGTAGGATATTGTGTTTTATCATGTGCTTGTATTTATTTTTCTTTATTTTTTTTCAAATACATAAATAAAACATTTGGTTAAAATATTACTGTGTTTTATCCATTTTTAATCTCAGGTTTCAGGAATTAGGTAAATTACGGTAATTTTCTCCTTGTAGAGACTACAATCGGAGTTTGTCCTAGTAGAGACTACAATCAGAGTTTGTCCCAGTAGAGACTACGATCGGAGTTTGTCATAGTAGAATCGCAGATTCTACTATGCGATTCTACTAGTAGAAAGTTTAATTATGTTGTGGTCTCTGGTTGATCGGAGTTTGTCCTTGTAGAGGCTATGATCGGAGTTTGTCCTAGTAGAATCGCCGATCCTACTAGTAGAAAGTCTGATCGGAGTTTCTCCTAGTAGAAAGTCTGATCGGACTTTGTCCTAGTAGAATCGACGATTCTACTGGATCGGAGTTTGTCCTGTGACATATATATATATATATATATATATATATATATATATATATATATTGAAACCTCATCTAACAATCACCTCCATTTAGACAACATCTCAAAATAATGACCACTTTTTTACAATCCCAATCCTTTTTGCTCTTTATATCAGACCCTAAGCTGCTTAGTAAGTAGACAACCATAAAAAAATTTAAAGTTTTCCCTGTATATTTATGCATATGTAATTGTTATTAGTACAAATTTAATATATATCTCTACAGCAGCAGATCGACAAAAAGTGTAAATAACAGCCTCTCTTAGTTATTCAATGAATCATAAACCAGTGTTTTAAATGAATCACATTCATCACATGAGAACATATCATCATTATCATCATCACCTGATTACACATAGTGCTGACATCACTACATAACCATCCAATGACCACCTGTTTGACAATACAACTAGATAAACGACAGCAGCAAAACTTGAGTGACAAATTTCCTCTGGGAATACATCATTGTATTAGTCCCGTCAGAACCACAATTTGTTTAAGTGGGCAGGTTAGTGATCCAGGGTGAACATCGAAAATTACCAAAATGTCCCAAAGAGACAATAGAACAAAAATCACATGACAGTACAGAGATAATATTAATTTTTTTTTACTTTTTCAATGAAAAATGGCCTGGCCTAGATTCAAGATTACAACAATACTAAAGAAAATCAAATCATCTTGAACAAAGGAGAAATCTAAAATAAATAAAATATCAAGACCACTCGAAAAATTTATTGTTCTTTGGACAATGGAGCTCAAAATTTGATGCAGGCATGAAATTTGTTTTCTTTTTTTTTAAATTACTCACTTGAGTTTTTATTTTTATTTTTTAGAACCACAAGAGGAATTAATACAAACATGTTTTGATCAGTTCATGAACCTCCAGTACATTTTCCATGATAGCTTCATATATATGTTGAATGTAAGATCACTAATTAGAATCATTACTAAGGACATGGTGCTTGTTCACAAAAAAGTATCTGCAAACTAGAATATCAGCAAAAGCTGACAAAAGCCCTCAGCCAAAAGAGCAGTATTTATGGGTGGTAACAGTAACAAGTATTCATGTAATATTTGTTCTCACATGGATGTATATCTGTACATATGTCTCTTGTTCAAGTTCTTAATTGCAACTAGAGAGGTATGTAGTAACTTTGTAAATCTGGCCCCAGTCTTTGTAAGTCATGCAGCACTTAAGAAATCATCAAGGCCAAAGACCATTCCACATTCCAAACCAATCCATCCAGTGGTTCCTGAGAAATAAGCTTCTAAGTTTTTTTCTATAATTTCCTCTAAGACTTAAAAAAATAAGTCAAGGTCACCCATCTTCATACTTAACTGAGATTTTTTTAATATACATCAGCATCAAAGAAATAAAATTCCTACAGTAAATCCTGTTCGAGAAATCCCGTTCACAAGGTAAATGCTAACGCAGGCCATTTTTTCTATAATTCACTATGAAACATTAAACAAGGGACCTATGGGTCACTGTGCTCAGCTGACGTTAACCTTGAAGGTAAAAATCTAAAATAATATCAAATGGAGATAAAGTGTAAGAGGAAGAGGTAATAAAGGCAATGGTTGGTTTATATGATTGGTTTGTATTGATGAGCAAGAAATTGTTGCAAATAATATTTTATGACCTGACCATGTGTTTCCTAATGTTGAAACTGAAGCATGTGAGCAGTTTGTGAACAAATGATCTGTACAATTACCATGATCATTAGTCGGTTTTTTGATTAACTGTTGACATTTCAGTAGTTTACACATTTGTTCAATCGAACCTTTTTTTTGTATAATATATATTATTAAATATATGTTTTTTTATGAAATGTATACAGTTGAAATATAACTAATTAACAACATAAAACATGGCAAACAAAGCCTGATCACAAATTCTGCTGATGCAGGAAAATAATGAACAAATGTTTGTAATAAATCCTCATTTTTTTATCACATCAATTTTTTTTTTAAAATTTAAATATTTCTATACATTTTCAATATAACATATATATCTGAATATAAAAGTTGATTCATAATTCTCAATTGCATCATCATAAATCTCAATCTTGTCAGATAACACCACATCATGCATTCAAATGTTTATTTATTTTTTACCACAAAAATATATCTTTTAAATCTGCAAAACAATAAATATCTAAAAAAAATACTTGATTTAGATTTCACAATTTTTAATTGTGTCTTTATTTATCCATAATGTGCTTCATATTTTATCATAATTTAAGCATACTGATGGGTTCCATTATGATTGGTAAAATGATTTAAAAGAAAAATGATTTCTTTAAAAATGCTACATTACACAACATTGCATCTTCTGGATTACACCTTGAATTACTTTTTCAAGGAAAGATTTTGCATATCAGAGTGGAAACAGCATTACAATTAAGGAGATACAGTGAAAACAATAACAATACTGCATATCACTTGGTGGGTTGGGTTTGCGGGGGGGGGGGGGGGGGGTGGTGATATGAGAATAACTGTACACCTGTCACAGCAGGGGATCTCCCCCAGTGACTGTAACAAATCAGAAACCCTGGCATAGCTGACTTCCAGTGACCTGGAGTGGGACCCTGCATCTGTAACCTCTAATCAAAGCAAATGACTACAATAGAGCCTCAAGAAAAAAATCAATAACTAGCTTAATTTTCAAGCTTTTATTTCCAAATTTCAGATTTAAACAAATTAAATATTTATGTTTACATGCTGTGAAAATTAAATCAATGGTACTTACAGGAAAAAAAGTGCCACGGTCAAAGTTGGGCAAAATTTAAGGTACTGATTTTATTTTTATGCTAATTACTTAAAAAATTTACAAAATTCAGATCTAATTTTTGGTAAACAATTGAATCTTAATTAAACATAGTTATATACTTGGGAAAACAGACTCTAGTTTCAAAATTTTTCATGTTATGTGAGTAAATATTTTTCCTGATTTTTTACAAAGTTCATTATGTTTGGGCCCATAACTTAAAGAATTTATACTTAACAGACTTAATTTCTGGCATGTACATAGGAACTATATGAAAGAATATTTATGGTAAATATGAGGAAAAACAGATGAGTGGTTTAGATATTAGGCAGTTCTGAAGTGTGAAAATAGGATTTTAATAAAAAATTGAGGTTTTTCCTTAATTTCTCAAAGGAACGAAGTCGCAAAGACCCAGTTTTCGGCTTGGTAGGAGATCTTGGGGACATCTAACATTATGCTGAATTTTGGATTCCTAGGTCTTACGGTTTCAAAACGTGCCACATCTACGGACGGACGGACGGACGGACAGACGGACGGACGACGGACAATGGACCACGACTATAGCTCAGATGACTTATAGTCAGCTGAGCTAAAAATAAGTCAAGGTCCGCTATCTTCGAACCTGACCGAGATTTTGTTAATATACATCAGCACCGAAGAAATAAAATTCCTACAGTAAATGCTTTTTGAGATATCCCGCTCACAAAGTTAATGTTAACACAGGCTGTTTTTTTCTAAAATTTGCTATAAAACATTGAAAAATAAGTCAAGGTCACCTATATTCGAACCTGACCGAGATTTTGTTAATATACATCAGCACTGAAGAAATAACATTCCTACGGTAAATCCTATTGGAGATATCCCGCTCACAAGGTGAATGTTAACACACACTGGACAGATGGCTTGGGTGATGACATTATGTAGCCCTCCAGCCTCTTAGGCTAAGGGCTAAAAAGGAGCATCAAACCTGTTTAACAACTCTTTTGCTTTTGGTGGCCTGACTGTAGTAGAAGTAAGTTTAAAACAGATTAATGTTGAAATTCCTACTGTAAATCCTTTTCGAGATATTCCGTTCACAAGGTAAATGTTAACACACGCTGGACAGACAGACAGACGGCTTGGGTGACGACAATAGCCCTTCAGCCTCTTCGGCTTAGGGCTAAAAAAGGAGCATCCAATCTGTTTAACAACTCTTTTGCTTGGTGTGGCCTGACTATAGTAAAAATAAGTTTAAAACAGATTAATGTTACTCAAAGAGTGGAAATAAAATGTGAAATTAACCCTAAATAAGTCTGACTTAAACACAGTCAGCTTAGCTAAAACAGCCATGTTATATTGCATAAAATTCATCCCGGGGAACAAGAGCGGTTGTCTAAGATAAGGCCTCATACAGTCAAACTCTGCCTCAATTATCCTCATGAATGGACTATCCTGGTTGGTGGGCTTGTATTCTTTGTAAAAAATAAACCTCTGGAATGCATTTCTGCAAATTAACCCAGCAAACAATTTGGCCAAACAAATTCCCTAATACAAGGCATAGTTGTGAAGGATTTTAATGTATAACAGCATCAAAAGGCAACATGGCAGTGTCGCTTGCATCTGTAAAAATCCCATCTCTGTCATTTTTTATCCCTGATTGTTTCTGCCAGCTATGCTGGAGTGACTCTTGTTGAGTTCTGGGTGGTGCAGTGATAATCCACATGATCTTGTTGTTTTCTGGGTGGTGCAGTGAAGATCTGCCTGAGATTAATGGTATTTACTTTGAAATTATTCTGTTTATAACATCTAATGATTAGCTTATCATTGGTCATGTTTATTCTGAAGCATTCCATGAATACTGTAAGTTTCTCCCATGCTTAACCCAGTAGTCACTAAAGAGGCCACCAAAGTCCTTTCTTGCCAAAACTAATAATATGTTTAACCAGTAGTATTTCCAAAGGCTCTGACATTAAGAGATAAGAAGCACTTGCCAAAAGGACTTGTAAAGGCTTAATATCACTAGTCCTTCCAGGAAATAAATGTACCTTTAAAATTGAGTTTGTCCTCAACCAGTCGCCAATATGCTGGTCTATTACGGTGAAATAATGTAAATTGTATCTGTTAAAAATTAAAATAATTCTACAATGGGGTGGATCATAATCAAATGTCAAGTCATGGCAATTTATGATTCTTTTAATAACTACCTGTTACATATTCTGGTTATTATTTCATTTGCCTGGAGTGGCAGGAGGGTGTTAACGTTTGGTCCTGTGATAAAAGTTCATTTCTGTACAATATAAATGAATGCGAGCAGGTGCCCGCAGCCTTAAGTGCTGAGTAGGTAACTGAATAAAGTCCATAACATACACATTCACTGTCACAGTGACCCAATAACCAACTGAAACATGTTTGTGACAATGAACATTTTATGAGAGTAAACCTTGAGCTTAATACACTATTGGTTTCAAGAGATCCATGGCTCTTTAAGCTCATATCACATATCCCAGAGTCCCAACATCTAACATGTAACAGCACAAGGCATGACTCTAAAGCTCAGAAAAATGAACATTATAAGGCACTTTTTTTTACATTCCTTATATCCCTCCTCATATCAAGCCATTCAGTTCATATGATCAATGATCATTATAGAATGGTTGGTATTATAACTGTGTACAATATGATGAGGATATAATTTTGGCCAGAGGGATATGCATTCTCTGCTTAGTAATTTTACTATAATTTGAGGATGTGAGATGGCCCAAAAAAGTGTTATTGGCTATTTACTTTGCGTATGCATGTCCCCTTGCCACAAAACTCTCCCTGCTTTGAGATTTTCATCTGAAACCCTCTCCTCATGGTAATTTTGTGGTGCATTCTGTGCCCTTATTTAACAATGATAGGTTTATTTCCCCCATTTTCTCTAAATTGCTCATGGGGACTACAATTCTGTGTAAACACTAAAACCTGGATGTCACACAACATATGTTGGATTTAAATATAGCTAGTAAGTATAATACCAGAATGACACCAGCTGGAAGATGGATTATGTCACAGCACTGTATGGCATTCTGAAATTTCTGATAAAAAGTCCACATTAAAGTTATGAGATTTATGAAAAAAATTTGTTTGTTTAAAAAATTTACAATATCTTACCGGTAGATACCTGTATTTGCCAAATGTCTAGAAATTTTATAAGATTGACCTATCTTGTTGCCAAATGTTACTAAGTCTGAAGCATTCTTCAATGAAGAGAAAAGGTGAGCAAATATGAAATATCTTATAATACATAAGATTTCATATTTTACATGAGCAGGATTGGCATTTGTAAGGGAAACAGGAATGGGTAATGGAGCCTGCTCACAATTTTACAACCCCTTGTAGTGGGTTTTAGATTTATGGGAGCTGGATATGACCAATATACATAAATAAAGGGTGTGGTAGTATTCAGTGAACCAAAGAGTGAAATATATAAAATGGACATGGCATCTATATGGTACCCACGTAAACTAAACATTCATTATATGTGTACAATATACCAATATATATCCTGCATGCTACAGCTGTTCCATCTAACATATTGTTCAAATTCAAAGTTCTGAATTTTTTTTCACAGAAGTTCACATTAATTTCTTGTTCATATATAGCTGAGGTTAAACAAATATTTCCATGAAATATATCTTAGCAGAAATTAAACATTGCCTTGGCAATTAATTAGGAAAAAATAAAGCAAAATTATGGAGATAAAAAGTATGCATGTCAACACATTTGGCTCAAGGCCAAACGAAAATAGTAGCAGTGACCCAGAGAGGTCGAGAAGACTTAAAAGGGGCCACGGAAATCAAAACAAATTAAAAATGCATGTCTGTAGAGTTGATGGGATATGGGAGTGTGCCAGTGTATGAATGTCTGGCAAATCGTATCACTGCCTACAAAGCCAGCTGGCATGGTAGCAGCCTTAACCAAATGAATATATAATAAGCTGCGGTGTCAATCATTCAGAATTTATCTTGGTAGGCCAACTATTCAGGCTGGTGTTTCAGATAAATTACACTTCCTTGAATAATTACTCCATGGCATCCTGGCACTGTGGTCATAATCTGAGTCTGTATATGAATTAATTAAATGTGCAGATCTCCAGGTTTTATCCATTGCAAGGACATGTATATTTTATTTCTTAGTTTCATTATCTGTTTATCCCCTTCCATCTCACAAATGCAAGCAAAACTATCCAAATGGCAGAGTGTACTATAAAAAGGGAAGTGAGCCAAATATCTTCCAAACATTTTCTTACTTTCCATTTAAAATAGAAAGAAACAAATTAATGCTACTGTGGAGCTTAACTATTATTATTTAGAACCTATCAATAATCTGTAAAGTCATTTGAGGTCAGTAGAATTAAGTCTAAAATTAGGGCAGCTTTTCAGGTTTAATGGGCAAAGGTCAGGTGTTGCAAGTGTCTGTATAGTTCCCACTCTATTTGCAAATTAAAAAAAAAGAAATTGACATCTTAATTATTAAGGAAGATTTTTAAAAATTATTTTGCATTTTTTTTATCATATGAGATAAGCAAGTATTTGTTGTTTCAACTTGAAAATATTTATTTTATTAACAAGTATATTACATTTAGCTCATCAGCAACAGCATATAGCACATATATCCTCACTGACTGTACAATATCCCCAAGAGGAAACAAATATCCAAACCAAGTAACTTGATGCTTACTAGCTTAGCAAGGCCAATGTTCAAATCCAGTTTATGGAACATTAACTAAATACAGAAGTAAGACAAATGTCATCTTCATGCTGGTAAAGTTTGATCATTCTTTCCCAGACGGTTTGTGTTGTTCATAAGTGCAAATGATATTGTACCTATAGCTGGCTGGGTTCCCCTGGGACTGTGACAGTTGAGTAGCATAGACAGAAACAATAGTGCTGCCTTCAAGGTAAATCCATTTCTACCCAAGCAGTTTTTCCTTTCATCTTGTACTTTTGAACAGTCACAATGATTTATTCCCATGCTGTCTTTTGTCTCACTCTTATATACTGTATGTGTATCTTCTGTCACTTCCCAGTAATAATGCCTCCAGGGTACAACATCCATAGCTACCATTTTCTTTACATTTTTTCTTTGTCCCTGTAGACCATTTAAATAATTCATTTGTTATAAACCCCACTGTAAGGTTATATGTGAACAAGGACTGTCTCACTGATTCACTTTAACAACAGACAATCACTATTTGATTGATTCCAGGAACATAGAAAACCAGAAAGGCACATAATTTCTACAAAAAGACAATCCATTCTTATACATATCCTTCTATCCTTTACTTGTTAAAATAAAATAGCCAGATCCCCATAATTATAATAGATACATACATACATAGATATAAAATTTACATTCAAGTTCAGTAAATCTGGAACAATACCCTTGTTCACTTCCTTTGATAAATCTTACAGAACTGAATTTTTTTTTTTCAATTTTAACATTTTAATGGCTGAAATTTTTTTTTTCAAAATAACAGCCACATTGCAGTACCTGGCTTTACAAAAGGAATATATTTCAAAGAAACATTTTCAGGCTGCTCCTTTTTTTCTCTGTTTGCATATTTAATACATATGGACTTAGTTATAACTAATTTTTAACATAATTATTTTTGTTTTCACTTTGGGTAATTTTTGTTGCTTTATAATTCTGTTTACAGGAGGTCTATAAAAGGTACATTTCCAACACAGGGATAAAAGCTTGATTTATTTATAGCTGTTGCTCAAATAGGGTTTTCCTTTTGAATGCAGTGTCATTGGATATATTCAAAAGAAACACACAGCTAGGCTGGGGTTGGTGACACACTAGGAAGGTATGCCTCAATGTATAAAAACACTTTTGACCTGAATACCACATTAACCACTTCCTCACTTTTTTTAAACTGGTATATTAATACAAAATGAAGCTGCATCACTTTTCTTAGAAAATCCCCTATTTATTCTGCATACAGGATGTATGATTGCCAGTGCATGTGGTTACCAGTTTCCAATTAACAAGGATGAAGTTATAGAGATAACTCTGGGCAATGTGTGACCATTCAGCATTTCAGGTTTCAAGTTTCAGGTTTCTATAAATAGGACTGAGTGTAATTAATTCTTGATTTCTGATAAAGAACTGAACAACTCAACAGGCAAATTTTATTTTTTAACATATCTTGAGTTTGTGGTACTCAGAAATGGGTAAAATCAGTTACTTTTGCTTTAATGGCTGGAACCATATAAATTTTGGGAATGCTGGGAGTGGGATCACAAGATTTTTTAATTGTGTGTTTTCATGATTTTTATCCTACTATAATTTGTGAATGAGGGTGCGGTCAGAATATATATTTGAAGTTAACCTCATATACCACTATCTGATGAACATCTCATCAGTCATTCAGTTATATGCATCTTTAACTAGATACCCTGAACAATATGCACGACTGAATAAACAATGAACAGCTGGAATAACATATATGTTACCTGGAAAACCTTATTATAAATTAATATGTAATGAACCTTGGCTGCATACTAAATCAAAGATACCCAAACTGTTATTAATTTTGCCAAATATTGGTAAAACTGAACTTAACTATTCAAATAATTGATGTGATGTAGAGGGCCCAATATTTTAAGAAATTCCTGATTTAAAAGAATATCACCATGGTTACAGGGAGCAGCACTGTGGCAATGCCAACTGTTGGCAATTTGCCAGAGATGTAATGAAAGCCAGGGCAAATCTGGCATTAGCAACTCATGGTACATGGTTACATGGAAAACCACTAATGAAAAGGACAAGCACATGCAACCCTCTCATCACCGATTTCATGCACATTAACTGGCTGGCTGCATCAATTGTTTTTGTGTGGTTTTTAAATACG
Organism: Sipunculus nudus; assembly: GCA_026874595.1. NCBI lineage: Eukaryota > Metazoa > Annelida > Sipuncula > Golfingiida > Sipunculidae > Sipunculus > Sipunculus nudus. The sequence continues at coordinate 32,765,899 of CM049315.1, forward strand.
TTTTTTAAACTGATTCTATGATGTGCTGCATTCTGTGGCTGAAGCAAGACACCCACGCATGGGCGGAACTCAGCTGCACGATGCTGCTCTAATGCTATATAGCACCTTGTAATAATGGTGCATTGATCTATCTGTGCACCTGGGCACCAAGGACACTTATGCCAGTAACAATTTGCATTGAAAACCTGGAATTGAAAATGGACAAGAATTCTATTACTTTTGCCTGATTTGAAGTCATGGTCTTGCAACAAAGACCTCCCCTTGGGGAAGGGGGGGGGGGGGCTGGCCTGCACTCTTTAGGTAAGGGGCCGTTATAAAGATAAACATAAACTTATCTAAACCTAACGGTTAAATAGGTACATTTTGAAAAAAGAGAAATGGGGGGGGGGGGGGGCCTTAGTAATTGCTGTCATTTGATGGTCTCAAAAACCAAAAAAAATTTGTAAAAATTAGAAAAAATGCAAGTTGTGCCACCAGTTTTCAGGAACTGACAACTCAATATTAATTCTAGGCAAGCTTCAGGGCAACCAATGCATATTAATTATCAAGATACTGGTGGGGTTTTTTTTTTTTTGGGGGGGGGGGGGGTTCTTACAAGCCCCATAGCTCAAGGATATAGGTCAGTGACCTGATTTCAGGTTTCCAAGGAGATTTTTATTGTCCTCCCTGGATATTCAGTTATATGTTGTTAGGTCTAACAGTTTCAAAACGTACCTTGTTAACTGTTGAGCCAGCACACAATGGACAAAAGACCATCACTAAATCCTCAGATGACTTATAGTCAGCTGAGCTAAAAATCCAATGGAAGAACTGTTTTGCTATTCACAATTATATTATGCAAAAGGCCAAAATTTCAAACTTCATAAAGATATATCCTTAGACACTGTCTCCCTAAATCTTATAAGTGATCAATAAATAGGTATTAATTATACCACAGACTACATGCATAAGAATTGTATGAGAAAAAAATTCCACATGAGAAATCTAAAGGAACATTGGACATTTTTTAAAAATCTATTCACATATATGGCATATCTCTCAAATAATTATGTGACCTTTACAACACGATTTTTTTTTAACCTAGCTGAAAGCATTTCTCTGTACACCAACATCACCAGCTAATTGTTTAATTACTACCAGTTATTGAACCGTTAGCTGGAGATATTGTTATTGCAAAACCATCACTCGAGTCTTAAGGCTCTCTGAAAGAAGATGGTGATATTGGACTCTTTACTTTTACATGGATACGTGGGTGTTGGTTTCTTTATCTTTAGGCCTTCACAAGCCATTGTTTCTTGGTTTCATTTGGTTTTAATGTCCTGAGAATTTGTGATGCAGGCACACAGCCAATTTTAAAGCTCTGGTGATAAAAGTCTAGACAGAAGGATAATATGGTGTCTCACAGCAAAGAAATTTAGGACTATATATATGGGTCGCAGACTCGATTGCTTCATCAGCCGATCCATATTTGGAAATTTCCCATATGACACAAACACTACTTAGAAATATGAAATCTATGCAAAATATCATCACATAAAATCCAGGTTCCATTATAGTTTTTATCTGGAAACCTCTGAAAAAAAAAGAAAAAACTGTAAATTAGGTAAATTAATGCGCACTCAGGACAGCCACTGAACATGATGGGCTTCTCTATGAGGCATGACTGTGCCATGTGACAACCATGTGGGTGTGGTTTGATTAAAGGCTCCCCTTGAATAAAGGCCTTTCCTTAAAATGAGCCCTCTCCCTTTCAAGTATCTTGTGCCATGTGGGCCAAGCCACACAAATATTAAACATGAGATAGCAGCTGCAAGCATATGGTTCCTTGTTTGTTGTGATATCCATATCAAATGGCAAAACCAGTGTCTTTGTCCCTCGGGTCTCATAAAGGCAATCCAGAACCACAGCAACTGTGCATTTACTGACCAGTCTTGCCAAGACAGGTCAAAGGTCACTGACAGACTGTACAAACTCTAATAAAACTGAGTGGGTTTATCATGCCTTACTCTGTATGGTTGTGATATAGTATTTCTCATTTAACACTGGAGGCCATGATAGTAGATAAATGCCATATGTTATGGATTGTAAACATGCGAAGGTTGACGACCTAGTGGAACATACGCGTGCCTGTAAATCACAAAACAGCAGACATTACTAGCAAGTTCACCAAAAAGCTTGCTGGGTAATAAACAGAACAGCTGAGGTCAATCATACTTTACACTAGTTCTTTAATACATACCTAAAAGACAGTGTTCTGTGGTGTACTATTATTACAACTGTATATATATTACACAATTTAAACATCTTCGAATTAGATCTTATCCTAATAGCCATCCAGCATCCTTGTGTAAACTAATCAGTTTATACTGGTGTAGATGATTTATATAAATATTTGAGCCAGGGCCTACAGTGGGCAGCACCTGCAATAGGCTGCCAGCCAGACACTCAAATCACCTCAGCAGCTAGTGCCAGTCAGGGCACTTGGCAGAGTGCCAGGTATTTCCAGGAAGCTGGCAGCTTGCCAGGCTGAGAGGCCTCTGATTCCTGTTGGTCCTGCAAGGACACCCCCAGACAGCTGGTCTAGACATGGGGTTGCTATGGTAACCAACTGGCTGGCAATTCTAGGGATGATGACAGTGTTTGTCAGTGTGGAACTTTATGGACACCAGGCTGTCTTGGGCGCTGCCTGTTTTTTCGCCTTGGTGACCTTCAAGGCAAGGTGTTTGGGTAATGCTTGCAGACATATTCACCTTTTAAGACTGACCTATTGGGCCGGGTGTACCAAATTTTATTATTTTTCCCCACTGGCAAATGGTATTTTCCTCTTAGTAGCAGCATGTCTAAACCTGTAAAAGGAACAAGGAAGCTTGACATACAAGAATAGCCCTTTTCCCAGGCACAAGTCTCGTTGTGACTACATACGTTTTACTGGGGCTCGTAAACAGTCCCACACCTAGCCTGTATTGATCAAATGTATCAAATACGCAAAAAGCCTACTATATGTCTGACTGAAATAGACACAGGTATACATGTTGCTGAGAGAAATATTTTGAAAGATGTGCTTAAACATGATTATGAACACTAATTAATGAACATAAAAAATGTAGAATGGATTGCTGAATTTAAGATTTTATATAAATACTGATTCACACTTAAAAGTAATTCTCACAAGTAGTTCTGCACATACACACACATTGCACACATATCTATTCCAGGGTATATATACTGATCTTAATATTATTTGTACATCTATCTTGCATTAATGACCATTTATGCCATGTTTATATTATAAGCCAGCATATACTGATATATATATATATATATATATATATATATATATATATATATATATATAAAAATATGCATTAGGTTTGCTAGTTTCTTGGACAGTACCCCACTTTTCTACTTGTGACATTTAACATTCTTCAAAAATTTATTTCACATACACAAAAAACTATAACTGTTTGTTCTATGTGAAAATCAAAATGATAATGCAACACAAATAGAAATAGTTAAAATTCATTGGATTTATAATTCACAGGGTTTTATTTATTTGCTAGCATGTGTGCATGCATATACATGTACATATACATTAGAGGATTTATACAATTTGCCCTTAATTGGACAGAAAATATTGAACCCTCAGATATTAAATAATTAGAACTTAAATCAGTATCAACACTTAGGACAAGACAATCAAAGACAAGGTAGACTACTTACCCATTGATGGTTATTTATTTGGGATTATTTGTTTGAGTGTGAGCTTTGAGAAGGGTTATAGTTGACTAGGTGAAACAATATCCCCTTTATGTTTATATGGTCGTTGGCAATAAAAGGGCATAAATAACTTGTGTACTTAATTGCTGAGTATTTTGACTGTATAGATCTATGTCATTATAGATAGAGAACAAACAAAAGCACGAATGATAAATACACATACTTGTATAATTTGATTCACTGCCAAATCCAGCATGTGTTAAAGTTGATTTAAAATGACTTTAAATTCATCAACAATAATGTAATTAATAACAACACAAACAATAAACAATAGAAAATTATTGATTTTAAAACCCTATTCCTTTAGCTATGAATGAAATGTGATATATGTACAGAACAGTTAGCATGATAATGCTCAGAAAAAGAATTTTGAAATTCAAAACAAAATATTTAAATGAATACTTTTTTTTTAGGTCTGAACTAGAAAATGCCCAAATGACTGTATCTGCCGCCAAACAAGAATATGAGAAATGTATACACACACCATCACAGACACACACATACCCTAACAGTCACAGAACTGACTAAAAGCAATAACGAGCCACTTTTTTAGGCCTAATTAGAGAACCTAATCTGCTGCCAAAATGGAAAGTGACTTGTGTTAGGAATGTGTACTTTGCCTTGTAATCAAATCTGAAACATGACAAAGATACCACATGTAGAAACAAGTGACCCATGGGTCATGACGCTCAGCTGACTTGGAAGAGATTCACAAAAGGAAATTTTATCATCTAAATGGTAGTATATACCCATTCAACTGAAGCATCAAACAGATTAACCAAAAGGCCAAGATTGTGTCTGTATTTATATATCTCAAAAAAAAAGAGAAAAAATGCATAAACTTTAAAAAATACAGGTGGCTCCACCAATCTGCAGAAACTAATAAAAACACTTAATGGTCAATACCCATGCAAAGAATCATGGTGAACTCTGCATTAGATGTTCAGATATTTCAGCTTTTGTATCAAATTGTCCATTATTCTGAGGGATACTTTGGAGTCCTAAAGCTTGAAGGATATTGGTAGCAGAGACCTAATTTCAGGTTTCCACAGACACTTTTCATGGGCCTCCTTGCATGACAAGAATGAAGATTCTAGGTCTAGTTGTTACAATTTGTGCCACATTAACAGATGACAGCATCCTTACAGGTCTAAAAAATAGAGAAAAAAATTAGAAAAATTGAATAAAATATAGGTGGCACCACCAGTCTGCAGAAACTGATTAAACACTCTATAATCAATATCTATGCAAAGAATCATGGTGATCCCTGCATTAGTTATCAGTTACTTCAGCTTTTGTATCAAATTGTCCATTATTCTGAGGGATACTTCGGAGTCCTATAGCATGAAGGATATGGGAAACAGAGACCTAATTTCAGGTTTCCACAGATGCTTTTCATGGGCCTCCATGCATGACAAGAATGAAGATTCTAGGTCCAGTTGTTACGATTTGTACCCTGTTGATAGATAACTAATCTTTAAAGGTCTCAAAATAGAGAAAAAAAAATGTAAATATTTGAAAACAAGGGACCCATGGGTCGATCACATCGCTCAGATTAATTTGGAAAAAATATGAGCAACTGCAAAATATTTTTATTTCTTTGGGTTTTTATGTATATAAGCATTTGAAAAGCTAAGAGAAAATGGCCCTGCCAAAATGAAACTCTGTAAATTATAGAATAATGGGCATAAGCTAAAGCATATGCACAGTGTAATAAATGAAAGGCTCCTTGTGGTATTAACTGCAGACAGCCTGATCAAGCTCAACAAGAGAGAGGGCTTGCCTGAGTGATGTGATTACATAACTGGCCTGGGAGCATAGAGAGCTGCACTTAATGACCTACAGTGACCAAAGTGGACTGCTTGACAATGTAAGGGAATACAACAAGAGCCTCCAAAAAAAATCAATAACTAGCCTAATTTTGCAGCTTTTATTTTCAAATTTCATATTTTAACAGATTAAATCCTTATGTGTACATGCTGTGAAAATTAAATACACAGTTCTTACAGGAAAAAAACGTGCTGTGGACAAAGTTAGGCAAAATTTAGGGTACTGATTTTATATTTATGCTAATAACTTAAAAATATTGCAAAATTCAGATCTAATTTTTGGTATACAACTGAATCTTGATTAAATGAATTTATGTCCCTGAAAAAAAGTCTCTAGCATCAGCATTTCTTATGTTAAGTGAGTAAATATATTTCCTGATTTTTTACAAGGTGCATTATGTTTGGGCCCATAACTTCAACAAATTATGCAATACTGACCTAATTCTTGGTATGTACATAGGAAATATATGGAAAATGTGAATATTAACTATGATCAAATTCAGATCAGTGGTTTTGATATAAGGCAGTCTTGAACTGTAACAATGGGTTTTTAATGGAAAATTGAGGTTTTTCCTTAATATCTCAAAGGAACGAAGTCTTCGTGACCTAGGTAGGAGGTAGGAGATTTTGGGGACATTTACATCAAACTGTATGCAAAATTTTGGATTCGCAAGTCCAACAGTTTCAAATCATGCCCTGTTAACAGACAAATGGCCGGATGGCCAGATGGACAAATGACCACGACTATAGCTCAGATGACTTATAGTCAGCTGAGCTAAAAATAGAGGTGGCGCACGCAGTCTGCAGAAACTGATGGAATACCTCATGATCAATATGTATGCCAAAAATCATGACCATCAGTGTTGTAGTTACTGAGATATTGCAGTTTTTGTATCAAATTTGCCATTATTCTGAGCTGTAATTTGGAGTGCCATAACACAAAGGATATGGGTAAGAGAGACCTTATTTCAGGTTTCCATGGAGACTTTTCATAGGTCTCTCAGTGTGTCAAGTATGAAAATTCTAGGTCCAGTCTTAATGATTTGTGCCCTGTTAACAGATGTTCACATTTTTAAAGGTCTCAAAAATGGAGAAAAAAATTCCTAAAATTCGAAAAATACAGGTGGTGCCACCAGTCTGCAGGAACTGATGGAACACCTCTTGATCAATATGTATGCCGAAAATCATGACCATCAGAGATGAAACGTTGAAGTTTTTGTATGAAATTTTTGACTATTCTAGGGGGTACTTTGGGGCCCCATAGATCGAAGGATATGGGTAACAGAGACCTAACTTCTGGTTTCCATGGAGACTTTTCATAGGTCTCTCACTGTGTAAAGAATGAAGATTCTAGGTCCAGTCTTTATGATTTGTGCCCTGTTAACAGATGTTCACAATTTTAAAGGTCTCAAAAATGGAGAAAAAAATTCGTAAAAAAATCGAAAAATACAGGTGACACCACCAGTCCACAGGAACTGATGGAACATCTCATGATCAATATGTATGCCAAAAATCATGACCATCAGTGATGTAGTTAATGAAGTATTGAAGTTTTTGTATGAAATTTTTGACTATTCTGGGGGGTACTTTGGTGCCCAATAGCTCGAAGGATATGGGTAATAGAGACCTAATTCCTGGTTTCCAAGGAGATTTTTTATGGACCTCTCAGAATTTCAAGTTACAAGATTCTAGGTCCAGTGGTTTAGATTTGTCCATGTTTAACGGACAGACGGACGAAGGACAAAGAGTGATCACTATAGCTCAGATGACTTAGTCAGCGGAGCTAAAAACAAGGGACCCATGGGTCACGACACTCAGCTGATTGTGACAGTTATAACTGCATCACCATAGATATTTTTTTAAGTTGCAATAAAAATACTATCCTCAGTGCTAAGGAACTAGGGCTCAATGACTGGGGGGGGGGGGGGGAGAGTTACAACACCTTTGGATATAAATACAGAATACGGAATTAAATTCAATGGTGCTTTTACAAGGACTGGTTGGAGTTACAGCACCTCTGCATATATGTAAAGGATAAAATTTAATTTAAATGAAATTATTTTTAAATATTTAAAAACAGGCAGAGAGATGGAAAACAAAGCAAATAACTTTTATTTCCATTCTACAGAGACAGGAAAATAATGAACAAATATTTGCATTAGATCCTATTGATTCTTTTGTTAAGTCATTTTTTTAAGTTATATCATAAGTATATTTAAGTATATCATATATATATCTGAATATTTAAATTGATTCACAAATCTAAATTGCATCAACATTTATACTTAATTTATTCAGGTAACATCACATTATGCACAAACATTTCTTTTTTTTATAAAATATATTTTTAAATTTGCAAAGCAATAAATATATGAAAATGACACTCCAGAATTCATAATTTTAAATTGGACCTCTATTTATCCATGATTTGTTTCATATATTATCAAATAATGCCTGATGGGTTAAATTATATTTTGTTTAATTATTTGAAAGGAAAAAATTTCTTAAAAATGCTACATCAGAACAACGTGGCATCTCTTGGATTACTTTTTGAATTTGTATTTCAAGAAAAGTTGTGCACATTGGATCAAAAAACATCTTTACATTTAAAGAAATACATTTGACAATAACAAACCATGTATTGCAATATAACTGGTGATGGTGGTGGTGATGGTGGAACTGGGGGTGGGGGGTGGGGGGGGGGGGGGGGGAGGTTATGAGGGTAGGGCCCATGAGAATAAGTGTATGTTTATTACAGCAGGGGGTGTTCTGCCAGTGCTGCATCACTATTATAAGGTTACCTTAGCAAGGCTGTAGTGGGCAAGAGTGGGGTCTTGGATATACAAAATGCTAATACATTAGAGCATCTGAAAAACTTCAATAATTAGAATAATTTTTAAGCTTTAAATTTCAGAATTCAACAGATTAAATCCACATGTATCCAGGCTGTGAAAAATAAATTAAATATACTTACAAGAAAAACCATGCCATGGTCAAATGTTGGCAAAATTTAAGGTACCAATTTTATATTTTTGCTAATATTTGAAAAAATTTAAAAGATTTTGATCTAATTTGGGGTACACAATTCAATTTTGATAAATTAAAGTAATTGCTGAAAAAAGTCCCTTTAAAAGCTTTAACAATTTTTTTTGTGTTAAGTGAACAAATATTTTTCCTGATTTTTTAAAAGTGCAATATGTTTGGGCCCATAACTTTTTTTAAATTATATAATACAGACCTAATTTCTGGCATGTACATAGGAACTATACAGAGGAATATTTATGGTAAATATGAGGAAAAACAGATGAGTGGTTTTAATATTAGGCAGTCCTGAAGTGTAAAAATAGGTTTTTAATAAAAAAATTCAGGTTTTTCTTTAATTTGTCAAAGGAACGATGTCGCAATAAACATTATTTTCATAGTTATATTACTGCAATCTTAAGTGTTACACAATAATAATTACAAATATTTTACAGCACTGCTCTTATTTTCATTTATAGTCAACCTGACTTGTAAATGCATGAAGTCATTAACATATGGGCTAGGATAATTTTCTTCCAGAATGAACTTTCAGTTATCAATGTTTTTCCCACAATTTTAAAAGAATAAATATTTTTGTCATCATCATATATGCATCATATATGCTACCAGTAGCAAAGTTTTTTCATAATATTACAATTTTATAATTTTATATTATATACAGTCGTTAACACATTCGCAACAATATCCAGAATAGAAATGTTGCATCATTATTTTTATGTGATCTCAGCTCTTTAATGACAAAAAGTACATTTTTCCGCAGTTAATTTTGGAGCTACATCCCATAATGCATTTCTCTTTACAGGGCTGATGGCAAAGCCAGTCAGCAATCAACCCAACTCCTGACTGTCTGACACCTCCAGCTGATTGATCCTGGCCGGCTGACACTGCTGCTGATTGGTCAGACAGGCATAAAATCTCTCTGTCAGCTCAAGGAAATCTTGTTTATCCAACTAAGTAAATTAAAGTCTACAGACTGTGAACCATTATATCTCTGGATCTAACCCTAGCCTGAATACAGGATTTTAAACATCAGGAAATCCTACCAGACATGTCCTGTTGATCTTCACTGTAAATCTAGGGTTCTAGTACTTATGAAACAAGTTATATAATACGATGAGTATGGTTGCTAGAAAGATTTACTACTAAATTTCTAAACATAATGGTTGAAAGTCATATGATTATTTAATATTTTCAAATGCTCAATTTCATTTAATATTAGCTACATGTATTGGTGCAAGTTGAGTCATAGATATATATACAATGTTACTTTTTTGGGGGGGGGGGGGAGGGGGGGTTAAAAAAGAACTGTTGGGAACAATTCAGAAGACTAAAGCTATGCACACATTCATATGTTTATCTGGCAACAGCATCGTTAAAGGCAGTGATGACATTGACCGTGCATTTGGGTTGTACGTAATAATCCGGCAAAATTTATAATCAGAGGCCAAATCTTATGTGTTTTATTCATCACAATGGACCTCCAGGGTGATGATATCCCTTTAAATATTGCCTTTGACTCAAATTTTCCTGCCGACAAGATGAAGAAATTGAAGAAATGAGAGTTATATTGGGTCAAATTAATTAATCAAGGACGAAGACAGAAAACATATTTGAATTGAATCATGCACTTTATGAAAATTAAGAGTGATTTACATTATATTACTGTGTGTCTAGTTAAAAAGTTCTCTTGCTTACTTCATTTAACCTTTTAGCAAGTATTTTTCCTTTTCCGGCCACCAAAGTGGCAAAGGATGCCTGTGCATGGTAGGTGTGACGTCATTTAATGAGAGTGGCGCCATACGATTGTGTCTGGTAATGGCCAAAATTGGCTCACAGACTGATTCGAAAATAGCCAGATAGTCTTGCCGTATTGTTGTTGCCGTGCTGTGCACATGTGTACACTCAAATGAAATTTCATACAACAGATTTTTTACCACTGTTGGATTGTCATTGGTGGATTTTCATTGCTGGAATAACAGAAGAATGTGTGTAAAAAGCTTAAACCACTTGTTCTGGCTTTGGTAAATTTTGTCATTCTAGCCTTGGTTAGAATTGGTTTTGCTATTCTTAATCAAATGCAATTACCACCAGACCTAGGCTTCTCTACAAAGTCCAACTCTATGCAAAGAAAATATCTAATCAAAGAGTCAGTAAAAAAGGGACATTAATGTACAAAAAAAAAGAATATTTTCATTTTCACTTCTTAATCCACAGGTGAGGATGAGGGACTAACAACGTGTGGAGTACTGGTTGATTGATCAGGTTATTTCCTGGGGCATCACACCTTGACCCTCCCATACCTGGTCCATGTAACACGAAGACCTTGTACCTGGAAATTCATCGTAGAACATCAAAACCACATCAAACAGGTGTAATAAGCCCCCTGCCGATCGTCGGCAAGACACAACAGAATGGCTTCTACCTCAGAAATCTGAGGATGCACCAAATAGTGTAATTAGCTATGGTGTTCAATGACCCACCTGTACTGCCAGCTAATCCAAGCAAAGAATTGTTGATTATTATGAGATTTTACTGCTGTTTGAGACTGTACTTGGTAAGCCTCAGGCCACATCAGGCCATTGCACTGTACTGAGATGTTGCAAAGTCACGTAACTTCTCAGAACAGCTAGTGCATTACAGATCCTGGATGGTTTAAGAGCGTCCCCCCCCCCCCCCCCGGGCAAAACATTCCTTCTGCATCTTAAATTTCAAATTAAATTTCTTGGTCCTGTTCAAGGGCGGGTGGTAAAATGGCACTGGGCCACAAGGTCTGGCACAGGGCCATGAATTGTTATCAAACAAATGAGAGTGTGGTGTCATGGCTCTAAAACTTAGTTGCAGGTAAAATGCAACACCAAGCTCTCATAGGTCTAATTACAGTTCTTGGCCCTATGCAAGGCAGGGTGGTAAAATGGCACTGGACCACAAGGTCTGGCACAGGGCCATGAATTGTTATCAAACAAATGAGAGTGTGGTGTCATATGGCTCTAAAACTAAGTTGGAGGTAAAATGCAACACCCAGCTATCATTGGTCTAATTACAGTTCTTGGCCTATATATTCAAGGCAGGGTGGTAAAATGGCACTGGACCACAAGGTCTGGCACAGGGCCATGAATTGTTATCAAACAAATGAGAGTGTGGTGTCATATGGCTCTAAAACTAAGTTGGAGGTAAAATGCAACACCCAGCTATCATTGGTCTAATTACAGTTCTTGGCCTATATATTCAAGGCAGGATGGTAAAATGGCACTGGGCCACAAGGTCTGGCACAGGGCCATGAATTGTTATCAAACAAATGAGAGTGTGGTGTCATATGGCTCTAAAACTAAGTTGGAGTTAAAATGCAACACCCAGCTCTCATTGGTCTAATTACAGTTCTTGGCCTATATATTCAAGACAGGGTGGTAAAATGGCACTGGACCACAAGGTCTGGCACAGGGCCATGAATTGTTATCAAACAAATGAGAGTGTGGTGTCATATGGCTCTAAAACTAAGTTGGAGGTAAAATGCAACACCCAGCTCTCATATGTCTAATTACAGTTCTTGGCCCTATGCAAGGCAGGGTGGTAAAATGGCACTGGACCATAAGGTCTGGAACAGGGCCATGAATTGTTATCAAACAAATGAGAGTGTGGTGTCATGGCTCTAAAACTTAGTTGGAGGTAAAATGCAACACCCAGTTATCATTGGTCTAATTACAGTTCTTGGCCTATATATTCAAGGCAGGGTGGTAAAATGGCACTGGACCACAAGGTCTGGCACAGGGCCATGAATTGTTATCAAACAAATGAGAGTGTGGTGTCATGGCTCTAAAACTTAGTTGGAGGTAAAATGCACCACCCAGCTATCATTGGTCTAATTACAGTTCTTGGCCTATATATTCAAGGCAGGGTGGTAAAATGGCACTGGACCACAAGGTCTGGCACAGGGCCATGAATTGTTATCAAACAAATGAGAGTGTGGTGTCATATGGCTCTAAAACTAAGTTGGAGGTAAAATGCAACACCCAGCTATCATTGGTCTAATTACAGTTCTTGGCCTATATATTCAAGGCAGGGTGGTAAAATGGCACTGGACCACAAGGTCTGGCACAGGGCCATGAATTGTTATCAAACAAATGAGAGTGTGGTGTCATGGCTCTAAAACTTAGTTGGAGGTAAAATGCAACACCCAGCTATCATTGGTCTAATTACAGTTCTTGGCCTTTATATTCAAGGCAGGGTGGTAAAATGGCACTGGACCACAAGGTCTGGCACAGGGCCATGAATTGTTATCAAACAAATGAGAGTGTGCTGTCATGGCTCTAAAACTTAGTTGGAGGTAAAATGCAACACCCAGCTATCATTGGTCTAATTACAGTTCTTGGCCCTATGCAAGGCAGGGTGGTAAAATGGCACTGGACCACAAGGTCTGGCACAGGGCCATGAATTGTTATCAAACAAATGAGAGTGTGCTGTCATGGCTCTAAAACTAAGTTGGAGGTAAAATGCAACACCCAGCTATCATTGGTCTAATTACAGTTCTTGGCCTATATATTCAAGGCAGGGTGGTAAAATGGCACTGGGCCACAAGGTCTGGCACAGGGCCATGAATTGTTATCAAACAAATGAGAGAGTGGTGACATATGGCTCTAAAACTAAGTTGGAGGTAAAATGCAACACCCAGCTATCATTGGTCTAATTACAGTTCTTGGCCTATATATTCAAGGCAGGGTGGTAAAATGGCACTGGACCACAAGGTCTGGCACAGGGCCATGAATTGTTATCAAACAAATGAGAGTGTGCTGTCATGGCTCTAAAATTAACTTAGTTGGAGGTAAAATGCAACACCCAGCTATCATTGGTCTAATTACAGTTCTTGGCCCTATGCAAGGCTGGGTGGTAAAATGGCACTGGGCCACAAGGTCTGGAACAGGGCCATGAATTGTTATCAAACAAATGAGTGTGGTGTCATATGGCTCTCAAACTTAGTTGGAGGTAAAATGCAACACCCAGCTATCATTGGTCTAATTACAGTTCTTGGCCCTATGCATGGCAGGATGGTAAAATGGCACTGGGCCACAAGGTCTGGAACAGGGCCATGAATTGTTATCAAACAAATGAGAGTGTGGTGTCATATGGCTCTAAAACTAAGTTGGAGGTAAAATGCAACACCCAGCTATGATTGGTCTAATTACAGTTCTTGGCCTATATATTCAAGGCAGGATGGTAAAATGGCACTGGGCCACAAGGTCTGGAACAGGGCCATGAATTGTTATCAAACAAATGAGAGTGTGGTGTCATATGGCTCTAAAACTAAGTTGGAGGTAAAATGCAACACCCAGCTCTCATAGGTCTAATTACAGTTCTTGGCCTATATATTCAAGGCAGGATGGTAAAATGGCACTGGACCACAAGGTCTGGCACAGGGCCATGAATTGTTATAAAACAAATGAGAGTGTGGTGTCATGGCTCTAAAACTTAGTTGGAGGTAAAATGCAACACCGAGCTATCATTGGTCAATTACAGTTCTTGCCCCTGGTCGTGAATTTATAATGAAAACTTGCTCTACAAAGCAGTTATAAATGGGAAGGAGATCTGGGATGACTGCAGTGTATAACCACTGCATGAGGAGTGTGTATCTTTATTTGCATCCACAGCCAAATTTAATGGAATCTTACTCTGCCTGCATCCCATGCACCTCTCTACTTAATTCCTATAAAAACTGGTTCAGGAATTTTATGAAGTATACTACGAACATTAAAAGAAACTGACAAACAATCACAGCTGTTTAAGCATGACCTCCTTGGCTGATGAAACAACCCTGAACTCTGACATTTTAGCCTACAATATAATGCTGCCAAAATCCCCCCCCCCCCCCCACAGAATCTTTTACCCAAATAGTGAGACAAAAATTAACTCATTAACCTCTTAATACCCCTTTTACACACAGAACGTTTTCAAACCGGTTTAGTTTAGGCGGTTTGGCCAAATCGGTTTCAACACATGCTAGTGCGTTCACACGGGCATCCAGCACCAATGCATGAGTTGTACATTTCACATGTGAAACAATGTAACAACATGCTGACACAAGCATTTTCACTTGCGCTGTGACCAAGCTGCTGCTTGAAAACTGAGTCCCAACCTTTCTGGAGTATTCACATGACACTTTGTTTGGCAAAGCAGAAAAACAATTCACATTCAAAATAGTTTGAACTACCTCCTGAGCTGGATTCAAACCATTTAGGCCAAAACAGTTTGAAAATGCTTTGCACTACTGTCACACTGAACACTCCAATGCACATTCAAAACAGTTTGAAATTGGTTTGCTTTTGCCATGTGAAATTGGTATAAGCCTTCCCCATTACTACTAAGACTTAACTATTTAGGGTTAATCTACCTTAATCTGAATGGATACATGTTAACGAGTAAGTACATTTGCTTCATACTACCCTGTCCTGTATGCTTTTATTTTACTAATCCTAAATCACTAGTAGTTCCTGGGTCATGACAGAAAATACTTGCTGGTAATGGGAGATTTTCAGTATATCATCATATTTCCATATTCTATCCCCAGTTGCTAAGCAACAAAAATTTTATGGGCATGAAGATTTGCTATACAATCTCTTCTCTAAATGTCACAGCTAGTTTGACTAACTTTCTAGATTATAAATGGTAATTATACATTGGAGTCATGAGGCAGCAAAAATCAGTGAATAGTAATCGATAATTACATATTTTCTATGTATTTAGTATATATAATACATCACATTTCTGCTAATCCCAGCAGTAATGGTAACAGTAACAGGAAACTTATAAATGAAGCATCAGCTACATTACTATCGATTACATATTGTATTTCATTGAAGAAAATCAATTAAGACTTTATTACATTCTAATGTAATGAGCTGAGGGTATACTCACACATGTTGTGGGGGGTGGGGGGGGGGGGCAAACAGCTGAAGGTACTATCCTATCAATGTTTCCTTGTGGGTAAACATCCAACCGAGAGTATCAACAAATATCCTGATATGTATACAGACAGCTGAGGGTATCAACATATATATCTTTAAATATACATCAACACTTGCTTACTGGTAGATAAATGCTAAGCTGAGGACAACAGCTGATGATATCAACACTGACATTCTGATGGGTAACAGACAGATGAGGGTATCATCACTTGCATCCTGGTGGGTAAACCAGCTGAGATTATCAGATATCAACACATCCTGTTGGGGTACACAAGCACCAGAGGGTATCAACATTTGTTACCCATCTCCTGGTGCATAAAATTTTAAGACAGCTGTGGATATTTAAAATATTTACAAACAAATAAGGGAATTAAACACTCATATCCTGGTGGGTAAACATCTGTGAGTATCAACACTCTGAATCTGTTGGATAAACAAACAGATGAGGGTATAAATTTTAACACACACACTGGTGGGTAAAGAGACAGATAAGGGTATCTTGCATATTGGTGGGTAAACAGCTGAGTGTATCAACACTCACAACCTGATGGGTAAACAAGACAGATGAGGGTTCCAACACATCCTTGTTGGTAAACAGATTGACGTGGATATCAACACAACCTGGTAGGTAAACTGACAGATGAGGGAATAAGTACACATAATATTGGGTAAATGGCCAGATGAGGATACCAATACACATAATGGTGGTTAAACAGACAGATGAGGTTGTCAGATGCTGGGTAAACAGGCAGATATGTGTATCAACACTCACATCTGTGAGGTAAACAGACAAATGAAGGTTCCAACACATCCTGGTAGGTAAACAGACAGATGAGGGTATCAGCACATATAATATTGGGTTAGCAGCCAGATGAGGATATCAACACACATAATGGTGGGTAAACAGATGAGGGTATAAACACACAACCTGCTGGGTAAACAGGCAGATGAGTGTATCAACACATACAACCTGTTGGGTAAACAGACAGATGAGGGTTCCAACACATCCTGGTGGGTAAACAGACTGTTGTGGGTATCAACACTCACAACCTGTTAGGTAAACAGACAGATGACGGAATCATGGGTACACATTATAATGGGTAAATGGCCAGATGAGGATACCAATACACATAATAGTGGTTAAACAGACAGATTAGTGTATCAACACTCACATCCGTAGGGTAAACAGACAGAAGAGGGTTCCAATACATCCTGGTGGATAAATAGACAGATGAGGAAATCAACACACAACAAGTTGTGTAAACAGACAGGTGAGGGAATCAACAAACATCCTGGTTGGTAGACAGACTGATGAGGGTTATCAACACTCAAAGATGTTGTGTAAACAGACAGATGATGGTATCAACACATATAATATTGGGCTAGCAGCCAGATGAGGAGATCAACACACACAATGGTGGGTACACAGATAGCTGAGGGTATCAAAACACAACCTGCTGGGTCAACAAGACAGATGAGGGTATCAACACACATCCTTGTGGGTAAACAGTGGGATATCAATGCACATCCTGGTGGGTAGATGAGGATATCAACACATGTAATCAATGGTGGGTGAACAGACAACTTAGATCATAAACTATCAATACATTCTCTTGGTAAGTGGCAGCTAAAGGATTTTAACAACATATATCCAGGAGGGTAATGGCTGAATCTCATATCAGCACATTCGTTTGGGTAAACAATCAGCTGAATGTATCAATGCACATATCTCAAGGATATTGATCAGTCAGCTAAGTAGAACAATATCAACAATAGCTTCCTGGTGGGTGGGTAAAAATTAGCCAATGGTTTGAGCACACTTCCTGGTGGGAAACAGACAGCTGAGAATATGAAGTCAACACTCGCAATCTGGAGGGTAAACACACAGATCAGGGTATCAACACACATCCTAATGGGTAAACAATCAGCTAAGGGGTATCAAAACATCCTCATACTTAAATAGAAAGCTCAAGGTATCAAAGTTGGTACCTTGGTGGGTAACCAGACAACTAAGGGTATCAACACCAGATCCTTATTTTTGTAAACTGTCAGCTCAGCTGAAGGTACCAATGCCTAACCTACAAAATACTACAAAAGTCTACTGATTGCTGTCTTGCTTTTGCCCTCCATGATGTAATTTTTTGGTCCATGGCCACAGGTGGATGGAACATTTGGAACATGCTTTCAGCATGTAAATGGGGAACACACATACTGACAAACTCACTTGGTATTGCATGGGACATCCCCTCTTTACAACCTACACATTCCACAGTATATAGATGCCCAGCTGATAACAATATTTGACAAAGTGCTGTTGAATACATGGCTATGGTCAACACATTTTGTTTTCTTGTTTTTATAAATAGTAGTTGTAAGTATCAGTGGTTACTATCTGGTTTGGTTCTTTTATGATAAAAACAACTCAGATACATTATGATCAGCATGATCACCAAGAAAAGAAACAATTGTGATTCCACAGATTTAAACCCCAGGGGACTACTACTCCAGCTGAACATGCAGCCTCCTTGCACATATGGTGTCATCAAGGGTGGATCCAATATATAGGAAAAAAGAGGGTTTCAACCCATTGGGACTAATGACAAAACCTAAAAAAGTCTCCATGTCCGGAAAAGGGGGTCCAGACCAAAAATACCCTTAAACTAAGGATCCATGGATCTCCATGCTCAGCTGAATTTGTCTATGGGAATATATTCATGAGCTTTTTTCAAAATGTGGGTTCTGTGATTAAATTTGAAGCAAAATTATCTGTCCACCGAAACTTGAGTTATCGTCCATAAATTAATTTTTGAATGGATGGGCCTGTGACCTTGACACCCCAAAATCAAAAAGAATCTTCCCCTATTGGCAGGTCAGATACAGGTGGAAGATGAAAGGTTCAGATGATGAGTTTGGCTTAAAATGCATCCCTAAATCTTTTAAAGAAGTGGATCCTGTGACCTTGACCTCAGACCTCATGATCCTAAAATCCAAATGGTGACCTTTGACCTTGTGACCCCAAAATCAATCAGGGTCCTCCCCTATTGGCAGGTCAGCTATATGTGCAAGATTGAAGGTTTGGGATAAACAGTTTGGTTTAAAATGCATCCACAATCATTCTAAATAATTGGGTCCTATGACCCTGACTTTTGACCTCACGACCCCAAAATCAATGAGTTCTTGCTTCAGAAGTGAGCCATATATAAATTAAGTTTGAAATCCTTTTGTCAATCCAAACTAGGGTTATCATCAGGAAACAAATTTGACAGACACATAGAAAGATGAAACAGACAGACAGAAGGGCAGACAGGGTGATCACAATGGGGCATCAATTTCCAACAAATAAAGTTAAATATAATCAATATGAAATTGAAAAAAAGAGTGAATTTTTTATTCCTCTAATTTTTAAACATTAAAAAAGTTACTGCTCACAAACCAATCCTGTGAATAGCTTTAACATGTTACTGCCAAGAAAGACACTCTGTAAACTTTTAAGACTGGCACCAACAACCTCACTCATGTGGCAAGACCTCTCAAGGTCAAACATACTACATATTTATTCAGAGACCATACAAAGCATGCAAACCCCCTCTGAAGTAATTAATGAAAATATGGTGAGGATACATTGACAACTTAGTGGGATATTGCCTGTAAATTAGATATAAAGAGTCAGAATTTGTCTGTCTAAAATCTATTACATTATTCTGAACAGTAAACTGATCCCGTTTGAATTATTGTTTAATCTGAATAGTACTTCCCTTTTGCATGTTTGTACATGTTCATGTGCTTTTATTTTACAACCTTACTTGATGACAAAGCTGATGATGATGAAAACCAGATTATTGCAAAGTACCGGTATAAATAATGTACACAGTTTATAAATAACGAGCTATGTAAACACACATGATTTATAGGCTTCTGGGTCATGTCCTTGTGCAGAAGGAAATAGAACTAATAGCAGGTTAAATGCACACACTCAAATCTTTGTTGGCTGAATGAGGGCCACTTTTGTTGTGCGAGAAACAACATGGCCTCTGTAGTAACCAAATCAGCAGGTTAGTATCACCCCAGGGCAAAACCAGCATGGGCCACTGCGAGCAGTGTGGCGGCCATTGTAAATACCAGCGGTTCTGAGGGGAGTTGTTGTACAGTAATATTGGAGAGGACTCTACGCTGCACCATGTTCAGACATGTGGCAGGCAGACTCCATTCAATGAGCCCGCATGCCTGCCTGTCGGGACTATTTTCACTACTTTTGGAGGTGATCTGGTGCAGGTTACTGGGTCAGTGTGTCTGTATTGTGTATACATACTCACATGGCCTGCCATGCCAAATATGCTATCTGTCACTTAGGCTGGCCCCGGTGGTCCCATCCAAGATCACTCAGGCCAACCCAAAGACACTTATGAAGTTACAACTCACAAATTTTAGTAACACTTATAATCACAAAACTTCATGGAACTTTTCAGCTAATGCTGATCAGTGAACTTCTTTGATGTGACTTCTTTGTGAAATGGGACCTTTCGTTTGCTTACTGTATAAATTTATATATATATATACATATATACATATATATATGTAAATATAATTATTATATATAATATTTATTATATAATATTTATTATATAATTATTATATATATATATATATATATAAGTTTCAGTTTCATATATATATGTAACCGTAGGACTATATATGACTATATTATAATGTGTCAGGAAATGTAAAGTCTAGCTATATCTAATAACAGTTTATCAAATTATTAAACAGTTACCAGAAAATCCAGATAAATTTGTTGATAAAATTTTACAATAAAATCCAAATAAACTGAAACATCTTGTTCACATCCAACACTGACAACTTAATAAGAGGTCAATTTATTGACCAAAAATTTTTGGCAAAGTTGATTCTCTAGATTCAGAAATTTGAGGTTCTACTGTTTCTTGTACTAAGTATGAAATTCTCTGTGTATTTGTTCTTATATATAAGTGAACTTTATGGATAGAACTGAAAGTTGGACTTTCAGGTCTTTCTGATTGGATGAACTCCTATGTGGAGGAGACCGATATTCTGTTGATTAAACTTGGGTCAGGGCCAGATCTAAGAAGTACCTGGTCTTGAACAGCAGGAAGGACAGGCCTCACTATATACAATAGCATCTTTGTTCTTGTGATCAGGTACACATGAACTTTTATCACTAACAAGCTCAAGGAGCTGGCATAAGTGAAGAGAACAGCTGATTCTGTGAACCTGGCTCACCTGACAATGGCCCCACCTATCTTATCGTTTAGATTGTGCATCACCCCCATAAAATGATCCACTTCAAGCTCTGTACCTCATCTTCACATGATCTCCCTTGCTGACTCATTGATAAGAGTTATCCTTCACCTACCATCTGTCATGAGTGTAAGCAAATAAACGTGATTATTTCAATGACTATACAGAGTTCAGGGGTAGTTGGAGGATTTAAGAAAGGCCAGGGTGTATACTGTTTAAACCATGGGAGAAATACCAAATGAAAGGTTTAATATTACAAGAGGGGATTTAGCCTTAATTATTTCTAACAAAACACTGCAAACAGGTAATTTTTTTCCAGTAAAGAGGGGACTTGTTAAACTCTTTAACCCCCCCCCCCTCCCCAAACCTACCATCCCCCACCTGCAGTGGTCATATGCTCCTGAAGATAAAAATTTCAGGATTTTTCATTACATTAAAATGACTTTGACCTTACTTAAATAGAACTTTAATGCTCATAAATTTGAGTTATTTTATGGGGAAAATCAGAATAACAGTATCTTTAATTTACACATATCTACAATGAAACATAGAGAAAATAAAGAAGATAACTGCAAGAAAATCAACTTTGACAGCTTTTTTCATGATTTTTTTTGTTTATATTCTGACATTTCATGAACCATTTTACTACTGATTTGTATTATGTCCAGTTCATTAACCATTATTAATTTGGACAATAGATGATACCAAATATGTTCATTTTACCTACATATTATATATAACAGAATTATATTGTTCCTAGAAATATTGAACTTTCAAAGAAATGAAAGTATATATAATGTAAGAGTATGCTTTTATGTTCATTGACTGTGTAGGTGTAATAACACTGAACAGTTCATTAATTTTGACTGCATGTGTAATTACATACATGTGTATCCCACACATTATAAAAGCTGATCTAATATACCTTTGTGAAAAAAGGAAAGCTAGGCCACATAATACACTCA
This sequence comes from Sipunculus nudus, assembly GCA_026874595.1. NCBI lineage: Eukaryota > Metazoa > Annelida > Sipuncula > Golfingiida > Sipunculidae > Sipunculus > Sipunculus nudus. Next base: position 32,787,739 of record CM049315.1, read on the forward strand.
TTAAGGAAATTAACCTTATGTCCTGTCCTTTCAGGTGGGATGTAATAACCAACAGTAATCCACTGTCATGCAAGAAGAATTAATTAACTGTGGTTCAGTACCAATAAATAATGTGGCCCCATAATGATTTCATTTAATCTGGATGTTGCACAACATATGATGCAGCTTTTGATATACATATACTCACTCCTCTATACAGCTCTTAACATTTTATTAGCTTTATCACACAAAAGTAGTGGAAAACATGGACAATTGCTATTATATAATATCATCACCTGATTGTGAAACCAAAGTTACCTTGACATCTTTACTTAAACTTGGCAAGACTTTCTTGGCCACAGATGTAAGCTACAAGCTGGGTTTCCATTAATATAACAATTTCAAAATATCATAGTTTTAAATCATGACAAAAAATGGTGATATACCTATCAAAGGAGTAATGCTTATTCTAATAAATCAGATGTATTCCACAATAACAAAAATAATAAATTCAACTATTTTTAGAAAAACAACAACACTGACAAACACTGTTTTTTTTATTGGGGTGGGAGGCATGACAGCTTAAAATTTTTTAATTTTTTGTTTATACACAATGTTAGGGGGAAACCCAATTCTTTTACTCTCTCCCTTCTGCCTCCCCCTTCTCAAATCATCTACCCCCCCCCCCCCCCACACACACACACCATACCTTAGAGTCATAATACAGTGTCATAGCATCAACAGACATAACACATTAATACGGTCTCCACAAATAATTACAGTTTATTCACATTGAGTGTATTTGAGAGTACACAATTATACAGATGACAAAATCTCAGGTGGTTCAGAGGTTAATCAAGCTGACATAATGGTGATGTTTGCAAACACTTGTAACAAAACAATGTATAAGAATTCTGTGATGAATGAAATTCAAGAAATGTGCTTGGTGGAAAATAAACTTTAATGAATTCCCTTATCAAGTGTTAAATCACAGATGGCATCATTCACACAAAAGATATTAGAAAGATGAAACAGTAAAAAGAATATGAAGTAAAAATACCTAGAATAATCTATAATCTGTATACATGTATCTTTTTTTATCTTTTAAAGGACAGGTCCATGGCCTGTTGGTGGCACTGTCTATTGAATGAGGATGAAGGTATCCATAGGATAAGAATGATATATGTTATAATTACCGGGTTAGGAACAATCCAGAAGTCATAATCTGTCGTTAAGACATTACAGCGAATCTCTGAGGTTCTATAACAAGAATTCACCATAATACCATTGAGGCACCGGTGGGGTTGGTACAGAGGACCATCAGCTCCGAAGTCCTATGCCTTAACCACTAGGCTACTTCCTACCTGTATACATGTATCTTAATTCTTGTGCAAGAGGAAAATTTGACATATTTTGATAAAGCTGGCTCAAAATGGTGAGAAATGTTATTGTGAAAAAAAAATGCAGACAGAAATAATGGCAAACCATACCTTACAAGGCAAACAAATCTGTAGTATTTTTACTGTCTAATTGTCTCTTTATTTTCATGGTTTCTTGACCACTGCAAAACATTTCTTCTCTTGAATAACATATAATATTAAAACTAATGAAGCAGGCCCAAGAGGTAATTTTAAAGATATCCAAGTATGCAAAATGAAAAATTGTGACTCAGTTACATAAATACCAACTAAATGATTGCAAATTGTGAGGATAAAATTTCAACACAAGGGACCTATGGGTCACGACGCTCAGCTGTTATATATGATTAAAAAAATATTATTTAGAAATGAGGCACATGCTGGTTTTGTGTGGTAATAAATATAAGCTGTATTATGAGTTGTTGTTGTTTAGCTTATGTATGATTTTGATAGTACCTTTGGAGACAGGGAAGAGGACTGATTTCATTTATTTTATTAACAAATGGAGTACTACTGTCACACAGATTTTGACTTGGCCATATAACTTATAAGCAGAACATATAATATAAGAGTTTAACTATTTATTAAAAAAATTACAAATATTGTCCCAAATATAATTTTTATTAAAAATAATAAGAGAATCGTATGATTTTTTAAAATGAAATATAACTGATATGATTATTAAAATAATATTAAAGAATATATTCATGAATGCATTCATGAATACATTTTGAAAGTATTTGCACGAGTATTCATATACTTTCATTTTTACCTGAATTCCCATTCTTTATGCAAGAAATTTAATGGAGTACATAATCATATTCGTATTTAAATACAATTACAAAGTATTCGCACCATGTCTGGTATTTATTCAGTTTTCACCAAACAATGATGTTGAGAATCCAGAATATACAAAATTCACACATTTAAATAATGATCATAAGTACCTGGTTTTATGGCTTTTATTTATATTAAAAAATAACTGTAAAAATACATTCTGGACTTATTTCACATCAATGTACACACTAGACACAGTAGGAATCTAGATTAATATTATCAACTGCATCTTTGTCTATCATTAATTTCCTTCATATAATCCCTAATGATTAGTAATGAATAATATGATTTACTTCTTTATCATTAAAATTGAACTGAAAATGCCATAGGTGACTGCATGGTGTTATTTGGAATATGTGACATTCTACCCATCGATACAAGATTCTTATATCATCAGTAACTGCAAGTTAATTTCCTGTTATTATAAACTAACAAATTCCTTTTCTATTTTTCTTTAATTTGTTATTAAAAACCAATAAAAATTTATTAATTTATTGTTTATTGTTATGTTGTTGGTTAAAACTACTAGATGAGTTGGGTTGGACACCTGGATCAACTGTGGCTGGCCATAAGCTGCCTGGATTCTCGCCTCAAGCGTGCATATTTTGATGAAAGGTCAACAAGGTCAACATACAGGTGACTCAAGAGGGGCTGGAGAGAGCCAAAGTCTGACAGGGTCTCATAAAAAACATTAATAAAAGCTACAACATTTGGCCAATTTCTTTAAGCTTTCTAAACTAAAAAGCTGAAATCCTTATGTGTGCATGATATGAAAATTATATCAACAGTGCTCACGGGAAACAAACGTGCCATGGTCACAGTTGGGCAAAATTTAAGGTACTAATTTTATATTTATACTAATAACTTATAAAATATGAAAAATTCAGAACTAATTTTGGGTATTCAATTGAATCTTGATTAAATAATGTTACATCCCTGACAAAAATATCTCTAGCTTCAGCAATGCCCTTGTTAAGGGAGTAAATATATTTCTTGATTTTTTACAAAGTGCATTATGTTTGGGCCCATAACTTAAAACAATTATGCAATACTGACATCATTCTGGCATGTGCATAGCGAATGTATAGAAAAATATGTATATTATTTATGATTAAAGTCAGATCCGTGGTTTTGATATTAGGCAGTCTTAAAGTGTAACAATGGGTTTTTAATGGAAAGATGAAGTTTTTCATTGATATCTCGAAGGAATTAAGTCCTAGTGACCAAATTCTTGGCATGGTATGGGATTTTTTGAGAAATCTAACTGTATGCCAAATTTAAGGAACTTAGAGCTGAAGCTCGGGAGCTGAGCTCTAGCAAACTGCATAACACTAGCAATATGTGACATGGTGCTTGAAAACTTGAATAAAATTTACAGTTTTTGATCAACTGGTTTCAAATTTTTTGTGTTAACAGTTGAAATGCTAACAAAAACATGCTGTGAAAATTAAATCCACAGCAGTTACAGCAAAAAAACGTGCCATGGTCAAAGTTGGGCAAAATTTAAGGTACCAATTTTTTATTTTTGCTAATATTTTAAAAAATTTAAAAGATTTTGATCTAATTTTGGGTATACAATTTAATTTTGATTAATAAAAGTAATATTACTGGAAAAAAAGTGCTTAGCTTTAACAAGTTTTGTGTTAAGTGATAAAATTTCTTTCCTGATTATTTACAAAATGCATTATGTTTGGGCCCATAACTTTTTTAAATTATATAATACAGACCTAATTTCTGGCATGTACATAGGAATTATATAGAGGATTATTTATAGGAAATATGAGGAAAAACAGATGAGTGGTTTTGATATTAGGCAGTCCTGAAGTGTGAATATAGGTTTTTAATAAAAAATTGAGGTTTTTCCTTAATTTCTCAAAGGAATGAAGTCGCAAAGACCCAGTTTTCGGCTTGGTAGGAGATCTTGGGGACATCTAACATTATGCTGAATTTTGGATTCCTAGGTCTTACGGTTTCAAAACGTGCCACATCTACGGACGGACGGACGGACGGACGGACAGACGGACGGACGACGGACAATGGACCACGACTATAGCTCAGATGACTTATAGTCAGCTGAGCTAAAAATGCAGATTGTGGTTACATAAGATATATTTTAAACCCAAGAGTTGGGGATATATTTTCTCTTGTAATATTGATTTTAATCATGTGCTCAAATTTGACAGAATATTTAACTTTCTTGCTTAATGTTCATTTCTTTTTTAATCTTCAGACCCTAATATGACACCATTTTCTATTTTCTTCATGATCAGTTTTATAAGTGTGGGTGAGCTTTCTCATTATTATATTCACGGAAATTAAACAGGAATTGCATGATTTTTTAGCTAGTAATTAATAATCATGGTTATGGCTTAAAAATTATCAGTTTCAAAATGACAACTGAAAAACTGAACATCTTTAATTTCAGACTGCACATTTTATGAAAGATTTCAAAATTCCAGGACACAATATGAATTTGTGCATGTTCATATACTTTTTCTTGTAATATATGTCTTCAACAGGATCTGAAGATAATTTTTTTGCCAGTGAACTTTCATGTTATCCAGCCAATGAAAAGAAATGCAACATTATTTATCTAAAAGGTCACATGATGTCTAAGAGGTTAGATATGTAAAACAGATAAGCAAAACTTGTGGAAATTTTACCCTTTTCTTCAGACAAATTGCTGTTTGCTACATGTACATTTTAAAAGCTTTTGTTCATTATCAGAAAACAAATCCCAAAATTTAATTTAAGATTATATAGGTGATGATGATGAAGTCTAAAATAACCTTCTCAATGATTTAACAACAACAACATAAAATGTCAAATACTGCTTTATCAGTGTACCACTGTCTACAGCTATCACCAGACTCTTTAATTAATATTTGGAATTTTTTTTACTTCACAGATAGCAGACAAAGTCATTTTAAAAAACAATAATAAACACACATCACATACCACAAAGATACACTAAAGATATTTGTTTTCAGCATTTTTCTGTAAATTTTTAGGCTGGTCATAAGACAGTGTGTGATCATGTGAAAGGCAGAATAAGTTCTCAGAAATACCAGTTCTGTTAAGCAGACTGAAGGGCACCGTCCTGATTTTCCTGTCTCTGGAGTGGTGCTATGACCATATAAGGGCAATGAGGCCATCTGACAGGGAAGGAGATCAGCTGATCTGTTAAGCAAGAATAAAATTGCACAGGGCAAGGCCAAGAGGAGGATTATATAATCACCCCTGTATTTCCTGCTGACACAGGACCTTCAGCTGACTCTTGCCACCAGGTTTGACCTAGAGGTCATTTGCTAGGGTCAAGCACTGCATGACCTCACCCTGACCCTAGGGGAAGACAATATGGGTACTGGGCTCAGTGCACTCAGGTATCTGGCTGGCTCTGAAATGTCATGTTTTCCCTCTGACCACATGACCTGTCAATCAAAAAGACATCAAAGCTATCAGGTGAATGTCACCTGATTCAGCTGACTTGAGAACAGTGTGCTAACTCCCAAGCCACACATGGAGCCACTTGTGTCAATGAAAACATGTATTTATTTAAACTGAAATGACAGGTTAAGCTTTGCATGTAAAAACATGAATGGTCCCTACTCCTTACCAAAGGCAGGGTGGTCACAATTGACAGAACATAAAGTACTATATACCTGTTGACCAGATAATTCACTTCTACGATTGTACAGTTGAACCTGTATTTTCGATCATTTATCTGCTGAGAACATCCTCAAATAACAGAGAGCTGTGCTCAGATTATAGAGTTCTATTTTTCAATGTTTGTACTTTCTAAAATTGAAAGTCTACTGATGAACCATTGCAATGCTTTTCACCTGATGTGTAGGTAAATTGGTTGTGGTATTCATACTTTTCATGGCGGTTTTTCACAGGATGGCACTCAGAAGTGCACAAACCTCCCCCACTATCTGGATAATTACAGACAGACAGATGGCACTCAGAAGTGCACAAACCTCCCCCACTATCTGGATCCAATTCATTTTGCTAGCAAGCAAAAGGATAAAAATTAAAATAAACTAAATTAAACCAACTGTCAGATAGGGACAAAAACATAACCTCTTTGGTGAAGCAAGGTAATTTTAGTGTAATCTTCCTAAAATCAAATGGACAAACGAAAAGGGCGGGGATTAAAACATAACCTCCCTGTCCAGGCAGCAGAACATCTAAACTGGCTAAGGCACACTGCATCAGGTGAGACTGGTCTGTATGAACAGTGTCATCCAGCCATTTGCCCATTTATAATTTGCTTATTCACCACGAGCCCTTGGGTGATACGGTGACAGATGTGGTGCAGTGATCCGAGAGCACTCTCATCTATCTGTGAATTATGAACATTTGATTGAACATTAATTGGTCAGGACATGAGTAATTACAGACAGACATATGGCTGGCTCGTTTGGCATGAAATGGGCATAGGGGCACGGTTGATCCTGAACCTGCCCATGAATATAAAACAGCTGATAATTTTAAGGTGAAGTGGCTGTGGTACACTCACATTGACACACTGCCAGGATTCTCTGATTGTAAGAGTCATATGACCGTCTACCTGGTGATTCAGCGGATCATGATTCACGCCGTACTGTGTGTGTATATGTAATAATGAAGTCATAGACATGAATAATTAAGTGTTGTCAGGTGAAGTATGCCATTAGCATGTTTTAACAATATGCTTCTGTTACACATGACCCAAAGGTTGCATCTATATATATAATTACTAAAAATATTAAGTATACATGAATTTATTCAGGAAATATTAAGCATAAATAAATTAATTTAGGAAATATTCATATACATATAATTAATACCTATTAATTTTGGTAATAACTTAAATTATAAAACAGCTAGCATTAATTAATGATGATTCAACAAACGACAAACCAAACATGAAAACTTGATGTTTAATCATGTTTATGTCAAATAACACTGTGTGCATGTACATGTATAAGCTAATTAATACGTCAGTGGTAAATAACCTGGTCTACAGCCATGTGTCCATCAATGCGTAAATTTCATCCGTGGAATGTAATCCATCAATAGAACTGGGTCACCCAAAAGGTATGACTAAACCTGTAAACATCTTGTGGTTACAAGTCTGCATCCTGCCACCCAAAGGCCTTACTGTGTTAATGGTTGCATGGCACTGCTACATGTTTATTTACATCCAAGAACAAGTATAGAGAGTTCTTATAAGTCCTGAAAATGGCACAAAAAACAGAAGAGTAACCTTTATGTTTCTCAGCAAAATGTCTTCAGAACATTTTATCAACTGATTTTGGTATGAAGTAATTTAAATAGTAAAACAAGGCCTACAGGCCTAATGCGAACCTGTGCAATGGTTTATACACCAGGTATAATGCTTCAATGCTGGGCCATTATTTTTTTAAGTAGGCCTACATGTCTTTTATATGACAAAGGTATCAAATAGGTAAACATATGCCAAATTTCAGGCTGATATCCCCTCCTGAAAAATAATCAGGGTCAATCTGTGCAAAAATTATTGTAGGTGGTGCCACCATTCTTGTATATGACAAACCTTTACGATATGGATAAATATGCCCAATTTCAGGCTGATATATAAAATTCCTCATGAGAAATAAGCAGGCACATACAATGTGCAAAGTCATCATAGGTGGTGACACCTGTCTTGTGAACGAGATTGCTATCAAAAACATATAGACAGGTCAAAATATCGGGCTAATACATCAAAATTCTCTTGAGTTTGATGCATGGGGCTGACCAGGCTTAGGTGAGAAAGGCAGTTGCCTCAAGTGAACTGTGACAAATTGCTGGCTCAGGCTACAGCATTGAGTGAACTCTTGACCTGCACCTGGCTAGACTGAGTGAACTTTTGACCTGTACCCAGCTGCACTGAGTGAACTCTTGACTGTTGCATAATCTGACACAATTGGTAGTTTGCCAAAGCTATAAATAGATCCAGACTGACCTTTGGTACCAAATCTGATACAGTGGGCAGTCTGACAAAGCTATTAAAAGAATGTTGCTATTGCTTTATGTTACCCCTTGACCTAAACTTGGCTGCACTGAGTGAACTCTTGACCAACATTGGCATAAAATTTGGCGATGATAGCCCAGCTGTTTCTGAGGTTGTAATTTTAGTATGCTTTTTTGGACAGATGATGAAGTTCAACTTCCTGTAACTTGACCAAAAAGCACCGAACTGGAACCATTCGAAAAAACTTGAGAGAGATTGTTTCTGGGAATATTACTGTGAAATATTGGACAATTTGGCTGAACAGTTTCAGAGGAGATGATTTTTTAAGGTTTTTTAGCTTTTTCCTTATAAAACCTTAGTAAATGCAGTTTGCCAAAAAATAAGCAAAAACTGATAGAGTTTTTTAGATGACTAATTTTAGATGACTAATTAACTCCTGCAGTTTTCAAGATAGTATGGGTTAACGTACAGACAACGGACTACCTCACACCATCACATAAGCTGACAGGTTTGCTAAAAATACAAACAAGTGACCCATGGGTCATGACGCTCAGCTGCCAAGCATGACCTGCGACATCATGGGCTGCAATTCACAACTTCTAGTAAAATTGTTGCAGAACCTATATGCCAATTTTGTTTAAACTTTCTACATTGCCATAAATTCTTATCATATATGTCTGGTTAAAACATAGTGAATGATGGTCTGAGGCAAAATGTATGGTTGTTGAGCTATCAGGAACTAATCCCACAGCTTGCTCGATACCTGTCAGTCTCAAAAGGAATACCACACAGGACACATATAAGATCAAAATATAGCAAAATATCAAGGAAATCCATGCAAGAATTATTGTGAAATGGGTGCTTCCATATTAATTTTCATTCAATACAAGCCAACTGTACTGAGCTTTCATAAATGATGGTCATATTTATTAAGAAATCTTTGACCCAATGCAAGATTACATTAATATACATCCCACTGCATTCACTTTAATAGTTCTTGAGATAATATGTTCTAAAGGAATTTAAAGATGGCGTCCTGGTGGCCATATTGGATTTCTGACAGGTTGGAAATTGAACAACAAACATCCTCTAAAAGGGACCAAACATCATAAAAAAATCACAGAAACTGTCCTGGCAAAAGGATTTCTAAATTGGCTACCTGGCAGACATAATGGTTTTCTGACAAGTCACACATCCTCCAATAAGACACTAAACTTGTAGCAATTGCTTCAAAGAATGTAACAGTTATGAATGTCCAAAACAATTCAAAAGGCATGATCAGGTTGGAGAGCTCTCATATCAGATTTATGAACATGCAAATGTAAAAAGTGCAAGTCCAATTTGTTTTAATTATCAGCTTGCTATTCAATGGGGTCAGCAGGGTAGGTAAACTGCAAAACCTAAAAGAAAAGAAATGCAGAAAGCATCACTAAGAGTCTTGTAATCAAATAAAGCCATCCTAAATCCAGGTACAGACCCACATATTATCAGAACAAACACTTGCTGGTATATCTGATGATTTGTATAATAATATTCAGATATCTAGAAAACTAAGTTTATTGCTATGATTCCATGATATAAACTGCAAAATGTTCCCATCATTTTATAAATCAGTAGCTAAACTTAACACTTAACTCTCATAGTCTTAATGACTGGCCAAAGCATTCCGGCAACAGTGTTTTTGTTATGCACTAATGATATATCTTTATCACTCCATGAGCTGATACAAAAGGGAGTCACATATCACAAGTGTCACTGACAATTATGGGCACATAGTGAGATGTACCAGTTGTGAGTGCCATATGGTTATATATACAAGAAAACAAGAAAAATAGAGATGGTCTACAAAATAAGTTATTGTGAACATCCCTGACCTATAACCTTGGCCTTTGCCCACATATCAACTGGATTCTTTCTAAATGATGGGTAATACAAACCACTTACATCTGGCCGGGTGTAATTACTTGGCAACCAATGAGTGAATAACTTAGACCTGCAACCTTTAACCTCCTGACCAGCTGACCTCAAAATCAATTAGTTATTTCTTCATGCAAAAAGACCCATAAATATGAAGTTTGAATCAAATTCAGTGATGCATAGATGTGGCATATGTGAAAGACTGAAGGTTTGGGTTGAACAGTTTCACTTGAAATATGTTCACAAGCATTTAGAACAATATTGTGACCTTGACCTTTGACCTTTTGAACTCAACATCAATAGGCTTCTTCTCCTATTGGTAGGTAAGCCATATATGACAGATGGAAAGTATAGATTGAAAAGTTTGCTGAAAATGACTCCACGCAAGAAGGGGGTGCTGTGAACTTGACCTTTGACCTCAAAATCAACAGGTCTTTTCCCCTGTTGGCAGAGAAGCGATATCAGTACTGAAAGGTTTGGAATGAAAGGTCTAGCTTGAAATGTGTCCACAACCTTTTAAAAAAAAATGGATCCTGTGACCCTGACCTTTGACCTTGAGAACTCAACATCTATAGGATTCTTCTCCCACTTAGTAGGTGAGCTACATGTGAAAGATCAAAGAATTGGGATGAAAGGTTTGGCTTAAAATGCATCCTGAGGCTTTTCAAAGAAGTTGGTTCTGTGACCTTGACCTTTGACCTTGTGACCTCAAAATAATTACGGTTTTTCCCCTGTTGGTAGGTGAGCTGTATGTGAAAGATGGAAGGTTTGGGATGAAAATTTTGGCTAAAAGAATTATTTCTGGGGGGTGCAAACACACCCCATAACTTCAAGAATATAGGTCGCAGTGACCTAATTTCAGGTTTGCAAGGAGATCTTTTTAGAACCTCTAAGACTGCATAGGGTTCATGGCCCTAGCCCCTATGGTTACGATATGTGCCCTGCTAACGGCCAGACGGCCGGCCGGCCGGCCGGACAGACAGAAGGACGCTGAACAAAGACCCATCGCTATAGCCCAGCATGACTGAAAGTCAGCTGAGCTAATAAAAAATGATCATTTGTTCAGGGACAAACACTCAGGTTGTTTTTAATTCTTCACCTCTGAGTTAACAAAGTTTATATGTGACTCCTAGTTCTTTTGATGTACAAAATAGTGTGGCTAAGTGAATTTTGGAAATTCATAAGTATTCAAGCATTTAATGAATATTGGGTTGTGCATCTGTGATGGTCAAAATTTCTTTCGGATGCTAGATTGTGTATGTTCGTGTGTCCAATCAGATAAATTTCTGGTTGTAGGACCAAGAAGTTCAAAGCTGACAATTGTCCCATGCACTGTCCATTGCTAGCTACCTCAAACAAATCAGTCAATTCACTGCTGTGACAAATGACCTTTACATTTCACCCTAATCAGATAATCACATAACAACATGATTGTGATGTAAAATACAAGAAACTAATCAAATATTACATAACCCTTATAAATTTGACCTAAATCCCCTCCCCTTGGCATGCTCCAAAATGACATTAGACTATCATGATTGAAAATTTGGCTTGAGTCCTCAAGACTTTCCATTTTTATTTCTCACTGAAAGTTCTGAGTATTTTTCAATTCTGAAAAAAATGTTATAGTTTGGAACATTTGGATCGTTAAAGGATTTGCATGAAACATTTTGTTTCCTAATTCTCTATAAAAATTTAATACATGCTGGAAACAAGATCATTTATCATATTCAATAACAATTTTTCCAGCTTCCAAGCCAGACAGCTTCTCATAGAAATGAGCATTTGTGCAAGCCATGAATCAGAGAACCTCTCTTATCTAACAAAAATATTCTCTGTAACAGTCAGAAATCAAAATAATTTGCCCCCCTGTGCCATTAGTTACAAATGTACAGCATCTAAATCTCTCCATAATGTCTGCCACCTGGCCAAATGAGAGCTGCTTATCTTTCATGTGTTAATTAATTGGTTCAGGTACATCAAGCTTAATACCCACAATACACAATACAGAAATGCAAGTTCATTTTCACTTTTTCATTCCCTATTGTATGCTAAATCAACATTTTCCCAGAAGGACCCTATTTTCATTTCTTTTTTACTTACCAGTGGTTTATGATTATTGACACATTGTGGTTAACTTTTCCTTTTTATACCTTTGTTCATACCTTGTTAAATCAGAAGAAGCAGAAAAGCAATTTATGAAAAATAATACAATATTTTCACATAAAAATCTAAATAAAATTCCTCGGTTATGGTAACCGAGAGTATATAAATTACAATCAGCTGATATTCTGTAAATAAAAAGTGTTATCATGTATGTGCTTGCTGAAAAAAAGAATGAAAATTTTATATATAAATGAAGGATAAAATCTGAATTTTAACAGGTTCTGAAAAAGCAAGTCAACAGGGCAAGAATAATTTTTTTTAAAGTTTAATAGTAATGAAAAGTTGACAAATTCACATAATTTACAAACGAAATAAATAATGACATATTCATTATTGTACAACTACAAGTTTATAAGGATTTATTGATATATTTATAGCCAAGAATCACTTCACTAGAAGTATTTTTGTTGTGATGAATGTTGGGGGTTCAAAACATATATTTATCCAGTGACTGACACTTGTTGATTCAAGATGAACCCTCCATCAGACCATTTGCTGTCCCTGCAGGTATTGTTAGCTTTTAAAATCAACAGTTTAGCAAAGACACTTTGTCTAGTTGTCCTTTATCAAATCTCCATGGAAACCTGAAATTAGGTCACAGTGACATGTATACTCCGAGCTATGGGGCTTTTTGCTTCACCAAAGAATAATTAAAAATTATATAGAAAATCTTCCAGCATTTCAATTAATAATGTATGAAATGCCATGATTTTATGCAATGCTTATTGATCATGGAGAGTTTCATCAGTTCCTCAAGACTGGTGGCATCATCTGTAATTTTTTTCTATTTTTTATGCATTTATCCTTAATTTTTTATACTGCAAAATGACGTCGATGATACCAGTTTCTCAACTGTGATTTGATCTAGTGTCCTGAAACCTGGTGTATTTACTATGTCTCCCAAACTGGGGGTCTTGACCTTGAACTTCCTTGAACCTTGAATTTGAGTGAAAGGTCAAGGTCACAGGTCCATTTTTAATGCATTTAATGCCAAATTTTTCATCCACAACCTTCCACTTTTCATGTTTGCATGGTGACCTACCAATAAAGGAAGAATACTATTTATTTTGAGGTCACAAGGTCAAGGTCATAGGACTCCATTCTTTAACAAGCTTCTGGATACAACTGAAGCCAATCTTCAATCCCAAACCTTCCATCTTTCATATTGGCTCACCTACCAGTTGGAGAAGAACCCCATTGATTTTAGGTCACAAGTTCAAATGTATTAAAAGGTCACAGCTCCACATTTAAAAACAAGGCCTACAGGCCTAATGCGAACCTGTGCAAAGTTTGGGAATATGAATGGAGGTTTATTTTTAAAATTTAATACTGATCCTCTTAAGTCCTGCATATCTACCTTAGTCATTATGATTTCAGCAAAATGGACGTTTCCGACCTGTAAGTTTCAGACTAGGACATTTTAAAACTAAATATGGGTAGTCGACAAGCGACTATGTGTATCCGCAGAAATCAGAGTGGGACGGGTGAAGTGAGGCATGGATTAAGTGGCAAGGGGAATAGAGTTAGTATAAGCGTGGATGTCTGCAGCGTAAATGTGAATGTAGGTGGTGCCATCTGTCATAAAATCGAGAAAATTGTCCAGGATGTATAAACCTGCAAAATTTCAGGTGGATAAGTCAAACCACTGCTGAGATATGAGTGATTTTATCCCAAGGCAGATGAACAGATGGACGTTGTGCATAAGAGGTTGCAGGTGGCGCCATCAGTTTTGCCTATGATGAAGAGCTATGTGAGATCTATACACATGCAAAATTTTGGCCAAATCGGTCAAAAGGTTCCCAAGATATGAGCTTGGATGTCTGCAGAGTAAACGTGAATGTAGGTGGCGCCATCTGACATAAAATCAAGAGAGCTGTATAAACCTGCAAAATTTCAGTAGGATAAGTCAAACCACTGCTGAGATATGAGTGATTTTATCCCAAGGAAGACGAACAGATGTATGTTGTGTAAAAATGGTTGCAGGTGGCACCACCATTTTTAGTGTATGTTATAAAGCTATCAAAGGGCTACATTTGTGCAAAATTTTTAGCCTGATCGGTCAAACGGTTCCTGAGATATGTGGGTTTATGTGTGGAATGAGACACACAAATGGACGCTGGGCAGCGAGGAAAGGTCAGAGGTCAACCAAAAATGAGGGTGCAGCAATTCACATGTGACCTGATGATAAACGCGATTCGCTCAAAATACAAACCAAGTTTTTTCAAACAGTTGAAAGATATAGTTCCAATAATCTGGGAATTCTGCATCTAGACATTGTGCCTAGACGTCTAGACACTGTGTCTAGACGTCTAGACACATTGTCTAGACACCTGTCAGAGCCAGGTCAGTTGCCTTGGTGATGTCTGGACCCCACCTGTTTGTACTGAGTTACCTCTTGACTTGGCTGCTGAAACTAAGCATGTTGTCAAATCTGTTTTCAAACAAAGAAAGCCTTTATCAATTGGCTACAATGATTTTTTAAAGCTGTATTTACCTAATCTATTCTTATAAAACTGGCAGAACCCTACCATAGAATAATTCTTGTAAAGTTTAAACCAATCAGCTGAACAGTTTCATCATAAATCAGTGTATAAGCTAGAAGAGTTAAACTTACATTTATGCTTGTAAAAAACACATCAATGTAGGTGGCGCCACCAATACCTCAATTACAGATATGCCATATGTGACAAACATTGGTATAAAATTTGGTGATTATAGCTCTAGCCGTTTCTGAGATTTTAATTTTAGTGTGCTTTTTTGGACAGATGACTAAGTTCAACCTCCTGTAACTCGGCCAAAATTCTCTGAACTGGAACCATTCGAACAAACTTGAGAAAGATTCTTCCAGGGATCATTTCTGTGAAATATTGGACAATTTGGCTGGACAGTTTCGGAGAAGAAGATTTTTAAAGCTTTTTTAGCTTTTTCCCTATAAAATCTAAGAAAATGCAGTTAGAAAAAAATAATCAAAATCCAATAGAGTTTTTCAGATGACTGATAATTTGCAAAAAATTTGGTGATGCTAGCTTCTGCTGTTTTTGAGATAGCTATGGTTAACGTACAAACCACGCACGACACACAACGCCGCACCATCGCATAAGCTCACAGGTTTGCTAAAAATACAGGTGGTTCCACCACTTTTTGGGTACTTACAAGCCCCATAGCTTGAAGGATATAGGTTGCAGTTATCTAATTTCAGGTTTCCAAGGAGATTTTTTATTAACCTCCTTGGATGTTCACTAAAAAGTTTCTTGGACCGGCAGTTATGATTTGTTCCCTGCTAAAGGACATCCAGATGTCAAGATGCACAACGGACAAAGCGCCATTCCTATACCTCAGTTGACTTTTACTGTCAGCTGAGCAATTAATAAAGGAAGGCTTCTTTACGTTTTTGGCACTTCTGGGAGTTTCATTCCTGTGATAAGTGGTAGAAAGCAACAGGTTCAATCAAAATTGGTCAGATTGTTTATATTAACAGTAGTTGTATTTGGTATTTAAGTACCATTGTTATGTGATATGCTTGCATTAAGATGATGAATACACTAAATATATTGTATGGATTAGTGATTATTTAGTCCATACTTGTACACAATAATCATTAGGGCTCTCTTACTTCCCTAGCGCCGTGAAAGTGTCAATATCAGGGGATCGTAAGACTTGGCACAACTGCAACATATTAGACTGCACTTTTTGGGGTATAGAAAAATTTGTTAAAATTAATTTTGATAGCACCCAGAGCGCTCATTTAACATCCAATACAGTAATTGTAATACTGCAAGTACCTGTATGTTTGGTTTATACGCTTCTGTGAAAAGAGGAGACAGCAGAATGAACTGATCAATAGAAAAGATGAACTATATCCCAAACCATACAACATAAACATGATCCATGATATCAAAATGTACTCCATTACAAGTATCACCAAACAGTAATGTTTACCAAGTCAGCCCTGAGGTTACTAGAGGAGTATTAGCATACAGCCAGAACAATCCAGGTCTTGTTACCAATAAAATCCACTGGTGTGGCCCACTCCAATATATTTGATACTAAGTGGGCCATTTCAACAGCGTGTGCCAAAATAAACACCGCCTGACAATCACACTTTGTACACACACTGAGGGCCTTAGTAAGGTGTCTTTATGATAAAATCTCAGGTACTAGGTGACCTGTGTGACAATATTAGATCTGCCATTTGATCTTCTCTTTTATTGGTACACAGTTTATGTCATGATTTTATCACTATAAACAATGCTACCAAGAACAAAAGGCCTTTTCTCCTGCCATTTAACACAAAAAGGCTCATAAGAATAAATTTAGAGTTTCCTGCCCTTCAGTATCATCACCTCTCTGGGTTAAAAATGTTAAATGTTTTAATACAATAATACAGTACATGACCTTACTGGAATTCTTAATAGTCAACGAAAATAAATGGAGAAGTTTGTGTCTTTACCAACAAAATTTGTCTAAGGATCCAAACAATGAATTAAATATTCTTGTGTATCTCCTAAATACAACATCTATACATGCTCACCTATTTATTATATTAATTGTTTTAGTAATCCTTTTAGTAAGGTTAGGATATTAGGCTTAGAACTAAAGCTACCCTGATATTTAAATCAAATGATTGATACTGAGTCAATGGTTCCCCATGTAGGGTTATCACACAAAAGCATAAATATACACTGCAAAGTGTGCAAAACCAGTCTCACAAATGCAGGCCTCCACCATATGGGTGGTCCTTCATGTGGGATATACTCTGCAACCTGTGTTTTCATTCACTTATTGTTCCATTATTCCCAGGTTCATTGGTGCACATGTTCTCCAACAAGAGTCTGCATTCACATATTCAGCTTATACCTATGTTCAATTGGCATAAATGACAGCTCATCTGTGAACATTCCTGGAAGTTTCTCCTGGATCCAGATCATGAGCATGATTCACACCAAAATCAATTCTTCATTGGCTTATTCTTGAGGTGCTCTGAAAATTTCATGGGATTCCTTTCATAATTACTTGAATTATGATGTAAACAAACATACACACACATGTATACACAAGTGGGAATGAATGCAGGCCCTCATGGCAGAGGCAATTACCGATACCAGCTAAATAAATGGAATTTAAGCTCAGGACAGGAGCAGAATTCATCAGCGGTGTATCTTGATAATTTATTCTGCAATTTTATATCCAAGTTACTGGATGCAATTTGAGCCTTATTAAATGTGCCCAATAACATTACGGTCTTATGATTCCAATGAATTTAAAGTAACAAATTTAAAGTTAAATTTCCTTAAAAGAACTTTCCTTAAATGAGAGGAAGACAACAGCACTGGTAAAAATACAGGTAATGAGCTGCATTAAGCAATATTTCAGTAAACAACAGAGAGAAAATTGAAGCATGACATGTCACACTTAACACAGACAGGTTTGATGCTAAAATGGCAAAAAAATCCAGCAGGACTACAATTATCTATCCCCAGTCCTGGGAACACCTTTGAAGCCAGATTTTCCCCCATTTTTTACACAAGTCACAGGATAATTGCCACATTAAGTAAACTGCAGTGCATCCATTTGTGAGTGGCAGCTTATGACAGAACTGGAGAAGCCCTGCCAGATTGAGGGCAGAAACAATGCTGGTTACTTATTGGACATATCAGGATCCTTTCTCAGGGAAACATGACAAACGAATGGATATAAATCAATAAAGTACACCCAGCTAGCATGAGAGCACTAAGCAACAACCTGAAATTGTCTGCTAAGGTCTTTATGTATAAACCTACATATGGTTTATTGGTCACTATATCCAAGTTAAAATTAAATCATAGGTGGCAGTTCTTAACATTAAAACATTGATTTAAGGAAATAATCAAATGTTACCAAATCATAAATTTCAATTTTTATTTTAGGGTGCATCATTTATAACTTGTGATGATCACACGTGTAAATATGTTTTCTAAATTATGTATATATATATATATATATATATATATATATATATATATATATATATATATATATATATATATATATATATATATTCATATATATATATAAAATGTTTTATGGTGCCTAAGACTAATTTAGTAATTATGCAATGTCACACTTTAATTGTGACAGTGGCTTATATACTGGATTGTCCTGGTGTCAATCAGGTTACGATATTTCCTGCTGGTCCTGGGTGTGTGTTTCACTGTCATCCCAATTGCTGGGTAATAACACTAGGAACCCCCAAAAGGCGCACTTGTTACGTGAGTGAAACATGACTGTTGGGCACAAGTTCACTCTTGGTGGGGGCGGTCCATGAAAAATCTCACCGCCTTGGCTGAGATTCGAACTCACAATCTCCCGGCTTTGAGTTGTGTGCTCTACCCCTGAGCCACAGAAGCTGGTTATATGAATAAATGTTTGATCTGAAGAAGAACATAATGAGTTTTGTAAACCTGAGTTTCAAGGTTTGAGTACAATTAACAGTAGGGCAACCACAAAAGTCAAGTAGAATATGTCAATAAATTGGGATTGGTGTGGCAGTTGTGGTTTTGGCATGTTACTGGGTTGGTCGGACAGATCTCCAGCTCAAAGGGAGTTCAAGTATTGGATGGTTATGAACAGTTGGTTAGCCTGAGCATTTGTTTGCACACATTCTGGTGATATAGTAAATAAAGCCATGGTTTTATGCCATGTGTGACCTGGTATTGCACAGCTGGCCTACATCTGTAACTGGAACAGATCAGCTGCTCATGGACAATATGGCAGACAGGCATCGAATAGTCATCAATTATGACAAGACAGATGAAAATGATAGAGACACACCCAATGGGTGTCTGGTATTATTAGCTGCAACTTCTGCCTAATGACAATAATAAAGCTAATTTAAACTGTGTCCAGTATTGCCCTGTCTACCCTGGTGGTCATCCATCTAATGACCATTATGTAAATAAGACTCTGAAATCCCCAGAAACCACTAATCCAGGATAAATAGAAAATCCCCATGTATTGACTTAGTGCCACACTTAGGTTATCTGTAATACATCAGACTGATCTAAAGCCTGCAGGTGGTCAGTTGAACGTGACAGCTCTCTAAGGAAGGAGATGAAATATGTATTGACACAAGTACTTTGTGAAATTAAGACCTTTGTATTTTGTTCCTGGACAAAGTTCTTGTTTTTATTCGCTGAGAATTTTTTTTTTGGGTGAATTTGTTTGTGTAAATAAAGTCCTGTGGTTTCTGTACCATGCTACCGTGCCCTTGTGATCCGTGTTTACAGATGTTGCTTCTTTTTGTTTTATCTGCATGATGCTGTGATGATATGAATATGCTTATAAGTAGAATGTTTGATGTTTCTGACAGGGAGCGGTGATTGTATTGACCAGCTAATGGTTAGATAAACAGTGCTGCGTGGTAACACAGGCAGCAGAGTGTCTGAATGACCAGGTGAGACTGGGACATCAATTTAGTGTACACAGTCACCACAAACCAGAAGTATCACTATGTATTTGTTCCGATGTATGTTAATTACTACTGTATAGTTCAATAAAGAGGAACAGACAAAACCAAATAAATTTAATCACTGAAAGTATAAGATTCAAATAAAAATTTGCTCATTATTTGAACAAAGGTTAGTGTCCCATAACAGCATCCTGCTGCACAAAGTTCCAACTCTTAATTATATCAAAGTTTATACAAGTCTGGAAGACCAATGTTTCAAACCTTTTCAAGGATTTACCTGACATTTTTTTTATCACTGCTTTTAAGTGACGTGACAATTATGGAATGAGTCATGATCATTTCCACCTCCAAAAGATAAAAAAAAATAAGATTTTCTGAATAATTACTGATTTATATTTCTCAAGAATGTGAAGTGTTTTATACTTGCATGACAATGAATATTGTTTATTTAAACTAAATCCCATATGATGTCTGATTTTTAATGAAATAAGAATGTGTATGAAAAAATTTCTCAACTATCAGAGCTGTCAGATGACCTTTTATGGTTTGGAACATTTACTAAAATATTGATTCTTCTTTAAGGATTTTTAAATTGTATAAAACCAGGTCAAACCTTGTGCATGGATGACTTGTACATGAAAATTCATGAATTCATGATATTTATAGTATATATGATGTCATTAAGTAACATAAAATGCAATCTCATAATATCACAGCACCTGGGCCCTGCATGCATGATTACTAAGCATTCAGAATCTGTGTTTGCAGTTTCAACAGATCCATTCCATGAGTACATCTGATCTGTGTCAGTATCTGGGACATTATTTTGTCTGGGTGCTATTCGTAGACACCACCTTTTTCACACAGCATATACCCTTGGGGCTTTTAACAACCATCAGCAGCACCAGTCAGAGGTAGTGCTGACAGTTCACATCTTGACAGGGCTGGACAAGCCGTGGGCTTTGTACAGGAGAAAACAATAGTTCTCCCTGTGACAGGACCTTCCTGCTGAACCCCTACACATCGTTGCCACCAACATCAATATTGACTCAGCTATTCAGATCTTTCATCAATTTTTTTGCCAGCCAGCCTCCCCTCCACATGACAAGCTCCAGTCATTGTTCTTGAACAGCCTCTACCTGATGACAGCCACTCTCTGTCCACATTGATCTTTCACTCTGATAAGGCTTGTTGGGATCTTTTAATAAATGTGTGAAACAGAAAAGATTTTCCTCAAAGCATTCAAGCAGGAAAAGATGTAGATGTATTAAAAAACAGCTGTCACCCCTGAAGGACCATAGAACGTGCTGTTTTATTTATTCACAAACCACACGAATGAAATGGAGCTGAGGAACAAAGCATTTTAAGAATGTTTCACGTAGTAAGCAGTGAACCCTTGTGAAATTCTTGAAACTATGCAAGTGGGAATAAAGAAGAATATAATTCAGTTTTGGGATTAATGATGATGGATTGTGTGACATTTTCAAAGATAGTGAGATGACATGTATTTATCAGATGGGTAAAAAGTGGTTTTAAGTAGATGTAAAAATGGCATGAATATTCAAGTGATCTGCTTTTTCATGGCAAGTTTAAGCTGACTGAATTCACAAACAGGTATTTATTATGGAAAAAGTGGCCCTGTTTAAACTACATTTAGTTGTGTTAAAGTGCACCATGTTTTCATTTATTTAACAGCTTAAACGGGAACTTAATATCCTGTTTAACTATTTATCTTTTGCATGTGATAAGTCATTTTCAATTGGACCTGCTTTCAGTGACTGAATGAACTTGTATATAAAGTTACCTTACCTAAGTAGGTATTAATTATGATGTCTAATCACTCGCATTTTTGGTCCTCAATTAGTAAAAAAAAAGACTAAAAAGTGGTTTTAAGTAGATGTAAAAATGGCATGAATATTCAAGTGATCTGCTTTTTCATGGCAAGTTTAAGCTGATTGAATTCACAAACAGGTATTTATTATGGAAAAAGTGGCCCTGTTTAAACTACATTTAGTTGTGTTAAAGTGCACCATGTTTTCATTTATTTAACAGCTTAAAGGGGAACTTAATATCCTGTTTAACTATTTATCTTTTGCATGTGATAAGTCATTTTCAATTGGACCTGCTTTCAGTGACTGAATGAACTTGTATATAAAGTTACCTTACCTAAGTAGGTATTAATTATGATGTCTAATCACTCGCATTTTTGGTCCTCAATTAGTAAAAAAAAAGACTAAAAAGTGGTTTTAAGTAGATGTAAAAATGGCATGAATATTCAAGTGATCTGCTTTTTCATGGCAAGTTTAAGCTGACTGAATTCACAAACAGGTATTTATTATGGAAAAAGTGGCCCTGTTTAAACTACATTTAGTTGTGTTAAAGTGCACCATGTTTTCATTTATTTAACAGCTTAAAGGGGAACTTAATATCCTGTTTAACTATTTATCTTTTGCATGTGATAAGTCATTTTCAATTGGACCTGCTTTCAGTGACTGAATGAACTTGTATATAAAGTTACCTTACCTAAGTAGGTATTAATTATGATGTCTAATCACTCGCATTTTTGGTCCTCAATTAGTAAAAAAAAAAGACTTTCAATACATTAATTCATTCACTATGTTTGCCCCAGAGTCAGGTACTTAGGCCATGTCAGTCAAACAGGTACTCCAGTTTGTAAGAGTTGCTAAAAAATTACTATTGCACAAGCCTGTATAAAACATTTCATTTGTTTAACTGGTTTAAAAGGTAATAGTTTTCTATTGATTCTGGGTAAGAAGAAGGAAGAAAAGTGGGATAGATTTCACATGCACTCCCCATAACACAGAAAAGATAAGTTGCTGCAGTCATGTGAGGTTATGAGACAAACTACTACAAACCTAATGGATGGTTCTCTTTAAATTGATTGATTTCCGGCATGCACTCCAGTCCACAATGCTGGAGTACTATTCACTTGGCGTCATGATGTCTAACTCTCTCCCAGAGGGTTTCCAATGAACCACAGTTCAACATGCTACTGCAGCAGTTGTTGGTCTCCTGATAAACAGTCTATCAGCTAGCGCTCGGACTGTTCTACCCAAATGTCTTTCTGATGTAGTCAATACTTCACTGCTTTCACCCCATATGTTTCACCTCGTTTTACTGATGGTGGTTTTTAAATCCCTTACTCTAAATAATTTATCACTCTGTTCCACAAATAACTTATCTACTGCTTGGTATAAGGATGTATACATCCTGCTTTGAACTTTAAGGACTGTCAGTGTAGTGATCATTCTCTCAAACTTAGGGTGTAACTAAAGAAACATAAATTATTACACCAAAGCTGCAAAAATTATTGATAGAAGGACATAAAAAATAATCTGTTATACCAAAAGTTTGTTCCCTTAAAAATTTCATCAAGTCTTGTCTTGATATAACAGCTGTGATATTTCCACAATAAAATAGGTCAATGTATCATGAATTTTAATTATTTCAAATACACTGGTATAGAGGTTTGGATGTAGATAATGAATGTCAAATCAGGCCTGTATTCAGTGCCAACACCCACATTTGTTCTACTTTCAGAGAGCTGCTGGTTCCTAAGTGGTCTATCCACTGGTCATGGCTTTCAGTACACTCACTGACCAGCGGTCAGTAACCTGGGCTGAGTCACCCAGGTGTGTGTATATATAAATATGATCTGGCCTTCAGCCATGTCCACAGTCTGGGACCCTGACCCCGTGGATAAATCCATGACCTGAGCTGTTCACCTGTTCCTATAAATAACATTCTGTTCTGATTCAATGAAAGTCATTCCCGTTTTTTACCCAAGAACTGAAGTACTTGAAATATTCTGGGATTACCCCGATATGGGCTATCATGTAACAATGACTACATGTAAAAAATGACTGCGTATAAAACCTTTTATCATACTACCTTTGCTTAATTTTTATTTTAAAGTAACCAAATGTCTTATTAATTTGATTTTATCATAATTCCTCCACATGACAAACACATTTGTGTTGATTTTCTAAATTAGAAACTTATTTCTGTTTTAATGTTTTTTGGTCTTCCATCCCTAAAAGATAAGATATAAATATTTACCATTATGAATACCAGGTGCCAAGTATTGTTGAGAACTGGTTCAGGTTCTACAGACTGGTGCTATGGCTTGATGAAATATGGTTCAGGTTCTGCAGACTTGTGTTATGGCTTGATGAGAACTGGTTCAGGCTCTACAGATCGGTGCTATGGCCTTAAAATGAGAAATGTTTCAGGTTCTTCAGATTAGTGCTATAGCCTTAAAATGAGAAATGGTTCAGGTTCTTCAGACTGGTGTCATGGCTTGATGAGAACTGGTTCAGGTTCAGCACTGGTCTTATGCAGCCATGGCTTGATGAGAAATGGTTCAGGTTCTAAAGATTGGTGTTATGGCTTGATGAGTAATGGTTAAGATTTTGCAGTCTAGTGTTATGGCTTGATGAGAATTTGTTCAGGTGCTACAGACTGGTGCTATAGCTTGATGAAATATGGTTCAGGTTCTTCACACTGGTGATATTTCATGATGAGATATGATTCAGGTGCTGCAGACTGGTATTATGGCTTGATGAGAACTAGTTCAGGTTCTATAGACAGGTTCTATGGCTTGATCAGAAATGGTTCAGGTTCTACAAACTGCTGTTATGGCATAATGAGAAATGGTTAAGGTTCTGCAGATTGGTGTTGTGGCTTGACAAGAATTTTTTTAGGTTCTACAGACTGGTGCTATGCAGCCATGGCTTGATGAGAATTGGTTCAGGTTCTACAGACTGGTGTTATGGCTTGATGAGAAATGGTTCACATTCTGCAGACTGGTGCTATGGCTTGATGAGAATTTGTTTAGGTTCTACAGACTGGTGCTATGGCTTGATGAGAACTGGCTTCTGTTCTGCAGATTGGTGCTATAGCCTCAAAAAAATTTCATGGAATGGTTCAGGTTCTTCAGACTGGTGTTATGGCTTGATGAGAACTAGTTCAGGTTGTACAGGCCAATTTCAGGCCCTTATCAGGAAAAGTTCAGGTTGTACAGACCAATGTCAGGCCCTGATCAGGATTGGTTCAGGTGCTATACAGACCAATGTCAGGACCTGATCAGGATTGTTTCTGGTGTTATACAGACCAATGTCAGAACCTGATCAGGATGGGTTCAGGAGCTTTACAGACCAATATCAAGCCCTGATCAGGATTGGTTTAGGTGCTATACAGACCAATGTCAGGCCCTGATCAGGATTGGTTCAGGAGCTTTACAGACCAATGTCAGGCCCTGATCAGGATTGGTTCAGGTGCTATACAGACCAATGTAAGGCCCTGAACAGGATTGGTTCAGCTGCTATACAGTCCAATGTCAGGCCCTGATCAGGATTGGTTCAGGTGTAATACAGCCCAATGTCAGGCCCCGATCAGGAATGGTTCAGGAGCTTTACAGACCAATGTCAGGCCCTGATCAGGATTGGTTCAGGTGCTATACAGACCAATGTCAGGCCCTGAACAGGATTGGTTCAGGTGCTATACAGACCAATGTCAGGCCCTGATCAGGATTGGTTCAGGTGCTATACAGACCAATGTCAGGACCTGATCAGGATTGTTTCAGGTGTTATACAGACCAATGTCAGGACCTGATCAGGATTGGTTCAGGAGCTTTACAGACCAATATCAAGCCCTAAACAGGATTGGTTAAGGAGCTTCACAGCCCAATGTCAGGCCCTGATCAGGATTGGTTCAGGTGTTATACAGCCCAATGTCAGGCCCCAATCAGGAATGGTTCAGGAGCTTTACAGACCAATGTCAGGCCCTGATCAGGATTGGTTCAGGTGCTATACAGACCAATGTCAGGCCCTGAACAGGATTGGTTCAGGTGCTATACAGACCAATGTCAGGCCCTGATCAGGATTGGTTCAGGAGCTTTACAGACCAATGTTATGCCCTGATCAGGATTGGTTCAGGTGCTATACAGACCAATGTAAGGCCCTGAACAGGATTGGTTCAGGAGCTTCACAGCCCAATGTCAGGCCCTGATCAGGATTGGTTCAGGTGTTATACAGCCCAATGTCAGGCCCCGATCAGGAATGGTTCAGGAGCTTTACAGACCAATGTCAGGCCCTGATCAGGATTGGTTTAGGTGCTATACAGACCAATGTCAGGACCAGATCAGGATTGGTTCAGGTGCTATGCAGACCAATTCAGTCCCTGATCAGGATTGTTTCAGGTGCTATACAGACCAATGTCAGGACCTGATCAGGATTGATTCAGGTGCTATACAGACCAATGTCAGGACCTGATCAGGATTGTTTCAGGTGCTATACAGACCAATGTAAGGCCCTGAACAGGATTGGTTCAGGAGCTTCACAGCCCAATGTCAGGCCCTGATCAGGATTGGTTCAGGTGTTATACAGACCAATGTCAGGACCTGATCAGGATTGGTTCAGGTGCTATACAGACCAATGTCAGGCCCTGATCAGGATTGGTTCAGGTGCTATACAGACCAATGTCAGGCCCTGATCAGGATTGGTTCAGCTGCTATACAGACCAATGTCAGGCCCTGATCAGGATTGGTTGAGCTGCTATACAGACCAATGTCAGGCCCTGATCAGGATTGGTTCAGGTGCTATACAGACCAATGTAAGGCCCTGAACAGGATTGGTTCAGGAGCTTCACAGCCCAATGTCAGGCCCTGATCAGGATTGGTTCAGGTGTTATACAGCCCAATGTCAGGCCCCAATCAGGAATGGTTCAGGAGCTTTACAGACCAATGTCAGGCCCTGATCAGGATTGTTTCAGGTGCTATACAGACCAATGTCAGGACCTGATCAGGATTGGTTCAGGAGCTTTACAGACAAATATCAAGCCCTGAACAGGATTGGTTCAGAAGCTTCACAGCCCAATGTCAGGCCCTGATCAGGATTGGTCCAGGTGTTATACAGCCCAATGTCAGGCCCCAATCAGGAATGGTTCAGGAGCTTTACAGACCAATGTCAGGCCCTGATCAGGATTGGTTCAGGTGCTATACAGACCAATATCAAGCCCTGATCAGGATTGGTTCAGGTGCTATACAGACCAATGTCAGGCCCTGATCAGGATTGGTTCAGGAGCTTTACAGACCAATGTCATGCCCTGATCAGGATTGGTTCAGGTGCTATACAGACCAATGTAAGGCCCTGAACAGGATTTGTTCAGGAGCTTCACAGCCCAATGTCAGGCCCTGATCAGGATTGGTTCAGGTGTTATACAGACCAATGTCAGGCCCCGATCAGGAATGGTTCAGGAGCTTTACTGACCAATGTCAGGCCCTGATCAGGATTGGTTCAGGTGCTATACAGACCAATGTCAGGACCTGATCAGGATTGGTTCAGGTGCTATACAGACCAATTCAGTCCCTGATCAGGATTGGTTCAGGTGCTATACAGACCAATGTCAGGACCTGATCAGGATTGGTTCAGGTGCTATACAGACCAATGTCAGGCCCTGATCAGGATTGGTTCAGGTGCTATACAGACCAATGTCAGGCCCTGATCAGGATTGGTTCAGCTGCTATACAGACCAATGTCAGGCCCTGATCAGGATTGGTTCAGCTGCTATACAGACCAATGTCAGGCCCTGATCAGGATTGGATCAGGTGCTATACAGACCAATTCCAAGGGTAGACATGCTAGTTTAGGTTCTACAGACCAGTAATAGGAGTTGCTAGTTGCTTATTACTAGTATCATATTTTCACTCATACACGACCCTAGCCTGCAGTTTGCACTGATCTTAATTGAATTAAATAATGAATTGGAATGATTTTAATCATAATTATTTTTCTGGATTTCAAATATTCTTTTAAACCAGCATGGTATACAACTGATTTAATACTTGCAGAAAACTGCTGATGCTGTGTTACCTTTCAACCATTTTCCCCTAATTAAAGATTCTGTGGGATATCTTATGAGGGTAAAGTTCAGACCTGACAATTAACACCTTACTCAGGTATGTAGGTGTATAGCTGGCTGTACAACAACTAGAATTACTAGGTGTTAGTGGAATGTTACAGAGTTCTTGAGCTGCTACAAGTCATTACATGTGTGGTAGGAGGGCCTGCAGAAGGACTACTCTTGACAGCCATCATACCACATACACTGAATGCTATAAATGGATCCTTCACACACTCCCACTCTTTACATTGATAACAAGAGTTTTAAAAGAACAAACATGAGAGTGAAGTGCATGCTCAAACTTGTGGGACAAAACAAGATGGGACAACAATAAAACCATCAGTCTGACTTATCTGAACTGAAATGTTAACAGTAATAAATAGCGTCCCAGAGATTCTCAGGCTCTCATTTTATCCCAGAGCACTTTTATCTCTATGACAAACATGAGGCCTTAACAAGGACAAGTGCTGGTGGTCAGTTTGTGAGCAGTGCATCATGGGAACTAGCAGCATCATGGGAAGGAGTTGTGATGTATACCTTGGGGGTACCATATGATCAGGGTTAGTGCACTCAATGAATTAGGCCATCAGACTAGTACCCTCACCAGTACAACTAAATATAAACATGCTGGAGTGTTTGCTCTCTCCACTTGAGCTGTGTTCACACGCTCCCTTGTCTGCAGCTAAGATGTTCGGATTCTTTGGAATTGGTGAACCACTCCCACCTACAACAGAGAGCTGCACCTTACTCAGTGTCTGAGGCCACACATCATGGGCTGCTAGTGGCACTGACAGTGAATGAAGTTTTACTGCACTGTCATCTGGCATTCCTTCACCTCTTGTGACACTTCAAAAGCCAACTCAACAGAGGTCATGACAGGGGTCAACAACAGAGCATGAATCACAGCCTTTCATTCCCAGCATTCCTGTCTGCTGGAATGTCAACAGGCCAATGATATTTTTGCACCTCCATGTACATTTGGCCTTACCAGACCATGTGACCTCTGATTTTCAAACATCGGGTCAGTAATGAGATATTGCTGGTTTATTTAGTAAGAAATCACGCCCAGACTCAGGACACTGATAAAACATCATGGCAGTCCATGTCATCTCCGTGCACATTCCTGGGCAAAAATTGTGTCATACTTTTTTATTGTCACCTTGATGCCAAATCTAATCTTGGAACCTGTACCTTAGTACTAAGTACACACAACAAGTGTACTGTCACATGCCGCACGTGCATGCAAGTTTCTACAAGTAATTTCACTCAATGCACTTGTTTATTCTAGCTGGCCTGTATTCTGACTTGATCTAGTGTATTTTTGGTGTCCTTGTCAGGCTTTATTTTTATCCAATCTAAATAAATTTTCTTCAATATTTATCTGTGCTTGTATCAATAAGGTTATCAAAGTTATTTTTAGCATCACATGCACAAGGTGTGCACCCGTGTATTTTAGTCAATTATATACCTGGTCATAAATTCAGATATCTATACCAATGTTATCCGGTCAGCTGTTCCAACACCTAATCTATATATGTATATAAAAAAGCAAACACAGTCTGTCATAAAAAAAACCCAGCCGCAATCCTTATCTGGTATAGTTTTTTGAAAAGTCAGCTATACAAATGCACTGCAACATAAAAACATTTAGAGAAACTTCTGTAAAACCAACCATAAGCAGCACAAAACAAGCAAGGCTGAAGAAGCTTTTGACAAAAACATAACAAAACAATATCCATCCACATGGTGCAACAATGAATGATTTAAAATATATACCATAGTTAAAGAGTGTGTATGATTGAGTGTGTAGGTGCCAATTATATCTACATTAACATGTTTTCAAACCTGGATAACAAGACACCAAAAAGTTATCAATGCTAATACAGGGGCAGATTCAGGTTTTTAGAAAGGGGAGGGTCCAACCCAGGTTAACCCACATGAAAAGTTAAAGTAACGCCCCTGATCCAGAAAGGGAGGGGTCCAGGCCAGAAAAATTAGTTTAAAACCCTGAAAAAAAGGTTGTTGCAGCTCAAGGAGGTGGTCAAGGCTCATTGGACCCCCCCCCCCCCCCCCCGGATCTTCCACTGCAATAAGAAAACTTTAGTAGTACATTGCAGTTAATCATCATACCATAATGACAATTTGCTTGGAAATCAGGCACAGCTGGTGAGTTAGCTTCCATTTTTTAACAACAATAAAAAATGTCTATACTTTTATATTTACCACATCAAAGTAATAAAATGAAGGACGCAATAACTTACTCATAAATATCATAAATATAGTTAGCAAGTTCAAGACCCAGGTAGCAGGACACTGGCAGCTTCACAATTAAGGCAGAGAGTTAAGGTGTGAGAAATGCAATGAATTATCTTCCCTTGGTGGCAGATTTTGGTAAATAAAATTCACTGTGTGAAATAATGTTTATAATGAGCAAGGGGGAGATACTGCTTTAAATTCAGTGACAAACTAATTAAGTCTTCAATGGGTAAGGATTTAAGATATCAAAATTCAGTAAATTATTTTCACTGTATTTTTAAATAAGAAGAATGAGATTAATTTCTCAGAACATCCATGAGGACAGTGAGCAATAAGAAAAAAATCAGATTAAATTCAACGATCAACCTTTCAGTCTTCAATATGTGAGTTCTGAACGTATCAAAATGCAGTGAATTAGCAGAAAAATATGTTGTGAGGCCCCTCAGAACATGATTCAGTTTATAAGTTGGTCCCCAGGGGTACCATTTTGCAATGGTTTTGATCAGCGGTGGCAAAAATCTGCATTTACTGCTAAATCAAGTCAAACCTGCATGCATTATTCAAAGAGTTATCATACAATGAATGGGTGCATGTGCTGAAACAAAGCGATGGGTAGAACAGAGTCTCCAGTTATGGATATCAGGGCATTACCTGCATTACTGGACAACCCAATATGAGACTGCTGGGTGCAGCAGGGTCAATAGGGAGAGGGGTGTAAACCATTGGTGTGAATTCAGGACGATTAACCAAGGCCCTGGTGTCGCCAAGATCATTTAAGGGTCAAGGTGGTTTGAAATATCTTCTTAAGGAATTCTCAAAGTCAAAGCGAAAAAAAATGCTTTTAAAATTTTTTTTAAAAAAGGAATATTTATATAATTTCTTTCTAACAGATAAAAAATATATTGTTATAACAAGCAAAGGACAAAAATCATTCTTGTCTTCACCCTGTTGATGATATTCATATTGTTAACCTGCATGTGGTGAAGGTTAATGTATTCCTTCGATTCTCTGTGTGTGTGTCTCTGTGTCATGATATCTTGAGACAGTATTACAATGTTATTGAAATTAACCATGTAGGTTGGTAGCATGAAAATGTCCAAAGAGTTCAATTTTGGAGTAAATCCAAACATAAATAACCCTGGAATGATTATTTTATGTTTTTTTTTATAGCACGTGTTTACACTATTGGACATACATGTGATGATATGGCCATCTGTGGGGTGTGAGTCATGATGTCACAATGGACAATGACTTCACCTGAAAGCTAGGTGTCAGTATTAAAACCAATGTACATCAGATAGGGGGGGGGGGGGAGGGGATTGGCATGGTTGTTGTTCATTATGTTTATAGTGAAGGACAGCAATGCCATTAAGTCCAGGGAGTTTTTCATAATATTTTCAGTTAAAAAGTTCCCAGGAATAACACAGGTTTAACATTCCAAGGCACCAACTTTGAACACTATTATCCATGCAGGGTTTGAGAACCCATATAAGATGTTTTTTTTCAATTATTCATCCAATAAATAAAAATACAAATTTTTCCTGAAATAGTTAATGAAGCACAATTTTTTATACAGCAAAAGGGATTAAAAACTTGAACTCATACATATAAGTTCCCAGGGGAAGATTTGCCAAGTGCTTTTATCTAATAATGTATTTTTTAAAATGTAAAATTTGAGTCATTCATCATAGT
This sequence comes from Sipunculus nudus, assembly GCA_026874595.1. Classification (NCBI taxonomy): domain Eukaryota; kingdom Metazoa; phylum Annelida; class Sipuncula; order Golfingiida; family Sipunculidae; genus Sipunculus; species Sipunculus nudus. The sequence goes on from CM049315.1 coordinate 32,819,354, forward strand.
ACTGTTACCCGATTGAACTGTGGTACAACAACCTTTTTCTGGAGGAAATGGTAAGATTCAGGATAAAAATATTAACTTTCACACAAACTCTATATTTTTCAAACAGATATAATCAATTCATTGCACCAAACTGATTATAATTAATTTTCACAGGTGTCTGAAAATAATTGTAATATTAGTTAAAAAGCACAGAGTGAAAATTAATAATAGCCCTTAGCCGAGGTAACAGCTTTATGAACATCTAGTGTTCATGGACTTTGTTAGTCTTCTCTAGTTCCATCTGTTTAATTTGTCACCTGATTGGTTTTAGTCAGGTCATATTTAAAATTAATGCCACATACTGTTTAATTTTTATATTAAATCTGCATAATGAAAGAGCAAAATATTGAAAAAATTTGTTTATGTTAAGTGAAGAATGGACTATATAATGTAACAAATTAGTCTGCAACTGACTAATAAATGCACTGATATTCATAAGACGATTGCAAGATTTTCAAACCACATTAATATTGTCAAGATTCCCACAGTATGCACTACATGTAAATGCTACATACAACAGCACAATTTCAGTTACAATAGCCCCAGGGTCCAGGGCAAGGGTTCTCCAATGGCTACATAAGTGACATTTATGCTGAGAATGTCAAAGATTTCCAGTATGTGTTGTCATACAGGCTGTGGTTGATAATTATATTTGACAACCGATGTGGATTTTTTATGAGAGAAATCAACATGGAATGCTGCTAACTTTCTCTGCCTGTCACTTACTTGTGCCATAAATATAAGAAATAAATGGCACATGGCTGTAGAGACAATCATATATACACATGCACACACTCACATACACACAGAGACATTTTTGGCAAGTTGATAATGATACAAGGTGGTGAATTTGGGCTCCAGTCAATTTTTTTTTTTAATCAAATGGAATACACAAGTATGAGATGTGTGCTGCCATCTATGTTTCAATAAGGGAACCAGCTGCTTGTGCCCTGCTTATTCAAATGTTATCTGTATATGATTATGGAGGAGTGTCATATGATAAAATGTATATTATCATTATAACAGGTCATTTAAATATATAGGCACAGCTGTCCAGTTTTCTCTAATTTCTTTCTTATTTAAGAAGAGATAATATTTTGGGATCACCAATCAAGAGCAAAGTCAACCCAAGACAACATCTGGCTCAAGATTCCATTCCTACCACAATGAACTAAACCCCCAGTTTAGACCTGTATAAAGTCACCACATAAGATGGAAACATGGATTTTTTATGGAAACAAACATGGACATAAATTAGAATTGAGTATTTAATATACTATAAATATGGGTGGTGGTGGAACACTAGGAGGAGAGAGAGTAGGGATGGGGGGGGGAGGGGTGTGAGAAGGAGAGAGGTAAAGAGAAGAGAGAGAGACGGAGGAAAGAAGAGAGAGGAGAGGTGGAAAAAATGAAGGGGGAGGGAAGAGTCAGAGGCAAAATAAGTCAATTCATGAAAGACTGTAAAAGAGATTTAAGGTGAAAGAAAACAAGAGTGAATGAATAACAGAGACAGAGAGGGACTTGCAGATTTGAAAACTTCATGTTTTAACAGGAAATCCAAAATCTGTGTAATCTCAGAAAAAGATATACTTTTTGTATGTGCAGTCAATGTAACAAAATACGGGGTAATATGACTTAAATTTATATCAGATGTGAAACTGGCTAAGTGATTGATGGAGTCTAGAAAATGAAACATTTTACTTTCTCTATACACCTGTACCTTAAAACCTGGTCTGAACTCGCATTATGAATTAATCAGGATTACCATACATTGTTCCCTAGGTAACAGCCTGCCAGGTAGGAGCTCAATTTTTCTGGTTTCACTTTGTTTTTCCGCATATATGAAAGTGAAACTTTGAAAGCGGCAAAACAATAATTATGATAAACAGATGCTGGCCCTTCTCGGCTGATATGAGTTAATATAATTTGAGCAGTGTTGTTATGGTGACAGCTGTAGTTTCATTTTATGACAAAAGGGTGTGATCAATTCATTCATAAAATAACCATTTAACTGAAGGAGTACGATCATGCATGGCATATGCAAAATTTATGACTGCTAATAATAGTATTATTTTATTATATTAAGCCTGGCTATTTGAGTATATCTATCTGTAACCTGTGTAGGGTAGGCATGGAGTAACAGTGCTGCAGCTTTATAAATATTCACTTCCTTTCTTTTAAGCATTATACATACCCATGAATAGATCAGAATGAAGTTGTTTCTGCAATGCAAAAATAGATATGCCTCCATCCCTATGGGCCTCATCTGACCAAATGATAAATTATGCAAAAACATCAAAGCAAACTGACATATAGGTCATCATTCCCTTATCTAACTCAAAAGTATAGATCTAGATGTAAAATCACATTTTTTAAAAGGTTTGTTATGGTGTAAGTAATTGCCTCCGTTTTTAAATGCTGTCTTATAAAGGTTAAAATATGCAGAATTCAATTTCTGTTTGAGACTGTGACAGCTAAGGAATTAGCATCTGCTTCCTATCATTTAATATACTGGTTACCACCTAGGCCTAGTGTCTACCCCACCTGCAAATCCGGGGTGTATAATCCTACCCTTTCTTGGGTCATTCCACTGTGGAACGCCCAAAGACACACTGGTTTGTTAGTGATACGCAACAATGCGGCACAGCCTTCCCATTAACTAAGCCTGCAGGACAATTTCCCTGGGTGGGGGTGGACTATGAAAATCTCACCTCCATTGGCAGAGATCTGAACCTACTTCTCCCGGCATTAAAATTTTGTATGAACTCCACCTGCGTCTTATATTTTTGGCATCAAAGTGAATCTGATGATCAGGAGTGGTGTGATGCATGACCAAGAGTGAGCAATAATTGGGGCACTAACGTAAAGCTTTTTTTTTGCACTCTGAAATTTACAATATTTTCTTAAAAATATCATTCTAATTTCTATACAAAAGGCTAAATATTTTTTAAACTACTTAAACAGTGTTTCCAGTGGACAATTTGTTAAATATATGAATATTTTATCATCACTACCCAATCACATACCGCTTGGCCTTGGCATGTCATATGATTTCGGTAAAGGCACATTTGAGTGTATTCCAGAGCCGCAGCACCAGTTAGAATGCGAGTGCTGCAAAATAACATTCTGACTGACGTTATTTCCGTGAGAAGTATGTGGGTGCAGGTTTGAAAGTTTAATTTCACATAATCCTACTGACTTTATTAAATGTACACTAGAAATTTACATGGATTTTGTTCCAGACAATTCCAGACATGGTCCCACCATGGAATACATCTTCATTTTACTTACTGTAGCTCCTTCACAATCTATAATTACTGATATTTCCTGGTAGAGTTGTGATTAATATCAGTGAAAAAAAAAACAATTTTATGTACTGAGATAATTTTTATGCACCTGTTTATTTCCTCTATCTTTTTATTTTGTACAGCAGTATTTTGATACATCCTTTTATGTGGCACTCTAGCACTTGATCTATATGATACATCAGCCTTTAATGTTAAGTCTCTGCTTTAAAGGAAAATGTTTTATTTACATTGACAATATATACAGATCATAATATCAGGCTCAGGAAATGGATGGTGCTGCAAGAAAAAATATCATTTGTTGCCCATGATATGATCACTGGTGCTTCTAACTTTCAAGAGTCCCTGCCAGTGTGTCCATCTCCCAGACGCTTTTTACAGAGTTACTGATATCCCTTGATTAGAGAGGATTAGAGAGAAAAATATAAATTTGCGATTTCATGTCAGACTAAGAGATTACAGACAAACAGAGTCTGTATGGACCAGACCCCTTTAGTGCAAGTACACCTATTTCTAACAGACGTCTGAACGCCATGTTGCTCACTTTCAACAGTAGGACCACAATGAACAGATGAATGTTCATGACTGGACATTCATTATGACATTAAACATAATAAACATACAAGCTATTCACAGAATACATGCAGTAAAACTTTATTTTAATCTAGCTATTTTTAAGAATTTATATATTCAGTAAAGTTTTATTTAAAGCTTGCTATTTAAATTTCAATATGTACTGTTAGTAAGAGTCTAAAACAACAGATGCTGACATCTTTATATAATAAATGACATGCAAAACAACTCTGTTTTGATTCTGAGATATTATGCTTGAATGGCCATTTGACTAGACATTTGATGGACAAACCATGCGTGTATAGCCTTAAGGGCACAGCCATTTGAATGTAGCCTTAATGAACATGTATTAAGAATGCCTTAATGAACATATATTTAGGGAAGTCTTAATGGACAAGCCATTTGAGTGGTACCTTAATGAAGTTTTAAGTTGTTCTAACTGTGAAGCCTTAAAGGACAGATCTGAGCTGAGTCTTAATGCACAAGCCATTTGCGCTCACCCTTAATGGGAAATTCAGTTAGATAAAGGCAAGCTAGAATCTGAGTCGTTGCCCCCCCTAGCAATTTGTTCTGGATCCGCCACTGAAAGCTTATTACCCTGCAAGACAAAAGCAACATCTTTTTCTATGGGAGTCTGTTTTATGGCATTTAAAAGCTCAGGATTATCTGCAGTCATTACACCTGTGGTGTTTTGTGCAATTTACCTCATACACATATAACCACCAAATGAAATCTTATATTTTTTGTATATTGGAAATAGTGATATAACAAAAATAGGTCACAGTAACCTACTTTTTGGTTTCATACAGGACCTTTCTGGAGCAATTAGCATTTGAAGTTTGACTGGACAGACAGATGAATTATGAAGTTTTAAGCTCTGTAACTCTGAAAAAAATAGGTCACAGTGACCTACTTTTTGGCTTCTACACAGGATTAACAGGACCTATCAGCATGTGAAGTTGGAACTTCCTGAAAATTAGGGTTACAATGTGTGTCCTGTTAATGGAAGGCATTTACAATGTGTGTCCTGTTAATGGCAGGCTTGACAGACAGCAGAAGACACGAAGGGCCATCCCTATAGCTCAGCTGACTGAAAGCTAAGCTCCACTTTGTAATTATGAATACAGATAGCAGTCACCATGTGTAACAATGATAATGCCTGCCATCACAGTGTATCATCTGTTAGCTCTGTATGCACTATGCTCTCTAATTAGAAATACAGGTATAGCAGTACTTCTTGTTCTCTGGAGAATGACCTACCAGTAATTTTGAGTTACTTACCTGGTTTTGTAGTTATAAATAATATGAGTGACTGTCCAGAAGTAGGTTTTTAGGTTAATTATGTAGGTTTATAGAACAAAAGAGTGATATACATATGTCATAATACTGACTCTGTAACTGATGATTTCATGACCACGTGTACAAAGTAAAACCTTGTTGTTAAAGTAAGATGCAAACTGTATAAGTAATCAGCCCTCAGATCTTTAGTATTTTATCACTTCCATCAACTTTGCCACAACAAGAATTAACTGTGTATGTGATCCTCATTAAAAGGACCTGTCAACACCTGGTCCTTACCAATCCAAAGGATAGCTCTTTATAAATTTGAATTCATGTTTCTTTCATTCCCTAAATAAAAGAGTTATGTGGGTAGACTTCAACTAATTACAAGAGGATGAATACATTTGTCATGATAAAAAATGCTTAAAACTATTCAATCAGTGACACAAAAATGTGAACCTATAAAAATATATAAATGGATAAATAAAGAAACAGTGAAAAATTTTATTACAGGAGCGGAAAAACAAATATAATATAAAACTACCTACCATGATGAAGTAGCTGGTATCCTCTACACACTATGGAGATGTACCCAGTCAATGTACAGTGATACCTCATGTATAAGTCCAATCTGGTGTATACGACTAATGAGTAAATCCTTTAATCAGTGAGGCCAGTGTGGGTCCACTCTGTGTTACAGCAATATATCCAAGACACGGTATCCAGTTTTGTCACTATGGTATAATTGCCTTTCAAAATGATAGGTATCCATATAGAGATGAAGCGCAAATAGCTTCGTCCCAGCAGAGTAATTCTTCTTTTAAAGCATCGTTATTCTCTTTATCCAACAGATAAACTGGTCCTTAATTAATCCTTGATGTCTTCTTTTTTACAGAAGGTGGCCTTTGTCCATCAACAAAGAGCTTGAAAGAATCATATAAACGGTAGCATTCCGATTTTAGATTTTACAGGTACCCATTAATTCAATCAATGATTGGTTATTTTCTTGTAATTTAAATAAAACTAAGTTCAGGTGAAGATAAAATCCATTTCAGCTATGGTTTACATTGTCTCCTCTGAATGATCAATCTTATAAACATTTGAAAAATAAGTGTTCAAATCACATTTTCATAATGATGGATTGCCACAAAGTGTGCACTCTCTTATTTCTGGTTCATTGGTCAAGCAAAAAAAAAAATTATGAAATTTTGTTGAAATTATTTGCCAATACCCAAAACATGGATGCAGAGGACTTATATTTCTTATTCCTAAAGAATGTTAGACATCAGCGATTTAATAAAAGTGACCCATGGGTCATGACGCTCAGCTGACTTGGAAGAGATTTGCAAAAGGAAATTTTATCATCTGAATGGTAGTATATACCCATTCAACTGAAGCATCAAACAGATTAACCAACAGGCTAAGATTGTGTCTGTATTTATATATATCAAAAATAGAGAAAAAATGCGTGAAAAATACAAGTGGCTCCACCAGTCTGCAGAAACTAATAAAAAGACTTAATGGTCAATATGCATGCAAAGAATCATGGTGATCTCTGCATTAGTTGTTCAGATCCGTCAGCTTTTGTATCAAATTTTCCATTATTCTGACGGATACTTCAGAGTCCTATAGCTTGAAGGATATAGGTAACAGAGACCTAATTTGAGGTTTCCACAGACACTTTTCAAGGGCCTCCTTGCATGACAAAAATGAAGATTCTAGGTCCAGTTGTTACAATTTGTGCCATGTAAACAGATGACAGCATCCTTATAGGTCTCAAAAATAGAGAAAAAAATTCGAAAAATTGAATAAAATATAGGTGGCACTACCAGTCTGCAGAAACTGATGAAACACTCCATAAAAAATATCCATCCAAAGAATCATGGTGATCTCTCCATTAGCTGTTCAGATACTTCAGCTTTTGTAACAAATTTTCCATTATTCTGAGGGATACTTCGGAGTCCTATAGCTTGAAGGATATGGGTAACAGAGACCTGATTTCAGGTTTCCACGGACACTTTTCATGGGCCTCCTTGCATGACAAGTATGAAGATTCTAGGTCCAGTTGTTATGATTTGTACCCTGTTGACAGATAACCACATCTTAAAAGGTCTCAAAAATAGAGAAAAAAATTCGTAAAAATTTGAAAAAATAGAGGTGGCGCACCCAGTCTGCAGGAACTGATGGAACACTTCTTGATCAATATGTATGCCAAAAATCATGACCATCAGTGTTGTAGTTATTGAGATACTGCAGTGTTTGTATCAAATTTTTCATTATTCTTATGGGTATTTTGGAGCCATACAGCTTAAAGGATATGGGTAACAGAGAACTAATTTCAGGTTTCCATGGAGACTTTTCATGGGTCTCCCTGTGTGTCAAGAATAAAGATTCTAGGTCCAGTCTTTACGATTTGTGCCCTGTTAACAGATGTTCATATCTTTAAAGGTCGCAAAAGTAGAGAAAAAATTCGTAAAAAAACACCCGAACAAATATACGTGGTGCCATCAGTCTGCAGAAACTGATGAAACATTCCATGATCAATATCCATGCAAACAATTATGGTGATCTCTGCATTAGTTGTTCAGATACTTCAGCTTTTGTATCAAATTTTCTATTATTCCGAGCTGTACTTTGGAGTGCCATTGCTCAAAGGATATGGGTAACAGAGATGTAATTTCAGGTTTCCATGGAGACTTTTCATGGGTCTCCCTGTGTGTCAAGAATGAAGATTCTAGGTCCAGTTGTTACGATTTGTACCCTGTTGACAGATAACTACATCCTTAAAGGTCTCATAAATAGAGAAAAAAAATTGTAAAAATTTGAAAAAATAAAGGTGGCGCCACCAGTCTGCAGGAACTGATGGAACACTTCTTGATCAATATGTATGTCAAAAATCATGACCATCAGTGTTGTAGTTATTGAGATGTTGCAGTTTTTTTTTATCAAATTTTCCATTATTCTGGGGGGTAATTGGGAGCCCCACAGCTCAAAGGATATGGGTAACAGAGACCTAATTTCAGGTTTCCATGGAGACTTTTCATGGGTCTCCCTGTGTGTCAAGAATAAAGATTCTAGGTCCAGTCTTTACGATTTGTGCCCTGTTAACAGATGTTCACATTTTTAAAGGTCTAAAAATAGAGAAAACAATTAGTAAAATATCGAAAAATACAGGTGGCGCCACCAGTCTGCAGAAACTGATGAAACATCTCATGATCAATATGTATGCCAAAAATCATGACCATCAGTGATGTAGTTAATGAGATTTTGAAGTTTTTTTATGAAATATTTGACAATTCTGGGGGGTACTTTGGGGCCCCATAGCTTGAAGGATTTGGGTAACGGAGACCTAATTTCTGGTTTCCATGGAGACTTTTCATGGGAATCCCTGTGTGTCAAGAATGAAGATTCTAGGTCCCGTCTTGACAATTTGTGCCCTGTTAACAGATGTTCACATTTTTAACGGTCTCGAAAATAGAGAAAAAAATTCGTGAAAAATCAAAAAATACAGGTGGCGCCACCAGTCTGCAGGAACTGATGGAACATCTCATGATCAATAAGTATGCCAAAAATCATAACCATCAGTGATGAAGTTAACGAGATATATTTGAAGTTTTTGTATGAAATTTTTTACTATTCTGGGGGGTACTTTGGGGCCCCATAGCTTGAAGGATATGGGTAACAGAGACCTAATTTCTGGTTTCCAAGGAGATTTTCCATCGACCTCTCAGAATGTCAAGTAACAAGATTGTAAGTCGAGCGGTTACAATTAGTGCCAGGTTAACGGACAGACGGACAACGGACAAAGAGTGATCGCTATAGCTCAGCATGACTGAAAGTCAGCTGAGCTAATAAAAATCTTTAATTCAAAGATTCAAATTTATGTTAATTTAGGTTATAAAATATCTATTACCTAAAAGATATTGCTTTCTCTTTAGGTCTTCACATTTGAATTTAACTCGTTTGGTCTGTCATAGTGATACCATTTATTCTTAATATAAAAACTTCACTTTTACAAGCAATTTGTAATTAAATGTATTTTAATTTCCACACAATGTTTGCCATCTTGAAAATTTAAGAAAAGTGCAGTCCCTTGAAAGGAAGATCTCTTTGGTTACGAGTGCTTGCAATTTTGCTGTCATCATTGAAACCAAAATGGTTACTTCACGGCAGGAAAATGGATAAAAGAATTTCAGCTGGGTTTCCATTTTTTTTTTCCCACTCAAATAAACTCCAGTTCCTTTTTCTGTTTTATTAATTCTCAATGTCTTCAAATTCTTCAACTGAAAATCTGCAAGTAAAATTAAAAGATAAATTTATACATAAATGAATCAATGATTAACTGGATGAAATATTAATATTTTTTATATATTACTTTCACCACCATTTGCACAACAATGCTAATGGATTAATTTTTCAATTATAGGAATTAGTTATTTCCAATTTTTATATTTTTTCAATTTTCTGACTGACTGAGGAAGTTTTCGCTCATCGAGCAGCTACAGGTTGCTGGAATCAAGACCTCAGCCCTGCGCGCTCCTTATGCATGTTCTCAGAGCCAACAGATGTGATGCCACACTAAGCCAAGCAAAAAAGCCGCAAAAGACTGCCACTGTATGTCCCGCACCGGTGACCTTGCAGGAAAGCTTCAGCACCAACAGCCTCAAAGGCAGAAGCAACCCACATTCCCTCCACCGAACCCAGCAGCATAGACCCAGCCATGCCAATCGAGAGCCGAACCCGCTCTGTGAACAACAGTATTTTCGAGATGCAAATTTATACTTGCAGTTTCAGCCATTTAGACCGTTTTAGCAAGTTTTTTCTTCATTAGCCAATTAAGTTTTCATATCCAGTCAAATTAACTGTTAGATTCAAATTAGATAGAACTCTGTCTTTCACATTCAAAGATCATGTATATGTCAAGGCCCAGATTGCGATCTGGACGGATCTTGGATCTGTCCAGCCCAAATTGCGATCGCAGTTCAGGCCGGCCCAAACTGCGATCACAATCCAGGCTGGCCAGATCTTAGATCCGTCCAGCCTAGACTGCGATCGCAGTTTAGTCCGGCCCAGACTGCGATCCTGTCTTTCTTGCTTCAGGATTGCAATCTGGTCTGGACAGATCTAAGATCAGTCCAGCCGAGATTGCGATCCTAAACTTGACCAGCCCATATTGCGATCCATGCTTTTACGATCACAGGAGTGAAACATTGGTTGTTTTACCAACTCATTTGGTATTGCATTGTACCATTTTCCCATAATAAATACAATTATAATACAGAAAGGCAATTTTCACTCCTTCATATCACAGGAGTGAAACATGGGATGTATCACCAACTCATTTAGTATTGCATGGTTGTTGAAAAAAGGTAACAAGGAACCCATGGGTTATATATGCTCACAAAATATGATTTGAAAGAGGAGGTAGGCAAGTGCAGGTTTTGTGTGGTTATATAAGCTGCATTATGAGCTGATGGTGTTTAACTCATTCATATCATGTCTGGTATTTATTCAGTTTCAGCAAAACAAAGTTCTTGAGAATCCAGAATTTACAAATTGATCATAAGTATGATCATAATGATCATAAGTACCTGATATTATGGCTTTAATTTATATTTAAACATAAAACTATTATATTCACTTTTGACTACTTTCACATCAATCTAAGCACTAGACATAGCAAAAGTCTTATGACAATTATCAACATTACAGAAATCATAACGAGAACTTGTCTAAGATCTGATTTTTTATTATATTTAAATATTTTTATAAAAAAAATGTAAAAAAAAATTTAAAAGAAATCTCAGCTATGAAACCATTATAAGAATAAAAAATAACTCAAGCATAAGAACACCCTATAAATTGTACAAGGAGAAAACTAGAGATGGGCAAGTTTAATTTTATTAACATAAATTGAGGAACCAGCAATACAGATTTTGATTATTTACATGGTCTTGTGACAGCTGATACAGCCACGAGTCTTAATATCATTAGTGAAACATATTGACATATTTAATCAGTACTTGTCTGAGTAAAATTTTAAAATTTTGACATATTTTACTTTTTTTAAATTTTAAAATAACTATAAATTAACAAGCTGAAACACTTGGATCTCATGGATCGCAATATGGGCTGGTCAAGTTTAGGATCACAATCTTGACTGGACAGATCTTAGATCTGTCCAGTCCAGATTTCGATCCTGAAGCAAGAAAGACAAGATCACAATCTGGGCCGGACTAAACTGCGATCGCAATATAGGCTGGACAGATCTAAGATCTGGCCAGCCTGGATTGCGATCGCAGTTTGGGCCGGCCTGAACTGCGATCGCAATTTGGGCTGGACAGATCCAAGATCCGTCCAGATCGCAATCTGGGCCTTGACATATACACTACAAAAATATTTCCTATTCAAATTTGCAGATAAATTTATTTTACATAATTCTAAAAGTTCTGACATTTTCAGAGTAAGAAATAAATTTAATTATGTTTCCACTGGTAAAGAGTATAGTGAAAATGAATACAGGAAGGTGTGATCATCATTCCCTGACTCTGAATTGAACATTGTTCTTTGATACCTAAAAATGTTCAAATACTGCTGTCAGAAATCCTATTCAGTGAATAATTTGTTCAACACATCATGCATAGACAAGCATCTGGCTCCCTAGCCAAACCCTAATTGGATCATCTCACCCACATGTGATGACACTGATCCAATTTACAGGATTGTCAATCTGTTCATAAAAGACTGGATCAACTAGCCTAAACTCTGCCAAACATGTGACCTTGTCCTTCTGGACAATAATTTATAATACAATAATTCCACATAAACAATCTTACACTCTCTCCATTCACTGATGGTTAAAACATTTAAAAGTTCCTTTTGAATTTAATCCTGTGACCTTTGACCTCCCACTTCAAATCTCCCATATGAAATGACTTCCTACCTGAAATGACCTATATAGCAACTTAAACCATATCTTCATTAGTATTAAAATTTGCTTGTATTTTATGAACATCAAACTGTGTCAATCGAGTTCGGTTAATCTGGGTAACAAATGTTACAGATAAATTATAACACCTCAAAACAGGTGGGATATTCTGACAATCCTGAAAAAATTACAGTGTACTGACCTGTAATCCCTGTTTGCTGAGGGTCTCTGTCCAGTTAGGGGCTTAAGATCAAGAGGTGATACCTGTGCAGGTATGATGCAGTCTCACCACTGCTCCTGTTCATAGCAAGGATTACATCTGATGAAAAGTTCATAGACCATCTTATTGTCCTTGGTCAGGAAGGATCAGTCCATCTCAATGCTTGTTCAATTAGGATCACAGTCCATCTCATGATCCTTGTTCAAGTACTAGTGGGATCAAAGACCATCCCATGGTCCTTGTTCAAGTAGTATCAGTCCATCTCAATGCTTGTTCAAGTAGGATCACAGTCTATCTGATGGTCTATGTTCAGGGAAGATCTGAGTCCATCTCAATCCTTGCACAGAGATGATCACAGTCCATCTCATGATCCTTGTTCAAGTACTAGTGGGATCAAAGACCATCCCACAGTCCTTGTTCAAGTAGTATCAGTCCATCTCAATGCTTGTTCAAGTAGGAGCACAGTCTATCTGATGGTCTATGTTCAGGGAAGATCTGAGTCCATCTCAATCCTTGCACAGAGATGATTGCAGTCCATCTCATGATCCTTATACAAGTACTTGTGGGATCAAAGACAATCCCATGGTCCTTATTCAAGGATCAGTCCATCTGATGATCCTTGCTCAAGCAGGATCACACTCCATCTCATGATCCTTATTAAGAATATGTGAAATCTGACTCCTCATGATCTTTGTTCAAGTAGGATCACAGTCCGTAGACTGGTAAAGATTCATGTAATAGATCATGTTCATTAACCAGTCCTGGTGTAAGCAATGATCCCAGTCATTGTAAGGACTGTCACGACACCTGGCTCTCCACAGGTCCAGTCTTTCAACAGGAATATTTCCTTCCATTTTTCCTCCAGGTCAGAGCTGTCTGAAACAGGAAAAACAAAGTTACAAATAACAAATCTCTGAATGGTCATGGCAGTTTACAAACAAGCACACAAAAAATTAGTTTACACATTGACAAGAACAGTTAAATCAGACCAGCTAAATGTAGGCAGCATTAATAAATAGAGTTGTATTTTATGCATATGTGAAATAGTCATCCAGATTGAATACATCGATCCTATTTCATGGTCCATCCTGAATGTTGATTAATATGTGCTAAAGAGTTTCCATATTATATGTGGTTTTCTAGGATACTCACTAAATACACAGCCACATGAGATTACAAAACAACATCAGCAAACCATTTAAATTCCGCCTGATACAATGTGATACTCAATCAAGGAGGCTGGATGGTTCAAAATTCACCAGGATGAGATTAAATCCTGGACGGCATGGTTTAATTAAAGCAGATTTTAATCTCACACTAGGTAAAATAGCCATTAAGATTTCCCATAAGTGAATTTAAAACTAGCCTGGGGATAAATCTTAACTTTGACTTACATATTTCAGCAACATTTTCTTTTATTTTGTGAACACATTGACCTTTAGTTCAGAAAATGTATGAATCTGACAGGAAATTATTAATAGGCTCATGTAAAAAGGACACTGTATATGGTTTCATGTATGTTAAACAATACACCAAGAAGCAAAATTTTAATGGAACCAAATGGGATGTCACAACATTCCTGACAATCCAAAGACACTCAAGGGAATTCTGGTAATTCCAGCACTGCAATAGATTAACACTCTTACATCATCAGCCATAGCCAAAACCATGCTTTATACCCAGCAGAAAGCCCAGACAGTGCTGTTACCTGGATGACACCTTGTGTCTATCATAAATCGGAAAACCAGTGAGTAGAGTTTCTTGATGATTTGAAAAAATACTACAGAGGCCTCACCATCAACAGCACAATTGTTGTAAATAAGCCAAAGTACGCCCCAGAACAATCTTTATAGACTCAGAAAATTAGAAGAACGGCAAAATAAATAAACACACAAATGCGCAAAATTTTCTACACTCCTCATGCAGCAAGGTATACACTGTACATGTTCTAAATCTGCTTTATTTTAACCGCTGCTTTATAAAGCAGGATTCCCTGGGTTTCACCACCAGGGCTGGCAGAGCAAAGAATATCATAATCAGACCAATGACAGCATGGTATTGCACTGTGCATCCACCCCAAGTATGAACCAGCGACACCTCTGCGACCCTCTGATTCTTCATCGTGTGCCAGCCCTGGTGGTTAAACCAGGAAAATCTTGCTATGAAAAACAAGCAATTAAAACAATGGAGACCTGAAAGAACTACAGTGTATATAGGCAACATTAATATATGGAGTGTACCATTTACATGAATGAGTTTTGCCCATTAATCTATTTGTGAGATATTCCAGCTTTGGCTGCTATCATAATGACTTCAATTATCAATTAAATCATCAAACAATCCACAATTCAATTCTTGTTAGCAGATAAGTTACTGGCAAGAAGAAAGAAGTCACTGACAAGTTGACCTCGATTTTTTTAAAAACAACACACACATTAGACTAACATCTAATTTGTTCATTCTTGCACGAGAATTGTCGAGGTGATGTGTATTAATAAATTAATTTTCAACCTTGATGAATGATATATATGTGTCGAGGGAAGAATGAGAATCTGGGAAGATCCAGAATCTTCCCTGGAAAAATAAGAATTCTCCTTCTTCCTGGGAAAAATGAGCATCAAAAGATGATTTGGAATGATTCCTGTTCTTCCTGGGAAAAATGAGAATTCTCATTTTTCTCAGGAAAAATAAGAACTACAGTCTGTCCTGGGAAAATTGAGAATTGTCATTTTTCACGGAAGAGACTGGAATTCACTTTTGAAATTTAAACCTGGAAAAAATGAGAGTTCTCATTTATCTTGGGAAAATAGGAATCATTAATGGCAACTCTTTTACTTTTTTATGTTTTCTTTCTTCTTTTTCAGAAAGAAACATTGATTTTATTTCTTTCACATTAATTCTGAACTGTTCAAGAATTTAAAAGAATAAATATACACTGACATAATGAATTATGTGAATATAATATAAAGCTTACAATTTCAGTTGAGATAAGTGATATATATGTATAACAAGTGTCTTCTTTTTTTCTGTATTATTATTATAATAATAACTAGGACAGATTCTTGATATTAAATTGTCAGAAATTAAGAAGCTGGGAAAAATGAGAATTCCCATTCTTCCTGGGAAAAACCAGAATTCTCAGTAGTCCCAGGAAAAATGAGAATCAAGTGATAGTACTGATTCACATTCTTACCAGGAAGATTCTGGATCTTCCCAGATTCTCATTCTTCCCTCAAAATATGCATTAAATTCAATGTTGAACACCCATTAAACCACAATATATAAAGCTGTTTTAACATAGTTTGTAAGGTAAAGATGAAACACAACCTAGGAGTGAAAATGATAATGCTTCATTGCAGATGATTGAAGGTAGATCATTCAACACAAATGAAATCTGTTTATTGAAGCTAATGCTGCATACAAATTAACTCAAGGTCACTGGTGTTATAATGCTGACAAAGACTTTTCCACTGTTCTGTCAAGGTATTTTATAATTTAATAACATCATAAATATACTACAGAGACATCTCTGTATGTAAACATTACAGGTGTCTGTACATAACACCATGGGATTATTCTGTTTTTTGTATACCTGCTTGTCTAATCGTCAGGTATAGATTCTATGTTGAACACCTGGTATTTCTGTCAATTTGAGCAAATGCCTGTTACATACTTTAGGTCATTAGTCTTATTATATTGAAAAAGACCCTTCAGCTGCTCTGTCACAGTATTTAATATCATCATCACATGTTACAGAGATGATTCTGAATGTAAACAATCCAGGTTTTAATATACAACACCAAGGGCTGCCAGATTTTTCCCTCCCAGTTTTTCTTATACCAGCATGTCTGCTGGTCTAGAAGGTCAGGGCCAAGCTTACACCTGCAGATTATTAATCTCATACTGATGGATTCGTCACTCAAGGTCATGCTAAATCCATCACTTAAGCATCCTTGCTTCCCAAATTCATCTCGTAAGCTTTCTCTTTGCTTCACGTTTAGACCAGGGTACATGTTGTTTGGCTTAAAATCTGAATATTGATTATTTCCTTCAACCATGGACTGTGTTTATAATATCTCAATAACATTCTGCCTTATATTATCTATATATTCTTATCACATGTTATTATGCACAGCCTTACTTATAAATTTGGCAATAATTTGATTTATTTATCATATGTTATTAACTTATCTTATTTTATTTTACATCTGCAAGGAAGAGGTTTGATGGTTTTCCCTTGGTTGGTTTGTCTGTTAGCAACTTTACGCAAAAAGTTATGAAAACACTTTAATGAGCTTTTGTGCAGGTAATCTGGATCACAATATTAAATTATTTATTTAAAAGAACAGGGTGTTTCCTTTTTCCCCCAGAGGAGGTTGCCCCCTTCATATGCATAAGGGGCATTTTTTGTTAAGTAACTGACCAGGTGAATATGAATTACTGTCATGTGACACTGTGGACAATGCAGGATTAAGGGGACCCAGGCAGAGGTATATACACATTAAATACACAAAACTCTGTGGCAGATTCAGGGGGGGGGGGGGGGGTCCAGGGAGTCCAGACCCCCACCCTCCTTTTGGAGAATATTTCTGTCAAAAAACATATTTCACAGTCTTAATATACCGTTCCCCATAAATTTTCTTTGCTTCCTGATTTTGAAAAAGATTAAAGGAATTTTCAACCAGAAATACAGAAAAAATATAGGGAGTTTTCACTGGACCATCATGTTTTACATGGTAACCTACCATGAAGGTAAGTTCTCCAAGCAGCATCTTAAAATCTGTTTGATTGGTGTAGATTGCTGTACTTGTAGGACTGCAACACTTCTATATATACAGTTCTACAAACGGACTGGATGTTTTCAAAAACAACAGGTCTATTTCACATAATTATTTATTATTAACAATTATATTAGAAACAGGATTGTGTAGTTAAAGAAATATATTTATAGGAAAATATAGGAGATTTAAAGGCCGTAATGCTGGAATTTATGAAAAATATAACAAACTATATGACACAAGTTTTTAATGGGAAAATATATAGGAAAATATAAGAAACAGGAGTCTGGAAACCCTGCAATGTTGAGGGAATAAGGCAGCATCATGACCATCTGCACCATGTGAATCATTTTCAGTCTGATAATAAGAAAGACAGTGACAGCTACCTCTGGCGGGCAACCTTTCATAATGACAGAACAGGAGAATCACCTCACAGGGTCAAGGACAGTTGGAATGCTCATAAAAATATGTCAAGTCTGCAGAAGAACATTTCAGTCTGTGGGGAGAGTGATGGGGCCAAACACTCTCCAATAATGAGCCTCAGACAGAAGGGGAATTCTCGAACTTGGCACTGCGCCAACTGTCTGCTGGCTTGATGCTATGCCACCTGTTCATGTCTGATGTCCTAAGAATAAACCATTTAGGAGAGGCTGATAGTGGACATTGAAGCCAGTACAAAAGCTCACTGACCTCAGGTCAGGTCACCAGCCACAAAGGACAGACCCATATGTACATCACCTGCTGTTATAATAAAATGCTCCAATATCTGCTCTGACTGCATCAGTGTCCAATCTTAAACATCCACATACATATTTAACATTTTCTAGCATGTTTAAAACTTGAGAATTTTACACAAGAAACTTTATTTTGATTATGTGTATACTTGCACTTTTATATGATTTTTAAGTTATATTTTCTGGCATATTTCTTTGGTATTTTCTACAAGATAATAGGCATGAGTGAATAATCATTAAAATATAGATATTCTGTGCATCTTCAGCTTTTAACAGTACACTCAAGTTAAAATTGTCTAAATATGTCAGGATGCAGTTTTGCACCTGCAGTTAACAGTATTTTTTTAACACTACAGACCAAATCCTTTTCTCATAATCATGGGAATTTCCCATAACCATTAAATATTTACCATGTTTTTTTTGTCAAACAGCTCTTCAGCATATCACAATTAATCTATCACACCATTATAGAACTGTTCAGTATGTCAAACCAGTGGTATCTAAGTATAATCTTCTTGAGCCAACAATTTGGAGATAATTTTAAGAAAAATATTAAAACTGATTAACACTTAAAAATTTTACTGGTGCTGCTTTCTGATTTTAGGAATAATTTTATGGAGGACTAAATGAAATTAAAAAAAATAAATCAACACAATTTAAATCAACTGCATAAAAAAGTGCTTTACAAAAAGCCTATGACAATAATCAATGATAATTATTTATTTTTAGTAAGGTCTTTACAAGGTGGAATCTTCAGATTGCTCATAAAGATCTCATTGAGATCATTGCAAGCCTTTGCTCAATAAAATAAGAAACACTATCATCATACATTGACATTGCATGCCCTTGTCTCTACAAGATTTGAAATATATGTACAGGAAATCTAAAATCAACATTTCAAGATTGATAACTGTGGAAAACCGTAAGAACATAATTTATCCTTGACAAAAATTTAAAAAAAAGTGGAAACACAATCTATACTGAAAAAAGTAGGACATTTTTAAAAAGTATACTGTGGGTGCAGAGAGATATGAATATATAACTTTTAATTTATAATTCAAAATCATCTGAAGATTTTGTCTTGATCATTTAAATATCACAAGAAAATAGCAATTGTTATTACAACAGACTTAAAGGAAATATTTACAATATTTTCCATACTTGTAATGCAAAAGAAACCTTCAAAATAAATTTTGCTTAATGATCCCTGATGAACATATGACATTAATACTTTCCTAAAATAAAACTTCTGACTGACTGACCTGTTTAGCTACTGACTCGGCTAAATACCTTCATTATCTGGGTTACTGGGACAAGGCAATATTCATAAGATTTTATTATATTCATAATAAATACATTTTATGGGTCAAGGACAACAGAGTTCTAAGATCAAAAGTTAATGTGACAAATGAAAAAGAGTTGATGTTGTGATGGTTGAGAGCTAGATGTGACATATAAATGATAGTGAGATCTTTGATCCATGCAACGTACATGGCCTATAAAGATTAGGAGGAGTTTTAATTGCAAAAACCTTATACAACCTATTTAATTATAATCAGTCCATGACATCCCATACAAATGTCAGCTATATTATCCATTATCTTTTTTTAAATACAACGCCAAGACAGTATGAACATATTAATTACCATATTGTGTGAACAGAATTAATATTGCATATGATCATAAAACCCTGAAAAATAAACACCATTTAATCTTAAATAGGGTAAATGTCCCTATTGATTTTCAACAGGAGATTAATGATAAAATATCAGTATTTTATGAAATGACATTTGGTTTGTGTTTCTCTGGCAACACAACCTTGGTAACGCATCAAACAGACGTACAGGTTTTCTCAATACTTACTATGCCTAGAAATATTTATACTGAACAGAACTTACTTTTTATATATTTGTCTAATTTTAAAATTTCTGAAAAGTTCTCTCATATTATATATGCACATCTACTAGTTCAACAGAGAATAAGTTGATAATCACTTATACAAACATTTACTTAAGCAGTTAGAATGCTTAATTGCAGCATGTTAACATGGTGGTAAATAAATGAATGGTACTCTACGTAAACTAATCCTTTACACCCGTCACTGACTGTATTTTGCTGATTTAATGGTGACTACAAAACTGTTTCCTGCTTTAATTGTATCCACCAAAACAGAATTTTGCGGTTGTTTTTAGTCGGACGCGACCACTGCTTATGGTTTCAGAGAACTCCTCCATAACCACTGGGCGGAATTTTTCGAAATTTGGAATTATGATCAGGTCACATGTGAACTGCTCCTCATTATTGGTTGACCTCTGACCTTTCCTCTCTGCCCAGCGTGCATTTGTGCGTCTGTTGCCACACATAAACCCACATATCTCTGGAACCCTTTGACCAATCAGGCTAAAAATTTTGCACAAATGTAGCCCTTGGAAAGCTTTATAACCATTTTTGCACAGCGTCCATCTGTTCATCTGCCTTGGAATAAAATCACTCATATATCTGCATTAGTTAGACTAGCACCTGAAATTTTGCATGTGTATACATCCTGGACAGCTTTCTTGATTTTATGACAGGTGGCGCCACCTACATTCACGTTAACACTGCAGACATCCAAGCTCACATCTAGGGAACCGTTTGACCGATTGGGCCAAAATTTTGCATGTGTAAGATCTCACATAGCTCTTAATTATACGCAAACCTGGTGGTGCCATCTGCAACTATTTTTGCACAGCATCCATCTGTTCATCTGGCTTTGGATAAAATCACTCATATTTCGGCAGTGGTTTGACATATCTGCCTAAAATTTTGCATGTTTATACATCTTGGATAGCTTTCTTGATTTTGTGGCAAGTGGAGCCATCTACATTTATGTTTATGGTGCAGACATTCAGGCTTATATCTCAGGACTGGTTTGACATATCCCCCTGAAATTTTGCATATGTATAGATCTCACATAGCTCTTAATCATACACAAAATAAGTGGCGCCACCTGCCACCATTTTTGCACAGCTGTCTTCCATTTGTCTGCTGTGGGATAAAATCACTCATATAAAAGTAGTGGTTTGACTTATCTGCCTAAAATTTTGCATATGTATACAACTTTGACAGCTTTCTGGATTTTGTGGTAGGTGGTGCAACCTACATACACATTTCGGCTGCAGACATCCATGCTAATATTCTATTTTCCCGTGCCACTCAATCCATGCCTCACTTCACCCGTCCCACTTTCGGTGGATACACGTAGTTGCTTGTTGACTACCCGTATTCTAGTTTTTTTATGTTCTTGTCAGTCAGAAATAAAAAGAAATAAAACTGTTGCTGTGCTGTACAACTATGATCACCTGTAATTTTTCTGGCTGAGGTTGCTTTGTTAACAGACCAGAAACTGCAACTTCCATTGAACAGCTTTTTATATAATAAACTGTATAATAATTTTTGCTGATAAGCATGCTAATTTCAATATTGTAATTTTTCAGGTTTTCAAATAGGTAAACCTTAGACTGCCATCCCACAATATTTTCTTATATCTTATATTTAAATTGATTATAATTCGATATATTCAATCATTTTATGATATAACTGCATATGCTTTATTATGCTATGATATTATTATAATGTTAACATGCAATCAGTTATGAAATCATTACCATATGTTAATTATCATAATTTTTGGTTTCATAGTAAAATATTTTAATTATGCATACATATTTTGATTTTATTGTTCATTACATAATTAATATCTCTGATTTTGTCCCTCATTGTAAATTTTTACAAAAAATCATTTTGGTTTATGATGAGAATCCCATCAGTCTATTTTTCAGGGAAAAGCATGTACATTAAATCTCTCTCTCTCTCTCTATTTATATATATATGTATATATATATATACATATATATATGGGGCGAGGCCCAGTTAGAATCTGGCTCAAATAAAAACTGGGCCAGCCCAGATCAAAATTTTGATGTGGACCGGCCCAGATCAAAATTCTAATCAGGGCCAGACCAGTTTTGAACTGGGCCAGCCCAGATTAAAATTTTGATCTGGGCTGGTACAGATTAAAATCCTCAGGATTTAAATCTGGTTTGGACTGATTTTAAACTGGGCCAGCCGAGATTAGAATTTTGATCTGGGTTGGTCAGGTTAACAATCCTGTGGTGGACTGAATTTAAACTGGACCAGCCCAGATCAGAATCCTAATCTACTCCCAGGCTGGCTTCAATTACACTTTATTCACCTAGCTGGCCTTTAATCTATTCAAAGAATTTGTAAAACACTGTAAGTCAATAATAATTAATATTTTATGAATTTATTTCATATTCTATGAAAATTTCATTGGTTGGACTCCTGTCATATTTATTTTGGTATTTTACCTCTTATGTGAAATGTAAAAAATATAATTATAAAATAATCATGTTAAAAATTGGAATTTTACAGTTTAAAACTTCAAATATAGCTTGCAGAACATGTGCATTAATTCAACAAACTAAAACAAAATTTGATCAATAATTATTAATATATATGTTACACAATGTTAAGCTTGTGATCCAAGACCTGTATATTCAAAATTTTCTTTGTTATATAATGTTATTTATCATTTATCATAAGTTGAGGTTTTTTGGTCTGTGATCCTCCTCCCCCCCCCCCCCCCCCCCCCAAGTCACCCATTAAAAAATTTGCTCATATTGTAACATTAGACCTAGAACTTATAGCATACTACATATTAAGGAAAGAAGGCCCTGAAACATCTATTAAGATACCTGAACTTAAGTCATTGAAATTAGGTGACTGAAATTTCACAAACAGAAAAATATATATCTAGTGTACATAAATTAGGTTGATATTTGCTAATTTGTGTGAATTATTAACACGATCATAATGTAATTAGATAGAACAATATTCACCAACTCAGCATTTTAATTATTGAAGTTAGAGAAAATTTGTATTGCAGCATTTAATTATCTTAAATTTAGATTAGTTATCAGTTAATAGATTATCTTTTTAGCCCTCATACTTGAGGCAGAAGGGCTATTGTCATCACCCAAGCTGTCCGTCTGTCCGGCATATGGTAACATTTACCTTGTTAGCAGGATACCTCAAAAAGGATTAACTGTAGGAATTTTATTTCTTTGGTGCTGCTGTAAAATAATAAAATCTTGGCCAAGTTCAAAGATGGGTGACCTTGACTTATTTTTCGACGTTTTAGAGGGAATTATAGAAAAAAAATAGATGTGTCGGAACAACACGAATGCCCCCGCCTGGGGCAAATTAGAAACATTTGTTAAATTTTGTAAAATTTTTTAAGTTCAGGAGGTGTCGTATGGTCAAAAGTAGGTCAAAATGGGCAAAATGAAAACACGATCTGTAACGGGTCATTATCAAGCAACACACCTAAAATCAGGCCAGTATCTGCAGGCATTGTGAAAAAAAGTCCATATATGTGCATTTTTCATAAAAATTTCTGTCTTTCATGAAATTTTCTATGTTCAGGATCTGTCATATGGTCAAAAATAGGTCAACTGGGACGAAATGGGAACTTGATCTGTAAGTGGTCATTATGCGCCCATAGACCAAACATTAGGCCAGTATCTGTAGGCACTGCATTGCGAAATTAGGACATTAGCAAAAGTTGATAATCAGTTATAAATTTAAATTGGAGAGGTATGTACCGTGTTTCATAACAATCCACCATATGGTTCCTGAGATATAAGCTTTTGAGTGTTTTTGTATAATCAGCTCTAAAATGTAGAACAAGGGACCTATGGGTCACGGCGCTCAGCTGATCATGATGTATCACCATTGTGATACTATATTTAGTCGACAAACCTTATGAATATCATGGACCTATTAGGCTATTATAAAGGATTATAATGTAATATGCGAGTAAATCATGTATGAAATTACCTGACTGATGGATTAATATGGAGTAAATATAGTGGTTTATTTTTTATTTATTTGGGAGCTGTTGAAAATAGCAATATATTTGAGCAAATATGAATGCAATGACAGTACACTAAGCAGTGGTAGAATGATGATAAGGCTATTTGTTGAAGTAGTGTATAGAAGTCTGCAAGATTTCAATTTGACATATATAATGTTATTATTAACTATGCTGAAGAGTGGATTTATGAATTGTGACTGTATGACATGATATCTCTTAGGTCTTGACAAGGTACATTATATTGATGCCCACCACATCTACATATTACACAATATTGACATAATTTCTGGCACGTTCATAGGCAACAAACAGTTATACAATATATAAAAATATGAATATATCTGATTCAACTTGTTCTCGTTTACTGAGGCTGACATTGGGATGGGGTTCGGAGAAGGAAACTGTGGGCAGCAAGGAGGGTTGGATGTAGAGAGAAAAGGAGATAGAGAGAGAGGGAGCATTCAACAGTACTTAAACACCTGGAAGGTTAAAATCTAAAATATTATGAAATGCAGATAAAGTCTGAGAGAAAGAGGTAATCTAGGCTATGGTTGGTTGATATGATTGAAGAAATTGTTGCAAATAATATTTTAAGATCTGACCTTGCGCTTTCATTGGATACCTTTTTGACAGGCTGTTGACAGTTCAACATTTTACACATTTGTTTAATGAGATCCAATTTTTTTAATTTAAACTTTAATTAAACTGTTTTTTCCATTTTATGATATGTATACAGTTGCTATAAAATCCCCACTCCACAGGCGGAAGGACTTGATTGAGGGGGGGGGGGGGTTACGTTTGGAGTTACAACGCCTCTGTCTCTCTGTATATATTTTCTTCAAATTATTAAATTTTATGCTATAGCAATAGCACTATTGTTGACGGTGCGAAGGAGCAAGGACTTAGTGGGGTGGGGGAAGGGGATGGTGGAAGTTACAATACCCTTGCATATACGTACAGGATATGAAATTTAATTAATCAGAGCTTACAGGAAAAAAAAGTTTATTCATAATTATTAAATATTTAAAACAGGCAAGAAAGCTAGAGAAACAAAGCAAATAATTTTAATTCCCATTCTTCTGAGCCAGGAAATTATGAACAATTTTTACATAAATTCCCTTTTTTATAACATCATTTTTTTCCAGGTTTGAAAATGTAACTATACATTTAGAGTATAACATATATATGTGAATATTTCAGTTGATTCACATTTCTTAATTGCATCAACATATATATCTAATAAATTAGGTTTATAGTACCTGTCAACATAATGGGGTGGAGGGAGGAAGGGAGGCATAGGGGTGAGAGAGAGAGAAAGAGAGAGAGAGAAAGAGAGCTAGAAAGAGAGAAAGGGAAAGAGAGAGGAGAAAGGCTCTCTGGTAATTACTGCCTGACCCAGCCTGACCCAGACAATCACAGAAGCAGTAGGCAAGGAGTGAAGGTGTTATGTAACAGCCTGGAACACTGTTAACCAATGACTTGATGTAAACATTCAAAACATGGTGCTATAAATATGGGTCACTGTGCTCAGCTGAAGTTGGCCTTGAAGGTAAAAATCTAAAATAATAATGGAGATCAAGTCTAAGATGAAAAGGTAATATATGCCATGGCTGGTTGACATGATTGGTTTGTATTGATGAGTCAGAAATTGTTGCAAATAATATTTTGTGACCAAACCATGCATTCTCTAATGTCAAAATTGAAGCATGTGAGCAGTTTGTGAACATAAGATGTATATTATTACCATGATCATTGGCTGGCTTTTTGATAGTTTGTTGCCAGTTCAGTAGTTTACACATTTGCTCAATTGGATCTATTTTACATAATATATATTATTAAATATATGTATTTTTATTTTATAAAATGTATACAGTTGAAATATAACTGATGTCTCCAGTCCCCAGATGCAAGAACCTGGTGGTGGTGGTTGTGGGGGGGGGGGGGGGGGGGGGAGGGCTGGAATGATGGGAGTTACAACATCTCTGTATTAACATAGTGTATATACATATAGGATTTCCACTTAATTCAACAATACTTACAGGATTAAACAGTCCATTCACAATTACATAATATTTAAAAAAGGACAGACAGACTGTTAGACAAACAAAGCTGATAATATATTTTAATATTTTAAAGTTTTTCATCTGCAATATTACACATCTGAATACATAAGTTGCTTTCAAATTTCAGACTTTAATGGCTTAAATCCATACACATACAGCATATGAAAGTTATTTCAACAGTGCTTAAAGGAAAAATTTCATAATTAGTATATATATTTAATGATAATTGAGAGATGATGGACAGACAAGAGCTGATCACTTTATGTTCCATTCTCCTGGGGCAAGAATATGTTTCAATATTAGATCTTAATTTTTTTCTAATCCAATTATCTTTCAAATTGAAAAAATTGTACACATTTGCAATAATAACTAATGTCCCAGTGCACAAGTGACGGTGAGGTGCTAAGGATCAATGACAGCCCGGGGGGGGGGGGGGGGAAGAGATGGGATTAACAACACTTTTGCATAAACATTCAGGGCAAACAAAGCCTGATCTCCAATTCTGCTGAGGCTCGAAAATAATGAACACATGTTTGTATTAGATCCTCATTTTTTTATTTTAAGTTTAATTTTTATACATTTCCAATATAACATATATTTCTGAATATAAACGTTGATTCATAATTCTAAATTGCATCATCATAAATCTCAATCTTGTCATGTAACACCACATCATGCATACAAATGGGAGGGGGTGTGATATGAGAACAATTGTACACCTGTCACAGCAGGGGATCTCCCCCAGTCCCCCAGTGACTGAAACAAATCAGGAACCCTGGCATAGCTGACTTCCAGTGACCTGGAGTGGCCTACCTGCATCTGGAACAAAGCAAGTGACTACAATAGACCCTCAAGATAAAATTCAATAACTAGCCTAATTTTCAACCTTTTAGTTTCAAATTTCAGATTTAAACACATTAAATACTTATGTTTACATTCTGAGAAAATTAAATCAACAGTACTCACAGGGAAAAAATGTGCCATGGTCAAAGTTGGGTAAAATTTCAGGTACTGATTTTATGTTTATGCTAATAACTTATAAAATTTACAAAATACAGATCTAATTTTGGGTATACAATTGAATCTTAATTTAACAAAGTTATATACTTAAAAAAAATTCTCTAGCTTCAATAATTTTCATGAAACCTGAGTAAATATTTTTCCTGACTTTTTACAAAGTCAATTTTGTTTGGGCACATAACTTAAAACAAAACGCAATACTGACATCATTTCTGGCATGTGCATAGCGAATGTATAGAAAAATATGTATATTATATATGATCAAAGTCAGATCAGTGGTTTTGATACTAGGCAGTCCTGAAGTGTAACAAAGGGTTTTTAATGAAAAAATGAAGTTTTTCATTAATATCTCGAAGGAATTAAGTTCTGGTGACCAAATTCTTGGCATGGTAGGGGATTTTGGAGACATCTTACTGTATGCCTAATTTAAGGAACTTAGAGCTGAAGCTGGGGAGCTGAGCTCTAGCAAACTGCATAACACTAGGTTGATGTAAACAATATGTGACATGGTGCTTGAAAACTTGAATTAAATCTACAGTTTTTGATCAACTGGTTTCAAATTTTAAATGTTAACAGTTGAAATGCTAACAAAAACATGCTTTGAAAATTAAATCCACAGCAGTTACAGGAAAAAAACGTGCCATGGTCAAAGTTGGGCAAAGTTTAAGGTACCAATTTTTTATTTTTGCTAATATTTCAAAAAATTTAAAAGATTTTGATCAAATTTTGGGTATACAATTTAATTTTGATTAATAAAAGTTATATTACTGGAAAAAAAGTGCTTAGCTTTAACAAGTTTTGTGTTAAGTGATCAAATTTTTTTCCTAATTATTTACAAAATGCATTATGTTTGGGCCCATAACTTTTTTAAATTATATAATACAGACCTAATTTCTGGCATGTACATAGGAACCATATAGAGGATTATTTATGGTAAATATGAGGAAAAACAGATGAGTGGTTTTGATATTAGGCAGTCCTGAAGTGTGAAAATAGGATTTTAATAAAAAATTGAGGTTTTTCCTTAATTTCTCAAAGGAACAAAGTCGCAAAGACCCAGTTTTCGGCTTGGTAGGAGATCTTGGGGACATCTAACATTATGCTGAATTTTGGATTCCTAGGTATTACGGTTTCAAAACGTGCCACATCTACGGACGGACGGACGGACGGACGGACGGACGGACGGACGGACAGACGGACGGACGACGGACAATGGACCACGACTATAGCTCAGATGACTTATAGTCAGCTGAGCTAAAAATGGGTCAAGGTCACCCATCTTCGAACTTGACCGAGATTTTATCAATATACATATTCACAGATAAAATAAAATTGCAACGGTGAATCCTTTTAGAGATATATATATCCCGCTCACAAGGTAAAAATTAACAGACGCAGGATGGACAGACTCCGGTCGGACGGACAGACGGACGGACAAATGGACAGCTTGGGTGACGACAATAGCCTATCAGCGTATGAGCTGAGGGCTAAAACGGCTGTACATGTACATTTGTCATGAAAATTTATATTTTTCTTGAAATTTTTTATGTTTAGGAGCCATAAAAAAAATCATAAGTAGGTCAACCGGGAGGAAACACGAACTCGATCTGTAACTGGTCTATATCTGCCCACATACCAAAAATCAGGCCAATATCTGCAGGCATTGCGAAAAAAAGTCCGTACATATGTATTGGTCATGAAAATTTCTATTTTTCATGAAATTTTTAAAGTTTAGGAGCCGTAATATGGTCAAAAGTAGGTCAACTGGGACGAAACGCAAACTCAATCTGTAACTGGTCATTATCTGCCCACACACCAAAAATCAGGCCAATATCTGCAGGCATTGCGAAAAAAAATCTGTACATGTGTATTTGTCATGAAAATTTCTATTTTTCATGAAATTTTCTTAGTTTAGGAGCCGTAAAACGGTCAAAAGTAGGTCAACCTGGACAAAACTTGAACTCGATCTGTAACTGGTCATTATCTGCCCACACACCAAAAATCAGGCCAATATCTGCAGGCAATACGAAAAAGGTTCGTACATATATATTTGTCATGAAAATTTCTATTTTTCATGAAATTTTCTAAGTTTAGGAGCTGTAAAACGGTCAAAACTAGGTCAACCGTGCCGAAACGGGAACTCGATCTGTAACTGGTCATTATCTGCCCACTTTGTGGCGGGGGCATAAAAACAGCAAGTGTTAACATTTACCTTGTGAGCGGAATATCTTGAAAAGGATTAACCGAAGGAATTTTATTTCTTTGGGGCTGATGTATATTAAACAAGTGACCCATGGGTCATGACGCTCAGCTGACTTGGAAGAGATTCGCAAAAGGAAATTTTATCATCAGAATGGTAGTATATACCCATTCAACTGAAGCATCAAACAGATTAACCAACAGGCCAAGATTTAGTCTGTATTTATATATCTCAAAAATAGAGAAAAAATGTGTAAACTTTTAAAACTAGAATACGGGTAACCGACAAGTGACTACATGTATCCGCCAAAATCAGAGGTGAACGGGTGAAGTGAGGCATTGATTGAGTGGCAAGGGGAAATAGAGTGAGGTATGTTGCATATTAGCATGGATGTCTGCAGCCTAAATGTGTATGTAGGTTGTGCCACCTACCACAAATCCAGAAAGCTGTCCAAGTTGTATACACCTGCAAAATTTTAGGCAGAAAAGTCAAACCACTACATGTATATGAGCAATTTTTGCCCATGGCAGACAAACAGACAAACACTGTGCAAAAATCTTTGCAGGTGACCCCTCAAGTTTTGTGTATGATAAAGACCTATGTGAGATCTAAACACATGCACAATTTTGCCCCAATCGGTCAAATGGTTCCTGAGATATGAGCTTGGATGTGTGCAGCGTTAACAAGAATGTAGGTGGCACCACCTGTCATAAAATCAAGAAAGCTGTCCACGATGTATAAACCTGCAAAATTTTAGGCAGATATGTCAAACCACTGCCGAAATATGAGTGATTTTATCCAAAGCCAGATGAACAGATGGATGCTGTGCAAAAATAGTTGCAGATGGCACCACCAGGTTTGCGTATAATTAAGAGCTATGTGAGATCTTACACATGCAAAATTTTGGCCCAATCGGTCAAACGGTTCCCTAGATGTGAGCTTGGATGTCTGCAGTGTTAACGTGAATGTAGGTGGCGCCACCTGTCATAAAATCAAGAAAGCTGTCCAGGATGTATACACATGCAAAATTTCAGGTGCTAGTCTAACAGTTATGTCGAACCACTACAGAGAAATGAGTGATTTTAGGCCACGGCAGAATAACAGACAGACGCTGTGCAAAAATGGTTGCAGGTGACGCCACCAGTTTTGCATATGATAAAGAGCTATGTGAGATCTATACACATGCAAAATTTTGGCCCAATCGGTCAAACGGTTCCCAAGATATGAGTTTGGATGTCATCTGCCTGAATGTGAATGTAGGTGGCGCCCCCTGTCATAAAATCAAGAAAGCTATCCAGGATGTATATGCATGACGAATTTCAGGTGAATTAGTCAATTCACTGCAGAGATATGAGTGATTTTAACCCAAGGCAGATGAACAGATGGACACTGTGCAAACATGGTTAAAGGTGGCGCCACCATTTTTTGTGTATGTTATAAAGCAATCCAAGGGCTACATTTGTATCAATTTTATTTCCTGATCGGTCAAACGGTTCCCGAGATATGAGGGTTTATTAGTGGAAACAGGCCCACAAATGGACACTGGATAGAGAGGAAAGGTCAGAGGTCAACACAAATTGGTTAGGCACCAGATCAAATGTGACCCGACAATTGGTGTAAGTTTCAGAAAAATCAGTCCATTAGTTTCCGAGGAGCTCTATGGAAACGGACACCACGGCGGCGGAGGAACTCGGTCAAAAACATAGTATCCGCAAAACTTCGTTTTGTCTGTACAAAAATACAGGTAGCTCCACCAGTCTGCAGAAACTAATAAAAACACTTAATGGTCAATATCCATGCAAAGAATCATGGTGATCTCTGCATTAGTTGTTCAGATACTTCAGCTTTTGTATCAAATTGTCCATTATTCTGAGGGATACTTCGGAGTCCTATAGCTTGAAGGATATGGGTAACAGAGACCTAATTTCAAGTTTCCACAGGCACTTTTCATGGGCCTTCTTGCATGACAAGAATGAAGATATACTAGGTCCAGTTGTTGCGATTTGTACCCTGTTGACAGATAACCACATCTTTAAAGGTCTCAAAAAAAGAGAAAAAAATTCGTAAAAATTTGAAAAAAAATAGAGGTGGCACACCCAGTCTGCAGAAACTGATGGAACAGCTCATGATCAATATCCATGCAAACAATTATGGTTATCTCTGCATTAGTTGTTCAGATACTTTAGCTTTTGTATCAAATTTTCCATTATTCTGAGCTGTACTTTGGAGTGCCATAGCTCAAAGGATATGGGTAACAGACACCAAATTTCAGGTTTCCTTGGAGACTTATCATGGGTCTCCCTGTGTGTCAAGAATGAAGATTCTTGGTCCAGTCATTACCATTTGTACCCTGTTGACAGATAACTACATCCTTAAAGGTCTCAAAAATGGAGAAAACAATTCGTAAACATTGAAAAATACAGGTGGCGCCACCAGTCTGCAGAAACTGATGAAACATCTCATGATCAATATGTATGCCGAAAATCATGACCATACATGATGCAGTTAATGAGATATTGAAGTTTTTGTATGAAATTTTTGACTATTCTGGGGGGTAATTTGGGGCCCCATAGCTCAAAGGATATGGGTAACAGAGACCTAATTTCTGGTTTCCATAGAGACTTTTCATAGATCTCTCAGTGTGTCGAAAAATGAAGATTCTAGGTCCAGTCATTAAGATTTGTGCCACGCTAACAGATGACAGCATCCTCAAAGGTCTCAAAAATAGAGGAAAAAATTGTAAAAAATCATAAAATACAGGTGGCACCACCAGTCTGCAGGAAGTGATGTAACATCTCATGATCAATATGTATGCCATAAATCATGACCATCAGTCAAGTAGTTAATGAGATATTGAAGTTTTTGTATGAAATTTTTGACTTTTCTAGGGGGTATTTTGGGGCCACATAGCTCGAAGGATATGGGTAACAGAGACCTAATTTCTGGTTTCCAAGGAGATTTTTTATGGACCTCTCAGAATCCCAAGTTACAAGGTTCTAGGTCCAGCGGTTACGATTTGTGCCTGGTTAACGGACAGACAGACAGACAGACAGACAGACGAACAACGGACAAAGAGTGATCGCTATAGCTCAGATGACTTTCAGTCAGCTGAGCTAAAAATCTTGGTCAAGTTCAAAGATGTGTGACCTTGACTTATTTTTCAACATTTTAGAGTGAATTATAGAAAAAAACCAGCATGTGTTAACATCTACCTTGTAAGCAGGATATCTCGAAAAGGATTTACTGTAGATATTTTATTTCTTCAGTGGTGATGTATATTAACATAATCTTGGTCAAGTTGGGTGACCTTGACTTATTTTTTGAGGGTTTAAAGCAAATTATAGATAAAAAATTAGAACCTGATTTCTCAGGAACCACTGGGTTGATTGTTATAAAACATGCTATGAAGTTTGGCACTGATTGCCTGTAACTGCTGCACTAGTTTGGGGTCGCCACCTCCAATTTCTAATTTTAAAAGAATTTTTATCAGATTTTCCAATTTTGGCCTTGTGAGCAGGATATCTCCAAAAGTATTCAACACAGGAATTTCATTTCTTTGGTGCTGATACATATAAACAAAATCTCGGTCAAGTTTGAGGATGGATGACTTTGATATACTTCTCAAGGTCACAGAGCTTATGATAGAAAAAACTTAGGAGCTTATTTCTTAGGAACTACTGGATGGATCGTTTTGGAATGTAGAATGGTCATTGGCCTTAATGAAATCTTGTAATTGCTGCATGACTTACAAAGACTGGGGCCAGACCTACAAAGTTTCTACATACCTCTCTAGTTCTAATTCACATATAAAACAAGAGACATATGTCTGGCCCAGTTTTAAATTGGGCCAGGTTCTAATCTGGGCTTCGACATATATATACTGTTGTTGCCTTTTTGTTTGCGAGGGTTTTAATTTCGCGATATTCGCGAATGGGAAATAATCGCGAAAATGAAACCCTCGGGAATAATCGGCCAATTGAGAATGTCCTTTTTATTTAGGGTTATCAATACTTGTATGGGAATAGGTTAGAACAGACAGAATTTTTTAATAAATTACATCCTTGCAGGTATAGGGAAATTTAAACCTTAAATTTGTACTAAACCACCTACATGCTGTGTGTGCGGGGCCATCATTATATAAGAAAAATGTCACAAACTCATGACTTATTCTCATTTTATAATACACAAGGTATATGGCTTTACCAAAGATTTGATATAGGTCCTGGTGAGATCGTGAAAATGAAACCCTCGCAAAACACTTAAAATGGAGAAATCGCGAAATTTCAGCCTCGTGAATATGAAACTAACCACAGTTACTATATGACAAGGCCCAGATCGCCCAGACAAAACTTCGATTGCAATCTGGGCTTGACAGATCTAAGATCTGGCCAGCCTGGATTGAGATCGCAGTTTCAGAGTTTGGGCCGGCCTGAACTGCAATCGCAATTTGGGCTGGATGGATCATAGATCTGTCCAGATCGTGATCTAGGCCTTGACATATATATATATATACATATATATATATACAAACTTGAAATTATTTAAATTTATGTATAAAGCCAGTTAAATCATTCCCAATTCTGTTTAAATAATTCTGTAGATAACCATTGGGGGCAGCACTGTCTGACACCTCCCACTTACAGTTCACCTTTAAAGCTGATACTGTGGAGGGGCTCATGTGTTTGCTACACTTCCCATAATACTATTGCCAGGGCTTTCATTCTCGTACCAGCCAGGGAGCAGCATCTTCACTCTGTATCCTAGCAACACATCAGCAATGATGGTGCCTGTAGTAAAAAGTGGGGAGTAGTAAGTCATCAGATGACATGATGGCTCAATCAGATATCCAGTGCTGGGGAGGCTTCCTGGCTTGGGATACTGAGCGGCCAACGACATGCTTCTGCCAACACTATCCTGTCTGCTGCACCAGCAAGTTATGAGTGACAGAACAGCAGAACACAACATCTTGGCTGGGAGACCTGTCCTCTTAATAGTTTGGTCTCAACTCACTGCTAGGGACTGTCTCAGTAATTTATTAAGGCTTTAGCCCTGAAACCTGTCTATAAATACCATCGTAATCAACCATTATGTTGGCATAATGATCATTAGAGAATTGAGTTAATACCAAACAGCCAAAAATAGGACAACATAATCTCACTGAAACAGAGATTCACATTATTACAGCAATGTTAATTTGCAGTAATTAAAGTCAGGAATTAATTATTAATGCCCATAATTAGCTTAATTGAACAGAAGCTTGTTGCAGTTGAGATATGACACGAGCAGTTGTATACATGAAGGCCACCATAAAATTTCTGATCCTGTCCATCAATCAGCCGCTGATGTGATGACTGTATAACAAGGAGTTAATTTTTTACAACAATTAAATGAAAAAAAAAAACATTTTGTAGAACTTTGACAGGAAACCCCTCTGAACTAAAAATCTTGAGGATTTAAGCATAAAATTTAAACGTTTCCCATGACAAACAAAACTGACAGATAAAATATAACATTTTCCCACCAGAGCCATTGTAAGCAATAACTGTTCTTTTGCAACAGCTGACATATTGACAAATTGTGTCAACCCTAGTTATATGACCATTTCAATTTTGTGATTAACATGTAAGGTATTACTGATGCTCCACCCTTCACAATATAGCCACAAGGTCACAAGCATTTCAGATGCAATTTTGTAAATTGGGTATTATTTTGTCACTCCCACTGTCAAGGGATTGATATTCTGTTATTGAAATTTAGCTGTCAGGCATCTCAAAACTTTTAGGAATTCCAATTTTCATGGAATCCAATTCACAAATTGGATTGGAGCTTCTCCTGCCACAGAAAATTTACAACAAAGAAAATTATAAGAAAGTATGAGTTTTCATGGAATACTCATAAAAATATAACAAAAGTAAAGATGTAATTTGTAAATGTCTATTTCTGGAGCAGAAACATGGTTTAATATCTTTTCAGTTATATCTTAAAGTTTCATTGTTGTTTTGTGGCTTTAATGAAAATTATAAGTTTAGCTGAAAAAAAACAATAATTAAAATTTTAGGATGAAAAAGTAAACACTTATCACGTCAAAAAAACTTAATTTCCCACAAGGGTTTTGCAACAAACCAATTTAACTTGAGAAAATATTTAGCACTGCAATCCCACAGAACAAATGCTTATACCAGTAGATGTGATTTTTTTTATTTGATTTATTATGGATTCCAGGAATATTTTGTGACAATAGAAATGATTATTTGCTTGAAATGTGTATAAGCCAGCCATTGTCATCCAGAGGACACTTCCCCCATGCAAATCACTGGGAAGAAGCAAGGTCAAATACTAGCTGACGCAAACCCTAATAATAAGAAGGTCGGAGGGCTATATCCCACAGTGGAAATGTACTAGGTGACCTGAGCCTCATGACCCTCATTAGCATAAATACCACACATGCACAATGTATTTGTCATGATCTCATGGCTGCATGGCAGGGGGTATATAGGTCGTTAACCGAAATTTGCAGAAATTAGAGCACACCTTTGGAGCATGGATAATGAGGAAATTTAAGCCTTGTTTATGGTACAGTCCTGGGCAATTTTTTACCTATTTTTTTTTACCTGTTAACAGGAGTGACATTAGAGAACCAATCCTCTTATGCTAAACAAATAATACAGGCTTTACATCTCTGGTGATAAAAAAAACTGCTTAATTCCAGCTGCAATATCAGGTGAAACGCTCAAGGTCACATACTTTCCATGGGTACATATACTATTTGAGGGGAGTGGTGTTTACATTAGCGCTGTCTGGTCACCTGGTGTGGTTTGGCAACTTGCCAACAGCTGTCTGACTCACACACACACCTAGTGGCTTCTCAAAGAAATAAACAAAACCTGGTCAGATATTGCTAGTTATTGATCTGTGTTTTGGTGCACACTGTGGCCCTGAACGGGAAGCCCCTGCTGAAAGGGACACCCTGACACCGTAGCGCGTGACACCATTATCACAAGACCGATATCCAAGTCATGTGTTCTAGAAACCCATGCAGAAACCAAGCCTTGTGTCAATTACTTAAGGTTATGAAATAAATGATAAAAAATATACTGTTCATGAGATAAGATGGAACAAAATTAAAATTTAAAATATGACATGTTTAACAAAGCGGCCATGCAGCTAAAGGTGAACAACCTGGGATTTAATTGTTTACCACATTTCAGTGTGACCCGCCTGGGTATAAAAAAGCTACATCACTTTACTTCCTGAACAACATTCCCACTAACAATGTTGACTGGGAAGTGTGTTAATGGTTCATGACATCATACCCACCTTACAATGGTATCACTGGAAACAGGACATTGCCATTTACAGAGTCAAATGTTTACAAACACTGGTAGCATGAGAGAACATCATTGATCTTATCTCTGTCACACTTGGGGGGGGGGGGGGGGATGTGAATCCATTACATGTGGCTTTCACACAGTTATTCCTAAACAAACGCAGTAGTACGGACGATTATTCACACAGGGCGGATTCTGGTTTGGAGCCAAACACTCCATTGTCCCATCGGAAATCATCCGATTGAGTAGAGATGTATTCATGAGCTTTGTGTAATGGCAGCTTCCGCATGCTATCGGAGCTTTGATCAGCCAGCGAGTTAAAGATAATAAGCATGGGAACCAGAACAGGGATAATTAGATCACATACAAACACACTTGGGTGGAGGTTAGATAATAAATGAAAGAGATGCAAATCTGTGACACTTGGGACACCAAGTGTTCATTCTCAGTATGCACATCCACTGGCTGTGTGATAGTGGTAATAAGAACTTAAATCAGCAGTCAGAGGGCGCCAAATTTACTCTCACACTGTATCTTTTAAATCTAATTATAATTCTTAAACAATGAATCATTTACAACCTGTGATTAATAAAAAAACATTAGATATGGCTGAAACCTGATGATTTTTGTTTGGGCCGGTTCAAACGACAATAGTTTCTTTGATTAGGAATTTTATAAAAGTAACCTAAGTTCTGTTCTACCTCCATCCAAAATGAGTCTACATGAGCATCCATTCTTTACAATAAAAGGATCTGTTAACTTGCTCTTTCAAAGTGTTCTTTTTACACACTGAACCCGATTGAAAATCATTCATAAATTCTATAAAATTTTCATGCAATATGTAATACAAGGGTTCAAGGAGATATATAAAAAAAAATTTTAATGTTTAAATGGAACTTACGAGATAGTTATTTCCTGCATTAGTGCTTGCTGATTGGTTATGGTATGTAAGTACTGTGGCAAATTTGTTTTGGAGCATTCACACAGACTCGACACTAAACATTTCAAAACAATATGAATGCATGTACCAGTATGTATTTTGAAAGGATTTTCTAAAATTATTTTGCTGCAGGTGAATTGAATCACACTGGTTAGCAGTTTGAAATTTAAATACTTAATTAACAGAAGAATTTTCTTTATTTTCTGAATCTGGACAGCATGAATTAGGGGTGCTGCCTTAAGGTTATTGCAAAAAACACATGCACCATGACTCTCATGGATTTAAAAAAAATGTTAGGCAAATATTAGTGTAAAACAGCTTTAAGTTTTTATCTGACTGTGTGTATGCTAATGTTAAATACATGCCAGCATTATTCATATGCCGAGATGTGCAGTTGCATGTACTTCACTGTGTAAACTATTTGTCATTTCATTGTGTTGTATATAAACATGAATGATGGACAAAAACAGGTCTTTTTTATTAAGTATCTCTGGTTATTCAGTTTTTCATAGTATTTGAATCAATATTCCAACATCTGGAACATAAAGATTACAGAACCATCTGTTTTCACCATTTCTTTTTTATGTTCCTTGTCTGTTTTTATTATCAATTTTTTGTAGTATCTGGCTTGTCTAAATAGCTGTTTTAATTTTTTATTTCAATTATTATTTACAGTTTGACGTGATTCCGTGTTCATTAAGTGAAAAAAAGAAGTAATTTTTAGGGAGATTACAGAAATATGGTTTAACATTTACAATAATTTCTAAATATTTTTTTCATAAAGGACATGAAAATTAAATGCCCTTCTTATCATCACCGTTACCCAAAGGTATTTAAAAATGTTAGTCTGTCAACCACACCTTTAGTAGGACAAAATAGGACTTAATGCAAATATTTAACAACATGATTCATGCTCAGTCCAACAAATTATCAAGTGACCCATGGGTCATGATGCTCACCTGACTGACATGTTAACAATATGTCCTTGCACAGGCAACAAATAAAGATAATGTAAGTGACATCATCATCCCTGCATATTAGCTTAATTGTATGAAGAACCAGAAGCACACCAAATGAAACAAGTGACCCATGGGTCATGACGCTCAGCTGACTGGGAAGAGATTCACAAAAGGAAATTTTATCATCAGAATGGTAGATACCCATTCAACTGAAGCATCAAAGAGATTAACCAACAGGCCAAGATTTAGTCTGTATTTATATATCTGAAAAATAGAGAAAAAATGTGTAAACTTTAAAAACTAGAATACGGGTAGCCGACAAGTGACTACGTGTATCTGCCAAAATCAGAGTGAAGTGAGGCATGGATTGAGTGGCAAGGGGAAACAGAGTGAGGTATGTTGCATATTAGCATGGATGTCTGCAGCCTAAATGTGTATGTAGGTTGTGCAACCTACCACAAATCCAGAAAGCTGTCCAAATTGTATACATATGCAAAATTTTAGGCAGAAAAGTCAAACCACTACATGGATATGAGTGATTTTAGCCCACGGCAGACAAACAGACAGACGCTGTGCAAAAATGGTTGCAGTTTTGTGTATGATAAAGACCTATGTGAGATCTAAACACAAGCACAATTTTGGCCCAATCAGTCAAATGGTTCTTTAGATATTAGCTTGAATGTGTGCAGCGTTAACTAGAATGTAGGTGGTGCCACCTGTCATAAAATCAAGAAAGCCATCCAGGATGTATAAACCTGCAAAATTTTAGGCAGTTATGTCAAACCACTACAGAGAAATGAGTGATTTTAGGCCACGGCAGACAAACAGACAGACGCTGTGCAAAATGTGCAAAAATGGTTGCAGGTGGCCCCTCCAGTTTTGTGTATGATAAAGACCTATGTGAGATCTATACACATGCAAAATTTTGGCCCGATCGGTCAAACGGTTCCCGAGATATGAGCTTGGATGTCATCAGCGTGAACGTGAATGTAGGTGGTGCCACCTGTCATAAAATCAAGAAAGCTTTCCAGGATGTATAAAACTGCAAAATTTTAGGCAGAAATGTCAAACCACTGCCGAGATATGAGTGACATTATCGCACGGCAGACAAACAGACAGACGCTGTGCAATAATGGTTGCAGGTGGCGCCACCAGTTTAGCGTATGATAAAGAGCTATGTTAGATCTATACACATGCAAAATTTTGGCCTGATCGGTCAAACGGTTCCTGAAATATGAGCTTGGATGTCATCAGCGTGAATGAGAATGTAGGTGGCGCCACCTGTCATAAAATCAAGAAAGCTATCCAGGATGTATACGCATGCCGAATTTCAGGTGAATTAGTCAATTCACTGCAGAGATATGAGTGATTTTAACCAAAGGCAGATGAACAGATGGACACTGTGCAAACATGGTTACAGGTGGCGCCACCATTTTTTGTGTATGTTATAGAGCTATCCAAGGGCTACATTAGTATAAATTTTATTTCCTGATCAGTCAAACGGTTCCCGAGATATGAGCTTGGAAAGTTCATAAAATCAAGTCCCAGAGGAGCTCTCTGGAAACGAACGCGGCAACGGCGGAGGAACCCGGTCAAAAACATAGTATCCACAAAACTTCGTTTTTGGCGGGTACAAAAATACAGGTGGCTCCACCAGTCTGCAGAAACTAATAAAAACACTTACAAACATCAATATCCATGCAAAGAATCATGGTGATCTCCCCATTAGTTGTTCAGATACTTCAGCTTTTGTATCAAATTGTCCATTATTCTGAGGGATACTTCGGAGTCTTATAGCTTGAAGGATATGGGTAACAGAGACCTAATTTTAAGTTTCCACAGGCACTTTTCATGGGCCTTCTTGCATGACAAGAATGAAGATTCTAGGTCCAGCGGTTACGATTTGTGCCACGTTAACAGATGACAGCATCTTTAAACGTCTCAAAAATAGAGGAAAAAATTGTAAAAAATCGAAAAATACAGGTGGCACCACCAGTCTGCAGGAACGTATGGAACATCTCATGATCAATATGTATGCCAAAAATCATGACCATCAGTGTTGTAGTTATTGAGATATTGAAGTTTTTGTATGAAATTTTTTACTATTCTGGGGGGGTACTTTGGGGCCCCATAGCTCGAAGGATATGGGTAACAGAGACCTAATTTCTGGTTTCCAAGGAGATTTTTCATGGACCTCTCAGTGTATCAAGAATTAAGATTTTAGGTCTAGGCTTTACGATTTGTGCCTTGTTAACAGATGTTCACATTTTTAAAGGTCTCAAAAATAGAGAAAAAAATTTGTAAAAAATCGAAAAATACAGGTGGCGCCACCAGTCTGCAGGAAGTGATGGAACATCTCATGATCAATATGTATGCCAAAAATCATGACCATCAGTCAAGAAGTCAATGAGATATTGAAGTTTTTGTATGAAATTTTTTACTTTTCTGGGGGGTACTTTGGGGCCCCATAGCTCGAAGGATTTGGTAACAGAGACCTAATTTCTGGTTTCCAAGGAGAT
Organism: Sipunculus nudus; assembly: GCA_026874595.1. Lineage (NCBI taxonomy): Eukaryota > Metazoa > Annelida > Sipuncula > Golfingiida > Sipunculidae > Sipunculus > Sipunculus nudus. The sequence continues at coordinate 32,860,179 of CM049315.1, forward strand.
TTTTCATGGACCTCTCAGAATCCCAAGTTACAAGGTTCTAGGTACAGCGGTTACAATTTGTGCCTGGTTAACGGACGGACAGACAGACAGACGGACGACGGACAAAGAGTGATCGCTAAAGCTCAGATGACTTTCAGTCAGCTGAGCTAAAAACAAGCCATACAGTCTTTCCTGAGAAATCTAATAATTTGTATATACTTAATACAATACCAAACACACAGTGACCTAATTTCGGGTTTCTGAGAACTTTTTAGGACCTCTCAGGCTGCAGAGATTCATGATTCTAGGCTTTATGGTAACAAATTGTGCATTTTTAAGGGATGACTGCATTTTTGAAGGTCTAAAAAAATAGAGAAAAAAATGCATACAAATGAAAAAAAATCCAGGTGACACCACCAGTCTGCAGGAACTGATTAAACACTCCATGATGGATAAGCAGCCAAAGAATCATGGTGATCAATGCATTAGTTGTTCAGATACTGGAGCTTTTGTATCAAATTTTCATTATTCTGGGGGTATTTTTAGCCCCATAGCTGAAGGATAACAGACAACTATTTTCAGGTTTCCAGGGAGATTTTTCATAGACCTCCCTGGATATCAAGTAAGAGGATCTCAGGTCCAGCAGTTATAATTTGTGGCTGGTTAAGGGACGGACAGACAGACGGATGACGGGCAAAGCGTGATTGCTATAGCTCATATGACTTTTCAGTCAGCTGAGCTTATGATAGATAAGTAATATGCAAAAGCCACAGAGAGCAGTTCTTTTTGTAACTTTTCATAGTAATAAAATTATATGGTGCAAAAAGTGGTCAGAATTAAGGTTTCTAATGAAAAAAAAGTACACTTTCACAGATCCAGCATTTTAAACTGCATGTTACAAACAAAACAGAAAAGTTGGAAGAATAGTTATTTTAGAAATGGTACAAAAAACAGTACTGACACAAGAAAAATTAAGAATTTTAGTACAACTGCTGGAAAGCCTGTTGTTACAAAATATTTTTAGCATTTAAAGAGAGATTCAAATATTTTCTAGTCTGGTATGAGATAAATGCTCAGATGGTTTCCTAAATGTTATCCAACAGCTAGGTTAAATCATATGATTGGATATATCAGCTGCACCTGTTACATTTATAAGACATGATTAGAAATCTATTCTGTCACTAAAGAAAAGTTACTGCGAAATTATATCAACTCTGACAGATCATCAAAAATAAGAAAACACACCATGGATGACCCATCTCTGATATAACTAGACCCAAAATATGCACATGTCATCTATACAAGAATTGATGGATGTGGTATTCAATGGTTGTCATACAACTGCTTTGGCCTTGCCAAGTATCAGGAACAATACCAACTGTGTCCTTAGGGAGTCTTTACCATATTTTCTATAAAACTTTAGGAACTTATCATTTTTTTAAATGAGTCTACGACAATGCCATCTATAAGAAAATATATCAACTATAGGCCCAACAAAAACCTGTCCCATGGATACCTGGCCAAATACCTTTCCCTTGAAAGAACAGTTAATAATAACAATTTGCTAATTTTAAATTTAAATGTATCCATGTGATAGTTTAAACTGATTTACCGAAAAGGTGTGGAGGAGACAAATGGACAGACAACCAGGCAGATAGATCGCTATATATAATAGTGATGGGTCTTTGTTAGATTATAGGTTGGTTGGTGCGAAAAGATCGGATCAATTTTGCAGTACTATAATCAATAACAACGTTTGAAAATAACACAGGCTATTTTATGTGAAATGTATGTTTTCATTTAATTCATGAGAGCAAACTCTAGAAAATCTGTGTACCAATAACTTCAAACCCAAGGTTACTACACGTATATAAAATAGGCTAATTAGAACTAAATTATTACATGTAGTTATTAGCAAACAAGAAGACCTGTATATCAACTAAGACTTTGCACAGGTCTGTACATAGTCAGAAACTCAATAGTCCTAAAAAACTGATTAATTTCCAATTATCAGTAAGTAGAGGTCAACTGATTTTTACTGATGATCAATCATGAAATTACGATTGAGTCACAATATTACTATACTGCTCTGATCTCATCTCATGGAGTAATACTGGAGAATAATAACCGTAATTCTACTACAGCCTACTGCATGTACATTTTGATTTAGATTATTGTGAAATTAACATCTTAAGACACTTATTATAATTTATCAATAACCCAAAGAAATTAAAGGGTCCCAAAGAAGCCTAGCATTTTGTGTATCAGTAGGAATCTTTTCAGTTTTAACATCCAGATAACAGGGAAATTTTATGCATAATGTGACAGTGCAACATTTGTTCCAAGAACAATCCATGTAACAAACTGGAACAGCTGGTGGTGCCATCTGATGTCAAAATCCTGAACTACACTCAGAGGAGAACCATGTATTCATATATCCTTAAAAATTTTAGGCTGAAACAAGCCTTGAAAATGTATAATTCAGTGAACTAGTGGAAACTGCAGAAAAATTACAACAGACATGTATTTGAGCATATTTGATGGGCCTGCACTTACAAATCTCTACAGTTATACAGGAGGATTGGCCTTTTCAATTTCTTTGATGAGATGCATGATACATGTGTTGATACACAAATGACAGCAGGTGTGACAGAACAGCCTTGTAAGCAACACTTTTAAGGGTAAATAGAGTACTGGTGAATATGACCATTATATATTAGTGATGGGCCTGTCATCGAGTTTTATCGGAAAGTCAGTCGTTTTGCTGCCACTTTCAAGCGCTTGATTACCAAAGGCAACTATCGATTACACCATAATCATGACTTGGTTTTTTCCAAAATGCTTTTATGTTAGAGGCAAGAATGATTCATTTTTTTTACATTGTTTCGCATTTCATTTAATGAGTCTGTGTTACCAAATAACTTCCGTATGTAACTAAGCATGACACAGTAGATGTGAGAATGGAGAACTTAATAAATTGTGGTTTAATTCTTGATTATTAATATTATAATTAACTAAAATGATACTTGGAATAGCATAACTTAGTATTAAAAGGAAAATTAAAAAGGCAAGAACTCATATTCTTAAGGTAGAATTACTCAGACATGCGGGCTGGGTTAAATAAAGTACAGTTTCACAGATAATTGCATATTTCTTTATATTTGTCTGAACCAATTAATAATCGATCATCGATCGGTTTGGCCAAAGTCTGATGATCGATTATGAAAAATGAACTGACTCCCACTAGATACAAGTTAAGAGACATAGTAAGTAATATTTATAAGATCAAGATATTCAGCAAGAGTCAGACATGCATAACAGGTATTAGGTTACCTGTTTTCCTGTAATTAACATTCCTGTATTCTTTGATTTACTATTTTGAAAACTGACAAATCATCTTTAACAATCTTGCCTCACTAACTTGATTCATGGGAGAAGGCTGGAGCATGACAAAAATATTCATAAATATTTCAACTTAAAAATCAGCTGTAAAAATTCTGCTTAGTTAAACTAACAACATTTTAATAAAAAAAGACTTCCATTTTTCTAGTTTTCTTAATTTGCAATGTGCTTTAGTTATCATACAAAACACAAACATCTGGTGAAACCTGTTCCATTGTCATTTGATGTAACTGGCTCACAAGGGGTCCTAAAAAACATATTGTAATTAATAATAATTTAAAATTATAATTAGTTAAAAAAATGTAAAATGTTTCAAACTATATGTATGTGTATGATGAGGGAAATTTAGGGTTTGAGGTGCCTGACATGTCGACAAACAAGTAAAGTATGAACAGAAGCACTGACATCTGGTGGTGAATCTTCGAACTATTTTGTCTGGAGATGGGGTCCCTGAGCAGCATTGGGACCTGTACTTTTCTATAGAAATGTTTTTATTGCAGACAACTGTATTGCTCCCTGACATCATTAAAAAACCTGCCTGTAAACAGGAGAAATACATTAAATTTCACAGTCTCTTCCTACTTTATGCTCATGTTCATTTTATTGATAAAAAACTTAACTATTGTCAGGGTTGCTGACTTTTCCTAGGCTATTCCCTGAATAAACTTATACACATCAATTTCACGAAGAACTAGAGTAAATTAAGACATCAATATTTGGTCTTAAAATCATCATATTAAATCCAACATCACTAAAAAACTTTATTAGAGGAATATATGGTACACAAACATAAAAAATCAGACCCTGTTTCTCAGTATAAAAATTTGAAAGAAATACTTTTAAGAAACAAGTTTATTACAGGGGCATTTAAAGGTCTGCTTAACAGTCTGTAAGGCATGGTGAATGCTGTGGAAAAACAGGCTTATATTTCTTGCATAATTTCATGGAGCACTATGCATGGAAGAACCATAATATAATCTGTTAAAGAATTTTTAATTTTATCCCATTTCCATGTTTCATGTTTGAACCTATATGGAAGACCACCTATCCATTGACAGACCACCTATAGTGAGCCAAAATCATTCACATTAGTCAAAACTGACCTGTCTATTAAGACCTGCTGAGAATTAAGACCACTTTTGGCCAGTACCATGGGTGGTCTTACTATAAAGGTTTTTACTGTTCTATAGTTTTTTGCCTTTTTACAGTGATCTGATAGGTCACACAAGTCCACTGCAGAAGGAGTGATCTATGTGTCGCAGGCCATATGCCTGCTGGTTTTATTTGGCAGACAAGGACATTCTGCTGCTATAACCATGTACCATAATCTATATTATTTCAGTTTGTCAGCATGGTCTAATTAAGGTTAACCCAAAGGAAATATTATTTCCTAAGGTATATTGGTATTTTAGAGGATGAATTATAGAATGCTGGGCATAAATACCTTTATTAAAGTTTGGAATTATTTAATTGCTCTCACATACATGCCCACACATATACTGATGTTTACACAATAATAAAGAAGTCCAAAGTAATTAAGTTTGAATATTGTTAGAAAACTATATACACATTCTCCTATAAGGAGGATCTAGCAAATGGCTGGAACATGCTTACTCATATTTACATTTAATATAGGTTATCCAGGTTACCAATAGTTACAGGGGCACTCAAATACTCTAAATAAATAACAGTCAGCTGACTAGTGAATAATAAGAGCCTGGCTGTAATGAATTTACCAGCCCACTAATCAATCAGTTTTCACCAGAGTACAACTATGCAAATATATAACAGTGTACAGTGACACCTACAGTAATAAGGTAACCATTTTTATATGCACTACCAACATGGCTGTATAGTCTGATATCCCATCAGTACCCAAATTCCAGTTTATAATATAAATTGTCAACAGCTTATACTTTTAGGGCTATTTCCCTGACCTCGTAGCACAACTTTCTTGGCTACAGGTTGCACAACTACTTTACTGGCCACAATTACTTGTCTGGTCACAGGTGGCATGACTGGTGTCACAACTACTTTACTGGCCACAATTACTTTCCGGGTTACAGGCTGTGGCACACTTTAAATCACAAGCCGTGGCACAACCTGGGTCACAGGCTGTGGCACAACTTTCTTGGTCACAGGTGGCACAACCTGGGTCACAGGCTGTGGCCCAACTTCCCAGGTCACAGGTGGCACAACCTGGGTCACAGGCTGTGGCCCAACTTCCAAATAGTTCCTAAATGTTGTCAACAAACGCTGTTCACCTGATGTCTTGCAACATGGTTTTCCCAGGGATTAAACGGCTATTAATGTACATATCACATTACCAAAAGAAATAATCTATGAGGTCTATTTAATGACTGATCCTTAAGGTAAGACCGAAAGAAAGATGTTTTCCCGTGTTATTTTACTGAATCCCTCAATATCTATCACTCGGACCACTTGAGCCGTGGTGCTTACATGAATTCATGCCACCGATCACACACATTACCTGGTTATACTACTCTGATCTGGTTAAATAATGATAATGCAAGAATGTTTTACACTATAGAATAATTATGATTATGTATAGGATCCCTAATGATTACAATCATGAACACTACAGTGCGTACAAGTTACCGTTAAAACAACCATGCCAATGCTGTCAGTGACAGTTCTTTAACATCCGCCATTAATGTCACTAGAAACAGGTACTTGTGAGTGACTGTATTATCAAAACAATTAGTGATGACACGATTACTAATAGCTGTCCCAATAAAGCAGCAAAAATGCTCTGATTAACACATATACTGTAACCAGTTCTAGTTATACCAATGAACACCCTAAATATTATATTATATATTTTAAATTATTATGTTAACACTAGGAACGGTTTCAAAAACCGTGACATGTTTCATTTGGTTATTGTTTTAGTGTGTACATGACTGAACTTTATCTAAATAACAATTCTATCTTTACCTTATTTACTGCAGGGACTGGAAGGGATATACCATTTACACATATTGTGGCCAAACAAGTTAAAAAGACAGGCAATGAATGCTAATACATGAAGAAAATAGAACTGATTGTTGCTCCTAAATCTCTCCAAAACGATAGTTTAATCCAGCAGACTTACTTCACAAAAGCTGAATAATGAATAAATCAAACAGATTGGTTTTGCTAGGTCCATGTTTTCCTAAAATAATTTAACTTCAAAGAATTTAAATCATACCAGTTTTTACACAGGCATGTTGTTATAGAAACATGTCCAATCTGATTCTGGTACAAGCTCTCTTCAGAAGTGGAATTTCAATGTCTGAAATCTGGTATCACATGGCTATGTAAAAGGATCTTTGAAGCATTTTGTATAAAGGTCCTTGTTCTGTTATTTTTCACCTAAAATCCAATATTTGGAAATAAATCAACCGTATTTCAAAGACAGCAGTGTTTTATTTCATTAATGGAAGCTTTGATCCACAAACTTTTTCTGAAGTCTAGGATTTTCTTCTCTAGCACCATTGAGTGTTTGCTAGAGTTAATATATGTGGATTTTTAAAAAAAGAAAAATCGCTTTCCAATATTTAAACTCTGAAAAGAATGTTTGCTAGAGTTAATAAATGTGTGAATTTTTTAAAAAGAAAAATCGCCTCCAATATTTCAACTCTGAAAAGAATAAAATACCACATATATAATGCTCCCATTAAGTTTTTCAATTCACCCGTCTCAGGGTTATTCAAGGACATTAATTTAGATTTCAAGGTGTCTTTCTGCTTTGCTTATTTTTAACACATGTTCAGCAGTTTTATTCTCACACTATATATTCCCTTTATTCAACATAAATCTGGTATACATTTAATGACATTTCTATCAGCAGGCCAAGGGTTCCTTGTTCCTTTTGGTGTTTCAAAGTAGGCCATTAAGATGAAACAGTAGGTTTTTCTGAAGAAAATCTCAAACTTGGCTAAACTTAAGCAATTTCAAGACCTTGAAAACACATTTAAATATTCCAAAGATTTCTTTCATCTTATAACTGCACACAGATAGAATACTTTGTTTGGATGAACTTAAATGACTTAATCACATGACTCCTTGAAAACAGTAATTTTCATTTTTCTTAAGATACAGATTCTATTCCAAAATTGCTTTTTTCGAGATTTCCCTTCATCATTTTCTCAGGTGAGAGCACCCTTTGCTATCTAAATTTTCTTACATTATTGTCACACAACACCTGTGGGGCCTTCCTCAGAATTGCCTGGTTTTGGTCTTTAAGTGTCATGAATGATACCAAGTATGTCCTAAGGGGGGGGGGGGGGGGGCGGAGGGCCCATGGAAAACCTGTCCCATATGACCCTGGAATAAGTCCCACACACTTGTCTCAATACAAGAACAACTAGATAATATGCTACTTCACCATGCTAATCAATTGTTTTGTCTCCAGGGAATACTAAAATTTCAAAATCAGGCAAAAAAGGAATGTCTCCTGATGTGAAAACCATCCAAATCTGTGGCACTGGAAGTATTTTAAGATGCACAGATAGGCAAAACAAATAGAAGTTATTGCAGGCTTTGCCACCAGTCATGTGTACAAGATAAAGCTATCAATGACCTTTGGTTTTGCAAAATTTCAGGCTGAAATATCAAACCAATATAGAGATGTGTGATTTTTACCAAATCCAGACCTATAGATGATCACTAGAACAAATTGACTGTAGATGGTGCCAACAATCTTGAATTCAAGATAAAACAATCCAAAATCTTTGGACATACAAAATGTTAGGCTGATGCATTAAACCACTCCTGAAATAAATGCATGGATGTATTTTACTTTAACTGATTCTAGGTGGTACCACTAGTCATGTGTATGAGGAATCTACCAAAATCGATGAATACTGTGGTTGTCGCGATATTCACGGTCGCTCTCTGACCGCAAAATTGAAACCACGCAGTTTTATGTATATGCATATATACCAGGCCATGATCGTTAATTTCAGAAGCTGCCGTTATAATTATAGTTGGCGACAGTTGAGATTAATCTTCAGCTACGTGGTGACGTCCATCAAGCCTGGTGCATATAATTTAAGTGATTCAGGGAGAATTAAACACAGGGCCCATTTAAAATAGTATCGGTTTGCTTAGATGCAAAAAGCGTGACCCTTTGCGGGGATGTTCTGACCCGGTGGGCGCGCCTGGCAGTGCTTCCTGCCGCCAGGCAAAGGACTTAAGTCTTGAAACTGTCAATACCCGCCGGGCAGTAACATTTCAAAATTACATGTATGTGTGCCAAGCCAGGTGACATCTACTGCCGCTTAAAATGAATATTGAGTAGAAGGTACTCTTTCACAATGTTCCGTATTTAGTAACTGTTAATAAATAAAATTTGCCACTTAAGTATTGAACGTAGCCGCTAGGGTAGCTCACCTTCTAACTGTTTAAAGGACTAATTCTGTCACTAGCAAAATCATGACGTGCCAAACGATGTTTGATTGGCTAGTGATGACGTGAATTTTGAATATATTTGAAAGGTCACAGTTCATTATGGGGCCAAATTGCCATGGAACATTGGAATGTGAGTTGTTTTGAATATGCCTTGGCCCTGAACTAATTACAGCCAGCGGGGTCAATGTTTCCTGCACATGTCAGCTCAGCCGTCCATGACTGTTCGAATGTGCGATATCTGGACAGAGAAATAGTAGACCTGGATAACAATGAAATCAGCAGTTTATGAAATAAGTTTGTCATACAGTTCATAGTTTTATATTTGATAATAAAATATACTACTAGACTAATGATAGAGCACGAAAAAAGAACCCTGTGAAACTTTTAAAAATACAAAAACCGCGAAAATTCAGCCCTGCCGATATAAAGGCAACCACAGTATACAAAATTTCAGGCAAATACGCTAATTCATTCCTGAGATAAGGGCTTCAATATATTGTACAACTAGATGTGTCGGAACGACATGAATGCCCCCACCTGGAGCAAATTAGAAACATTTGTTAAATTTTGTAAAATTTTTTAAGTTCAGGAAGTGTTGTATGGTCAAAAGTAGGTCAACAAGGGCAAAATGCAAACTCGATCTGTAAAGGGTCATTATCAAGCAACACACCAAAAATCAGGCCAGTATCTGCAGGCATTGTGAAAAAAAGTCCATATATGTGCATTTTTCATGAATAATTTCTGTCTTTCATGAAATTTTCTATGTTCAGGATGTGTCATATGGTGAAAAATAGGTTAACTGGGATGAAACGCTAACTCCATCTGTAAGTGGTCATTATGCGCCCACAGACCAAACATTAGGCTAGTATCTGTTAGCATTGCATTGCGAAACTAGAATATTAGCAAAATTTGATAATCATTTATAAATTTAAATTGGAGAGGTATATACCATGTTTCATAACAATCCACCAAATTCTTCCTGAGAAATAAGCTCCTAAGTTTTTTTCTATACTAAGCTCTGTGACCTTGAAAAGTAGGTCAAGATCACCAATCTTTGAACTTGACCAAGATGTTGTAAATATAATGCAATAGCACTGAAGAAATGAAGTTCCTGTGTTGAATACCTTTGGAGATATCCTGCACAAAAGGCCAAAATTGGAAAAATCCGACAAAATTTCATTAAAAAATCAGAAATTGCAGTTGGTGCCACCAAAATTGTGCAGCACATACAGACCATCAGTCCCAATGATCATAGTAAGTTTTGTGAAAATCCACACAATGGTTCCTGAGATATAAACTTCTGAGTGTTTTTCTATAATCAGCTCTAAAATGTAGAAATATGGGTCAAGGTCACCCATCTACGAACTTGACCGAGATTTTATGGATATACATCTTCACTGATGAAATAAAATTCCAACGGTGAATCCTTTTAGAGATATCCCGCTCACAAGGTAAAAGTTAACAGACGCGGAACGGGCGGACGGACGGACAGACACTGGACAGACAGATTGACAGACAGACAGCTTGGGTGACGACAATAGCCCATCAGCCTATGAGCTGAGGGATAAAAACGGCTGTACATGTGTATTTGTCATGAAAATTTCTATTTTTCATGATATTTTCTAAGTTTACGAAAGTCAAAAGTAGGTCAACCGGGACAAAACGCGAAATCGATCTGTAACTGGTCATTATCTGCCCACACACCAAAAATCAGGCCAATATCTGCAGGCATTGCTAAAAAAAGGCCGTACATGTGTATTTGTCATGAAAATTTCTATTTTTCATGAAATTTTCTAAGTTTAGGAGACATAAAACGGTCAAAAGTAGGTCAACAGGGAGGAAACGCGAACTAGATCTGTAACTGGTCATTATCTGCCCACACACCAAAAATCAGGCCAATATCAGCAGGCATTGCGAAAAAAAGTCTGTACATGTGTATTTGTCATGAAAATTTCTATTTTTCATGAAATTTTCTAAGTTTAGACGCCGTTGAATGGTCAAAAGTAGGTCAACTGGGACGAAACGCCAACTCGATCTGTAACTGGTCATTATCTGCCTACACACCAAAAATCAGGTCAATATCTGCAGGCATTGCAAAAAAAAGTCTGTACAACTGTTTGATTTCGGAATGACGGAAGGACGGAAGGACAGACATGGGTAAAACTATATGCCCCAGCCACTTTGTGGCGGGTGCATAAAAACATGACAGTAGGTGGTGTTACCAGTCCTGTCTACCACAAAGCTGTTGAAGATGGATAAACATGCAAAATGTCAGGCTGATACAACCATCCACTCCTGAGAGATGTGTAATTTTCACCCAAAAAATTTTTGAATGGTCTCTATATAAAAACTTCACTACTCTCCTCAGGCACAGGTTATACACTGCAGTCGTCCCAGGCCTCCTTTCTGTTTTAACTGCTGCTTTGTATGGCAAGTTTCTCTGGGCATGACCACCAGGCTGGGCACAAAGCAAAGAATTGTAATCAGACCAATGAGTCTGTGCATGCAGCCCTCATTTTAAACATGTATCACCTGCTCTAAGTGGTCTGATTATACCTAGACACCTGCTAATTCGTCTGATTTTTGGTCCTGTGCTAGAACCGATGTGATCAGACCAACGATTCTGTGTCTGTGTAATGGTCACAAATGAGTTGTCAGGAAAGGAACATAGCTGTGGAAGCCTTGTGAAAACTAAGAATTCACAAAACTCTTTCGGCAGGTATAACAAAGGGGACACATTACTGCTAAATCAAGTGACATGGAGAGTCAATTTTCACATGACAAAGAAAATCTTGATGAATAAATAACAATTAAGGAAAACATAAATATTTAGAAAAATCATCAAGAAGAAAAAATTTCATGGTAATATACCCAGCTGTTCCCATGAAATATAGCCTTTTTGTATGCAGTCAGCTGAGCTAAAAATTACCATGCACATTTTTGAAGGACATCCCTTGATGTCAAGACAGAAGATCGATTCTAGGTCCAACAGTAGTTTTGTACCCTGTCTGACCGTCTGGGTGTTTAAATGTTTTTGGTCAGTAATATAGGTTACCCTGACCTAATTTCAGGTTTCCATGGAGATTGCCCTAGAAGTTTTGGCAAATAACATGAAGAATATAGGTCACCATGACCTAATTTCAGGTTTCAATGGAGATTGCCCAAGACTTCTAGTATATTACGGTACATTGGAATAGTCTAGGGCTAGCAAATATTTGTGCCTATCTGTTTTGCAGGGTGCTAAAACCATGCTTTCACCCACAGTTCACAGAATATAATTCACAGTGACCTAATTTCAGGTTTTATGGACCTCCTTGGGTGTAAATTCAGAAGTTTCTAGGCCTAGCGTAATACAATTTGTGCCCATTTGACTAACTGGATGCTCAAAATCATGTATTCAGCCTGAAGTTTGCAAAATATAGGAAACCATGACATAATTTCAGGTTTCCAAGGAGATTGGCCTAGGGCCTCCCTGGATGGACAGTTAGAAGTATCTAGGTCTAACATTTATGATAGGTGCCCTGTTAAGGGACAGACTGTTCCATCTGAAGTTCTCGAAATAGAGAAAAAAGGTGTAAAAATTATAAAAAAATGCAGGTGGTGCCACTAGTCTTCAGAAAATGATGAAACACTCAATGATCAATATGCATGGAAAGAATCATGGCAATCAATGCATTAGTTATTCAGATACTGGAGCTTTTGTATCGAATTTTTTATTATTCAGGGGGGTATTTCAAGTGCCATAGCTAAAGGATAACAGACAACTATTTTCAGGTTTCCAAAGGTATCTAAAGATAAAGGTCATAGTGACCTAGTTTCAGGCTTCCAAGGAGAATTTTTATGGACCTCCATGTTTTTTTCAGTTAGAAGTTTCTTGGTCCAGCCATTACAATTTGTGCCCTGTTAACAGACAGACAGACAGAAAGGCGACAGACAAAGAGTGATCGCTATATCTGAAGTTTGACTTCCAGTCAGCTGACTCCTGAGCTTCAATTGATGTTATCAATAAATTGGCGAAAACTTTGCTTTAAGACTGCTGTCTTGGATTATATTTTTGACCCATGAAGCTGTAACAAGATGTAAGTGGTTACCAATTTCTACTTCCTTTGATCAAATCACCACCTGCAATTACTGACCAATTTTCATTGGCAGAATTGGTGGACTCTCTGCATTTTGATAAGTGAAATAGGAGTAAAAATGCTAGATCCTCTTCCAATTCATAGATGGATTGATGATTCATGAACTAAAGATATGATAATGACTGAAATAACTAAACTTGCTGGGCAAAAAAAAAATAATATATATCTGGTAATGTGATTAAATTTTATTCTTTTTATTTATGAACTTTAGAAAACAGCAGAGGTAGTTTATATTACAGAAAATATGATAAATACAATAATAATATGCAAAATATTATTTTTCATCTGTAAAGGTGTTCAAGATCCATTCCCTGAATATTAAGAAAATGAAAGTCAGCTGAGCTGACGACAGAGGTATCCTATGGTGCCATCTGGTGAGCCTTTTGTAAACTAAACCACACAGGAACACACAGAACCAGCTTGCCCTGAACTGGTGTGTATTCAACTGTTCAAACAATAACACAATAACAGAACAATTTGTTATGTGAGTACAAAGGCAGCAGTACAAATGCTTCAGTTGATGGGCAAACTTTCATTTGGATTACTAGTACAGTGGGCTCAAGTGACTTGTGCTGTAAAACATCCTGTCTGACAAACTTCTCTGCAAGCTAACAATTCACTTTTTATATCTGGTTGTAAATAATACATCCGGTATAGATTTATTTCTCTTGATCCAAGTTCATTTAAACAGAAAGTATTTATAACTGTGTGACTTCTGTTACAGTTTATATTGAGATGAATAGGTGTACATCACTTTAGTCCTCATTCTACTCAAACACACAAGTGTTTTATTGTCTGTTTGTTCAGATATGGTTAATGTACTAAAACTCCCCCACTATGTTCTCCTAATGTTGGCCATCACATAAATTAATGTGGAAGTTGTTTTGTTAGCAGGGTATTTATTTTGGCGCTTTTCGCAGGACTGTGATTTGGGCTTCATTTAGAACACACGTTATTTCGAACACCCCAGACATGTCTGTGTATTTTCACTTTTTTACCGTCAGATGCTGACACTATTGTTAAATACAAGTAAAGAGTAATGGTGAATTGAATAGATGACGCTGTGTCATATAGATCATTAATGTTTGATGAGGCACTGAGAAATTGAACAACACTGTTTTTATATACACAATTTATTTTGTATGCACAAAAGTCTATAGTTTTCATTGAAATTTTGGTATTCAGCCCAGCGGTGCTTGGCAGGTTGACTAAGGCTGTGATGTAACTAGCCGATCGTTCGCCACTTAGAAGACTGCAGGGTTCTCCCCTGACACAGTCACATGAGTCTGGTTATCCCTACTTGCGGGGTTGCTTGAGTTGAGGCTTCTTCAACCAGGATGTTAAAGAAGTCATGTTGCTTGTAATAAGATTTCATTGCAAGTGATATCTTAGCTGAAAACAACTCCAGTTAATAGTGATTTGTAGAAACAACTGTGAAAAAAATAGCCTGTGACGACTTTTAGAACCGCCCTCCAAATGCCTTTGAAGTATGACTGAGAGCCAGCTGCAAATGTGGTCAGCTCTGTTGTTCTCACACAGCAGGCTGCTTCAAGTTATTAATCACAGTTGCTGTTGTAGAGCAATTCTACAATTTACTCATATGTCAAACAGCTTGTCTGGGTTCAGTACTGTAGCATCATCAAATGTAATTAGTCCCACATAATTAGTCCCAGTAATTACCTATCGTTTACCTTGTGCAATCATGGTACTCACTGCATGTAAGCAGTCACCCGAAGCTTGTTATGTGGAAGGTAGGTTGCGTTACAAACCTATCTTTTTATGTAACTGTTTGAATATTTTGATAATTAGACACAAATTGAAATCCCAATACAAAATGATTTGCGTGAAAATTCGAACATCGCTAATGCTGTAAAATGAAAAAAGCGCAAAAATTCAGACACGCCAAATAAACTACTTCCAAAGAGTAAGCTCTAGCTTTGGCAAAAACACTCGTTTTTTTCTGCCAAAAGTGTGCCCTGTATTATGAAGTTATCCTGTAAAGAGGTTATCTTGTTTTATAAAGTCACCCTGTGTTATGAGGTTACCTTGAGGTTACCTAGTTTAATGAGGTAATCCTATGTCATGAGGTTGTTCTGTGTTATAAGATCATCCTGTGTTATGGGGTGATCCTGTTATGAAGTTATCCTGTTATGAGGTTTACCCAGTATTAAGAGACTACCTTGTGTTATGAGTTACCCAGTATTATGACTTATGAGGTTTCTTTATGTTAAATGTTTACTCTGTTATACTAGGTTCCCTTGTGTTATGAGGTTATCATGTGTTATGGTGTTAAGGGGTCACCTTGTGTTATTAGGTGACTTCAATATGTTAATATATTTAAAAGAGAAAACTTGCTTATACTAGAATATGGGTAGTTGACAAGCGACTTAGTGTATCTGTCGAAATCAGAGTGGGACGGGTGAAGTGAAGTATTGATTGAGTGGCAAGGGGAAAAAGAGTGAGGTGTGTTGCTTATTAGCATGGATGTCTGCAGCTGATATGTGCATGTAGGTGATGCCACCTGCCACAATATCCAGAAAGCTATCCAAGCTGTATACATATGCAAAATTTTAGGCAAATAAGTCAAACCACTGCCTTTATATGAGTGATTTTATCCCACAGCATACAAACAGAAGGATGCTGTGCAAAAATTGTTCCAGGTGGTGCCACCAATTTGGTGTATAATAAAGAGCTGTGTAAGATTATACACATGCAAAATTTCAGGGAGATACGTCAAACCAGTTGTGAGATATCAGCATGGATGTCTGCAGCGTAAACATAAATGTAGGTGGTGCCACCTGCCACAAAATCCAGAAAGCTATCCAAGATGTATATACATGCAAAACTTTAGGCAGATAACTCAAACTACTGCCAAGATATGAGTGATTTTATCCCATGGCAGAAAAACAGACCGACACTGTGCAAAAATGATTGCAGGTGGCCCCACCAGTTTTGTGTATGATTAAGAGCTATGTGAGATCTATACACATGGAAAATTTCAGGAGGATATGTCAAACCATTCCTGAGAAATAAGCCTGGATGTCTGCAGCCTGAACGTGAATGTAGGTGGCACCACCTGTGATAAAATCAAGAAAGCTCTACAGGATGTATACACATGCAAAATTTCAGGTGGATAAGTCAAACTACTGCCGAGATAAGAGTGAATTTATCCTAAGGCAGATGAACAGAACATGCTGTGCAAAAATGGTTGCAGGTGGTGCCACCATTTTTTGTGTATGTTATAAATCTATCCACGGGCTACATTTATGCAAAATTTTTAGCCTGATTGGTCAAACGAGTCTGAAGATATGTGGGTTAATGTGTCGAAACAAACGCACAGATGGATGCACTGGAGAGAGGAACGGTCAGAGGTCAACGCAAATTATTTTGGCACCAGTTGGTATGTGACCCGATAATGGTGTAAAATTTCGGAAAAATCTGTCCAATGGTCTCACAGTTATATTCCAGAAACGAATGCGGCGGTGGAACACAGTAAAAAACAAGGGACCTATGGGTCACGGCGCTCAGCTGATCATGATTGAACTATTAATGTATCACCATTGTGATACTATATTTAGTCGACAAACCTTATGAATATCATGGACCTATTAGGCTATTATAAAGGAATATAATGTCATATGTGAGTAAATCATGTATGAAATTACCTGACTGATGGATTAATATGGAGTAAATATAGTGGTTTATTTTTTATTTATTTGGGAGCTGTTGAAAATAGCAAATATATTTGAGCAAATATGAATGCAATGACAGAACACTAAGCAGTGGTAGAATGATGATAAGGCTATTTGTTGAAGGATCTATAGTGTATGGAAGTCCGCAAGATTTCAATTTGACATATATAATGTTATTATTAACTATGCTGAAGAGTGGATTTATGAATTGTGACTGTATGACATGATATCTCTTAGGTCTTGACAAGGTACATTATATTGATGCCCACCACGTCTACATATTACACAATATTGACATAATTTCTGGCACGTACATAGGTAAGAAACAGTTATACAATATATAAAAATATGAATATATCTGATTCAACTTGTTCTCGTTTACTGAGGCTGACATTGGGATGGGGTTCGGAGAAGGAAACAGTGTGGGCAGCAAGGAGGGTTGGATGTAGAGAGAAAAGGAGATAGAGTGAGAGGGATGGAGCATTCAACAGTACTTAAACACCTGGATGGTTAAAATCTAAAATATTATGAAATGTAAATAAAGTCTGAGAGAAAGAGGTAATCTAGGCTATGGTTGGTTGATATGATTGAAGAAATTGTTGCAAATAATATTTTAAGATCTGACCTTGTGTTTTCATTGGATACCTTTTTGACAGGCTGTTGACAGTTCAACATTTTACACATTTGTCTAATGAGATCCAATTTTTTTAATTTAAACTTTAATTAAACTTTTTTTTCTATTTTATGATATGTATACAGTTGCTATAAAATCCCCACTCCACAGGCGGAAGGACTTGATGGAGGGGGGGGGGGGGGGGGGGTTACGATGGGAGTTACAACACCTTTGTCTCTCTGTATATATTTTCTTCAAATTATTAAATTTTATGCTATAGCAATAGCACTATTGTTGACAGTGCGAAGGAGCAAGGACTTAGTGGGGTGGGGCAAGGGGATGGTGGGAGTTACAATACCCTTGCATATACGTACAGGATATGAAATTTAATTAATCAGAGCTTACAGGAAAAAAAAGTTTATTCAAAATTATTAAATATTTAAAACAGGCAAGAAAGCTAGAGAAACAAAGCAAATAATTTTAATTCCCATTCTTCTGAGCCAGGAAATTATGAACAATTTTTACATAAATTCCTTTTTTTATAACATCATTTTTTCCAGGTTTGAAAATGTAACTATACATTTAGAGTATAACATATATATGTGAATATTTCAGTTGATTCACATTTCTTAATTGCATCAACATATATATCTAATAAATTAGGTTTATAGTCCCTGTCAACAGAATGGGGTGGAGGGAGGAAGGGAGGCATAGGGGTGAGAGAGAGAGAAAGAGAGAGAGAAAAAGAGAGCTAGAAAGAGAGAAAGGGATAGAGAGAGAGAGGAGAAAGGCTCTCTGGTAATTACTGCCTGACCCAGCCTGACCCAGACACTCACAGAAGCAGTAGGCAAGGAGTGAAGGTGTTATGTAACAGCCTGGAACACTGTTAACCAATGACTTGATGTAAACATTCAAGACATGTTGCTATAAATATGGGTCACTGTGCTCAGCTGAAGTTGACTTTGAAAGTAAAAATCTAAAATAATAATGGAGATCAAGTCTAAGAGGAAAAGGTAATATATGCCATGGCTGGTTGACATGATTGGTTTGTATTGATGAGTGAGAAATTGTTGCAAATAATATTTTGTGACCAAACCATGCATTCTCTAATGTCAAAATTGAAGCATGTGAGCAGTTTGTGAACATAAGATGTATATTATTACCATGATCATTGGCTGGCTTTTTGATAATTTGTTGACAGTTCAGTAGTTTACACATTTGCTCAATTTGATCTATTTTACATAATATATATTATTAAATATATGTATTTTTATTTTATAAAATGTATACAGTTGAAATATAACTGATGTCTCCAGTCCACAGATGCAAGGACCTGGTGGTGGTGGTTGGGGGGGGGGGGGGGGGGGAGGGCTGGAATGATGGGAGTTACAACATCTCTGTATTAACATAGTGTATATACATATAGGATTTCCACTTAATTCAACAATACTTACAGGATTAAATAGTTCATTCACAATTACATAATATTTAAAAAAGACAGACAGACTGTTAGACAAACAAAGCTGATAATATATTTTAATATTTTAAAGTTTTTCATCTGCAATATTACACATCTGAATACATAAATTGCTTTCAAATTTCAGACTTTAATGGCTTAAATCCATACACATACAGCATATGAAAGTTATTTCAACAGTGCTTAAAGGAAAAATTTCATAATTAGTATATATATTTAATGATAATTGAGAGATGATGGACAGACAAGAGCTGATCACTTTATGTTCCATTCTCCTGGGGCAAGAATATGTTTCAATATTATATCTTAATGTTTTCTAATCCAATTATCTTTCAAATTGAAAAAATTGTACACATTTGCAATAATAACTAATGTCCCAGTGCACAGGTGACGGTGAGGTGCTAAGGATCAATGACAGCCAGGGGGGGGGGGGGGGGGAAGAGATGGGATTAACAACACTTTTGCATAAACATTCAGGGCAAACAAAGCCTGATCTCCAATTCTGCTGAGGCTCGAAAATAATGAACACATGTTTGTATTAGATCCTCATTTTTTTATTTTAAGTTTAATTTGTATACATTTCCAATATAACAGATATTTCTGAATATAAACGTTGATTCATAATTCTAAATTGCATCATCATAAATCTCAATCTTGTCATGTAACACCACATCATGCATACAAATGTATATTTATATATTCATGGGGGGGGGGGGGGAGGGGGTGTGATATGAGAACAATTGTACACCTGTCACAGCAGGGGATCTCCCCCAGTGACTGAAACAAATCAGGAACCCTGGCATAGCTGACTTCCAGTGACCTGGAGTGGCCTACCTGCATCTGGAACAAAGCAAGTGACTACAATAGAGCCTCAAGATAAAATTTAATAACTAGCCTAATTTTCAACCTTTTAGTTTCAAATTTCAGATTTAAACACATTAAATACTTATGTTTACATTCTGAGAAAATTAAATCAACAGTACTCACAGGAAAAAAATTTGCCATGGTCAAAGTTGGGTAAAATTCCAGGTATTGATTTTATGTTTATGCTAATACCTTATAAAATTTACAAAATACAGATCTAATTTTGGGTATACAATTGAATCTTAATTAAACAAAGTTATATACTTGAAAAAATTCTCTAGCTTCAATAATTTTCATGTAACCTGAGTAAATATTTTTCCTGATTTTTTACAAAGTCAATTTTGTTTGTGCACATAACTTAAAACAATTACGCAATACTGACATCATTTCTGGCATGTGCATAGCGAATGTATAGAAAAATATGTATATTATATATGCTCAAAGTCAGATCAGTGGTTTTGATACTAGGCAGTCCTGAAGTGTAACAAAGGGTTTTTAATGAAAAAATGAAGTTTTTCATTAATATCTCGAAGGAATTAAGTTCTGGTGACCAAATTATTGGCATGGTAGGGGATTTTGGAGACATCTTACTGTATGCCTAATTTAAGGAACTTAGAGCTGAAGCTGGGGAGCTGAGCTCTAGCAAACTGCATAACACTAGCTTGATGTAAACAATATGTGACATGGTGCTTGAAAACTTGAATAAAATCTACAGTTTTTGATCAACTGGTTTCAAATTTTAAATGTTAACAGTTGAAATGCTAACAAAAACATGCTTTGAAAATTAAATCCACAGCAGTTACAGGAAAAAAACGTGCCATGGTCAAAGTTGGGCAAAGTTTAAGGTACCAATTTTTTATTTTTGCTAATATTTTAAAAAATTTAAAAGATTTTGATCTAAATTTTTTGGGTATACAATTTAATTTTGATTAATAAAAGTTATATTACTGGAAAAAAAGTGCTTAGCTTTAACAAGTTTTGTGTTAAGTGATCAAATTTTTTTCCTGATTATTTACAAAATGCATTATGTTTGGGCCCATAACCTTTTTAAATTATATAATACAGACCCAATTTCTGGCATGTACATAGGAATTATATAGAGGATTATTTATGGTAAATATGAGGAAAAACAGATGAGTGGTTTTGATATTAGGCAGTCCTGAAGTGTGAAAATAGGATTTTAATAAAAAATTGAGGTTTTTCCTTAATTTCTCAAAGGAACGAAGTCGCAAAGACCCAGTTTTCGGTTTGGTAGGAAATCTTGGGGATATCTAACATTATGCTGAATTTTGGATTCCTAGGTCTTACGGTTTCAAAACGTGCCACATCTACGGACGGACGGACGGACAGACGGACGGACGACGGACAATGGACCACGACTATAGCTCAGATGACTTATAGTCAGCTGAGCTAAAAAAGTATCCGCAAAACTTTGTTTTGGCAGATCCAATTATATTTACTTTGCAAAATATTGACGCAAATTCTGACAAGCCAATAAGCCTTCAACTTTTTGCCAAGATAACCCAAGCCAGCCACAATAGTGTGGCTGACAAGGCTCTGGACTCTAGTAAAAAGAAGAAGTATAAATGTATATTTTGAATCAGTGGTTATGACCTTAAATCTGCTGACCTCTGACCTGACAGTTGATACATTATACATACAATAATTTATCAGTGAACTCCTGTGAGATGTGAAGTCAGATTTACAGACTCACTGTATCAGCAGAGCAGGATATGTTTCTTGATAACATCATGACTGTGTGATCTTATCAGCAGCCAAGAGGTGCTTCATACACCAGTTAACCACCGGATGTTGATGTACAGATAATACTGACAGACTAATGATTTAAACTCCAGGTTCAGCACAAATACAGCATAAAGAATTCTCGACAGGGTTTGCAGTACTTTTTATTTCATTTTAAAGGTATTTTTGAAGCTTCTAAAGGATGTTAATTTTATGTTATTACTGGCCTCCTTCAACATCTTTCTTAAAAAATAACTATAAGGCCAAATAAAAAAAAGGTATGGTTCTCAGGCACTTTTTTTTTAAAAAAATGCGGGCGGGCGGTTTTTTTAATTTTAATTTTTTGGTATGTTTCGATAAAAATGTTAAATGATAAGGGAAACGCTTGATAATAACATATTTATTTTGCTAAACAAGTAAAAGCACAACATAACAAAGGAAATTGTATGGTTTTATCAGTTTGAAAGAAATGTTCGAGCCGCTGCAGCTCAAAATTGGTAAGTTTCTATTGAAAATCAAAATAAAAATTTTTGATGCGGGGGTTTAAAATTGATGCGGGCGGTGCCTGAGAACCATACCTTTTATTTTTTTTGGCCTAAAATAAAATAATCAGAATGCAGATTATAACACAGAATACTCTTGCTTTCACTAAGAAAAATATGTCAGGACTGAGTGCATGACATGAACTTTTCAAAGGACTAGTCCAGTTGGGCAAGTGACATCTCGCTTTTACTTGCCAAACATGAATTTTTACTTGCCTACTAAAATCAGTTATTGAAGCCAAGAACACAAGTATGTTCCACATGATAATGTAACTTGTTTTTATCTCTTAGCAATAAATATGTTAAATGCTTGTTTGTTATTTTTTATTATTTGTACAGATAAATGTCCTGTTATTTTGAGGCAAAGAGGTATTATTAATAGGATTTACATTCTCCCAAAAAGGAAATGTCTAGGATTCAGGCCTTAAGATAAAGGTTCACAAAATAATAAGAGATCAGTTGAGGCACAACAAGAGGCCCTCTTAACAGTAAGAGATTAGATTCACAACAACAGCCCTTTCCAGATCAGGTGAGGCACAACAAGATGCTTTATAATATTATGTGATCAGGTCAGGTGCAACAAGAGCCCTTTCCAATAATAAAATATCAGGTGAGGCACAAGAGGCTGACCTAATAGCAGGAGATGAGATATGGCAAAGGAGGCCTTCCTAAAAGCCAGAAACCAGATGAGGCACAACAAGAGGCCTTCCTAATACCAAGAGATCAGATGAGGCACAAAAAGAGGCTTTCCTAACAGTATGAGGTCAGATGAGGCACAACAAGAGCTCTTTCCAATAATAATAATATTTCAGGTGAGGCACAGCAAGAGACCTTTCTAACAGTAAACTTGAGGCACAAAAAGAAGCTTTCCTAAAAGCAAGAGATCAGGCAAGACACAACGAGACGTCTTCCTTAAGGTGAGAGATCAGGCAGACATAACAAGAGGCCTTCCCAAAATTAACATTTCAGATGAGGCATAACAAGAGGCATTCCTTAAAGTGAGCTATCATGAAAGACATGCAAAAGGCCTTCCCAAAAGTCACATCAGCGAGGCACAAGAGGCCGTCCTAACAGCAAGAGATCAAGTGAGAAACAGCTAGAGCCCTTTCCAAAAATTAGTTATCATGGGAGGTACACAAGGCTCTCCTTATAGCAACAGATCAGATGAGGTACAAGAGGCCTTCTTTAAAGTGAGCGATCAGGAAAGGCACAACTAGAGGCCTCAATTAAAGTGAAAGACCAGGCAGGCACAAAAGGCCTTCCCAAACATAACATGTCAGGAAAGACACAAGAGACCCTCCTAATACCAAGAGATCAGAAGAGGCACAACAAGAGCCATTTCCAATAATAAGATTTCAGGTGAGGCACTACAACAGGCCTTGCTAACAGTAAGAGATCAGGTGAGGCACAACAAGAGGCCTTCCCAAAAGAACATCAGGTGAGGCACAAGAAGCCATCCTAATTCCAAGAGATCAGGAGAGGCATGACAAGAGCCCATTCCTTTAAAAAGATTTCAGGTGAGCCACAACAAGAGGCCTTGCTAACAGTAAGAGATCAGGTAAGGCACAACAAGAAGCCTTCCCAAAAGTATCATATCAGATGAGGCACAACAAGAGGCATTCCTTAAAGTGAGAGATCAGGAAAGGCACAAGAGGCCATCCCAAAAGTAACATCAGGTGAGGCACAAGAGACCATCCTATTAGCAAGAGTTCAGGTGAGAACCTGCTAGAGTCCTTTCCAAAAATAAGATATCATGTGAGGCTCACAAGGCTCTCTAATAGCAAGAGTTCGGATGAGGCACAACAAGAGGCCTCCCTTATAGTGCGAGATCAGACAGGCACAAGAGGCCTTCCCAAAAATAACATGTCTGGTAGACACAAGAGACCCTCCTAATACCAAGAGATCACTTTAAGGGAGGTCTCTTGTTGTGCCTTTCCTGATTGCTCACTTTTCAGAAGGCCTCTTGTTGTGCCTCATCTGATCTCTTGCTATTAGGATGGCCTCTTGTGCTTCACCTGATATGTAATTTTTGGGAAGGCTTCTTGTTTTGCCTGCCTTGAATCTCAGTTTAAAGAAAGGTGAGTCACAACAAGAGGCCTTCCTTACAGCAAGCAGTCGGGTGAGGCACAACAAGAGGCCTACCTTATAGCAAGCGGTCAGGTGAGGCACAACAAGAGGCCTAACCCATAGCAAGAGATCAGCTGAGGCACAACAAGAGGCATTCCTTAAAGTGAGAGAACAGACAGGCACAACAAGAGGCTTTCTTTAAAGTGAGAGATCAGGCAGGCACAACAAGAGGCCTTCCCAAAAATTACATATCAGGTGAAGCACAAGAGGCCATCCTAATAGCAAGAGATGAGATGAGGCACAACAAGAGCCCTTTCCAATAATAAGATATCATGTGAGGCACAAGAGGCTCTCCAAATAGCAATAGAACAGATGAGGAGCAACAAGAGGCCATCCTCACAGTGAGAGGTCAGGAGTGGCACAACGTGAAGCCTTTCCAACAATAAGGGAGTAAGTGAGGCTTTTCTTAAAATGAGATATCATGCAAGGCACAAATAGAGATATTACCAAAAGTAAGATATCAGGGGAGACCAAGAGACCTTAAAATGAGAGAATAACAATAGATAATGTGAGGCAGGACAAGAGGCTTTCCTAATGGGAGGGGATTGGATGGCACTGAACAAGAGGCTTTCCTAATGGGAGGGGATTGGATGGCACTGAACAAGAGGCCTTTTCTAATGGGAGGGGATTGGATGGCACTGAACAAGAGGCCTTCCTAATGGGAGGGGATTGGATGGCACTGAACAAGAGGCCTTCCTAATGGGAGGGGATTGGATGGCACTGAACAAGAGGCCTTCCTAATGGGAGGGGATTGGATGGCACTGAACAAGAGGCCTTCCTAATGGGAGGGGATTGGATGGCACTGAACAAGAGGCCTTCCTAATGGGAGGGGATTGGATGGCACTGAACAAGAGGCCTTCCTAATGGGAGGGGATTGGATGGCACTGAACAAGAGGCCTTCCTAATGGGAGGGGGATTGGATGGCACTGAACAAGAGGCCTTCCTAATGGGAGGGGATTGGATGGCACTGAACAAGAGGCCTTCCTAATGGGAGGGGATTGGATGGCACTGAACAAGAGGCCTTCCTAATGGGAGGGGATTGGATGGCACTGAACAAGAGGCCTTCCTAATGGGAGGGGATTGGATGGCACTGAACAAGAGGCCTTCCTAATGGGGGGGGATTGGATGGCACTGAACAAGAGGCCTTCCTAATGGGAGGGGATTGGATGGCACTGAACAAGAGGCCTTCCTAATGGGAGGGGATTGGATGGCACTGAACAAGAGGCCTTCCTAATGGGAGGGGATTGGATGGCACTGAACAAGAGGCCTTCCTAATGGGAGGGGATTGGATGGCACTGAACAAGAGGCCTTCCTAATGGGAGGGGATTGGATGGCACTGAACAAGAGGCCTTCCTAATGGGAGGGGATTGGATGGCACTGAACAAGAGGCCTTCCTAATGGGAGGGGATTGGATGGCACTGAACAAGAGGCCTTCCTAATGGGAGGGGATTGGATGGCACTGAACAAGAGGCCTTCCTAATGGGAGGGGATTGGATGGCACTGAACAAGAGGCCTTCCTAATGGGAGGGGATTGGATGGCACTGAACAAGAGGCCTTCCTAATGGGAGGGGATTGGATGGCACTGAACAAGAGGCCTTCCTAATGGGAGGGGATTGGATGGCACTGAACAAGAGGCCTTCCTAATGGGAGGGGATTGGATGGCACTGAACAAGAGGCTTTCCTAATGGGAGGGGATAGGATGGCACTGAACAAGAGGCTTTCCTAATGGGAGGGGATTGGATGGCACTGAACAAGAGGCTTTCCTAATGGGAGGGGATTGGATGGCACTGAACAAGAGGCTTTCCTAATGGGAGGGGATTGGATGGCACTGAACAAGAGGCTTTCCTAATGGGAGGGGATTGGATGGCACTGAACAAGAGGCTTTCCTAATGGGAGGGGATTGGATGGCACTGAACAAGAGGCTTTCCTAATGGGAGGGGATTGGATGGCACTGAACAAGAGGCCTTTCCTAGGGTGAGTAATCAGGCGAGGCACAACAAAAAAACTTTCCAAAAATTAATAGATCAGGAAGCCTATCATGTTGTACCATGGACTGTATGAACCCTTTCTTCATTGATATTTATAAAGATCAAGGGTGTCAATCATGGCTGACCATTTCTTATTAGGTTAATTTAAGCAGCCTTTTTGATAACATTATCTTTCCACTAAAGGGGCATATTCAGGAACAATATTATGCCTATTATTTCACACTATCAATTCAGTTTTACTTTATATTAAAGTTTCCCAGCAAAACCATCCCAGCACACAGTAACAGTACTGCGCATACGGGGGTTAATCACCTTGTTATGGCTCTGCGTGTTGGTAAACACAGTCCACGTGTGTCTGTTTACCATTACAAGGCCGCTTGACTGAAGGTCTGATTGTGAGCTGCAACTCGCGATTTTTCAGCCACCGGGAACATGTATTACATTATTGGGGCCAAGTCAGTCAGGGCATCTCCAGGTTGACACGTGTTGTGACCTGGGCTAAGCATGCGCTGTGTTTATGTTGACACCTATGATCGCGACTGGTCCACTCTTTTTAACACTCACTTACAAGAGTAAGCAAATGGTTTAAGGGCAATATTTTGGCAGATACAAATTTGTTTTAAAGGAAAGAAATTATTTTTTGTGTTAATTCAACATGCTTTATAGGTGACTGGCCCCTTTAAGTACAACTGATATGTTGATGATACAGTACTAGCCATTTAACACAGAACGTCTAGAATACTGGAGCTACCCTTAAATCAACCACAATGGCCACTGGCTTCCATTCTGGTCACTAAGCAAATTATCTGACACCGGAATCCCTGGCTGGCAGGACCACCACAGAAACTGCACTGGTCAGCTCTAACAGTCTTCTGCCAGCCTGGCTGAAATAAGGATCCCAGACTCAGAATCCATATCTTGTACTGGCTTGGTGGATAGTTAAGGTAGTAGGTGTGCCTCTTGAACACTCTGTGTAAGGGCAAGCTCCACATGTACTTCTCTGCAAATCCTAAAAGAAGCCATCTGTTTACACAGTTATTTCTTTACAGCATGTAACCTTATTTTTTCTAGTTAATTTGGATGTTAAGCCTCTGATGGGACAGATATTATATACCTGCAAATTCAGTATGGTGGCATAATGGTTAGGGTACTGCATGGCTGTGGGTTTGTGTCACGTCCTGACTGCCTTAAATGTTAATAAGACTCATATAGCTAAAGTCTATATCACAAGGGTGCACTCTCTTCATCCACGGGTGAATGGCTACTGGTTATGGGTGGCAGGCAAATGTAGAACAAAGAACCTGGCGCTATTAATGGCCATTTGGATTGTATGCTCCCAGGGGATCAAGAACCGCAACAAGAAAGTACAGGCCCAAAAGACCAGGAAGGCAAAGTGTAAAGCTGGATAAAACTTACATCATCAGTGATATTATCTAAACCATAAAGCCCCAACTGAACTCTACCTTAACCTATAAAATTATGTTTGAAAATAATGACAAATAATATGCTCAAAGATGATGTAGCAGATTCCTACACACAGCTACCAGTGCCTTACTAGGATTTAAGTGTATGGCCCATTCTTTTATTTTTGTGGGGTAATCAGACCAAACCATAGTTAATGGTGAATTACACTGATAAGGGAATTTAATAAGATATTTTTAAAAGAATAAATTAAATATATATTTTTCTTCATTCTTGCACAAAATTGACATTACCCATATTAGAATAAAGCAGAAAATCATGTAATTATAATGCACCATGGCACAGCCTCAACAAATATTGTCTCTTGCTATCCTTTAATGGTTTATGTCAATTAACAGGTATCAAACCAGTGGAACTCTGATACATTAATCAACAAAGGTCTGAATAAAAACGGACCTATAAAATTAATGTAATGACAGTTTAATCAGATTAGAAGATGCTTAAATGGTGAAATCAAGCTCTAGAACTGGGGTTCTGTTAGTAAGGCCAGCTTATAAAATAGTGAAAGGCCTAGCTGGGCCAAAGCCTGATGCAGAGAGAGCATTTTGCAATTAACTGCATCAGATGTCAGTTTACTGGATAGTACCAGTACTCTCGTAAACAAATTTAAGACCTAGCTGCTATGATGTTGATAATACCAGTACATTATACAATCCAAATAAAAAACTTTTCTTTTGCAATTGCTTCATTACATTTTTTTTATATATTTAACTTTTTTTTAAAGAAACAAATATGATGCTCTAAAAAAAGAATTCATCTTCAAATATATATCTAAATACTTATAAAAGGAATTTGGTTCAAGTTTGCAATGTTCTCTAAAACAGTGTTGTGTACAATATTGTGCCATACATCATTTTAAAGGTTATTATCCCCTCAGTGACGTAGGTGATATGAGAATAAATAATTTTTAATGTACATATCATTTTGAGTGATTTTTCCATTTTGATTGACGTGCATGGAGGTTAAACCGAGAACTGCCCTCGGCTATCACCGGAACGCGTGCATCGTTGTCACTCAATCTTAAACACAAAGGACTATTGTTCATCATAACGCTTGCTTTCAGTGAGGATTTGAGGATGTCTTGCCTTACATTTGATCGAGGCTCTCACCCATGTGCGTGGTCAGTAAAAGAGAAAAACATGTTTCTCACTTTATGAAATGGAGAGTTCAACCCAGGAGGATTAATGAAAAAACCTAATTCAAGGTCCTAATTTCTGGAACAGGGGTGGGGTGGGTGGTGGAGTGATGCAGGGCCTCAAATCTTGCTGATACGATGAAAAAAAGGTTGCTGTGGCTGAAAATAGGATACAGACCCTCTGCATGGAGTCCCGTTTGGTTCACTTCTGCTACTTACGATGTATGCATATTTCTGTTTCTTTCTTCAGGAACAGTTTCCTTGCAACGTGCATTTAATTAATCTTTCAAGTGTTCCTCACATCAACCTATTCTTTATACATCCAACGATAGAAACCAGTCAAATTTTAACAAAACACTGAATGCCTCCGCATCTCATTCTGGTTTGCAATGTAAACCATCACTGAC
Source organism: Sipunculus nudus (assembly GCA_026874595.1). Classification (NCBI taxonomy): domain Eukaryota; kingdom Metazoa; phylum Annelida; class Sipuncula; order Golfingiida; family Sipunculidae; genus Sipunculus; species Sipunculus nudus. The sequence goes on from CM049315.1 coordinate 32,889,184, forward strand.
CAGGCCTTCAAGGTAAACACATCGAGGTATTTATATTTTTTTGCCACAAGCACCAGCCCCACAAAATAAATGTAAAAATATTTGTACAAATCGTATCAAAAGAGTATCCCACAAAAAATCTTTATTTTCCTTTAACTATTAGAATAAAAAATGAGCCAACATTAAACATCTCAATAAACATATCTCCCTATATATATATATATATATATATATATATATATATATATATATATATATATATATATATATAGATATATATATATGTATATATTTATATCATATATAAAACACTAATACATCAACTATGAATTTGTGTAAATTAAATGCACATTTCATTTCCTTTAATTTCTTTATTTTTTCTGGTTCCCCACTTCACAATTATCAACTTTCCGCAATCAAAAAGACATAACCACAAACCACAACTTTTATCCTCACTAAATGCAACAGAAGCAAACATCAAATCCGATACCCGTAGCGAAACCTGGCGGCAGCATAGTACACTAAATAATGGTTTCTATTGGGGACAACCACAGTAATGGAGTCCAAATACCCAAAATGGAGGGGTGGCAGGTATTATAAAGAAACCCAGTCACAAGCAGTTTTGTGTTATTTGCTTAAAAAGGGATTAATCTCACATAATTCACTATTTATTTACATCCTCAAAGCATAGAATGACTTTATCCATTCGAAACCATTCATACAGTGTGGGTTCTGGATTTCCGGGGTAACCTGCCACCCCTCAAAGCAGACAAAGGGATTCTCTCGAGCTCTGGCGTTATAAACTGTTGATTATTTGCTTTAGGAACGCATAACCCTCCAAAGTGAGCAATCAGACCTGTAAAGTCGATTAAAAAGCACAACATACCTGCTGCTTGTCTCCGAACATTTCTGCAAAAATGTCAAAAATCCTTCTTTATAGTTGTACTTACTGCCGGTACTTGGTCCTAGGCCATTTTTGTCACGTGACCATATCGGCTCCGGCGGCCGAGAGGATCCGGGGAATGACGGAGTTAATCAATACATGGCAGTGTAAGCGGGAATGGGAGGTATGGGCGCTTTGCACAGCTGTTTCTTGACCACTGTGGCTCTTACGTGACAGGAATATGTATCTAACATATCAGCTTTCATAGTGCCATAAAATTGTTAAATAAAAGAGGTTTGGTATTTTTTCTTTGCACATTAAATGTTTTGTTTTGCAAAGGTTGTGTGTGTTGGTGAAAGGAGGGGGGGGGGGGGGACTATATATGTAAATTTATCTTGCAGAAAAAAGTATTAGAACGCCTGTACTACGGACATCATCGACATTTCGCAGGGTCAGACCTTTGTCCGTGAGGACAAATTAATGCAGACCCACACACAGTTCATGACATATTTTAACGTGCACCTGACTCCTCTATGTGAAGTTATAAATTAAAATGTAGGCCTACAGTTGTAATTCTGAGTTTGTGCAGTTCTAAAGTTTTACGTTTTGCTCAAAAGTCACCGACTAAAACCCCACTTCTATGCCCATGAGTAAATCGTTCACTTACAAAACGACAAAACTGACCCCCGAAAAATCAGTCAGTTTATTTGACAGATTGACTGAACTGATAGTCTTTTGTTTCACAGATATCTCATTATTGGGAAACAGATATAATAATAACCAAATACTGTAGGCCCTATATATATACCCAGCTACTTTTGAGTAAATTTTATGCCTTTTCAGCGATCATAATACTTTGCAATTTTCACCTTTCCATCGGAAAGGCATTAATACAGGTTTGCTTTTCCGCAGAAAAAATTCCTTTCCGCTAAAGATGCATCCTACCATCATCAAACTTATATATAAAGGTCACACTTCGCTCAGTGTAAACCTGATTCTGCCATCTAACATGCCATCCTATATTCAAGCACTCTTGCATGCAAAAAGAAATGAACGTTTTCAATAGTGACACTGTTATATCAGATTCATGACTGTGCAATAAAAAAAACCCAGGACAATATATAGGAGATGAGGTTCTTAATGCCAGAAAGTATAAGAAATGATAGACAATTTTAAAAGGAAAATATAAGAAATATAGGTTGTCGGTGGAACACAACCTGTAAAATATTTCGTTTTTGTGTCATGTTTGTTACTACTTATCAGATACTAATCTGGAAAATATCACCTTTCCAACGGATTGTTTGCCTGCTTGGGACATGTGGGCGGAAAGGCGACCCCTGCTGTTTCTTCTTTCTATAGGCTATTTATGAGAAATACTGATAAAATAATAAAACACAGTCTGGTGAGGGGTAACCAGAATCATATGCATGTATAGTTGAAATATGCACACTATAATAACATAATGAAATATTATACTATATTACAACTCAAATGACTACATTTTTGCTTTTATAAATGTACCAAAATCAGGTCAAATGGAAGCTTTTGGTTAATGAAACATTGAAATTTGCAATAATATGTGAAATATGTTATGAAGAACGGTAAAGGATAATCATATACTGTACATTATATGTTGTTAATATCAAACACATGATTAAGATATGCGTAAGCGAGTTACAAAGGCTTCGGATTTATCCAAAATACCGACTTTGTTTGCAACATTAATGAGTAACCCATTTACATTCTTTGAGTGGCGCAATACTTTGTGATGGCTTGGAATGTTGAGCAGTTAAATTTTCCTACCATGGGAACGGACATACCATAATACCTCCAATCATCCCCACTCTAAGATTGTAATATTAAAAAAAATTGCCATTTGCCCAACAAATAGGCCCTAATTTCAAACAAAATGTGTTTGATCAGAAATAATTAAACTTAAAACGACGACTTATGATATGACATGATTCACTCCTCTCCAAGACATCGTGGAACCAAGGAATTAAATAATATAAATCACGCAGATTTCGAGAATTCAAACCAGAACTTAAGTTTTATTTTATTTTATTTTTAAATCGAAGGGTTCTAGGGAGGGGTGGGGGTTCTGAGGATATGTTTGCCCCCTAATTATATTTTGGTTAAACTCTTTTATGTGTTGTTTGTTTATGAATTGAGAATATTCCCTGTTATTTTATACCAAACTTCCTTCAAGTTGCTGAAATTTTGAAAGAAAATTGTAACAATTTTTCCGCCATAAGGGAAGGGGACTCCACGCCCACACCTACTCCCAAAGTGCAAAAGGAAACTAGAATACGGGTAGTCGACAAGCGATTACGTGTATCCGCCGAAATCAGACAGGTACAGGTGAAGTGAGGAATGAGATGAGTGGTGGCGCCACCTCTCATATAACGAGCAATCTATCCGATATGTAGACACATGCGGGATTTCAGGCGGATAAGTCAAACCACTGTCGAGGTATGAGTGATTTAATCCCAAGGCAGATGAACAGATGGACGCTGTGCAAAAATGGTTGTAGGTGGCGCCAACAGTTTTGCGAATGATAATGAGCTAGGTATGAGATATAAACATGCAAAATTTCAGACCGATAAGTCCAACCAGTCCTGAGATATTAGCATGGATATCTGCAGCGTAAACGCGATTGTTGGTGGCACGACCTATCATATAAACCTAGAGACCTATCCAAGCTTTATACACGTGTAAAATTTCAGGTGGTTAAGTCCAACCACTGTAGAGATATGAGTGATTTTAACCCAAGGCAGACGAACAGATGGACGCTTTGCAAACATGGTTGTAGATGGCGCCACAAAATTGTGTATGATATAAAGTTATCCGAGAGCTACGTTCATGCAAAATTTCGTCCCGATTGGTAATCTGCAGAGAGGAAAGGTCAGAGGTCAACCTACAATTAGGGTGTAGCGGTTCACATGTGACCTGATCATAATTCTGAGTTTAATAGAATTCCGTCCAGAGGTCACGGAGGAATTCTCTGGAATCCTTTGCGGTGGCGGCGGCGGAAAACAAAGCATCCGCAAAACTCTGTTTTGGCGGTTACAATTAATTTTGCAGCCTTGAGACAGTATAATACGTGTATTAACATCTCATGAGATTACATAATGAATTCTGCAAGAGCCATGCAGAATTAAACCAAATGAACGCTTTTGAATATATGGCACCTTAAACTATGCAATAACATGATGTAAAATATATTAATATTTTGTAAGAATAAGGGATATAAATTAAATTAAATGACATAAAATCTTTCATATTGTATAACACTAGTATTTTATTCTTTTTTACATTTCAGTCACTGTGTAAAAAAACTGACTGACATTTCATTCAATTTGCCAAATAGCCTGAAATTTCCGGTCATTTTATAAATTGCCTGAGTGAATCAGTCAATTTGTAAATTGCCTTTTTTTAAGAATATAGGGGCAAATATGGGAAGTGTTTCAGTTGGTTTCGGTTAATTCTTTTTATGATCATGATAATTTAGTGTTTTTAAGATTGGGTATTCTTTATACATTCCAAAGAAAATACTCCCAATGCTCCATTTTGAGTACATATTTTCAAATTAAAAGGGGACTTACCCCCACAAAGCTATCCCCCATGCATGTAACATATATTGTCAGAAGCTTTCTATAGAAAATCCTACAATATAGTATAATGGATAATGGTTGGTGTATGAGAAGTGCCCCCTCGGTATCAAATGGTTGGCCCTAAATATAAGTAATAATTTATTGTAACTGTACAGATTCCATTCATAATTCATTGATAATATATATATTTCAATATAAAGATGATAGATATAATGGCGGCAGATGCAGAAAAAGCGGCAATTTCAAACCCTTTAGGTACATTAAACAAAATCGTCAAACAATTTTATAATACAAAAAATTAACAGGGACATAGATTGTAGGCTACTACAAGTATACAAAAGAGATGGAAGGAAAATTTCAGCCAGATGTTAATCAATGAGAGAAAGTAAAAAACTGGGGAAATAGAAGAAATATTAAAGGGACCAGTAACAAAGGACGAAAGTGGAGATGTCATTAGCAAGAAGAAAAGTGGAACAACCACGGAAATAGCCAGTATACCGCAGATGAGCTAAAAGTTGATCAGGGATTAACAACAGAAATGCTACATAAAATATTAAGTAAGATCTGGAAAAGTAACCAAGTACTAGCAGAATGGAAGAAAGGTGTTATAGCAAAGATACCAAAGAATGGAGATTTAACTCATTGCAGCAACTGGCGGGGAATCTCATTGTCAATACCAAGCAAGATATTTGGAAGAGTGGTTATAGAAAGAAAAAAAGAAGGGTCTAGGCAAAGTGATTCGAGAGGAACAAGCTGGTTTTATATAGGAAGGGAAGGGTAACAACAGAACAGATATTCCTATTAAGAAACATAGTAGAACAGACCATAGAAAGGAACTCAGCTTAATGCACAAACTTTTTGGATTATGAAAAAGTCTTCGATAGCTTGGATCGGATAAAATTGCGGACAATCTGAAAGAGGTATGGAGAACCCCAGAAAGAAATCAAAATAATAAAAGAAATGTATAAAATTAGTTATTGAAGTGTGAAGCTGTCCGATTAATTTCAATTGAAAATAGCCTAGGAACGCTCCAAAATAAAATAAATTTATTTAAAATACATGAAATTATGGAAAATTTCTGAAGTCCCCATTTACAGAAAAAAATGCATGAAAAATGGGATCGGAGAATCAGCATTCCGCAGACTAGTTATTTTTGTGTGTGGAATAATATTACCATCGTTAATGATGGAACATTATAGACATTTTAATAAAACATGTTTTAAAGTATTTCATTACAACACGTGTATGGTTCTTCATGTCAAATGACTGTTAAGTGACTGTCATCACTTTGAATGGCCTGCCTAACAGAATTCTGATAAATGTTTAACTACTCCGCTAGAGGTCACTAGTTCTATAACATTTTGGTTTACATGCATGGCGGCATCACCAGTAAACTTTCTCTAGTTAGGCGCGTGGCTACCTGAAACTCACGGTTTAAAACTAGATCCCTATAATTTACGTCCTTTTGTTTGGCCGTAGTTTACATCCATTATAGGGTACATTACAAGTGATCCATACAATCAGGAACTTTTAATTTAGTTTCAAAACGTTCCTTCTGAAGCACGAAACATATCAATTATGCTTCACGTGTGTGAGATGAAAGCATATAATTGCCTCCACCAAGAGGATATGTGTTCATCGCGGTCCGTGTGTTTGTTTGTTTGTTTGTTCGCATCACCTCACACAATCATTAACAGAATCTCATGAACTTTTCAGTGCATTTCGAGGAAGGGGCCAGTGAAGAATCGATCATGTTTTGGTGTGGATCCTGTACATGATTCGGGTTTAGAAACGTCATCAATCAATATTCAGAAATGTATGGTCACTTATGCATGTATGAACCTGGGAATATGAGCCGAATAAGTGCCTATGGCAGCGGCTTGCATACCTTTAAGATTGCAAATTTCTAGTTATCAGTATGCTTGAGATACCTCAAGGTTAATAGCATTTCAGGAAAACACAATTCCTTGATTTCCATGAGTCTTTCTATGGTGATTCTTATTTCATGTTTCCTCATAGCGTGACAAATCTTTAAAAGTTTGCTCTAAGTAACATTGATAGTGAACTTAAATCTAGCATATTTACATTGATTATTGCATATGTGCACAATGAGGATGTGCTTAAACACAAATATTATAACTTGTCATCAATCATTTAATGGTATTCACACGAGGAAAAACATAACAGGCTGACGGATGTCTCTTTTGGGCTAATCATACCCGTCAAATCTGCCTCCACAATTACATAACAAAAAGTTACAATTATTATTGGGCAGCTAATACCATAATTTTTTAGCTGTAGAGTTTTATTGAAGTTTTAATTATTTTCACAAAGACCTTTGCATGAAATCAAACATAATGAATCCAAAATTCTGTCATATGTGGTCGTAACGTGAGCACCATGACCCGTGCATGGCTAATTGACGTGACGGCATGGACGAGTTAGCTCCGCCCACCTTGGATACGGTTGCTAGGTAGGACATTAAACCGAAAAAGCGTGCTTCTTATACACGTGGAACCGGCACTTCAGCCGTATATCACACCAGGCTTCAAACAGTATTAATTTTACCAAGAAAGCACCCTAAGGTTAAAAGTGTACATATGTAGGCTACAGAGATGTTTTAAATATAAAATTGAGAAGTTTGATGATTTGCGCCCATTTCTGCTCGATACAGCTGGTGTCAGAGAACGAATCAGCTGACCCCTCTCATCAGCCTTGACACCTCAGCGGTTGGTTAAAATTTACAACTCGTTCAAGTCTAGCAGAACAAATTTGAAAAACAACAAAGTAACAGTTATTAAAATATTTGTCTATGACACAGGGTGCAGTTTCATCAAAAAATTAAAGATGACAACGTAAAAAGTGTTGCTTCCATACAAGTTAAAGTGACATATATGCTGTCATTAGATATACAAGAGCAACTCATTTTTTATAAACATTAAAGGAAGCCTTGCTTAATATGTATCGCTCAAGCAGATATTTTATAACCTTTGAAAGTTAGTTTATAGGTCATCTAATTAAAATTAATAATAAAAATCCAACAAGTGTCAATACCAGTATTTAAACAATAAATTATTGAAGGGCAAGTAAAATCACAGATGGTGTGTGAACATTACGTGTTTTTTTTATATAAAATTTAATATTCTGAGAAAATTATAAAATAAAACTGAAGTTGAAATTATTATAAAAAATTGCATGTATATTGATGTTTTTAATGGGAAGCCTCCTGTTTATACACAGGAAGAAAGATGTGTGTACAAGAAGAAATTTAAATGAATGTATGATATAGATATTATTTATGAAGGTCCTTAAGTCTTTTGTATTGTTTTAAAAGATGTGGTGGGACAAGAGCATATATATATATATATATATATATATATATATATATATATATATATATATATATATATATATATATATATATATATCAGGGGCGATCCCGGGCGAATCAAGGGTTTGTAAAGGGGTGGGGCCAACCCAGGAAGACTAATTAAGAAAACTTTAAAAGGGTCCCCTGCTCCAGAATGTGACGGGTCCATGCAGGCTAGAAAAAATAGTTTAAAATTCTGAAGAAAGGTTGTTGCGGCTCAACCCCTCCCCCACGCCCTCTGGATCTGCCTGTTTATAAACATTTGTGTTTATGTGTGAGGGTGTGTGTGTGCAAAATAACTGTTTTATTTTATACAGGTGCATTTTATAGAAAATCTGCTGTTCTGTCAGTTAAGGCAACCTGTGGCAATAATTTTTAGATTCTTCCTTTAAACACTCAGAGTCAGTGACTCATGCATGTAATGATATAAATATATTGTATATAAATATATTGTATATATATTGTCAAGTAGAACTGAAGTGATGCTCCATTTGTGACATACCTGTGGTATTTGTTTAGTATACAAGAAACTGTGACACATCAAAATATTATCTTAATAAAGATAATAACCATTAATGTTTAATGGTGTATTTATTTCATTTCTTTATAATTCAGTCATTGAAAGTAAACACGTTTCACTTCGTTATTACAACTTGCAAGTATTTGTTATATATTCTGGTGAAATGCATCATTATAGCCTAAATTAACTGTGAATTAATTTTTAACGATTTCTCACTCAATTTCAACGAAATTTACATAATAGGTGTTAACACATATTGTCAGTGAAAAATTTTATCTTGTTTATTGTTGAACAGGAACATGTTAAGGATTATTTTCTAATTAAGACTCATGGCTGTCATAATGTCTGATTCCAAGTGGATTATAATAACAAATATGAATTTTTTATCTCTTTTTGTTTACTACTAGCTAAAAAATAGCATTTTCCCCTTCTCTTTCTTCAACCTCCCTGCCCCCCCCCCCCCCCCCGCAGGATACATATGCGACCATAGATTGCAATATTATTATTGTTTTATATAATAAAAAATCAACAAGCTATGAGATCACTTAATATATTAAGTTTGTAAATAACAGACAAATGAACAGACCAAATTTTTGTGAAAAATGTAAACATTATACCTTTAATATAGCCGACAGTTACACATATTAATTTTATTAAAGAACAGCTCAATGATTCAAGATTGTACCTTTTTCTTTCGGTAGTTTCTTGACGATTTTTTGTATTTTTATTTTTTTTTTGTCAATTGAACAATCAGAAGATCTAGGTCGATCACCAAAATCTGAGTTCGCGCTTTTATCACACCAACAGGTCTGTGAGTTGTTAAGTTCTAACACCAGTAATCAGTAAGGCAGTAATAGCCGTCTTGCATCTTTGAGTGCCAATAAATGCACACTGTTATGTAAATTGTCGACATGGTTACAATATAAAGCAGAGGGCTATACAATTAAACATGTATCCTCGTCAATAAAAGTTACTGACCTTTTACCAGAGATATATCAAATATATTTTTGGTGACAGGAGATAGCATATCGTCGCATGCATATATGAACACATGAATACTGCATATCATCCCATGCACATGAACAAATGGGAGTGGGAGACGCTCTGATTCGACAGGCCAGGATTGATACATTTTGTTTATACCCATCAACTTTAAAGAGTGAAGCGCTGGTGTGGTGAAAATGTAACACTTTTTAGCACTGGTTACAGGCCAGTGTTTACCAATAGATTGTATATAGGATCATATAGACTGCGTCTTTTGACTAACTGAAAATTCCATGTGTCATTATGGACTCAATATATGACAGGGCCAAATCGGGCCTGCCTTGTCCCAGCCCTGCGTTTCTCCTCGTCTTGTGATTTTTATTACAAAGAGAAGGAAGAAAACAGATTGCTGTTACTTTGAATGATACCTGGGGTAACTTTTATAAAAATTATCAACATATGCCTCGACCGTATTAAAAATAAAACATATTTATTATGAGAGGTCCATCGAGCATTTATAGTTGAAAGTTTACACACGTGTCAGGAATGTCCGACCTGATGTCCGACCTCCACGTGTGTTTACATGGCCTCGTTTTCAGTCCGGCAATAACGTTCGCTGATTGGCTAATAGAGCTGTCGATCACGCACTCGCCGTCAGGTCAATTATATATACGCATGATATGTCCTACAGGTTTGGACGAATGCCGGTTACAATAATGAACATTGAACACTAACTCATGAAAGAGCATGATTTTTTCTCGCTGTATAGGTTCTTTAAAATGGTCACCGGAGTGTGAGTTGTTTTTTAATCAGATTTAATTAAGATTTTGTTTTAAGCTCCGAAAATGATCTCGGCTGGTGCGGTTCTACAGCTGTTTATAATATTAAAGTCGGGGGGGGGGGGGGGGGTTGAAGATCTGTAACGATTTCAGTCCGTCCATCTTTAAGCACTATTTATCAGCAATTCCTTGTTTCTGGTTGTAATTTTACGTGTGTATTTCGGTTAGTGTACCATTTTCTTGTTGAATGGGCGGGTTGATCATGCATAGGTGGCGGCACCTGATTAACTGCAAGACTGGTTGGAATCAATGGGCTGATCATTGTTGAATGTTCCAAAGAATAAATCCAGTCGAATTATATTATGAAGGGAATCTGGAGCGCTTTTGCGCTTTCTCCTCATGGCCAGTTATTTGACCGCCCCACTCCACCCCAGTTTTGGTCAGATATAATCCAGAATCCACGATGGTTATCTTAAGCCATTCGACATTAAAATTTCATATGGCAATGTCGCATTTTTTACATGATACATATACCAGAAGTTATGGAAACAGCTTTAGATGAAACCAGCGACCACATTTTTACTGTTTTTAAGGGATGCAAGCTTAACAAATATGGCCATTTAATGGTTCATTCACATGATCCTTTTTGTTTTGAATGGAGGTTTTATGCATTTTAAAATTGCTGACAACGATGCAATGCGTTAGCGGTTCTAGCTACAGCCACATGACCTTTGACGTAAAGAGGCATCAGCCATTTTGGTTGAACACCAGACATACCAGTAACTGTTGTTGTATCTCAATTTGCAAAAAGAAAATAAGTTAAATCTTTCATGAAACGGAATTTTATTTTACGACAGAATGTATATACATTTTGCAGTTTGAAGAAAATAACATACATGTATATACCATTTAATGTAACAATGTGATAAAAATACCTAGTTAAATGAATATGAAATCTTACTTTGTACATGACTATGAATATATAACAAAAAGCATATAAAAATGTTTTAGCGACATCGATATTACAACGAAAAGAAATACGAGGTAACAAATTTATACATAGGAATACCTGCGATAATTAGCTCGTTAAGTGTGCATTTACCAATACCATGTATATATCTTATAAAATATAAACAGGGATTCCTAGGCTTTAAACTTAAAGCACTTCTGGTAAAATACTGAAGCCACTGCTGAGCCCGCGAATTAGTTTTTAAAAGAGACAGGATTCCTATAAGTTAACTCGTGGCGCCCCCATGCGGCAAGCATAAAAGCACCTGATCAGGTGCCAGAGAAAACGAGGCAATGTCAAGTGTTTCACTTTTTACATACCTGTATCATATTGCACAGTATTGATTACTCCATGAGCGATAAAGCCCCTCCTCTATCTTAAATCCTATGCTAATTGTAAATCTTGAAAGATTAAATGAGCACCTTTCATATTACCATTATACATTACCCCGCCGAATGAATCTCTTTACATTGTTATATACATGAAACCTGTGTATCATTGAGATAATGGGTTTGAAATATACGAGTACTGTATATAGTTGAGCAAGAGTAATTTTTGTACACAAGTCTGCAGGCGAGGCAATATTGTATACATTGCTAAAATACTTTAACATACACACCGTACGTATAACATAATTAAAAGTACGAATAGCAAAACAAAAACATTCGTAGAAAACATGTTTAAATATACAAAGACATATATACAAACTTTAATTTTTAAGAAGATAAGAGCGGGCATTTATAAAAAGAACATAATATAAATTTATTCTCATGCAGTTCACATTCTGGCGTGTGAGAAATAACTTCAAATTAACATGTTGCTTAAAATAACTTACTGTAAGTTTCTTAATAACGTGGTACCATAACCTTAATTTATAAGAAAAATATACCTTAAACGTTGTGTTATAGAATCTGATTGGTTAATGGTAAATGAGCATTCAATTCAACATGGATAACACAAAACGCATGATTGGTTTACAAGTGCCACTTGGAGGCTACTCCAGCAAGCAACTTGTGGAGCGGCTGTATATATAATGTGCCATTATGAGCGTGTGTGTGTGTGGGGGGGGGGGGGGGGGTTCATCTCCACATAAATAAATGCCAATCACTTAAACACACTACCATTTGAAATCTTGCATTTATATCCGACAATTCAATCCCCATTAATCCGAAAATAGAATTGCCTGAAATAGTTCCGATAAGGAGTTTACCACGGTATATCGCATCAACCTTTCGTTGTCTGTTCGTACATATCGGCACCATATTTGTTTCATGAGAATATGATATAAGTGGAGAGTCAAGAAAACCTTATCAAGCAAGCATAGTACACTATAATAAGACATGATATTTATATGATACATTTATAATGACATAGATTCTATTTTAAAGACACAGTTATAATAATTCTGATAGTAGTTCTATGATACAATTATAAAAACAGTATTTCGATGTTACAGGTATATAACAACACATTAAATGTCATGCTTATAATATTCATAATGTACATTCTTTTGTTTACTATGAAACAGTTCCCTTGACTTGGGACCTAGAGACAGTGATATCATTATAGTTTCAATAAAAAAAGAACAAAACGGTATTAAAAGAAGTACTCAATAAAAATATAAGTATATAAACCCATGATCTATGACTAGCAAGACATTCTACTAATTCCTCCTCAGCTAGGATAGTATTCTTATGCCAACAAAAACTAATAAAGATTTACATACAATGTAAAAATTTTATTTATCAGTCATTATCCCTCTACCTGTAGAGTATTATGTTTTTGTTTCGCTAGTTGGTTGGTTTGTCTGTAAGCAACTTATTCCGAACGTTATGAAATGATTTTCTATCAAAAATTTTATTGAGGGCGGGTGTAGCCACCACGGAGCAGTCCATAACCTTTTGGAAGTTATCTGTTTTTTTTTAATGATTTTTTTGCCATTATCAGAAAGGGCAGTTTGTTTATCCAGAACTATAGGTCCAGTCATTCACTGGTATTACGGGCCGCTTGTGGTGCCTCCATCGAGTTGGTGACAAACATTTCTTTTTATAGCTTTCATGCATAAATTTCATAAGCACAGCAGTTTGATCAAGAGTCCGGCGGAAGTATAAATTTACTCTGCGGTCTTTTTTAAAGTTTGGTATTTAATATACAGACGTACTGTTTGTTATATAAATGACGTCATTGCTTCGTGAGATGATAAAACATATTCTCTCTACTGCCTACATATTTTGTATATGTATGTGGTAACGTATTGAAAAAGGTTGAAATATTTCCATCTAGCATTATGTATAACTATGGACAGAGTTATATTGATCAGTTATCTTTAATTCGTTATTTCATGAGATATTAATTTCAAGAAATATTAGAATCCAAAGCACCCTATTAAGAAAGGTCTATCATTAGTGTCAAAATGACCGCCCTTTCTGAAATACGAGATATAACTCTCCATTATAAATACGAAGCACTTCAAATTCATATTTCCTTCATATTATTGTTCGAACATTCCTTACAGGTACTTATGATTATTAATCAATATCATAAGTATTTTTCAGTTTCTGATTCAGATAAATGGAAATCCAGTTTTTATTAAGGGTTTAAAATTTTATAACTTGACCTACTAAACAACATGATTCTGTTTCTGCTTGTTCAATTTAAAAAAAAATGTCAAACGAGTTTCAAAACTATTCTTGGTGACAGAAGCTTGACATTTAAGTCCACAAAATTTTCTGAACTCCCAGAATTTCATGTTCTACGACGGTTATCGGACATAAAATCGGATTCATGATGCGACTTATAATCCTCAGAAATAAGATCATAACGTTACAGAGGTGTAAATACAATGAACCAGCAACTGAACCTGTTTTTAACTCATAAAATAAAACGTCAAATTTCATAATTAACTGACGTTGACTGCACTAACAATAAGGTTTAGTTTCTCATAGCATGCCCAGATGGCGGCACTTGTCACATTTAACAAAACCCACAAAGAGAATTTACACACATATATCAAAGACTGAAATAAGCCGTGATGGGGCCGTCAGTATGTCATAAATATATATTTAATATTAACTGAGCTTCCTGTATAAGAAATATTAAAAATAAAATATTAATGTCCTTTGTCCCAACTCTTTGTGGCCTTGGTATGAGGATTCCCACCAGCGTCCTGAAGAAATATAAAGGAATTTTGTAGGACCTGAGACAAATGTATTGGAGTTAACAGGAATTTTCAGCAAAAATATATGAATTATGTAGGAGTTTTCACTGCACAGTCATGGTTTACACAGTACATTAACATGACCATCTTTTCTCCAATCAGTATCTACAGGTCCGTTTAATTTATTTAGGTGGCTTTACTTGTAATAAACACTTACAGATACAGTTCTACAACAGAGCTACACTTTTTCAATAAAATAAGTTTCTATAACAATTATTATTCAATAATTACAATTATATCAGAAACACAAATGTGCAGTGAAACAAATATAGCAACATACAGGAGATTATGGTCTAAATGCTGGAAAATATAGGAAGCCATTTGTTCATACAGGATAATGCAGGGAATACAGTCAGGGGGAGCCCTGCTTTAGGTACAGACCTTCAGTGATGTTTCTAACAAATATCCTCAACTGATGAAGATTGTTAGTGCTGCCTCATCCTTGAACCACACCTGTGTTCTTATACATGCAACATATGAAGATATCAAAACAGCCTTAGTGTATCAAGCTGGTGCATTGCACCCAACTGGATTGACAGAACTTACACAGAATTTATATCATTGCACCTGAATGTCTATAGGCCATCTAATACTACCTGTATCAAAACTGTATAAAAATAATCATAAAATTATAATAAAGGGTTTCCAGTTTACCATTAAGACTTCTAAAAGATGTATAATACATTTAATGTTTTGTAATTCACAAAAAGATAAAACGTACTGTACAAGTATTCAGATCGACACAATGTACCATGTTACACATCACTGTTCATTTTATACAAACAGGCCTATATACAAATATCTACAAATTGTGTATGCAAAAAAACATATGCAATTCAGCATATATATGTGTGTATTATTTATTATGGTCAACTTTATTGTAAGTTATGGCCTACAGGATATAAAACCAATGAGATTTTTTAAATAAACAAGGGACCCATGGGTCACGGCACTCAGCTGAAGTTTGAAATTTTTGCAAATACAAAATATTCTATTGTAATGTTTTTCATTTATATAAGAATATTAGAAGCTAAGAGGAAAGGGGCCCTCCTACTTGGTTATAGTAAAGTTCTAAATATATGATTGCAAACTAATACTCTGACAAGACTGTCTTGAAGAAAAACAGTAAAAGTTTTGAGATACTGTGATGCATTTGAAAATTTACAGATGGACAGGCAAGTGGACAGAATGGACTAATACCTTTATTTCACTTTCATGGGAATAATGCAGTTTATATAAAAGCCTATTTTTTTAGCATATCCACTTTTTCCCTTAAAAGCTTTTATCTGAATCATTTTTTTTATTTACAAGTTTTATAAATTTTTAATAAAAAAACTGAAAATAAAAGTTAAAATATTAGAATTGTTGCAAAAGTTGCAATCATTATATATCAAGAGTAAAAAACTGAAATATAAGTTAAAATATTAGAATTGTTGCAATCATTATATATCCAGGGTGTAGCTCATATTGGGTCATATTATGCATACTTTATATAATATATTTTATTATTTTTAAATCACAAATGTTTAAACAGAATTTAAAAGAAAATAATGCCACAACATGGCATCTACAAGATTATTCCTTGAATCACTATTAAAAAGTTTTGCACATTAGAGTGTTCAGTACATGCTTAATTTTATTCACTGAAATAAAATAAAAGATTCAGTAAATTTGATAAAATAAAACATCTTTACAAAATAAAGTATTCACACTGTTGGTTGAATGAGGGACAAAGAGTATCATTGTTCTAATTACTATCCCAGCTTTCATTTATTAATGGAATTAATAGTCAATTTCACATTTGGTGAAGTTTTTACTCTTCTTAAGTAAGGAATTACTTATCAGATGTACATCCACACTTTCATAGCAATACACCACTTTGTGGACACAATTAAATGTGCACTTTAATCATTGTAACCCTGGTGGTACATACAAAATTTAAAATGTAGCATAGCCTAGAATAAGAATGAATCAAATACAGAAAATAGTAACATATAACAATAATCATCTTGTTTATGCACCACCTGGTTGGGGGGAGGGGGGAGTGCAGGGCAGAGGGGAAGCCTGCTGGTAGTGGCCAAGATGAGCCAAGGCAAGCTGCCTGGAGTTGGTTACATAATGCAAGTGAAGGCTGTACTACTAGGGCTAGATGTAAACAACACTTGACATGGTGTATGAAAACTTGAATTAAAGCTACCCTTTTCAATCAATTCCTTTGAAATTTCAGCTTTTAAAAGATCAAATCCTTATATATATATGCTGTGAAAATTAAATCAACAGTGCAAACAGGGAAAAAACATGCCATTGCCAAAGTTGGACAAAATTTAAGGTATTGATTTTTTATTTATGCTAATAACTTGAAAAATTTGCACAATTCAGATCTAATTTTGGGTAAACAATTGAATCTTGATTAAATAAAGTTATATTCTTGAAAAAAAGTCTCTAGCTTCAGCAATTCTCATGTTAGGTGAGTAAGTATATTTCCTGATTTTTTAAAAACTGCATTATATTTTGGCCCATAACTTCAAAATAAGACCCAACACTGACCTAATTTTTTGTATGTTCATAGAAAATGTATGGAAAAATATGAATACTAAATATGATCAAAAACAGATCAGTGGTTTTGCTATTAGGCAGCCTTGAAGTGTAACAATGGCTTTTTCATGGAAAACTGAGGTTTTTCCTTGATATCTCGACGGAACGAAGTCCTAATGACCAAATTTTTGGTATGGTAGGAGATTTTGGGGACATCTAATGGTATGCAAAGTTTTGGAATCGTAGGTCCAACGGTTTTAAAACGTGTCCTGTTAATGGCCGGACGGCCGGACGAAGGACCACGACTATTGCTCAGATGACTTATAGTCTGCTGAGCTAAAAATTAAATCATTTGTTTATAATAAATCATTAAAAATTCTATATAAAATCATCATTGTAAAATCATAATATCATTTAAAACAATAAGATTCCATGCAAGTTAAAAACTAAAGTAAATAAATTAGTTTTCCACCCTCAGCTTTTTTCAGTGATTGTGGTTCATTATCATTTCTTCGCAAATTCTGGAGTTCTCTAGTAGAGTGTACCTTATGCACATAAAACAATACTCAAGTCCATGTACATAATTTATATGATGATGCATGGATAGTTTGGGGTTTCTTTTTCTTGTCCCATAAAAATTTTAGCTGTTAGTGCTCATGAATATTCATATTCAATACCTGAGGAGTCATGAATATTAGTTTTTGCACATAGCCCTTCAATTATTTGACAAATAAAATGTTAAGGGCACCCAGAGTCACCTCTGAACTTCAGACTTGGTTAAAGGCAAATGTCCGCCTCACAATTCTTCATGAAGAATATTTCACATAGTGGTAAGTATTTTCATTATAAAAAAAGTTCAGGCAATGAAAATAAGTATCCTTACTTTCAAAGATGCACCTGAACTTAGAATAAGGAATAAAATGGAGCCAGAAAAACTGTCCTAATTTTGTGGTCTCAAACTTTGATGATCTTTTCAAAGTTCACTGATTTGGAGAACCTGGAAGATGTGATAACTGAACCAAAAATATCAGTAGATCTTTAACCAAAATGTAATCAAATTTTATCATTCTTGATAACAATAGCAAACAAGAAGACACAAGGAAGTGCCAAAATAGCTAAAAGAATCTGGCGATGTGTATGTTAAATTGGTAGATGTGTAAACATAAGTCAGGTTTCAATGTAACTTGCAGATATTTCTTACTCCCAGAAAGTATCAGCCAGAAAAGAAATTCCTAGACTGGAGACTGGCTGAAATATGTTGAAACATAACAAGTGCCTCTCATTCATAAATAACAAATTCATCATATCATGGACTGATTGCACACTGCAGTAAACATGTATAATTAGTTACCATATTTACCCCAGTAATGCAATATCAGACAAACTGGAAATAAAATACATACTATATTTAAACATATTTTATGTTCATGTATTTAAATATAATGTATAACATATATTATATTACATATATGCTTTTGGAATACAATATGACAAATAGGTATATAATTTTGTTTTCTTAAGTCATGGTGTTTTTGCATTATACTGAGCTTTTACATAACTTTATAAATTTGGATACATGCATGTATTTGTATTATTTCTGATGCACACATGCAATTGA
Organism: Sipunculus nudus; assembly: GCA_026874595.1. NCBI lineage: Eukaryota > Metazoa > Annelida > Sipuncula > Golfingiida > Sipunculidae > Sipunculus > Sipunculus nudus. The sequence goes on from CM049315.1 coordinate 32,907,692, forward strand.
TTTTGTTTACTGTCACAACTTATATTTAAAGTATCCCTTGAGCATTTCTCAATTTTATGGATCAACATTATTTCTTTCCAGGAATGTACATAGTGAGCACTGCAAGGAACAATAAGGTTGCATTTGTCAGCATTCAGCTAAAAACTCATATACTTCATTCATTTGCATACATATATGTGTGAAAATCACCATAAGTTTGTAGAAGGCCAGAATGGGAACCTGGTTGTACCAGAAATGTTCAGACAAATACTGGCCAAGAGCCAAAGATTAATTATTTGTAAATTCTCATTATTTGACAGAAAAATATGTATCATTTCTAAATGTTGTACTCAATCTGGTAGTATTGTAGCTGCAGCTGAGGACACATGTAGAGAAAATTGTTGAGATCAAATTGCAAATAAAAGTCTCTGACTACAGTTTTTTCAATTAATGACATCATTCTGCTGGTTCCTGCACAAGACACATCATTCACATTTAATTCTAATTGTCTTCTTGGCTTACACTCCCGAAGCTGCGATAATCTTGCGCTTTTGAAGAAGCTACTGATTTTCCCGCTGCCTGGTTTAACCGTTTATGATACTAGGTGGTGGGTCTTAGTCTGGCAACCACCCAAATGCCAGTTAAAAAGCACTTGACAGGCATCATGGCTCCACCCTTAGCTGCGCATCAAGTGTGCTTCAAGTGCATCAAGTGATTACTCTTAGTAAACTAGTGGCTCATGGGCCATGCTGCTCAGCTGAATTCAAGGAATGTTGAACAATGAGCAAAATGACTGTCAGGGTGCAAAAAATCATGAAAAGTCCTTAGAAATGGGTTACAGTGGTTTTTTCACTAGATTACAACTTAATTTGAAGGTCTCATAAAAAGAAAAAAATGCATGAAAATTTGAAAAAATACAGGAAATACCAGTCTGCATGAACTGATGAAACACTCTATGATCAATATATATCCAGAAAACATGGCTATTTAGGCATTAGTTATTCAGATACTGGAGCTTTTGTATCAAATTTTAATTCTTCTTTGGGGTACTTCCAAGCCCTATAGCTCGGAGAATATGGGTAACATGGACCTAATTTCAGATTTCCAAGGAGATTTCTTATTAGTCTCTCTGGATGATAAGTAAAACGATTCCAGGTCCAGTGGTCTGGATTTGTGCCTTGTTAACAGATAACAGCTTTTTTGAAGGTTTCAAAAACAGAGAAAAAATTTGTAAAATTGGAAAAAATATAGGTGGCGCCACCAGTTTGCAGGACCTGATGGAACACCTCAGATCAATAATCATGTACAGAATCATGGTGATCAATGCATAAGTTGTTCAGATACTGGAGCTTTTGTATCAAATTTTTAATAATTCTGGAGGGTATTTACAAGAACCATAACTCAGTGGTTATGGGTAACAGAGATCTTATTTCATGTTTTTTAAGAGACTTTTCATTTACCTCTCTTGATGTCAAGTTAGAAGATTCCAGGTCCAGAGGACATGGGTAACAGAGACCTAATTTCAGGTTTCTATAGAGACTTTTCATGGACCTCTCTTGGTGTCAAGTTAGAAGATTCCAGGCCCAGAGGTTATGATTTGTGCCATGTTAACAGATGACAGCTTCTTTGAAGGTATCATAAATAGAGAAAAAATAGTAGACATCATGGGTGGCACCACCAGTTTGCAGGAACTGATTGAACAATCCATGATCAATCTTCATGCAAAGAATCATGGTGATCAATGCATTAGTTATTCAGATAACTGAGCTTTTGAATCAAATTTTTTATAATTCTGGAGGGTATTTACAAGAACCATAACTCAGTGGTTATAGGTAACAGAGATCTTATTTCATGTTTTTTTAGAGACTTTTCATTTACCTCTCTTGATGTCAAGTTAGAAGATTCCAGGTCCAGCTGTTACGATTTGTGCCCTGTTAACAGATGACAGCTTCTTTGAAGTTATCATGAATAGAGAAAATATTTCGTAAAAATTAGAAAAAATACAGGAAGCGCCAAAAGGTGGTGGGAATTGATTGAACAATCCGTGATCAATATTCATGCAAAGAATCAAGGTGATCAAAGCAATAGTTCTTACGAGACCCATAGCTGGGAGAATATAGGTAACAGAGACTTAATTTCAGGTTTCCAAGGAGATTTTTCATGGACCTCCCTTGATGTCAAGTTAGAAGATTACAGGTCCAGGGGATACGATTGGTGCCCTGTCAACAGACGGCCGGATGGCCGGACAGACGATGGACAAAAAGTGATCGCTATAGCTCAGATGACTTTCAGATGACATTACGACTATGTTAGCGTATTTATGTATCCGTTTGCCAACAAAACAGAAACCAACCAGTGAGGTGTGCATGGAACCTACAGCTCACTGGCCAAATTCCTATATGTACACAAAGACCCGTGTAAACCACGTGTGGGGCCATTCTCTCTGAGCTTGTAGCCTGTTCAAACAGTTGCCGGGGCGATAAGCTGTCACTCAAAAGGAAATGAACAATATTGGCTATGTGTATTCCTCGCTTGGGTTGTAAACTCTTTTGTCTTCCAGCACAGGGTCTTATCTGATTGGACCAAAATACAGTGCTCCCCTCTGGTGTAGCCATTCAGGATACGAGGTCAAAACAAACAGAGCTTACGATATAGGTAGTAGGCCTATAGGTAAAGCGCCGTGTAAAGAGTGCATTCTTGGCTAAGTTTTTGGGGATGTGGGCACATATAGTGTATTGTAAGTTTACTTTCACACATAAGTGTATGTAAGCACAAATGTGCACATGTGTTTTAGTTTTAATTTTGCTGCCAGTTAGACTACAGTATTCAAAGTTAGCTAATAACACCATTAGACTTGAGTTCCCTTCCCATATGATCTACAATCCTAAATGCTTCCAGAAACTCATTAAAGTCAATAAACCCATCTTTGTTGATGTCAATAGCATTTGCCAGAGCTTGTACCTCATCTGGTGGTATGTTATACTGGCTATGTCGACTGAGCAAGGCACAGGCATCTCTAAACTCATCCATAGATATTTTACCTGAAACAAAGTACAGAATACAATATTATTCAGAAACATATAAAGGGTAACATGAAAATTAAGAATGCATGTTTCATCATTTTTTAAAGGAACTTTCCTCACTTTGTCAATATGTCTTTAAAAATCATATTTTATTAGCATATACCAGGAATACAAGATTAATGGAAACCTTATAGCATTTGCTGTATCAAGCGAATACAGATATTTATGGTATAAGTCAATCATTTAAAACTATATAAGTTTTACTCAGATTATAAACAATCAGTATTTTTTTATTACTTACTTAGTAGAGTCAAAAGACTGGTCAAGTATTATTATTCGGGGACATATTAACCCATATTTCCATCTTTCAGTTGACTAAGGTTTGTGTTATCTTTATCTATGGCCCTGAATATCATATCCAGGCTTTCTTTGTTCCTAAATTTACCTGAGTTATCTTTATCTATGGCCCTAAATATGGTCTCCAAGCTTTCTTTGTTTCTGTATTTACTCGAGTTATCTTTATCTATGGGCCTGAATACTGTCTCCAGGCTTTCTTTGTTTCTGTATTTACCTGAGTTATCTTTATCTATGGCCCTGAATATAGTCTCCAGGTTTAGAGGAAGTATTTACCTGAGTAATCTTTATCTATGTCCCTGACTATCGATCGTCTCCAGGCCTAGAGTAAGTATTTACCTGAGTAATCTTTACCGTATTTATGCGTGTATTACCCTGTGTATAGGACGACCCCCCAATGCTGAGCCTCAAATTTTGGTTCAAATTATTTTCAGCATCTTAGGTTGGAGCTGCCAGCTACTGAGGATCACTTTGTCAGCATAATGATCATTTAAAAACTGATGATTGAAATGGGATTTTATAATTTTTTATTCATAAAATGGTCAGTGGTATAATTTTTTTTATGATGCTACAAGTGAAAACAGGAAAGTAATATAGAAAGGTATGGAGCAGACCAAAAAGGAATTAATTAAACATATCAAAGAATGAGTATTATACAACAATTCATATTAATATCATAAGAGACATCAAAGGGTCAATTTTAGGGCCCAAATTTGGATAATAAATTATTATCCAGGACATGGCACCCACTAAGAATAAATATGCCAAGAGAATGTGCATTACAGGGCATTGACACCTTCCTCTTTAAAAAAAAAGATAAATTTATTTCAAAGAAATGTCAGTCTTCTGCATAATTTGAGGGAGATCACCCCAAACACCACTGCATATCAGCGTCCACATCCACAAGTGGCTTCAGGTAGACAAGTGACAGTGCACGAAACCAAGGCTTCCATGATGCTCTACTTAACTAGGCTTCCTCATTTATTATTCCGTGTTAATCTTAAACTATCGAAAATTACATTTTCCTGGCCTGTTGACAACCATGTCATGGTCACCAAATTTTCACACAAAATATATCACGTTTGCGTAAACGACGTCGGTCAGGTTCGAATTTATTCCGTTGTACCAGTGAGGAAGGAAAAACGTAATTAGGTAATGACCCAGTAGGACTTTCGTGAACTACATTATTTTATGACATTTAACTGTGTGCAAGTTCAATGCTACCTTGTAGAAACCAGGGTTTCCATTCGGTTACTATTTAATAGATCATTTCCCAAGAGGATATACGCACCGAATCCGGGGTTTTGTTATAAAATTGTGAGGAAATTCGTCATATTTATGTCCCGCGGAAACTCAGTCCCTTTCTTGAACTTTGGTGTCCCGTTATGATACAATCATTTCTTGACGTAGTCCAATAATACAAGCTTGACAAACATTGAATTTTGTGTCAAGGAAAGGCCGCTTCATATTAATAATTATAACGCGCTACTGGTTGTCTTGTAATTGAAGTGCCATGTGCGAGTCTCCGTGTATGTCAGTGTGCAAGCCAGCTGACAGCGTCCGCATTCACTGGACTCGTGAACATTTTACGCGGTAAATACGGCACCATATGAAAAAATCATCCTTGTATTAATATGCATATTACATGCTACTGAATGGTATAAGCAAGTTCCCAGCATCCCTTGCGCGAGGGCTGTACTCTTGGATCTTGAGTACATGGGTAAGCCCCACAAGCTGATAGCGGCATCGACAATTTATCACTGCGTACCTGTTTAAAGTGAATTACCAAGATATTTTTGGCAAAATTTACTTTAAAACTTATATATTTTCAGGGTTTGGAATTCTGTTTCGGTCTGTCAGTTCCACAATTCCGTCAGCAATCGCGGGAAATCACTGGCTCTACTGTCAGAAGTGCTTTCATATATTGATTCCGTTAAAATTCCTGTGTCAATGTGGCAAGGGCATTAAACCTTTTCTTATCAATTATTTAACTATGTGCGCATGTAAATCTGAAATATAAAAGATAAATCTAAACAAGAACAAAGCACTGTAATGTTCTTTATTGAGTGTATATTACCACCATACGGACATGATCACCGATATTCACGCCGTCCAGTTCTACAGACGTAATAATGCTGATTGCCGTAAATTATCTTTGGCAGTCCTGAGGACGCTGAAAAACTTGTACCCATGTATAAGACGGCCCCCCGTCTTTGCCAAATATTTTTAGGATAAAATTTGTCGTCCTGTACACAAACAAATACGGTATCTATGGCCCTGACTATCATCTCCAGGCCTAGAGTAAGTATTTACCTGAATAATCTTTATCTATGGCCCTGACTATCGTCTCCAGGCCTGGAGTAAGTATTTACCTGAGTTATCTTTATCTATATGGTCCTGAATATCATCTCCAGGCTAAGGGTGCTTTTCCATGTGCGTGGCAGTTTTTGCCGTACGTAAAATGCATGTGTTTGCAGCGCGGCCAGTCCTTTTCCATGTGAGTGTTTGGTATGCGTTTGCAGCGCATCAAATGCAGAAATCTAGTACTGCTGGGTTCAAAAACTGACGCATGCGTTTGCCATGCAGCAATCACATAGGCCTACATGGAAATAGAACATAACTAAAATGGCTGGATTTCCGCTGTGCGGCAAACGCTTGGAAAACGCTTATAGAAAAGCACCCTTAGAGTAAGTGTTTACCTGAGTTATCTTTATCTATGACCCTGAATATTGTGTCCTGGCTTTCTTTATTTCTGTATTTACCCAAGTTATCTTTATTTATGGCCCTGAATATCATCTCCAGGCTTTCTTTGTTTCTGTACTTACCAGAGTTTTCTTTATCTATGGCCCTGAATATTGTCTCCAGGCTATGAGTAAGAATTTACCGAGGATTTCCGCTGTGCGGCAAACGCTTGGAAAACGCTTATAGAAAAGCACCCTTAGAGTAAGTGTTTACCTGAGTTATCTTTATCTATGGCCCTGAATATTGACTCCAGGCTTAAAGTATTTACCTGAGTTATCTTTATCTATGGCCCTGAATATTGTCTCAAGGCTTTCTTTATGTCTGTAAAGCATCTCTGTCATATCTGCAGGAGTCTGAAATAAAAAAATAAAACAAATGCAGATAACAAACAAGAAATAAAAATGTATTTTATTTAAACAATTTCAAACATATGTCTAATACATGGTGCACATGTATGTTTTAATTAATCATCACTAATCAAATGTGGTTCAGCTTGTATATGAAGTCTACCAGGTAATTAAAGAATAGGAACTCAGGAATGAATGAAGAAATGTTAAGTTTTTTTTACTATTTTTTTAGTATTTTGTAGTGGTAATTTAAGTAATCATGTACAAAGCATATACTATAGGACTGAAATATAGTGCTTCCCATTCTGAATCATCAAATTTGGCAGATTTAAAAGGAACAGACTGTTTGTATGAAATATAGATCACTGTCTTTCCTAAAAAATGTTAAAATGGCACCTATTGGCAGTACTGTCAATGAAGGAATATAAAGCTAGGATTGGTCACAGTGTGTTCTTGCTATTTAACCTTTAATTAAATTATATATCTGTAAATGCCCTACCTGGCCATACTTGTTGTGCACTTTAAAATTCTCAAACACCGAGTTGTATACCACCATGGACTGGTCTGACTTGGCTGTCTGTACCAGCTTTGGTCTCAGGCTGTGCCAGGGAAGGTCCAGCCGCAGCACATTGGACATGATCTGACACCAGTCACTGACAGCAACCAGACCTGTAATAGCAGGTATACTGCAAGTAGGACATATACTGAATTAAAGTTTAAAATGTTTTTAACATGATAATATACAGCATACTGTTTAAGTCTTTTTTACTGAAAGGAACAACTGACCTGTGTTACTTTTATCATGCTTGCTGAACTCTGTGAGGAGCACCGACTTGTGAGCGTATATCTTTTCCTTGAGACTGTAATAAGCTGCCTCTTCAGCCACCCCTACCCTGTAAAAATAAAGATAGTCACTCAGACCCCCACCAGATGTCAGCACACTCAATAGTCAGCCAAAACTGCTGCAGATGTGGAAATTGTGGCTCAAATAATTCTGTGGTTTATATCCATCAAAACAGATGATCCAAGTCTGATGAAAAAAAGCTGCTTGTGTATCATTATTTTTAACATGATTTCATTTATGTTTTCTATGGCTGTACCACATTTTAGAAGTCAAAGATAGGGAAAATAAAGGGTTAAATGTTATTAAAAGGAAAACCAGGCGTGTTTCAATAAGACAATTTATGCCAAGGGCCACATTTGTTGTGTCACTATGGTTACACTTATGACATCACATCTGTAACAATAGTATTAAGGCCTCCTACTGAAATTTTATTGCAACCCAAAAGAGGTCATGGTAACCTAATCACCAATGTGGAGATCAATCCAATGATTACATTCAAGGAGCCTTTGTCTCAAATTTCTAATTATTCTGGGGTGCCCAAATATGCCAAATAACCCAGAGAATATAGGTCATAGTGACCTTATTTCAGGTTTTCATACTGCACTTTAAAATACCTCACTGGATGTCAAGTAAGAAGTTTCTAGGTTCTAATGGTATGATTTGTGCCCTGTTAAAAAAGGTCCCTTCATCTAAATGTGTTTAATATAGAGGAAAAATTGTGTAAAAAAATAGAAAAAAATATAGGTTGCACAACCAGTTTCCAGGATATAATAAAACTGCCCAAGATCAATATTTAAGGCAAGATTTATGGCAATCCATTCATTAATTATCAAGATACAGGAGCCTCTGTATCAAAGCCGAACAGGCTGCATAACTTGAAGAATATAGGTCAAAGTGACCTTATTTCAACTTTCCATAGAGAACTTTCAAGAACCTCTAAGAATATCAAATTAAAAGTTGCTAGGTCTAACGGTTATGATTTGTGCCTTGTTAATGGAAGGACAACTGGACGGCCAGACACTCGTAAGAACACTGAAAGTCAGCTGAGCTAAAAAAGTGCTGCTTCTTCATACCTCTGAGCATTTGAAAGGCCTAAGTGTCCTCTAGTTGCCATGAACTGAAATGTCTGAGGTCGGAGGTCAGTATGGAGTTTGACATATGCCCCCTTGTTGCTGCCGATTTCATAGTAGTTTGAGGCAGAGAAAATGGTCAGCACCTGAAAAAAAGAGAGTCCACCACTTCATGTCCAGAATATGTGCACTGTCACTTTATCCATGTATTTTTATTAATGAATGTGTAATAATTATCATCAATAATAAACATCTAAGGATCATTCATGTGTGAGATTAAAGAATTTGACCGAGTGGTTTTTGAGAAGAAGATCTTTGTAGCCACTGAGCAGAAATGGACTGCAATAACATTTGACTATATTCTGCTTCCAATAACATGGCCGAAAGTGACTGAACAAAGACTATTTGAACAAACTTAAGAAAGCACTACCCTAGGATCATTTCTGAGCAATATAAAACAATTTGGCTTTACGCTTTCAGGGACGAATTTTTTTGTAGCCCTCTGTATGCTTTGGGCACTGTTGACCCCCGTACAAAATGACCAATGCAGGTGGTGCCACCAATACCTCAATTTTAGATATGACTCAAGTGACCGATATTAACATAAAATTTGATGATGATAGCTCCAGCTGTTTCTGAGATTGTAATTTTAGCATGCAAATGACTATTATTAATGAATGTGTAATAATTATCATTGTATCCTGTCAAAAATGTTATTACAAATTATGCTACATTCATAAGGGAGGTCCAATTAAGGTTTTCCAGTGTGTCCTTACGTTTTCCTTATCTAAAGTGAGAAAAATAAATGATCATATCTCCGGGAATGGCCTTTGGAATCATGATCATGAGAGTCTGTGTTTGTCCATCCAGTATAGTGACATGTATTACATCAGAAAGACAAGGAAAGAAATGATAAATCCTTGCCACTACATTTTCCAAAAGAACAAAAAAAATTGTGAAATGACTTTAAATCTAAATCTGTACCTTTGCACACTGAAAGAACAAGTTTCTGCCCAAATGGGTCCAAAATATGTGCACTTATGAAATTTGCTTTTGTTTTCCTGACCTTGCAAATCAGTCTGGGATGTAATAAACACATGCTATGGATGCCATTTGATATCTTTTGTTTTTTACCATTCTTTGGTGGAGGTAGCTATCCCAATTTTCTTTAATGCTGTCTTAACCAAGTGCAATGTACATCTGTAGAATTTCATTTCAATTTCAGACTCAAGATCAAGGCAGTAGGGCACAGTTATCCTGGGATAAACTAGGCTAGGTGTACTGCACTAAAGGGATATGTAATCATCCCCTTTGTTTGGTAATATAACACTGAGGAACCCCCAAAAGGTGCACTTGTTTGGGAGTGCATTGTTAAATTCTTATAAGTGTGCAAACAGTCATCCTGCAATTTAATACATAATGACAGAAACAGCTTGTTCACTCTGTAAATTCTTACAATCCTAAGTCTTTGATTCTCTCAAAACCAGTGCAACAATTGTTTACACATCTACACCAGCATCACTTAAAGTGTTGTGACCTCTCACCTTGCCATTGTGGGTGAACTCAAAGCCTTCAGGTTTACACTCATGTGACCTGATGATCAGTGACAACTTGTTTTTATTCAGGAAGTTCTGGGTAACATCAGGTCCAAAGTAACAGCCACCTCCACGGAACTCATTGGGTCTGCAGCCTTCTTTGATTTTTGGGTCACTCCACAACAAGTCTAGTATCTATTACATGGAAACAAAAATATATAAATACTAATTATAAATTCTTATTTCCCATGTTTTTCCTATTGCCAACTGCACATTGAGAATAACAATTAGTTTTTCCTGTACGAAGTGTAGTAGACATTATGGTCTGTGAATGAAGGTAACACAGACCCAAGTTGACAAGAACCAATTGCTCAGCAGTCACTGTGGATATTTTAGATATGACAGTATCACATTTTGTCCAGTAACAGGCAGACACTTAATTATCTATTTTAATTGTGGAACCTCCAGAGAATTTCTACCAAGTATGCATTCGAGGAATAATTTACTTGTCATTTTCAGTAATTTGTGATTCAATCACAGATTATGTTTTTCTTTCTATTACCTTTCCTATTGTACCTCAGTATATGCACTTTCCAGCATCCACATATTTTCAACTCTGAACTAAGAGGAATAGTGTATGAGGAAGGGTACATGATAAGTAACATCTGGGTCTGTTCCGTGGTCAATATACAATAAATCCTGCTCCATATTTCTTAAAGTTAAAAACAAATCAATTTATGTAATCCTTTAACTGATGGTATTCAGGAGTGTTACTATATTAAAAATTACAGTAAATAAGATCTGAGGTTTTGATCCATGGAGTCTGGGTTTAACTTTAGCTAACATGATGATTAACATCTGGGGTCCCGTCCACCTACCTGCCTCCATTCCTTGTAGCTGACAGGTTCCCCATCTTCCTGCTGGGGAGGCTTCAGGGCTGAACGATACTGTAAATACATCATCATATAGTGAACCAGAAAGTAAATGATGTAGGGCTCTTCTGCCCCCCCCCCCCACATCATAAAAAAAATATCTTAACGATCTGTATGGAATAAACTTAATTTTCCTTACAGAAAGTCGGTTTCTCAGGAGGGTCCAACTATGGGTTCAAAACTCTGTGTAAAAGTTGAGAAGGCAGCTCCAAGTCCAATCAGATAAAATAAAACAAACAGACTCAAATAAGTCAATAAATAAAGAAGCAGTATTCTTTTGTGCTTTTGAAAGTTTGTATACATTGCATTATTATTGAATTTCAAAATTTTAATAAGTTTAAAAGCCCACACCTAGCCATATTATAAAAAACAAACAAAGTCAAATTATTCAAGAAATAATAGAAAAGAATTTTTTTGTGATTTTTAAAAAGTTGGCATAAAGTTGCATAATCAATGAATTTTGAAATTCTGTGCAGAATTTGAAAACCAAATCCAGCCTCATAAAAACAAAAACAAAACAAATCAAACAAGAATTAAAGAAGAAGAAACAGCAATTTTTGTGAATTGTGCATAGACGGGGCAGTGCCATGGTATAAGCTCATCGGGCAGCTTGTACTGTATAGAACAGACTGCAACCTGCATGAAGTCACACTGATATCTTCACGAGTAACCAACACTGAACACAATACAATTACATCAAACCTCCGTTTACAGTATTATCTGAGTTTTTTATCTGCAATATAAGCATTTTAAAAATCTTTTATGTGCACATTAATTCAAAATGTTCTGGTGCCAGTGACAGTTCATAACTATCAGTGACACTTTGAAGAACTGGCAAAGCTGAGACTCAGGATGAATGGGACATGAGACTTATTAATTTACATATATGATTCAAATTGCCACAAACCTGTTAGTAACCTAAAAGACTAAGAAGAGTTTTAGCCTTCTCACAAGCAGAATATAATACACCCTGGTCTAATTTCTCCAGTTTTCATTAAGTCCTGTCTGGATGTCAAATTAAATCATTTCTATCTGATTGTATAATTAGGGCCCAACTGCTTACAGCTAGCTGGCTGGCTAGACACAAGGTAGGCTGCCACTTAATATAATATAACAGAAGGTGAGATTGGCTTATTTCCTCATCCGAACAGGTCAGTCCTTTTTGTTGTGTCAAAACCAGATAGGGCAGTGAATAGTGCAGGCAGCAGAAAATTTCAGATTAACAATATTTGTAGGTACATACATTATTCATAGCAGGTGGGTTGTTACCAAGATTTAATACATAAAAATAAAAGGCAGTGTTGGCCTTTTTTTTAATGAAGCTGACTGATAACTGAATGAGTTTCTGTGAAAATACTTGACAGGTAACAACATCTGTGGCCAGTTTTAGAAGCTGCCATACTATATGATAGGAGATCCTCAAACCTCTGTTTTCCAGCAACACAATAAAAGTGCAGGAGTTGAGTTTAATGTATAGCAGGAGCCAAACACTTGATAGATTATAATTTCCTTGGCCCTCCAGCATATGCACCTTATATGATAATATATAGGGCCTGGAAATAATATCCCTCATACCCATAAGTAGACAGACCAAACCTATCTTCATTAGCATGGTTGACATGTTGCTGATCAAAATCTGATGTGTACTTTTGAGGCAGAAACTAACTGTTAATAGCATGAACTAGTGCTGTAGTAGACCTTTGATTTAGGTCTAACACACTGTGAAGTACAACACTTTAACAGACAGGCACTCACATATTAAACAATTTGAAACATGAGCCCACCATATGACACACTCACTGACTCCCTTGTCTTAATAATTAAGATAACTAGGAAAAATAGTCCTACTGGCCCCACACCTTTATCTGGATACACATAAAAAATTTTATGGGGCCTCTTGGCCAGTGTCACATCCCTTAATAAAGTGACCAAGAAATCTGTTCAGAAATTTTTTTCGACACTCTGCTGACAAAGTAACTGAAAAAAAAAATCAAACAAACAAGGTTAAATAGATAACCTCCTTGGCAGAAATTAACCAACAAACAATACAACAAACAAACAGGATAGAAAACATAACCTCCTTGGCAGTGATAATGATCAGGTGACATGAAAGAGTCAAAGAATTTTGACATATATATTTGATACATGCCTGGTGACGGTCCATTTCTGACAGACAGTTTAGGTCTGTTTTGTCAGAGATACCTCCATGGGCAACAAGCACCTTATTGTCTATCACAGTAGCCAGGGGGAGCCAGCTGAATACATCCTCAAACAATCTCAGAAGTTTGTTTGCATGGTCCTACAAAAGAATAAATATTTTTTGCATGGTCCTACAATATAATTAATTTTTTAAAGAGGTATACTGAAATTATAGTAATTAATATTTAAATTAACATCTGAATTGCTTATCTGTGCCACTTCGTGAGCATTTAGTGAAAATAAAGATGGGGTTGGGCTGGTGATTAAGGTGACAAACTTTGGAGCTGAAGTTTTCTGGTTCAAATCATGAATTATTGCTAGAACCTTTGACTAAGAGAATCACCCTTATGTCTTTACAAGAAATTAGACTTGCAGATTATAATCCAAGCCCAAATTACAAATACAACCTGAGATCCAAACACCAAATAATTACTTATTGCTCTTATCATATGGTTATATTTTCCATCATTCCCTGAAGACAGTGCCATCTAAAGACCTTCAAAAGGAATCTTTTAAAAAGATGTTCATACCTTGGAATTTTCTTTTAGTTCAATAAATTGAACAATGGTTTAAAAAAAGTTAAGGGAGTTTAAGATTTGGTGCAAGATTAATTTATAAAAGAAAATTAATTTTCAATTTCAGATTATAGGCATAGCCACTAGAGGGAGCTGATGAGCAACCGAGGTATTACATAATATTTACTTTAAATAGAGAAGCACCCAATATCATTGCTCAATGAACAATCACTTCTGTTCTAAACAAACTGATTTGAAAACCTTTGCACAAACTCTGCACAAACAAACAAGGGACCCATGGGTCACGTCACTCAGCTGAATTTCGGAAAATATTAGTAACTGCATAATATTTTTATTTCTTATGGTTTTTCATGTATATCACCATTTGAAAAGCTAAGAGAAAATGGCCCAGCTAAAATGAAACTCTGTAAATTATAGAATACTGGATATGAGCTGAAGCATATGGACTGTGAAATAAATGAAACCTTTGGCCTGAAACCATTTAGTGATGCACCGAGGGAAAAATTGGGCCTACGATAAGTGTCATATAAAAGTTCCATTTCATAAACAAATAATGTGTGAAGGTAATTAAGTTTTAAAAGTTAAATATATGGCCATATGAGTTAAAAATTAATCCCACAAAGTCTGACCAATATTCCTAATTTTAGAACTAAATTTAGCAGTGTTATTCACACCTAGGTCCAGCCAACTTTAAGAGATATGAATGAAATGCTACCAAGTATTTATATCTTCTTAAATCTTGTCAGTTAGCACTTACATTAGGTCCTAATATTTTATCACATTTGAATAGTAGGATTAAATTCCTGAACATTTTTTTCTTTAACAAAATCAAAACTGTCCAAGTCTCAACAAAAAGAATTTATTTAACATTAAAATCATAAGATTTGTCTTGTTTATTAGTCCTGTGTATTGAAGCGGTGGGTAGGGGAGGGGTCTCTGTTGTTACTGTTTATTGCTGAAAAAAATGTGAAATTATAAGATTCATCTTGTTTATAGTACAGGTCTGTCAACAGAATTGGATGGGAGGTTGGGGGGGGGGGGGGGGGGAAGGAGAAAGGCTCCCTGTGGTATTAACTGCAGGCAGCCTGATCAAGCTCAACAAGAGAGAGGGCTTGCCCCAGTGATGGGATTACATAAGAACCACCTGGGGAGCATAGAGAGCTGCACTGAATGACCTATAGTGACCAAAGTGGACTGCTTGACAATGTAAGGGAATACAACAAGAGCCTCCAATAATATTCATAACTAGCCTAATTTTGCAGCTTTTATTTTCAAATTTCAGATTTTAACAGACTGAATCCTTATGTGTACATGCTGGGAAAATTAAATCCACATTACTTACAGGAAAAAAACATGCTGTGGCCAAAGTTGGGAAAAATTTAAGGTACTGATTTTATATTTATGCTTATAACAAGATAAATTGCAAATTTCAGATCTAATTTTGAGTATATAAATGAATCTTGATAAAATGAAGTTATATCCCTGAAAAAAATTCTCTAGCATCAGCAATTCTTATGTTAAGAGAGTAAATATATTTCCTGATTTTTTACAAGGTGCATTATGTTTGGGCCTATAACTTCAACAAATTATGCAATACTGACCTCAATTTTGTAATGTACATAGGAAATGTATGGAAGAATATGAATATTTATTATGACATCTAACATTATGCCAATATTTGGATTACAAGGCAAAGCTGTAGAATACCAAAGTGGGGTCATGATGCTAGAAAATACAAATACATTAAGGCCTCTAAAAAACTTCAATAGCAAGACTATTTTTAAGCTTATACTTTCAAATTTCAAAATTCATCAGATTAAATCCATATGTAAACTTTCTGTGAAAATTAAATCAAATTTACTTACAAGAAAAAAACGTGCCATGGTCAAAGTTTGGCAAAATTTTAAAAGTGCTTATGTTTGGGCCCATAATTTTTTAAAATTATATAGTACTGACCTAATTTTGTGCATGTACATAGGTTATATATACACAATTATTTATGGAAAATATGAAGAAAAAAAGTAAGTGGTTTTGATATTGGGGATTCCTGAAGTGTAAAAATGATTTTAATAAAAAAATTGAGGTTTTCGTTAATTTCTTAAAGTAAAAAAGGTCACAGAGACCCAGTTTTTTGGCTTGGAAGGAGATCTTAGGGACATCTAACATTATGCCAATTTTTGGATTACCAGGCAAAGTTGTAGTAAACAAAACTGGGGTCATGATGCTAGAAAATACAAATACATTAAGGCCTCTAAAAACTTCAATAGCTAGACTATTTTTTAAGCTTATACTTTTGAATTTCAAAATTCATCAGATTAAATCCATATGTTATCTGGCTGTGAAAATTAAATAAAATGTAAGTACAAGAAAAAAACGTGCCATTGTCAAAGTTGTGCAAAATTTAAGGTACCAATTTTTTTATTTTTGCTAATATTTTAAAAAATTTAACAGATTTTGATCTAATATTGGGTAAACAATTTAATTTTGATTAATTAAAGTTATGTTACTGGAAAAAAAGTCCCTAGCTGTAACATGTTTTGTGGTAAGTGATCAAATATCTTTCCTGATTTTTTTACAAAATGCATTATGTTTGAGCCCATAACTTTTTTAAATTATATAATACAGACCTAATTTCTGGCATGTACATAGGAACTATATAAAGGAATATTTATGGTAAATATGAGTAAAAACAGGTGAGAGGTTTTGATATTAGGCATTCCTGAAGTGTGAAAATATGCTTTTAATAAAATATTGAGGTTTTCCCTTAATTTCTCAAAGGAACGAACAAGCAAAGACCCAGTTTTCAGCTTGGTAGGAGATCTTGGGGACATCTAACATTATGCCGAATTTTGGAATCCTAGGTCTAACGGTTTCAAAATGTGCCACATCTAAGGACGGACGGATGAACGGACAGACGGACAGCTGACAGACAATGGACCATGACTATATCCAGATGACTATTAGTCAGCTGAGCTAAAAATTTATAGAATCAGTTTGAAATGAATATATCAGAACAGATGATGCAAATTGGAGTAAATGAATGAATTTTAAGAGAAGCTCAGAGAATCACTCTGTCAGGACAATGGAAGGTAAGTTTGAGATTACTTACTTTGTATTTACCCATGATCTCCTTAATGAACCCATACCTACAATCAATACAAACAATATCACAGATGTTACGTTCACACTACAGGTGAAACCTTGAAAACACAGAACAGCCTAAATTTACAATTTGGAAGGGTTTACAGTCAATGGCTTCATATATGTGATGGTTAAATTTTTGTTTGTCCTTTTGTACCATTTTGCTTGGATTTCATTTTTATGATCCTAAATTACAACAATTAACACATTTTCAATCCTAGTTAGAGTACTTCTAGTCAATTTTATACTCTAGTTAGTGTTCATACATTCAAGTTTTTTCTATCCTGACTGAAATACAATAAGATAGTATTCGACAATAGTTATGGCTTCTTAAACTGACTTTAATACTACAGTGATGTAATTTAACAACCTTTAGACTTAATATGCTATATAAAGCACATGCTTCCCTTTCCTTCCTACCCCACAAATAACTGCACCAGCTACCATGAAAAAAGAAACACAACTGAATATTGAATGGGCAGGTATATTTAAAGATATAGCACTATCATAAGCTGATTGGCAAACCTGAACGATAAACCAGGTTTTAGAAATAAGTTTACTTTGATTGCATAATAAAATACTAACTGGCCATTTATAATGGAAAAATACAGCACTGGATATCACAATAACATTACCGCTTTGGCTGTAACAACCAATTTTAAAATGTTATGTGTGTTACATGGACTGTTCAAATAGTTATAATAACCAGTGCTAGGCACAGATAGTGGCATTCAGTAGTCTCTAGAGATGGAGAAAACCACAGTTCCCTGAGAAAACCACTGTGACCTTCCATGGACAGGCTATAACAATCCATTCCCATAGCAATCCCGGCCGGGAATCTAACCAGCAGAGAGAGCTGAGCTTGTTAGCATTCACAGTACGTGCTGCCACTCTGGTTTCATGGAAAAAGTATGAAATCTTACAAGAAAAAAAGTTTCAAATTGTCTGAAAAAGTATGTAAAAAGTAGAAATCAATGACAAATTGCACAATTTTGTATACCTTTACAGCATTTAATACTTCTACACAAGCTTCAGGTAAGAAATTTCCAGTTATGTGTCTAGTCATAATACTCCTAAGTACTCAATATATCCAGTGATTCTGTCAAACATTTGCAAGACCACAAAATATAAACACAAATAAAATGCAACATTTTAAAAAAAAACTGACAGAGTAGGTCTACTGCACAAAATAAGTTTATTATAAATGGCCTTAAATCACCACCTGAAGATGCTGACTTCAGGAAAAAAAGTATAAAAAAGTGTTATTTCCTGAAAAAAAGTAAAAAAGAAGACTTTGTTAAAAATAATCATATTACTTTTAAAAAGCATAGTGTGGCAGCACTGCATGCATTTGACTGCTCAGGTCACACAATACAGCACTGGCCTCTGCCTGATCAGTTTGGCTGATGAGTTTGGCCTGCTGTAGCGGGTGGCCACTTCTTGCAGGATTGATAATATCCTTGGTTCTTAAATCCTCAGCAAAGGTGTCCTGATCCACAAATCCTGTGTTGGAATGATAGGATTATATTTCTTACAAGGAATTCAATCTGTGGTGATGAAGGGATCCTTTGTCACTGAGAAATGCCAGAGTGTGGATGAAATGAAGGTTTCCCAGTAACCCATGGTTTCTAATTATCTTGATTAACAGTGGAGTTCTGATTACCCACCGGGTCACCTTAATCCTGCCCACACTCGCTGCACCAGGCCTTGGATTACCTCTGATTTCTGATCTGCCTTATTACATACTGCTATCAGGTACTTCTAGGTTCTATGTGTGGTAATAATTATCATGATTAACCAGCGTTCATTCAAGCCTAATAATATTACCTTTATAATGAGTACCTCGGCTTTACACATTTAGATCTAGGAGAAACAATGATTACTACCTGGGTCCTTTTGTACTGATCATCAGTGTTTGGTAATTGATAAGCCAAGTATGCTCTTTACACAGGGCTTTAACTATATAGGCCTACTACCTATATGGTAAGCGCTGTTTGTTATGACATTGTATATCCTTAATTGCTACACCAGAGGGGAACACTGTATTTTTGTCCAATCAGATAAGACCTTGTGCTGACACAAGACACAGCCAAGCGAGGAATTCATGGAGCCAATCATGTTCAATTCGTTTTGAGTGACAGCTCATCACCCCGGTAACCGTCTGAACAGGCAATAGGCTCAGAGAGAATTGCAGCAGACATGGTTTGCTTAGGGCCTTGGGCACATAGGATGCCCGGCCGATGAGCTGTAGTTCAAAGGAAACATAAAAACAAAGGCTGCGTGCACACCTCGCTGGCTGGTTTCAGTTCTGCAGACAACAGAAACATGGCTACGCTAACACAGTCATACTGTCAGAATCGAATCTGTCGTTGATGCGATAATGCAGAGGGAGCAATTAAAATTCGACCGTAAACTGTCTTCAAATGGCGCTTGTCGAGTGTTTGTTTATTGGCATCTGGTTGGCTGCTTGTCACATCATACGCACATTTTTTTTTTAGCGGACAACGAACCGACATCTGGTGTCTAAATATATCATAAACGGTCAAAGCTGGCAGCGTGAAAATCAGCTGCTTCTTTAGAAGTGTAAGATTTCCGCTCCCTCGGGAGCGTATAAGCCAAGTTACAATCACTATTGTTGCATTCTCTAGTTTTAAACTAATTAACATCTGACATCTCATCACTGTGATCTTTGTCTGCTATTATTTTCTATAAATTCCTGTGCTATGATTTTCTGTGACATTTGTAAACAACAACAGAAAAATGTAAACAGTATGGATCTATAGACCCTGACATGCTATGGTTCTGTGTACATTGTGCTTACAGAAGATTCTGACTGCTATCACCAATGGTTATCTCTCATTCTGCAACTATTTTGAAGACATATGATGTAATGTCATGAAAAATCATAGGCAGTCTGTGGAAAGTGTACCATGCAAGACTCCTTAATGGGACCCAATCACCTATAAAGTATGTTGAATTAACCCAAAAATAGCTTCTTCCTTATAAAATAAATTTGTACCAAACGATTGCCCTGAAACCATTTGCTTACTCTTGTATCAAGTGTTAAAACAGTGGACCGGGCTCAATCACGGGTGTCAACATAAACACAAAGTGTGTATTGCCCAGCCACAATTAACGTGAGTCAATCAGGAGATGCCCTAACTTGGCCCAAAAAATGTAATACATGTGGCTGAAACATCACATGCTGTGGCTCACATTCATTCATGCAGCCTTGTTATGGTAAACAGACACAAGTGGCCTGTGTTTACTATGCTCCCCAGGCAGCGGAAATCTTGCGCTTCTAAAGAAACTACTGATTTTCTTCCCTGCCTGGTTTGACCGCTTATGATACATTTAGACACTAGGTGGTGGGTCGTAAAAAAACACTCGACAGACTTCAAGTGCACTCAAGTGGTGACTCTTAGTAAAAAATAGTCGATTGCTCCCTCTACGTTCTCGAATCATCGAACAATTCAATTATGACATTACGACTATGTTAGCGTATCCATGTATCCGTTTGCCAGAAAAACGGAGACCAGCCAGCAAGGTGCACACAGGCTCCTGGGCCTGGCATCCTATGTACAAAAGGACCTGTGAAAACCACGTGTGGGGCCATTCTCGATCTCTTGGCCTGTGGCCTGTTCAAACGGTTGCCCGGGTGATGAGCTGTCACTAAAAAGGAAATGAACAACATTGGCTCCGTGTATTCCTCGCTTGGCTGGTAAACTATTTTGTGTTCCAGCACAGAGTCTCATCTGATTGGACCAAAATACAGTGCTCCCCTTTGGTGTAGAGATTCAGGATACAAGGTCATAACAAACAGTGCTTATGATATAGGCAGTAGGTAAAGCACTGTGTAAAGAAGGTAGTGTTTACCAACATACAGAGCCATAACAAGGTCTTAAAAAGCCATATGCAAGGTACTAGGTACTGAGACTGTGTGCTGGGATTGTTTTGTTGGGAACTTTTATATAAAGCAAAGCTGAACTGATAGTCTGAAAGAATAAACATAATATTGCTCCTAATTATGTCCCTTTAAAGTTACCAAATGTACAGCACGTACCTGAGATTCATGACGTGATCTTCATGGTTTCCCCGGTTCAGTATGACGTCCTTAGGATACAGGATGAGACACATGAACAGGATGCAGGTGATCTCTACTGACTGAGGACCTCGGTCCACGAAGTCCCCGTTAAATAAATAAGGGTTAGATGATGATGGAAGACCATTCTGGAAGAAAAATTTATGAAACACGTCTGGTGACATGATGATGGCAAAATGATTCTTTAGGACAATTAATGTCCTTGTGACCTTTTTTTTCCTTCCTAAATATCCAATAATAACTATCGGGATCATTTTTTAAACTTAGACATAATACTTTGTCTGGAGGCAATACAGAGCAATGAGTAAAGTACTAGCCTGAAATATTTAACCAACACTGTCATTTTTAGTGTGAAATAAAAGATGTTTGGTCCTTGGAACACCATTATTGTTATTCACAGTAATTTCTCTTTTTCTTCTCAGTGACATCTAGTGTAAAACTTAACTGTATAGATGTCTGTGATATTTTTTTATGAATATATCTCATTTTAATTTAATATCAGTTGGAGTTATATTTTACTTATACGTGTATTCACATTTGCAATCCATTTTTCTCTATGAGTATATACAAAGGAAATATCCAGTATGAATGTCTTATTCGCACATTTTGTTTCACTGAATGAACACGAGGGGGTGTTGAAGTGCAGTATTGCTGTTATTAATAATTAAGACATTTTAGGCAACCCCCTTACATCCAATAGGGGACTCAATATAGAAGGTATCTCTTATTCTAAATAAATAATAAGAATATGGGGGAATGTTTGTTCATCTCTATTCACAAAAACAATATATTAATAACCAAATAAAATAACTTGTTGTACCATATTTATTTGCTTTTATTTGGAAATTGTTACTTACTTTATAGAAAATAATGAGTAAATCATCAAATTTGCCATGTAAGTCACCACAGATGGTGATTTGTTTTGTTTTGGATGTGGCCGTCCGGCTGATATTTGGTAGTTTCTTTAGGATTTTGCGTGCCTTGTGTAAAAGTTGTAAAACATACTTGGCATGGAGAACCTGGAAAAACAAACATAAAATGCTGTGAAGGCAGAAATACAATCAGATTATGCTATTCTTACTATTTTCAAATTAGATTACAAAATTTATATTTTAACCCAATCAGAGCACAAGACATGTAAGATAAAATCCAATCAGATCATGGTAGGGATTCATATTTTTATCCAAGCAGACCAGATATTGCAGATTATAGCATTCAGAATTTTCTGATATTTATCAAACCCGATTACGACATACAGACTTTTATCAAATCAGTTCATGGCACTTTAAATATTTTATCCAATCAGATCTTGACATTTATACTGTTAATCCAATATTATCATGATATTAAGACTCAGTTCTTAAGCTTTAATTTCACTGTCAAATATTTTACTGAAACCTGAACACTTAACAACCCATGGGTCATGATGTTCAGCTGACTAACACATTGGTTATATTTCCCTTATAGTCAACTAAAATTCATTGGCACCAGTATGTTCTACATGTGATAAATCCTGAATTTATTTCCTGAACAGGCACTGCATGCAAAATTTCCACTAAAAAACCACTTGCCCATGCTGGAGGCCAGATGGTGGACAAAGGATGACCAACATATCTCAGATGACTTAATCAGTCAAATGAGCTAAACATAAGGGCAATGGATACACCTTGGTACAAACAACAGTAGGTGTAAACTTTTTACCTGTCTCTTTTTGAAGGCCTGCATCAGGCTCTCCAGCTGGTTGGATGTGAGCGGGAACTTGATGTGGGGACCTCTGTAGGAGCTGCTGATGCTGACAGAGTCAGGATCTGTCAGCTGCTGAAGCTCCTGGTCCTCCTCAAGCAGACTCTCAGCACCTGTAACAGGTTCAAGGTCATCTATAATATGTAATCCTCAGCATCTCCAAAACTTTCAAGGTCAAAATTAACAATTTGCAAAGCTTGCAGATGATTCAAGGTCAAAATAGGTTCAAACAATGATTCTTTAGGTATTTCTAGGTCTAATTTCAATCAAGGACTTTCAGAAAATGTTAAATTCAAGGTCTAATTCAATCCAAGTTCCGCACAATCAGTTAGACTTTTCAGGTAATAGTTGTTAATTCTTGTACCTGTAATCTCTACACTTGTTGATGTTCAAGATAAAATTCTGGTTGAATATGTACCTCTAGGTAGTGCAACACTAAATAATGGTTCAATCAAAATATTACTGGATCAAAATGAGATTCAAGAATACAGGATCACTCATATACACTCCCAAAACTGCAAGAGAGTCAAAACTACTTTACAGATTTCATCACAGATAAATATTTTGATTTCAAGTACTACTAACTAAGAAATCTATCACAGCAAAATATTTTGTTTGATGATTTCAAGCAAATGTTAGTTGGTCAAATACTCAAGAAAACAAACATTTGTTTATTAGGACTGTAAGTAAAATCATTAACTAAATCAGAGAATAAATGTTTATAAATTGGTTCAACCACAGAACCATGGTTAGAAGAAAGACTGGTATATTAGAAACAAACAATGGATTATTCAGACAGCAATTTCACAGGGCCAATATGCAAACCACATATTGAATGTATATTTATTCAAAAGGGAAACATTCATCATATATATATATATATATAAATATATATATATATATATATATATATATATATATATATATATATATATATATATATATATATATACATATATATATATATATATATATATATATACATATATATATATATATACATATATATATATATATATATATATATATATATATATACATATATATATATATACATATATATATATATATATATATATATATATATATATATATATATATATATGTTGTATATAAACAGTTTCTGATAGAAAGGTCCAGCATTAGAGCATACAGCACCATTCTTTTACAGGAGGTTACTGCTGACAAGCAAGATGCATGCTGTGTGATGAGCAAGATACAGACTGGGCTGTTTCTGTATGCAGAGATAACCAACTCAGTGGCAAACAACATCAGATTCAATTCTTCTCCTGTTGCTACGTGAATGCTCTACCAAAACTTTACCTCTGTACTTCCATCAAGGTGATTATGTGTTCACCTATGTCTCTTGGAGTTTTTACCAATTTTACCATGGAACTTTGTCTAAAGCTGGGACATTAGTTGGGAAAGTCCCTCATTAAATTTTGTTGTGGAACCAAACAGAGAGGAAAATCCAGCAGGGATGTCCAACTTTGGCAGAGGTATTTGTGTCATTCTGGTTTTAATCTGGATATCATTCTGACATGTTTATTAGTAATAAAAGAAACATTTTGATGCGTTAAACAAACAACGCTTTAATCAGAGACACACGCCTGATATAGTTGCTGCTTTGAAAAGTTGTGCAAGCTGAAAAAGAGCCAGTGCTGAGTTAACTGTACGTTAAAGAACACAAATGTTAGCTTGGTCAGAGATGACTGTAGTTTCACCTTCTGCTTCGATACTCAGGTCACTGCAGCCTGTACATGAAAGCAACCATGACCTGAAGTATTGGCTTAATACAAGGAATTGGTCAGATGAAATCCCTTATTAATGTTATGATTCATTTTATACTAAATGATTTTTTTCTTCCATGCACAAAATAAACCACCTTACCAAGTTTTAATAGTTGTAGAATCACATCTTTAGAAAAATATTCAACCTCATATGAAAATTCTAATATATTAAATTAAATGCCTATATAGCAGGACCCCCTTCAATAATAATACATTTTGGTCCAAAACTTAAAGAAAATGGTGATATCTAACAGTAACTGGTGTGGTGCTAAATGTTTATGAATGTTACACTGCATGCAAGAGGCTCAACTCCCGAACTCTATATATCTGTACCACAACAATTATACACAGTAATTTTAATCAATGGCTTTTATTCTTACAGGTCCTACAGAAACATTCATGGGCTGCTCATTAAAACAAATGTCAAAAGGGCCATGACAATCAGCTGAATTTGATATCAGAAGAAGCCATTCCTGAGCTATCTGGCCTTCTGCATGTACATGTCTTATTACTAACAACTGAGGTGCTGGAACAGGAGATTTTTGCCCATAACTCAAAAAAATATATGAAAAGATCTAATGTCATATTTCACAGGGGATTTTCCAGGACATCTCTAGATATTAAGTGAGATGTTTCTAGGTCTAACACTAATGATTTGTGCCTTGTAAATGGATGGCAGGACAGCCAAACAATCAGACATACAGATGGAAAGACTTACGATGGACATCTGTTTATTGCTATAGCTCAGACTACTTTCAGCCAGCTAAGCTAGAAATACTTTTGCAGATATTCTGAAAAAAATTCTGTAAGACATGCTTGTGAATTAATCCACTATGGCAATAATAAATGCAATTTTCAAAGGTAATCAATTGAAACAGAGATAGGGACATTAAGAGAATACTTACTTGGCGTGTTTCTTAAAGGGAATGACAGTGCAGCACTGAGACTGCCAGTGTCACCCTGCTTAGATTTCTGTAGCTGAATCAACATCTCATTGAAGAAGTTGTATAACTGTAAATATACATAAACACAGGCTTAATAAACACACCAGCTTCTTAAATGTGTGCTGAAGTCCACTGAGACTGACAATGTCAGTGATATAAGAAAATATACCTATTCCCTTTTGCTGGTACATAGAATGTACAAAAAAAAACCTATAGTTTAGGGAATGTTGGTTGGCTTATAGCAAGCAAGATTTGTTTGATTTATAGCCTTACTGTTTTCAAACCTTTTCAATTTTACTGAACCAAACAGATTTGAGCCCAAACATATATCTAACTCTATCACAGAATAATGCAGTCCAACAAGCTGAATGACTAAATTGCAATCTCATTTTAATGATGGTGCTACCATAAATAAGACAGGGACATCCAAGGCCCTAGTTATAAACGCAAGTAAGTTCAACATTACATTAGAGCAATATTTTTAGTCTACTTTCTTTCTTTCTCTTTCTCCCCCTTTTCTTCTTTAAAAAATGATTCACTCTTCTGGTCGACAGACAGGAAAGAAAGGCCCTCCTTGTCTTCCATCAAAAAGTACATTGTTGTTATCTGCAGGTTGTTTTAGATATTTTACGACTGAAGCTGTTAAAGGCAAGGCTTGGGTTATTATCAAAAGGTAACATTTACACATTACAAATTTTAAATGAATATGGTTACACATTTACAGATGGCCTGCACACCATTATGAAAAAGTGGGACAAAAGAAGTAAAGGAAATAAAGAACAACAGTTGGGACATAAATGAAAAAAAAGAACTGCAAACAAAACATGAAACAGTTTCATTCATGTTCATTCTTGATGAATGACAGTAAAGCATGTAGACAAGATACAAGTCCTTGAAAAAGCAGATCCTTGGCTCTTTTTTATGTTGAGATAACACAGTGCTCCAAACTAGTAATAAGTGTTTAGATATAATTACACAAGCAAACTTTTTTCAGAGTAATTCACAGCATTTTTAATAATGTGTTTCAAATAAAAGAAAACAAGTACGTATATTTTCAAAAAAAATGAGAAGAAATAGGTCTTGGATGGAAAAAATGGGAACAGCAGGATTACTGGACAGCCTGTGTAGATCAAAATGGGAAGAACCTGGCCTGGACCAAATGACTGAATTAGTTCTGAATACATCAATAAATAGTATATCATCCAAGTCTGTCATATAAAGCACATACATTTCTGGTCATGTAATTCTGCCAATAAATTAAATATTACAGGATGATTCATATACCTTCAACTGCTCCTGTTCACTGGAGAATTCTATAGATTCAAAGATTTTCCAGTAGAACTGTCGTCGGAGCTCCAGGTGAGCCATGTACCTCCTGTACCACTTCTGTATCAACATGGCTGCCTTCAGCGCTGGAAAATAATACATAGGACTGAAAAAAATTATATGACAATTTTTTTTTTATTGCTTAAGGGTAAGCCTCTAAGTGGCACTGCCTAGATTATGATGATGAAGCTAATATAATGATAATGATAAACATATAATGATATTTCATTATGAGCTGAAAAAGCATGATCACTTTTATGCATTCCATGCTTCAGGTTAATATATTTATACACAGGGCTACGAATAATCCAGAAGTCAAAACCTGTAGTCAACTGCTTAATAGAACTGCTCCAACAGCAGAAAGTTCCTTGAGTTCTTGGTTGTATGACTCTCTGATCTGTTGATCTTGACCTTGAGTTCTTGGTTGTTTGACTCTCTGATCTGTGGATCTTGACCTCGAGTTCTTGGTTGTTTGACTCTCTGATCTATTGATCTTGACCTTGAGTTCTTGGTTGTTTGACTCTCTGATCTGTTGATCTTGACCTTGAGTTCTTGGTTGTTTGACTCTCTGATCTGTTGATCTTGACCTTGAGTTCTTGGTTGTTTGACTCTCTGATCTATTGATCTTGACCTTGAGTTCTTGGTTGTTTGACTCTCTGATCTGTTGATCTTGACCTTGAGTTCTTGGTTGTTTGACTCTTTGATCTGTATGTATAGACCTATTTCAGTATCATCACAGAGAAGTTCATCGAAGAGGAAAAAATGCCAGTTTCTTGCATTTGATGAATTTAAATAAGCATTTCACTAGCTCTCAATGAATATTTGACAGTTTTAGTCAACTTTTAGCCAGCTAAAACTGTCAAAAAGTGATTTAAACCTAGTTTCAGCCGGTTTTAGCCATCAGTCATGGCTAAAACAGGTTTTAGCCGGCTAAAACCCAACCCTGAGTGCCACCATCCTCCTGCTGTGATTACCAGAACAGCAAGCTCCTTCTTTAAAGACCAGGCTTCTAAAGCTCGGCAGGACTTCTCTTGTGATCAATCAGTGACTGCTCTGACTGATTACTGCCCCAGTGTTACTCTCAGCTTCTCCTGAGACTTACAAAGACATGACCAAGACAGTTCTTTCTTCACCTCACCATGACTGCAGCCTTTGAAATTAAAAAGTATTTTTTTGACTTCCAACCTAAGTAGCTAATATAGGCAACTTTGGGCATTTCTTCTTGAGCACATTTATAATCTGGGTTC
Source organism: Sipunculus nudus (assembly GCA_026874595.1). Taxonomy (NCBI): domain Eukaryota; kingdom Metazoa; phylum Annelida; class Sipuncula; order Golfingiida; family Sipunculidae; genus Sipunculus; species Sipunculus nudus. The sequence continues at coordinate 32,935,546 of CM049315.1, forward strand.
ACCTCACCTTGGTTTGCTTTCAGTCTTAAATTCAGTGTTTGATACAAATATTGTGATTACCTCCTAATTAGTGGTTGTCAAAACCATGTGGCCTTCTGTGTAAAGATTGTCTAGACAGCTATCTCTACCGAACAGCCACATGCTATATTGACATGCATTGTGAGGGATATTGATGTAAGAACTATAAATATATACTCATACATGGGAAACACATTTATTATAAATTAAAACTTAACAGAGATTGAAACCTTACATCCTCTTGAGTACAATAATGAATGTCAATCTTTTTCATCCCACAAAATATAATATGGATGTAAAGAACATCTTAATTCTCAGAAAGTACATGCCATTTACATAGATATATGCCGAACCTGTTGTCCCACTGTAATCTCTGCAGCAATAACATTTATAAATATGTAGGAGGTGTTATCAGGTGTTTGAAGCTCTACAAGGAGTCTCAACAGATTTGGAAAGCCATATGCAAGATCAACAAAGAAAGGTCCTTGTATTACTTCCTGAGTTCATCAGTTCTCTGGTCATTATGGCAGTGCACGTCTGGGCCTAGATGGGTGAGTTGGATGACCTCTGAAGAATGACTTCTGGATTTCAGGTTTTTATTTTCATGTGGTCATGAATCTAACTTTATTTTCAGAATTTGATCATGGCTATTACAAAGAGTTATTCATCAATACACTTTGCTGATACATGTTCCCTTTGCCACCAAAATCTCTCCGCAGATAGATTCTTACCTGGAAGCTGCTGCAGGAAAATTGGTGAAATTATGGGTATATACTATTAGTAAGACAAACATGAGACCCTGCTGTTAAGGCAATGGAGCAAATCTCTTGATGTTCCATTTAAACCTCACCATTTTGCCTTTGGGGCACCTGTGGGATTTAAACCAAGGATCTTCTAAGCAAAAGTCTAACACTTTAACCACAAGGCTCCCTCCTAAACCTCTGAGTAAATCTTCTTAACATGAACAGAATGTAGGCCAGCACTGATCAAGCTATAACAAGGTCACAGAACAACACCATCTTATTCCCTTGACAACATCAGGAATACAGGAATTGCTGATCATACATGTGAGGATGGTATGAGGATGGTATTGATTTGGGATACAATAAACTGAAGACAAATTAGGCCATCATGCTTTATTTAATATAACAAAGGGAACATAATAATAAATTATCATGTCTCAGTCCATTCATGTGATAGGGGATCAAGGTAAGATCTACAGGGAACATCTAAAGGCAGATAACAGATAATTCTACAGGTAAAATGAAATTAACAAAATAATGGGATTTCAACATTTATTATATATCCATGGTGGCATGGAGCATGGTCAGGGCACTTGACTTGCGATCACAAGATTATGTGTTTGAGTCTTGTTTAGAATGCCTTCCCTGCTAAGACTCCTGGCCAGTCTTTACCTTCAGTGGGGTGTGCTCTCTCCAACCAGGTGTACATGGGTACTGGTCAAAAACCTTCTAACCAGCACCTGTTGTGGCTGCTTGGGTTGGACACTCCAAATGCAAGGAGCATGAGAAAAGCTACAAGAATAACGGCCCAAAAGACTTGGAAGGCAAAGTATTGTGTCATGTGAGAATGACATCATCATTGATTGTCACAGAATCCCAATACTGGCATTCAGTACAGAATTTTTCCAATTCCTCCATGAATATTCACACTGCTCAAGCTGACTGGCTAATTCATTTTATTAGTCACTCAGGACAGGTTTAACTGTTTTATGACAGGTTATAGATCTTTTTGTAAATTCTTAAGACAAAATTTTCTTTCATCACCATCAATTTTTTTCGCATTAATGCATCAGCTGAAAGCTAAACAAATATAGTGAGTAGAATTTTCAGCTGATCAAGTGCATAATGATCAAACACACTGAGGTTTTTATATAGTTTCGATCCCTCCTGTTTAGTATTTTTTACCTCGTTACATGAAGGGAAAACAAGACAAACTTAATCATCTGGGTAACCCTGCCATCCTACACCCTCCACCTTATTTCCTGTTACCAGCAAAAGAAAAAAAAACAACATCAGAAGTTCAGCGATGCATGAAGGACTGAGTTGCTTACTGAAACTCCTGATGAAGACGGCTTCTAAATAATTGGCTTTCACTACCAATGCAACAAAGCGTGTGCCACTCCTTGAAAATGTCAGGGATGAACTTATTGATTTTACATTAGCACCAAAATCATACTGACAATGCCGCAGTGCACCAGGGTGCAGAACCTCACCAGAAGACGCAGGTGAAAGGACTTTTCTGGCGTAAGAACAAAGCCGACATCTCTGTACTTTACTGGTATCCAGAGATGAAGGTTGAGATACATGTTTCCCCAAGCCACATTAATAACCTACCAATTAGTTTGATGCTCAGCCACTATGAGATGCAAGAACAAAATCTTTCCTTGTTATACCTCCACTAGGAAGGTGCTGTTTTCCCTTGGTTGACTGGTTGGTTTGTTTGTCGGTTATCAACCGTAGGTAGGAACGAAAGGGTAGGAACTAATTTTAATGGAAATGGTTTGTGAAAGGTTAGGGTTTATACCCAAGGAACAGTCCATTACTTTTTGCAGGTATTATGAATCACAGTAATATCAAATGAATCATATACCATTCTGAAAAAGGACAAAGCTTTGATTCTTTGTCCCTGAGCAGAAGCCATGCCATTCATAGGTATTAGGAATCATATATGCTCAGCAACTGACCTAGCTGGTGAACCTGTGTTACTGAGGCATGACATCAGGAACAACACATGTGAGCTTGAAAGATTAGAAGATCCTGGCTGGTTTAAACAGGTTGTCAATCTATTTATCAGTCCACTTCTTTGTCAATATCTGACACTTCAACAAGTCAAATGAAATTCATTCAGGGGACTGGATGTAGCCCAGCAGTAAAGCTGTTGGCTTTCTTGGCTGAAGGTCTCTGGTTGAACTCCCACCACACACTATATCATGGCAAACTGCTATGTTAAAAAAACTCTAGACACTGGCTTGGTTTACTACTTACAGGTTTTGATTAAAGCTGTCTACATAAAGTCTGAAAATCAGATGTCTCCTTAAATAATGAAACCTGTTGTACAATTTAAGGACATTTTAAAAGACATTCAAAGACCAAATTTAAGGGGTCAAATCACCTATAAAGCATATTGAATTGACACTAAAAATAGCTTCTTCCCTTTCAAATGAAGTTGTACCTGCCAAAATATTGCCCTGAAACTGTTTGCTTACTCCTGTAAACGAATGCTAAAAACAGCTAGTGGACCTGGCACGATCACAGGTTTACTACAAAAAAAGCAAGTGCATTGCCAGGCCACAACATGTGCCAATCAGAAGATGCCCTGACTGACTTGGCCCAAAAAATGTAGTATATGTTCCCACTGGCTGAAACATTGAGTGTTGGAGTAGTTTTTTTTCTACCGACTTATATGTACATGTTGCAACTGCCAAATCAATATACCATATTTATATAAGGTAGCACATGTTTAAGTGCGAATCAGTTAGGTTTTCTATCAGCTACTTCTGCTTATAACACAGTTGTGACAGTTTTGAAAGCATATGAGTCATATGACGAACGGGTCATGACACTCAGCTGAAAACCTCAATGGTTTTGACTGTAGCTGTGTTTCAGTTGTACCTGTGTGCCTCAAGTCACCTCAACATTTATCTCCCCTTTGTTTGACAGATGATAGAGTAATGCTCAAATGCTGATGGACAAAGCTAGAGGGGTTCTTAATTATCTGAGTAAACTTGCCTATATCTCATCCTGTGAGCAGCTGGTTGACCATGTGTGATCTGAGGGATGTTTCATCAGTTATTGATTACCTGCTGGTCACTTCAGATTTGTGAAGTGGCCACTTGAATACTGATACATAATATATGATTATATGCATAACAGAACTATGAATGTTGATATTAAACACAAACTACCTGTTTCGGACTTGGGCATCTCTGTGTTCCTGGTGGGTGACCCCGGAACCTCCTTAGTGGATGGCCCACACCCCATGGTTGCCTTGGAAACCAGCTAGTCACACATCAATTTTTTTTTCATATACCAGTTGCTGCAAAGAAATCAATGATAAATGAGTTCTACATGAATACAGTCAATAACTGATAAAAAATCTTGATAGATCTTGATAATGTATGTAATGGTAAATGGGACCTGGACTTCCAAGACAATCCAGGATGTCATTGTTTCTCTAGTGGTGGGAGACAATGTCTATTTCATAATCAATCATGGTGTGAGCAAAAACCATCGCTGATCGAGAAATATTTGGTTCAGCTGAATATTAAATTATCTATGAACATGGAAAATGTTCGGTGTTTCTGAATACAGTACCATCCATATTTCACTATCTTTACCTAACCTAAAATTTTCTGCTGAATCTTATTTTCAGAGTTTTCAGGAAAATTTAAGAATAGCTTGCATCAAGGTGATTTTTTGGTCAGGTCAGGTAGCCATTAAGAAATGGCTAGACTGATTTATTGTCAAAATTTGCATGATGACAACATCATATTTCACTATGGGTTGTTCTATTATGATTTTATATAATTTTATAATTCACTCCAAAACAGCAAAATATATATTCAAAATATATATTCCTCGGATACTAATAAGAAAAAAAACATTTAAGGTGCTCAAACCTATGTTCAACCCTGAGATAAAACAGAAAATAGGTCATGGTGACCTAATTTAGGGTTTCCAAGAAAACATCATCAAGTTTGTTGGTCTGTTCAGGTTCACATTTCCAGGTTTTAAATTGTGCAAATTGTGCCCCCAGAAGTCTGGCCTGTCACACCACAGGCAAATTATTAGACATATCCCTGTCGTTCAAATGACTCTCATGTAGCTTAGGTTAAAAAGGGTACTTTCTGTGTTTCAATTTAGCTTGCACTAGGATAAAGTATAATTTATTCATGACTGTCATGTGACTGTGATATCTGCTGGTTGGCTATCTCATGCAGAATGTCATAGAGAAAATAAAATTTATTTAAAAATTGCAGGCAACCATCTCTGCAGTCTGATTCCTGTATAAACAGATGGTTTACCTCCTAAGCATAAGGAATAATAATTGCCACTGCCATGGTGTTTGTTCAATAAACTTAAAGCATTTAAGCTATGAACTTAATATGACAAAAATGCATGGGTTTTGTTCACTGATAAATTGGAAATAGGATTTATACTAAAAAAATATTAAATTAGTGGGTTTTTTTGGTTTATTAGTAAAATCTGCTTTACATCTTGCTAATGGGATGAAGCCCTATTCAACATATTATATTTAGTGTTTATTGCAGTGTAATATATACATTTTATATTTAACTTTGCAAATAGTACAGGCAGAATTTAAATATAGTCTTCCATTTGTGATAAATTTATGATGTGAGAATGAAATCAAACAATTGAATATATTTTAGAAAAAGAACAACAAGGCCTACAGGCCTAATGCGAACTTGTACAAAGTTTGGGGGTATGAATGGAGGTTTATTTTTAAAATTTGATATTGATCATCTTATTTCTTGCAAATTTACCTAGGTCATTATGATTTCAGCTAAATGGATGTTTCAGACATGCACGTTTCAGACTAGGACATTTTAAACTAGGATGTATCAGTAAGGATATTTTGGATATGTTCTTTTTGACAGGGAGGATTACGGGGACAGATGAAAGGACAATTTGGCTGAAGAGTTTCGGAGAAGAAGATTTTTAAAGGTTTTTAAGCCTTTTCCCTATAAAATCTAAGAAAATGCAGTAAGCCAATAAATAAGCAAAATTGGATAGGATTTTTCTTTTTTTGGCAAAACATTTGGTGATGCTAGCTAATGCCCTTTTTGAGATAGCTATGATGCACGACGGATGATGCCACACCATCGCATAGGCTCACAGATTCGCTAAAACAGTTGAAAGATATAGTTCCACTAGTTCTAATCTGGGCATTGCATCTAGATGATATGTCTAAACGTCTAGACACATTGTCTAGACACCAGACATACCCAGGTCAGTTGCCATGGTGATGTCTGGACCTCACCTGGTTGAACTGAGTGACCTCTTGACTCGGCATGTTGAAACTTGGCTTGTTGTCAAATCTGTTTTCAAACACTGAAAACCTTTTTCAATTGGCTACACTGCTTTTTTAAAGCTGCATTTACCCAATCTATTCTTATAAAACTTGCAGAACCCTACCATAGAATAATTCTTGTAAAGTTTAAACCAATCAGCTTAACAGTTTCATCATAAAACAGTGTATAAGCTTGAAGTCTCCAAAATTCCTTTTGTTGCTTGTAATACACCAATACCTCAGTTTCAGATATGACTTATGTGACAAACATTTGCATAAAATTTGGTGATGATAGCTCCAGCTGTTTCTGAGTTTTAAGTTTAGTGTGGTTTTTTGGACAGATGACTAAGTTCAACCTCCTGTAACTCAGCCTAAAATCTCTGAACTAGAACCATTCGAATAAACTTGAGAGATATTGTTCCAGGGATCATTTCTGTGAAATATGGGACAATTTGGCTGGACAGTTTGGGAGAAGAAGATTTTTAAAGGTTTTTAAGCTTTTTCCCTATAAAATCAAAATAAATCCAGATACCCAAAAAATAAGCTTAATCCTATAATGTTTGACAAGTAACTGATTCTTACATGCAGAGCTGCTAGCTCTGACAGTTTCTGAGATAGCATGGGTTAAGGTACAGTAGACATTTGACGGCTGACAGCGGACGGACGAAGCTGTGCCATTGCATAAGCTCACAGGTTTGCTAAAAATCAAATTCCCTGACTTCCTGAATACCTTGTTTCCCATCTGTATTAGGCCTAGGACTTAACTTAATACTGGTAACTGACAGTTTGAGGTCATGGGGCTGCATTAAACTTAAAGGATCATATTCACTTGCAGTAATCAAGTGTATTACATCTCTCTCATTATTAGCTTATTTTGGCTGAATACAAAAGTTCTTCAGCAAAACCATCCTGGTACACAGGCTTAATATCTCAAGTTAACTTGTTTAATATGTTATGGTTCTGTGCCTGAGTGTGTCTGTTTACCATAACTAGACTGGGTTACTAGAGGTCCAATCTTGCGCCTGTGAAATTCCAAAACAAGTAGAAGAAACATACACCTTTTTGGAGCTTGAAAACTTTTGATTCTTGAAGTTGTACGGTACAGCCACCAGATGTGTTTTGGTCTGCTGATCACATCCAGTGCAAGCTTTTATCAACTGTGTACAGGAGTAAGCAATAGATTTTAGTACAAATATTGACTGATACCTTAAGATTTTAATTAGAACACACTATATTTAATGTACCATTTCATTTAAAGGGTATATGAAAAGGGTTCTCTAAAATTTCCTGAAAATAAATTATTAAAATGGATGAATTTTAGGCTTTTTTCACACAAATTCACCACTACTTCATCAGATTCTGACATAAACTGCGCATGGATAAATCATGTTATAGGATATTCCATAGATTTACTCTCCTTTACTACAAGTGGACTAACCCATTAACATCCCTATGATATAGTAGGCTTCTAGACAGGTCAGAGGGGGAGGGGGGGGGGGATAGACTTCACTTACCCACTTAGTAGGACTAGGGTTAAGACATACCCCACCCTATGGCTCTTAATTATGCAGGTCACTTATTAGCTAGGAGACAGATGAAGTTAATTAAACACAGCTAGGTGAAGCTTAGTAGCCAGCAACTTGATCTGTATCTTTAGTGAAATGCTTGCCCAAGGACTGGCAATATGATCATGGTTTGGCATAATAATAATATACCCCTTTCACACACCAAACAACCAGTTTCAAACCAATCTGAATGTACATAAGAGCATTTATACGGCAATCCAATGGGTTTTTAAACTGGTTTGGCCAAAGATTTTTGAATCAAGCTCAGGAGGTGGTTTCAAACCATTTTGAAAGCGAATCATTTTATCCACTTTTCTAAACTGTTGTGTGAATGCTCTAGAACGGGTTTGACCCATTTTTCAAGTAGCAACTGGGTCACAATGCAACTGTGAATGCTTGTGTCAACATGTTGATACATTTTTCACATGTGAAATGTACACAACACATATTTGTGCTAGATGCCCATGTGAATGCACTATACCAATTTGGCCCAACTGCTTTGCCCGTGCAAATTTGTTTGAAAATGTTTTGTGTGTGAAAGGGGAAAATGTCATTCCAAATTCTGACATATATCTTAAGGTTTTTCTGGTTATGTAAAACTAAATTTATGTGTTGTTGTTGTATTTTATCCATGGGAGAATTCCTGCAATATGTAACAGGAGCAAGAACAAGCAGTCAATGGATCAATACCAGAAACCCACAGAACAAATTAAAAAGCCAACCAGAAGACTCCTGACCTTCCTAATATCAATCAAACACATAGCTAATACTCTCTGACAGCAACACTATACCTGATGCTGGTGTGATCCAAGATCCAAGGTGCCTTTATGCCATATTGGTTACCAGGATATAAGGTCAAACATTTTTTTCTATCTCAGATCTTTCCTTACTGACATTAAGTCAAAATGCCATTTAGTTTCAAACTGCAATCACACAAGATGTCTGTCTGGTTACAGATAAAAGTGCATGATCCATCCTGTCCAATTTTTAAAGTACAGTGGAACCTCTAATTATGGGCACCTCTGTACTAAGGGCACCTCCTATTTTTGGCCACTTACAGGCAGTCCCTTGAAAATAGGTCCCAAAATATTTAACCTCCATACTAAGGGCACCTCTCTATTGCGAACAAAGAGTCTGGTCCTATCACTGTAATTTGTAGGTTCTACTGTATATGCCAAACTGCATGCATATCAAACAATGCAGGTGTCTTATTATGTCACTTCTGGTTCTGTATGCACAACCAACCAGAATCTGCCACCCATACAAACATCCATATTAAAGGTCTGCAGACATTGGGGTGGAAGACAACCCATAAGCAGCCTGTCAAACTGTTAATTCAATAATTTTGAGGAAAAAGTTACCACATCCCAAGAAAAGAACTGAAAATTATTGCACCTAAATTAAACTTACATATCCAGCTTCTTGGATACAATACTGTCGATGAAGAATTAAGGGTCAACAAAAGCACCAAGTACCAGTCTAAATTCTCATATGCTTGTATTTAGCAACAAAACAGGAAGCACCCCCACAAGGGCTTAGTCTAGGATTACACCACGGTGGCAGTTCAAGCAAACAATCAGTTTTCCACCAAAACTGCAGGGAAAGAGAAGTCCTTGGCATCATCCTGCACTCAGTATTTAAGCATATATATTTAAACATAGTACAAATCATTAGTACATAGTACAAACAAACTCAACGTTTTCAAAGTTTTTATTTGAATAGTTACCACCAAGCCAATATTTTGATCCAACTTTGGAACAGCTGTTCAATTGTAACTAGTGTCATGACTCTCAGGCCCAATCAGTCTTATTTTTAAAAGGCCTGTAAAGTCATGTTTTTTTATGGATAAACCAAAGCAACACATATGATTTGCTGCATTGCAGTATATTGAGTGTTTTGATCACCACTTATGAAAATATATTTGTCCCTGGATCTAAAGAAATGTAATCTGCTAATAGAATAATGTTAGTGTCATTTTGACAAGCAGTCTGCCAATTGCTGTCACATTCATAATTTGCATGTTTCTATTGGTTCCATATTATCCAATTTGCTACCACAAGAATATCTAATAATTAACAAAGCGATGTTCCAACTCCCTGTCCATGCAATGTCGAAATTAATTAGATTTAACATCCATTCTATGTGAAAGATCTATAAGGCCATACAAAGAAAATCAGAATCAACGCTTAACATTTTTTTGTGGATTTAATTTTCTTTTTATTTTTTGCAAATGAAGACCAGATTTTTGGTAATGTTGCTTATTTTTGCAAAGTTTCCTAAAATAATTCTTAAAGGTATAAAAAAAGGACTAAATTTTGTTTAGTCATTTACAACAAACATTTAAATAATTGAAGCAAATTTTTGTATTTTCTAGGTACGCTAAAAATATCCTAGTTTTATATTTCAATTTCCACTCCCATCCTAATTTTTTTCTTTGTTCCAATAGTCTGTAGAACAATAATTTATTTTAGTGTTAAGCCTAACTGTAAGTGACATAAGATTAACCATACAGTCAGAATTTGATACTCACATACACAGCCTTCTCTTATAATATCAGTCACACCCCCACCCTTTCCTATCTTTACCCTCCTTTGCATAATGAGTTCATTTCAGTACATTCTATCAAGCTTTACTGGACTAAGGGCCCCACTCTGAGCCAACCATCTCTTAAAGGGGCCCAATCACCTATAAAGCATGCTGAATTAACACGAAAAATAGCTTCTTCCCTTTAAAATAAATACGTACCTGCAAAAATATTGCCTTTAAACCCTTTGTTTACTCCTGTAAACAAGTGTAAAAACAGTGAACCGGGCGCGACTGCAGGTGTCAACATAAACACAGTGCGTCTGGCCATGGGCTTCGTGGAGCCACAACATGTGCCAATCAGGAGATGCCCTGACTGACTTGGATAAAAATGTTATACAATGTTCCCGCTGATTGAAACACCGCGTGTTGCCCCTCTTAACTGGACCTCCGGTCACGTGGCCTTGTTATGGTAAACAGACTGCGTTTACCAACACGCTGAGGAAAGGAGAATGAGTGCTGGAATGGTTTTGCTGGAAAACTTTTTTTATAAAACAAAACTGAACTAATAGTGTAAAATAATAGGCTTAATATTGCTCGATCCTGATTATGTCCTTTTAAGGGGCGTTCACACCTATCCATTTTTTTCCTTCCACACCTGAACCCGCTTCCATCATCCGTCTTCCATCAAATTCTAGTCAGTTAAAACTAGAATACGGGTAGTCGACAAGCGACTACTTGTATCCGCCTAAATCAGAGTGGAACGGGTGAAGTGTTGGGTATCAGCATGGATGTCTGCAGCCAAATTGTGTATGTAGGTTGCGCTACCTACCAAAAAATCCAGAAAGCCGTCCAAGTTGTATACATATGCAAAATTTAAGGCTGATAAGTCAAACCACTACATGTATATGACTGATTTTTGCCCTTGGCAGACAAACAGATGGACGCTGTGCAAAAAAGGGTTGCAGGTGGCGCCACCAGTTTAGCGTATGATAAAGAGCTATGTGAGAACTATACACATGCAAAACTTTGGCCCAATCGGTCAAACGGTTCCAAAGATATGAGCTTGGATATCTGCTGCATAAACTAGAATGCAGGTGGCACCACCTGTCATAAAATCAAGAGAACTGTCGGGGATGTATAAACTTGCAAATTTTAGGCAGATATGTCAAACCACTGCCGAGATATGAGTGATTTTATCCCATGGCAGACAAACAGAGGGGAGCTGTGCAAACATGGCTGCAGGTGGCGCCACCAGTTTTGCGTATGATAAAGAGCTATGTGAGATCTATATACACATGCAAAATTTTGGCCCAATCGGTCAAACAGTTCCCTAGATATGAGCTTGGATGTCTGCAGCATAAACTTGATTGTAGGTGGCGCCACCTGTCATAAAATCAGAAAAGCTATCCAGGATGTATAAGCATGCCGAATTTCAGGTGAATTAGTCAAACCACTGCAGAGATATGAGTGATTTTAACCCAAGGCAGACGAACAGATGGACACTGTGCAAACATGGTTGCAGGTGGTGTCACCATTTTTTGTGTATGTTATAAAGCTCTCCAAGGGCTACATTTGTGCAAAAAAATTTTCCTGATCGGTCAAACGGTTCCTGAGATATGAGCTTGGATGTCTGCAGCGTAAACGTGATTGTAGGTGGCGCCACCTGTCATAAAATCAGAAAAGCTATCCAGGATGTATACGCATGCCAAATTTCAGGTGAATTAGTCAAGTCACTGCAGAGATATGAGTGATTTTAACCCAAGGCAGACAAACAGATGGACACTGTGCAAACATGGTTGCAGGTAGCGCCACCATTTTTGGTGTATGTTATAAAGCTCTCCAAGGGCTACATTTGTGCAAAAGAATTTTCCTGATCGGTCAAACGGTTCCCGAGATATGAGCTTGGATGTCTGCAGCGTAAACGTGAATGTAGGTGGCGCCACCTGTCATAAAACTAGAAAAGCTATCCAGGATGTATAGGCATGCCGAATTTCAGGTGAATTAGTCAAGTCACTGCAGAGATATGAGTGATTTTAACCCAAGGCAGACAAACAGATGGACACTGTGCAAACATGGTTGCAGGTGGCGCCACCATTTTTGGTGTATGTTATAAAGCCCTCCAAGGGCTACATTTGTGCAAAAGAATTTTCCTGATCGGTCAAACGGTTCCCGAGATATGAGCTTGGATGTCTGCAGCGTAAACGTGAATGTAGGTGGCGCCACCTGTCATAAAATCAGAAAAGCTATCCAGGATGTTTACGCATGCCAAATTTCAGGTGAATTAGTCAAGTCACTGCAGAGATATGAGTGATTTTAACCCAAGGCAGACGAACAGATGGACACTGTGCAAACATGGTTGCAGGTGGCGCCACCATTTTTGGTGTATGTTATAAAGCTTTCCGAGGGCTACATTTGTGCAGAAAAATTTTCCTGATCGGTCAAACGGTTCCCGAGATATGTGGGTTTATGTGTGGAAACAGACGCACAAACGGACGCAGAGCGCAGAGGAAAGGTCAGAGGTCAAAACAAAATCGGGGCGCAGCAGTTCACATGTGACCCGAACATAATCCCGGGTTTCGGAAAATTCCGCCCAGCGGTTACGGAGGAGTTCTCCGGACACCTACGCGGCGGCGGTGGCGGCGTCCAGCTGAAAACATAGTATCCGCAAAACTCTGTTTTGGCGGATACAATTACATAGGGCATTCACACCTATCCACTTCTGCACCCGCACCTGTCACAGCGTCCTCACAAATTGGTCCCAGACCGATTCACGATGGAAGCGGACGACGGGTACAGACGGGAATCCATACTATGATGTCATAAAATAGGGGCTATTCTTGAATGTCCATGGTCTTTCCCTTGATAGAAAATGACAAAAGTGGTTTATTTTCACTATGAAAAGTTGGAACCCGTGCATGAGCATTCAATGCCTCACTCTCCTGCTCTTGAAAGCTTTAATTATTAATTGATATAATAAAGCAATATTGTAAGTAAAATCATGCATATGAATCACCAAAGAAGCAGGGGTGGGGTAATTTGGAATAAAGACTAATAAGTCAATGGATATAAAATAAATTTACTAGTAAGCCAACGAAAATAAAATATAACCTATTACGTAAAGTAGTTTTATATATATATATATATATATATATATATATATACATGTATATATATGTATGTGTGTATATATATATATATTTATATATATATATATATATATATATATATATAATTTAAACATCATGTATGGAGAATAATTTAAGCGCCCTTGTGGAAACGGGGGATTCAGAATGAATCACAGTTCTAAACCTCAATTACACGAGTTTGGTCAAATTCAAGGTTGAGAGGTTTCATGGCAATACATTATTTGTTATTAGATTAGATTCAAATTATATATATATATATATATTTATATATATGTATATATCAGACAGAAAAAGCGTTGGATAGGTGTGAACAGAGACAACGGGTGGCGGATGACAAATGATGGAAGCACGTGCAGAAAAAACGGAAAGGTGTGGACGCCCCTTTACTTCATAATACTGGTGCTTGCTAAGTTTTGCCCTTCCTGTTGACTATAGTGACAAATGGTTTGACCATGCACACCATAATACCCAAAGTACACAAACTGAAATTATTATTGGTCCAATGGCACAAACAGAGCACATGAAACATGGTTTCTCATTCTCTCTCAGACTTTTCTGACCACTAATGAAACTAGAATACAGGTTGTCGACAAGTGACTACGTGTATTCAACAAAATCAGAGTGGAACAGGTGAAGTGAGGCATGAATTGAGTGGCATGGGGAAATGGAGTGAAGTGTTGCATGTCAGCATGGATGTCTGCAGCCAAAATGTGTATGTAGGTTGTGCCACCTACCACAAAATCCAGAAAGCTGTCCAAGTTGTATACATATGCAAAATTTTAGGCAGATAAGTCAAACCACTACATGTATAAGAGTGATTTTAGTCTGTGGCAGACAAACAGATGGACGCTGTGCAAAATGGTTGCAGGTGGCGCCACCAGTTTTGCGTATGATAAAGAGCTATGTGAGATCTATAAACATACAAAACTTTGGCCCAATCGGTCAAACGGTTCAAGAGATATGAGCTTGGATGTCTGCAGCGTAAACTAGAATGTAGGTGGTGCCACCTGTCATAAAATCAAGAGAACTGTCCAGGATGTATAAACCTGCAAAATTTTAGGCAGATATGTCAAACCACTGCTGAGATAGGAGTGATTTTATCCCTCCGCAGACAAACAGATGGATGCTGTGCAAAAATTGTTGCAGATGGCACTACCAGTTTTGCGTATGATAAAAACCTATGTGAGATCTATACAGAAGCAAAATTTTGGCCCAATCGGTCAAACAGTTCCCATGATATGAGCTTGGATGTCTGCAGCATAAACTAGAATGTAGGTGGCACCACTTGTCATAAAATCAAGAGAGCTGTCCAGGATGTATAAACCTGCAAAATTTTAGGCAGATATTTCAAACCACTGCTGAGATATGAGTGATTTTATCCTACGGCAGACAAACAGACGTATGCTGTGCAAAAATGGATGCAGGTTGCGGCACCAGTTTTGCATATGATAAAAAGCTATGTGAGATCTATATACACATGCAAAATTTTGGCCCAATCAGTCAAACGGTTCCCAAGATATGAGCTTGGATGTCTGAAGCGTAAACATGAAAGTAGGTGGCGCCACCTGTCATAATATCAAGAAAGCTATCCAGGATGTATACGCATGCCAAATTTCAGGTGAATTGATCAAACCACTGCAGAGATATGAGTGATTTTAACCCAAGGCAGACAAATAGATGGACACTATGCAAACATGGTTGCAGGTGGCGCCACCATTTTTTGTGAATATTATAAAACTATCCAAGGGTACATTTGTACAAAAATTTTTTTCCCTGATCAGTCAAAAGGTTCCAGAGACATGTGGGTTTATGTGTGGAAACAGATGCACAAATGGAAGCTGGGCAGAGAGGAAAGGTCACCGGCATTTGGTTAGTCACAAGTTAACATGTGACCCGATAATTGGTGTAAGTTTCGGATAAATCCGTCCAGTAGTCTCAGAGGAGTTCTTTGGAAATGTATGCGGCAACGGCGGAACCCAGTCAAAAACATAGTATCCGCAAAACTTCATTTTGGAGGATACAACAATGAAATGGACCAGTTAATATGTACTGTGTAAAAACTGCTGTGAATTTAAGCCTAAGTCACAAACAAAAACACTTCCATTTTTTGCATGTAAGACTTCAGAAATTTATATATATCTGACACCCAGCCCATTTTAATTCTATGTGAAATAGATGCTGACACACACTAAAGATATACTTCTTGACTTTGCTTATAAATGAAAGCAAGGGACTATATTCTCATATCTGACAAGTATTAATTAAGGATATTCAACTGACCCTTTTTAAATTGGTCAGACAATGCCAAACCCATTGCACACATACAGTCTGTTTGTTTTGTTTATATCCAGATGTTCATTACAATTCGGGGGCCAGTCAAAATAATAATCCAAACACATTCAACAAGGACATCTAGCAGCAAGTCAGACAAACCACAGTATTGCAAAGGGTATATTGTAAAAAAAAGTCAACTTTCAACCAACCACCTTTTTATGGTACATATAGTTTTTCTGTTTGTCAGCATGCAATGCTGTTTTAACTAACAGCTTGTAGATAAACAAGATCTCATACATCTGTTAATTAAAATGTATGCAGAGTAAGCAAGAAAACACATATGCTATAGAATTGTTAGGTGAATAATTGGCTTTAAGATTTTAAGATTTCCATAAATCTTAACTGAGCTATTTCCTACAAAGTATTACTTATAAAGTGTCAGACTTTGCCTGATACACCAAATTTTAATCCAAACAACTAAAGGTCCAAGGGCTGTTGGTATGGCCTTAATTATTCAACAAATCATTAATTCAATATTGCATCAAATGAAAGGTTTATCAAAATTATAAGTGACATTAATAATAATTTATTACATAATGTATCTTATCTATCATCAGGGAAACTTTCCCTTTCATTGTAAACTGGTGGGATATATACCCTGCCTATACACCTTTGAAAGATATACTTTCTAGCATCTAATTATCAAACTTACTACTCTATTTGTACATATTTTAGGCCTGGGCAAAATATTCTTCCTGTCAGCAGATTGTAGATATTTTTCCACTGACTATAACCATGCACATGAATTAAACAATGAGCACATGAATTAAACAATGAGCCTACTATATAATCACCACACAATATATAGCATCAGTTTTTGGTATTGTTTCCCACCGTTCTGTTTGTATAATAAATGAAAACACCTGCAAACACAGAGCTGTAAACTGGCGACCATAGAATAGAGCCATCCATTTTTTAAAGATGTTAACGATTGCATTAAGCCCTGGTAACTTAATTATACAAGAGTCGCATTTTGGATTGTTGTAGTTTCACAAATTAGGTTTGTGTAGATTCCACAAACATGACACAAAATACTTGCTGGAGCATATCATCACCGATAGCAGAATATCAATACTTGTCAAGACATTGCAGGATGACAATAGATACGCACCCGGGCACTAGTTGCCATGGCTACTGTCTCTGATACAATTAACGAGAGATGATAATACACATTTCCCCATGTAGCAGATCAACTTGTCTCATGTGCGTTATTTATACTGGTTCATCGGAAACGTGGCAAAGAGAGGAAATCCCTGCGCAAATACGGAGCTACAGTAACTTTCATCCTCCAGGATATGCAGGGCAGTGATGAATTACCATCTGCACGGAGAGTGAAAGCCATTCATACTGCAATGATGCTGATCAAATATTGTAAAAGCACCCCAGATGCTCTAGTAAAAAGAACTTCAAAGTGAAACAAAAAAAATTATCAATATCATTATGCAGAGATCAATGTCAGAGAAATACGGAGGTGAAAACAAAAAGATAGATTTTGAAACAATACGCAAACCATCAAGGAGTAAGATCTATAGCACTGTAAAAAAAGAAAAGGGATCACAGATCGAAAGACATGAAAGACCTTGTTTAGACAGATGTCAAAGTGGAATAACTTAACACTATTTCATGGATTTTCTCTTGTAATTTCACAAAACCACACCAGAAACAATGAATTTCTTTAAATTTTTTTTCAACAAGTGCTGAAACAGACATTTTTTGTCCTTTATTTGTTAGATAAAAAAAAACATGATTGCTCATAAGTATATCTTAATGCTCAGAGATATCTTATAGTCTACAAAGAACCAAACAAAAAATACTGAAAAAAGGAATAACATATATAGTCCTGATTTGAAATTATACAAAACTAGCAGACGAGTACACTGCATGTTACATGGAGCATTTATATTTATTTGGAAAACACCTTACTTTAGCAAACAATAAACAGTAGATCCACTGACTGACTGATAGTACAGTTGGCGCTCGAACAAGTTATGGGTAGCCAGAAAATCCGGCCTGCACTGGCTCCCTCAGGTACGACAATGTTTGACAGATTGAGTTTTTTTATCTGAGATATATTTAAGGCAAAAATAGAAGATAGTGATAGAGTTGAAGATCGTAGTGAGAGGTGGAGGAAGCCGGAGAACCCGGAGAGAACCACTACCTAGGTCAGGCCACTACAACCTACTCTCATGGCAACACCTGGGCTCAACCCAGGTTGTCAATGAAGGGAGCTGAGCGCTTTATCGCTCAGCTGTCCAGGCCCCTAACAGTAGATCCAGGAAGGCCATGTTTGTACCCATGTTTATCTTAAGGAGTATTCTGTATTCATCAAAGTTTAACTTAAGGACTATAATGTTTTTAACCCAGGTTTAGCCAAAAGATGGTTGCATTTTACCTATATCATGTATTTGCTTATTTAGTATTACTAGTATTAATTTTTCATTTACATTTTCATCTTATCCATTTGTTTGTTTTGTGTTTTTTATTATTTATTTATATGCCTGCATTGACAGGTTGAGACTTGCTTTGATTATTGTCAAGCATGAAAATTAATAATGCTTTGTTTGTTGCTACATATTGGCTATAGATGGATTGATTGGAACTTTGGGCCTCAGGCCTGGTTTTCCTTAACACATTCACTGCCAAGCCCATGTTCACCCCCAGTGCCAGGGGCATACACAGGGACCCCAGCAGCCCTGAGAGGTGCAGTGGTACCGAGACTAGAAGCTAATTACCTGATAAGAAGGTGTGACTTTGGATAACACAGGGGCAATAAAACTCGGGGGGGGGGGGGGGGGGGGGGGTGAAGTTGGGCACTAAGCCAAATGATCGCGATAGTAACGTTAGTCAAGGCATGGCTCCGGTGGACTGGTCTCATAGCGTCTAGCATAAAGCTAACAACTGATTCAAATAAAGATCTATATTTGTAAATGATGAACTAAATGAAAATGTGTATTTTGGCGTGAATGCTGATTTGGGAAGAGTCAAATGACTGAGAGGCACTGACAAATATAGGCCTATCTCTAACCAAAATAAATTTACTGTATTTTCGGTACTGTATTTTCGGGCACGCGCGATTTATACAATTATGCAACATTACTATAAACACAAAGTTTGTCAACAGATCCAGAATGGCGCAGTGGTTAGAACAGGTGGTACGTACGTGTGACACGGCTGACAGCGTGAGTTTGAACCTACGCCACATTTTTTTCTTTTTTTTTTCTTTTATTTTACAAACATGTAATTTTGGTGCTCAAACATACATTTTTACACTTTCATAACGAACACATCGATTGTACCAATCAATATAATTATAAAAAAAATATAATTTAACTTTACACATGTAATTTTCAAACATAGTCATAGACTGTATATATAGGCCTGCCTTGACACGCAGTTGACCTCGTCATTGTAACAGTCATATGAAACACAGAGATTATTTCAGTTTTGCAATTTACAAGCACTTGTTTGTGAAGTTACTAATATGTTTATCTATATATAAGTAAATAAGGAACAAGAAATAAGCCGAAAGAACCATTTGCAGCCGCATTCTGATTACACTGCTGAACTGTGTGTCAATCATGTGGCACGTGCCCTTTGTTGTTGATTGCGCAATACCCTGTCCTCGCGGGGCAATAAACTTGGACGACCTCATGCCTCGCTATCTTGAGTTCACACCTAAGGTGCGATCTATCACACGTAGGGCTCTCAACTGGATGTGTCATAAATAAGTGGCCAAAAAATGTTCTAATATAAAACTAGCTACATATTTTTACAATCCTCCTTTTCGTTTGATTCAAAGTAGTAGGCCTATTCTTACAAGAATTCGAATTCAAACTGAAGTGCATCGTAAAGTTATTTCATGGCAATGGACCGGAGCCGTGGATTTTGTCACCATCTACACATCTTTCCTGCTTTCGAATGATGCAGCGCACTGTTGAATAACAAATAATTCATTTTCATACTGCAAGACTATTTTATAAATGTACTACTACTCATCTGCAAAGAATTTATTGAAAAATTAATTAGAATTCCTGCTGAAAATGGCTTATAAATAAATGACTTGTATACACGTGCTTGGCACTGGGGGAATCATAATAAACGACGGGTATACACGTCATTGGCAGCTAATGTGTTAATAAACTATGTTTGCTTGCTTGTCTTTAGCCCTCAAGTGATATTTTGTTTACCACTGCTACCTACTGGTTTTAAAAAAGCAGTTATTTGAGATATATTACTATAACTTGGTATTCTAAGCGAAAAAGATTCTGACCAGCTCTCTTAAATCTGGGTGAAAGCCTGGCATGGTCCAAGTGCTGCTTTTGTAGGATTAGGATTTAAACCTATTTGTATAAACCAGTTTATTAGATCTCACTTTACAATCATATATATGCCTAGCCTACAATCATATATATGCCTGCTGTAGGCTAACTGCATAATGGTGTTGGTTCACTTTTTGAAAAAAAAATGGATTTTGATTGGTAATAAAACAGCCTAGCTGTTGCAGTAGCCTCACATTCTAACTGTTCACTTGAAGCAGGCCTCACTTATCAAACTGCCTTGGTTCAATTTAGATTTAAGATGTAAATAGAAATAAGTTACTATGTTAAAATCCACTAAACAGTATATGAAGAAATATGATTTAGGTTTTGTACATTAAAACCATGTTGTGAGTAATTTGGACACCAGGGAACTGAATAATTCCGTGAACATTTAATAATGCCATCTGAGAATTTGTAACAATTATCCCTGTCTAGTGCTGAACCATCCAGCCAACCCACTTGGAACTTTTTTCATGTCATTTCTTAAGCATAAACAAGCCATCATGATATAGATGCCAGAGTTACCAAGCAAGAAACCATATGGAGACTGGATATTGTGTTGATTGTTTTTTTCGTCTTGTTAATCTACCTGTTTACATAAATGTTTCTGTCAGGATCTTGCATGCCTATTTCATGGAACAAGAACACCACAAGAGTTCATAAAATAAGCATATCATATATGTCTTGTGACCTTTGACCTCATTAAATGACTGGATTTTCTGAGAATTAAAAACATGTGAGAAACTAGAATACGGGTAGTCGACAAGCGACTACGTGTATCCGCCTAAATCAGAGTGGAACGGGTGAAGTGAGGCATGGATTGAGTGGCAAGGGGAAATAGAGTGTTGCATATTAGCATGTTTGCAGCCAAATTGTGTATGTAGGTTGCCCCCCCCCCCCTACCACAAAATCCAGAAAGCCGTCCATGTTGTATGCATATGCAAAATTTAAGGCAGATAAGTCAAACCACTACATGTATATGAGTGATTTTAGCCCGTGGCAGACAAACAGATGGACGCTGAGCAAAAATGGTTGCAGGTGACGCCACCAGTTTTGCGTATGATAAAGAGCTATGTGAGAACTATACACATGCAAAACTTCGGCCCAATCGGTCAAACGGTTCCCAAGACATGAGCTTGGATATCTGCTGCATAAACTAGAATGCAGGTGGCGCCACCTGTCATAAAATCAAGAGAGCTGTCGGGGATGTATAAAGCTGCAAAATTTTAGGCAGATACGTCAAACCACTGCCGAGATATGAGTGATTTTATCCCATGGCAGACAAACAGACAGGAGCTGTGCAAAAATGGCTGCAGGTGGCGCCACCAGTTTTGCGTATGATGAAGAGCTATGTGAGATCTATAGACATGCAAAATTTTGGCCAAATCGGTCAAACGGTTCCCAAGATATGAGCTTGGATGTCTGCAGCGTAAATGTGAATGTAGGTGGCGCCAATTGTCATAAAATCAGAAAAGCTATCCAGGATGTATACGCAAGCCGAATTTCAGGTGAATTAGTCAAGTCACTGCAGAGATATGAGTGATTTTAACCCAAGGCAGACGAACAGATAGACACTGTGGAAACATAGTTGCAGGTGGCGCCACCATTTTTTGTGTATGTTATAAAGCTCTCCAAGGGCTACATTTGTGCAAAAAATTTTTCCTGATCAGTCAAACGGTTCCCGAGATATGAGCTTGGATGTCTGCAGCGTAAACGTGAATGTAGGTGGCGCCACCTGTCATAAAGTCAGAAAAGCTATCCAGGATGTTTACGCATGCCAAATTTCAGGTGAATTAGTCTAGTCACTGCAGAGATATGAGTGATTTTAACTCAAGGCAGACAAACAGATGGACACTGTGCAAACATGGTTGCAGGTGGCGCCACCATTTTTTGTGTATGTTATAAAGCTCTCCAAGGGCTACATTTGTGCAAAAAAAATTTTCTGATCGGTCAAACGGTTCCCGAGATATGAGCTTGGATGTCTGCAGCGTAAACGTGAATGTAGGTGGCGCCAATTGTCATAAAATCAGAAAAGCTATCCAGGATGTTTACGCATGCCGAATTTCAGGTGAATTAGTCTAGTCACTGCAGAGATATGAGAGATTTTAACCCAAGGCAGACAAACAGATGGACACTGTGCAAACATGGTTGCAGGTGGCGCCACCATTTTTTGTGTATGTTATAAAGCTCTCCAAGGGCTACATTTGTGCAAAAAATTTTTCCTGATCGGTCAAACGGTTCCCGAGATATGTGGGTTTATGTGTGGAAACAGACGCACAAACGGACGCAGAGCGCAGAGGAAAGGTCAGAGGTCAAAACAAAATCGGGGAGCAGCAGTTCACATGTAAAATTCCACCCAGCGGTTACGGAGGAGTTCTCCAGACACCTACGCCGCGGCGGCAGCGGCGGCGTGCAGCTGAAAACATAGTATCCACAAAACTCTGTTTAGGCGGATACAATTGGTAAATATTTATATGAGTTTCATGAAAACCTAACAGATTTTTGGTAAATCATCAAGACACCAACAAAGACTGGTGACCTCTGACATCCTTAATTATGCATGGATTTTGCCAGGAATCAAACTTGGGTGAAATATTATATTTGTTCACATTTCTGCTGAGTTTCAATAGAATCCATCATATTCCTAGTAGTGTATTGTGGCTACACCAGAGAGAAGCCTGGTGACCTCTGTAGTCCTAACACTTTAAATATGAGTGAATTTTTTAGAAAAAAACATGCACTAGATAATCTAATAGGAAGTAGTTATTGTGATCAGTTCTGTGAAAATCCATCAAGGGTCTTGTTGATTACCACTGAGCAACTAAGAGTTTTATGGGAGACAGATTTATGCAGGTTTGACAGACAAGTATAAAATGGCAAACCAACAGCACATTCATTGAATATGAAAAAAAAATTGTGAAAATTGACATTAATTCAATGTAATATAATGGCAACCCTTAGAGGCACTTTTATATATTAAAGTTCCAGTATATAAATCCAAACACAACTCAAGGGATATTTTATCAACTTTTCAATGTAAGTGACCTTCCCTTCAGTAGCTGCATTTGGTAAATTGCCTCTTTCTCCATGATGTAAATGAAGTTGCTATGCCCATGATAGAGTGATGGTATTACATTTTGCCTACCTCTTGTTTGTAAATGGAAGCACTGGTCAAGCTTTCTCATTTCTGCAATGGTTTTCCAAGGCCCCCTGATGCTTTGTAGGTATGAGCACATCGGCACAATGACAGAGCACTTTGCGTAAGTAGATACGCTCTTTCATGGAAATGAGACATTCAATCGGCAGTCCATTATTGTGTCACTGTCTGCAATGCCCTCTTAAAGGCCACACAAACAATGAGCTTCCACAATGATTAATTCTTGCTATCATAAATTTTACAGGGGGTTACATGATATGAAGAATCCGGTTTACAAGGCTTTATCATGTGTCTTCCTCTGACATTTCCTTGTGGTGGCTAGATAATTCATTGGACTTAATACATATCCTGTTGAACATCAAAACCAGTCACTTGTGGCAGCAACAGTGGCTAATTGTGTAAAGTGTCCCTGCAGCTATAATAGTCTGTTATAGTGTCTCTATTTTTTTTTTTTCATATTTTATCATGTATGGCCTTATGTATTTTTAAAACTTTCAAAAGTTTATATGAACAATTACCATTGCACTGCTGCTCTGCAGTTGAAGTGAAAGCGTAAAATTATGTGAGAAAACGTATCAAAATTACCTATAGCCATACATAGTAAAAATTTTACACAAAAACAAGTCTTTATTCAGGAGTAGGACATAGCCCAGTAGTTTAAACGGTGTTGGACTTTCCAGTGATTGTAGAATCTGGTACAAAATTTCAATGGAAAATGGTTTAATCCCACTGGAACCTCAGAGATTTGATCTCATGTCTTAATGGTAAGTGATGACTTCAAGATTATTTCTAACCCCATGCATATCATACCTGAAATCCAGAAGGCTTAATAATATTAGCATATCATCCTAATCATCTGGATAACTTCATCCTCATTTAATAGACAGTTTCACCAACATGCCATAGACATATCCTTTAAGTTAGCACAATTGGCAGAGACCCCCATATCTAAAATCTATTAAAAATTGTTTTAAATTCATAACAAACCCCATAAAGTATACATAATATTAAACTTGGTACAGTGCTCTTTCTGCTGGTATACATACTTTTTAACTTTTCATTCATATTTCACAAGATATATTTAATATTTTATTATTTAAAAAACTTATTAAAAGTTGCTATTTTTAACATCCAGTTATAGCAAGCCTTTTATTTTTGGGCTCATATAAAACTATATAACAATATATTAAACATGTTCTCATATTTTCTCCTTTGTGTGTCTTTCTTATTGTACAATGAAATTTAAAGTTTTGTATTGACTCAAAATTTAATATTTAAGTTTAAAGTAGATAGAATGATGATACAAGAAAAACAAACAAAACAACTACAAACTTGCATCATATGCCCGTTGTGCTTCTGGTGACCTCTGTCTTAATAAAATATGCATGAATTTTGATGAGAAGGTAATTCAGGTGAGAAACTCTATTGGTAAATATGTATTATGAGTTTCATGAAAATCCATAGGATTTTTGGTAAGTTACCAAGGTGCCTCTGACCTCTTTAAATGTGCATGGATTTTGCTGGAAATAGAACTTAGGCAAGATATTTTACTGATATAATCAAACTCAGGCATGATATTAATCTGTTGGTTAGTAGTTATGGTGAGTTTCGTGAAAATCCATCAAATCCTCTGTAAGTTATGGTTGTAACACTAAAAATTAACAGACGGATAGTATACCATAATACTCCAATCATATGACAAGCATATATGATAAAAATGGTTGTTGAGATATTGTCATGTAGACTAATATTGTCCTAGCATACAAAAGAACAAATGAATGCTCAGTCTCATTATCTCAGTCACCAGAGTGCATTACCTCAAAAATAATGCAAGATGGTGTTTAAAGCCTGAAAATTAACAAACCTCATGGCTACAATTAGTACATCTGACTAATAAACAATGAGAGGTGTGAGTCTTACCCAAAGTCTAAGACACCAGTGTGGCCCATCTGAAACTTTTATTCAGAGTTTTAAAGTGTTTTTTTTTGTAAGGATGGATTGTTGGTACATCTGTCTTTTGAATGAAGATGAGAGCAACAATGCAATGAGAATGAACCTTTCAGGATCCAGGGTTGGCTGGAAAATGCCAGGCTGGTAAATGCCACTGGCAATTCCTGGTAAATGCTGGCACAGAAAATACCCCCACTGAAAAATAATTAAGTGTCAATTTAGTGACAAATATAAAACAAATGCCTTATATTCTGTGTTTTATTACTGTCACAAAGTTCTACAAACTACAAAGATCCACAATATGATATAAATGCTCAAGATAGATAAAATAGGATTTATCTGCAACAGCAGACTTAGAGGCCTACTTTGCATAGTATAGTAAAACTGTATCACTGTGTGATAATTAAGTTTAGAAGAAATAAACAAGGAACTTATGGGTCACTGTGCTCAGCAGAAGTTGACCTTGAAGTTAAAAATCTAAAATAATATCAAATGGAGATAAAGTCTGAAAGGAACAGGTAATATAGGTCATGGATGGTTGATATGATTGAAGATATATTGTTGCAAATAACAGATTAATAACTTGTGTGTATCTGCTGTGAAAATTAAATCAAATGTACATACAGGAAAAAAAATGCTATGGTCGAATTTGGCCAAAATTTAATATACTGATTTTATATTTATGCAAATAACTTATCAAATTTGTAAAATTCAGACCTAATTTTCGGTATATATCTTCAGTATATCTTGATTAAATGAAGTTATATTCCTGAAAAAAGTCTCTAGCTTCAGCAATTCTTATGTTAAATGAGTAAATATATTTCCTTATTTTTTCACAAGGTGCATCATGTATGGGACCATAACTTCAACAAATTATGCAATAATGTCCATAGGAAATGTATGAAAAAATATGCACACTAAATATGATTAAACAGATAAGTGGTTTTGATATTAGGTAGTCTTGAAGTGTAACAATGGGTTTTTAATGGAAAACAGTCCTAGTGACCCAGTTTTTGGTATGGTGGGAGATTTTGAGGACATCTAACTGTAAGCTGAATTTCAGATTTGTAGGTCTAACAGTTTCAAAATGTGCCAGTTTAACAGACGAACAGACGGACTGACAACCGACGGACAAATGACCACAACTATAGCTCAGATCACTTAGAGTCAGCTGAGCTAAAAACCATGAAACCAAAGATGGCAGGTTGCAAAGGGGCATGAGGTAAATGGTCACCAGTTGCAAAATGTCCTTTTCTAAACTTTGGTTCATCCTACTTGCCACAAGATGTCCTTGTTGAATGTATTTGGATTATTTTAGCCTGCTTCCTCAAAATAAAAATGTAGATATAAACAAGAGAATAAATCTGTGTCCATTGAGATCTACCAATTTTTATAAAAGGTTAAAGGTATCATCATTTTTTTTTTATATGAGAGTAGGCCCCTTTAAGCACTGTGCTAAGTCCTAACCTCACCAAGTTTTAAGCATTTGGGAATATGTACATGGCCAAGTGTTTTTTTCAGGGTATGAAGCAGCATTCAGCCATTTTAAGGAATGCACACAGTGATGTTTTCCGGCAACTGGGAATGACAGTTCTTGTGCTGAACATAAACATGGCCGTCTCTTGTGGAGGACAGGTGACATTCTGATGTGATGAAACTACAGCTAAATTGGCCCAGGGTGTCACCTTGGGATTTAAAAGGTCCATTGAATCAATTCAGACTTCTAGCCCAGATAGAAGGAGCCTAATGGCACATCCTGTGAGGGACCTGGTCTGACAGATAGAACATGCTTCTACTGCTTAAGATATATTAGGTCCACATGACAAAAACTAGACAGGAATAATGAAGCACACACCAATGCTATTGCCAAGCATTTTATCCAAATCCTCTTCGCCTGTTTATCTGATTATTTCTTATTGCTTCATATGCCACCTGTTGTTTAATATTAAAGTCCTCCAGGAGGCAGCAGCACCAATGGGTCCATCCTTAAAGCAGACAGGTGTACAGAAAGACATAAAGAGGATATTATGTCCATATCTGGATCCAGATTAAGACCAATTTTCATCACTTAAAGCCAACTATTCACTAGTGGTTGGCCGATCATCGAGTTTTATGGAAAGTCAGTTGGTTTGCTGCCACTTTCAAGCGCTCGATTACCAAAGGTAACTATCGATTACATCATAATCATGTTATAATTTTTTTTCCAGAATGCCTTATGTTATAGGCTAAAATTATTCTTCCATTTTTTTTTAACATTCCGTGCTTCAAATAATAAGTCTTTGTTCCAAAATAACTTTCTAAAATTTGAACACGGTAGATGTGAGAACGGAGGACATAATAAACATCTGTGAACTGGCAGGGAGCTGAAAGAATTAGCAGGGAATTTTGTAACCAAATGTTCATTGCACATGGGCGGTATGGCGTTAACATGCTCCATAAATTAATTCTCCGGGTCTATGCAGCAAGTAGATGTCCTGGATTGTGGTTTAATTCTTAATTATTATAAATAATTGAAATGAAACTTTTAATTAATAAACATGCTACACATGCCCATGTTGAGAACCAGAAAAATCTTTGGTTATTGCCAATGTGCAGACGTTGAAGGGTCATAAGTTGTTTGAAGCAGCATGTGAGCAATGCCATCTTTTACAATTTGCAAAACTCTGGTTCCTCTGATTTTCTGCCAGATGTTGTTGTTGAACATATGTGGACTACGATCTGAAGCCAATTAAACAGGTCCCCACATGTTATTAACACACAGATATAACAAAGGCAGCCCTTCCTGTCCTAACAGTTAGCCTGGGAAGGTCCACATTACTATGTACAGGTCTAACAATTAGTGCAGGAAGGTACACGAGCTCCGCCGTATAGCTTCAATCCGGCATTTCCTCTCTATTAATGCGTGCTGTCGGCTCATTTGCACCACAGTAATATCTCGCCTGGATTACTGTAATTCAGTTCTTGCTGGGTTACCTGCAGAGCAAGTCTCATGGCTACAGATGGTCCAGAATACTCCTGGCAGTCTCATTCTTAAGAAGCATAAGACCGACAACGTCACCTCGCTGCTCAAACAGCTTCATTGGCTTCCCCTCAAGTACCGCATACAATACAAAATTGCTGTTTTTGTTTACCGCCATTTTGATGACTCACTTCCATCATATTTGACTGAAAAAATAATAACCTATCGGCCTTTGCATACGCTGTGGAAATCTTCCTTAAGTACCAAAGTGTTATATGAAAATCGGTGAATGTTCCTTCCATTTCATAGCCCCAAAAGTTTGCAATTCACTTCCCATTACACTTAGAAAATCTCCAACTCTTGTATCATTTAAAACTAATTTGAAAACATATCACTTTCGGCAAGCTTTTTGTAATTGATATGCATCATTTTTTTTCTGGGTCAGGCACAGGGAGTAGATTTCCATGAAATTGTAGGTGGAAATGTGTGTGTGTGTGTGTGAATTGCACTGTGAGTCCGACCATCGGCCAATTGGTGCTATATAAATACTATATATTATTATTACACATTCCCACCCTAACAGTTTGGACAGGAAGGTACACATTCCGACCTAACAGTCAGGGCAGGAAGATACCATACACATTCCCACCCAAACAGATGGGGCAGGAAGGTACACATTCTGACCCCAACAGGAAAAGAATACACATGCCTACCCTAACAGTTGGGACAGGAAGGCACAAATTTCAACCCTAACAGTTAGGGCAGGAAGGTGCACATTCTTACCCTAACAGTTGGGACAGGAAGGTACACATTCCCACTCTTACAATTAGGACAGGAAGGTACACATTCCCATCCCAACAGTTGGGACAGGACTGTATACATTCCCACCCTAAAAGTTTGGACAGGAAGGTACACATTCCCACCCTAACAGTTGGGGCAGGAAGGTACACATTCCCACCCCAACAGTTGGGACAGGACTGTATACATTCCCACCCTAACAGTTTGGACAGGAAGGTACACATTCCCACCCTAACAGTTGGGACAGGAAGGTATATATTCCCATCGCAAGAGTTAAGACAGGAACGTACACATTTCCACTCTAGCAGTTGGAACAAGAAGGTACACTTTCCTGCCCTAACACACTTCTTGCCCTAACAACACTCCTCCCTACCTTAACACACTGTCAAGCCTAACAATGCCCCTTCCTGTCCTTTTGAAACTTTATGTTCAAAATAAATATTACACTTTTAATACGACATATATATTTGTAGGAGCAAATGGGCAAGTTAATATTGCCAGTTTGTAACCACAATTTTGTTTTTACTGTAGAGATAAGTCACGTGGATCCAGCAGGCTATCTGTTGTATTTTCTTATTTTATCACTGTAGTTGATATATGGTGTTATTCAGGGGTTTATCTTTAAAAAAAATCTATTCAATTAGATCATTTCATGTAACATATTTTACATCCTATATCATTACTGTAACACCAAGTTTGATTGTTTAAATTCACACTTTCTGCACATTAAAAATGTCCTATGACTCTTATTTTCCACCATATAATCAAATAGAAAACCTTATAAGCAGAAGGTTTATGGGAATCTTGTAAAGTTTTGTCTTAAACAGTTAAAAAGGCCTACAGGCCCAATGCAAACCTGTGCAAAGTATGGAAGTATGAATGTTTATTTTTTTAATTTAAAACTGATCCTCTCATGTGAGAGATTTAAGTATCTGACCCAGTGGTTTTTGAGAAGATCTTTGTAGCCACTGAGCAGAAATGGGCTGCTATAACATTTGACTATATTCAGCTTCCCATAACTGGGCCAAAAGTCACTGAACAGAGACCATTTGAATTAACTTAAGAAAGCACTACCCTAGGAGCATTCTGTGCAATATTAAACAATTTGGCTTTACGCTTTCAGAGAAGAAGTTTTTTGTAGCCCTCTGTATGCTTCGGGCACTGTTAACTCCTGTACAAAAAGACCAAAGCAGGTGCCACCAATACCTAAA
Source organism: Sipunculus nudus (assembly GCA_026874595.1). Classification (NCBI taxonomy): domain Eukaryota; kingdom Metazoa; phylum Annelida; class Sipuncula; order Golfingiida; family Sipunculidae; genus Sipunculus; species Sipunculus nudus. The sequence goes on from CM049315.1 coordinate 32,965,583, forward strand.
TTTCAGCAACATTAACATAAAATTTGATGATGATAGCTCCAGCCGTTTTTGAGATTGTAATTTTAGCATGCAAATGACTAAGTTCAACTTCCTGAAATTTGGTCAAAAATCGCCAAACTGGAACTATTCATTACACTTGAGAGAGATTGTTCCAGGGAACTTTTCTGTTAAATATTGGACAATTTGGCTGAACAGTTTCAGAAGAAGATTTTTAAGGGTTTTTAAGCTTTTTCTCTATAAAATCTAAATTAATGCAGATACTAAATAATAAGTTATAGGGCACCAAGTTTCACATGTTACTAATTCTTACATGTAGTTTGGAGCTGCTAGCTCCGACAGTTTCTGACTAACAGCCATGTACGGCTGACAGCCAACCTTGGATGGCAGACGGCGGACGGCAGACGGTGGACGCTGTGCCATCACATTAGCTCACAGGTTAGCTAAAAAAAATCTGTAATCCAAATTATTTTCACAAATTTTTATGTTGGTCAGAAAATTTCCTTGAACATAACCTATGACAAACATGTTATTGCAAAAAATTCACAGTAAGGCGTTTTCTGCTTATGTACTGGTTTTATACTAATATGAATTAAATAGGATAGGATAATGGATACAACAAATAAAATCCTAGGAGTCCTCATTATGGTTGCAACAAACACTCATTAACATTTGATCGAGGCACCACATGGTTGTCCAAGAGTCAGCACTGTAATCCAGTGTGGAAGCTTCAAGTGGAAAAGTTGCATCATTTCATTTTTTTATTATAATGAAATATAATGTATTTGAGTGTAAAGCTTGTAAGTGGGCCTGGAGAGTCGAGTGGTAAAACGTCTGGCTCTCTGGCTGGTGACCTGGGTTTGATTCTTGACATGGCCACAAGAGTGGGTTGCAGTGGCCCGTCCAAGGCACCTGCTTAAATTTTCTGGGTTCTCCAGTTTCATCCACCTCCAAACACTACCGAACTGCACCAACTGAGCCATGGAGAGTGCCTTGATTAGTTATAAAAATCATATGTATAATCCATGTAAAATAAATGTCTATTATTACAAACGTGTTTCTAGAATTGTTTATAAAGTAACTTGTTTGCCACATCTATATGTAATGAATTCTTTATTTATCAAGTCTCTTCATCACTTGGTTTCAATTTCAAATCTTGCTGGTGTCCTTTTCAGTCTGATGGAACTTTATGAAGATACACACAGTTAGGGCAGTAAGGTATGCCTTCATGCACTTACTGTTAGGGCATGAAGTAATCACGTAAACAAAATGGACAACCTGAGCACTGTGAGATACTTTTAGGGTTATCTTTTAACAAAAGGTTTAAGAGATTATATTTATTTGATATATAACAGATGAAGGAATAGGCCCCTTTAAGGACATAGTTCTGAAACCAGCTGATGTTTTTCAGCCTTGTTTTCCTGAGAACTGTCTCAAGTAATCAAGTAACAATGGTTTAGGGGAAGAACTTGATCTCCAGCAGCTGCATGAGTCTGGACAAAATGACACTCCATGAAAGATCAATATTTCTCAGGAGGAAACATCCATGACTTAGTTAGGTTTTACTGATAATCTATGACAAAATTAATAGTGTCACATATAACTAGAAGGACATGGATACTTTTGGGGTGCACAGGACCAGTATTGATTGTTTAACTGTATAAAATAAACCAAATTCTACCACAAAGAAAACTTCTGTATTTTCTTATTATTAGGTCTAGAAACCACACAAATACACTGCTAAAGCTTAGAAAAAAAACTGAGAACACAGAATACATGGTTTTTCCTCAATCACACCCATTCCCTAAGTGAAAAAGGCCTTCTATGGAGGAATATTATATGTAATTTAAATTGCAGAATTCTGACAGCCTTACTATATCCACCATCAATATGTAAATAATATCTAATGCCTGATTCTTAAGGCATGACTTTATGACATAATATAATTTAAAATTATAATTGCAAGTGATAATTTAACACATAATCATAATGAAACAATAATATGTAAGGAAATAAATATATAATATAATAACATATCATAAAACATAACATGTGCACATGGAATTATGACCATGTATAACAGTAATTGTATGTACTTGTAATAATATTATCTTAAATCAAAATATTTATATATATATATATATATATATACATGTAATTATATATAACACTATATTATATAATTATAATAAAACATTTAATTTATACACATACATTCTTAGACTGATTTTTTATTCAAATTAATTATCAATTATTGCTTCACATTTCTCTATTTGATTGTAAACAATCATAATATTCTATTGGAGAGGTACATGTACAAAAATATTTCTTTCAAGATGATGCTACGATAAACATTATGATATAGCCAAGTATTCTGGTGAAACGACTGATTTACTCATCTGTTATTTTCCCTAATCTGCTGTGGGATATAATGATGTACGTAACACTGAAACTAAGTGTATTATGTATGTATAAAATATTATGTTTTGTTATTTTCATGTACACATGGAGTTCATTTGTATAGCTATTTTAGTGAGTACATCTTAAGGTTTGTATATACTGCATGTATCAGTCAAGGGTAGGACTTGAATGTGAAGAACTTTAGGAATTATTTAATATTTACTAGCGGTCAGGAAATCATACATTATGCAGAAGTCTTATGAAAAGTCTATCAGACTGAACTTTCCATACTGAGGTCAAACACTGATATCACTTCAGGTAAGTCTACAGTATAATCAGATATGCACATACATTCAAACCACTAGCTCTGATCTGTTAAGGGTTAGATTTAGATGAAGATTAATGCTACAGTCACAAACGGCCGGATTTCAAACTGGGTCCATACAGAATTAAAACAGTATCAACCAGGTTCAACTCGTATAGACCCGCATTGACCCGTATCATAACCTGTGTCAATTCCTGATGGATTCCGGGGGCTACGATACGGCAGAGAAAAACTTTTGGCCATGTTCAAAATTTTTGCCCGGATGTCAATTCCGTATTGAGAGCCGTATTGACCCGGTTTGAAACACATCGACCCACTTCAACCCGCAGCGTAAATCTGCATGGACCCTTGTTGTATACCGTATTGCCTTTATGCAACGGATTTTGACAAGGTTTACATCCGGGTCGACACGGGTGGATAGGGGTCGAAAAGGTTCTAGTTAAGGATTAAAAGCGGATTTCTATACAGTTCAAGACGGGTCAAACTGGGTTGATACGGCTTTAATTCTGTATGGACCCGGTTAGAAATCCGGCCACGTGTGACTGTAGCATAAATTACCCTCCCTTCTGGGACTAATCCAGCTCATTTTCACCCAGAACAAATCCGGTTCGTGACCCGTCCGTGTGTGACTAAAGCATTAGATATTGAACAATGGAGCACTGATATTTGATTCATGAAACAATACGCAGAGTATCATTATCAGTTACTAATTATAAATCACACCAGAACATGTACAGACACAATTAAATCAGGTATAGACAGAAACTGTACATCAGGTATAAATATGAGAACACACACACTCACTGGGCTGCCAGTGAGATGCAAGACTAGTCGCAACACCAGACGCTTCTTAAGACACTGCACAAGAGAGCTCAGACTAGTCAGATCAACAACACTATCTCAAGGTACAAGAAGGTATATGTTGTAACATACAAATAGTAAGTGCAAATTGGCATCTGAGAAGATCATATAAGAAGATTTCATTGTAACAACTTGAATGACTGTTATGAATAACATTGATTGCTATATGGACACTGAATAAGAAGAAAGGAATTAATTTTTAATCTTGGTCTCTTTGTTATATCTGGGTAGTCCCCCCCCCCCCCCCCAGCGCTGTAACAATAAAGTGCCTTTCTCTGTTGAATAACAGTACCTGTGTATATTTAATATCTGTCCTAAATATAAGCTTTTCAAGGTACAAATATAACTGCATACATTGAAATAAATCTGTTATTGTTACAGCCTCATTCATTCAATTAATGAATTAATTGAATTAATGAATGAAAATATAGACCAAAAATGGTTCATCCATTATCAAAAAGAATAACACTGTAGCACATATTTGTAAGATATAAATCATATACTGTAGGCTTATAAATAGGCTTCAATGATTAGCAATGGACAACCACGTACAAGGTTACCGTATGTGAAGTTTCTAATTTTTTTCAAAAAGTTAGTACAAATTCTAAAGGTAGCAACTGACAATTTCTATGGAAAGTACCTGTGTTAAATGTCAAAAGGTGACTTATATTTAGGAGTTATACTTTAAAGTTATACTTTTACAGATTTTTAACCCTAAACTGAAGGATCTAACCACTGTACCATATCCGAGGCTGACATAAGTACAAGTGCCACCTACCTTGTCCAGCTCGGCAGTGAGTCTTCTTCCAGTAGGGAGAACTGGCTGGTACAGCTCTGTCCTGCGCCACTTAACAGCATACTACCAGCATCTGCAAAGGAACTGCTCATTAGCGCTGGCAAGAAAGTCAATACTGGCACACAGTCCTAGTGATACACCTAACATCACATCTAAACACATGCTGGCAGAGCATCTCAGCCAAAAAAACAAAACAAAACAAAATAAAAATCTCTTGTTCCCAGAAGGCTCTTCACTGCAGGCTAAATGTCAAGCAGTCCTAACAATGGATAATCTTAACTAATGAGCTTTTATCTTAATAGCTTCATCCAGCAGTATCAAAAACCATCCTAGGCTTCTCGTGGGTTATTGATGTAATGTTCCTGTCACATCTCTCGTTAACTGTTAATTAAAATTATTATCAAGTGCCTGCAGCACTATACAGACTGACAGGAATTAAGAGTTGTGTATTTTTTGCTGCTTATTTCGTCAAAGTTTTTAAATAGTATACAGTTTGTGTATCATAAAATATTTGTAAGTGAATTGGTACAGATTGCATGTATTATTTGTGTTTTATGTATTTTATATATTACCTTATTAGTTATTTAATTTTTGTATTAAATTTGCAAGTTTTTAAATAGTATACAGTTTGTGTATCATTAAATATTTCTAAGTGAATTGGTACAGAATGCACATATTATTTGTTTTTTATGTATTTTATATATTACCGTTATTAGTTATTTAATTTTTGTATTAAATTAGCATATGTTAATTTTGTGGACTGTATAAATACTGTTTATGCAATTTTGGTACCATTTCAGCCCTCTGATAATGATATTAGGCACTCACCATGTCTGAGAAAATTTTGATTTTCATATTTCAAGAAGATAAACTAATACAATTTTGATAAGATTTCCTTTGTTATGTAGTGCTTTTACCTGTTTAGCAAAAAAATCTGTTATTATCATGCTTTTTCCTGATCATTTGACATTTTTATTGAAACATACAACAAAAGGTAAAAAAAATTGCCAAGTCTTGCATATGTCTTGCATATACCATTCTACAGGAAACAGTTTTGCAGCAATCCTTTGGAAACTGGTACATCTTATGCCTTACACTAATGTCTTAAAAGTGATTTTTTATTTTTTGAAAATAACCACTAGGGGGTGCTGCACTTGAACCACTACAACATATAATTTTTTTACCATATCTCCAAAATCATAAATCTAAGCTACATAAACTATAGCTCAATTTGTTCCTCTATGCTTTCCTCAAAGAATGGTCTAGCCAACTGTCATCTCAGATGTGTCAGTATGTCTGTCTGTTTTCAGTTGTCCTCATTTTTGCCTATTTGATGGTTCTTGTGTCTTACATATACCATTCTACAGGCTACAGTTTTACAGAAATCCTTTGGAAACTTGTACATCTTATGTCTTACACTGATATCTCAAAAGTGATTTTTCATTTTCTGAAAAAAGCCACTAGGGGCGCTGCACCTGAAACAGTACAATATATCATTTTTTTTACCATATCTTCAAAACTATAAACCTTAGCTACATTAACTATAGCTCAATATGTTCAATATGATTTTCCAAAAGGAAAATTCACAATTTTCCAAAATATGGGCTCACATTTATCTAACGTTGTCACCATTGGATCATTTTAATGGACTTTATACTAAATCTCGGGAAATGTTGTACTATTTCTTGTCAAAAGGAATATTAAATGATTTCACTTTTTCACTCTACAGACCACATGTATGCAGTTTCTTAGTGATTTCTAGTTTACATTTTAATTGAAACACCCACATAATTATCTCTGGCATTCTGGTTTAACAATATATGCTGTATTAAATGAAAATAAAGGTGAGCCTAAAATTTTCCTGACAGATCTGTGAAACGTTGATATGCTGGGCCACCATTTTCCAAACAAATTTCAATCATATGTTTGTATCATCTGTCAAAACCATTAACTCAACAAAAACCTGTGGGTGATTAAACATTACACAGGTTGATTCTAAGGAATCCAGACTGCACCTCCCTGTCTGAAATAAGAACAGAGTCAGGAGACGAAGATGTAGATATTTAAAGTATGCACAGATGATCAACAGGGTCTGTCCAGACAGGACATTGTATTGAAGTGTATACAAGAAATATGGGAACAAGAAGTTGAATATATGGAAATGCTGCTTAAATGGCAGACTGATATGCTTATTTTTACAGTAGTAGTCATGAACAGGTTCGTATAATTACACACTATCTGAAAGACAGTATTGTATTTATAGAAACAAAATACCTTTTTAACCAATTTAAATGAGGACATGATCATTGTTAGTATGTTTTTATTATGATAATAAGGATTTGAATATGATGCCAGTGCATTTTTTTATATGTATGCATATATGTATATATATATATATAGATATGCATATATATATATATAGATATATTCCATTTTATTTATTGTCGGGGACTGGGTAGGGGTTAGGTCATTGAACTAAGGAATGAGGCTTGTTCATGGGAATATTTTTGAACCAGAAAGACAGAAGGCTTGCACCCAGTACATAGGGAATTTTGTCTCAGGAGTATTTCCATGTCCATACCCCTGACTGATAGCACTGAGTAACTGTATAACATAATTTTGTTTGTAAATGATCAAGTGCTTGCATTTTCCACCAAAATAGTAAAGTATATATTTAGATTAATTTAATTTCCTTAATTTTGTTTAATGAATGTAGGCCTCACTGTATCAGCAAATGTGTCTTCATTCTATTTTTTAAATATATATTAAATACCCAATGCAGACTATCAACCTTCCACTGCACCCAATTTGTGTTGGCAAATAATTTTCAGATATCATATGCAACAATTACCTTCATTGGAAATATTTAATCCATATTTTACCCAAACTAACAAATGAACATAACAGAAAAGGATATCAATCTTAGATTACATTGTGCAATCCTGAGGGAAATGCACTGATTTAAATGAATATTATTCAATTACTTGATTATTTGTGACATGCAAGAATTAGGATAAACTCAGACCCTACCTGCAACCTGATAGTATCTCAATATCAACTGAATGGCCTATGTCAGAACATTAAAGTGATCAAATCAATACATACTGGTTCATGTGACACACATTGGTTATATCCAACAACTACATACAGGGGTCAATTGAAACTCGTATATATATTATTAATATTATTACTAACCAAATGGTGATCCACTGGTCCTCATCTACTTCATTCCATGCTGAATAATTGTACTCACATAATATTAACATTTTAGTATCATCAGCTACCATTATGAACTGGTTTAGCATTTTTATCAAATACTTTCACTGAATACATGTAACCAATGGCAACAGAACTCAAGCAGCCTGTTTAAGCTGGTTGTTAAGCAAATCAATCTATCATACAAAGATATGGCACAAACACTAGCTGTAATTTTACCATTTTGTTGCCCCAATTACAATAATAATAATCTGTGACACCCCTACATCAACATTTTTAATTTTGATTTTCAAAAGAAATTTTAAAATTTTTAGCTCATATATGCATGGCTCAGATATTTCTTTTGAAACAATAAAATAATCAATTTTTGATAAAATTTCATTTTGTTATGATGCACTAGTTACCTGTTAAGCAAAGCTATTCTGTTATTATGCTGTTGTCCCTTTATTTTATGATTTTTTTTGTAAAAATTTATTTTGAAGAAAAAAATTCATTCTCCCGCATTGATATCTGGAAAAGGTGCCTGGGAAACAAAATTCTTTTTTTGTGAAATGCATTTACGACTACATACTGGACCATATCAAAGCTAGCAGCCTTTTTGCCCCAGATATGTCAGAATGGTAGCATTTCCCATATTAAAACGCACTGTAAATTACATGGAGGAAACATACATTTTCTTCCCAGTGTGTTTTATGCCTCACATCTAATCAGTACCATATATGTCACTCAAAATAAACTTTACATGCCTCACAACTACTCAGTACCATGTCACACAAAATAAACAAAACCAACAGTTAAATATGATTGTTTACTTTCTAACACCCACCATGTGCTAAAAAATTTCTGTTATCACTTAAGAAAATAAGAAAATAATCCTGCAAGTTTTATTTCTTTTCTGACCACATACAAGAACATCTCTCTCACGGTTCATAAAACTTAGACATCAAAGTCCTGCAAGGTTTTCGAAAATGATGGCAGGCATCACAGAAATGCAATATCCTTTGGCTTTAACTGTATTCTTTTGTGATAATTACTCTCATTACTATGTTAAGATTACAAGCCTTGTACAGTAATATATCATTGCAATATGCATATATTGCAGTGCAGTTTTCTGTAGGACTCGAGTCACAACACAATGTATTCCCTACAGGTCTACTTCAAGACACAGGTACATAATTAAACTAGAATACGGGTAGTCGACAAGTGACTATGCGTATCCTCCGAAATCAGAGTGGGACGGGTGGAGTGAGGCATTGATGGAGTGGCAAGGGGAAAGAGAGTGTTGCATATTAACATGGATGTCTGCAGCTGAAATGTGTATGTAGGTTGTGCCACCTACCACAAAATCCAGAAAGCTGTCCAAGTTGTATACATATGCAAAATTTTAGGCAGTTAAACCACTACTTGTTTATGAGTGATTTTATCTGACAGCAGACAAACAGAAGGACACTGTGCAAAAATGGTGGCAGGTGGCATCACAAATCTTGTATATGATTAAGAGCTATGTGAGATCTATAAACATGCAAAATTTCAGGAGGATACAGCAAACCAGTCCTGAGATATAAGCCTGGATGTGTGCAGTATAAACATAAATGTAGGTGGATAAGACAAATCACTGCCGAGATATGAGTGATTTTATCCCAAGGCAGATGAACAGATGGACGTTGTGCAAAAATGGTTGCAGGTGGCGCCACCAGTTTTGTGTATGTTGAAGAGCTATGTGAGATCTATACACATGCAAAATTTTGGCCTAATCGGTCAGATGGTTCTTGAGATATGAGCTTGGATCTCTGTAGCATGTATGTAGGTGGCGCCACCTGTCATAAAATCAAGAAAGCTATCCTGGATGTATACACATGCAAAATTTCAGGTGGATAAGTCCAACCAATGCAGAGATATGAGTAATATTATCCCAAGGCAGATGAACAGATGGACGCAGTTAAAAAATGGTTGCAGGTGGCGCCATCATTCTTAGTGTATGTTATAAAGCTATCCAAGGGCTACATTTGTGTAAAATTTCTAGCCCGACTGGTCAAACAAGTCCAGAGATATGGGGGTTTATGTGTGAACACGGATGCACAAATGGACACAGAGCGCAGAGGAAAGGTCAGAGGTCAAAACAAAATCGGGGCTCAGCAGTTCACATGTGACCGGATCATAATCCCAGGTTTCATAAAATTCCACCCAGCAGTTACGGAGGAGTTCTCTGGAAACCTACGTGGCGGTGGTGGCGGTGGCAGCGGCGGCGGCGTCCAGCTGAAAACATAGAATCCGCAAAACTGTTTTGGCGGATACAATAATTTCAATAATATGCTTCATGTTTGATATCAATTCCAATATGATTCTTTATTTGTAACTGGTGCAAACTCAAGGTAATTTAAGTGGCCTCTCATGATTTGCTTTTGATTTTTGCTTCACATGGACGAATATGTCAGTGATATGGTCATGAATTTTAGTTACTCCTCAGATTACTGAAATTTTGACCCATGCAGAAAAAAAAATACAAATATACATTTGAGAAAAATGTTATGCATGCTGTCACCAGGCATGTAGAATTTGACCATACAACCAAGGGATTGTTATCCTTCTTATTTGAGGATGTGGGCATGGTTAAAAAAAGTGTTATTTAAGGCTAAAATAAAAAAAAAGGTATGGTTCTCAGACACTCTTTTTCCAAAATCAATGTGGGTGGTCGCTTTTTTTATTTTTAGTTTTTTGGTATGTTTAAAAAAAATGTCAAATGATAAGGGAAAAGCATGATAATAACAGATTTATTTTGCTAAACAAGTAAAAGCACTACACAACAAAGGAAATTGTCCGGTTTAACTTCTCGAAAGAAATGTCGCAGCAGCTGCAGCTCATATCGGAAAGTTTCTACTGAAAATCACAATAACAATTTTTGAGCAAGGGTTTAAAATTGATGCGGGCAGTGCCTGAGAACCATACCTTTTATTTTTTTTGGCCTAACTCTAAACTTTGTGGATTCATGATTGTTCTCTAGCACCACACTCTTTCCCCAGACAGATTCTCGCCTGGACACTGTCCTCTGAGTGCTGTCATGTCACATCCCACAACCCTTATGCAGCACTGACAGGTTTGATTCTCCCAGTTTCTTGAAACTGCTCATGGGGGCAGCCATTTTGCATACACTCTAAAACCTGGATGTCACAGGTGGCATCTTGAAATTATGGGTATACAACAAGTTGACAGAAGTAGACTGTTTTCAACTTGACCAGTAAATGTATTGTATAATTATTTCTAATTTATCCAGATCAGCTCAGGGCTCATCAACTTGTATATGATCCGTATTTTCTAAATATAATCAATTCACATTTGCATAGTGCATTTTATTCTTTAACAAATACATTTATATTATAACAAATAGATCAACACATAGACCTTCCCAGTTTAGTTCTGGATGATGGATGACACATAAAGCCTGTCACATTTATCATCTGGGATCATGAGAAATTGAATAAATTCATTGATCATGTCAAGCTTTCTGCACAGACCTCTGATTATAACCTCTGCAAGAGCTGTCATTGACAGTCTTTGATGGAAGCCACAGCTGCCTGCATCTGAAGCGAAGGTCCTCTGATTCAATACCATGGTGACAGATATCACACCCACTGATCACAGCTTGAAAAGCCAGCAGTGAAACACCTGTAAAATGTGGAATTTATCGGCCTGTGGAATTTATCAGTTGAATTTATTCGTCTGTGGAATTTATCTGTGGACTTAATTGGTCTGGAGAATATTTATCTCAAGCCTAGAAAACCAAGACAAAATAAATGTTAATTAAGTCAACATTTCTTCATAACCACAGTCTTATTTATATTTTAGTAATGAAAAGTGTGTAATGGCATACATATCTAATACAACATGAATGAGTTTATTCCAGTAAGCAAAAATTCTACAGATTTTGAAGAGAACTCCTGAATTTTGTTTTCATTTCACAATAATGTCCTTGGCTTGGCAGGAGCAAGACAAGCAACATACCTGTAAATATACCTGGATTTGGAATATGCTAATTTTATTTGCATACGGATCAATCAAATTCAACACATGCAGTACACAAGGAATAAATCCTTTATCATGGCAGTGTACAAACTGGCATAGTCTGAAGAACATACCACCCAAAAGTTGACAGGAAAGGGGCAATAACATATGTACCATAGGGGTTCAGTGTCCCCCTAATATAATAAGAATAACTTTTGCATAAAACTGAGCAAAATTGAAAATGCAGTTTAATTTTAGGTTTCAAAGGAGACCTCAACCAGACTTACCTGTCGGTCAAGTTTGAAGTTTCTAGTCTTAAAGCTTATAAATTATGTCCAATAGGCAGACAATTTAGTGAAGGTTGTTATGGCTTATCATACATATATTAGTATGGCTGCAATTCAGCTGATCTTAAACCCAGTAAAGCTCATTAGCTAAAGGTCCCCATTGCTTCAATTAAGCCTTACCTTAATGGACAATATGGCTATGCAGGGTCAATGTACTGGCCATCAGCTAGTGACAGCTACACAACATGACAACACTGGTCAAGGCAGCAAAGCATGTGTAACAACGCAAATGTCATGGATCTATAACTCGTATTGTCATGCAAGGTTCAATAGGCTGTACCTTGGGATTTCTTGAATGATGCGATTTCGCCGGAAGGTTTGTATTGGTCATTCCTGAACAACAAAATTCACTTCCCCTTATTATTAGTCACATTCTTATCATTATCAATACAGTGGGCATGCCTGTGATAAAAACATTTTCTGCACTTTTTGTAAATATGAAAGACTTACCTTTGCTCATTCATATGTTATATGATTTATTAATACCTGTATATTGCTGTACAATATATATATGGTATAATTCATCATCCACAATGCAGACTGATTTTGTACAATTAAGTCATCCACATGGCACATATGATTTAACAAAATAAGGAAAAACTAGTTTCAAATCTGAATCATATTTTGAGAAAGGTTTCTCTGCTTTTCATACAATTAAGTCATCAACATGGTACATATGAATTAACGAAATAAGTAAACACTCCTTTCAAATCTGAATCATATTTTGAGAAAGGTTTCTCTGCTTATAGTAAATGGTTATAAAGTCACATAAATTAAACTAGAAAAGCACTCACAGAACACATACCTCCACCAATACCTGGATCAGCTGCATCCAAGTCTCTCTCAGATTCTGATTTGCACAAATATTTTATCAACTGTTGACCCACGGCTCAGATTTTCATTGGACTTTGCTTGCAGTTTGAGCTACTGATATATCAAACACAATTTAGAGTCAGAGTAATTAAGCCATTTAATAAACCATCTCCAAATAGTTTCCAAAGCATTCCAAATGGATAAAACATAACCTTGACCATGTGATTGTGGACTACACATGCACTCATATTAGCTGCTCAAGGTTCTAATATATGCCTGTTTTCTGTTTGCTTGTCAACATATCTTAAAGGGACATAATCAGGAGCTTAATTTTGCCTGTTTTTTTCACACTATCAATTCAGTTTTGCTTTATACAAATGTTTCCCAGGAAAACCATTCCAACACATGGTCTCATTTCCTCGCATTTGACTGTTTAACACCATATTTTGGCTGCTTGGTGGTAAACACAGGCTGTTTACCATAACAAGGCCGCGTGACCAGAGGTCGGATTAAGAGGGGCAACATACGGTGTTTCGGCCAAGAAACTTGTATTACATTTTTTAGGCCATGCCAGACTGAACATCTCCTGATTGACATGTGTTTTTGCTCAGCGATGCCAACTGCCCCACTTGTACGCTGTGTTTATGTTGACACCTGTCATCCCACCTGGTCCACTGTTTTTAACATTTGTTTACAGGAGAAAGCAAACGTTTTCAGGGCAATATTTCAGCAGGTACAGATTTATTTTAAAGGGCAGAAGCTATTTTTCGTGTTAACTCAATATGCTTTATAGGTGACTGGGCCCCTTTCACAAGTTCTTATTGAATTTAAACAAATTTTGAGGACAGGTAAGCTATAGGCCAAGTGATTTTTTTGGTGATATATGGTGAGAAAAACAGAATGGCAGACAAAAACAAGGGACCTGTGGGTCACAGCGCTCAGCTGAAATTGTTTCTGAGAATATTTGTATAAAATCCCAGAGGTTTTGTTGACTGTGCACTTTTATGGACTACTTGAAAGATGCAGGAGTCTCTCATGATCACAAGCATGTATTTGTAAAAGTTTCAGTAGTTAAATTTAATAACTGTAATATTGAGTAAGGTAAATTAAAACAAGCCAAATAGGTATACATTTTATCTTCACTGTGTAATATATAAATCTTGTAGCCTAAAACCATTTAATGATTCAATAAGGAAAAAAAAACATTTATTTTGCATTATCAATTTTTAAATTTTGTTTTACCATATTCATTTTAATTTACGAATTTAAAAAAATTGCACTAAAATATCTGAAAATATAGGTTAACTCAGAATTATAAGTTGCATCATTATTTATCAGTTTGGCTCACATCAAGTCAAATTATGCATACATATATTTATTATTTTTTATATCACAAAATATTTAAACTGAATTTAAAAGATTTATTAAAAGAAAATAATGCCACAACATGGGATCTTCAATTAAGATTATTCTTTGAATCATTATTAAAAAATGTTTTGCATATTAGAGTTCTCATTACATGCTTAATTTTACTAACTTTATGAAAGATTCAGTAAATTTGATTAAAAATTCCCTTTTACCAGTTGCCATACTCTGCGATACCCAGGTTTGAGAAGTCATTGGGAACTGAGATACAGGCATTCACAAGAGTGTATGTTTAAGTACTTTTCTGATAATTTCCTGTTTACATTTATTTTAGATTACCAACAAATTTTGGGCACATATATCATTTACATTACATAAAATACTAGTATGAGGTGGTTTTTGCAATGCAAACAGAGACATATATGTCTCCCCTCCCTATGGGCCTGACTGGCCCATCCCCAAATTTTAAGAAAATATATTGAGTGGTTTAAAAGTTGTAGTGTTCACAATAATTTAAATTCTGGCTGATTTGACCTTGAAGATCCAGGTCAAGGTCATCAGTTTTAAAACTCTTCTTAGAATTTAGTTGAAACAATAGTGTTTCAAATCTGAGGAAAAAATATGCGATACTTCAAAAGTGTTAGGGTTCACAAACAATTTCTATTTAGGCATTACATATTTTGGCCTTGATGTTGTAGGTCAAGGTCAATGATCTTTGATCTCCTCCGAAATATTAGTAGAAACAATTTAAATGTCAAATTTCATGCAAAATTGTTGGGACATTCAAAAGTTATCGCCTTCAGAGGAAAGCTGATGACACAGACGCCACCGCCAGACAACAGCGATGAAGACAACAGACGATCGAAACACTAGATAGGTCTCCCTCCCGTGGGAGGGGAGACATAATTTTTCTCATCTTTGGTTGTGTCTTTACCAAATTTTCAACATTTCCTATACAGACACTATGCTTAAGGTGAAATGGAATCTTTAGATCTGAAAATAAATTTACATCATGTTTAACCTCAGAGAAACTAACCATATGGGGGTAGGTCCCCTGGGGATCTCCATAGTGTGCTTTAGTGAGCCTGCAAACAGTAACCATTAGAATGGTCAATATTCCAGTTATCTGAAAATATTCTTTCAAATTACTATTTCTTTTAAGGCAATGTTATTTTGGTGTGATTGCTGTTTGAAATAAGCAGGAATCTTGTTGGACAAAGAGAAATGCTGCCTTTAACTCACAGGCCTAAAGTTCAGTGAAAATAGGGTGGTTTTGTCCATTGCTAGACCACTATACTTCAGATTCATTTTGATGGTGAAAAATTAACACTGGAATTTTGTCAACTTTTATACAAATAATCTCACCACATTTTATAGTATGTGCTTACTATTCATGTTATCACCTTTAAATTTTATACAAATTATGTCAACACAGTTTATAGTATGTGCTTACTATTGATGTTAGCACCTATTGTCTGTCTGTCTTAAACAGCTAGGACATTTATTTTGCCTTGTATTTTTAACAGTACTGATTTGTTTCAGTATTTATGATCTGATATTATCATTTGATGATTTATTTTTTTGGTGGCGCTGATATAATAATTGAAGGATAAATAAATTGTACACTGCATTTAAAATATTTTTTTCTTTTCAATTTTAATAGTGCCATGGAACAGACAGTTGTATTTCTCAATCAAGGTCCATCGCAGCATCTATCTCGTCTACGGTCAGATGTTCATTGAAATAAGCATCATAATGAACAATATCATCCTCAAGACTCGCCATGGCATGATTGCTATGTTGTGGTATGTTGTCAAGGATTCCGATGCATTCTCACTGTAGCCTGGCAGAAATCAACCAGATCAGAGGAGCAGCACCTAGTTCTGACATAGTCCAATGCTGGCATTACTCAAGCCTGTCAGAAGTGAGCCCCAGCTTTGCCCTGGCACCAACAGCCATGGGAGTCTGTTTTCACACCCAGGTGGGAGGTTTTTATCAGATTTTGCAAGTAACATCGGACCAGCCATAAACCAGACAGTGTGCACTCCTTATCATTAAAACTTCTTGGTATGAATAACTGCAACAACATATAAAATTATGATATTGCTGAAGAACCAGCTTCATGTGAGGGTTACAGGATCTTTAAACACAGTTTGTCATCAGCTCTGTGTGGACTTCACAATTCTAGGACTGCATGGGTCAATGAGTGCAGAATCAAGGATAACTCGACAGGAAACGAGAGGTTATGGTGAGGTCACATCCTCCTAAACCAGACAGACCCAAGAGAGTATTCCCAAATGACAATTGTGGCAAAATCCATTTGCCACATCATTTAGCGAGCTTGTTACTGGCAGTACCATAAGTTCTGTCAGGAAACGTGTCACAGACAGCCGTCACTAATGTCAGTATCATGCTTGTCACAGAAGTAAGAGCACTTCAATCTGGCCCACCTGAGTCTCATGCAGAGTATCATCCTCAGCAGTCGAGATGTCATCCACAGAGAATTGTGAATGAATGTGGTATATTGATCAGGTACCAACAACCAAACCTGCTATGCAATCCTAACTTCCAATAGCCATTATATACCTAAACCAAATATCTTTACCAATACCTCAACCAGGAGAAAACCTCTCTCATTTAACCACATATAAGGGAGAGGTGAACATTTATTTATTAGATATCATACGTTAATGATGTGTGCATGACCAGAGAGTTAATAAGTCCATATTTTAAAAATATGGAAAAGTGATTTCTTTCATGGGAATAGCTCATTTTCTGTGTATTCTTACATATTCATTTCAGGCTCTGATCTGAGAATAGATCATTCATTTATTACATACTTTTTTGTTCCTTGTTTGATATACATGTATGTTTAAAATGGCCAGAACTGCACATAAATGAACTTTTATGGTACAAGGCCTTGAAAAGTTTTATCTGGGATTCAATCACACACATGATATGTGATTTTCTAATATTACACTGTCAGCCAGTCATTATTTGTTAAGCCTCTCCCTATTAGGCAACTCTTAATCAATCAACAATTGGAATAAATCTTCTGAGTCACATACAAAGTTACATGTGAATAATTCCTTCACTAACCTATGAAACAGTCGGACGATTTCTTGTATTTTTGCACATCCTGTGGTGTATCATGACTGAATAAGGTTGCATGTGTTATTATTCCATATATAGAGTGTTATTACTTGTTTAATTGTGTGGGACTGGTTTGTCCCCATTCAGCCATCTGTTTTTATTTTAAAAATTATTTGTATATATATGTTTGTCATACAGCAGTGTCCTTCATTATCAAACTACAAATGAGATTTCAGTAGGCACAATGGCAATGGTTTGTGAGGGACTCCAAGGAAAAATGCAATATATATGCAAGCATGAATTATTTTGCTTGTTTATTTAAATGCATAATTTATTTTGTATCCCTGTTTCTTTAGAGTGGTTTTTATCTCCACCAAACAAGTATTTTAAAGTTTTACATAATAATGAAGTTATGTATAATGTCATATGTATGTGCATAAGATTATGTTATTGAATTTATGTATACATGTCAACAATCACTTATTGCTCATCAAATTTTCATTTACATATTGGCCTCATTAAATTTTCATTAATTTGCCTGAATGTTCGTCTGTAATCTGAGCACTGTAAATTTGTTATATATTCATCATTAAATATTAACTGACATTTGTCAGTCATCCTGGTGTTGGTTTTTCCTTGGGGTGCCAGCACAAACTGTGTTGTTTTCAAACGCACTGCTTCCTCTACCTCATTCACGTTTAGTCATTTGTTAAAATTACATTCATGCAACTGCTAAATATCTGAGTTATTTGTTACCTTTGTTTTTTGTGTGTAATAAGTGCTGAGTAGGTGCCTAATTAAATAATGTGAAACCTCACATTTCATTTACTTTTCATTACAACCCCTGCCCTCCTGCTAAAGACAGCCAGTCATATCGTGACCTGGAGGGTTTAAAGAACTGGAATTCTGAAATTGAGAGCATTTTGACTGATGTTAATAAATTGAATTTGTTTGCAATGAGAGGGACATGTAAAATAGAAGAAACAGAATGGACACTTTTCGAAAAACTGCAATAAAGAGTGTTGATTGAAAAATGTAGAAAGAAACCCAAACTACGAACATATATGCTTTTTAAAAATTCAAATAAGCCTGAAGAGTACTTGAATGTTTATATGACATGTCAATGCCACTCATTAATGGCCCAATTAAGATTTGGCATACTTCCACTTAATATTGAAACAGGTCTATTTAAGAACATAAGGGATCCACAAACAAATCTATTGAGAAAATTACGACCATGAGAACATATTTGTAAAATTTATGAATAAAATAAAATAGAAAATGAATTCCATTTTATATGTGAATGTAACGCCTCCATGTTGGCAAACAGACAAAAAGTATTGTATGCAAACATACAGGTAACATGCCCTAACTTTGCTTCTTTAGATGACTCGATCAAGTATGTTCTTATATCTTATGACACATTAATATAAACTATTATCACGGTATACATCAGACATATGGACAATTCGTTTGCAGATTATATATATCTAATAGTGTTGCTCCACTTTCACATTAATTACTTTCAATTTGTTTCAAATGAGTATGGTGACATATAAGCCCTTGAGGGCTGGGTACCAATTATCTATGTTTATTGTATTTGGATACTGTATGTATGTACAATTGTACATGTCACCATACTCAAAGAACTTTCATCAGTGTTGAGCTGAATCTGTCCTGCACAACAAAGTAATTTAATTGCTATACTTCCTGGTACATTCACCCAGGTTCTGAATGGCTGTTACAGCAATTAGTTTCAAAATTACTTATTGTTTGTATACAGCTGATTATCTCTTCATCAATGAGATATTGGTTACATCCCATCCAATTTCATTCAAACAAAAATTAACAATCACATCTGAGCTGATTCTTGTATCAGAGGAAGGATTTATTTTACTTTAATTATACTAGCAGTATCCCCATACTTTTTACCCATGACAACCTGGTTTTATTGTGCTTTGTTTTCAAAATTGCAGCCCAATTGGCCAGGAGCAGTTTTGAGACACGGGGAGAGATAAACCTGTCACGGTTCAATGAGGGCACCATGAGGGATGCACAATGAAAATACTCCAAGGACAGCATCCAGGCGGGAATCTATCTGCACAGAGAGTTTGAAGGCAAAGGGATGTGTATCCTAAGTGTTTAAACTGATATAACACTTTTTTTGGACCATGCCCAAATCCTTAAATTATAGTAGGAATCATATGGACTGGAAAATATTTAACTCAGGCATGAACCTAAGGGAATTAACCTTTTTCTTATGTTTGCTTTGCTATTTGTCAGATGATTTACTCCTCCCCCCCCCCCAAAAAAAAAATAGTTTTCTCAAAACTTCTTGGGTTGATTGTCCTTATGCATCTTAATTAACCAGGCTGATTTTTCACATAAAAAGTCTCTTGTATTTTTACAAGTTTCTTTATGTTGCATATTCATGACTGAGGAGATATTACACCTTACATGTAAAAGTCTTGACACTATCATAAATACAATTAGGCTCAACAACAAGTATTTTATTGGAAGTCTGCAAATCAGATCAATGTATCATTAACAAGCTCTATTCATCATTTAATGTTTGGCCATCTGAATAGATATGAAAGATAGCAAGACCTGGTAACATAGCAGCCAAGCTAGATAACAGGGACATGTGGGCCCCATGAAGTTAGTTTAGTTTAACTAAATTAAACTAAACTAACTAAATTATATCTGGGGATTTTAAAAAGTTAGAGTGAATTTCTTTAAAGTTTACTTATGGTTATAAAATATAATACATGTATACATGTATAGCTTAATGAACTGAATGTGGTCAGGTAAATCATGTGTGTACAGTATTCATCTCCAATATTAGTCATTCAAGACACAACCCTTTTGGAGATAATTAAATCCTTACACATGCAACTTATTTCCAGCTAAGGCATTTCATCAGATGTGAATGAGGGTCTAGATACATTAAAATTTTAAAAATATCATTAAGTGAAAGGTGCAGTGTCCATGTTAAAAAACTGCGGCTAAATAATTACACAATATTAATCATTTCTTTGACCTGTGTGTTATCTTATTTTCTGTGCAAGTGATGAAATTGTTAATGGGGCCCTGTAGTCACAGCAACTGTATATCAATTTGCTTTTAACATGAACCTGTAATCTTTATCAAAACTGGAAGCTCAAACACTTGATATAGTTCTGAAAATAATGTTTCCAGAATTGAAAGGGGCCCAGTCACCTATATGACCTTTATAATCTAAAGGTAATCCCTTGGAGCTTTTATAAAAAATAGGCCAGAAAACATGGATATCATCACACACAGGCTGCTTGTTTAGTTTATATCAAATATTTTTTTAAATGTGTGGCCCGCCCATGTAAGCAATACAAATGCAACAAGGGCATCTGTAAGCAAGTCATATAAGCTAGAGCTTTGCGAATGGCATTTTGCAACAAGTGACCTTTCAACCTCCACATATATATATGTGTAACCTTCCACCTTAGGTTACATGTTTATCCTGTTTGTCAACATTGCTATGTATACAAACATGTTGTTGGTAAACAAGTTCATACATCCTTCACGCAGGCCTTATAAGAACTCTTCATAACCAGAATTACCCTTAGATCATTAATAAACCCATATATACACAGATTAAACCAGAAATCACATAATTTTTTTTCCAAAAGGTAGGTGAATGGGCACCTTTAATTAATATATTTTAAACCAAAATGGGTTTGCAAATGTTTCTTGTGTTGTATAATATGGGTGTATCTCTGTCAATGCATGAATTCTACTTGTCTCTGGGTGATAAGTACTTATTTACTCCAAGCAATGGAATAACATTCCAATATTCATTAACAAGACACATTTTTTTATACATTTAATACTTTTAACAAGCAAAATGTAATTTGTAAACATCAACATACTATTATATTGATAACATACATTTATATCATTGTGTGAAGATGAATACATTATTCAATGATTTTCATTTTAACTATAAGCATATCTAATTTAATTCACTTTATTTAAGGTATACCTGCAATTTTATTTTATAATTAAACTGTTTCACTTGTTTGAGCATACAATAAAGTCAATATTACTTTATGTTTAATCTAACTTATAACACGATAACCATCAATTGCAGAGTGGATCTAAATATAGTGTTTACAAATACAAACTGTGGGCTTAAAATAAAAGGCTTATGTTGGCGGGAAAAGGGCAAAGACATGTACTTAGATCTAGATCAGATGTGTCCCTATTGATCTATTGCGTGCAGTCATGCCAGCACTGGCCTGCAGCACTGGTGTAGGACCGGGATCATGCAGGGCTGGCATTACAGGGGACAGGTGCACAGCGCGCGACACGCACTGTCGCTAATCAA
This sequence comes from Sipunculus nudus, assembly GCA_026874595.1. Lineage (NCBI taxonomy): Eukaryota > Metazoa > Annelida > Sipuncula > Golfingiida > Sipunculidae > Sipunculus > Sipunculus nudus. The sequence continues at coordinate 32,987,158 of CM049315.1, forward strand.
TACACGGGAAACAGGATCCCGCTCAAAGTCTAAATATAAAAGCTTTACAACATTACGTGAAAGTGTGAATTTAATTACAAAGAGGTCCAAGTGCAACAATTAATTGTTGTACTCACTTCGAAAGTGTGAAAAACTTCGGAAGAGCCGTGGAATGATTCCGTGTCAACGGGTTTCACGCGTCTCCCCGCAACCACCAATCCACTGTCGCCATGTTTGTTTACAACCAGTGTCACGGCCACAACTGTCCTAGCGTGGTTATAGTTCATGTGATCAATGAACTGTTCAATGATTTTATCACTTCAAGTTCCGCGTGCAATACAGTGTCATTGAACATTGGATATTTTAGTTGTTTAAATTTAGTTTCACAGGTCTTTTCTATGTTAAACATATATGGAATAGAGTCTGCAATAAATTATTATTATTATTATTATTATTATTATTATTAGGCCTATCATTATTAAATTTTATTATATTATATTATATATATTTAGTGGTACTTGTAGTGCTTGCTGTCGATGATTCATGTTCAGTTTTATAAAGAGAGCTGGACTTAATCTGTATTATTGATTACCAATTGGTCATAGTGGCTGGTTAATTTAAAATATAACAACAATACATCATATTATCTGGTTTAATAACCTTATATCACTGCCATAAATTATCTGTTTCAGGTGAGACTTAAATTTTGCTTTATTGATTAAATCTCAGGAATAAAGTAGACAATTGAAAACGTTCACATTGTCCTTGATTATATGTTATACAGTATTTTTATCTGTATGACAAATAAATGGCTTAACATTATTGTTTATTGTCATTTTTCATACACATGTTTTTCTTTTTTTTTAATGTACACAAAATACGACCTATTTATCTGTTAAATAACCGTAGCGGTGGTGCTAAAAGGAGACCTTATTTACGTTGCATTACGTAAACATGAAATTAACTGACATGACTGGGTCATGTAAACAAAAATGTAACTCCCGGTTTTTACCTCATTTTCCATTAAACTACAAGTTATACATTTGGCAGAAACTTGGAATAAATGTCAACAACTGGCGTATGTATGTACACGCACAGGGGCGTCAATATAGGGAGAAGGGGGTATACATATCCTGGCCATAATTTAGCAAGGTTTGGGGATGGCCGATGCAATTCCCCCCCCCCCCCCCCACCCTTAACTATTCAAAGAATAATATTTTAATATTGCAAATGAAATATATTTAGAATTAGAAGATAGACTTTGGTTCCATTTATGAGTTCAGTATGAAATATTATATCGAAACCTGGATTAGCAGGCGCGGATCCGGGGGGCCCCCTCTCAACAAAAGACCTTTTTCAGACAATTTTTATGCATGACACCCTTTGAACACTCCTTGCAAAAAATCCTGGATCCGCGCCTGTTTATAATTAACTTATACAATAATCATAATAGGCCTACTTTTACTTTCTATATATTGTAATATATTTGAAATGTGGTTAAGTAAATATATTTGAAATGTGTCACACAACTGCTAATATAATTATATATGAAATGTGTCATACACCCACTAAAAGATATATATATATATATATATATATATATATATATATATATATTGTATATGTATGTGTGTGATTAACGCCCCTGTATATACATGCATCATGCGCAATAACGTTTTTACATTTCGGGGGGGGGGGGGGTAGGGACATAATTTCTTAAAGGGACCTATTCACATATCATGTTTGTTAAATAGCCTAATCGAAAAATACACAAGTATTTTCTTCTTACTATGTAGCGGTAAACCGTATTGTCAATATTTCGTTTTAATAGCGTTTGCATTTCCAGACAGCCAATTCACCAATCAGCCGTTCAATAAACGTGTTTCCAATGACCTGTCACGCATTACATACGGCGTCATGTGGACTGTCGGAGATCGCTCCTAGTCGCACAATAAAATGCCGCCAAGGTAACGACACAGGAGGTCACATATTTGAGGCTAGCAATATATACAACAATTAAACTCATATCGCGACGAGCTGCTCACAGAGACTTGACAATGCCACATGATCATGAAGTTAAAAAACCAGTATGTAATAGCCCTACGTGTAATGATTTTTCATCATTAACGATGCTGATGATGATTGCACACCATTAAGACAGCGGTTTCCTATACATCATAAGTGTCTCACATTTCATTTAGGCCTAAGTAGATCACAGATGGACCCTGCAGGAGTAATCTGACAAAGGAACCCTAAATGAGACTCCCGGGGAGGTCTGCCGGACGGGAAATGAGAGCTTTCAACAGTTACAAAGGTCAGATGCTGGTAGCCGGTTAAATCGTGGGTATTACGGAGCCAGATCATTCTTATCTGACGTCACCAGAATGCCAGGAAACGGCCCACTCGTCTGCCGCCTGTACAGTATTACAGAGTAATTTCAGGGTTGACTGTTCCTCGATCTGAATGTCAAGCTTGATTAGTCCTTAAGATCCTGGTCTGACGGTCATTCAAAGTGGTCTATTAATTTACACTAATTTTTAAAACAACTTCTATATTATATCATATTATATTATTATATTTGATATTTTCACCTTTGTCAGGTTGCGAAAGGTATTATACTTAACCCATGATAAATTTAAGCAAACAGTTCTGAACAGAATTTGTTGACATTTTGTGGAATTTAGGAAAACACCCGAGGAAACATGTAATGAAGGTAATTTCTTAACAGAATTTGTTGACATTTTGTGGAATTTAGGAAAACACCCAAGGAAACATGTAATGAAGATAATGGAGAGGCAGCAAGAAACAAATGCGTTATATTACGCGTATATCCTGTCATCAAAGAACCGACGCACATGCAGGAGACTATATGTATGATACTTCTTCTAAACATAATATTAAATGAAATTACGTTAAATGAGCATACATCCTAAACTGCGGAGGAGGATATATGAGAGGGCATAAAGGAGTAAGACGCCGGCAAAAAACATTTAAAATACAAAATCTTAAATTTATGTTAGCGGTTAGCTGAGTGAAGTCTGCGGAGGTATATTTATTTATCATTTTTATCTTTTATTTATTAATTTTGTATTACAATATATTTCAACAGGATAGCTCATTCAGCACGTGTGTTTACAGTGGGGTCCTGGCAAAATTTAAAACATATGACAGTTGACATATAAAATTGTAGCAAAGTCTTTTGAGCCAGTTTATTGGGAACAGGACTTACAACCTGCAACTTTACATTACTTTATAAAATAAACTACATTTATGGACTCTACAAATAGTTATTATAACCAAATAAGGCACTCTTCATAGCTCAGGTAGTGACGTTCGGTAGTGTCTAGAGGGGGATTAAACTGGAGGACCAGGTAAAAAGCACCGGCCTTGAACGGGCTACTATACAATCCTCTCTTATATACAGCCAAGAAAGGAATCGAACCCCGGGTGATGGCGGAGAGAGCGAAGCGTTTTACCCCTCGACTGCTCATGCCCAGAGTTATAAGTACTATAGAAGTAGATAATATGATTAATATTCCAGTTGTATTCTCACAGCAATATTCAAGCCTGAATGAGTACTTTAATAAAGGAACAACCAAAGGCACCAAATGACTCCATGTGCCATAGGAAAAAGAAGAAAGAGTTATAACATAAAAAAAAAATAGTATATATTAGAAAGTACTTATAATATATATATGTGTGTGTGTGTGTATATATATATAAAACATATAAAGGGTATGAAAGGTTCAAACATGTAAAATAAGTTACCTTTTCATCATTCGTAGCCTAATTTTAAGATTATCGGCTGTTTAACACGATATCAGTACAACAGGATGGGTGACCGTTGCAGTACATTCCCTATTTGGCTTGTATCAGGACTGAAGAAAGGCTTACCAGTCCAATATATAAATACAAGCTGAATCGTGTATTCACGGATATATATATATATATATATATATATATATATATATATATATATATATATATAGGACGTGAGTATCGTGTTTTTTCCATGCAGGAAAAAGTTAAGCTACAGCGGATGAAAGGAAGACTACCCGAGCTGAACCGTTGACGAGGCCGGAACTGGGTCTGGCAGCCACCTCGAAGTGGATAGTTTAGGGTATTTTTTATTCTATTTTGGTATGATGTAATAAGAAATTGTGACGCCAAGCGCAAAGTATCCAAGACGCACGTTCCAGCGTGGCTCTATGGCAAAACGAGCAGTCGGTCGAGGCAGCAGAGCGGCAGCATCCACGCCTAATCCGTGACGAAATGACAGCACTCCAGCTACTAGCATGATGACAGTTTGGCATTGGTTTAGAGCCCTTAAAATGGACGATTTGACAGTGATCTTAGATTTCTTCATCAGCTCAGTGAAAATCTAAAGAAAATGAAAATAAAGTTTTGTAATGTACTCTGTTAAAAGCCGGGAGTAAAAAAAATTCCCCTATACAGCCATATCTATATTTACATATCTATGACATGTTTTGTTAAATCTATAGATAATTAACTGAAGAGGGTAAATGACTAGGACTAGGATTTAATTTTAAAGTCATTAAACAGACACGGTTGAGTTGATCTGGGATCACCGCCCCGGTTGTGTCTTTACACAATAAATTTTGAGGAGACAATAGACGAGAGCCGAGAGACCGCGCTATTCCGTGATAACATTTGAATAATTTGAATAAGACCATGTGTATCAGAAAGTAAGGTAACTTTTATCAAGTGTCATCCAGTTCAACCGTGTTATTTTATCAAATGAAATCTCCTTTTCTCATAGTTTTGTAACAATTCTGGCAGTAGGATTTTGACTTATTTAACTCGAAGAATATTGATTTTCGCAAAACAGCCCTGAACGGTCAGGCAGAGTTAACGTGATTTTGTGTTATTAAAGAACTAGCTGATAAACCCGGTATACCGGGCGTTTTACCGGGGTTTGGGAGATATATTTACTGAGATATTAAATGTTGGCTAATTTTTTATTATAAAAGTTAAAAGAAAATATAGATTTTTAGTGGGATACTCTCGGAATACGTTATGTACAAATATTTTTACTGTTATTTTGTGGCGCTGTGCTGGTGACAAAAATCATACCCGGTATGTTTACCTTGTCAGTGATGGTTTACATTGCGAACCGGAATGAGACGCGGAGGCATACAGTGTTTTGTTGATATTTTACTGGTTTCTATCATTGGAAGTATAAAGAATAGGTTGATGTGATGCACACATAAAAGATTAATTAAATGTACGTTGCAAGGAAACTGTTCCTAAAAAGGAAACAGAAATATGCATAAATCGTAAGTAGAAGAAGCGGACCCAGCGGGACTCCATGCAGTGGGTCCGTATCCCATTTTCCGCCAATTCATCCTTTTTTTCATCGTATCAGACAAATTCTGAGGCCTAAAACCCCGCCACCACCCAACCCAACCCCACCCCAGCCCTGTTCCTGAAATTGGGACCTTGAATTAGGTTTTGTCATTAATCCTCCTGGGTTGAACTCTTTCTCTTTTACTGACCACGCACGTGGGTCAAATCCCTCATTGAAAGCAAGCGTTATTCATATGAACAATAGTCCTTAGTGTTAGAGGTTAAGTGACCACGATGCACGCATTCCGGTGATTGCCGAAGGCAGTTCGGCTGTGCTCGGTAAAAAAAACGGAAAAATCACTCAAAATTATATGTATATTAAAAATCATTTATTTTCATATCGCATATGTCACTGCGGGGATAAGAACCTTTAAAATGATGTATGGCACAATATTGTACACAACGCGGTTTTAGAGAACATTGCGCACAAACGTGAACCGAATTCCTTTTATAAGTATTAGATTATACAAAGTACGTAAAGTCGATTGTGATGAAAACGTATGTAAGCGATATAAAAGTCTCCCTCAGGGCATATATATATATATATATAATTAACTGAAGAGGGTAAATGACTAGGACTAGGATTTAATTTTAAAGTCATTAAACAGACACGGTTGAGTTGATCTGGGATCACCGCCCCGGTTGTGTCTTTACACAATAAATTTTGAGGAGACAATAGACGAGAGCCGAGAGACCGCGCTATTCCGTGATAACATTTGAATAATTTGAATAAGACCATGCAGGGGCGTCAATATAGGGGGGGATGGGGGGTATATATACCCCCACTTTTTGGTAAAGGGGGGATGGTCAATGTAATCATCCCCCCCCCCCACTTTTCAGAAAATAATATTATAATATTGCAAAAGAAAAGATTAATAAATTGAATTTAAGACTTTTAATCTGTTTACTAAAAAATGTTATATCTAAACCTTGCTACGAATTCACAAAATAACTTATTTTCTAAAACATTATAATTATTTGAATTATGATTAAGTATATATATGTATATATAATTATATGTATATATAGTTAAATATGCCACTCAGAGACACTGTAAAAGGTATATATATATATGTGTATATATATGAGTGTATATATATATATGCGTATATATATATACATATATATATATATATATATTTATTTATATATACAAAGTAATCCCCCCCCCCACCTTGGAAGAAAAATTGACGCCACTGAGACCATGTGTATCAGAAAGTAAGGTAATTTTTATCAAGTGTTATCCAGTTCAACCGTGTTATTTTATCAAATGAAATCTCCTTTTCTCATAGTTTTTGTAACAATTCTGGCAGTAGGATTTTGACTTATTTAACTCGAAGAATATTGATTTTCGCAAAACAGCCCTGAACGGTCAGGCAGAGTCAACGTGATTTTGTGTTATTAAAGAATTATACAAAGTACGTAAAGTCGATTGTGATGAAAACGTATGTAAGCGATATAAAAGTCTCCCTCAGGGCATATATATATATATATATATATATATATATATATATATATACATACGTTTTCTCTCCAAATTATTAAAGTGGTCAATCCATTTGAGATCTGTATCTGTTATAACACCAAGTCCTTTTTTCTGTGTTCTTGTAGAGGACAGATTTGGGTAATTTAATCTTAGGTTGAACGTGAATTCAGATAGCCGGGCATTGCACTTATCCGGACTAATCCGTTTCTATAGTTAGCCCTAATTCATTCGCTTTGTTCAGGCCTAACTGGATGTTCTCGACCTCTTTGCCTACTCAGAACAATAGTAAACGGTGTAACTGGAATACATTTTACCTTTACATCCCTCAAATTCTGGCAAGTCATGTATTAATTCAGGGTATTTATTTCGGTGTGGTTCTTGGCCTTAACTTGATGGTAATACGTTTTTTGTTGGGGGGGGGGGGGAAATGAAGAGATGCGGATAAATCGGTTTCTACTTTCTACTGCGTCTTCTTGAGAAGTACAGGCATACAAAAGCATTGTTAGAGATAGAAAAAAAGACCTCCATATGCATGTTCAATGAATATCAAGGTAATGTTTTATCAATTGTCATTTCAGCTCCTAACGGCTTAATCCAGTGTTGTGTCTGTTGTCTTTTAATATAATTCATAATTCATTTTGTAATATCCCCACAGTTAGGTCACAACAAATCGGTCAACATCTGTTGTTGGAATATACATATGTATTAAATGTCTATTTGAATTGGCTTATAGAAGGCCAGTTATATATGCACAATGTCTATCCACTGAAGAGTGTCAGATTTCTAGCATTTACTTCCGGCGAAATATCAGAATTACCACCCAGAAGTCAATTTCTCGTCATGAAACAGCTGACCAATGGTCAATATTAATGTGAGCAAACACGTCACAGACTCGGGGTGACAAACACACATGTATATCACGCCAGTAATATATGGTTCCTGGCGCTTACATTGCAGGTACGCTATGCATGTGACGGCGCCGGGCGGCCATGAACAATACGACGTCAGTAAGGTGTTATTAAAGAACAATCACCAAGTCTAATCAACTGATACTGCGCACCCTGTGGCTGGTGCATGAATATTTCAGCTTAGGTGTACCAAACATAAAGCCAAGCTGGGTTCCGTGTATACATGAGAAATCTGTCATATCCTACAGAGAAACCAGAAGTTACAGAAATGTAAGTGCTCGTAAATATAAAACTATATATTTGAAAAAGGAGTTTAAGATTAATATGTAGAGATTGATCTATAAAACGATTCTGGTCTTATCTATATTAATAGAGGGACACATGAGGATATACAGAAATAAATGTAAAGATTGCTGACCATTAAGTTCTGTATGGAAATGCTGTAACAGTTATAAAATATTTAAACCAACGGTAGTAATAAATGTTACATATGGAGCTTATTAACCTGTGCATGCTTTAAAACACTTGTTTATACTTTCAAAGGCAAATGTGTTTACCTGATTCAACAATTTCTTAAGGTTTCTCAATAAAGAAAAACTAAGAATATTTAGGTACAGAACCAGTATATTAATCAATAAAAGTTAATCAGACATGATAGGACCTTTATGTAACATCATGCATGCTGTCCCCTAAGAAATACTCTGTATTTTAATTGCAATCCAGCCGGACCTGAAGATTGACTCCAGTACATGATGGCCACCAGACCCGGAGAGCGAAAATGTGTCTCTGCTGACAGCTCTGTTATCATAACACGCCAGAGTAAAGCAGAGGTATAACCATCAAAGGAATGTTTTTCTTTTGCAGTGCTTATATATGAGAAACATTAAGTTAACAACCGAATGACATTAGCTTAATAAATTGCACTGATAGATAAGAAAAAATCAGATCCGACTACTTTTTGTAAAGTATTTTCCGCCCTAATCCTATTTTTGGTGAAAGATAGGGTGCGTCTTTCCATATACAAATTGCCTTGCATACAATTACTGACCTTTTTGTCAGTTTTCAAAAAGTTAGACAGATATACACAGAAATAAAAGGGATACCGGGTTAGGTATTTTAACTTGAAAGAGTATACCATATGTTTGTCCAAATGTTAATATTAAATACTGAAATATTTATTTGAATATATGTGAATTTCCTTGCTTTTGCTTTCTGCATCATTGATAACATTTAACCATGCACTCGATTTAACTGTATTATAATTTATTTAGAAAAATTAAAATGCGTGGATTCGAGTAAAATTACAGGCAATCATGTTCGATCTGTACTTTAATTAGGTTAACAATTATGGAATATAAAAAGTGCTGCAAAATACACCAAAACAAAAAAATGATATATCTCAATTCGTTTCACTTTATAATCGTAAGCGAAGAGAACCGCCCCTTGAGCTTCCGCAGCCTCGACCGACGATGGCCGCTTACCACAAAGCGTGTCTCTATCGACTACGCTTGAGCCAATCAAAGCCATGTATACAGAAATCCCCAATGAGGAAAATAGCAAGACTCAAGAAAATATGGCGGACGAAAGAACAACAGAATCACACAAACCACCCTGACTTCCCTGAAGACTTTGATACTGCCAGAAGAGGAACTATTTCCACGGTTGATGAATATCCGCATGAAGGTATGTAAAAGCTTGATGATCACGTGACCAATTAATGACGTCATTTATTGAAGTTTACCTTGAAATTGTATATCAAATAACCAATTGGAAAACAAGACCCACGGGAAATCTTTCATGATTGAAAAGGTTAAAACACAGTGGATTTTTTTCCACCCATTCTACCTACCAATGGTTTCATTAAGTATATGGACAGATACTTTGTTGGTAAAGATACAAGTGGTCTTTATTTTCCAAAGAATAATTTTATTTCATTTTTAATTGGCAGATATCTTTAACAATAAAACTAGAGCTTTTCAATATTACATTCAGCCTTGTCAAATAAGGTATTTATCAGACCTGTTATTTTTAAGGCCGGCTTTAATTCATTGGATTTCCTTACAAATACCAACAGTTATCAACACTTTGTTACTAACCTGAGCCTAAAACGATATGGAGTTTCAGTTCCAATTTAAATTGAAATTAAGAATGCAAAACAAGGGAAAGCTGGTTTTCGCTTGAATTTACGAAGTATTTGTTATCTCGAATGTGCTTCATGTCTGTTTGATTAGTAAACCGCTTAATTACCCATTCTTTCGGGGGCCGTGTTTCAAAGATTTGAAGCGAGACATCAGTTTCCAAGACAATCTCATTTAATTAATTGTATCCGCCAAAACAGAGTTTTGCGGATACTATGTTTTCAGCTGCACGCCGCCGCCGCCGCCGCCGCCGCCGCCGCCGCCGCCGCCGCCGCGTAGGTTTCCGGAGAACTCCTCCGTAACCGCTGGGCGGAATTTTACGAAACCCGGGATTATGTTCGGGTCACATGTGAACTGCTGCGCCCCGATTTTGTTTTGACCTCTGACCTTTCCTCTGCGCTCTGCGTCCGTTTGTGCGTCTGTTTCCACACATATCTCGGGAACCATTTGACGGATCAGGAAAATGTTTTTGCACCAATGTAGCCCTTGGAGAGCTTTATAACATACACAAAAAATGGTGGCGCCACCTGCAACCATGTTTGCACAGTGTCCATCTGTTCGTCTGCCTTAGGTTAAAATCACTCATATCTCTGCAGTGACTTGACAAATTCATCTGAAATTTGGCATGCGTATACATCCTGGATGGCTTTTCTGATTTTGTGACAGGTGGCGCCACCTACATTCACGTTTACGCTGCAGACATCCAAGCTCATATCTCGGGAACCGTTTGACCGATCAGGAAAATTTTTTTGCACAAATGTAGCCCTTGGAGAGCTTTATAACATACACAAAAAATGGTGGCGCCACCTGCAACCATGTTTGCACAGTGTCCATCTGTTCGTCTGCCTTGGGTTAAAATCACTCATATCTCTGCAGTGACTTGACTAATTCACCTGAAATTTGGCATGCGTATACATCCTGGATAGCTTTTCTGATTTTGTGACAGGTGGCGCCACCTACATTCACGTTTACGCTGCAGACATCCAAGCTCATATCTCGGGAACCGTTTGACGGATCAGGAAAATATTTTTGCACAAATGTAGCCCTTGGAGAGCTTTATAACATACACAAAAATGGTGGCGCCACCTGCAACCATGTTTGCACAGTGTCCATCTGTTTGTCTGCCTTGGGTTAAAATCACTCATATCTCTGCAGTGGAGCCACCTGCATTCTAGTTTATGCAGCAGACTTCCAAGCTCATATCTTTGGAACCGTTTGACCGATTGGGCCAAAGTTTTGCATGTGTATAGTTCTCACATAGCTCTTTATCATATGCAAAACTGGTGCCGTCACCTGCAACCATTTTTGCTCAGCGTCCATCTGATTGTCTGCCACGGGCTAAAATCACTCATGTACATGTAGTGGTTTGAATTATCTGCCTTAAATTTTGCATATGTATACAACTGGGACGGCCCTCTGGATTTTGTGGTGGTGGGGGGGGGGGGGGGGGGGGTGGCAACCTTCATACACAATTTGGCTGCAGACATCCATGCTAATATGCAACACTTCACTCTATTTCCCCTTGCCACTTAATCCATGCCTCACTTCACCCGTTCCACTCTGATTTAGGCGGATACACGTAGTCGCTTGTCGACTACCCGTATTCTAGTTTGAATATCTGTTTACCACCATGTCGGTACACTTGCTGATTGGTTGATGTCACCTGATATTTGTCGTAAGCGGCGCAATGGATGAGTACCGTAGGTCTAATGAAAGTATAAAGAAACTTAATTAACACATCGACATAGTATACTTAAATCATTACTTTTAAATGTAATTTCATTCACTTGATGCATCTGTGCATTTGTATTTTAGCATGACCATTTTATCGACAAAGGGGCACAAAATTTAACAAGAACGAAATTCAGATTCACACTTTCATTCTATACAGCGGAGTCACGATGCGACAGCGGCATGGCACAGCAAGAAACACTGAGTCAAATGGCGTATGGGCGCGCATGTCGTCATCTGCAAGTTGTTCCGTCCGCGGCTTTCTACAAAGGTCTAGCAAGAGAGACAATCAAGCTACGGCGCTATATTCTTGGGGCGGAAGGAGCCAAAGCATGCGCAATAGCACTTGTGGTAGGCATTCAAGTCTTAAACTTTATGATCTCAATTTGTTTAATCTTATTACCTCCGTCAAGGTTTTATGTCACCGCCCTTGGCAGTATATGTCCGTCTGTTTGTTTAATCATTGCTATATTATATATGTATAGCCGGATTATCATGTACGTTAGCACTCATCCAGGTAGCGCCATTTTGGCCCTGTGACGTAAGAGGGGCTACAACCAGCGCACTGGCTTACTAGCCCAATATACAGGCCTACTGAGTCGTGTTGTCATTGCCATCACCCATGTAGATGTACTTATTTCCATGCTCCCACGCACACAAAATTGCACAAGCATACATGCATTTTAATTATAGGCATTAGCATATGTTACTCACACAAAATATAAAGCGCATATTAAAAAAATATTATCCCAGAGGTTCCTTTCTTTATTTGAACTTAATGTCAAATGAATTGGTCTAATAATAATACATGTTTTTTCTTAGAACAACATGGCAGTGACTGAGCTCGAACTGACCGGAAATGACGTCGGACCGGAAGGAGCAGAGGCCATTGCGGAAATGATGAAAGAGAACATGAGTATAACTAGTCTGGTACTTGGCTATTTACAAATGGCAACTTAACTTACGATGATAACTCCTAGAATCGTAGTAGGTCGGGCGGTTTTTCTCTTAGACCGGCGCTATATCCTGTTACTTATGATTTGGCCAGACATTCTTATTTGTCTTTCAGGAAGAAACGGAAATTCACAGTCGTACATGTAACTTATGTATTCAAACTTTAGGGGGTTGGGGTTAACGTGTGGCCGGCTTTAATATTTATATTTCTGAAAAATTATAGGGTAAACATGAAAGTCCAAACATTCCATAGTTCGTAAAATATTGATGCAATGGAGAAATGCGCATCTACGTTTATAACTTCCAAATGTCATCTTTTAAATGTAGTACTCGTGGTAAAATAATTGATATGCTGAAGTCTTGTGTTAAAATTTGCATTTTACGGACTCCTGTGGTCAAGGAAGCGCACAGTACTCGGACACCACACGACAGAGCGCGAGCTTGAGTATCAGCCGAGGAGCTGTGAAAACGGTTATCGGATAAAAATCTGAATTGAAAACCCTCCAGGTTTACCCACACAAACAAATTAGTAATTTCTTTACTTTATACCCTTGGACCAACCTTCATCTGAGCGCGGTCTCTGGCTCCTTAGAAGGCTTTAACTTAATATTTGTCCAACACCCTTCTCAACCTGAGGGTTTAATCGATCCTGCAAAAGCACACGTTTCTTTTACCTGTTCCTTCAAGGTCTCAGTTCTCCTGTTTAACATGGTCTCATGCATATTCAAGATTAAAGATAAAATTTACCCTGTAGGAATATTGGCCATGTTCTAAATCTAAAGCTCAGAAGTTTTGTTCTCCCCAAACCAGCCTCCTGCCACAAGCAGGACACTGATGGATTTCCATGATCCCTTTCACATTTTTAATTTTATCTCACAAGGATTGTGGAAAAAAAAACAGAAAATAAAAATTAGTCGATTTATTAATCGAATTACAATCTAGAGTTATAAACTGTTGGGAAATAATGGTGTTTTCCTCAAGTTATGGTATATATATATACTTTCTGCATTTAGTAATGTTGGTGTACGCCATGTATAATTAAGCTGTTTGCAGCTGCATGGTTTGCACTCAAGTTTGCTCTGTGGCTTTATTTAGTCTTTTATTTTGGACCACTTTGAAGGAACTATATATACAATACTGAAATAATGTAGATACAATGTACCCTATATAAATGATCAGTAAAATTCTTAACAACAATGTCAGTTTTATCATTTAAATATCTTTATATCAACCTGCCACCTGTTCAGGAAAATTATTAATTCAACCTTTCTAGTATTGAGTATATTTGAGCATTGATATTGTGGGTTATATTCAGGATAAAACTTGGAAGAAATATGTAAAATTATTCAAGGAAAGACGAAATCATGCATATAAAGTGAAAGCCCTTATAAAGGTTATTACATTTTAAATAAAAATTGGAGGACATGTAATAGTTCATGATGGTCTGCAGACTTAAAACAATTAAGGACAGAACTGAATCGTTTCAAGGAACACAAATAGGTTTAAATCAAGCAAAAAAAGGTAAAATATAAAGTTCTGCGTCTGAGAGCACAATAACAGATTATATATTAGTGACAGGATTCTATGAATGCTGGGGAGCAGGAAATTTGTTACCTAGGTCTTTTTTATGTAAAATGGTCAACGTTGAAAATGAGGAATTTCACCAACATTCAATAAACAAACAACCAGGTTGTGTTTGGTGGCAAGCAAAGTAAAAAGCACTCAAATTTAAACTTTCAAACGGGATGAAAATGGCAACTCCGGAGTTAATTTAAACGCTGCACTAAATATTTTACACGTCGCCCCTTGTAGCACCATCATATATATGTCATGTATAGCACAGCATTTCTGTTATTAGCTGGGTGCGTGTTATATACAGTCCAACGATGCAGGCCTCCTTTGTTAATTCATGATGACCTTTATATATGTGTGCTAAGTCACTGCTGTTTACATTTGACATTCCTGTTTAACGGCTCTGGAAAATGTCAAGGTTTCCATTAGTCTATCAGATGTTTATTCAATAATCACTTGTATATTTTTCTTAAAAATAAAAATTGGAGCAAACCCAAAAATACTTCATTTCTTGTCAATATGTAAAAATCAGTCTCTGAGTGTGCGTACATTTTGTTAATTATTTAGTTGAAGTAATCTGCATATAATTTGTAGGATTGCTCTTTAGGATCTTTTAAATAAATGATTTTCTCTCAAACATCAGTTAATTCACTCTTCTCTTCAATTTAAATGCGTTCTGTGTGTCATAAAACCTGATTTGGTTTCTATATGTGATATTTTCCCGTAATTATGTTTATGGATATGTCACCTATACTATTGAGTGCATGTTGCTGTGATCATTATACTTCATGACCTTTTTTAATCTTTTTTTTTCATTCAGACCGTGGCCGAGAACAACATTGGTACGACGGGTGTCAGTGCCTTGGCCGAGGCTATGAAGGTCAACGCTTACCTTAAAAAATTAGATTTGTCAGGTAAGAAGGGCACAGGTAGCGGGAAAGAATTTTAAGATTATACAAAAGTTAAAGACCACATCCCTCTCAAAACACCGCAGTCCAATGCCTAATCCCAGCTGAAATTAATCAAAATACAATATCTCATAGCCAAATGACAGCTCCTGGGCCACTTCCATGCTTGGATGTACTAACAGACTTTCAGTAATCATAAGTTGTCTCCCGCCGTAAGGAGGAAGGACTACTTAAATGGTCCGTGTCTGTCCGTCCGTCCATCGCGCCCCTTCACTGATGCCACACTTTCCTAGTTAAACATATGGCGGGGGAACTATTTGTGCTTATAAGGCCCTATTTCTGTGTATAAGATACGATTTGTAGAAAAATGGGAACTGAAGCTTAGAAATGTTTGTTAACGTTTTTCTCCGGGTTACCATAAATTTACTCTATATGATTACTTGTGCGTTTGTCTTGTAATAAGGATCATCCCTCGGTATATTTTAAGGACGTTTTAGAACGGCACAAGCTTGTCAACAAGCGAGCCTCGTCATCAAAAATGCGACCTATTAGGCACGCCTATAAACAGGCCAAGTGACCAGGGTCATCAAAAACGGAGGCCTTCAACATTTAAGGTTCAACGACTACCACTTAAGTTTGTATACATAGATTATTATACAATATGAATATTATGGATAAAGAATGCAAATATGAAACAATATATGTTGTCATTACATACAATTTATATAGCAGAATATTTGCAAACTCAGATACTACAGCCTTTAATATAGTGTATAATCTTGAAAAGAGTGATCGATTAAAATCAGTTATTTACTCGTGGCATAAAACTGACTTGTAAGTCTGCACAAAGCCATAACAACTACAGTTTGTTCCACTAGTGAGTGCTAATTGAAATCTTGCGATTATGCCCTTAAACCTAAATATTATCACAGAAACTGAAACAACAGCTCATGAGGGAGCAAAGGCCTAATATGAAATGTAAAACTACATAGCAAAAAGCAACATTTATATTTTGCAACCTTTTTTTCTTCATCATTTGTGTGACATAGCCGCTGCATGTTTTGGGTTGGCAGCCTCACTTTGACAAATACATTTAAGGATCTCTATGACACTCAACAACTAATCAGCAGGTTTTAAATGCTGAGAAGTGAACAGAAAATTTGGAAAGCGAAATACGGCAAATTTTAATGGACGAATAGGTGAAACAAACATGACCAATGATGATTTCTGCTCGTAGGACACAGGGAAAAGAAACCTATAAAAGTCACTCATGTCTGGGAAATTACTTGTAAGAGTATATTGTAAGTGGGCGTTAATCAAATATTTTGCTTTCATGGATCGTATATAGGATATATATCTTTGCCGTTCAAAGAGATGACTCTAGGGATACCAATAGGAAATCTGCTGTGCCAACATAAAGAAGGAACACGATTTAGACTTTTCCAACCTTTGCTGTCTTACTTAAGATTTACGCTACAAACATGCCCTTGTGCATTGAATTCAATTAACGTCTCCATCACTTGCAAGTGTGGAGCGATAAACCAAGAGTACCTGAGCGCAGTATTATTAAATACACTCTTATGCACTTCCTTTAAATTCCCCAGCGGAACTAACGCCATGCTCCTTGTTCTATTGAATTATGTTTCAATCTTGAAAGGCAATTGTCTAAACTGGTTTCTAAATCGTGGTTCATGTCATACTGAAAAACGATGACTACATCTATTAACAAAGATAAGTTCCAATCACATACCTTCCAGTATGGTATTCGCCTTCCATTCGTACAAAAAAAAACACACATAAATGATTCACCTTTCCAGTTTTCTTTTTTTGAAAATTTTGTTGTTGTTGTTGCATTTACGGACAAGGTGGTCAGAAATATAGCTACATGTAATTTGCGTTCGTTTCTCAATCGCTTAAAAAATTTCTTAAAGTATGAAAAAAAGAATAAATATTGTATTGGCCGTATGCATCACTCTAAGAACGGAAGCATTTTGTTGTATTTTTTTTCAGAGAAACTTTAAAAATAATTCCAATTAATGTTTTAAGCGTGGCTCAACAGTTAAGTTTTCTTTAGCCGACATAAAACACAATCACTTTCTTAATGAATATAATATATCTTAAATTTGAGGCTGCGAAAACAACTGTCCCTGGATTTAAAATTTCAAAATATGCAGGTTCATGAAATATTAAAATAGCGCAGTTCTCTTAAGGTTATATAATAATAATAGTTCAATTTTATCTGTCAGAAATACCTCGTGCATGTTATTGCCATTCCGGGATGGATATGATGAACAATATATGTTGTCAAAGGAGGCAGGTGGAGTGTGAATACTGAAAGATTACAGAAAGTTATACTTTGAAGAAATGTAATGTAAATATTGCATGATGCTCATACTTGTTAACCTATTAAAATCTGGTTTGCTTACAATTAAAAAAATCTATCGCAGGAAATGGATTACAAGACGAAGACGCTGAATGGATAGCTACTATCATAGAGGTAAGCGGAGCTAACAGAAACTCACACACATACATACATGCATACACAAAGTATTAATCAGACACTGATCAGGAAGCAAATCCCGTCGGGACAGACAGATCTTTCACGCATGCATGTAGGTTTTTAGTTATCTGCGTAAAATTTAGTTTTGTTACAGTGTGGTCGATAGAAGCAAGCCTCCTTGGAACCTGTCCTTGAAACTTTTGCCCATTTACTGAATGATTTTCATATTTCCCATAATAAGCGCATCATTTTTAATAAAATCTATCGCAGTATTTCATTCCACCGGCATTTAGTTTCAGTATTCATTTACTGTTGAACTATAAATGTAAAAATATGATTTTCGCACATATTTTTTGTAAATATTTCATCATTACAAATATGAAGAAAATCACGAAAAACAAATGATTATAAACTCTAATAACCTGCATAAGTTGGTCTAAACGACCTGTATACTGCAGTCACTTATTGGAATACCTTCAATTATATGAATATTTATCGTAATTTTATTGTACGAAATGTTGTTTTTACATTTTATAATAATATATGAAATTAGCCATACAGTCTGACGTTTCAGATAAATTCTATGAGAATACATTTATTTTTCACAAGGCATTTCAGCCATTGTTGCAGATTCTGTGCAGAGTTATACAAGCAGGTAATTTAATCACGGTCAAAAAGATATATCTTCCCATAAAAACTATGCCTCCGACATAGGCCGACCTGCAGCACTAATGTGTAGTAATGTTGCTGCATCCGAATCTTCTTCTCGCCACATAAATTTCCATGTTCCCCTGGGAGTAATTCATCTCACGTATATATGCAACATCCGATGTGACTTTGAATATGATAGGCGACGACACCGGATCAGCGCTCCCAGACAATAGCTTAGCGGGTGGCCGTTTGGTCTCGGGCCGAACGTATAGGCCTACATATCTAAGCGGATTTGTCGGTTTTTTTTTTAATATATATTCCTCACCAGCTTTCTGTCACAAGTGGTGTTACAGCAGTGGGATTAATGTAACCTGTTGTCTGTTGAATGATGGTTGTCGGTTTCAATCAGTTGTAAACCGTGAAACCGTATTATGTAAAAGCGACATTGGAGGAACATGTTGTAAAAGGTCACATTTATGGAACACATACATATAACATCTCTTATAAATTTACCATATATGCCCTCGAAGCTTTCCCAGTGACCCTTATCGCGCATAACCTGAAATGAGTCGGTGTCACCATCAACAGCCTTCCTGGAACGCCCACATATTAGAGAACTGTATATCACCTCACAAATTTCATACTAATAACATGAAATATTATTGTTATAATAATAATAATAATAATAATAATAATAATAATAATAATAATAATGATAAAAATAATAATAATAATAATAATAATAATAATAATAATTATTATTATTATTATTATTAAATACTTTCCAATATTCGCAGGAGACAATAACGCTGAGTGAATTAAGTCTGAGTCACAACGGATTTCAAGAGAAAGGAGGAGAAATAATTGCCGGGCCAATAGGTAAGGCTATATACTACACACACGCACACAAGTATGTTACAATTATTATACCTTTCATATAATAAGGATATCTGTTTAGATTCATACCATATTGAAAATGCAGGGGAGAAAAAATCACTGGGACCATTTTAACAAATAAAATTATCTTTATTCCGATGTCACGAAAGTATGTGATATTATGGATAATGATTATTTTCTGTATTTGATAATTTGATCAATACTACCTGTTCTGTTATATGCCAGTCTGGTTTTTGATAGCGGTTCAATGTTAAGATGACCCAGACGAGTTATTGTTGCAAGCGCCTTTGTCGGCATGCACCATGCATGCATGTCAACGACTTCCTATATCATGAACCAAAGGCCCACTTTTGACTGAATAATAATCAAAACTTAAATAAGCGTAATAAATATACAAAAAATGTATGTATTTCAATGGTACTGCAGGTCAACATTTGAATCTGGAAGATTTGGACCTGAGCTGGAACCATCTGAGGAGGGAGGGAGCTGTGGCTTTATGTTTAGGTCTTCAGGTACACTGCATGTTTGCTATCTTCTGTTTGTTAATTATTCCGTATAAACCCGGGCGCATATGGGCCGATTTTAGACGGGATATATACGGGACATTGCGTCGACCAATAGGAATATCTCGTATTGGTCAGAAATTTCGTTCAAGTAACTCCGTTTTTCTTATTTCTTCGCCGAAATTTCTCTGTTGTCATGCTCCACATCCGCTATTTTGCGGGATATTATGTCTAAAGCGGCGATATGACTGATACATCCAACAAATATCTTTCCCGTGTTCATATTATGCCGATTTTGTCGTATACGATTTTGTCAGATATTGGTTGTCAAAGAATTGACGACGCCGATCTTGATGTAAGACAAAGTATAAATCTCATATTACCTCGAAACCAGGGACCCATGGGTCTCAACGCTTAGCTGAATTTGTCTATAAGGATATGTTTATGAGATGTTTCAAAATATGGGTCCTTTGACCAGTCTGAGGCAAATCTGTCAACCTGAACTGGAGTTATAATCCATAAACTAATCTGTGGATGGATGGGCCCTGTGACCTTGACCTTTGACCTTGTGACTCTTAAAAACTTCCCCAGGTGCACCACATGTGGAAGGCGGAAGGTTTTCGATAAAAAGTTTTGCTTACAACGCATCCACAGTCTTTCTAAATAAGTGGGTCCTGTGACCTTGACCTTTGACCTCATGACCCCAAAATCAAAAGAGTTCTTGCGTTATAGGTGGGCCATATATAAGTCAATTTAGAAATCCATATGTCAATTCAAACTGAAGTTATCATCAGGAAACAAATTTGACGAACAGACGAACGGACGGACGGACAGGGTGATTAATATAGGGCATCTGCTTATTCAAGCTGGCCCTTGTAAACAAAAAAGGTTTCAGGACACAGATGAAACCACAGTTTTGAATCTGATAGTATCAATATAATTTGGCAGTCTCACAAAAAAGGAAAAATGTACCAAAAATAGAAAATACAGGTGGCGCCACCAGGTGGTAAAAAAACCCCACAAAAAATCGTATAAATTAGGGAAGAAAAATAGGTCGCGCCACCAGTTTTGGGAAATTGACAAAACTAGTCATGGTCAATATTCGAGGCAAGATTCATGACAATCCATGCAATAATTATCATGATACTGGGGGTTTTGCATCACCTTTTTAATAATTCTGGTGGTACTTACGAGCCCTAGAGCTCGGAGGATATAGGTCACAGTTACCTAATTTCAGGTTTCCAAGGAGATTTTTTATTAACTAACCTGGATATTCAGTGACAGTTTTTTAGGGATTGCGGTTACACGATTTTATTTTCATACGACAAGATATTTTGACTGACATCAAAACATGAATGACATTGGAGAGATTCTTCTCAAGCATTAAAGCTTCAACTCAGTTTCCTCGGAGTAAATATGTTTTCTTTGTTATGTTCCTCACGACTCGTTTTTAGCTCAGCTGACTGAAAGTCATCTGAGCTATAGCGATCACTCTTTGTCCGTCGTCCGTCCGGCCGGCCGGCCGTTAACAGGGCACAAATCGTAACCGCTTTACATGGAATCCTGTAACTTGATATCCTGGGAGGTCCATGAAAAACCTCCTTGGACATCTGAAATTAGGTCTCTGTTACCGATATTCTTTGAGTTATGGGTCTCGTAAGTACCCCCCAGAATAAGCAAAAATTTGATACAAAAGCTCAAGTATCTTAATAACTACTGCATTGATCACCATGATTCTTTGCATGAATATTGATCATGGAGTGCTCCATTAGTTTCCCACAAACTTGTGGCGCTGCCTGTATTTTTTTCTAATTTTTACGATTTTTTTCTATTTTTGAGACTTTCAAAGAAGCTGTCAATTGTTAAAAGGGCACATATCGTAACCACTGGACCTGGAATTTTCAAACTTGGCATCCTGGGAGGTCCATAAAAAATCTCCTTGGACATTTGAAATTAGGCCTCTGTTACCCATATTCTTCGAGCTATGGGTCTCGTAAGTTCCCCCCAGAATAATGCAAAATTTGATACCAAAGCTCGAGTATCTGAATAACTACTGCATTGATCACCATGATTCTTTGCATGAATATTGATACTGAAGTGTTCCATCAGTTCCCGCAAACTGGTGGCGCCACCTGTATTTTTTCTCACTCTGTGAACTCATGCTATGGCGCAGCGTCCACTGTCCACTGTCCACCGTCCGTTTCTAAATATCTCAACAGATACAGCAGCTGTATTCATGAAACTTTGCAGAATTACTGATTATGGGATGAATATGCAAAAATAAGATTTTGTTGGCTCCATCTATGTTGACCTACTTTCTGCGGGCCGAAATTGTCTTTTCCACTTCTTCCAAGATAAGTCATAAAGTATATTTTGGCTTTCATATCATTGTCAACAGTTCTCTAGAAGAAGGGGAAAAATTTTATTATAAATTCAGTCAGGTCATTTTCGAGAAGGCATATCTACGGAACTTCAAATTGTGTCGATTGCAAAATTTGACAACTTGATGTGTTTCCATTCATGATGTATTGTCTGTTACTAAATATCTTAGGAACTGCTGCAGCCTTCAGTTTCAAATTTCACAGGAATATTGATCATGTGACTGCTAAACGATTTTGACCTGCAGGTGGCGCCACCTGTGTTGAGCTACTTTCTGCAGGCTGTAATGGTCTTTTCTGCTTTTTCCAAGATATGTCATTAAGTATTTTTTTGTTACAATCTGCATAAACAGAGTCTTCTCTGAGACTTGGACTGATATCTCCGAAACCCAGCATAGTTGTTCCCTCACCTAAGTAGTTGTGTGTAACAATGACGTGTGGCGCCACTTGCAATCTTTCCTGTGCAGTACAAACCTGGGTAGAATAAATTCTTGCCTTTTTCTGAGGAGTGATTTGCCGTTTTGGCCTGAAATTGTGCATATCCATAGATCTTGAACTCCTGCATCTTGTACTCAAGACTGGTGGCGCCATCTGCACTGTACATTTGCTTTGAGTAAAAATTGCTCATATCTCAGAAGTGTTTCAAGGTATTGGTCTGAAATTTGGCGTGTGCATCTATCTTGGAAAATTTTCCCGTAAACCAGACAGGTGGCACCACCTACGTCGTGCAACAGGACAGTGGCCACTTCGAAAGGAATGAATGGTATATTTTCACATTCACTTTTTTTCTTTCTGAATAACCTGCCATCGTCCAAAGTAATTCACAGAGTGAACATTAGACCCCTGGTTCATCGAGTGCTCATTCAATTCCCGCAAACTGGTGGCGCTACCTTATTTTTTCTAATTTTTATTATTTTTTTCTCTATTTTCGAGACCTTCAAAGAAGCTGTCATCTGTTAGCAAGGCACAAATTGTAACCCCTGGACCTTGAATCTTCTAACTTGGCATCTATAGAGGTTCATGAAAAGTTTACATGTAGACCTGAATTTAGGTCTCTGTTACCCATATCTTCTGAACAATGGGGCTCGTAAGTACCCCCAAAATAATAAAAAATGTGATACAAAAGCTCCAGTAACTGAACAACTAACACATTGATCACCTTGATTCTTTGCATGCCTATTGATCTTGGGGTGTTCAAGCAGTTCCTGTAGACTGGTGGTGCCACCTATATTTCTTCTAATTTTTATGCATTTTTTCTCTGTTTTAGACCTTCAAATGAAATTGTCTTCCATTAACAAGGCACAAATTGTAACTGTTGCACCTGGAATTTTCTTACTTCATATCCAGGGAGGTCAATGAAAAATCTCCTTGGAAATATGAAATTAGGTCTCTGTTACCCATATCCTCCAAGCTTTGGGGCTTGTAAGTACCACCCAGAATAATATTTGTTTGATACAAAAGCTCCAGTATCTGAATAACTAATGTATTGAATACCATGATTCTTTGCATGCATATTCATCATCGGGGGTTTCATTAGTTCTTGCAAACTGGTGATGTCACCTGTATTTTTACAGGTCTCACTACCCGTCCCCCCCCCCACCCCTCCCCCTTCCCCCCCCCCCCCCCCCCCCATCGTCATCTTCATCTGTAGAAAATCTTGTGAACCCGATAACTTTTGAAGGGCTGCATATTTTTCGCCAAAATTTGAAACACTCAATTGTTCATACCAAAATATCGGAGGAGGTCGAAAATCGGTGACCTTGGCTTTCGTCTTCAAGGTAAAATCTGCCGAAATGTGAAATTTTTATTCTGCATTTTGTCCTCAAATTTGGTAAACTTATTTTTCCTGCCAAATTCTTAGAAGATTTTGAAAACCGGTGACTTTGACTAGGATCTTCAAGGTCAAATCAGTTAAATTATACTTATTGTCTTGTGAACGCGATAACTTTTGAAGTATTTTACATTTTGTCCTCAAGTTTGGTACACAAATTGTTCCAAACAAATTCTCAGAGGAATTTGAAAGACGGTGACCTTGACCATCATCTTCAAGATTAAATTTGCCGAAATGAACAATTTTTTTTAACCCAATACCATTTTAAGTATTTCACACTTTGTAATCAAATTTGGTACACCAATTGTTCCTACCAAAATCAAGGAGGAGTTCGAAACCCGGTGACCTTGACCTTCATCTTCAAGGTCAAATTAGCAGAAATGTGAAATTTTGTGAACCCCATAACTTTTGAAGTATTCCTCAATTTGTCCTCAAATTTGGTACACCAATTGTTCCTACCAAGCTCTCAGTGAGTTTGAAACCTGGTGACCTTGACCAGGATCTTCAACGTCAAATCAGCTGAATTATAGTAATGGTCTTGTGGACCGGATAACTTTTGAAATATTTCATATTTTGTCCTCAAATTTGGTACACCAATTGTTCCTACTAAACTTTTATTGCAGTTCAAAACCAGGTGTCCATAACCTTTCTCTTTAAAGTAAAATCTGCCAAAATTCAACATTTTTGTGAACACCATTACTTTTGTAGAACCAGTATTTCCAATTTTGTCCTCAAATTTGGTACACCAATTGTTACTACCAAGTTCTATGAAATGAAACCTGGTGACCTTGATAAGGATCAGCCGAATTATAGTAATTGTCTTGTAAACGCATAACTTTTGAAGGGCTGCATATTTTCCTCCAAAATTCGTTCCTAACAAAATCTTGGACATGTTTGAAATCCTGTGACCTTGACCTTGATCGTCAAGGTCAAATTAATGCATTTCTAGGCTTATTGTGACCCCCATATTTTTGTGAGTACTGAAGATTTTTTTCTTCAAATTTGACACACCAGTTCTTTCTGCCAAAATTTCATCAGAGTTCGAAAAGTGGTGACCTTGACCTTGACCTTCAAGGTCTTTTCTGCTGAAATCTAGATTCATTGTTTTGAGATATTGCATATTTTACCCCTAATGTTTTGGGATGGCCCATAGGGGGGACATATATCTGTTTTGCACTACAAAAACAAAGCCATTTTAGTTTAATTTTTTTATGCATTTTTATGTCTATTATTGAGAACTTATATCTAGTGGTTGTCCATTAGGTCATGGTTAACTGTATTTTGCAAATTAGGGAGAAAACATGATTTTTCAGGACCAAGTGAGTCAGATGGGCTCCTTTAATTCAGCTGAACGTCATGGCTTATGGGCTACTTGTATTTTTTTAATTTCAACAGTTTGATATGTTCTTAATTCTCTGATTTAACATGTTCATTAATTATGTCATTGCTCACAGCATACATATATATCTTTTTTATTTCACCAGGAGAGCCAGAGTCTCATGAAAGTCAACTTAGGATGGAATGGATTCGCAAGAGAGGGATCTAAAGCCATGAGACACGTGCTGGAAAACAACAAGATGCTCACTGACCTTGACCTTTCCTGTAACAGAATTGATGCCGAATGTATCACGGATTTGATTAAGGGACTGCAGAAGAACGAAACATTGAAAATCTTAAGGGTCTGTTCCAGACTACATAACAGGGTCTTTGTAACAGGTCACGTGGTCCGCCACGAACAAAGGCGGTTACTGTTAGGTCACATATGGGCAATCATGCGGGGGGAAATTTTACCTCCTTCGGAAATTTCCACAACATCGGGAATCTTAAAAAAAAAACAAATTTTGGCGATAACTTCCGAAAATTAAAATTGAGTCACGATTCAGAAACTTATTTATTGGATCACAGGCCAATGAATGGCCCCGGCCCTAAATTGTCCTATTCCAAAATAGTAAAGAATCCTTTAAACACATATTGTTGACATTAATTACCTAAAAGTTTAAATGTATTATTTTAACCCTCCACAAATTTACCATAATCCTTTAACAGTTTTCCTATAAAAAATATTTACAGACAAACAAAAAAGTACGTCCTTGCGGACGTATAGCAGAGTAAGTTTATATTAAATGAAAGAGCATGTAACGTTTTAGTAAAGTCTGTCTTGTTACCCTTCAATAAAACGTACAACACGGAAAGGCTTATTTTAGAGATCTGACCGTTTATCATACACTTTTACTGCGTCACAACACAAAAGAGGGGCAAATAACTGAAGCAAAACATGGACGATATTTCTTTAATTTATTAATTATGTTAAAAGTAAGTTGCAGATGATGGAACGTTAAGGTAGTTATCCGTTATTATTCTAGAGTTACATATATGTGTTTCAGTATGCTCTATTCATTATGGTTATTTGAAAAAATAACTTTATTTAACTCAGCAACCAAGATTTGATAAAACAATTTAATGTTTATCAAATTTCTGACCAAAGAAGGAGCGTTAATGTTTTTCATGACTTCCTGTCCTACAGCTTTCGTTAAATTCAATAACGTCAGATGGCGCCCTCTGTCTGTTGAAAGCAATTGAAAGTCACAAGACACCGGCTATTGAGCAGCTTGACATAAAGGTGAGAAATAAACTGCTGTTTAAACACATTAAACGCACACTTCAGGCATCGGCACACAAAGTGTGTGTGTCCTGAGGACTATTATCCTGAAATCCTATGATCTAAATCCAGTTATTTTAATGCTTGTTTGGATATATGAAACGCAACTGTCGTACATCTTACCAGCAGTGCACTTCGTTGTAAAGAAATATACTGGTAATAAAAGGTAATAAAAAAAGCGTGGCATGTCAGAATAGATTATGAGGAGTAACGCACGTGGTTAAAACTGTTACCAGCTTCACTTCCTGCACGTGCACGTAATACCTAATTACGTGCAGAGAAAATTTTGAGCATGTTAAATTTTACTTTACCTGTTTTGTGCTTGTTACGTAATTGGAGGAAAAATAAGGCTATATTTGACAATTTCTAAATGTTTGTGCTCCTGATTTAATTATCATATTGTGATTATAAAACCCCACAGGGTCAGAGCGTCAATGCGCACTTCTTGAACACCGTGAATAAAATCAGGGAACAGCGCCGCCTGCGGGTTACTTATGGAACTTTACTGCGCAGCGAGGCACATGGCCCCCAGGGGGATCCACAGGATGAGTTTGTACGCGATGACCCGATGCTTGTTCTCATGGAATTTATGCGCCTGAAAAATCTTCGTCTGATGGACCTGTTCAAATCGCTGGACACTGACAACAGTCAGTCTCTGTCCAGGCAGGAAATAAAAGAGGGGCTTCTGGTTAGTTACAAACACCATCACATGCATCATTAACCTCTATCCACATACAAACAAACAAACACACACACAAACACTCAAACTATTGAAAAATAAAAACGACCGATGATCGATTTTTAATCGATTATTTTATGCACTTTCTATATTACCTTGAAATCTGCTGTATACTGGTACCTAAAATATTGACCCTGGCGGTAAATTGTCTGACATGTACATCGGTAGGCCTATTCATAATGAAACATCAATCCACCCGCATCCAAGGTCGACTTGCCGTCGGACGCTTGTTGGCTGCGCAAGGTTCCGTTTTGATGCTGTTTTTTACAAGTGTGTTCGTATATCTCTGACAGGATTATATTCTTTACATGTGCATTTATAAAAGTTTTAAATCGATTATGCAAAAATGCAATCGATTTAATTGATTTTGAAAGAAAGCGACCAATCATCGATTTATTCGATTAATCGGCACACCACTTATAATACCTAGATTAATCCGTGACGAAATAAAGGTCGCCCTAGCGTTC
This sequence comes from Sipunculus nudus, assembly GCA_026874595.1. Lineage (NCBI taxonomy): Eukaryota > Metazoa > Annelida > Sipuncula > Golfingiida > Sipunculidae > Sipunculus > Sipunculus nudus. Next base: position 33,014,826 of record CM049315.1, read on the forward strand.
TGGTCGTGATAGCGGACTGGTCTGTTGTCCCACTCCCCGACTGATCATATTGGTAGGAACTGATTTTGTGTTCCCACTGACCGAAAATCGGAAAATCGGTGTAGAAAAATTGGCCAACTTAATTTAAATTTAAATTAGGCAATTGGATCAAGGTATTAGTATGTTATAATTATTTCGAAGAGATTAGCTATAATCCTGTATAGCTGATCAAGAAAGGCTGCAAAATTAAGCTCATAAATACACACACATATATTTATTATATAAACACACGTATATATATATATATATATATATATATATATATATATATATATATATATATATATAACTGGTATATTTGTAGTTATGAACTGTTGTACTTTTGGTCTGTCACAGAACGTGAACATCCCTCTGAGCTCAGCGGGATTAGACAAACTGATCGACAAATTAGACAAAGACGGAGATGGGGAAGTTGACTTCCGGTAAGCCTCAACCATTCGGAGAGAGAGAGAGAGAGAGAGAGAGAGAGAGAGAGAGAGAGAGGGGGGGCATGAAAGTTATGAAACCTCGCAGATTCCTCTTCATACGTAATGTTTCAAAATATTTTATCCACCATGATCCCTGCACCGAGGACTTTGGGGACAGGCGATTATTAATTTTTTGTGCAATCCCATCACCTGGATAAATTCGAGAGATAATTCGAGAAGTAAATTCGAGAGACAGTTTTCAGGTACATACAAGTATACAAGGTATACAAGTGGTAATACATAATTAGATAACCTGTTGAGAGTACACCTATTTGCCTTCGTGGTCCTGGTGAGAATCGTACGATATTAACCTTCAGCTAAGATGTCCAACGGTTTCTTACATTCGATTCCATTACTTTACCTTCCCTAGAACGTGCCATTTTTATCCATGTTGGTTTGATGGTTGGTTATTTGATCGGTTGGTTATTCGGCTGGTTTATCTGTTCTTTACTTGAATAAAAAGTGGATTTTGTTGAAATTTGTTAGGGTAACACTAAAGGAAAGACCTATTAAATTGTGAGGTAATATAATTGTCAATAAAAATTTGTTTCTTTTCAATTGTGAGATAGGAAATTTTGTTTATCCCGACCAAGGGCCAGAGAAATTCACTGTAGAATTAGAGCCTTTTGTCTAACGAGCAGAACGTATCTGTGATTCAAACATGGGTTTGCTGAATCATGCACACATTTTTTAGTAGACCGTACACCAAACTTTGATCAGGATCCTGCATGGCGGAGGTATTCATGTGGTCTCAGACTACGCTCTAATTTCGTAATGTTCAGATCGTGCTGTTTTCTTCTCACAGTGAATTAATGGTGGGCCAGAAGGAACACAAGAAGAAGATGATGCAGTTAGTTGCCTCTGCAAATGCAGACGGAATCCCGATAGAAGAAACAAAAATAGGCCGTGTGTCAGCTAAACTACAGGCATTGATGGCCTTCATGTCGCCCAGGCCGGTAAACATTTATATTATAAAAATACTTATCCTATATCTAAATTGTTTCTAAATTGTTTTATATATGTATTGGATTTACATGTATAGATAATGATGTCTTAACTGCATGTTCGATGCCATTATTCATGTCCCTCTGATTTAGATTTTATAACATATCGTTTTTACTCACAAGAGAAATAGCCCCCCCCCCTGATACAGACCATTAATGTAACTACAGTAAATACAGCGGCTTCTGTGGCTCAGGGTAGAGCACAAGACTCAAAGCCGATAGACCGTGAGTTCAAATCTCAGTCGAGGCGGTGAGATTTTTCACGGTCGGTCCCAGCAAGGATGATCGCTCTGCAGGCTTCCTGGGAAGGTCATGCCCACCGGCCGTGCTTCACTCATAAATGAGTGTGCCTTTCGTGGGTTCCCCCGTGGTATGACCCAGCAATGGGGACGATTACATACCCAGGGCACCCAGGTGCAGTAGTCACCGGGCTTGGTTGATACCAGGATATAAAATGAGAAGAAGCATGTGATACTGCCCTGTCATATTCCGAAACCGAGATGGAATTCTGCAGATGTACATATAATTAGTTATTGAGCTAACATTACCTTCATCAAAAATATATCTAAAACTCCAGTAAACACTGTGGTTTTGTCTTTTTCAAGTGTTATGTCTCTTTGCTATGTTATGTTTTAATCAATAATGATATCTCAAATATTGTATCTCTGACAGCAGAAGAAATCTAAAACAGCACTGTTGGTGAGTGCTGCCGTGAAACAAATGAAGAGAATCTCGGAGGAACCCGATGTGAAGACGACTCAACGAGGAGGGAACTCCGTAAAGCCGTGACGCTGATCGAATGTCATTAGTGAAATCGGCCAGGGCAATCAAAACACATATATGTCAATATAATAATGTTAACCATTCACGGTGCGTCTTGTCTAAAGTGAAAGTCACAAAAGACAATAAATAAAGGGTGCACCAGTGATCATTATGAACTCCACAGAGGATAAATACACTGATATATATACCCTCCCGCATGGACACAAATATAGATTGATAGGGAGTTGTTTTACCCTCTTTTTTTAATTTACAGTTCAAGAAATACGTGAAATTTTGCCAATTTGTGTTACAATATTTCAAATTGTGCATATGAATATTTTTAACTGTACCTTTATGAATGAAAATCCTGCATTATTGGCATTTGTATTGGTTTCTTTTAAGGTATCGAGGCAAGAACAGCATTTAATTGACGATGTGTGTTGCCCAATCAATAAGACAATGTTGACCTGTGTAAAAAAAAATAACGAAAGAAGCTTCGGTGGAACTGCTCTTTTATGATGCCTGTAAGATGCCTGAAAATAAGGATAAAACCAGATTTTTTTATATTTTGTTATACTTTTGTAGTAAAAGATGGACTTTAAATAGCGTAAGCTTTTTTATGGCGTGATGGCTGACGGTGCGACTGTAACGAATGTGTATATGTACACAAGCTGCCCTGGACCTTTGAAAATAGCTATATATTGTTTCACTTGAGCTTTTAATTTTCCGAAGTGGTCATGCGTGACAAAACATATTATAATTCAGGATAGGCTAAAGGGGCATTTACTCGGCCATTATGACCAAGCATGAAGCCTTTAAAGTCAAGGAGACGTCCGGAGGAGAGATACTTAAGATTCAAGCCAAATCACACTGCTGCGGATGCATATTTGTCCTTTTCACACATGAAAACTGGAATAAAATAAAACCACGTGAATAGCAGCAAAAGCTTTTTTTAATTGATCTCAAACGCCAACAAACAACATGTATATATTAAAACCAATGCTACTGACATGAAATGGTACAATTAATTACAGTAGTATACACTTTACGACGACACCTCAACCAAATTTAAGTTAAATTGAGTTAATTTTTTAACTTAATATTTCTGCGTGTTAGTGTATACATGTATGCAGAAGCATTGCTGCTATAACTGTGCGGGATCTGGGAGGCCTTCGCCCAAAAAGTTAAGACGTTGACTGACGTCATTTTGCCGGCAAACCCTAAGTTCAAGTTTAAAACTCATGTGAGCGTGTATACATATGTGCGTATATATACGTGAAATGCTCCAAAGCCAAAACGTGCGTATATGCACAGAAGCGTCCAGGTGTACAGGGATCATATTCATCTACCCGGCCTATACCTTAAAAATGGCCGTCATGTTGCCAGGAATTCTGTGAAAATCGCTCCTGTTGAAATTTTATACACACATACGCATATACGGTGGCTGACACAAGGTTTTTTTTAAAGGATTTTCCGTGGTTACTAAAGAATATGGGTGATTTTCATCCACTCAAACGCATATAAACGCGCGTGCGTTTATACTTGACGCACATCTTATATGCGTGAAAATCACTCTGCAGCGATTTCTATAGGGGAGATCTTCCACATATACATTGACGAACACGTTATTATTACACAGTCATGAGTGAGCGGTTTTCTACGCATATATATACGCGTACACGTTAAACTTTCATGATACATTTGGTGTATTCACTGTAGAATTAGTCTTTTTTCCTAACCAACAGAGCTTATCTGTGATTCAAACATGGGTTTTACGACGACACCTCAAACAAATGAAAACGGAAAACAATAAAAAATAATACTATAATACTCTGTAATATTTAATGTTTGTTCGACAACGTATTCGAATGTATTGCTTAAGGGACTGTATTTGTGCCCTGTTTGATGCACTATAAAAGCAATATATGCAACCTCGTTTCTTCGAGTACTTCGATCGCACGTCGCTAATTTAATCTTATCACTGTAGACTGGTACTGTGGGTCTCTATTTCCAATTACACTCAAACACATGGAGAACACCAGCAAAAGTTCTCCCAGCAATGCTTGACCCTAAGGTACAAACTATTGGCTTTCTGGTTTAAAGGCTTCATAGCCATACGCCATCTTCAACGATCAATGCAAAGCTGACCCAGCCATGCTGAGATTCTTTAAAAAAAGCAGTTAAGATATTTGTGACGTCAATTAAACAAATGACTGCGCGACCTTCAATATCAACCAGCATCAGCTGAAAAGACAATCCGATTTAATTTTACGTTGAAACTGGTCTGCATGAAGCAATATTCCGCCGGAGGTTTTTTTTTTTAACCTTGTGAGTCCGATTCTGCTCAGTCTGTACCTGAAGGTCAACAGTTGCATTGACTTATCTCCTGCTATCATTATGTCTTGGTCGTTTTCTCCCAGTATAGTTTGGGAACGAAAAAGATTGAAGAGTGGCATATAGGTAGCATTCAATCAGCCGGCGCGATTCGTCGACAGAGAATAGAGTTGCGATAATGTCCAAGAGTACAAGTCTATTGTTATTAAATTCACTCGGCAGCTCCACTTCCCCCTGGGCAGCTCACCAGTTTTCCACCAGCCTTACCACCGGCCTTGGCACAAGCCTTATAAACAACTGCAGTGGCCGCCACCCCTCCACCCACTCCGCCCACGACTCCCAGCCCAGTGGCCAGTTTGGACACTGGGTCCTCCTTCTTCGGTGGTGGGACAAAGAACGATTCATTCTGGCTCGGGCGGTTGAGTTTTGTGGTCTTCTTTGTGGAGTGGAGGGTGGTCCAGACGTTGTGGTGGTCAGGTGGTCCGGTGGTCCAGCCTCTGGAGTTGGGTGAGGTGACACGCACGGTGGTGGTCGTGGTGGTTTTGGTGGTTGTGCGGGTGGTGGTCTTGATCGTCGTCGTCGTGGGAAGCATCTTGGTCGTAGCTTGGCTAGTTTTCAGAACCCGCATGGTCGAGGTGGGTGGTCGGACTGTAGTCGTCTCTGTTAATAAGAAACATAAAAAGAACATAATATGATGCCATGCGTGCATTAGTATTAATTGTTGGATCGATGGACCTTTTATTGGAAAAAAAATGTATCCCCGTCTTCAGGTTTCAATTAACGTTTCCATCTTGGAATTCAGACTGCAAGACAAATAGGCGGGACCTGTATTTATTTGTTAATTAACCAAGACCTTCGAATGCGCACAATGACCTGGCCCTAATGCACATGCGGCATCAGTAAATTAGTAAATATACCTTGTGTATAGCAATGGTATACATATCACAATATAAGAAAAATGGAATTCATATAATTAAGGTGAGTTTCATATTGCATAAAGCGCAATGCCACATTTTATATAGGAAAGGGGTATGATTGTAACGCCATGCTACACTTTCAATTTGACTTCCTCTCTGGAAGTTGAATTTAAGGAAGAAGAACCTCGAAATCAGTGTCTCCTAAAATAATGTGTAGCAAAAACTTCTTAATGCATGTGCTATATATGGATGTGTTTAAGGGGACATTGTTAGTGCTAAAGCGTTTTGGCGTTCAGAGTGGCATCCAGGCGAACCAACTATATATGGTTAAAAATAATCTATTTATATATTTTTTTAAACTCATCATCACTAGAAAAATCTTGAGAAATTATGGTATTAATTTGCAACTTACGAACACTATGAATTTTGACAATTTAAGTGCTGGTTGTTAGGGAGTAATATTTATAAATCGATTATACATCCCGGTTATGCCACGGATAATCGATTTGACGGGGACTCCGCCAACTCCTATATTTCCAATATTTTCCAATTAAAACAAATCTCCTGTAATTTTCTACAGGTTTTACTGTTTTACCGATAACCAATATAACAGGGCTATACCCCTATATTTCCTATATTTTCCATTTTAAAAAATCTTTTGTTATTTTCTACGTTTTCCAGTATTAAGACTATAATCTCTATTTACCTAAATTTATCACTGCACAATCGTATTTCTGATAGAATTTTATCACTGAATGACTGTTATTTAGGCCAATTATTATTGAACACAGCTGTTTTGGGGAACTGTCCAGGTAAGTTTTGCAGTTATACATGCACAGACTTCTAAACCAATAAAACAGATTTTTTACATGCTTCTCCGAGAACTGATGGTTATGGTAACTATCCGAGTAAAACATGGTTGTGCAGTAAAAACTCCATTATTTTCCTATTTTTTTGCTGAAAACTCGTATAAAATCCAATAATTTGTATCAAGTGCTCCAAAAAATTCCTTTATCTCTTCAGAAGCCTGGCGGGAGCTCTGATATAGTTGTAACTCCGGATGACTATATATCGGGAAAATGTTAATATCGGTTATAAGCACGGAATAATCGATAAAATATCGATAATTTGAATCTGCAAAATTATTTAACATAAGAGCATATCCAGGCAGCTGGTTCCTTTATAGTATAAAGTTCTTGGCACTAGTTCAGGCTCATGCATCGCCGGAGACGTCCCTAAAGTGATATCGGCTTGACGTTCTGGGAATACTGGAGGCACACGGGGACAGTGTGGTAACATCTGCGGGTAGAGCAGATCGGGGAGACAGCGGGACATTTTTGAACGTGTTAAAAAGTATAAAAATCAGTGTAACACCGGGGCACATCTTGGTGACATCGGGACACATTGTGGCTTCATCGGGACGACATCATCGTGACTTGAAGAAGACATCAGGGAATCACACCGGGACACATTGGGGTGCGATGTGTGTGCCAGCAAAAATTAAATGCCCGAATATTTGAGTATGAATATTAATAAGAATTAAGCTGGATTTAAGCTTACCTGATCCCAGCATGGGTTTCTCGCACACGGACCAGTGTCGGGAGATGCAGTAGGTGGAGTTGAGCAGGTCCATATAAGCGTCAGATATGTACAGACAGTACTCTCCTTCCTGACTGTTCTCTGGCTTCTCTGGCTGGAACTCCAGCTGCTGGATCAGCGTGTTGTCCAGCCAGCTCCACTCAGTGCCGGACCCACTCACTGCGGCATGCATACATGTATTAACATATATACATATGAAAAATAATTTTTTAAAGAATATTGTACAAGAAATAACCAAGCCAGCACAATTGTACGCTCCCGAGGCAGCGGATATAAGAAGTAGGCCTATAGTTAAAGCGCTGTGTAAAGAGCGTAGCACAATTGCCACGACCTTTACATCGCCCAAAATGTGGGCCTTGTTAGGTCCTCATGTTAGACATCGGGGTAATCGTTTAGATATATATGGAAATTCCAGCTCCTGCTGGATCGTAATATTGCACACGGTGTGTGGTTGTGTTTTAGGGGTGGTCGTAAGGAGAGATCTATTATATAATAATTATTATGTTATATTATAACATGCATCGACATCAAATGCAAGCAAAAAGTCTGGATAGTTACTAGTATATTCCTTCTGGTGTGTTTTTATCCGGACTAGAGGCCAGATTTCGGTCGCAGTCTGAATGACCGGTTTGTCGAACATCAGATTTTCTGCAGTCGAGTCATATCCGAGTTTCTATTTTATATGTATCAAGATCTAATCCCTCACATAATAAAATTGATGCAGTATGTCTTAGTCCTTGTCAAAATTTCTAGATATGATTTTTGTTTCTTTCGTCGGGGTGATTATTACCAAAATGTTTCATTTTTTAATAATATCCTAAAACCAGTGATGCCACGTATTGGGACAAAGAAGTCTAAAAAAAACAGACGGATAGGCATCTCTCCATCGAGTGATATTTTTCTTGGTTCAGAGACGTGTGCAAACAGGCTGAACTTGTACCTCAACTTCCAGGGCCAAGATCTATTGAGGCTTATGGCATTCATTTAGACAGTTCTCCTGTGTGAAGAATGCTTGAACCTGTGGTATCTCACCAAGCGCACTCGTTACAGCAGTGCTGTCACCTAGTGGCGATTGTAGGTTCTAATCAAGTGTGGATGCGTTGTTGGCGAATTCGACTGGTACTTTTAGAGGACCAACATTAAGCTTTGCCCGCCTAAGCAGCAGCCAAGAAGCAGTACTGCTTTGACAAATTGTTTAGAGAACTTCTTTTTCCAGAAATTATAGTGTGACCTCAGACCCACTGACCTTTGTTTTTCAGGTATCCTCCCACCCAGGCCTTCTTGGTTGGTTTGCCTAGACACTTCTCGATCACGGTCTGGTTGGGGTTGTTCTTATCCCCGAGCTGGAACGTGAAGCAGTTCCCGTCCAGATGCTCCCAGCGGCACTCGGGGTACTCTACATGACAGACAATATCATTGTCAAAGCTTTCCTTGTATTTCAATTTTAATATTTGTTAAAGTGTATATTATGAAAAACTATAGTATGAAATATATAATAATGAATGAATTAGTCCTGGTGATAGCGGCTTATCATATACTGAGGAACGTTTGTCATTAAAAAAATTATAATTCGGTTAGTTTGACTAATTTCAGGATGTCAGTACTGTTTTATGGGAGCAATGTTAGAGCTATATTTATATATTTAATCCTGATTATAACAAACATGTTAACTTTATAGTCTGGGTAATGCGTTCAGATTAATTCGATTCACGATCGTGATTAATTTCTAGTGCGGATACTGCCTTGCATCTGTCTGTCTGCCCCCCCCCCCCCCCCCCCCTCTCTCTCTCTCTCTCTCTCTCTCTCTCTCTCTCAGTACTCCTACGTTCTATGACAGGAATTGAAAAATAATAAAACATAGAATCTCACTTGAATACTCCTCACGGAACAAGATATCGAAGAGGGTCTTGCTCTCCTCCACGGAGTCGACCTTGACCAGGTGGGCGTTCTGCTTGTAGCACCTGATGGACGCCGAGTGCCAGCTTCTCTTTCTTTTGTCTATCTTGTAGCACGTGCTGTTCCCCTCCCGCCAACCGTCCGGACAAAGCTCATATGCTGAATATTAATCATCAATGGCATATTACATAATAGTGTCATGACAGGACTTTAACACTGATAATATACACAACATTTCAAAGCTTTGTGCATATATATTTACAGTGATCTATATTTAAACAGTATCCATGTGAACATTGGAAACACGATATCCTGCGCAAATCAGTATTATTGATGATGATACACAGCTAGCTCATATTGTAGTATGAGGTCTACCAATATAGGTTAATAAATACTTGTTTGGAATCAGGTTATTGTCAATTCTTCTCATATCAGTGAATATATGCATGTATTTCCTAGAATTTGTATTAAATACACATAGCTACAGGGTGAATAAGGTATTACATGTATAAACTGAAAGTATTAGGGAAATAAGTGTATTTCCTTATACTTCAAAAATTCACTAACATATACACATGGAAATGTAGAAGCAGTGATACGTAGCTCGGTTATAGTAGTTTGGTTACATTGGCAGGTTTCATGTTGTGTATGTTCAGTGCATGTTTACGATAATATCTTATATATTCAAAATTACAATATCTTGTCGTCAATTTAAGGTTAAGCCATATAGATGCACTAAAAACCACCAATTATATACTTGTTTTAAAGCCAAATATCCATATTTGTTTATACATGCAGAATAAATATATAATATCTTTTGGCATTTAAAAGTGTTTTCGATGATTTCGAGACCACCCGCCCCCCATTATTAGCATAAATAATGCTGCTTTTCCGTATACGCGACATTTTCTACCGCGCGGCAACCGCATGGCAAAACGCGTATATATATGAAAAGCACACTTAATATATATATATATATATATATATGTTAATCGCTCAAATATTAAGCAAGTTACGCAAAATGTAATACACACATATACACACAATGCAGAAGCGGATCCATACAGAGGATGGGTCCAGAGGGTCTAGACCCCCTAGCTCCCCCCCCCCTTCCCCCACCCCCACCCCTTTTTCAGTCTCCACAACTTTTTCTTAACGGTTTCAGACCAATTTTGGCGGCTTGGACACCCCCTTCTCTATGTTTTGTCATTACTTTTCCTGGGTTAGATCCTTCCTTTTCCAAAATCTTGGATCCACCCCTGCCATGAATAAAAAGGAAATAATATAAACTTACCATTAACCTTGGGGAGCTCTGTAGCCAGCACTACCAGGGTCTGAAAGAAACATTTATTCTTGTTTAAGTCAAAAGACTGCGAATTAGGTTATTTTCATTTCTGTATGGATGTTTAAACGTTGATTTAATAAATATGATGTCCTTGTTGTCTGTGTGGCACAGGTGATCTCCGTTTTTAATGATTTAAATGAAAAAAAATGTGAATATTTAAATGAAATAGATATTGAGCTCATTGAAAAGAAAAAAACGTAGAACTTATCCAAAATGCCTGTTTCATTAAAATAATAAGTGTTAAGTACAGTTAAATGTGTATATTCATATATATAAACTATAATTTACCTTTGGACATGCAGTTGTAATATGTGATCACTTCAATTAAAGTTGTATATATATGATTGGGTTGATTTGTATATGTGTTTTAATGGATTCTCTTTTTTTCATCTTTCCCTGTGCATTGTATGTATAATGTTAGTATATTTAAAAGAATTCTTAAGATGCTTGACTTTCAATGTTTTTCCCTTCTCGTTGCTTCCATTTAAAAAAATGTTTTGCTTTATACCCGTGAGATTGGTGTCACATTCATGGTCTTAAAATTTTAATGGATTTTGTCAATTTGAAGAGTTGAATTTGACTGAAAAAAAATAAATGTAATCGCCTTAAAGTTAGCAAGATGCCTAATGCTTAAAACCGAAAATTATAAATCTGTAATTCTTTAATATATTTCTGAGCGCTGTCAGAAATATAACTGTCAATATTTGGATGGCGTTTAAAGTGTTTAAAGATAGTAAATTATAAATTTGCTGATAAAATTCTCCTAAGCTCATGCATTTTTTTTTATAATCAAATAACTGCTGAAGTAGCGCTAGACTAACTTAATTTTAAAATTTTTAAATGTTGATTCAATAAATAAATAAATATTTAATTTTCACATATGAATGAAACATAGAAGAGAAAAAACAAAAACTATGTTTTGAGATATTGTCATATAGTTTGATATTAGCCCATTAAAAAAGGGATTTGACAGAGGACCTTATTCAAGTCGCGTGATAAGTGTCATCGATGATGGCAGACTTTATATCGAAGAAAGGTATATAAATGTCTCCATACGCTCCTGTTTCCGGTTCTGGTTCAATCTGACTGATTAACTTATCTAAATTCAATATGGCTCAACGGCCTCACCAAAACCTGAATCTAGGTTACCTTAATTTGGTAAAATACTATAGTATAAATAAACCGAAAACAAATTTGCCAATATCTTGACAGATAATAAACAAGAACTAACTTATACTACTGATTTATTAATCCTTGCCCTGTTAAGAAGAGCCAATAACACGCATGCATAAATGATGTTGATAAACGGTATGTCAATATATAGATAATATATATATATATATATATATATATATATATATATATATATATATATATATATATATATATCACCCTAAAATCAGATTGGTTGAATGGACCAATATATTGGTTATTTTTAACCAATCTAATAGGTAGATAACTGATATGAGTCCAACCAATCTCTTGGTCACAGCAACCTCAACCATTAAAGATTGCTTCATTTGCAACTGATCAGGAGCACTTAATGTGAAACTGACCAATCGGTTTGGTCAGTGCTTGACCAATCAATTGGTAAAAAAAACCAATATGTTGGAAAAATCAACCAATACTTAACACAACCAATTAAAATGGTTGAATTTAAGCAACCAAAAGGTCGACTAATAAAAATTGGTCAAAATGATATGACCAATCGTTTTGGTTAGTGCATGGCCAACGAGTTGGTTGAAATAACCAATGTGTTGGTTAAATCTAACAATATCATCTCAACTAACAAAATTGGTCAAATATTTGACCATTCTGTTTTTAGAGTGTACCATGTATAATTTTGAATGATTGATTCAGTGAACTCTCTACAAACTTTATTTGTTTACATTCACTTGAATTTTGTGATATTAACGTGTCAGTAATCTCTGCGAGTTTATACCACTATAACCTTCACCCTCATAAACCAATTTTCTGACTAGCTGTGCTATTATTTACAGCATCTATTTTTCACACTGTAATAAATATATGAATCCGTGAATGTGTCTGATATAAGGCATTTGATGTGATTGTATTGACACTATGGGTTACTCCTGTAAAAAAAACCCCTCAATTTAGAATTAATGCGAAAGTTGTTTCAAATGCATATTAGACCACAAAATGTATAATATATATATATATATATATATATATATATATATATATATATATATGATTTTAAACCTGGTACAGAGTTTTTTCTATATGCTATATGTATTTATGAAATTCACATTTATTTTCAAATGATATTTTATTAGTTTTTTTATTTTAAACTTTTAAATGGTACACGATTTTAAGCAACCAGTAACAGCACGAAAACTTCCGAATGAGATTAAACTCGATATCATGTACTATACATTACTGTCTATTGATCATTTTTTTATGACGCCAGCAATTTACCATGCAGAAGTCCTGCATAACTCTATAATCTAAACACCTAGTCTAATATAGTTCTATTTGCGAGAGTAAACAACAACAATATAAAAAAATGATATTTTTTCCAGATAGCCCGCCAATTATATTTTGTTTCTTGTCCTTATGACCACATGCATGTTATTCCTTTTAATGTTTAATTATATGAGGAACAGATGGGGAGAAAATAAGGTCATGTTGTTAATGATGCTGTATTGCATGTGTAAATTATGTGAAATGTTTTCAGAATTAGATCAAACATCATTAAAACTGTGTTTCCATGTGCGCGTATATATGCACGTACAAGCTTACAAGTGTGAAAAACGCTCATATATTATTTTGTAACTGTGGTGTTCCCATGTTCCGTCAGCGTATATATATTTATGCGTACGTTCGATTTTCCCGCATATATAGGGTCTGCTTGAACTACATGTGTGGTTTCAGAGTATATAATTAAGTCACTTCACCTTATAGGTCCACTGTACAAATATATGCGTCTGCCAGTTTACGCATATATACGCGTACATGGAAACACACCTATTTTCGTGCATATATATATACGCTAGAACTTTTTTTCATGTATACGCGTGGGCCATTTTTTATGACGACGGGGCTAGGCGGAAGCAGGCAGGTTAAAAGGTTTTTTTTTTGTGCAGGGCGGATTTTTTTATGTCTTGGCTTGGGTTAACGCGGGTCATATGCAGAGAGGCTAAATAAAGAAGCGGTTGATATATGACATCAATGCATTCCTTATATATGCCTTTGTTATGCTCATATATATATATATATATATATATATATATATATATATATATATATATATATATATGTTTAGAGAGTTATTCATGTTAATGTTTGTTGAAAGATATAAACCAGATTAATACTAAACAAGATATAATTGTTTTAGGAAAAGTTGCATCTATATAATTTGACTTAGTTATGAAATAAAAATAAAAATTAGTTTTATTTCATTTGTTTCTTCCATTGTTTCGTATATATGTTTGGGCTTAATGCGGGCTAAATTCTAACAATTACTTAGTATGAGGGGCGGGACGGTTGTGGGTTAATATTTCGATATACGTGGTGGGTGCGGGCCAAATTTTAATTTAAGTTGCGGGGCAGGGCGGGGCGGGGCGGGGCGGTTTTATGCCTTTCCGGGGCTGGACGGTTGCGGGTTCCAAACAAGATTTGCGGGGTAGATGCGGGCTGTAAGGTCTGGCCAACTCAGGGATTTAATATACGCATATATATATATATATATATATATATATATATATATATATATATATATATATATATATATAAATGTCATCTGCGGGGAAAGTGATTTCTTTGGTGTACACAAGGTCCGGTCTAGAGTTAACTTAGGCAAATTTATACAAAGAATATTATAAATTATAAAATTTAAATAAACGCCAAAAAAAAAAGGAAAAGAAAATTGTAGCAGTAGACTTATATGGACTTGACAAAAACAATTTTTGCAATTATATCTGTTTTATATATTATAAATTAAACAAAGCTGCCGGAATAAGTTCTATAAATTTGGTAAGTGCCAAGATTTCCCTCACCGCCACAAAGGCGAAGATAGCGACCGACATCTCGAAGCTGTATTCTGCTCTGCCGAGCTGTCGTCTGCTGGCTTTCCCGCGAAACACTGCTACGTCGCATCGATAGCATGCAGCCGCATTTGGACGCGAATATTTTATGGCTGTCACGGTGTATACCGGAGAGTTTACCAGTTTATTTTGTATAACTGCTATTTTATATCTATAGCTGTCATATTTAGACGCGACTGACAAGGATAACGATTTAATTTGAATATACCCATTATACCCCACTTTGTCAAGTCTATGGCGGCGGCCTTTTATTAGATTGGTTTTGTTTAGGCAGCTTAATGGACTGGTAACGTCTCACATCAAAGTCTCATGACAGGTCTCGGATAAAGGATCCTATTGTGAACACGTTGTTCTACACTGACCTAGCTGTCAACATGTGACGGGGCGCTGTCAGTTTCTGTTTCCAAGCAGATTTTTTTTGTGTGTGTAGCGATCGATACACGTACATGAATATCATTGATCCACCACCGTTCCAGTATAGGGTGTTTGTGAGAACATGAACATCAGCATGCATTTTCAGACCTATCTTTTCTATGATACCATGGAAATATGTTTTTATAATTATATATTTTCATATGTAATCTCTACCTCCCCCGTATAATTAATACGTTTATAGCTAGTTATTAATTTAGCATAACACACATGTATGTATGTGCATGCATATTATATGTACTAAACAAGAAATATACAGTGGGCAATCGACTGTGCCCACCACGCTAGTGCATGTATGTGGGGAAAATATTTTACGTTTCTAATTAAATGTATCTTAAAATTCAAACGAAGATAGCTGATCGTCGGTATTGCTTGGAAAAGCTATATGTTAATTTAATAAGTGAATAAGTAAACGACCAAAGCTGTTTATTCGCAGTTTGAGAATTTAAAGTTAACATGTCTACATCAATCTCTTGGGCGGGGGGGGGGGGGGGTCACTACATTCAGCCGGAATTCATGAATTATCATTACTGATTAAATGTTGAGATACATTACAACGGCAGAGTAAAAAATTTAAAACTTAAATGCATTTCAAAGATCGATAAATTAAAGTGGCTGACAATGAGCTGATTATTTTTATTGAGACGGAAGTCGCTTACAAGGCTATATACATTTTGAAGTCTATATCACACTCGTCAACTGAGCAACAGTCAATATCTATAGGCGATTTGTTGCTGTGTTGTTGATAAGACATGTTCAGGCCTGTCCCATCCACCACATGCTGTAGATAAACATTCTTCCTGTACTGTAGTACATTTCCCCCTTTAAATAACGTATAATGTATAAACCCTCCTGAAGTGAAACTAAACAGATGGACATTGGTCAAGATAATTGTTAAGCGTTCGGTAAAATCAATGGTCAATCAAGCGGTGCTGCAAACCCAGTGTAATATACATATACTATTATAACGTCCACTATCTAATAGTATATATAATTAGAATAATTCTATCTTATAACATTTTTAATTAATGTTTGCAAATGCGTTGTTCCTGACAACCCGTTATAACAACGTGCACCTATGTTATAATTATTACACTTAAGTTTACAAACACATCCCTAATATATAGTGGGGTTTCCCTTACAATATACAGGTCGTAATTGTTATAAGGCATTTATGAACAACATATAAAAATATATGCTCCTGACCTGTTTACTGATCTCTCTATAACTAAATTTGCATCATTTGCTTTGAAAGTCAAATATTGCCAAATACCTGATAGCTCTGTATACATTTAAAAGCAAATTATACGAACTTTTCAAGTGCAATGCATGTGCATTTAAACCAAAGTCTTGATTACAAGTGCAGTAATAACCAGGGTATTATTTTACGAGGCTATAATGACAGAGAGCACATTAACAATGTAATCAGACAAAGTTTCATTTGATGAGGCTAATACTTTAACGGCGGATGCATTTAATAATTTAGGAGACGAATAATTTATAATAATTTCATAAGGGATGTATACTATAATTTTAAAAAATCCGATGCTAAATTGTCAGTATTTTTGCAACATGTGTGCATAGATAATTTTAACAGGATTTTACAATATAAACTATAGAACCGTTCAGTTTTACACACTAAGTTAATATGCATGACCCCTTAAAAAGTTAAATCAATTGATCTCATCAGTAGGCCTAAGTTATTTTTTTTTCAATTATACTTAAGTGTACTGATTATAATCTGAACTTTACATATTAATTAGGGGAATAGCGCATTAATACGTTTCGTGTGCATGCCTAAGAATGGACTGATGACTAATAGAATGGTCTGTCATTCTAATAAAATACAAGAAAATGCGTAATATATTATAGACAGCGCTGCTTCTATTTTTCTGCAGTTGGTAACATTCTTCAAGATCAGTACCCAAGCTTAATCACATGCTTCTCTATCCTGATATTTACGCACCCATAAACACTGTTCCTTTGGCTGAGGGCTTTTGTCAGCTTTTGCTGATATTCTATTGGTATCACATTATGGTAATGTATATATGTATAGAATTTGAGATGGGTCAATATCACACAGCCAGATTACCTCTGTAACCTTGAAAACTGCATGAAGGTCATCCATTTTCTGACCTGGCCCTAAATAAGGTACGTCAATGCTGCAAGTTTGGTGACTGTGCCTCAAGTTCTTTCGAGCTATTGCGTTAACATCACTCCGAGCCTGTGGCCTGTTCAGACGGTTACCGGGGCAATGAGCCGTCACTCAAAACAATATGAGCACGATTGGCTCCGTGTATTCCTCGCTTGGCTGGGTCTTCCAGCACAAGGTCTCATCTGATTGGACAAAAATACAGTGCTCCCTCTGGTGTAGCAATTCAGGATATGAGGTCATAACAAACAGCGCTTACGATATAGGAAGTAGGCCTATAGGAAAAGCGCTGTGTAAAGAGCGCATGTCAATTTGCGCAGAAGCAAAATTTCATTTGAATGAACAGCTATCCACAGGTTTCTTGGAACCAAACAGACAAAACATATACTTTCAATATCGACGTTCATGAAAAGACTGTCCATCACATGACGGGTCTCATGTTTGATCTCATGATATCTGTATTTGTAGAGCGGCTGTGAATTTAAACCCTTCTCCAACTCCCATGGACAATGAAGAAATTCACTAAACAAACAACACCTGATAAAGAAAGCTATACAAGTTTATTTAAAGAGGATTTTTAATATCAACACAGTCCACAATCAACAATATATGCATCAGAATTTATCTGCTTTATCCATTGGTGTACAACAAATGTATGTTCTCAAAACAATATATGAAAATCATTCTCCTCAAACCAGTGGTCTGCTCTGCCAGTCCTTCTATACATGTAAAATACCTTTTGTATATGTGAAATACCTTTCAAAAAGGTAAACTTAATATACCAGAATATTTCTGGATGACCAGGGAACAATAACATTAAAAAAAATATGTTATACATAATGCAATTCGCCTTTCCCAAGAGCATGGGCAAAACAAGTTTTCATCATATCCTGTCAGCCAGAAGATTAATCAAGTGAAATTGAATACCAACCTCAGGTTCTGGCAGTGACCTTCCTGTGACAATTAAAGAAGACTGAACTTTGATCATGATCTGATGCATAACAAAGTATCTTTGTTTTCAATACAACTGATGTGAACAAGTGTTGTTTGTTGTCAGCAGGTGGTGCTAGTGAGGTCAACTGTTTTCTGATTCATCATGTGCTCCTGTTTGAATTTGACCCTTGTGGGTGTGCCCCCCCCCCCCCCAATCCCATGCTGTTGTATCAGTTTGCCACTACATGTACACATACATGGTTAGAAATAAAAACATAAAGGCTTTTAATTGAACACCAGAACATACATATATATTGATGTTTGGATGGCAAACTTCTGAAAATACTAGGTAGAAATAGCAGAATAATTATTGATCCATGTGACAAAATAGTCTTACCCATGTACAGTCACTAGCAATAAACCGTTAAATCAGACAAAGGATTGTGTGTAAACAGGGTTTCAGTTTTTCTAAATTATTTCTATTATTACTCATTTATGACTCTGTTCTGTACAGTGGTACACGAACGGATGTTATTTCCAAAAACAGAAAGAAAATTTTACTTAAAATGGTGTCTTACAGCAAATGAGTGTTGCTTCCCATCTTATAAAATATAATCTTGAAGATACTGGATGAAATTTGACCAGCAGAATATTTATAACCAATATACTGTGGTTTCTTTATTTAGTTGTTGTTAAAAATTTTTCCTTTTTTTTCAGTATGGCTTGGGTTGCTGTCTCAATCTCACCAGACACAAACAGTGAGAGCCACAGATTATGTGATTATGTGATATAAAAAAATATCTGATATTTGTCCTTAGTTTATTAGTAGCAGTAACCAACATTAAAACTTAATGCTTGGATAGTTATTAATCCTACTTTCTGGGGCTGGTCAAATTCCTTGTACAGAATACCTTGCTGCTAAGCAGACTAAGTTTTCAGAAAAACTAACCTATCCTTGTACACCATATCAAAGATAGGTCAGTTTATGAATGCCAATATTAAATACAAATGACTGACAGCACATCTTATTCACATATTTTAATGATTTTACAAATACTTACACAATTAACCACTAATATCTGGAAACCCTTGTGGATATAGAGCCCATTGCAGCACATCCCTGGAATCAGATACCCCAGGCATGATACTACAAGACTGGTGCAAATACCGGTAAACCTATCGGATATCCATCCTACTCATAAGCTCTTATTTACATGTATTGGAGTTCCACTGGAGAACAGAAATACAATCAAAAGATCAAAAACAAGTCAAATACCATATATTTAGGGAAGTCTTTTGTTGATTATGATATTCCATTTATGACCATTTGTAGAAATATCAGAAATACAAAATATGATTGAGATGAAAATCATGTAAGAAAACCAAAGAATGGGCAAAGATTTCATTTTAAACAAACATTGAAAATAAAGAATCACTATATGGAAGATGAAAAAGAGTCTTGTGAAATAAATATCAGTGCTATGTTTGTTTGGTTCTAGTTCATAACAGATGGGGTTCCATGATAGTATCATGTGATCAGCGTCATGTGACAAGCATCATGTGATCAGGGTCATGTGACTGTTGTCATGTGATTAGGATGAATCCAAGGGTTTGCCTTCCCATGATTTGTACTCCATGCCATCTGGTGACTTGACATCTGTCTTTTTTGAGCCAATTTCACTCCAGTTTGTGCTTAACACTGTGCCACCAGACTCACTCTGAAAATCATGAAAAGTAAATATTAGTAAACAAAAATACATAGTTATATAGAAACATAAACCAGGAATCATTTCTGTGAAATATTAGACAATTTGGCTGGACAGTTTCTAAGAAGATTTTTAAAAGTTTTTTTAGCTTTTTCCCAATAAAATCTAAGAAAATGCAGTTAGCCAAAAAATAAGCAAAATACGATAAAGTTTTTTAGAGAACCAATTTTTTGCATAAAATTTTGTGATGCTAACTCTTTCCATTTTCAAGATAGAATTGGTTAATGTACAGATGATGGACAACGCCACACCATCGCATAAGCTCACAGGTTCGCTAAAAACTTAACTGTTAATCAGCTGGAGGATACACATCAGACCCATACTAGGAGCAATTATAACAAATACAAACAGATGGAACACTTATACATGTTAACAAGTAAATTATGATTCCAAAATGGCACAGTACCAGTTGAATTATTTATTCCAAAATGATACAGTACCAGTTGAAAAACATTCTCTGTGCCCATTCTCTATTTACAACTTTCAAGAATGCTTTCAAATAAACAGAAGTGGTACCAATGGAAAAAAACATAATAGCCATGAACATTGACTCTGGGTGAAGCAAATGATTTTCAAGAATAATTGTTTAAGATTCACAAAGAAAAGCCTAAACAGGGATGCAGCAACTGATCTTAATTCCTTCAGTTCATGCTTTAAAACCTGTGACTTTCATGTGTCGATCATTTGTTCACAGATCCAGTCTTAAAAGAAATTTAAAGAAATTAATTTAGAACTTTTTGGTATATTGTGATAACCAACAAAAAAAAAGAAGAAAGCCAAGTTTAAAGGGTTGTGCATGTAACCTCTTCCAACAAAGCCAAGTTAAAAGGGTTGTACATGTAACCTCTTCAGACGAAATTGGTGGTGGGAATTATTTATTTATATTAAAATAGCACTTACAAATGATTTATTCATTGCCTTTTTGACCTCATCTGAGCCATCAGCATAGATTTTCTGGAACAGCTGATTCAGCGCAGCATCTCCTTCCAGCTTCTCTTCTTTTTCTTCCTCCTTTATCTCGACCACCAGCTTATCCCAGTCTCGTGTGTAGTGGCTGGACGATGGGTATTTGGGGACTTGACCAGAATCTGATGGGCCTGCAAACAGTAGCCTCATATATGAATTATCTGTATATAATGTCCAATTTACATTGGAGTGATCAGAATATGTTACAATTATATACAGAGAAGTTTGGCTAATTAAACCTGGCTGGTTCTGAGGCAGAAATTTCAGTTAACCAGCTATTTCAATTACCTGAAGATAAATATTGAAGACTAAGCGCTAGCACAAATTTAGAATTTTTTTAATCATGGGCCTACAAAACATGTCATATAAAAGAGTAGAGCTGACACAAACATTATGATTAAAATGTTGAGACATCTCAAAAGTGTGACCAATGGGTCATGATCATATGCTGCATAAGCACAACCACTGAGAACTACAGATAATTATAATGAATTTTCATGATTTTTATACTCAGTTTTAGCTCCACTTGGGGATGTCATTTGGTAATTGCAGATTTTGCTTTATAAAAACAGATAATATTGAAGATTAAATGTCAAGGAATTGTCCATTTACCCAAATTATTCGTTTGAATTTTCTATTTTTAGCAGTTTACCTATAATTTCTACATGGGCTCTATGACATCCATATTTTAGTGCATATGAAAAATTACAACCCCATGAGCAGTTTTTGCGAAACTGGGAGAAATAAACCTGTCAGGGTTCAATAACAGCTGTGACAACCAGACTCAGTAGGCAATGATAATCAGGCTGGTAAACCAACTTGAGTCATGATACAAGCAATATGGAGGAATGCTTTGCAGCACTTGGTCTTTCATCAATGTTGCATTCATATGGTGGTAAACAGCTGATAATCTTAACACTGTGCTATGAATGATGAATTAACACAAGAGAATACATGTGAACTCACAAGCCAAACTGGAACTACGTCTCTATGGTAAAGAGTTATTTGCTGTATTGCGAACAAGTTGGCCGTGTCTAGCAACTCGTGTGAGCCATGCCTCTATTCATACAGTCAGAAATTCAACCAATATGCAGAGAGGTTTACCAATATGCTGAGTTAAAACGGAACTTTACTCGCTCATGTTTAATGTTGTTGTGTCATTTTCACATATGAAACAGGAATGTAAGCATTTCATAATATTCACCAAAAATTTTCAGACCCTTAAGTGGAATGGACTACAGAGGATTCTTTTAAGCTGAGGGGCACAATCTTGTTCAAACTTCAAGCTGATAATTCCCATTTTTGGTCCAACCTAAAAACAAATACGACTAAGGACTAATAATGATATGGCATTACTTCTGTAAAGCACTGAAAATGAGCTGGCAAATAATATAACCAGGCCAACAGGCCTAATGCAAACCTGATTAAAAAAAAATTTGTCACAATATTGAAACTGAAATGTGATATCTCCCAGGCTGACAGAGGGATAATAGATGAAACTGCTACAGAGTCACGATTGGCAGTATACTAGTAATTTCTGAAACCTAAGTTTTAATATGGTTTCCTTGGCAACAACTAAAACCAAGGAATATTTCAATATATTCCAACTATAAATTCATCCAGGTGAATCTAAAATCCTTTCATTCAATAACGCGAGAGGGCCACAATTGAGTGACATTATACTGGTGGGTCTGCTGCCTGTCTTGACAGGTGACTGGTTGCTGATTATCTGATATTGATTGGCTTGTCACCTACCAGGCACGGATCCTTGTTTACAATGTCACATGAAAGAAATACAGCAGATACCAGGAACCAATTCTTCTGATATGTATGTATACATATATAACATATATATTGTACGCATACATACATACAAACAGAATTATTAATACAAAGTGAGGTTGGGAATACCAGGAATTCTAATTAAACTGTGGCCTTTGTTTTTCTTCTTTATTCCAATAATCTTATCAAATTTGATTTTCATCATGGTCAAAAGAATCAAAACTAAGCCTTTTGGTGACAGACAATGCCTTATGTAGAATACTCATCAAACAAGTTAAACACCTACTTAAAAAGAAATCACTAAACTTGCAGGGTGCAAAAGCCCATCTTTCTCACATATAATCAACATAGGATTTATCTTAAATGTTATCAATAATTCATGTGTGGGATTTCAATAAACATAGTGAAAACATGGCAACAAACCAGTACCATGCACTCACTTTAGTATATCATTATTGATCGGCTCACATGCAGCCATACCACCTCCTTTCATGTAACCATTGCTTTCTAAGTCTGGGCAGGAACACCATGGTGTGCACAGAGCACAGAATTGTATTCAAACCACTCTACTGCATTGAGCATACCGCCCAAATTTTAAACATGGGACACACACTTTCATTGGTTTGATTACGACGGGACACAAGCTCTCATTGGTCTGATTCTTAGCCCTATGCTAGAATGGGTATTACCAGACCAACGAGTGTCTGGGATGACTGCAGTGTATAACAGCTACATGAAAAGTGTAAGCTCTGTGAAGCTAATGAAAACTCAACATACTGAAATATGTCAGCACTTGGGGCATTTATTAGGTCAAATATGGCATGGACATTTCTCCAAAAGGCAAATATCATCAGGATATCTCCACCTACCTGAGTCAGGGTTGAACTGTTTGACATTCGTTTCCTGTCCGTCTCCTTCAAGGGCCGACCACCGGATTCCTTCTTGCTTTTTCAGTTTAATTTCCACCTGAAATAACAGCCATAAAAACCCATGACAGAGAAACATATCAAATCATTGGTATATATGTCTAACATTTTTAATGCCAATGAGATACATATTTCTTGTTTCTCAACCTGCATATTTCATTTTGTTTTTTTTTTTTTTAACCCTGGATTTTCAGATCCACTATCAAAGATAACCATTTAGGTATGCCCCATCCACACATTTATAAATCTAATAAATTCAGATTTTTTGTTAAGTGTATTAAGAGCCACAATATTGTCTATGTCTGTGTAGAGAACAAGCACTTAATACTTAAGCAAGTTTATCGCATATTCAAAATCATCACCTGTTTTAAAATGTTGCCTTTCTTAACCTCTGCAGAATTCAAAATACAATAAGCTAACAAGATTAAGTAATAATATAACAATTCCCCATTTCTTAACATTTCACTAATGTATACGTAGTTCACAATATTTTTTTCTGCAAACAAAAGATGTGGTTATCCTTTCATTATGTATGCAGTAAAGAAAATGATAAAAAATAAGTACAGCATATCAGTGAGACCTCTGGTGGCTACTGATGAATCTGCTGAGACAAACATTCTCTACTCTCTGTCACTACACTAAAATTCATCAGCACTAACATCTGTGTAACCCACAGCTACATAAAACATTGTGCAGGTAATATACATATCAAAGGATGATCTTCTCATAACTTAAGTCAAAAGTTTGACGATTTATCACAGGTTTTCTTAGTTCAAATCTTTCAGTCAACCACCAGCAGTTTCTGCACTGGAGGACGGTAATCTCATGAACAAAACAGATACTTTAGCTTGAAAAAAAATTATGGTTGTCCATGACATTGTTAAGATAAACTTCCCTTGTAAACTCAAGTTCAAGAAAGGTGGAAAATCCAAACAGTGTTGAGTGGTGCAAATCATATACCTTGTCCCCCCAGAGGCAGTAACTGGAACTATCAAGGAGTCCTCTCCTTCTGAGAAAGCTTAGAATATATCCATTGTTACATTACATTTTGTTTATTATTATGCAGCACTGGTACAGTGACAAATCATCAAAATGTACCAAATGCTTGGCAAGTCATATTTTAAGATTCCTCAACTTTGAATATTGTAAACTGTTTAGCAATACTGACCTTGGTGCTGAGACGTTTGTATGTGCTCTGTTCTGGTACTACAGGGTGTGCCAGGTCAAGTTCTAAGCAGTAATCACTCCCACTTGGAAGTTTGATGGTGACACTTAACTGAAATATTCAAATAAATTTATTAATAATTTAGAACAAGTAATCTGATACTGTCTACAAAAGGTTCAGCTTAAATATAGATAGTGATACTTTAGCCCCGTTGACATTAAAGAATCTACCATAATGTCAGAATGGAACCACCCACCATGCCAACAAATGTGCTAAATAAATGTAAAATTTACACTGCATGTCCAAATATGATCAGGTTCACATTTAAAGACTGCAATGTCAATTATGATACTATACACTGATCTATGATTGAAATAACAAATTAGACATCTGCAGGCTATACATTTATTTTATAAAACATAAACATTATATTTTATTAAACATCCTGTCACTTTATTTTATTGCATATTATTTGCTCGACTGCGGGGTCATGAAAATGATTAAACGGCTGCCGATTACCCGTGCCTCCCTTATTTCACCACGCAATATCTAACTGTAAACTAGTCACTTTGTTGTAGCAGGCTGTTTGATATAAATTAATTAGTTTTGCTCAATATACTCAAACTGATCTGCTCAATGTCAACCATGTGCCCGCTCCGTAGTTACACGAACCGTGCCGACATGGACAAGTTCGTCTGGGTTCGTTTAATCTCAGGTGCCATCAACATAAAAATTTATTCAAGGCTAAAGCTACATTCACCTATAAAAAAAGAATGTTTCCAAGTTCGTAGCCATTACAATCTTCGCATTATCAACTTCATCATTATTTTTGAGATTATCGCATTGGGGAAGCTGAACAGGATAGTTTAGACAATGCCGCCAAGTGACACCACGTATACTACGGGCGCTTACGCTATCTAAAAAAGTCAAGCTTATTGGACCGAGTGAATCCGCGAAAAAGAGCGTCCGCGCCCTTGCAGAAGAATTTATGAACATTGTTTTTACAGATGATTTCATAGACCCTTCTCCTCATATTGTTTACTACTCAAGATAAGTAAAAATAATCACACTTTGTATATGACTATTGTGTGCATGATCAGTTGTACATGTACATGAAACCTAATATAATACAATAAACACGTTCTTGCAGCTGTTCTTTGTCTTTATTTATAATCCCTCAGTTATCAACTAAGGTCATCCTGCCTAATAAGGACACCTCACTATTAAGGACAAACTGATTGAGTCCCTTGACTGTCCGCTTTAGACAGGTTTCACTGTATATGTTTCCCAGGCATTTTCTTTCAAATTTCAGTGCAGAAGGGTGAATTATTTTCGCCCCATAATAAAAGGTTTCACGAAATATTTACTCAAAATTTATAAAAATATTTTTAAAACTTTATTTTCCTTTTATTTCCAAAGCCTGGTGACCTTTGATCTCATTAAATATGCATGGATTTTGTCTAAAATCAAATTAGGCAAATTAATGTATGGACAAGTAGTTATTTAATAGTGAATTTTGTGAAAAGGTAATGAGAAAAAAAGTCACACTTGGTGCTAATGGTGCCTAAGAAACCAACAAAATTTTTGGTCTAATCATCCCCATCACCTAAATAATCAGTTCTATATTAAACAACTAGAATGTTTTACTTAAATAATCATGATATGTATCAATGTTACATGCAGCACCTGTTTCTTTTCTTCTTTTAAACAAACTACATCAATTATTCTATAAAAACAGTACATCTATAAACAAGTTTGTTCTATAAAATATTACCATACACACAAAAATTATTGCTAAATAAAACTGACCGTATTCTCCTGTATGTCCACTTGTAGATCCTCCTTTTTCACATTTTTTATCATAATCGTCACCACTACATGGGTTTCTGTTTGATACCAGTCATACCTGTTTAATATAAATACAAATAAATCTAATTGTTTTATTATTAAACAAGGCCTACAGGAATAATGCGAACCTGTGCAATGGGATATACATTATTAATATTAAACAAGAGCACTGCAAGAGCGCATAATAACACCATCATATGTCTTGTGATCACTGACCTCATTAGATACATGTGGATTTTGTTGAGAATTTAATTCAGGTAAGGAAATTTATTGGTAAATATTTACAATGAGTTTAAGGGAATCCATCAGATTTTTAAATCATCATGGTGCCACCAATGCCTGTTGACCTCTGACCTCATTAAATATGCATGGATTTTGTCTGAAATCAAACTAGGCAAATTAGGGTATTGACAAGTAGTTATATACTAGTGAGTTTTGTGAAAAGGTAATAAAAAAGTACACAGAAAAGTAAAATGAACACAAAAATATACAGGCTTTCTCATTTATAATCTAGCCAAATACCAAGTCATCATAAAAGGATAAGACTGTGGTTGATCATGTAAAGTTTTCTGATATCCAAACTGGTACACAAGAAATAGCTAATATCTATCAAAGGTAGGTCTAAATACATGTTAAGGCTTAAAACAGACTCTGTCTCACTGTACGATACTGAAGATATTGCTGGTCTCTTCCTTTACCTAACATTTGCTTGAGGATTTGGAGGTGTCATTATGAAAAAGAATTGTATAAAAGTGAATAAAGGGTAATTGGGGATGACACCACCACAACAATTTGAAATCATTCAAACTAAAAATGCTGAATACAAATATTGGTAACAATATTATTAACAGGTTATCTGCACTTAATATAAAGATCTAACTAATCATTCACAGGTCCCAGCTAATCCTTCTGAAACTGTGTCATTTTATAATAACACACAAAAAAGTAACATTACAGCACAGGATGACATCAACTGAATGATAATACAAAATGTATCAAAATTTTTATCACTGTAAATCCACAATACTTTAGTGATTTCACAAAATTAATTTTTTTTTACACACAGCTAGCCAAAATATTTCTAAATTTAATGTTCTTGTACAATAAACAAGGGGCACTTAGACTGAATTTTCACCCTAATTTGTCATGCTTAGATGTACACACCTGGTTTTTACCACAACTGGCATTGAAATCTCTTGGGGTTTGCTGGTAGCTGGCATAGACTGTGGCTGGGCTGGTGCTGATGGGTTGGTGCTTGTGGCTGGTTCTCCAGCTGCTGCGGCTTGTGGTGCTGGTGCTTCTGCTGCTGCTGTTGCTACCCCTACCCCGTACTGTAAGAACAATTCCATACACAAAATTACATATACTATACAGAATCAATTAAGACCTGTTAAAGACAGCTTTAAGACCTTTTTACTTTGGTTGTGATGCAGGTGCTAACATCAGGTTTCCTGAAAAAACTCTGGGGCTATTTCTTTTACTATGATTATGGAGTTTTATCTGTGACATTTACACACACAGACAAAGAATAATGCAAAGCATTCTGTCTGAGGACGCCTTGGAGCCATGGAGGGAAATAATCTTTGGCCATGTTCCAATTCAGTCTGTATAAAACAAATAATATATGTGTTCAAATTACTATACCTTGATCACATGGTAAATTATTCAAGAAATGTATTTTAAATTGAGTTGTACAATTTTAGACATTTTAAGACCTGTGACAAGTGAAGGAATAAATTCACAAAGTTTTATAGGGCCATATAAACACAAAAGCAAAGTAAGGCTACATAATGACTTTTACAGATTGCACAGGAACCCTGAAAGAAATTCTTCTGTATTCATTTCCTGAGACTGCTCAAATATACAACTTACTGATGGAACATTTCATAACTTAAAAGCTCCAGGTGAGGGTGTACAACTTGTGTTCTTTGCTTCAAGAAATTTTGTTCAGACAAAATTAGTTTAAATCCATAAAGCACTGACATGCCTCAAGGCCAGTACCTGATTCATAAATGCCTACATTTATATTCCCTGCATCCAATTACAAAAATAGATTGTTCAGAATGAAGGAATTTTAAAACTTAATAATGCTATGGGGCAGATTTTATTTTCACATTTTGCTATAACATACTGATTTCAAACCAAAATATGAATAACCTGCTAAATCCTAGAAGGCATATGCTTTTCCTGTTTTATCTAATGAGATGTTCATTGCTGTCCTTGTTTTCTAGTGCAACTTGCCATTTTATAATGACTGTTTTGAATGAATAAAAAAAATTCCTTCAAAACACAAGTGCACAGATGTAAGTCACAGTGATGGTTATTTCAGCGTAAACAAATATTTGTTGATCCATATTAAAGACAATGATATTTAAAGTTTTAAAGTGTATGGTTAGCCCTTATATACCTTTCACATTTTACTGAACGTTTTTATGTATTTTATAAACAGGTATTTACTTACCTTAGTACCATCAGGTAAAGGCTCATTTTTCTGCACTGGAATAATGAAATATCACACAGTTTGAATAAGGTCAACAAATCAGTCAGGAAACAGTCACAAAAATACATTAAACATTGGTAAACATCAAAATGGTGGAATTAATGTCCTCCGCTTTGGGCTCTTGTTGTCTTTCATGCTTGGTAAGCAACCAACATTATGACATGTGGAGAAAATCTTGAGGGTACATGAAAACTTATAACAGGTCTACTATGATATGTGGAAACATCTGCAGGCGAACATAAAATCTAAAACACATTGAGAAATAGGACATAATCTACTAATAATTAATTTTGTTTTTGAGCTGGAGAGAACTATTTTTCAGATAGACACTCCAAAACCAATTCCAACCAAGGTATGCAAGAGGGATAACTGACCCAAATTTGAATGAAATCAGATAATATTTAGGAAAGTTATTGCATGGAAACGAACCTGATGGATGGACAGACAGACAGACAGACGAGAACAAACAGAACAAGGGACCTATGGGTCACGACGCTCAGCTGTTATATATGATAAAAAAATATTATTTAGAAATGAGGCACATGCTGGTTTTGTGTGGTAATAAATATAAGCTGTATAATGAGTTGTTGTTGTTTAGCTTATGTATGATTTTGATAGTACCTTTTGAGACAGGGAAGAGGATTGATTTCATTTATTTTATTAACAAATGGAGTACTATTGTCACACAATAGTACTTGGCCATATAACTTATAAGCAGAACATATAATATAAGTTTAACTATTTATTAAAAAAAATTACAAATATTGTCCCAAATATAATTTTTATAAAAAATAATAAGAGAATCATATGATTTTTTTAAATGAAATATAACTGATATGATTATTAAAATAATATTAAAGAATATATTCATGAATGCATTCATGAATACATTTTGAAAGTATTTGCACGAGTATTCATATACTTTCATTTTTACCTGAATTCCTATTCTTTATGCAAAAAAATTTATAATGGAGTACATAATCATATTCGTATTTAAATACAATTACAAAGTTTTCGCACCATGTCTGGTATTTATTCAGTTTCACCAACCAATGATGTTGAGAATCCAGAATATACAAAATTCACACATTTAAATAATGATCATAAGTACCTGGTTTTATGGCTTTTATTTATATTAAAAAATAACTGTAAAAAATTCATTTTGGACTAATTTCACATCAATGTACACACTAGACACAGTAGGAATCTAGATTAATATTATCAACTGCATCTTTGTCTATAATTAATTTCCTTCATATGATCCCTAATGATTAGTAATGAATAATATGATTTACTTCTTTATCATTAAAATTGAACTGAAAAATGCTATAGGTGACTGCATGGTGTTATTTGGAATATGTGACATTCTACCCATCGATACAAGATTCTTATATCATCAGTAACTGCAAGTTAATTTCCTGTTATTATAAACTAACAAATTCCTTTTCTATTTTTCTTTAATTTGTTATTAAAAACCAATAAAAATTTATTAATTTATTGTTATGTTGTTGGTTAAAACTACTAGATGAGTTGGGTTGGACACCTGGATCAACTGTGGCTGGCCATAAGCTGCCTGGATTCCTGTATGCCTCGCCTCATGCGTGCATAATTTGATGAAAGGTCAACAAGGTCAACATACAGGTGACTAAAGATGGGCTGGAGAGAGCCAAAGTCTGACAGGGTCTCATAAAAAACATTAATAAAAGCTACAATTTTTGGCCAATTTCTTTCAGCTTTCTAAACTAAAAAGCTGAAATCCTAATGTGTGCATGATATGAAAATTAAATTCACAGTACTTACAGGAAAAAAACGTGCCATGGTCAAAGTTGGGCAAAATTTAAGGTACCAATTTTTTATTTTTATTAATATTTTAGAAAATTTAAAAGATTTTCATCTTATTTTGGGTATACAATTTAATTTTGATTAATTAAAGTTATATTACTGGAAAAAAGGTCGATAGCTTTAACATTTTTTGTGTTAAGTGATCAAATATCTTTCCTGATTTTTTACAAAATGCATTATGTTTGGGCCCATAACTTTTTTAAATTAAATAATACAGACATAATTTCTGGCATGTACATAGGAACTATATAGAGGAATATTTATGGTAAATATGAGGAAAAACAGATGAGTGGTTTTGATATTAGGCAGTCCTGAAGTGTGAAAATAGGTTTTTAATAAAAAATTGAGGTTTTTCCTTAATTTCTCAAAGGAACGAAGTTGCAAAGACCCAGTTTTCGGCTTGGTAGGAGATCTTGGGGACATCTAACATTATGCTGAATTTTGGATTCCTAGGTCTTACGGTTTCAAAACGTGCCACATCTACGGACGGACTGACGACGGACAGACGGACGGACGACGGACAATGGACCACGACTATAGCTCAGATGACTTATAGTCAGCTGAGCTAAAAACCCAAAACAATTTCCCTCATTCAGCGAAAGCGGGGGACAGTAATAAGCTTGCCATGTTTTCATAATTTACCTCCTACAACATAAAGATATATTGTTTTCAGTCAATATTGTGTCTTTGCAAGTGTCCATAAATAATCTAAGGAGAAGTTTCTTGAGTTTTAATGATACATATAATGTTACATTTAAGTCTGAAGTGTGAACATCTCAAAGTGTTTAGACTTTGGTGTACTGAATACCCCTGCAAATAACCCAACTCGGAATATTTTTTATTGGGGGGGTGGGGGGTTATATGACTTTGTTTACCTCTTGGTAAATACCTGATCACCCAGCCTTTTATAAAGCACAATTCGTGATATAAAATCACTGGCTATAAAGTCATCACACACTGTGTGCTGCTCTGTGAAAGGCAGCTGTAGATCAGTCCGCTTACAGCATGATGAGAGGTGTCTGCTTCTTTATAAATCTAATCCAGTGCTAACATCATAAAGTGCAAGGTTTGTGTTTCAAGACGCATCTTAATTTTATTTAATTTCCTATATAGATACCTGTAATATGAATATTGTGGGTCACTGAACCCCCAAAAATATGTTTAATATTCTTGTAATGATGTAGTATAGTGTGTTTTTCCTTGGGCTATTTTCAGATTTCACAGTAATGTATGTTAACATTATAAATATGTACAAAAAAATAAGGGTTAGACCTTGAACTAGAAATGATTGGACCCCTAAAAGCCCTCAATTAGGGCCCAATCAACAAGATGGCAGCCTTATGGTCATACTGAAGTTCTGTTCTGTAAAATGTCACAGCAATTAGTTTCAATGGTTCTTAAGATAATGTGCAAAAGCATTTCCTATATCAATAAATGATGGTTACAATATATCCTCTATGACTCTGAAGTTGACAGCTTTTTATTACCCTCACAGATGACAGTCTTCAGAAAAATATTCATGGTCACTGCTTGAATGGTTCTTGAGATTATGCACATGAATTAGTGTGACAGAAAGACAGACAGGCAGAAATCTATTTATTATACAGACTGCCCATCCAGGCGCAGCTCTAAAATATAATTGTGTAGTTCAGCCTATGTGGTTATACATCTCATGACATCACCATGAAAACTATGTGCTGATACTGCTATATTCAACAACAACATATAAACAAAATAGCACTTCGTGGTATAGAAACGCCAAGGATGCTAGCACAACAACTTAAATTATCCCACTGTTATACTTGAAAATACAAACCAAGCATTGTGGCCTGCACAGTTTCCAAGTCAATTGCTGTAACTATATATTTATATAAGGTAAATTCTGTACCATGTTAATGAGGAAATATTTTTTATATAATGAAACATGACAAAGTCAAACCTGTGATACCTCCAGCATTTCTGAATGTAAGTTCTGACTAAAATAACATGATGAGTTGGTTATGTTTACTGTTTAAGTATGTATGAAGACTTACTGTCTAATTCTGCATCACATTTTCTAATCCAGCTTGCAAATGACTTGTCAGACTCTGAAATGAAATACATGTACAACAATTACTGGTATTCTGGCATACTAAACTAAGAGGAATTTAATAATTTTTACTACGCATATATGCATACATGTAAAACTCAAAATGATATATAGATATATGAATTAGTAAAGAAAGTAATATATTAATCAGTTAAAGATTTATAATTTCTCCAAATAAAGACAGGTAAGTATTACTGAAGATAAATTAACAACATCTTACCATCATGAGTGCTGCCATCTGTGAAAGCTTGTTTTGCCGTGGCAAAGTCACCCAGGTAGAAACTGGCCATTCTGCAGGACAAATACAAGAATTAAATTATATCAATGGCAAACTGAATATATTAAATAAAGCTACTCACATTTAAACTTAAAAAGAATTACTAAGCAAAATACCAGTAAGCATCCATGATCATACATTAATACCCAATTATCAAGCATTGATGGTCACTCTCCATTATGATTATTTGTTCTAAAAAGACCTGAAACTCCACAATTCTTCTAGTATATTTCCAATGTACTTCACTTAAAAGTTACACGTACAGGGTCTAATTTCATAAATGACTGAAAACAAAGAAACAGTCAATACATGGCTTGTGTGGCATAATTTGCATTCTTTCTTTTTTAATATGAGTATCACAGGTACTTCTACTAGCATTTTACAAATAATTTCAACATGTGACCTGTAACATCTAGGTTTTTGTGTGTACTGAGTATGTAAAATGGCAGCCCCCATGAGCAGTTTAAAGAAACTTGGAAAATAAACCTGTCAGAATAAGATAAGAGCACTGGAATGTGACACTTGAGTACTTGAGGACAGGAATCTATCGGAGGAGTGAGTTTACATTTCCTGTAGGTGTCTGCCAATTCTGTTCAGCTGGCTTATGTGATTCTGACCACTTCATACATTGCAAATAAAAATATTTACATATTTCTTGCTGTGACTTCTAAGCATGATTGAACCCAAAGAATCCATCAATAGATAGTATGTTTTATATCAAAAGAGTACATTTTACTTTACTTAAACTTAAGGGACCTTTCTACTGCTGCAATTTTCTTTATAATGACAGCATCTAATATAAGAATACAACATACCCTTTCCTAAGGTAAGCCTTTGCATTCTTTGAATTCAAATCAATAGCTTTCGAGGCATCTGATAAAGCTTCTGCAAGAAATGAAAGACAAATGATTAACAGTGCATAAATTGTTATTACAAGTGGCATACACCATAGCTTCAAACACGTAACTAAAATTGACTAAGAATTACCCTGTTACACTATGTATGGAATACAATGTATAACAGCTTTGGACTGTCCATGTTTTCTACTACACGTTATTTATTTTACAGCAATATACAAAAGCAACACATTAAGGTACTATTTCTAAATATCTGATCATCATACAATTACATATGCATAAAGCTACTGATAACTGTAGATAAATAAGTTTCTACATCTTTCTTAAAGTTAGATTTTGTAGTAATTTTTATTATAAGGTACACATTCTGTTACATAATATTACAAGTTCTCGCAACTGGACAGGCACCTAGTAATCAGATCATGAAAACAAGGGACCCATGGGTCACAGCGCTCAGCTGTTATATATGAAAAAAAAAATATCATTTTGAAATGAGGCACATGCTGGTTTTGTGTGGTAATAAATATAAGCTGTATTATGAGTTGTTGTTGTTTAGCTTATGTATGATTTTGATAGTTTCTGTGGAGACAGGGAAGAGATTGAATGCATTTATTTTATTAACAAATGGAGTGCTATTGTCATACAGATTTTGACTCAGCCATATAACTGTAAGCAGCAAATATAAGATAAGAGTTTAACTATTTATTAAAATATAATAACAAATATTGTGCCCAATATAATTTTGATTAAAAATAATAAGAGAATCATATGATTTTTTTCAAATAAAATATAACTGAAATGATTATTAAAATAATATTATAGAATATATTCATGAATGCATTCATGAATATATTTTTAAAAGTATTTGCACTGGTATTCAAATACTTTCATTTTTACCTGAATTCCCATTCTTATGCAAGAAATTTTATAATGGAGTAAATATTCATATTCGTATTCTAATACATTTGCAAAGTATTCACACCATGTCTGGCCAAGCTTAAGTTTGAAATTTTTGCAAATGCAAAATATGAAAAATATTCTATTGTAATGTTTTCATTCATATAAGCATATGAGAAGCTAAGAGAAAAAGGGGCCCTCCTACTTGGTTATAGTAAAGTTCTAAATATATGATTGCAAACTAATACTCTGACAAGACTGTCATGAAGAAAAACAGTAAAAGTTTTGAGATACTGTGATGCATATGAAAACTTTACAGATGGACAGGCAAGTGGACAGAATGGACTAATACCTTTATTTCACTTTCAAGGGAATAATGCATTTAAGTTTATATATAAGCCTATTTTTTAGCATATCCACTTTTTCCATTATATAGTTTTTATCTGATTCATTTTTTTATTAACAAGTTTTATAAATTTGTAATAAAAAAACTGAAAATATAAGTTAAAATATTAGAATTCTAAGTTGCAATCATTATATATCCATAGTGTAGCTCATATTGGGTCATATTATGCATACACATATATTTTATTATCTTTAAATCAAATGTTTAAACTGAATTTAAAAGAAAATAATGCCACAACATGGCATGTACAAGATTATTCCTTGAATCCCTATTAAAAAGTTTTGCACATTGGAGTTTTCAGTACATGCTTAATTTTATTCGGTGAAATAAAATAAGAGATTCAGTAAATTTGATAAAATAAAAACATCTTTTCAAAAAAAGTATACACACTGTTGGTTCAATGAGGGACAAACAATATCATTTTGCTTATTACAATCTCAGCTATAATTTATTACTGGAATTAATAGTCAATTTCACAACTGGTGAAGTTTTACTCTTCTGAAGTAAAGCACTACCTATCTGAACATCCACACTTTCATAGCAATACACCACTTTGTGGACACAATTAAATGTGCACTTTAATCATTGTAACCCTGGTGGTACAATACAAAATCTAAAATGTAGCATAGCCAAGAATAAAATAAATAGGAAATTAATAACATTCATCTAGTTAATGCACTATCTGGGGGGGGGGGGGAGTGCAGGGCAGAGGGGAAGCCTGCTAGTTGTGTCCAAGCTGAGCCAAGGCTAGCTGCCTGGGGTGGGTTACATAATGCAAGTGAAGGCTGTACTACTAGGTGGGCTAGATGTAAACAACACTTGACATGGTGTATGAAAACTTGAATAAAAGCTACTCTTTTCTAGCAATTACTTTGATATTTCAGATTATAAAAGATTAAATCCTTATGTATATATGCTGTGAAAATTAAATCAACAGTGCTTGCAGGGAAAAAACATGCCATTGCCAAAGTTGGACAAAATTTAAGGTATTGATTTTATATTTATGCTTATAACTTAAAAAATTTGAAAAATTGAGATCTAATTTTGTGTAAACAATTGAATCTTGATTAAATAAAGTTATATTCCTGAAAAAAAGTCTCCAGCTTCAGCAATTCTCATGTTAAGTGAGCAAATATATTTCCTGATTTTTAAAAAATTGCATTATATTTGGGCCCATAACTTCAAAATAATACCCAATACTGACCTAAATTTTGGTATGTGCATAGAAAATATATGGAAGAATATGAATACTAAATATGATCAAAAACAGATCAGTGGTTTTGATATTATGCAGCCTTGAAGTGTAACAATGGCTTTTTTAAGGAAAACAGAGGTTTTTCCTTAATATCTCGAAGAAACGAAGTCCTAATGACCCAATTTTCGGTAAGGTAGGAGATTTTGGGGACATCTAATGGTATGCAGAATTTTGGATTAGTATGTCCAACGGACGGCCTGACGGACGACGGACAAAGGACCACGACTATAGCTAAAAATTGACAGGATGTTTGTTTGTGAATATGGATACGTTAGTGTAAACACAGACATAGAACACAATAATACAAAGGGACTCTTTAGTCTTTTAGGTGACAAAATGAATCCCTCCCTCAGAAAAATTTATTAACAAATGACTTTCAGAAAAACAATGTAGCCCCCACCCTTTCGACACTAATAGTTCATAAAGAATAAAATCTGAGGAATCATGATGAGCAAAGTTCAAATTCATGAAGTGCAAAGCTTCACTCTGCATTCAAAACACAACTTCCTAATGACTAACCTTTATAGTTGTCCAGTTTTATGTGTGTATGTGCACGAGCAGCAAAGTAATTGTCTTTGGAGGGATCCATCTCAATGGCTTTGGAATACAGCTGCAAAACAAAACAGGTGCACATTTAAGCCAGGGAACTATAAACTTTGCAATACAGGCATGATATTCTGACAGATATGTCATGTATTTTAAACCATTTAAACCAAAATACTGGCTAAAAATCATACATCTAAAGGACTTAACATTATATAATACTGTCCCATTGCTATGGTTCTGAGAGGTTTTGAGGCAAACATAATTTCGTATTCAAAGCACTTCTTTTTAACTTTTTTTTGTCTTCAGATTTAATTTGACATCAGATGCTTAACGAACTTAAAGAAAATTTACAAAAAAAAAGAAAAAGATAAATATATAAACTGAAAAATTGAGAGTTTTAACGATGTAAGCTTATTTACTGCAATATTCTTAGAAAAGAGCAGATCATATTCAACTCCCACTTTGTCAGTGCTTTGAAAAATGTAACAAAATACTGCAACTCAGATCCTCAGCACACTGTTGAGCATAGCCTGCCAGACCCAACTTGTATTGTTAAATTTTGTTTATAACACTTTCATATTACCAATGCACTTTATTTGTGGGTGAATATATCCCTGCATTGCTGCATTCCTGAACATGGCTACAATAAAATGGTCTTAATATCATTAATGATAGGTCAATCGAGCAGGAACAAAGTGGGAGTGGAATGACCTATTATTTTTTAAAAATTTAATAATAGTCTCTAATACTACATTACACAAAAATGGTTAATGCATATTTTAGGTTTTTCCCTAAAAGGCTTTTTTATGTAGGCATGTATGTATTTACTTATATTTTAGAAAATGTATCCATTTTGTACAAATACAAAAAAGGGATGTGTATGGAATAAGATCATATTTTATAAGGAAGAGTGCATCTGCATCAAATGTTGGTAAACAGTGGTCTTGACTATCATATACAAAATGATGTCAATGATGTCATGAATAATGATGGTTGACGAATAGCAATTAAGCCAAAACTTTAAGGTATGGCATATTAGACACACTGAAGTACACCAAATGTTCTATTTATTCAATATATGACCCTTATTTTTATATATGTAGATACCCCCTTTATAATAGAGAATTAATAATTTTTTCATAAAAAACATGACTGCAGAAAAGCTTCAGGCTAATTGAGCCTTATGTAAGATTATAAGAATGTAAAAATAAAACTAAACTGAACATTTTACCAAAAATTGCAGTCCTAATTCACAATCCGAATTGTTTAATGTTGATTTATTAAGGAAAACCCAACAACCATTCTTAATCTACACAGAATTTAATCTTATGAGGCGAGGGGCTACAAGGCATCATGAACTTGTCCTTATCTGTCAAACTGTGACAGCCACCGCGTCGGGGGTTTCCCCAAACACTTACCTCCAGTGCCCCTTCATAATCCTCATCAACGAATGCATGGTTCCCCTTGCTGTAAATAAAAAATATGCACTGTCATGTTGTTATCTGGCTTTAGCGCTTGTAAACTCATATATTTTGCATGTAATTATGCACGAACATATTAAGTATACCCCCTAAAAAACATGCATTTACCTGAACTCTTCGCTGGCCATGATTTCGTTCTGGAACTTAGTGGAAGCTCCTGTGGGGATTCCCCTAGCTACACTGGCACCATGGGTAGGGAATTCCTATGCAAATCAGGTTTGCAAAAGTACTTCTTTTCGTCAGAAGGTGTCACCGTCATCTGCCTTGCCCCTTTGCACTCCCACTCTACCTCTGCTTGTATCTAAAATCAACATGGGTATGGCCTTAATTAACAATCTTATAACCTTTCCTTTTTGTGAATTAAGGGTCTTAACACTTATAGTGAGAAAATATGGCGGTGTATATGAATAATGTCCCAAATTAAACCCATTCATCAACTATGCTCAGTAGGCTATAATTTCCCGGTTTCGAAAAATGAGGGGTTGCTGAAAAACGCGGGGTCTATGAGCAGTACATATTGAATGGTGGAGTTATTATTCTTTGTTAGTTATCATATTTTTTACACACATTTATATTTTAGCTGTGGGAGGAGCGAATCTTTAGGCTACACTACTCGTGCATTAATTCGCACTAGTTTACACGTGCTTATTTCATTAAATTTGTACAAGCAACAGTATGTACTAGTCGATGTACACTTCATCATTAAGCATGTATATGGAGCTCCAGGTTGTACAGACAACTCTGCTAAAAAAATAAATCAGTTTATGCTCATTTTTTAGCGTTTGCCTATATATGTTCATTGAGTTAATGTTTTACCTGTTTAGATTTTCCTTTCACATTGGAATTACGAAATGAGCTAAAAAAAAAAAAGAAATACAAAATGTATGACGGCTTAAAGGGAGCACACATGAGTCACACGACAGGAACATAAAATCATATTATAACTCCAAGGTAGACCCAGGCAAGGGATTTCATATATTAGCTGGTCTAAACTTCAAGTGGGATGTAAGGGGATAGAGTTTCTTGTATATGTTAACAGAGAAAAAAAAAAGATTTTGTCTTAATTTACCAAAAGAGACCGAATTGGCTGTTAGAAGTTAGAATAATTTTTATTATTAAACCTTATACCAGTATACTGGCAGTATTAGAGTAAGCGCAATAGTTAAATTTACAGGCTGTCGAGGTAATTACAACAAGTTTAGCCTTTATTGAAT
The DNA here is from genome assembly GCA_026874595.1 of Sipunculus nudus. NCBI lineage: Eukaryota > Metazoa > Annelida > Sipuncula > Golfingiida > Sipunculidae > Sipunculus > Sipunculus nudus. The sequence continues at coordinate 33,054,590 of CM049315.1, forward strand.
CAGTGTAAGATGTCCTACCCACCTTCCATCTCTAGTGGACAAACCAACTTGCATCCCTAGAAGAAATCGACTTCCCGAATGGGTCAGCTAATATAATCCTAATCCTAATCCTAGCTCTCCGTCTCAGCTCAGTGTTCAGGGAACAGTGACCTTAGTTGCTGACCAGCGTATCTCAGGTGAAGGACTTAGATGGAGTCTCTGTCTAACCTTTGGAACTAATTCGCATCTTGTGACACTTAACCAAGTGATTTAGTTAAAACACAGTCCATGCGAAGTAAGGAGATGGATGAGGTTTGGCGCCAGAGAAGTTCATAGGGACCTAGCTCTGTCTCTTTAGTTAAGCGCTCATCTAAGGGCTGGCAGTAGAGTATGTTCCGGCTTTGTAGAAAAAAATATCTGTTCTATTTTTGACAGACTTTTCGGCCAGTTTGGTGATTTAAACAGAATTGCTGTATTGTTATATTTGTAGGAAAAAATAAAAGGTCAAAAGGTCTTTACCCCTGACGGATTCCATCTGAAACATTATTTAGTGTACAGACGATATCGGTGGCTACGAAAAGTTTCATCCTATTCGACAAAGGTCTAGATGTACTGTTAGAGCACTTGGCGCCGGGTGCCAGATCAGTCAGCTACCCCACTTATTTACAAGGAGATAGACTGGATCCCATGGACTAGTACTGTAAGGGTAAAGGGTGTTCAACCTTCGACGGAGCTTTAGTATTTCCTTAATATTGCCCAAACTATTGACCCTAAGCTACTTTACAAGTGCATATTTCGTAAGCTGTAATGTTCTTTACATAAAAAAATAAAAACAACTCTGTTTTGATCCCCATAAAACACGTTGATTATGAAAAGATTGATATAGAATTATTCTCCAAATTTGCGAGTTTGTGGCGCCTCTGACTAAGGAGAACCTAATTGAGATTTTTCTGTTTTCGAGTAATATGAAATAGCGTCTAAACTTGGGTGCCCTAAATAAATCTGGCATTTTATATCGAAATTATACATACACCGGGCAGGATTTACAGGTGATAAAACTGCGTTCTGGGAGTTTCATTTAAAAGCACCTGTAGCAGAGACCTGGCCATTGACGAATGACTGTAGCAGTGGCGAACCTATGGGGGGGGGGGGGGGGGCAGGGGCGGTCCGCCCCGGGCGGCACATTTTGGGGAGCGGCATTTCGGAGAATTAGTATAATGAGTGGCATAAAGAGTTGTTCAAAAAGTACAAATTTTGCTTATTTTGTCCAATTTCAAGTATTTCAGGAATTATTAACTGGTCAGTGGAACCTACCAAATGATTAGCGAACAATTTGCACATTAGGTGGGTGGGGGCGGCATTTCGTTGAATTAGTATAATTAGTGGCATAAAGAATTTTAAAAAAATACAAATTTGGCTTTTTTGTCCCATTTCAAGTATTTTAGAGATTATAAACTGGGCAGTGGAACCTACAAAATGAGCAGCGAACGATTTGTACATTTTAGGGGGCGGCATTTCTGGGAATTAGTACATAATCAGTGGCATAAGGAGTTCATCAAAAAGTACAAATTTGGCCTTTTTGTCCCATTTCAAATATTTTAGAGATTATAAACTGGGGAGTTGAACCTACAAAATGACCAGCGAACGATTTGTACATTTGGTGTGTGTGTGTGGGGGGGGGGGGGGGGGGCATTTCTGGGATTTAGTAAAATCAGTGGCATAAGGAGTTCCTCAAAAGGTTCAAATTTGGCATTTTGTCCCATTTTTAAGTATTCCAGGGATTATAAACTGGGCAGTGGAATCTACAAAATGATCAGCGAACAATTTGCACATTTTGGGGGGCGGCGTTTATAGGATTTAGTACATAATCAGTGGCATAAGGAGTTCCTCAAAAAGTACAAATTTGGCCTTTATGTCCCATTTTCAAGAATTTCAGGATTAAAAACTGGGCTCTGGAACCAACCAAATTATTTGTGAAAGGTCTCTATAGAGGCAAGATATACGCCAAAAAAGAACATATTTGTAGTTATTCTTTGTTAGATCTGTGGCCTTGCAATGTCAGAACGCCATCAATAAACTGACCAATCATGCAAAGGCCAGCATTTCAGGGCGGTCGTCGTTTACAGAAATCCCTAGCAGCAGCTGGTCATCACCAGGGAAAAAACCCTGCCAGACGACCAATGGCCCCCTGTGGTGGGGGTGGGGTGTCTGTCGTCCACATTGTGCGAACAATATTTTGACGAATGTTGTTGCTCTTTCCTTGGAAAGTATAAAGAATTTCCATTCTAGAACCCTAGAATTTCCTATATTCCATGATATTTAAACGGTCTGAAACAACCTGAAGTGCCCTTTTCAATGATTCTCCCTACTCTCACACCAGTCTTGTTAAAATACAGACGTTTACACTATCATGTATATAATGAGTACTACCTAAATGCCTGTGTCTTTTGATTACCCAACATGACCTGCATGATCTTATATGTAACGTGAATAAACACAATGAACACCCAGACCTATGTAGGAATTATTTTAACTTTAAGATATAATTCTATTATAACTGTCCGACGGGATGAATCCACCTGGCCGCTTAGCCACATTTTCAATATACGTATCAAGCATCAGTTTTATTTTTAGAGTTCATAACTTAAATTAAAGATATATTTACCTGTACTGTTAATTCTGTTATTAACAGTTTAATGATCCACTACCTACAGACAATTGTCGTATATTGTGACAATTTAAAAAAAATTAAAATATGATATGTATTTAAATGATATAATTACTTGAAATTTATTTAAATACTTTATTTAATAACAAATAGTCATAAGTTCATAAATAAAACCTCGAGTTAAAGTGTGCATAATCACTATAATTCTAAAATGATTTTGATGTAGGCTTTAATTAAGGTATGCTTTTAACTTTGAGGAAATTTTCCGTTTTTTTTACCGAGCACAGCCGAACTGCCTTCGGCAAACACCGGAATGCGTGCATCGTGGTCACTTAACCTCTAACACTAAAGACTATTGTTCATATGAATAACGCTTGCTTTCAATGAGGGATTTGACCCACATGCGTGGTCAGTAAAAGAGAAAAACACATGTTTCTCGCTTTATGAAATGGAGAGTTCAACCCTGGAGGATTAATGACAAAACCTAATTCAAGGTCCCAATTTCAGGAACAGGGCTCGGGTTGTGGCGGGGGTTTCAGGCCTCAAAATTTGTCTGATACGATGAAAAAAAGGTTGCGGTGGCTGAAACTGGGATACGGACCCATGCACTGCATGGAGTCCCGCTGGGTCCGCTTCTGCTACTTACGATGTATGCATATTTCTGTTTCCTTCTTCAGGAACAGTTTCCTTGCAACTTACATATAATTAATCTTTCATGTGTTCCTCACATCAACCTATTCTTTATACGTCCAACGATAGAAACCAGTCAAATATCAACGAAACACTTGTATGCCTCCGCGTCTCATTCCGGTTCGCAATTTAAACCATCACTGACCAGGTCTTCAAGGTAAACATACCGGGGTATGATTTTTGCCACGAGCACAGCGCCACAAAATAACAGTAAAAAATATTTGTACATATCGTATTCCAAGAGTACCCCACTAAAAAATCTATATTTCCTTTTAACTTTCATAATAAGAAAATGAACCAACATTCAGTATCTCAGTATATATATCTCCTAAACCCCGGTAAAAAGCCCGGTATAGCGGGTTTATCAGCTAGTATATATATAGGCCTAACTCATGAAATTACGCGTTTTTAGTGAAGACTATAAAGTGCCTTGTAGCAGTACCATGCATATCTCAATAGCTCTATTAGGTGTACCTGCTGTCACATGCGATAACAAGGGGTGCCTGGAATTATAGATGTGACAAGGTATTTTTATGCGTTAAGAATGGAATAACACCAAATAAAGTTTTTTTCACCCAAGTTGAGTATAATGTAATCATGAATTGTGTTTACATGAATGATGAAAGATCACATTATATGTGTATCCTGCAGTTTAATCTGTTTTGGTTACAATATATTCGTTTTATTCCTTTTCGTTCACTTCATAAATAAATGAAATATACTCGTTTGAACTTCGAGCGATCTGTTGATTTACATTAGCAAAGAGATGTTTGCTTTTTAATATATGGAGGAAGAATTCCCTGCCAGTGAATCCATCCATATAATTGCGTTGCTGTCAAAAACAAACCTGTAACAAGGATATTTGACATTTGACATGATATGTTTCAATATGTTTTCCAGTTTTGTATAATGTTTTGTTAGAGGGGCGGCAATTTCTAAGACCGCCCCGGGCGGCAATGAGGCTAGGTACGCCGCTGGACTGTAGACAGGGCTCACTTGGCACAACATCGTGACTTGCACAGTACATATTTATATTGTTAAGATTATAGGACACGTTGAACGTTTCTGTTTGGATAGAGTGAAAGTGGATTTTAACACTGACGACTTTTGCTTGGCTTTATATATATATATATATATATATATATATATATATATATATATATACATATATATATATATATATATATATATATATATATTTGTTATTTTCCTTGAAACAATTCTTATTCAATATGTTTAAAGGAACCCGTTGCATTCAGCCAAAGTGGGCGGCGGATTTTGACGCCCATAAAGATAAACCATTTAACCAGCAGAATCATACTTCTGTGAGTCAAGAAATACTGGTTTACGGCGCCACCTAGTGGCAATATCTTCGGTGCTGATCAATGCAGTGGCGACACCTGATGTATTTGGAAGAAACTACAAGACCATGTCATTTGTTGGTTTAACTTGTCTTGGGTTAGTTCACGTCATTTGGCCTTGTCCTTGATATCAGGGAGACATCAAATGTTGGTTTATGTTTTTTTTTCAATAAGTGCAATTTTACCATCCAGACCCTTGGTTGTTTTATTCTGAAAAATGCTTGAAATGTTTGAAGGTTTGATCGTACGGCCTGTCCGAACATGTTATCACCCCTAATTTCAGCAGTGGAACAGACTTAGGCATTCACGTGACATAAGGTCGAAGGTCGAATCTTGGAGACAGGTTATCGGGTGCATTGAATGAAGGTGAAGGACACTGATGTTCCGCAGATTGGTTGTCAAGGTGGGGAGCGTCCTTGTTTCTCCAGCTCACACTAATATCAGGTTAGATGTTGTTGTTTTCTGGCGATTTTAATCGTTGTCATAAGTTGTCATGGTTTAAAAGACATCGTTTCCAGGATTAAGTACAGGGTACAGATTTGAGAAATAAAGCCTTGTTTCTTTTTGAAGGTGAACAGTTTCTCAACAAAACAAAAGTCAGCAATGATTGATGTGACTATACTCCGTTCCACGACCTATGGTCCACCCGTTTTTTGCGAAAGAAAAAAAAGTGAAGTTAGATATCAAAAGAAATCTAACAAAATGGGGTAGAAGAAACATCCGCCTAATTTTCCATCATACATATAAAACTGTACCTTGCATGTTGTTTTCACAAACGATTTTTTTCTGAAATGTGAGAATCAGTCTACAAACACTGAAGCCTGAAATTTAGTTTGAAGCAAAATAATTGGAAAAACCATGTGGACCATGGTTCGTGGTACGGAGTATACATAATATAATTATTGTATCCGCCAAAACAGTTTTGCGGATACTAGGTTTCAAATTTAGTCTGGGTTCCGCTGCCGCCGCCATGTTCGTTTCCGGAGAACTCCTCTGACACTACTGGACTGATTTTTAGCTCAGCTGACTATAAGTCATCTGAGCTATAGTCGTGGTCCATTGTCCGTCGTCCGTCCGTCTGTCCGTCCGTCCGTCCGTCCGTAGATGTGGCACGTTTTGAAACCGTAAGACCTAGGAATCCAAAATTCGGCATAATGTTAGATGTCCCCAAGATCTCCTACCAAGCCGAAAACTGGGTTTTTGCGACTTCGTTCCTTTGAGAAATTAAGGAAAAACCTCAATTTTTTATTAAAAACCTATTTTCACACTTCAGGACTGCCTAATATCAAAACGACTCATCCGTGTTTCCTCATATTTACCATAAATATTCTTCTATATAGTTCCTATGTACATGCCAGAAATTATGTCTGTGTTATATAATTTAAAAAAGTTATGAGCCCAAACATAATGCATTTTGTAAAAAATCAGGAAAGATATTTGATCACTTAACACAAAACATGTTAAAGCTATGGACTTTTTTTCCAATAATATAACTTTAATTAATCAAAATTAAATTGTATACCCAAAATTAGATCAAAATCTTTTAAATTTTTTAAAATATTAACAAAAATAAAAAATTGGTACCTTAAATTTAGCCCAACTTTGACCATGGCACATTTTTTTCCTGTAAGTACTGTGGATTTAATTTTCACAGCATGTTTTTGTTAGCATTTTGTCTGTTAACACCAAAAATTTGAAACCAGTTGATCAAAAACTGTAGATTTTATTCAAGTTTTCAAACACCATGGAACATATTGTTTACATCAAGCAAGTGTTATGCAGTTTGCAAGAGCTCAGCTCCCCTGCTTCAGCTCTCAGTTACTAAAATTTGGCATACAATTAGATGTCTCCAAAATCCCTAACCATGCCAAGAATTTGGTCACTAGGACTTAATACCTTCGAGATATTAATGAAAAACTTCATTTTTCCATTGAAAACCCATTGTTACACTTCAAGACTGCCTAATATCAAAACAACTGATCTGACTTTAATCATATATAATATACATATTTTTCTATACATTCTCTATGCACATGCCAGATATGATGTCAGTATTGCGTAACTGTTTTAAGTTATGGGCGCAAACATAATGCACTTTGTAAAAAATCAAGAAATAATTTACTCCCTTAACAAGGAGATTGCTGAAGCTAGAGATTTTTTTGTCAGGGATGTAACATTATTTAATCAAGATTCAATTGAATACCCAAAATTAGTTCTGAATTTTTCAGAATTTATAAGTTATTAGTATAAATATAAAATTAGTACCTTATATTTTGCTCAACTTTGACCATGGCACGTTTGTTTCCTGTGAGCACTGTTGATATAATTTTCATGTCATGCACACATAAGGATTTCAGCTTTTTAGTTTAGAAAGCTGAAAGAAATTGGCCAAAAATTGTAGCTTTTGTTAATGTTTCTATGAGACCATGTCAGACTTTGGCCCTCTCCAGCCCCTCTTTAGTCACCTGTATGTTGACCTTGTTGAACTTTCAGCAAATTATGCATGCTTGACGCGAGGCATAAACTGGGGCTCCAGGCAGCTTATTATATAATGGCCAGCCACAGTTGATCCAGGTGTCCAACCCAACTCATCTAGTAGTTTTAACCAACAACATAACAATAAACAATAAATTAATAAATTTGTGTTGGTTTTTAATAACAAATTAAAGAAAAATAGAAAAGGAATTTGTTAGTTTATAATAACAGGAAATTAACTTGCAGTTACTGATGATATAAGAATCTTGTATCGATGGATAGAATGTCATGTATTCCAAATAACACCATGCAGTCACCTATGGTATTTTTCAGTTCAATTTTAATGATAAAAAAGTAAATCATATTATTCATTACTAATGATTGGGGATCATATGAAGGAAATTAATGATAGACAAAGATGCAGTTGATAATATTAATCTAGATTCCTACTGTGTCTAGTGTGTACATTGATGTGAAATTAGTCCAAAATGAATATATTACATTTATTTTTTTAAATATAAATAAAAACCATAAAACCAGGTACTTATGATCATTATTTAAATGTGTTAATTTTGTATATTCTGGATTCTCAACATCATTGTTTGGTGAAAACTGAATAAATACCTGACATGGTGCGAATAATTTGCAATTGTATTTAAATACGAATATGAATATGTACTCCATTATAAAATTTCTTGCATAAAGAACGGGAATTCAGGTAAAAATGCAAGTATATGAATACCAGTGCAAATACTTTCAAAATGTATTCATGAATATATTCTTTAATATTATTTTAATAATCATTTCAGTTATATTTCATTTTAAAAAATCATAAGATTCTCTTATTATTTTTAATAAAAATTATATTTGGGACAATATTTGTAATTTTTTTAATTAATAGTTAAACTCTTATATTATATGTTCTGCTTATAAGTTATATGGCCAAGTCAAAATCTGTGTGACAATAGTACTCCATTTGTTAATAAAATAAATGAAATCAATCCTCTTCCCTGTCTCCAAAGATACTATCAAAATCATACATAAGCTAAACAACAACAACTCATAATACAGCTTATATTTATTACCACACAAAACCAGCACGTGAATCATATCTAAATCATATTTTTTATCATATATAACAGCTGAGCGCCGTGACCCATAGGTCCCTTGTTCCGAAACTTGCACCAATTATCGGCCCGTGAACTGGTGCCCAACCAATTGGCGTTGACCACTGACCTTTCCTTTTTCCAGTGCGTCCATCTGATTGTCTGTTTTGACACAATAACCCACATATCTTCGGACTTGTTTGACCAATCAGGAAAAAAAATTTGTACAAATGTAGCCCTTAAATTGGATAGCTTTATAACATACACAAAAAAAGGTGGCGCCACCTGCAACCATGTTTGCACAGTGTTTTCCTGGGCCTATGTGATCAAAGTTCTCGCAAGGGTATTTGCGAGCAAAAACCTTTCACAAACCTATCGCAGACTGATTTTGGATGTGATCAAAACTTTCGCAATCTCATTTAAATGCGCAGGCTCTTGTAAATTTGCAAATTTAAAAAAAAAAACCTCTCACAGCGGCCCTCATAGCCTCTTTTGGCCCTGTTCATGCACGGAAGAGAGCTGAGACACAGTAAATGCCAGCGCAAGCATTAAATGTTTAATATCAGTATACTCTTTTTAAATAATCGCATGTGTATATAAAACAATACTTAATTTTCATATATATATATATATATATATGATATGTATATATATATGTATATATATATATATATATATGACTATTATATAATAATAATGTTCAATATAATTATACTATATAGTTATAAACTAAATAAATAAATATGTTTTTGCACATTAAATGTTTCAATTTCATTGAATTTTCATAACATATATAACATTAATATATTATATATTCAATATGGCTAAACACTTTTTATTGCGTATGTCATCCTTCTCTGACAAAATCGGCATCCTTTGTGAATACACAATTTTGAATACCTAAATAGAGAATCTTAAAATACATAGTAAGTAAAAATGCATATCTTATGAAAAATATCTTATATTTACTGCATAGAAATAAATTGTTCTTATTTTAAATGAAAATTTATTAATCTGAAGACTCAGAACAAAGTTTCCAATTTAATGAAGTCAATTAATGTATATAAGGTTTATAAAATAATATATATCATACATAAATTATTCATCATATACTTTATTATATTATATATTTACAGTATTCTGTGAGCTGAATTAGCTGATAAGTTATCTTTTATATTTGCATTGGTGCTATTGGTTCTATCATTGTTTCTCAGGATGATTTGTTGAGGAAATTGAATATGTAATGACAGTAATAGTACAAAATTAAAATGTTCCATTGACCATTCGATTCCACAGAGGAATTCATGAAATCTTTAACAAAATTAAGATCAAAAGACACGCCACAAGAATGGTGAGAAAATAATGTTTTAATTGTGGCACTTGTCAAAGGTTGAATGTGTATGACATATCTATGGCAGACGTGTCTATAATTAAATAAACTTTGGATTGGTTCACATTTGTGTAAAATCAGGAAATTACTTAACTTGGTAAATTATCAAATTTGTATTACATGAATCTATACAGGTTCACATTAATGCAAATTGTAAAATTTAATTCTTACACTACATTTTTATGAATAAGATTTTTTGCATTATTTAAAACAATAATATTATATAAATACCTTGGTGATGTTCATGATTTTATCACTGTAAGTATATATAAGATTTTTATCGAAATCCCAACAATTAGAAAATATGCATGTGTTAAAATGTATAGTTATTATAACAATAACAAGATGCACATTCAAACAATGTATGTGCGCATATACATCTTATTAATTGAGAGGATTACATAATATCATACAAAATACCACATAAAAAGCGAATGAGGCATGATGATTATAACAGTTATTAAAGTGTAAATAAACAAGTTTAAGTATTTTTTTGCGGATGTTTACCAGGCATTCAAATAATTAATGTAATTAGATATGCAATTTAATGATGTGTTGGATCGGTGTTGGAAAACACAACAAGAGGTCCTAGGTTCAACGCCCCTCTTACGCTCTTTACACACCGCTTTACCTATAGGGCTACTACCTATATCGTAAGGTGCTGTTTGTTATGACCTCGTATCCTGAATTGCAACACCAGAGGGGAGCACTGTATTTTTGTCCAATCAGATGAGACCTTGTGCTGGAAGACAAAGCCAAGCGAGGAATACACGGAGCCAATCATATTCATTTCTTTTTGAGTGACAGCTCATCCCCCAGCGTAACCGTCTGAACAGGCCACAGGCTCAGAGAGATTTGCCCCTGACGTGGTTTGCTTAGGGCCTTGGGCACATAGGATGCTCATCCCCCAGCGTAACCGTCTGAACAGGCCACAGGCTCAGAGAGATTCGCCCCTGACGTGGTTTGCTTAGGGCCTTGGGCACATAGGATGCTCAGCCGGTGAGCTGTAATTCAAACGAAACGTAACAACAAAGGCTGCATGCACACCTCGCTGTCTGGTTTCAGTTCTGCAGACAACAGATACATGGCTACGCTAACACAGTCATAATGTCATAATCGAATCTGTCGATGATGCGAGAATGCAGAGGGAGCAATTTAAATTCGACCGGAAACTCATCAAGCGGCACTTGAAGCGCAGCAATGGGCGGAGCCAGGATGCCTGTCGAGTGTTTGTGTATTGGTATCTGATTGGCTGCTTGTCACATCATACGCACGTTTATTTCAGTGGACAACGAACCGCCATCTGGTGTCTAAATATATCATAAACGGTCAAAGCTACCAGCGTGAAAATCAGTTGCTTCTTTAGAAGCGCAAGATTTCCGCTGCCTCGGGAGCATACGCCCCTCTACGCTCTTCCCTTCTCCCTTCCTCCCATCCTTAAAGAAAAAAATTGTGTTATGTCAATTTAACGTCAGGGATTAGTTCTAATGTGGCAGCTTAGGGCAAGATATGATTCCTGGATTTTCCTAGCCCCGCGGCTTTGATACCTGAAATCCAGTTTTAAATAATTACATAACATTTTTGTAACCTTCATCTTCTTTCAATATACAGTGCAGCCACAAGCCATGGGCCATTAAACATTGATATATATATATATTTATATATGTAATGACATATAAGGCAGATTCAGACTTAATACGGGAAAAACTGTACAAGAAGATCCATTGAGACATAAGATAAAACAATTAATGCATTCAAGTTGACCATTTTTGAACATATCCCTGTCTGCTGTGAATAACACAGGCGTATCCTGAAAGTCAATAAAACACAGGTTACGAGTGTTCGCAACAGTTGATTAATTGCAAAATTGCGAGTGATGTGTGAGAGGTTTCCAGCACACTTCGCAAAATAAATTGTGAGCCTTCACAAACCTTTCCGCAAATCCCCTCGCAAATTTGCGAATTTTTTTATCTTATAGGCCCTGTTCGTCTGCCATGGGTTAAAATCACTCATATCTCTGCAGTGGTTTGACTAATTCATGTGAAATTCGGGGTGCATATACATCCTGTATAGCTTTCTTGATTTTATGACAGGTGGCGCTACCTACATTCACATTAACGCTGCAGACATCCATGCTTAAATCTCCGGACTGGTTTGACGTATCTTCCTGAAAATTTGCATGTGTTAAGATCTCGCATAGCTCTTTCTCATACAAAAAAGGGGTGGCGCCACCCCCTACAATTTTTGCACAGCGTCCATCTATTCATTTGACTTGGGCTAAAATCACTCATATCTCAGCAGTGGTTTGAACTATTCACCTGAAATTTGGCATGTGTATACATCCTGGATAGCTTTCTTGATTTATGACAGGTGGTGCCACATACATTTACGTTCATGCTGCAGACATCCATGCTTATATCTCCGGACTGGTTTGACATATCTTCCTGAAAATTTGCATATGTTAAGATCTCACATAGCTCTTTATCATATAAGAAACTGGTGGTGCCACCTGCAATTATTTTTGCTCAGCATTCATCTGTTAGTTTTACTTTGGTTAAAATCACTCATATCTCGGCAGTAGTTTGACCTATACACCTGAAATTTGGCATGCGTATACATCCTGGATAGCTTTCTAGATTTTATGAAAGGTGGCGACACCTACATTCTCGTTCATGCTGCAGATATCCATGTTAATATCACCAGACTGGTTTGACGTATCTTCCTGAAGTTTTGCATGTGTTTGGATCTCACATAGCTCTTTATCATACAAGAAACTGGTGGTGCCACCTGCAACCATTTATGTATCTGTTTGTCGGCAGTGGTTTGACTTTTCCACCTGAAACTTTGCATGTGTATACATCTTGGATAGTTTCTCCTTCAATTTACAGGTGGCGCCACCTACAATCATGGTTACATGGCAGACATCCATGCTTATATGTAACACATCTGTTTCCCCTTGCCACTTAATTCATGCCTCACTTTACCCGTCCTACTCTGATTTAGGCGGATACACTTGGTCGCTTGTCGACTACCTGTATTCTAGTTAATAATAAATTTATATTTATAATTAGTTATATACACACACACATATATATATATATACACACACACACATATATATATATATATATATATTAAGTGGCAGATCCAGGGGATGTTGAAGGGGTCCAGACCCCTTCCTTTTGAGCCACTTGTCACCACAACCTTTCTTTCAGGATTAAAACCTTTTTAGCCCTCAGCCCTTAGGCTGATGGGCTATTGTCGTCATCCAAGCTGTCCGTCCGTCTGTCCAGCGTCTGTTAACTTTTACATTGTGAGCGGGATATCTTGGAAAGGATTCACCGTCAGAATTTTATTTCCTTGGTAAAGATGTATATCAACAAAATCTCAGTCAAGTTTGAAGATGGGCGACCTTGACCTATTTTTCTACATTTTAGAGCTGATTATAGAAAAACACTTAGATGCTTATAACTCAGTGGATTTTCACAAGACTTACTATGATTATTGGGACTGATAATCTGTACCTGCTAAACAAGTTTGGTGGCGCCACCTACAATATCTCATTTTTAATGAATTTTTATCGGATTTTTCAACTTTGGGCTTGTGAGCGGGATATCTCTAAAAGGATTCACCGTAGGAATTTTATTTTTTCGGTGAAGATGTATATTGACAAAATCTCGGTCAAGTTCGAAGATGGGTGACCTTGACCTATTTTTCTACGTTTTAGAGCTGATTATAGATAAAACATTTAGAAGCTTATTTCTCAGGAACCATTGGCTGGATTTTCACAATACTTACTATGATCATAGGGAGTGATGGTCTGTAACTGCTGCACAAGTTTGGGGGCGCCACCTGCAATTTCTGATTTTTAATGAATTTTTCTTGGATTTTTCAAATTTGGCCTTGTGAGCGGGATATCTCTAAATGGATTCACAATAGGAATTTTATTTCTTTGATGAAGATGTTTATAGACAAAATCTCGGTCAAGTTCGAAGATGGGTGACCTTGACCCACTTTTCAAGGTCACAGAGCTGATAATAGAATAAAACTTAGAAGCTTATTTTTCAGGAAGCATTTGGTTGATTGTTATGAATCATGGTACATACCTCTCCATTTTAAATTTATAACTGAGACATGTACAGATATACATCCATGTGAGAACAGATATTTAGTACTTGTTACTGTTACCACCACTAAACACTGTTCTTTTGGCTGAGGGCTTTTGTCAGCTTCTGCTGATATTCTAGTTTAGCTCAGCTGTGAGTCATGTGAGCCAGATAGCAATCACCCTTTGTCTGGCGTCCAACTGATTGTCTGGCCATTGGTCCATAAATAGGACACAAATAAGAACCATTATACACCTATAGAAACTCATACCTGGACATCCAAGGAGGTCCTAGGCAAATCTCATAGGAAATTTGAAATTAGGTCATGGTGAGCTATATTCTGCGACCAATGGGCTGAACACATGATTTTGAGCACCAAGGTAGTCAGACTGAGTACAAATGATATCCATTAGGCCCAGAATCTTCAAATGTACCATTCAGGGAGGTCCTGCATGGGCAGATGTCACTTGGGACATGAAATTAGGTCATGTTGACCTATATTCTGCCACTTTTACAAAAAAGATGTCATTTGAGTACCCTGAAAGTCAGGTGGGCACAAAATGTATCTGTTAAGGCGGGAAATCATCTAACACAACACCCAGTGATGTTCTTGGTAAAACTCCTTTGAAACCTGAAATAAGGTCATGGTGTTCTATATTCTTCAACCTTTGGGGCCAAAAACTCTAATTTTGAGCACCGAGACAGTCAGAATCTTCTAATGTAATATTCTTGGAGGTCCTGGGCAAATGTCATTAGAAACCTGAAGTTAGGTCATTGTGATCTATATTCTGCGACCTATAGGAAAAAGATGTCATATGAACACCCTGAATGTCATATGGGTGCAAATCATATCTGTTAGGCCTAGAATCTTCTGACACAATAGCAAGGTAAGATCTGGGCAAACCCACTCTCTTTAATCGACCTTTGACCTTAATGTAAAGACCTTCTGACTCCATGCAGGGGGTTGTTGGACTACTTTATTGATCTCGGTTAACTGACGAGTCATGCCTATCCTAAACACCATAGTTGTGCCCATATGAGTGGGTTGTCAGCTTGAGCGGTTGTACTGAAATCCTCTGTTGCATTTGTCAAACATTTTTTAAAATCCAAACTTGTCATTTTCTTCGCCTCTGCAGCAGTTCGTTAGAAAAAGAAATGTATTATTATTAAACCATGAAATCTACTGTACAGCATCTCCGATTATCGCTCATTTTTCAAATGTGTTTTTTTTATGTTTTGTTTTATCAGAGCATGTCACATACCACATACATGGTTCATCACACAATTTTATCTTGTAATTAGTTTCACATGTACAAATAAACAGTAGCTAAACTGTGCAGGAATTTGTAATAAATTCACGTAGTGTGTGATGCGGTGTATATCCAGCACATAACCCAGGACCTCCCATGTTGCGTCTGTGAGGCGATTCTCTCAATAGCTGTGATGTCACTTGAATGGGGCAAACCTCCTCGGAAACCCTGAAATCAGGTCATGGTGACCTATATTCAGCGACTTACAGGCTGAAAATATTATTTTTAGCAGTCAGGGGCACACATGGTATCCATTGGGCTTAGAATCTTCTAACTTTACATTCTTGGAGATCCTGGTCAAATATTCTTTGAAACATAAAATTAGGTCACCATTACCTATTTTCTGCAACCTCTAGGAAAAAGGATGTCAAAGGCACACAGTGAATGTCAGATGGGCACCGATCAAATCTATTAGGTCTAGAACTTACCAACGAAACTTCCTGAGAGGTTCCAGGCAAATCTCCTTGGAAACTTGAAATTAGGTTATGTTGACCTATATTCTGCAACCTATGGGACAAATACATGATTTTGAGCACCCAAACAGTCAAACATAAATTGTATCCAGGGTTTGAGGTAAGGTATGCTCCATTAGCAGCAGTTACACTATTTATTTATCCTCAACTATTTGCTCTGCTGTAACCAATGCTCGAAACTGTCAGGTTTGGCCACCAGGCAGTGCTGTCTTTGTGGAATTATTTCCTGTGTAATATTTAACCCCCATTGGAATACACAGGATGCAATCCAAACCTTTCAGGACAGTCTCTATACTAACTTGCTGGGGTGGCCTAAGGTCAGTCAGTTATCCCCCACTGTTTGCAAATTTCCTCTCTTGCAGTGCCACACAACGAGCATTGCATGGGCACAGTCATATTTGTTTACACATTGAGCCAATCAGATTTTTTTTTAAAAGCTCCTCATTTGAGGAGCTATATTTGTTTACCCACTGAGCTAATCAGATTTTGTTTTACCCAGCGTTGGTTTGCTGGGTGTTTGGCTTCTTGCCAAACCTGAAAAATCCTTCCATCTTCACAGCGTGTAAGTGAAAGGTCCCCCGGAGGTCACACAATGTGTTCAGAGCATAGGTTTTAGGCTGCCCAAGACCAATTTTCTTCTCAGAAGATAGGTGTTTCTTCCCTTCCGAGGGAAGTTAGTTAAATAACCTGGAAGTTTCTGGGAAGAAAAGCAAGTTTGGGAAGAAACTTTTGACATTTTCCACTAAATTTTATTAAAAAAATAAAGATATGAAAAAAAGAATCATTGAAAAGTGTATTACAATTATTTATTATTAGCTCAGCTGACTGTAAGTCATCTGAGCTACAGTGATCACTCTTTGTCCGTCGTCCGTCCGGCAGTCTGTCCATTAACAAGGCACAAATCGTAACCACTGGACCTGGAATCTTCTTACTTTACATCCAGAGAGGTCCATGAAAAATCTCCTTGGAAACCTGGAATTAGGTCTCTGTTACCCATATACTTTGAGCTATGGGGCCCCAAAGTACCCCCCAGAATAGTCAAAAATTTCATACAAAAACTTCAATATCTTATTAACTACAACACTGATAATCATGATTTTTGGCATACATATTGATCATGAGATGTTTCATCAGTTTCTGCAGACTGGTGGCGCCACCTGTATTTTTTTATTTTTTACAAATTTTTTTTCTCTATTTTTGAGACCTTTAAAAATGTGGAAATTTGTTAACAGGGAACAAATCGTAAAGACTGGACCTAGAATCTTCATTCTTGACATTCTGAGAGGCCTATGAAAAGTCTCCATGGAAACCAGGAATTAGGTCTCTGTTACCCATATCCTTTGAGCTATGGGGCCCCGAAGTACCAACCAGAATAGTCAAAAATTTCATAAAAAACTTCAATTTCTTATTAACTACAACACTGATAGTCATGATTTTTGGCATACATATTGATCATGAGAGGTTTCATCAGTTTCTGCAGACTGGTGGCGCCTCCTGTATTTTTCAAATTTGTACAATTTTTTTCTCTATTTTTGAGACCTTTAAGGATGTAGTTATCTGTCAACAGGGTTCAAATTGGACCTAGAATCTTCATTCTTGACACACAGGGAGACCTATGAAAAGTCTCCTTGGAAACCTGAAATTAGATCTCTGTTACCCATATCCTTTGAGCTATGGCACTTCAAAGTACAGCTCAGAATAATTGAAAATTTGATACAAAAGCTGAAGTATCTGAACAACTAATGCAGAGATCACCATAATTGTTTGTATGGATATGGATCATGGAGTGTTTCATTAGTTTCTGCAGCCTGGTGGCACCACATATATTTGTTTCACCACATATTTTTGAGACCTTTAAAGATATTAACATCTGTTAACAGGGCACAAATCATAACAACTGGAACTAGAATCTTCATTCTTTACACACAGGGAGACCCATGAAAAATCTCCATGGAAACCTGAAATTAGGTCTCTGTTACCCATATCCATTACGCTGTATGGCTCCAAAATACCCCCCAGAATAATGAAAAATTTGATTCAAAAACTCCAGTATCTCAATAACCACAACACTGATGCTCATGATTTTTGGCATACATATTGATCATGACATGTTCCATCAGTTTTAGCAGACTGGGTGTGCCACCTCAATTTTTTTCAAATTTTTACGAATTATTTTCTTTATATTTGAGACGTTTAAAGATGTGGTTATCTGTCAACAGGGTACAAATTGTAACAACTGGACCTAGAATCTTCATTCTTGACATGCAAGGAGGCCCATGAAAAGTGTCCATGGAAACCTGAAATAAGGTCTCTGTTACCCATATCCTTCAAGCTATAGGACTCAAAAGTATCCCTCAGAATAATGGAAAATTTGATACAAAAGCTGAAGTATCTGAACAACTGATCCAGAGACCACCATGCTTCTTTGCATGGATATTGACCATTAATTTTTCTATTAGTTTCTGCAGACTTGTGGAGCCACCTGTATTTTTGTTTGAAGTTTACACATTTTTCTCTATTTTTGAGATATATTAATACAGACACAATCTCAACCTGTTGGTTAATCTGTTTGATGCTTCAGTTGAATGGTTATATACTACCATTCAGATGATAAAATTTCCTTTTGCAAATCTCTTCCCTGTCAGCTGAGCGTCATGACCCATGGGTCACTTGTTTACACATTGTTATCCATTATGTACACATTGAATTATACAGAAATTTCATAGAATTTAAAACCTAAACTGCAGATTGAGAACAGTACCACTGACACTATGCCTCACTCATTAAGACTGAGACAGATCAATCAGTTTCATCAGTGTTTTGTATGGGTAGGTTAGATCTGGTAATTACTGGACAAATAAATAAGCTTAACAGTCAGAAAATTCTAAAACAGTGTATGCAACTCTTAACCCAACAAATTTAATTTGAAGTATTCATTTAATTCAATTTAAAGCCTCCAGCAAAACCAACAACCCTTGATTGTGTGTACTCAATTTGAGTTCCATCTTAATTGCTCAACTAAAGACTGCCCCAGTAAGCCCTACAGTCAAAATCACACCCCTGGAAAAGCAGTCAAACCCCAGGTGGTTTCTCAGACACCCAGAGCATTTGTTTGCACATCTATTATATAATAAAGTTTGTGAAAACAATCCCTGTGATTTGTACTGATATGACTGGCCAAAATATTACTTGAAAACAAAAATAACAGGTCTTTTCTGACTGTATTGCTTCCCTGAGTAAAAAAATTTTGGTCTTTTCTTCCCTTCCTTCTTGGAAGAATGTGCCAACCCTGATAGTGACATTAGTCGTGTAGCTTCAAGAAATTTAGCTTCATGCTGCACACTGTAAAGAGATCTGCACGGTTTATTTTCATCTAGCTCACATACACATTTATTTAAACAATGTTTCTTCCCAAGTTTAATACTTATGGCAGTACTTGTTAATAAGTAGTAATAGGTAGCACAAGAGTAAACAGACGCCACAAGAGATACAATGGTGATAAATGACGTTAGCAGGTATAAAATAGATACTGTAGAAGTGGTTAATTTGGCATGTCTGAATTTTCACAATTTTTTTCATTTTATAGAAGTGCAGTCAAAATTTTTTGCACAAATCAGTATGTATAGGAAATTCATTTTGTATCATATTATTAAACAATATAAAAAAATGGTTTATAGCACAACCTTCTTTCCACCTAACTAGCTCCAGGTGACCCAATTCATGCAATGGGTGCCTGAGTACTGTGACCGTAAAGTATGAACAACAGAGGACTAATCATTTATGATGATGCGTTGGTACTGCACCCAAGATATTGTTTGGCATTTGACGAAGCTGTAGAATTGCTGTGATTACTAACTTGGAGCAGTCCATTATGTGTGAACAACAATTGCAGCTGGCTCTCAGCTCCACTCTACTTCAAAGTCATTGGGAGGGGGTTCCAAAGGTCTTCAAATGCTGCTTCTTTCATAGTTGTTTTCCAAAATCACTATAAATCGCAGGGGATTTCAGCTGAGATATCACATGCTATGACCTCTAATGAAGGACAACATGATAACTCTAACATCCTGGTTGAAGAAACCTCAACTAAAGTGACCCTGCACGGAGGGATTACCAGCCCCAAATGTCTGTGAATCAGGCGAGAATGCTGTCGTCTTCCAAGCATTAAAATAATGTGTGTTCTTAATTTAGCACAAATCTAGCTCTTGCTCAAAGTGTGAAATTAAAACCCCGCTAACTAGACCACTTCCACAGTATTTTCTTAAAACCATGTGGAGGGAAAGAACACCATCATGTTAAATTGAAAGGTCAGAAATGGTGATCTTTGCCAGTAGTGACAGCCGTTTGCCCTCTTGATCAGGAAGGTGTATATAAATATACACAACACCCTTTCATTTAAAGAAGATACACTAGTAGTACAAAGGTCAGAATATGAGGTGGGTTTTTTTTTAAAAAAAAAAAAGTAAAACAGGGAACTTCTGTGATCACCTGTTGCATGTTGTTGAAGGCAATCTTTACCCACAAACATGGCAGTTTTGAAGGGACAGTACATGTCCTGGCTGCAGTTTCTGTCCATTTTTTGGTGATTTTAATGCATGCTTGACATCACACCATACTGGTAATGTTATTTCTTGGAAAACCAAAAAAAAAAGCCTTACCCTCTGGCCAGAGAGTGCCCCACACAGGAAACAAATCAGAAGCCTCCTTTCACAGCTATTTTAGGTGTGGCACCTCAGCTTCTATGATGGAGGGTGAGGGACATTTAGATACTAAATAAATTTCCAATCATTTACTTATATTATATAAGAAATATCACATGCATGTAGTAATTCACTCCCAGACAAAAATATTACAATTCAAAGGCTATTTTAGTTATGCTGAAGGCATTTTGATTGAGACCAGAATATTACTAATATTAGGGACCTTATATAACTGTTTTATTCAAACCAACTTCTGTACTTTATTTTACCCAAGCTTTAATAACTAAAAGAATCAGTGAAGATAAAAGAAGCCTGATAGCCAGATAAGGTGACCACATGTGTATTCCCTGTGACTTTAACTAACTGGGGGGGGGGGGGGGGGCATGTGCATGACTAAACATTATGTTGTCGCATTAGTGTGACAAGAACATATACAAATTTAGTGACTGAATGTCATCTGTGTGTAATGCTATGTTATTCTGGTTTCATGCAGTGGGGTTGTAAAATTCCTAAGAGCCTTGTAACAGCAGGATATAATTCATTCCTTCAACTAATTTAGAAAAGGTTAAGGTATATGACATTGAAAATTTCATGCCGTGATTTTGTACCCAGCTCTGCCAAAACACATCCAATCTTAGTCTTCTTAATAGACATGATATATTACACTCAAAGCTGAGTCATGTCATGTTTATATCAAAACACATATATCCATATCAGGAAGCAGTAAATCAGTTTCCTGGGAAGATGCCAGAATGTTTTGATGTAGTTAATTGTTAATGGCCCTATCAATTTAATATCACCAGTAGTGGTGTGTTTATTAGCCTACAGGGATCTTACTGCTCCAGCTGTGTGGTAAGTTGTATTCCTTCCAGTATTTAAATTTCTTTGACATTCATACCTGTGGCTTACTGCATACATATTGTGGTATGTTTTTGTAGTAAAGTGAAGTAGACAGTTTCACCCCTCATAGTGAGAAAAGTTAAATGATAAACCATTGTTATGCAGTTAATCATGAGCCTGAAGCCAACATAAACATTTTGTTAAAACATTGCTGGTGTTGTGTTTACTGGATGTCCTGCGAGTGAAGGCCAATGCTGTGGGAAGGCCGATAGCAACAAATTATAAGTCTTTACATAGTGTTCTTTTATTTTTTAATCCTTGTAATTCAAGCAGTTGGCATATACCACTAGCATCATTTTACTGGGTTCTAAAGCCTTTAAGGTTTAACAAAATGTTAAAATGAATTCATGGAAATGTCGATTTGATTGCTTGAAGTTGTAACGGTTCAGCTAGCCTTTTGTCATGTGCAGGAAATACATGATATCAGTGTTCCTGACGGGAGCTTCTCATACTGTCATATTGCTAAATAGGCATCGTTAAGCTGATACTCGCTGTCACACACACCAGCAGCCATAACCTTGTGCCTCCTGGAAACAACCAACTATGATTATAGATAATATACTTTGTAACCATCTTCAACCCAATGCCTACTGGTGACACTTAATCAAAATGCTAGGCACAAGTGATCCCTTAGTCCACAGTGTTTGCATATGAAAGCCTTTAAGAAAAATAAGCTCCACCTCCTTAAAGTGTAACATAGCTGCAAAAATGTTCAATAAAAAACGCAAATATGTGATTTCCAAGGGTTTTAGAATATTTACATTCATGTAAAAGTTTTAAAAGATTTTAAGCTCTAGAAATCTGAATTATGTTCAGTTTTAAATTACTTTTTTTCACAGGTTGAGCACCAAGGCAATGGATGCTTATAAAGACTCATGGAAGAAAGAAGAAGCTGAAGAGAAGTGCAGGTTTCCAGAGAAAATATCAGCTGAGATGTTGTTACAACAGACTAGAAAACAACTCAGTCATCTGCCCAAGTTACTGAGCAGAAACTTCAAACAGGTCACAGATGCTGAGAAAAATGGCACCCATACCATACGCATCCTTCAGTGGAATATCCTCGCACAAGGTCAGGTTCACAGAGGTTGTAAAGTTGGTGGAAGTTATGTGTCCATAACTATTTGTCTGTTTGTCCACACAAAACAACCAAAGTTCTCAAGAAATATCAGTAAATCTTTTAGAAATGCTGGGCATGGGCCCAAGTAGCAATAGATAAAATCTTTGACTGGGTATATTACATTAAAGAACTGATCTAGAATTAGACTGTTTTGTCAATTACACTTCTTTATTGTCCAGAAAATATCTCAAAACATCAATGGTCTTCTTCTGTCGTGTCTTTGAGCCATTATGTTTCCAACAGTAGCTGTACAGTTTCCATCAACAGTTGCAATAACTGTTGACTGATGTGTCATTCCACATGATGCTGGAGAATTTCACTTGAGCACCTGCTGTTTGCAGGATCAAAATTAAAACTCTTTATTGACTTGTCTTCATTACGTTCATTTAAATTGACACATATTTCTGCACTGACTTTATTTCTTTGAGTTTGATCTGTAAATAAATCTAATACAAAATTATCTAGCCAGACCAATATGCTGGCACCAGCTGTAACAGGAATCTGGGTGTCTGATGATTTACCCCTCAAAAGTCAGAGCTGCCAGGACCACTGTTAAGTCCACATGCAGCGTGATAAATGGGATTTTCCTCACTACCTTATTTTTCAGCAAAATAATTTTCCTTTGAAAACCACTTTGTTGCAGAGAATCATCATGCATTATAAATCTGTTATAATCACCACTACACAATTGACAAAAGCCATTAAAACCAACTGCCATAAAGAAAACATTTAGTCCTTGCACACACACAAAAAATAATCTTGTGTGGTTTCAGAGTTTTTTCTGTGACAAATTTGTAATGTAATAATGTTCAATTTTATCAAAAAACGAAAGCCATATTACATACTACACCATAAATCTATCAAAAATCTTTAAATGATTTGTCCATTGAATAATTAAGCGAGAAAGATCTTCTGTTGCTTCAGGTTTGAGTGTGGGAACAGACAACTTTGTGAAATGTCCAACAGAGGCTCTGAACTGGGAGACTAGACGGTGGCGCATCCTGGAGGAAGTTTTGGTAAATAATCCTGATGTGATTTGTATGCAAGAAGTAGACCACTTTGGTTTCTTGAAACCAGCATTAGAGTCTGTTGGCTTCAATGGATTTTTCTACCCAAAGCCAGATTCACCAGCGCTGTATGTCAGAGACAGTAACGGACCCGATGGGTGCGCACTGTTTTACAAAACGGATAAATTTCATCTGGTAAACCATGAGGAACTGGTGCTTAAAAATGCTGAGAAACTAGACACAAATCAGGTTGCAATCATCGCAAGCCTCAAAAACATAGAGAGCAATAAAGAGTTCAGTTTGGTAACAACACATTTAAAGGCTAAACGAGGATGGGACCAACTGCGTTCAGAACAAGGAGCCTATTTAATACAATACTTATCAGACAAGTACAAAGACTGCCCACTGCTGATTTGTGGTGACTTCAATGCTGAGAGCACAGAACCAGTCTATGAAAAGTTCAAATCATGTCAGATAAACTTAGACAGTGCTTACAAGCTGTTGAATGGAAAAAATACAGAACCTCCATACACTACATGGAAAATCAGGGGCAGCCTACAAGGAGGCACAAAAGAATCATGTCGCACGATCGATTATATATGGTACAGCAGGGAAAAGATGAAAGTGAATGCTTTATTAGAGTTTCCATCAGACACTGATATCGGAGAAGGGAGGCTGCCTTCCTACCAGTATCCATCTGATCATCTCTCTCTCTCGGCAGATATCTTATTACTATGATTAAATAAATACTTTAATCTTATCTCTAATCAGAATTTGTGTCTGGGTGATAGTAACCACAGAAACATGACACCCTGTATTCTTCTTCTTATGACTAGTGTTGTTATATTTGTTCTAACTTATTCTGCTTTCCCACTGCTTGAAAAAAAACCACATTTGCCAATTATGGCAGTTTTCAAAAAGCTGCCATGAGCAGCACTTTGACCAAATTAGTTCAGCAGTAGATGTTTGGGTTTTTTTTAAAGACATGTTCTTGCAACTCTGTAGCAGTAAGTACAAGGTTATCTGCCTTAACAATATGCAACAACATAAGCACTGTCAGGAACATGTTGTCAGGAGTAGTAAGAGGCAAAAGAAAGTCTTGGGGACTGCAATATTTAACAAGTAATATCTTTAACAGCCAATGACATTGAAAAAGTTGTAACCTGGCAAAAAAAACTGCTATTTCATTCATCTGAAATTTCTTGGCCCGATGCCAGCACCCTGGCAGTCTCTAAAGGTAAAGGTGGCTTTCACAAGCCGTGGGTAAATGGCATGAGTTATGTAACAAAAATTACTGTGCAAGGAATGTAGAAACACTGCTGATATATATATATATATATTTGAATTTGAGCAGATATTTCAAATATGCATGTGATACAAGTGTAGTAATTTGTTAAAAGATAAAATATATAAGAAAATTAGTATTGTGACGGTAATAAAAAAAATATTTTATGTAGTGTCAACTATTTATAAATTTATGAAGATATTCAAATATATGATATGATATTACTGCAGGCCAGGTACACAATACATACAGATTGCCACCTGGCAGTAAAAGCACAATCTTTTAAAAACCCTTGATCAAGCACTGTGGGTACTTAGTGCTCACATATTCTGCGATTTTCACTATTGTATACTGACAATTGTAGGAATTCACCCAACTGTGCAGCTCATTCATCTTCAACCACTGTAGTGCTTAAAGAATTCACACAATGGGGTACCTCAAAATGTCTGTCTTCATTATAAAAAGTATGGTAATACATCTCCTGCATCACAGTAACATCTGGTGTGAACTCATTGAAACACTTAATGTAGTAGTAAGACATCCGTAAGTACTGGATAATTCCTTGGTATATCCTGGTGCAGTAGAATGGTTTGCAAATTTGAATCGCTGTATTTTAATTGCTTAATATTATCTGATCCACATTTTAACATTAGAGCTATTTAAAACATTTAAAAGGTTCAAAGGTTTGACCACAAGATGGTGCTGTGAAGAAAAAGTGGTATTACAACAAAATAACAATTACAGTGTTCAGTATTGCCCTGTTTGATGCTGCTTTTCACATCTGTTGCTATTGGCTACATTAAGTTTCTTGGAGAATCTCACTCTCTTCTTGTAAGGCTTCAGGCATGGTTGTGATGGTAATACATGATATTACCTGGTGATTTACAATTTTACATTACTGGATGACCCACTATTTATAAATTATTAACATGACAAGAATGTATGATGTTTCATTAAACATGGTTTAACAAGTGATATGTCATTATTTTAAGCTTTCTGTTGATACTCCAATGGCCCAAGATGTTTGAAAATTGAAATAATGATATATATTTATAGATGGAAGGTGTGGTGAAATCCACTGTAAAATGCATCTGATTTATTTATGAATAAAAACTGTAACCCTGTGATACCTTTGTACATTAGTTTTATAGATAAACAGACACACACACACAAGCAGGTCCTTATACAACCTATTCCTGTTATTGACAACTATCATTACCCTTTCACAGAAAATGTTTCAAAATGGTTTGAGCAAAGTGGTTTGACCAAATAGGTTTGAATCCATGTTTTGCGTTCACACAACCATCTAGTATCAATGCATGAGGGTACATTTCACATATGGAACAGTGTATAAACATGCTGACACAAGCATTCATGCTAGCACTGTCACCTAGTTGCTGCTTGAAAACTAGGTCCAACTGTTCTAGAGCATTCACATGACAAAGCAAAGTGAATAGAACAGTTTGAAACCAACTCAGTTAAAACCATTTTGACCAAAATGGTTTGAAAAATGCTTTGGATTGCCATTTTAACGCTTAATTCACAATAAAAATGGTTTGAATACCAGTTTGCATTTGTCGTGTGAAAGGGGTATCAGTTCCTTCAATATGTGGTCTTTTAATAGGTTCATCACTTTCAATGAGACCAGTGAGTGTACCTGGATTGCTGTGCATGTTTGGTTTATAACATATTATTTTGTCATCATATCCGATTGTGACATAACTTTGAGTGCCCCACAACACTATGAAATGTCATTTTGGGTAAACATGCTTACAGACACACACAAACACACAGGTCATGGGGTCTCATTACATTGAATAGTCATGGGATCTCATTACATTAATTTACTATTCATCATGGTTAGAACCATGTATATATACAGACTTGGTAAAATCTTTATGCATTTATGGTAAATGCACTGCACAGCGTGGGTCATGCAGTTGAATCTGGGGGTGTGGCATAGTTCGGGGTGTGGCATTTTGACTAGAATTTACTACTCCGATCAGGATTATGATAGAGAAAACAGGGGAAAGATTGATATAAAAAATAAGTTGGTTGGTTGATTGTCCATAAGAAGCCAAGATTTAGGCTTCATATTGGTGCTATAGAACATGTTAGTAGGAGACCATATATACATCCATGTGTGTGTGGGTGTATCCATCAATCAGGTATTTCAGCAGTGTGGTTGGCTACATATTTCCAGGGTTAAAATGTCTTTACTTTCACTTTTGATTGTTTCACGATGGTTCCATTTTTGTGATCTGTATATCCATTATTACATTGATGATCTAAAATGCTCGCAAAACCTTAACAATTTGATGAGAACCTATGAAAATTGTGAAGGGGTAGAAATTCTAATTCATTATTGGCAGATAATGTAAAATATTTGATATTACTTCATATATAAATATTTTATTAACATGTTTAACATAACAGTGTTAAATAATAGTGTTAAGCACTATTAATGACTTTTGTATCATAGACAAGGCATCTTATCTATGACAGTTTTATTTTTGTGAAAATATCCCTTCAAGGAATATTATGAATTGGAAACCCTGGTGAACTAAAAGCCAACCAAAGTATTTGTTGATATCAGCTCACTGATGACACCTACCAGGCTATGTGATATAGTTTTCATTAATTATACTGTCAGGTGCATTGAAATGTCAAGTTAGGCATTTTCATGTAGAATCATTGAAAACTGAAAAAATTTTAGTTTTTCAGACAGTATGATTTTAAATTCCTTGAAATGTTACTCTTAATGTAAGTACCACATAATACAATGTCCTGTTACTGTTAGATGACATAATTTATATCAAGATGATTTCTGATTTTAATCTTATATGCTTGTTTTTTTTTTAATATTTTGTCAGAATCTGCATGAGTAAATTATTTAATTTTTTTATTCATATATTTTGTCATGAATAAATCAAGTGTTTATACCAATTTTCAGTTCTTTCAGATTATGCATGCATATAAAATTTTATTTATTTACAATAACATGTATTTACAAAATTAAATGCTCATATAAGTTTATTTTTATTAACCAGAAGCAGGTCAGATGCTTAAGTTTAAATGAATATTCATTTTGATTAAATGCAAGCATGAATGTAAAGGGTAATTTTGTTTGATTGTTTTGTTTAAAGCATTTTAAGGCCAAATAAGTGCCATTAAATTCATGGAGACGCCCAAAAATGGGCCAAAACCCTTCCAATGCCAAAGACTATAGGCCATGACCTCAACCAGATATATGAAAATGGTCCGTGATAAATTTCCGTACAAACACATCAGTCATGACCTCATACTTCACTACCTCACAGCCTGGCACAACCAGCTGACAGTCATATATTACAATACTTTTGTCACTGCTGAGTTAATTGGTATAGTTGCTGATAGATGGCAAACTCATAATCTTCTCTAGTAGCTAAAAATAGAGTAAAATTTCATGAAAATTTTTACATTTTTGCCAGTTTTACATTTTATTTTCATGTCCTAATCTGTTAATTTTGAGTTTCTTTAAAAAAAAATATTTTTTTCATGATGCACAAAGAGGTCATTATCAAATTGTTGAATAATCATCAGTTACTGCCATGAATATTTAATCTCTTTTATCTCTCAAATCTACATTATTCTTTTAATACAATCCATATTACTGGTATGGTAATTTATGAAAGGCATGTGTGCACATACTTATTTTTATTCATGTTCTAGCATTTATTCTCTGTATTATACTTTTATATTGTATTTATTTTACCTCAAATGAACAGTAAGTCTATTGTCTATACACTATGATCATTAAATATTAATCATTCATTGTTCAGGTATGTGTTTTCACAGTAATAGTACCAGTTAGTTTATAGCAAGTATTTCTTCATGTATTTTACAACTTTGGAGGCAAACAAAGATACAGAGAAGTCCAGTACTGTATAACTCTTAACAAGACATGGTAGAAAACTGCATAGTGAAGCCTGGACTTGGGCAACATACGACAGATTTACTCTCAGCACACACTGTGTCACCAGTGTGTTATTACACTATTTTAACATTTCGTAGCACATGATTTAAAATGGAATTAAACATGGTCACAAGGTTGTTGTTTGAAATATTATTGCAATAAAAGTGTGATTGTTAAAACAAGTTACATTTTATTTTTTAAAACTAGTGTTTGTATGAAAGGGGCCCAGTTGTTATGTATTGTGTTTCTACTTACTGTAAAATTAATGTTCCATACTGCTAGAACTCTACTACTGAGTTAATGTTAAGAGGATTTGTTTGAGAAAAACCTAATTACTGGGGAGTGAATATTGGATCTTCAGATTGTAGAACATGTTCTCAACTGTTTAATAAAGTTGAGTACTGTTCTGCAAAAAGAATATTATACTTGAGCATGTTCAGCTGTGTCACCTGCAGTGGGTGTTCTGTCCTATTAATTGACCTAACCACCACAGCCCACATGCTCCGCCCTTTTGACCCAATTATGCTAATGAGCTCCTACACTGAAGGCCTTCCATGCCTATGGTTGTGAGAGCAATTTATAGTGCAAAAGTGATGTTGCAAACACTTCACACAGGTCGATTCTTGTATGACATCGCATTTTCTGACATCGTCAGCTGGAATTGCTATATCTGTTATCCAGTGATGAATATATCACAATCATGGTGTTTTGGATTTTTTTCTAAATAATTAAGTGCAGTGGTAAGACATCATTCACTCGGCAGGATAGTTCCTGCAACCTTTGACCTAGAATAGTTACTGTTTCCCTTGTATAAAAATATATCCCAGAAAACATGCCAACTTAGGTACTGGTACAGACTACGTTCTGTTCAGGAGAGTAGCCCAAATTATGCAGATTTTTGTGCTTGTCGGGTGATTGACTGTTTATATTGCCAATGGTAACTTGATTGGTTGCTTGCAACTGCCATGCTCATGATTAGTCATTGAATGAATATGTGATTAAGGTCACAGGGTATATGGTTAGATCAAATACAGTGAGCCTTCTGCTCTGCCCATTACAGAGAACAGAATGTTCTTTTTTGCTATTTGACTAATTCTGCTATGCTTATAAATGTAGAATGAATCTTTTGATCTGCCAATTACATAAGAGTTCATGTTATGCCTTGCTATTAAAAGTAAAGTGAATGTCCTGTAAGGCCTGCAATGCTTATTCCACTGGAGTAAATTTCTGCCTTGCTGGCTGCTGAGCTTATGTTTTTTAAGGATTGGTTATGCCTACTGAATGGTTGTTCTAAATGTAAACTCAGGTTCTGCACTGCTGGTTTGATGTGTAGTTAATATTCTCCAAGGCAGACACCTGTGGGTCAAGTTGTTCAGCAGGTCAAGTTGGTTATGGAAGCCTGAAATATTTTACCTTACCCTTAGAGAAAAGGAGCTGACCAAAGAAGATAGTGAAGTAAATATTTACAAATATCAAAAGATTTATATTTATATTTATTGCAGAAAAAAAGACAAAATAAATTTTTAACATTGATTCATGATCTTGAACACCAAGATTCACAAACCAAATATGAACATTCAGACTTGTCTTCTTCTTCACTCTTTTAAAACAGGAATGCCAGACTGACATCAATTGTTTGAGGATGTCAAGAGTTAGACCTCACACTATTCACCTAAATAATGTGTTAATCTGTTGTGAATAATCAAAAGGTTGCTTCCCCCCCCCCCCCACTTGTTTAAATGCTCATATGCTCTTATTTTATGGCTAAAACTGCCCCCCTTTCAGATAGTCTCAAATACACCATGATCCATGCTGCCTGTCAACTCCTCTCCCCTCCCAGAAATTCAAGAATTCCTCCTTCAAAACCACTAATAGTATGACTGTAAGATCTGTGGTTGCAGTTTCTCTTGCTGATACAGTCCAGTCTTCACACATAGTGACTGACAAACAGTTTTTACATTAAATAGTTATGTATCACCTGTCATCTACGTCCATGTGTTCATCTGACTGCTTCTGTCTGAAATCCTGTATAGAATTCTGTAATAAAATATAAAATATGAGTATATAGATAGATATATATATAATCTAAATTGTTAATGACAGTGGTTTACAGCAGCAGCGAGATGAAAACTTCAAATATGCCTTCATCTATTATTATTTTTATGGATGTTTACATATTTACGAGTCATGGTAGAACATATTATTAAAAAAAAAATAATATGAATTTTATAAATTCTAAGATTTTTGTGATAATTATTATTTGAAAAATCAAATGTTTTCTACATTAAAATGCAGATGCAAATGCAGTTTCTTGTCACTCTGAATATATATAAATGCATTTGAACCTATGCTTATGAATAATATAAACATATAACAAATATCATAATATCTACCTCAAATGTTGCCAGTACATGTTCACAAACAGCTGTCAGTTCAACCAGCCCCCTCCTCAGAACATCTGCAGCTGGTGGGCCTGAAACAATATACAGTGAAACCTCTTATTATGGACACATCTCTATTACAGTCACATCTTTATTACAGACACTTCAGAAGTTCCCAGAGAAGTATATTCTGAGGATTATAATCTCACTAATACAGACAAGCCATGGTCAGGCTCAGATGTTTGGATGTAAGATACAACATAGAGTGCAATATGAAATCCAGGAATACACATACCGGTACTGAACATTGTGAGAGATATGAATTATATTAAACTTTAATTATGCAGAATCAGTAAAGGTGTACTTAATTTAATAAAAATTCCTGAATTATACAATGAGCCAACTGCATGTACCCATATTTGTCAGACACTCATCGGATAATTTACTGGATCTATAGTTTAAATCTTAAATGCCCACAAATTGTCATATCTCTTAGGTAAAGTTTGTAGGACAGGCATTGGTGGTTATCCTCATGCCCTGGATAGGTAAAAAAATCTAGAAAATGGTTTTAGAGCACCCATAATTCAGATCCTACCTGTATGAGCCCAAGGGCTAGTAGGTCCAACATGAAAGATTTATTATAGATCTGAATCTTAATTTATCTTCCGTTAGCCTTTTTCTTTCTAGTCAATATAAAATCCCATTGATAATACCTCTTTATCTTAAATTACCTATACATTTATCTGTACAAAGACTAAAACCAAATATTATTAACAAACATTCACTAAACATGTTTTTGTCTGACATCCAATAAAACATGCAACCTCATAATTTTGAACACACTGTGTTAGTGGCATGATTACTGATTTTGTAGGCCAATGTAGGAAAGTAAAAAAATCATGTATGGCAAGTAAAGCTAGCTGTTACTTGAGCAGCTGGGTGACTGGTAGACCCAGTTTTGGCTCTGTCTGTAAACACAGAACCACAGGCCGCTGCCTTCATTTATCTAGCGGATGGGAATGCATGCATCTTCTGATGATGCACCAAGTTTAAGTACATCTTATCTTGAGTGTGGTGAACCGGGGTGATTGTTTCAGCCAGTGGTGTGCCGTGCATGTGTTACATCATCACGGCTGTGTCCTTGTAACTGGACCACTAGCTACACAAGACCTCGGGCTACACTGCTTATTATCAGGATTACACACTGGATTGTTTTAGCCGCCCAGGTTCATGTGTCACATAACAGCTGGGTGGGACAGGAAGTTAGCAGTGATAAAGTTACACATGCAGTGGTGGCTGGCTGAAACAATCACCCCAGCTCACCATCATCTAACATTGCATGTCTTCCTGTCTGCTAGATAAATGAAAGCAGTGACCTGTGGCTCAGTGTTTACAACAGAGCCACAACTGGGTCCAGGTTACGGGCAAGTACTTTCAAAAGTGAATGTTCAGTTTCAAATGGTCTTACCTTTGGTCTGTATCCTGAGGTTAATTTTATTCTCTGACGGATGAGGAATACTGTAACCACAAAACTCTACCTCTGGGCTGCAAAATCAAAAGGCAATGTCAATACAAATACTATGTACTATGGTCAAATCTAATCTAGATAAGATTCTACCATAATTCTCTCAGGGCCCAATTAAAATCATGGGAGTCAAGCAAGTTTATGATAAAATCTTCACTACTGCTTTAAATCTGTGTCTTGCATGTAAAATGCTGTGATATTATCAAGCATGACACAATATACAAAGATTTAATCTGGGAGTTTACCTTAAAAGCTGTAGCTTTCTCAACACCATTTGAGCTCATCATAGAGCAGTAAATGCAAACTGTAAAAATACTGGTAGGAAAGTAAAGATTTCCTTTGGTTTAAATGCACAAGGGATAATTTCAGGATATTATAACTTTTTTAACCAAAAGGCATAATGATTACATAACAATAACCTTCAATCTTTTTCAAAATAAATTGTATCTTACGGGCCATTCATTGACATATCTTTTAAAATGCCAGAACTGTGGTTACGATATATACACACTTTTTCATGATCATGTATCTCAGTGAGTTTCCCAGCGTGTGGTCTTCACCATGAAGCACAAATGTCCTGCAGGTTTCATCTTCAATGTTATCAACGGCAACCTGAAACAGAAACAATTCATACTGATGTGATTATAAAATATTATTTAAATTGCAAAGATAAATTAAGGTATTGTAGGTGGACCCAAAAATCATAAATGCAGCACTAAAACTATTTTTTAAAGTAAGTATACCATATTCAATGTAATGAGTACCCCCACTGTAATAAGTGCCCCGCCCCCCCCCCCCCTCCCCCAATGGATTTTTGAGAAATATCTTTCAGAAAATGGAAGGGATGAGCCATTCTCACCTAAATAAACTTTGGTAGTACTTACATCCACCATTGTTTTGCCACCTCAACTGATGATTTTGATGGTATAAAACTGTCAGTGTCCC
This sequence comes from Sipunculus nudus, assembly GCA_026874595.1. NCBI lineage: Eukaryota > Metazoa > Annelida > Sipuncula > Golfingiida > Sipunculidae > Sipunculus > Sipunculus nudus. The sequence goes on from CM049315.1 coordinate 33,087,960, forward strand.
AAGCTCATAAATATTGGATAATTAGGAAATTTTCCCTGAATCAGCGACTGAATGTTGACTGAATCCTAAAAAAAGGTCATATCTTACCCTTAAGAACAGAACAGGAGGGAGGAGCTGTGCTTTTTGAGGTACAAAACACATTGGATAAAATTTAGTTTTGAGAGCACCCAGGGCACTCATTACATCAAATATATGGTATTAATATTTCAAACAATCCAATTAACAGTGTCTGTATCATTTTTTTTCTCTAAATCATGGAAAATGAACAGACCAAATACAGCACAATTTCAGTTATTTCAAAGCTGTTACTGACATTGATTAAATCTTATTTAAAATTGTGAATAAATAAAGATATTGTCAGTGGTCCCAGACATCACAATTCATATAATATTGAACCCATAAAACTATTTATTATAATTAGTAGTACATTAAATTTCAGGGTAATATTATTATATAGTATAATTAACATTGTACTTTTACTCAAAATCATTCTTCATAGTAACCAGAGCTGATTGTGACATTTGTTTGCGATTGGTTGGTTGAATATTCCATTTACTCTGTTTCAGTATTTTCAAGTACAGGATATTAGATTGTCAAGGCACCCTTACCACTTCGAGTTTCCTGTTTCCTTGTGCTGTTGAGTCAGTCATCTTTCTAAATTTTAGAAGAAAAAAGTCCCGGCAAGGTGAACGGTCAGCAGACCTGTGACATCAGGTAGATGTCTAGCTATTACAGTTCTGCCTCCTTTCCCACTCACGTTGACTACGGTCTGAAAAGTGATAAATGCAATCCGGTGTGTGAGGTCAAAATTCCGCCAGATGGCGTATTTGAGAAAGGCCACTGCCACCGGTTATGGACAGTGTGACTCAGTTATCCTAATAAAAGATTTTGATCTCAATTTGTTTCGGGTTGCATTTTAACCCGGGGGTAGGAAAAAGGGGTACCTCCGAATTGACCGCAACAGGACACCAGTCCCTATCGGTCCAGACGAAAATGATAACCATAATTATTGTATCAGTACATATTTTATAGAATAAAATGAAATATTTTTTTCTTAATTCTATACATGAGGCACACCGCTTATGAAATATAAGCGAAATGCAGAAATTAATTCCATAGCCGTTAATTCCCAAAATGCCAGATCTTGCCTTATTAGCCTGGATTTTAACTTTCTGGATATTTTGTTTTACATAACAAGAAATAGGACAACAGCGTTTGCAGTATTTTGTTATTCTCTATTTTATTTAAATTAATGCAATTAATTTTATAACTGTTTTACTATATGATATATAATGAATTACAAGTTGTTCGTTTCATAAAACGTAATAAAATTTATAATTTTTTAAAATAAAAGTATTCACGACTATTATCACCTATACGTAATTTTAAAGATATATGATCTTATTTTATTTTATAAACGGTTTAAAACTTAAAGACTTCCTTGGAAGAGAATAACTAAATGAATTGTAAATGTTCATATTTTAGTTTATCAAAGTCTTTTATTTCGATAGTACAATTTAATCCTACTTTAATCGATCGCTAGTCATACTCATCAGTCATGTTCCGTCCTTAATTCTTATCAACTTTAATTCAAGTTTTCTTCTCATAAAAACTTTTGACCCACTGCTTTTGTATTTAATATTTGAGTCCGTTCTTTTTAATTCATATTCCTCTTAAACGCTATATTTTAAAGCTCAGACTTTGTATCTACATATACTTTTTGGTTCAAAAATTTCTTTTTTTACAATTGTGTTCCTTTTTATCAAATGAAGGAACCACTAAAAGAAATGAAAGAGGCAAATTTAGAACAAAAAAAAAAACAATAACAAATAAAAAAAAACTTTTTTTTTATAAATCGAACTATATATATGAACATTTTAAACTTTAAGAAATACTTAATTCAAATAAAATATGGTTAGTTTTGTTATCTAACGACAATATTATAAGATATATTAATTTCATAGAGTAACGTACAACTTCCTCTCTTGCTATATCCAACTATCAACGAATCATAAACGTCATTTTCTTCTGCTTTCGAGTAACCTTTCTCAAATGGAAAACTTCTTTGAGGTTCACATTTCAATCTAAGACTATTCATCGGTTTCCGTGAGTCTCCCTATGATTAGTGAGAGCATCGTGAATATCATTACCATATATTACTGTGGTTCAGCGTATTGCATTAGACGTAAAGGTTCTGTATCAGGAAATTTATCCCTAACAATTTTCAGAAAAGTATCCTCTCCACATTTATTGCAGAATAATGTTTACTACCAAATATATCATGAAGAATAAGCAATAATTTGTTAGTTCTTAAATATATGATTCTGATACACAAATAGTAAATATTATGGAAAATATATGGAACTAGGAGCTGATAATTCAAAATTGTTTTGGGTAAATCGGTGTACACGAAGTCACATGACAGTGACAGCTATCACAGGTACAAGGAACAGATTGTGGTCTGTGAGTGTCAAGAGATAGACTTAGCTGTGCTTACATGAACTCGCGTGGACTACAGTGATAACAGCTGTGAAGGCAACAAAGGTATGATAGCACCAAAAAAATGTCATACATTTTTACCCTGTATAATGTGTTATATATATATATATATCTTTATTCTGGAAATGAAGGCCTCAGGCCCATATATCCAACATATATACATACAAAATACATAATACATAATACATGGTCACGTGAAAAAAAAACCAAAAAAAAAAACAATAAATGATAAGAATAAATAATTTATAAATAAACAATTAAATGAATACAGTTTTCAAAAATACACAGTTATCATTAATAAAATATTAACAGAAATAACAATTTTATCAACTGAATAAATACACAATGTAATTTTATCAGGTAACTATTTGTGTTTTCTGTATAATGTGTTATCATTGTAGGAAAATAAATTAACACTCAGATGTAACACAAACAAGTGTGTACAAAAAGTCAAAACTTATATAACTTATAAGTTATAAATAAATTTCTGAATTTGTATCAGTTAAGGACGACTGAATAATTAGTTATTTTTCATTAAATCCTTGGCATGATAAAATTTTTAAAAAACAACACCTGGAATGCTTTCAAAAATATTGTAGAAGTTATCCAAATTACAGTCTGGCCTATAATTTACAGAGTAAATTACTGGAACTGTTTAGGAATATACATCTACATCGAGTATGAATGATTTGTCTCATCATGCTCCAATAATCTGATGTTCAAACACATACCTTGTTACAGTGCATGATGAGTGACTGAGACAAGTCACCTTTGCAGCTGATATTCCAAGGAATCACATTTATAGTGGAGTGTATTCTCAGAATCAGGTGTAGTTCAGAACTGGATGCTGACAGGCCATCAGTTTCCAACATGAAACTGACACATTCCATTCATTCAGCCATCATATCAGGCTAAATGCTCAAATCCAAGCCCCACCAACTTGAATGGTAGGTTTCATTAGTCAGAGTTCTGAAGCTGAATGTAACATCATGCTTTACCTTTTGGCAGCAATATCATGTTTGTCTGTTGACAAAATATCCAATTACCCCTAAAATTGTGCATAAAAGTGATGTTTACATCACCGCTCATCATTTAAATGTACCATGTGCTGAGTAGTGGATGAGTAATGATACATCCCCCAGTTGTGATACCTCTCACCTTAATTAGTACTGGTGAAAGGCAAGCAAATGCTTGCTGAGTTCTTTCACAGTGCCACAGGTATAAAACAAAAGCATGGTGACACAGAACCTGCACTCTATAATTTTAAGCCTCCTCCCTTACAAAAGAAAAGTTATAAAGTCAGTGTGATCTATCCAATGTCTCATATGAGTAACTTCACACTTTGTAGGTGTAAACTGAGTAACAGGTAGTATTGTGGATGATAGGTATCACACCCAACATCTGTATAATAAAAGTGTTGTGACACAGAACCCTGTGGTACCAATTTGCAATTGTACCAAGACTAATCCTAGTTGTGATTTGTACCCGTAAAATTAGCGACAGCTTGTCACCCCAAATGTCGATTTTAGATGGACTGAAGACGATGGGGTGACAGTACAAGCTATTGGGTTCGCATCAATTCTAGTATGTGCAGATGTGCACGCCATTTCTGACACTACTTTTTCATTTTCATCCACTTCTCGAACTGTCATTTTCCTGAGTTAAGACAAAAAGTGACGTTATTCTGTTGGGGAAAATAATAATTATTACATCCACGGTTGACTTACGTGTAAACGTGCAGCAGTTTTTAATTCCGAGGCTGGTTTTACTCGAAAAACTCGTCTCCACGTCTGTCAGCGGGAGAATCATAACCTCCGGTAGGGGATTTCCATACGGCTATGTGTAAAACTCGGAAGTCCGAAGTCGGAAGCAAGGACTTTTTTAAAGCAATGATCGAAGCATAATTAAAATGCTACTACATCAATGGAAAGAACCTTTTTATTTTTATTGATAGAATAAGGTCTTTTCTATCATCATGTAAAATAATCAAAGTTATCCATCCGAAGTTAATGACTAGTTTTTGCTCGGAAATGCCCGGATATGGTCCAAATGTGTAAAACTCGGAAGCCAGTAATGGCATATGCACTGGTCATCATATCGTCAGCAAACGTGTCAAGCATTTTCAATTTCTTCAGTATCATGTATTTTTCATAAATTCAATCTGTTTTGTAACATTCATGATGCTGTTTTTTTTAAATAATATATTATATTGATATTTTATTTCATTTTGTAAAACAAGATTATTTTAACTCATCAATATTTTACGCTGTTACCGCATTTTATGTTGATGGAAACATGAAAAAAATAAAGGTTTTGATAATATTTTATACATGTGCCCCTATAAAAATCACCCTGATAATATCATAGAGACTTAAACAGAAAATTTGACAGAACCAACCCGTCCAGTTAATGTTTTTACAAGTTGTTTCGAACAAAATATTTTATTTTTTATGTATAAATTGAAAAACATTTTCCTCTTCCATGCATTGACCAAAAAAATTCATCAGGATTATGAATCTCTTAGACTCTTATCTATTATGTAATACTTTTTATGCCAAATATTATTTTACATTTCATGGTCCGGTTGCATTTATATATATATATATATTATGTAAACAAAATTGTAAATTCTTATCGAGATCCTTGTAATCTAACAGTAATATGAAGTTGAAGGGAGCAAATTCTGGTTATATGCCCTTATAATGCAATCAGTTGCAAACATACTTTAATATATTAATAAATATCCGTATATTTGAAGTTGAAATGTGATGTTGAAACATCAGGAGTGAAATTAATATAATATAAATATCGAAATTGATAAAGTTTGAAAGAAAGAGTCAAAAACTTGAAAAAGAATTAATTTTAGTTTTTAAAAAAATTTGCTTAAATTTGTAAATCGATCAGATTTTATAATAAAACATGATATATATTATCTGGACTGTTGTATCCCTTTTCTAAGATATAAATGTAACATTTTTTTTAAATATCGTTGAACATATTGAAAGACATTTCGTTTTGCATATGATACATGTATGTTTGTTCCAGCGATGACCTTCTGGGATATATTGAATTTTCATATTTATTCAACGTATGGAAAATATATTACAATATATTTTATTTTGAATGACATCGTAATTTATAACTGTATTTTTAATGCCGTACATGGGTTAATCATACCATATTTATTATTCAGTGGTGCATCCATAGAGGGCGTGCCCGTTCAGACGTAATATCTCTTAATTTTCATTTCTTTTCCAGATTACTTTATTTATTCCCTAGCAATTTCATTATTATATTTATTACTTTCCAATTCATAAATTGGTGATTTACTCCACTGAGAGAGCATCCAGATATATACTAGTATAATAAGAGAGGAAGTATTTCCGATAATAACACCGACGATATATATATATATATATATATATATATATATATTAAATTTACAAATAAAAAAATAAGAACTTATAGTTTTCCGATTATGTATCATGTATTGCATTATACACTCATTAAAAGCAGAATCATGCATAAGCAATTTAATATATGCATGCACCTATAATTATAATGAAACTGCATTTTGGGCAAAGTGCGTCTCTGTGACTTCCGAGTTATACACATTGGATATCATCCAAGCACTTCTGACTGACTTCCGAGATGGCTTCCGAGCACAAAATCTTCCATAACGTTCAGATTAAACAATGGATAACTGTTATTCTTCACAGAATGATAAAAAAAGATCTTATTCTATCGGGGAAAAAACAAAACGGTATTGAAACGTTAGCATTTTGTATATGCTTTAAACTGCTTTCGTTGGTTTCCGGCTTCCGGCTTCCGACTTCCAAGTTTACATACACGACCGCGCCATGACACATTTAGTTTTGAATGAGAAGTACCGCTTCACGTGAATCGGTGCCACAATGATGAAAGAAGGTAATAATTGTAATTATTTTTGTGTAACAACATTTTTTCTTCGATATTTAGCGCATATAATACGACTATATAAGCCTGTGATGCCAAATAATATCAGACAGCAAATATTTTGATCCGACCCTTAGAATGGGCGTTCTGTTGTGACTGCCATCATGACTCCAGGCCCTATCAGTTTTTTTTCCGAAGGCCTGAGTGTCATGTTGTCATGGCTACCGTAAAATTGCAATTACCTTTATTTGACAAAACGATAATAAAGGCTGTAATGATATATTATCTCACAGTACAATATGTATCTGGATACTTTGCTCCTGATATGATATGCCCTGTAAAATAATTAGACACAATTGCACTAAGTATACAGAACAACATTGTCGTGTGGTGCCCTCTTTCAGTGGCTTCCTTAACTAACATGCAGGAATTAATTCTGGTATTTTTCAAGGAAGTTTTGAGAGTGCTTTATTTTGCACTTGGTTCCTTCTGCATGCAAATAACAACACAGAGGTGTGTGTCAGTCTACCAGTGAAATCAAACTTGTACCTAAAGTTTGCCAGGTTTTGACAATTTCACCAAGTCCATTTAAGAATATACCACCGTAACATTTATGACAAAAAACTTGCAAAATAAACCCTCTTTCCATTTAAATGTTTTCAGTAAATGCAGGCATCTCTAAGAAATATATATATATATTATAAAAGAGCTCTTCATTGTCATCTGTCTGAATGTAACAAAATGCTAAACACTTTGTTGTAATATAACCTGAGCTCCTTGCTCTGCTTGAGCCAGAATATCTTTAAGTTCTGGACAATTTAACTGACCACTGTAAACCATTAGCTCATGACTTAAAGCTGGCAGTTCACCTACCCTTTTTATAGAACTTGTGTGATTACTGGCTTACTCTCTGTATGTATTAAGCTGTTAGTAAACACAGCAATGTTAACAAACAGGAAAACAACGTTAGCTAAGGTTTTTGGTTGTTTATTGGCAGAAGCTGAAAGGTCAGTAGTTGAAAAATTCCTCTTGCAATCATTTTTTGCTCACTTTCTTCCAGATGTCCTTGTTTAATATGTTTGGATAAATTTGGTGGGAACCCCACCTGTTATAAACATATTGATATAAAGGAAACAAACAGCCCGTGTATGGTGGGATTCAGGTTTTCTGGCATATTTTTTTGTGAAAGGTACAAGGGGTTAGCTTTAATTAACAGACATCAAATATCAGAATGGGACCCTTTAAGCACAAAAAAAACGTGTTGAAACAGTAGATGTAAACTCTTACCCATGACTGGGGCATGGCTGAAAAAGTTCCAAACAAGGATACATGTATATTTACTGGTACATGTGTATGGCTGGTAAATCTGCTGAATTTAACAAATAGATTAATTTAGTGATAGTTGAGTGCAGAGCTAATTTGATTTCCTCACTTTCCTTGTTTACATATGATAACTCCTGGACACCAACCAGGAAGACAAGACTTAACTTTAAGCTCTCTTTCTGTGTGACAAGCCAGGATGATGACATGAATATGTTTATTTAAAAAAAAAAGATCACATATAACCATTATGGCTAACAAAACATGCAATCCATCATGATAAAACTGATGAAAATATTTTATTTATTACGACTTTAGCTCAGCTGACTGTGCTTAAGAAATGTTGTAATTTCTGAAAAAAAAGGGCACAAAATTATTACCATTCAAATACTGTATGTGAAATGTCATCATGTAGCCTTCAAATACACAATTGGCTGAAACAAGTCAGTACTTAATCAATGGTTTAATTAGGTAATTAGCCAAACATGCATATTTTCGTCCTTTGAAATATGTGGAGTGACTTATGTTCAGTGATGGCAGGTTTAACGAACAGCTAATTAGGAGGATGAGTGATCAGGTATGAAATGGTATAAAAGGAACAGATATAGATTAAATTACAGTCAAATTTTGACAGAGTGCAGAAAGAGAAGTAGACAGGTGTAAATACCCAAGTTCAGGACATCTAGGATATAAAGAGAAAACTAGATAAAACAAATACAAAGTAAGCAAATATTCCATCATTTATTAATGAACTCTATGGTTCAAAGTAAGTTATTATTTTTTGCTTCAGAAACCTGAATTCTACAAGAATTTGATGGTGATAATGCACTAACAATTGTCATGCTAACACAGATACTTGTAATTCATCTTCAATCTTGTAATGACATTGGCATGAAATGTGTCAGTAATATCATGTCATTACATGATAGCATTGTGACACTACATTTAGCGTGTTCGGGGTAAACTGGCTGGTAAAGAGCACCACTAATATATCATTCATACAAAACACTGTCATGTTTGAACAGTGCTGTACTTTCCATGTCAGTACTCTGCAAGTCATAGAAGGTTTAGCAATATGGTACCCCCAAAAGCTTAGGGTAAGATAGCTTGTTTTGTGTCATATATTTCTGCATCTTAGATACTACACAGCCGATCTAGGGCAGAAATAAAAAGCAAAATTGGACTCAGGCACTGATATGCAGTACCTGACGTGGACTCTTATTACTCAGTGACATAATGACTCCAATATGAAATTTCAAAATAAAAAACTGCACAAATAGGTTTTATGATGTTTTCTTGTATTGACAATATGTTGTTAGTGAACCTAATCAAGATGTGATGACTTGCCTTGTGAGCAGGTGATGTAATTAGTTGCTATGTCACATAAAGGAACTGAATCACTGGCTACAATGTGTTACCTTCCTCATATCAGTTCCAATATGATGATTCAAGCATCATCATTATAACAAACCACCCAGGCTTGTAGGTTCAGTGTCTCCTTTTCACCTGTCATACATATTGTTTGGGTTCTGTGGGCTGACATATACAACACACGTGTCTGACAATAACAAGTCTGTGTGACTGAAGTTACAATACCGGTTCACGGAAACTTGAAGTCATGAATCTGTCATGAATCACAGATAAATTATATGTTTTACTGTTGGTCACCAACTTGATTTATAAGAGAAGTGCATGACCCTTTGGTTATATTTCTTGTTGTGACAACTGATGATGCTGCACCAAGTATAGGTATAAGGATATGGTTTCAGAGTGAAATCCTGGCAGATACTATAGAGTTTCCAGGAGAGAACCCTTTATTTCATGTACCAGTATAGCCAATGTGCCTGTTTGAAGAATGGGCACCTTTTAGTGAAAGCAGGCCATTTTCAGTTGGTTGGGTAGAAACATGTTGGTCTGATTATTAATGTTTTGCTTTATGAATATTTTATTGGAGAACTCAGGGGATGATAATATTTAAAACATTGAACAATCAGATAATTTAATTTTGTCAATTTAATTGCCATGTACTATAATACTTAATTCAGTCATTAATACCCAATTCATTAGCAGTCCTTGGACAAGAAAGCCTTGGACCTCATGTTTAATCTCCAGCTCAGCTAGGAATAGTTAATACTTAATAGGTAAAAATATATTAGGAACAGACATTTATTACTTAGGGTCTATAAACTTATACCCTGCTTATTACAGGGTTTGCCGGTAAGAGCCACCCCCGGCTTTAACCACTGGCTAAAGCTGGTTTTAGCCATCCCGGTCAATACTTCAAAAGTGGCCAATACTGGCTATTACTGGCTAATACTCCTCAATTGAATAAAACAATGCCCAAAAACCTAATAAACAACGACAGAATTATTTTCAAACTTTTTTTTTTTTTTTGTTATACAAGATTATTTGTTGTACATTGTGCCAGGAAATATTACAGTAAATTATTTAAAGTGACACAAAGTCAAGGATTATGATACTAATTAAAAAAAATATACCAGTTTAGCATAGTAATAATGATACTGCAGGGGGAACCAAGGTTAACTTAGAGCAGTAATATGTATGCTTTTAACTGTAAAGATTTACAATTGGCACAAATGTTTGACTTGTCAAATGGCATAGATTCAGTGACAAATATCACAAATAGGGTGCTTCACTGTGCCAGTCTGATAACAATCTCTGTGCCTGATAGAAGCTAAGAACACATCCAGCTTGGCGGCCTATCACTAAATGTTACAGTTCATGTCCAACACCAAGGCCGAGTATCAAAGATTTGTACCAGAAAGTCTTTGATAATCAAAAGTTAAGATCAAACATACAAAAATAATAAGATAGCATGGAGATAGTCCAGGCAAGACTGAAATTGACTCACTTAATTAATCTCCATCCCCATAGCATTAACAACTAAACATCCTTTAAATGATGCAAGTCAGTATTGTAAAACAAACCATGATTATCAGGGAGCCATACAGTGGATCCAGTTTTGTCCCAAGATCATATGAAGACTAATTAAGTTTGGTCACATAACTGTCTCGCTTCCAACTGTCCATCTTAGAAACCACATGGTTCACTGCACTAATCCAGAGTTAGACTTTGTGTTGGTTAACTTATATTTCAGCCACTACTTTAAAGCCCATTTAAAAAAAAGTGTACATTATGAATGGTTTGTCAGATGACCAGTATATCAGTGCAACTACTTAAAAGCCTGATAAATAAAGAATATTGTATGAATGATTTGTCAGGTAATCAGTACATTAACCGGTATTGACAAGTAACAGCCAGTATTAGCCAGCTTTAGCCGGCTATAGCCACTGGCCCGGACAATATGAGTAAAAGCTGGATTTTGGCCAACCCTGGCTTATAAGGGTCCTTCCGTAAGTGACACTCTCTTTGCAGGTGATATCCCAAAGAGAGTAAAATGGATCTTTCTCAAATCCGCAGGGATGATTTGTACCTAGGAGGGCTCAATCCCTATTGAATTTCAGACCCGCAAAAAATTCATTATTGCTGCCAGAGTACAATCAGTGATTTTCTTTCATGCGCAAAATTCCTAAAGAGGATGCAATGGATCTTTTCACAGATCCACAGAGATGAGTGGTGCCTAGGAGGGCTCCGTCCCTATTGAAATAAGGACCCACCAAAAATTCAATATGGCCACCAGAGCACAATCAGTGATTTTCTTTCACACGTCATATCCCTAAGAGAATATGTTTCATCTTTCTGTAATTCACAACAACAAAATCTTGATGGCCTTGCCACTCTTCAGCAAAAAATTTGTTGATGTCCACCTCCCAGAGACACCAATAACAGAAAACACTCTCAGCAAAATTACAGCAAACTGTATTGTGAAAGCCAGTCAGTACCATGCAGCGTCACCCAAAATATTCAACTACTGCAGGGAAACAATGTACAGTAATGGCTTACACAGCAGTAGCCTGGTCCGCAATCCAAAAACCAGATTTATTGACAACAGAAACCCTTAATGTAATAACATTCATGTTCCTCACTTGAAGCTCTACCCTTTGTGTTAAAATGAAAATACAGTGAAACCTATGTAATGAGACCACTCCTATGAATTGTTATTGTCATACACAGGTGGTCTAATTAGACAGGTCAATTGTAACCTATTTTAATGCTTAGAGTTGATTAAACCCTGATCTTTTAAAGCAGCTCATCTCATTAGACAGGTTGGTTTAGACTAGTTTCACTAAACACCAATCACTCTGCGGGGCCCCCTGAGGACCATCGTCTGATTACATCAAGTTATTTCTATTTTTTTACTTCATACAGGTAAAACGTGTATACATTTCCAAATGGAACCTAGAGTAACTTGCCAAAAGACTAAAGTATGTTGCTTTTATCAGTGGGTACAAAATCACACTAGACCCAGCCATCATGACATAAAAAATTAAAGGTATTTTGCCATATTCTGATATTATATACAGTGTGATCCCATTGATTGTACACTTTCTCATTTGCGGAATTCACTTATCGACAAATATTGTCTAAGGCCTAATGCTTTTCAGGATCATTCACCAAATGATGTTATATTGCTTGCAGGAAAGATGTACAAACTCCTATATCCCAGTATGTGCCTTAACTCTCACTGCCCCTGTATGTATCAACTGAATTTACTTTACTTCAGACAGAAGACCATGCCAATCCTGTTTGCTGTGGTGGCCCGGGGGACCACGGTCCTTGCTAAGTATGCTGGCTGTGCCGGTAACTTCATGGAGGTGGTGGAACAGGTTTTGTCCAAAATTACGCCCCAGAATGCCAAGCTGACCTACTCACATGGCAGGTAATGTGATATTTACAGCTCTGTATTTCATGTATATTTTTAAATGCAGGAGTAATTATATAATTTGCCGCAAGGTGGCAGTACTGACATTAAGTGTTACAAAACCGTGAGAGAACGTTTTGATTTCTCTGTCAGACGCAACAATTAAGTTTTAACCATTTCATGGACTGGGCCAGTCTGGTGTAATTAATGCTAATAATATGTAAACTTACATGCTTATATGTTCCTCTTGTATAAAGAACTTTGTGTATATAAGTTATATCTAAATGAAAGGCACATTTGAGAAGGGTGATATCAGTATCAGAAGTGCTAATATTTTTGCATCCTCATAAAATACAGGTGCACGTCTCCCACTTTTGTATCAAATGTTCTTAATCCACAAGGGCATACTTATTACAGATAAAAATAAATGAAATATATCAGTTTGGAAATTTACCAGGACCTATATTCTCCCCTAATTCTTACTGAAATGAACCTCCACAACACCCAGTCTATGTTTTAAAGACCCAGATTCAAGGTAATTAAAAAGATCTTCTAAAGTATGAAGCCTTTCTTTAAGGTGTCTCATGACCAGGCTGATGAATATATTTAACCTATATATAGTCTGGTTTCATTTCATATTTAGTGTATAATTTCTGAAATAATATTAGTTGCTTCTATCAATTCTGTATAATTGGATGAATTCTGTATATCATTATCTTTGTTTTATTTTCCAGCTATTTGTTCCATTATATCTCAGAAAACAGAATCATCTATCTCTGCATCACAGATGATGTAAGTCGCATATGAATCCAAATACCACTGTCTAATTATTAGTAAGATACAGAACAGAGAAAAATTAACTACACAGTGCAGTTGATGTAAAATAAATCAGCATCATGATTATTTATTCTGTCAGTGTGGTACACTCATACATGCCATACTTTAACTTTACTCTGTATTTACTTCAGTAGAACACAAATAATAAAATTTCTTTTCATTATCATAAGATTCATTAGTGATGGATGTTTAAAGTGAACCTTTTGCTGGTTTGATCATCAAAGAATACTTAGCATCTTATGATACTTATGATGGTTGTTTTAGACTGAGCAAACAGCATATCTTTAATATCTGCCAACTTAGAAAAAAAAACAAAAAAAAAACAACTGGGCTGCTTACGGTAGATAAATATATATAATATTTTTTAAAAAGAGTGTATACCCTAAATGTATGATCATCGTCTCAACTAGAATTATTTGAGGACTCGCAGTTTAGTAATTTTAGGTAAGAAGACCTACATTTTTAATCAGAATTTTCTGTTTTTATTATTTCATTGTTAAGATTAGTAATGTGTTATATATGTGCATTTTTCATATTTGTAGGAAAATTACATATCAGATATGTGACTGGTATTTAATATATTTTCAGGATTTTGAGAGATCAAAAGCATTCTCTTACCTGAATGAAATCAGGAGAAGGTGAGTACAAAGTCACAATAGCTAAAGATCTCTTTTACAGCACAGTTTTAAATTTACTGGACCTCAACATATCCTTTACACCATAGCAAGTTTCTGTGACATAGCTGTGGAAATCCTTGAAAATTGTCAATTTTTCTGGTAATTAATTTAAGGCTTTAAAATTGCTTAAATTTACTAATTTCTTTTTTTTTAATTCTTGTAATTGTTTAAAAAGGACCTAAATTTCACTGTCTCTGGAAGGCCAAGAGGAGCAAGATGTGTTAATTGGTAAACAAGATCCATAAGATTTTCTGGATTTGAACACGAGGGTGCAAATCTTTGCTCTGTGTGTAGCTTTGTGCTTGAATCCAGAATGTATTGCTATACAAAGCTGCAGTTGCACGAGGAAATCTGGGATAACTGCAGCCAGTGTTTAATTGCAGCTTGAGGAGTGCACAAGGTCCACTAGCTGTTTTTGCGAACAAGACTTGTGTATGAAAATATTATTGTATTTGGGTTATATTTATTCATTGTTTTTTTTTTTTTGAAGGTTTGAAATGCAGTATGGGTCGAGGGCAGCCACAGCACTACCATATTCCATGAACAGTGAATTTGCAAGAGTTTTGGCAGCTCAGATGGTGAGACAAAATTATGAGTGATTCAATATTTATTTCAAAGTTTATAATTCTAATTTTTTTGTAATAATTCAGTATAAAAATTAACAGAATTGAACTTAAGTGATATAGATTTGTTTGTTTCATAGCCTGATATTGACATTCAATAATAGTTAACTTTTCTCTGTATTTCAAATATATTAATGTGCTTTTTAGTGAATATTGATACTTGCAGATTGCTTTTCCCAGAACTCTTGAATCTTTTAAAATATACTTTGATGTGAAAGGAGGTCCTTTGAAGCTCATAGATATTGAAAAAACAATATGTAGTTGTAACTTTCACTGTAAAATGGAATAAAATCATATCTTCTTTTTAAACCAATATATTCCCCAGCAGTTAAATTACAAAAATGGGATTTAAAAACAGATGAAAAAGAAAGCATGCAGATTGGAATTATTCTCATTAAACACCCAGAGAATGGGGAGATAGTCTGGTGAAAATATGATTCTGTAATATGTCATAGTACCCAGTAATTTTTGCCACACACTTGTGTGTTTTGATGCCTTAAAGACAAAAATATTATAAATCTTGCTGTTTATGTAATTCTTGTACTAATGCTTATATACTATTATATTATGTTTTATGTTTAGCGTGTTCCAACAACACCCAGAGATCACAGCAAAGTGGATCAAGTGCAGAATCAAGTTGATGAACTAAAAGGCATCATGGTCAGAAATATAGGTCAGTAAATAAATTCCAATCAGTTATTTATAATCTGGCCAGAAATAATGGTACATGAATTACTCCAGTCATTCATTTAAAATTGTGTCAGAAATATAGGTGAGTAAATAACCTCCACTCATTTATTTAAAATGAAGTCAGAAATATAGGTCAGTAAATAACCTCCACAGTCATTTTAATTTCTTCTCAGAAATATAGGTCAGGGAAAAGCCTCCAGTAAGTCTTTAAAAACCTGGTCATAAATAAAGGTAAGTGAATAACCTCCAGTCAGTCTATAAAATATTCAGAAATAAAGGTAATTGAAAAATCACCAGTCAGTCTAGAATATCTGGTCAGAAATATAGGTAAGTTAAAAACCTACAGTCTATAAAAATCTTGTCAGAAATATAATTCAGCATTCAGCCACTGCTTTCAGTAGAAGGGTGTGCGATGTATGACCACCAGGGAGCTGTCTAGTGTGTAGCCAAGAATGCACTGAACAAACAGAACTGGGTGTCAAGGGTTAATCCAAGTTTGACACGCACAGAAACTCAGTGACTTGAACATCCTTGGCTCTTCACCAAATCCCTGGTAGCAATATTTTAGCAAACCCTGCATATTTTGATATGCTGATAAGACCTGTTTGTTGAGTATTGTAATTATAAACTTACACATATTTCATAACCTGATTGATGTGTTCACCACTGTTTTCCTTTTGCAGACTCAATAGCTGCCAGAGGGGAAAGGTTGGAGCTGCTGGTTGACAAGACTGAAGATCTGGAACAAAATGTGAGTAAAAACTTAGAGAATGGCTGAGAGCTGCTATCCTGTCACAGACATATTACAGCCTGCTGTTTTTATTTATGCTGAGGTGGCACCATATATTAAAGTGATTGTAGTTATGGTGAGATAGTGTTGAGATGGGACTTTGTTCTTAAAATTTTCAGGCTGGTTATAAACTTGAAAGCCTGGCAAAATTTGTAATTGTTAGACCTAGAGGGTTCTAACTTAAACATGAATGTAAGCATCCAAATGTTTACACTGATTTTTGTTTAAATAAACTGAAAAAAAAATATTTTAGCTTAAGATCATATATTTTAAATAATTTTCTAGAATGATTTGGAGTTTTATCACAGTTGAACAGGGATAACAGTAAACACAGGAGAATTGTTCCAATCAATACTTACATCTGTGTCAACTGTGTAAATTTAGGGAGGGGGGGGGGGGGGGGGGGGGGAGGGGGGAACACACAGCCTGATCAGTTTTTCAGAACTGTTTTGAAAATGGTTGCAGTTTATTAAAAGTATGATGATTTTAAATTTGGTTTTAAACATTGCATGGACAATTGTTGCAGATAATAATGTAATAGGAATGAGTTTGGTTGTTTAGTGATACATTAAAAACCTTTGTCATTTTTGCAGTGTCATAAACTATTTAATTTTTCAGTCTGTGTCATTCAAGAAGACCAGTACGAATCTTGCTCGATCGATGTGGTGGAAAAACGTCAAAATCGCTGTTGTCATCATCGTCCTTCTTATTGTAAGTGCTATGATTTGCTAATGAATAACAGTAGCTACATCTGAAGCATGCCTAACACAGTGCTTTTCGCTACGATTATCTAAGATTTTTAGGGATACTGTAGAAAACCTGTGACATGATAGTGAGAGCATTTATGACTCAGATCTGCTGTAGCACAACATTGTAGGGAAATGTAGTGTCAAAAATACTAGGAAGTAGCTGATCAGCTGACCCATGGATTTTTTTCTGGTGTTTAAGAAAAAACAAATTTATAATATGCAATTGTTAAAAAATGTTGCCTGTCTCTGGTAATTGTAAGATATTGCAGAAAATATCAGAATATTTTAACACCATAGAGTAATTGCTAACAACAAGTGATATACAAGTTTATTTTGATTTTGTTGCAATGCATGCTGATGTCAGACAATCACACGAAATTTAAAGGTTGTGAGTTAAATGTGAGGGGTTTGTCCTGTGACTGGATACTGCTGTTATTGGGAATTTTAGTAAAGGTATGTTGCAGCATACAAAATGTTGGTAACTATAGCTAAAATTTTCATTGTGCAAGGCTTGCTCAACACCATCCACAATTACTTGATATCTCCAGTATTTTATCTCTCACAAGACTTCATTATAGTTTAAAGGGTCGAGGTGTGTCTCTGGAAATCATTTATTTCTCAAAATAATTGATATAATATTTAATTGATAAATATTATACAAGCATGACAATATATTGTGGATATTGTTAGATGTATAGGAATTTGACCCCTCTTAGACAAAAGAAAATTGCCAAGCTGAATGAAATTAGTTTCCAAATCAAAATAGATCTCTCATTCTGATATGTCTCTTAATTACAGTAAATTTTTACATATTCATTTTGAATTTTTATTTCTGAATTGTCAAATCCTGATCCAGATTTATGAGAGTGAAAATGGGTTTTTTGTCAGATGATGTTTCGACTAAGTATACCTTTATCCCACTTGCTGCTAACTCAGACAAATTATGTGTATTTTTTTTTTTCACAGATTGTGATCTACATCATTGTATCTATCTCATGTGGAGGGTTAGACTGGCGGGGTTGTATCAAGAAGAAATGATCAGCTTCCATTCACACATCACAATGAAACTTGCTTTCTTGATCCACACGATATGACATGTGACATGGTTGTCACAGACATGTCTGCTTATGGAACCCACACGATCTGATTAAGTGCCAGTTCAGGTCATGAACTTTGACCCTTATTGTCACTCCTGCTGCATACTTATGGTGAACAATGTTGGTGATAAACAGGTTGACATATTGCTTATTATGTTGTGTATTTGATATATTATTATGCTTAAGTATATATAGGACATTTCATGAATACATATTTCTCAACTACTCATATTCAGAAAAACATAACACATATTCAGCAATTTTTTTTTAAATAAAGGTACATGGCCTGTTGGTGGTATGGTTTATTGAATTAGGATAAAGGTAACAGTGAGAATGGTGTATTTTCTTAGCCTTCTAGGTTTCAGGTTACTATATGCAAGGGACTACTCATGACCTATCATAAAGACATTTGAATAAATGGTTCTACCCAGTTATCCTGCCTCTGAGGGGTCATCAGGGTTTGAATTACTGACCCTTTGGTCCAAATTCCAACACCTTTACCATAAGGCTATGTCCTACCCCACAAAGACATAGTTACTGAACTACTCAATCAGAAATTAGTTACATACATGCAGTTCAATCCCAATATGAAGTATTTAAACTTTTATGCCCTGAAAGAAGGCAATTTTAGGTTTGGCCATGGTTGGACCTGTGACCAGAGCTTCTGGCTCAATAAGCTTGTGTTCGATTCCTACTTAAACTGATCTGTGAAGAACAGATTTTCCCTTCAAAATTAGACAAGTCTATTATATAATTCATATCATATATTGTAGATTAGGTATATGCATCTCATTAGCATATGCCCAGGTACCTAAACTGTTCCATCAAACATCCTTCATTGTGTCATTGCTATCAGCCCACCATGAAATTAATGAACCTTTGCCTGATATAATGCAGACATCACTGATAAAGATAAGAGAGGAGAACCCTGTATGTGAAGCTCATTGTAATATGACTTTTGGGGCTAGTTTTATATTACCTGGTCATGGACTTAAATAAAGACAGGCAGGAGGTTATGTTACTACTTGTGTTTGCTCGTCATATGGATAATTAATAATTACAGATTTTAATTAAACTTGAAGAAATGTTATACTTTGGAATAATATTTTCATTATAAATTTTATTATAATGGAATAATAATTTACAACAGACAGCCCATCTCGGTCCATTAAATTCAAAGCTTTTTTCAAAATCTTAATTTTTCCTATTGTATGGACAAATCTTAATTCGTACTCCTAATTCATCACACAATGTAAACCATATGAAACAATACCTCTGGGACTTGGGCAGGGTTAAGTAAAAAAAAAAAAATACATCTGGCATAAACATTTTATCTTTGCAAGTGTTAAATGTAATGGATATGTCCATTCCATTCTTCCCCTGGCATGGAAACCATGAATCAAAAGGGAAAACAGTCATCTATGTGCTTACCACATACGTTTAATTGTTCTGTAATCACTGTTCAATATCTGCAAAACCATAAACCTTGACTTTATCAATCAAATTACTTGTTGCATGCAATGTTGAGGTGATTATTTTTAAAATCACTTGAATTTTATGGGGGCAGCGCAAGACAAAATTTGCAGAAATATTATATGAATAAGATGTAAGAACTGGGTTAGGGGTACAAGTAATAATTTAGTAATGTAGAGATAACACCTTTTAATGGATAATTATCTCTTTGGATATAATAATAATATATATAATCATAGAGGTCATACTACTCATGGCAGTTGTTCAGGTAAGAATAAATGTTTTGTGTATCAAGTTCTGGCTTGATATAAAGTTAAATATATTAAATTGAGCTTTTCTGCTTCTCCAGTTGACATTTTCATTGTTTGCATCTCTGGCAAAGTTAAAACTGGGTACTTTCATGTGGTAAGATAAACTGCAGAGCTATATCCCTCCTAAAACCCAGTTCCTTAGCTATCCAAATTATATATTGATATAATACCTTTAATAGTACTGATTGTAAAATACAGGAAAAGTAAATAAAATTACTGTTTTAAACCCAGACCTCCATGGTTGTATCATGGGGATATAAATTTCTTAATTTGAAAAACTGAACTTCCTTTCATTAACATTAGGCTAAAGTCTACTAAAGGATAGGGCTAAAATTGACTTGCAGGTCCTGTGTGTGTGAATATTCATAAAATTGTAATTAGAATACATACACTTTAAGCTAAATCATTACTCAGATTACTGAAACATTCAGATGAGTTATTCAGAAAATCAATATGAATATTTATTGCATCAATGAATATTTGATGACATTATGAATATTCAGTATATGCTAATTAGGACAACTCTGGACTGGTGTGAATGTTTAGTACTTGACAGTAAAATACTTCAGAATTTGAAGTTCACAGTCATATGATAATTCAGATAACACTTCATGTATTGTATGATTATTCACTAAATGTATTGTATATATGAATATTCACTTGTTCACTTAATGTGTTTCATGTGTGCTCAGATCTTGTTCAGGAATTCATAAATATTCATCATACTGTCAACAGATTACCACCTGCTTGAAATTAACTCCTGCATATTAAATATGTTCAAAGTACAGTTGTAATCTCATGTACAGTATATAGCATATTCTGACACTAAGTAATTTCCTGCTTATTGTATATTTGTATTTCTAATTGGAACATTGTTTTGTCCATCTCATGACATTCAAGCAGTTTCATGTAACCATTGCACTCATTTGCATATTCATATTCATCCAACTACTTTTGTTAAAGGTCAAGTGACCAGTCTTGCTTATTGGGCTTCCTTAACGTGCATTTGTTTATGATGAATGTTATCATTATTAAGAATATGGATGTACTTTCCCTGTATATAGCTTTAATCAAGAAATTAGCTGTTCATGAGGGTAAATGTGCATTACACATGCAATACTGTGTATAAAACCCAAACAGCTTGTAATATACTTGTAATATACTTGTAATGGAGCATATTTTTCAATAAAGCTATTTATTAAAGCAAGATTTTTATGGTTTATTATATACCCATTGAAAAATTGTTTACAATTTACACAAACAGCTAATAATATAATGAGGGTTAATATTTCTATATCTTGCTGAAAGAATGGTTGCCTTAGATCTCCATTTTAAGGCCGCATATTTATTTAAGGCCTCTCACTGACTTAGCAAGGCCCCTTCAAGAAGAACCCACTAAGGTAAAAATACTCAAATCCTGCTGTAAAAGCAGCACACAGACTGTCCCTGGCTTAAGTCCAGCAACAGTTGGCTGCACAAAGCACAGTGAGCAGCTTGTGCAAACCTAAGTACATAATATAAATGAAATATAAATTTAAATATAATTGGCTTATACAAGGTTAGATGAACAGAAAGGAATCTTTTATTTATTCAACTGTATACAAGATTGAGGAAAACAAACTCAACACACATTTTCCAATCCATTCCATTGGTATAACATACATATTTTGTGCCTCGATACACCCACACCAAGCAACACTAGGACATGAGAAATCAAATGATAACACAAGACTGTACTATTCATCATCTTCAAATTATCGTCTTGAAATCTTCATATAAACAAATATTTCTTGAGTCTTTACAGGCCATACCTCAACAAATGAAATTTCCTTAATTATGTTCACTGTGACCGTATAGAACAATACAGCAGTCCTGTTGTGACGATGAAGATCTGTATCCCTTCATGATCCTCTCTATGATTCATTGGATGTGAAAAATCTTTACACAACAAGCCTTAATGTCTCAACAATATTGCAACCTTTATGCTTTGTATATTTAAAATCTAATGAATCCTGTATGCTGCTTAATATTACCGCTTCTTGTACACACATGGCATGAGGGAGATAAATGGTAAATTTTTAGTCTGAGGAGCACCAGTCTTCTTGAATTCAAACCAGACGAACATCTTATTGGTTAGGTCCTGAAAAACAGGTCACATGACAATCCAAATATGGTGGGTTACTGGTCACATTATTATCAAGATAACAATAAATCACATGATAATCCAAATATGGCAGTTATACATCACATGATGATCCATATAAGGCAGGAATTTGTCAAATGATCATTCAAATATGGTCAAAATATGTTGTCTTATCTTTATATTTATTATCATATTACTAAGAGCTCATTTACTATTAGCATATAACTTTCAGAAATAGCAGTTCAATTCTTATCAAAGTTTTTCATGTTCAATGTATGGTTCAAAATTTAAACTTTGAATGTTATTAATCTTCAAAATGAATTGTGTATCCCATTTTCCAATATTCATGCAATTTGGTTTAAAATAATATTCTCCCAAAGATTTCTTAATGTAACTCACAAGCTCAAGAAGAGAAAATTTTAAATACGCATCACAATATGCAGGAATTGTGACCATATACATCAAGAGCTATGTGGAATAAGGGAAATACATCTGTACACTGTAAGCTCACCTTCATCACCAGCTCAAACCCTAGATTCTCTAACTTTGCCACAAATGTTGCAACCTTCTCAAAACGGCTGATGACCTCAGCTATAAGCAGAGTACCTCTGAAAGAGTCAGATTGTATACCTTAATGATAGTACAGTAAGGCCACACAAAAATTATTGGAATAAAAGTATATCCTTCATATTTTAATAATCAAATCTTATGTCATGCAAACTCTAAAACCCCAGATGGTACCAGAATCATACACTGATATTAAAGGCCCATTTAATAATAATAAATAACCCTGTATTATTTTCTTTGGTGATTTTCATATCAGTCAGGTTGTCCATATAACACTACCTCAAGGTCAAAGTGACTATATTTAGGTCCAATCATTGCCTGGTCCCTTCAGATTACTTTATATAACATATCTTGGCTCATATAAAACCTAAAATTATTCACATAAATTCTCTACAGACCTGGGTACTATTGTTTGTAGAATGATTCAAACTGCAATCACAGTAAGGTAGCATATTTCTTCATGACAATGAAAATTTTGGGTAGTTCACTTCTGGTGCTTTATAAGAAAAGTTTCTATAAAATGTGAAGATATCTATCAAAAGTTGTATTCAGCAAAGTATTTGCAACATGCCTTTACTGAAATGTCTTCAAGATACAAAAATATCAATTTGTGATTTTGTACCTAAAAATCTGATAATGAAACAACTGGTAATTAATTGAGAAATGCTTTAAGCTTGAAATGACTTCACCTGCACTCACCCTTGTTTGAGAACTCTATTGGCTTCACACAGATAATCTGTCAGGTTTGTTCCCATCAGAGCAAGACAGAACACTGCCACATCCACACTCGCAGGTTTCAGCAGTACCTGTAATTAGGCCAGCCAATGTCAATCATTAACCAGTGACCCATGGGCAATGATGCTCAGCTGAATTCATGGAACCTTGAACAACAGTAAAAAAAACTCCTAGAGTGCTCAAAATCATGCAATTTGCTAATAGTTCTTAGAAATAGGTTACAGTGACCATATTTAGGCTTCCTAAGAAGATTCTAGCAGGAACTAGCTAGATCCTAAGTTAGCAGTTTCTTCCTCCAATGGCTACAATTTGTGCCTATCTGACTAACAGAGTGCTAAAATTATGCTCTTTCACATACCTCACAGAACATACATCACTGTGGTGACGTTATTTCAGGTTTCCAAAAAATTTTACAGGAACCTCCCTGGATCTTAGTCAAACTAGAATTTTCTAGGTCAGACTGTAACCAATGAGGCAAATCTGTCCTATAGGGTGCACAGATCATGTTCTTTCACATAACTATGTAAGAACATAGGTCACCATGATCTGATTTCAGATTTCCATAGAAATTTAACCAGACCTCCCAGTATGTCATGTTAGAAGATTCTTGACCAAATGGATACAATTTGTGCCCCCTCAACTCACTGAATAATCAAAATCATATTTTCTGCCCATAGTTTGCCAAATATAGGTCACCATGACCTAGTTTTAAGTTTCCAAGGATATTTGCCATGGACCTCCACAGATATAGAGTTAAAAGTTTCGAGGTCTAAGTCTAACAGTTATGGTTTGTGCCCTGTTAACGGCCCATCTGCTTGATAGGAAGGTTTCAAAAATAGAGAAAATATATGTAAAAAAATACAGGTGGCACCACCAGTCTTCAGGAACACTCCATGATCAATATGCAGGGAAAGAATCATGGCAATTAATTGTGATGATTCTTATTACCTGATTCCACATTTAACCCCTACAATAACTGAAAAAAAATAACTGTATTACTGATGATTTACAATTATTGAAAACATAAATGAAATCACATATAAAACAGTAAAGTGTGGAATGAGAGTGGCCTAAGAGGTCAAGTGTCCTGACCTTTGACATATCACATGCTGTAACATGCTTGTTCAGGGCCACCAGGTCAAACGAGTGCACTTTATGAGGGACATTCTGAGCAATCTTAGCATCACCACATCCAAAGTCAGCCACAACCTGGGTCTGTGGTCTGAAAATAAATGAATGAATCAAATGTCACGGTGATGTTACATTTTACCATGTATAGTAGTAGGCATAGTAATGCATGGTTTACTGGCAAAATATCTAATAACTGCAGGACTATAATTATTCTGTTTTAATGGCTAAAACTCCTCCCTCCGCCACCCATTTTATTAGTTGCAAAATTTTCATATATTCCTTCAACCAAAAAAAAAATGAATATCCGGACGTGTGAGAGAACTGGTATGATTATCTATTTTTTTATTCATAATGCATGATATTTCTACCATTAGACATGTCTGGTGTGTAAACGTTAAAAATTTCAGTTTTATCTAAAGTGTGCAAACCAAATTAATGTATTTAAGTTTTATTTACACCTGGCCTGATATATCTTATGCAGAAACAAATGTTAATATACTGACATTTGGATAGCAAGGGAAAATCTCATGTTGAGTAGGACTGTTTCTGTCAGACAGGTGCATGTCTTTCCAAATTGGCAAAATGCAACCTAACCTGAACCATAGAAAAAAATATATACTGGTATTTATCAAAGAAACACAAATATATGAATTGAACACAATGACCAGCCACAAAATATATAACCTGTTCAAGTAAATCTTGAGATCAACTGCAAGGATTAAACAATGTCTTAGACTAACTATAAATGAAAAGAAACATATCTATATAACAGCAAAGGGAGCAAATAAAATATATCACTTAGTTTATATTCATTCTGTTACCTCTTGTTAATGAATGCTATCATGAGTTCGACGGGGTTGAGGGGCCACTTGTTGACCTGGGTTTGGAAGCCTTGATGGTACACCATAAATGACTTCCTGTCCTTTGTGAACATCTTGTATGCCTCATTACCTGTACAGGTGTACATCGTCTCATTAAGATGACGAAAACGGGCTGCATTTAACTTTAATTCTAATTTCTCCCGTAAGGTAAGTTGTTTTGCCTCAACATTGCTTTTATTCTTATTCTTAACATCTTTTTGACTGATATTTTCACTGATTTCTTCACTGAATGGATCTTTAGGTTGTTTTTCTATGAGACCCTCAGTTCCTTCTGTCCTTTGCACATCTTGATTTTCATCATGTAATACTTTTCGTAACTTTGACAACTGGAATAAAGTACTCTTTTGTTTTTTTGGTGACAGTTCTATTTTCTTTTCAACGGGACTTGATATTTCTTCTAAGTTCCTTTTCATTTTCTTCTTCTTTTTTCTCTTAACCAATTCTTCTCTGTCTGCAGACAAACTAGCACATATAGCAAGGCCTTCTGGGATACTACTTTCTGCTGTTTTAATTTCAACTGGACTTGAAATTTCTTCCAAGTTCTTTTTCTTATCCTTTTTCTTCTTCTTTTTGGTTTGAACTGACCCTTTTTCTACAAACTGACTTTCATGTACTGAAATGCCTTCTGGAATAGAGCTTACCCCCGTGCAACTTTGTTTTAAGTTTGAACTAGACTTGTTTTCAGTCTCAAATGTTTGGGTTTCTGGGTCATCCTGACCTGTACTCACCCCTTCGGCAGATTCATCCAAACCAAACCGAGCTAGCTTACTTAACCCTGCTAGATGCTTGTATTTATTTTTCTTACATTTTCTTTTGCGTTTTTTCTTGCTGCCTGATTTACTGACCTCCATGCCATCTTTAACACCTATGGGATCATCTTTGTTTACATAAGTTTGTTTCAGTTTCTTCCTTGGCTCACCAGCATCAGTGTTATCATCTTTTACCTGTTGCTGCAGCTTCCTCTTCTTCTTTTTCTTAGGATTCTCATTACTCCTGGGAGTACTATCATCACCTGGTGATGGAGTTACCTTACCTATTGATGTTTGATTTAATTTCTTCTCTTTCTTAATATTTAGTTTGGCTATTCCTGTTTTATTAAAATCATCGTTTTTCTCACTATGATTCTTGCTTAGTTTTGTAAGTTCAGCAGGAGAACTAATTTCCACATCTCTTCCTTTGATGGTATTCTTATTTTTCTTTTTTGTTGGATTGTCTTCATCTTCTTGGTCTAGTCTATTTCTTTTCTTTTTGCTTTTTGTATTTTTTCCAATGTATGTATTAGCCTCTAAATCATGATTTGCCTTTTTCTTTCCCTTTAATTTCCCCTTCTTTTTTGCTTTGCTACCTGATTCACTGGATTCTCCACCATATGTTACCGAACCTGATTTGGTCCCCTGTCCTGCCTTTTCCTGCAGAATAAAAAAATACATGTGGAACAAAATCAATTTGAATAACTCAACAGGCTATTGCATGGTTTCAAATAAACATCACACAAATTATACCCTGTCCACTGCAGGTTATTAAAATACATAAAACTTAACAGCCAATGGTAAAATTCTAATGAAGACTATCTAATAACAAGTGACCCATGGGTCATGACGCTCAGCTGACAAGAATGACCTGTATTTAAAGCCTGATTGTATACCATATGGTATCTGACCATACTTGGAAGATGGAAGGTTTGGGATGAAAAGTCTGACTTGAAATGCATCCACAACTTTTTTCAAGAAGCTGGTCCTTTGACATTGACCTTTGACCCTAAGACCTAAATATCAAAAGGTTTGTTCCTCTATTGACATGTAAGGTTTGGGATGATTATTTTGGCCATAAGAATTAATTCTGGGAGGTGCAAACACACCCCATAACTCAGAGAATATAGGTCACAGTGACCTAATTTCAGATCTGCAAGATCTTTTTAGAACCTCTAAGACTGCATAGGGTTCATGTATCTAGCCCTTACAGTTACAATTTGTGCCCTGCTAACGGCCAGACGGCTGGCCGGACGGACAGACGGAAGGACGACGGATGAAGACCCATCGCTATAGCACAGCATGACTAAAAGTCAGCTGAGCTAAAAATCACTGAAACTGCACTGACAAAAGGATTTCTAAGGTGGCTAACTGGCAGACATAATGGATTTCTGACAAGTCTGACATTTGATATCACACATCCTCCAATAAGAGACCAAACTTGTAGCAAATTCTCCAAAGGATGTTACAGTAATGAATGTCCAAAACAATTCAAAAGGCATTTTCAGGCCCTGTTATTAGATTTATAGATATGCAAATGTAAAAAGTGTAAGTCCAATATTTTTTATTATCACTCTGCTTTTCAATGGGATCAGCAGGGTAGGTAAACTGCAAAACCTGAGAGAAAAGAAATGCAGAAAGCATGACTAAAGGTCTTGTAATAAAAAAAAGCCATCCTAAATCCAGGTACACATCCACATATTATGAGAACAAACATTTGCTTTTATATTAGGTGATTTATATAAAAATATTCAGATATCTAGGAAACAAAGTTTATTGCTATGATTCCATAAAATAAACTGCAAAATGTTCCCATCATCTTATAAATCAGTAGCTAAACCTTAATACTATACTCTCACAGTCTTAATGCCTGGCTGAAGCATTCCGGCAACAGTGTTTTTGTTATGCAGTAACAAGGTATTTATCACTCAGCCTTATCACTTAATAGGCTGATACAAAAGAGAGTCATATGTCACCAGCATCACTCACAATTACAGCCACACAGTGAGATGTTCCATAACCAATGGTTATATGTACAAGAAAAATAGAGATGGTCTACAAAATAAGTTATTGTGAACATCCCTGACCTATGACCTTAGCCTTTTGCCCACATATCAACTGGATTCTTTCTAAATGATGGGTAACTACTAACCACTTACATCTGGCCGGGTGTAATTACTTGGCAACCAATGAGTGAATAACTTAGACCTGCAACCTTTAACCTCCTGACCAGCTGACCTCAAAATCAATTAGTTATTTCTTCATGCAAAAAGACCCATAAATATGAAGTTTGAATCACATTCAGTGATGCATAGATGTGGCATATGTGAAAGACTGAAGGTTTGGGTTGAACAGTTTCACTTAAAATATGTTCACAAGCATTTAGAACAATATTGTGACCTTGACCTTTGACCTTTTGAATTCAACATCAATAGGCTTCTTCCCCTATTGGTAGGTAAGCCATATATGACAGATGGAAAGTATAGATTGAAAAGTTTGCCTGAAAATGACTCCACGCAAGAAGAGGGTGCTATGAACTTGACCTTTGACCTCAAAATCAACAGGTCTTTTCCCCTGTTGGCAGAGAAGTGATATCAGTGCTGAAAGGTTTGGAATGAAAGGTCTAGCTTGAAATGTGTCCACAACCTTTTCAAAGAAGTGCATCCTGTGACCCTGACCTTTGACCTTGTGACCTCAACATCTATAGGATTCTTCTCCCACTTAGTAGGTAAGCTATATGTGAAAGATCAAAGAATTGGGATGAAAGGTTTGGCTTAAAATGCATCGACAGGCTTTTCAAAGAAGTTGGTTCTGTGACCTTGACCTTTGACCTCAATATTATTATTGTTCTTTCCCTGTTGGTAGGTGAGCTGTATGTGAAAGATGGAAGGTTTGGGATGAAAATTTTGGCTAAAAGAATCATTTCTGGGGGGTGCAAACACACCCCATAACTTCGAGAATATAGGTCGCAGTGACCTAATTTCAGGCTTGCAAGGAGATCTTTATAGAACCTCTAAGACTGCATAGGGTTCATGGCCCTTGCCCCTACGGTTACGATTTGTGCCCTGCTAACGGCCGGACGGCCGGCTGGACGGATGGCCGGACAGACAGATGGAAGGACGACGGACAAAGACCCATCGCTATAGCCCAGCATGACTAAAAGTCAGCTGAGCTAAAAAACAGGACATGCCATATGTCACATTCACTGAATTGCTTATCAGACAAAACTTCACTATTTTTTTGTAACATTTAATACTACACAAAAAAAAATGATAATGAAACAAGTTTTTACATGATGAAGACTAACAATAAAAAACGGGAAATATACATAAACTATTATCAGACACACTTATATCCTTCATATCATTCTACTTAATGGGAGACAATAAATAAACACATTATTTTTTCTTAAAAATCATTTACTTGTATCCCCAAAGTCTTAAAACATAAAGGAAATGTAGTTTTTTTCTAATATTTCCATGTGCCTCTCTTTGAAAATATAAATTATTTAAATAATGTTAAACCAGCCATTCTTTTTTTTCATAAATTTGCTTTTCCTCTCTAAACTGAAATTTGGGTAATTATCTCTCTCTCCTCTCTCTCTCCTTTTCTCTCCCTCTCTCTGTCTGTACCTTGAAAATAGGTCCTGGTCCATCAAACAAACCACTGATAAGCTTGTCTGTCTGTTTGTCTGCTGCCCAGTCTTCTGTGTGAAACATTGTGGAGAATCTATCTACACTACATTTAAGGACTCCAGCTTCACTCTGAAATTAAAATTAGTTCTGTTTTGTAATCATGTTTATGGAGGATTAAGAGAAATTTGAATGCTTTTGAAAGATAAATACATTTTCTTCCTTTGTTTTAAAGGGGCCCAATCACCTATCTGACCTTAATCAACTAAAGGTAATCCCTTGGAGATTTTAGAAAAAAGAAGTCCAGAAAAATGGATATCACCGAACACAAGCTGCTTGTTTTGTTTTTATTAACGTGTTTATAGTATGTGGGGGCCTACCAAAAAAAAAAAAACAAATTCGACAAGGGCATCTGGCAGCAAGTCAGATAAGCTAGATCTTTGCAAATGGTGTATTGCAACAAGTGACTTTTCTACCTTTGCATATATGGAACCTACCACCTTAAGTTACATGTTTTTGTGTTTGTCAACATTGCTGTGATTATAAACATGTTGTTGAAAACAAGTTCATACATCCTTCATAAAGGCCTTATAACTTTATAAGAACCTTTCACAACCAAAATTATCCTTTGTTCATTAATATATACACAAGGGAAGCCAGATATCACATAAATACTTTTTTAAAAGGTAGGTGAACGGGCACTTTTAAGCTATTTTTGCCCAAGAGTGAACAATATGACAGGCTACTAGAAAACCTAGGTAATATCTGCCATTTAGCATTAAAGGTATAGTAAATTAACTTTAACTTGGCATTTTTAGGTTTGCTTGAATTAAATGGTTCCCATGGTCATTCCTCCTGTAATATTATGTATTGCTGGGGTGCGCAATATTTATATGGGGAATCTAATAATTTATCACTTTTAGTACAGACTTTTTCTAGAAACTCCATGTGGCAAGTTGTTATAGAAACTGAGTTAACTTAACTTTTGACTTATGTTTAAGTAATTAATTGTGTAAAGAATAAATAATCGTACTGATATTTTTATTGTTAATTGTCATAATTAAAATATGCTCAAGGCTGGCATACCATTTGAATATTAAATGCCATGAGTCAAGTGCCAGGAAATCTTAATGATGTTCAGCTTTGACTGCAGAAAAATGTTAAACTTCTATTTTTTATTTTAAATCCTAACAGATCTAATGAACAGTGTAGTGTTGTGCATTGTGTACACACTGCACAGCCATAGGCAATTAAAGCAGTATGGTGGCGACACCTGACATTCACGTAAGATACTATTACGACTATGACTGTACTAAGTAAGTGTATGTGCGAGCTCGAGCGTCAAAGTTTACTCAAACGTCTCCCTCAATAAATTATTTCAATACGTTAGTTTTCGGGGATGTGACATACATCATCATATCTCAGGTTATTTTTGTATTCACAGGAGACTCCTGACCATAGCTGCAGTTCTGTACACGTGTGCAATATGCTTATTACCTGATTACATGCGGTTTGCAACCAAAGACAACTATCGTGCTGTCACATGGGCGCAGCCATCTTGGCATGGGATCATAAATTATAATTATTCCAATTTCTGAGTGCTTGAAACTAGAATTGTTTAAACATTAACATTTGACATAAAAGCCTGAATGAATACATAAATATAAATTTTAATAACAATAATAAAATAATAATAAAAAGTATGAAACAATAATAATATTATGACAATAAAAATAATCATCATCATCATCCCCAAAATATCATAAGAATAATATCATAAGAATAATATCATAAGAATATTTTCTTTTTTAAGTTTAATGTCGGAGGAATTCGAACTCCAATGGCTAATTAAAAACCGGATTAAATTGCTGATAAGTGCTGTAAGATATCAGGCTTACCTATCACCCCTATTATCTATAAATGGACTGACCCATTAATAGGCTACCCCTATGGTTGAGAAGGTTGTTCTGTGGTCGGGGCAGATCGAGAACCCTTCACTTATTCTCTGGTGCAATGAATGATCCAGACGTGGATCTAGCAGCCCATGTCTGTGCAGGGCTGCGTTGTTTAAGTCAATTAATTTTGACGGACTGTGGCTAAACGAACGCAAATCGACAAATGGGAAATCGTGTAACATCCGCCGCGACTTTATAGCTTCCTGTCTATCACATTTAACTAATAGACTGGCCATATATATGTTTTGGCTTAACTCATAGCACCCATTCCAAATCCGTGCAAACCTTTAATTCGACCGTATATGGTGATTTAAAACTTAATTTGCTGTGTTGTTCTGTTTTATCTGTTGGAAAAATCCTACCATGCAATATGTTATGATTAATATATAGTTTATAAATGTACTGTTACATATCAGCATGAGCTATATAATGCTTTTAATTATGTAAGAATAACCTTACTTTCCTTCCTGTATTCCTGGTTTTGGCCAACTACAGTTTATATTTACTTTAATTAAATTTTCAATATTATACTAGTCATTTTTAATAAAAAAATTTTATGGTGTTAGTGCATAAATTTATAATAATAATAATAATAATAATAATAATAATATTAATAATAAAAATAATAATAAGATAATAATAAGATGATGATGATGACGATGATGATGAAGAAGAATTTAAAAATTATTACTATCCACTTAATAAAAAACTTTTGATAATCATCTAAAATTTTTCGTCTTTGTCGGTTGTACAAATTAAAAGACATTCATTGTGCAAACTGAAACATGTGCGCGTAAAATATATAATGAATTGTCCCGTCGAATTTATCATACAATCATTCATTAGTGTTCGTGTCATAATCTTTCTTTCACATGAGTACTTTCAGCCGCGCGTTTTAACATCTACCACCCATAAGTGGGTCACTAATGTTTATTGCACAGAAAGAGGTCGAGATAAATTTAGCTGCGGTGCTCGGGGTCAGCGCAGCACGTATCAGATTTCTGGTGCTTCCGACAGCCATCTGCTGTCAGTGAGGCTGTGTTCAGTGCTGCAGGAGAGTGTGTGAACCTCGTCTTGCTACGGCTGTGTGGAGTATAACAAAAATCAGGCTCCTGAATAAGTTTCGTGAACGGGAGATACAAGGCGAGGCTTAGGTGCGATACTGACAACGTACTTACCGTAGTTTCGCCTTGTCAGTTTCAGGCCTGGGTTGCTGGAAGTTACAACATCTGTCCACGATATAAACCATATGAGCCCCGGAGGATAGCAGAGTATTTGGCGAGTATTTGTGGCCGGTTGTTTGAGGTATAAACATGGATGACATATACACACACGTCAGAGAAGGCAAGGTGCTGCAAGTCCGTATGTGGTTGGACAATACAGAAAATGACCTAAACCAGGGGTACGTATCAAATAATATGAACACAAGAACATCTCACAAGTCACAAACTAAAGACTTTAATCCCCAAATGATATTACAAGGTAGATCAACCCTGATTGGGTTTACCAGTGTTCTCAAGATATGTCCTATTAGTATTAGAATTAGCAAATTGTGTATTTGTGAACGAAGTATCCAAAATGGAATATAGGTGCACAATTTATTGTGTATCCTGTAGATATCTTTCACAAACACCCTTGATAGGAAGTATTACAAATTTGTGATAAAAAGGAACACTGATATAATGAAAAGTAGTATATGGCATATTTTTATTGAAGTAAGATCCTATGTGGTAGTTGCAGAGAACTGGTGTGCCACGCCCACTTTGTCACATTATCAGCAAGTAACATTGGCTCTAATTAAGTCTTTGAATAAACCATATTAAGAAGCATTACTGGTATAATTACACTTTGCAGTATAAAATTAAGTGTTTGTGTAAATTTGTTTAATAGTTTTTCTGGGAAAAATGAAACCTACAAACATTCAAAGCAGGTCAGGGATGAAAACATAACCTCCTTGGCAGGGTAAACAGTTGCTACAGCATGTGTCGCTTGACCATGGTTGACATGGTTATCAAGCCCAACATAACAGTATGGTGACAGTTAACGGATCGGCCTGGTGCATTGACATGTATGCTTTATACTGGTGCTTGTTGTGTGATAAAAATCCTTTCTTATAATCATATGTATCAAACTCCATCAGTATATCATCTTGATTGGCCTTGGACAGTTGATAGAGAGAATGCTTTCCTCTCTCTACTGGCCAGGTTCGATCCCTGGTGAGGCTATGAGAGTGTGTTGAAGGGGCCCGTCCAAGGCCAGTGGTTTTCTCCAGGTTCTCTGGTTTCCTCCACCTCTGGACACTACCAGACATCATCACCTAAGCCATGGAGAGTGCCTGAATTAGTTATAATAACTATTTTATATAAGCCATATAAAATAAAAAAAAAACCTTTTTATATGTCCTTTTCACACCTCAGCTGTTCAAAATGGAAAATTTCAGGAGACTTGTGGGGAAGAAGCAATTTCTCATTTTCCTAATAGTAAGTGCCCCTACTATCGGGCATACTAATCAATCAGCTTTCTTTTTTGTCCCACTTGATTCTAAACATCTGTATTAATGATAATATATAGGGGTATTTAGTGTCATCATGCTACATCAGAAATATACATGTACACAACTGTTTTTACAGATCTGTTCAATGATCTGTAGCCCAATATGGTGAACTCTCAACGTACTCTACTTTAGGCTAGTCTTAAAATCAATTCTGTTGGGGGTTTCACTCACCCAAAGAAATCCATAAGGAAGGTAGGATTTTTTTTATAGAAAATTTTCATGTGTTTTTATATTTGCGTCCAATCAATGTTTTCTGTGTCCGGCGTCCAGGTTTTACACACAGCCCTTTTTAAGATGGGCCCTAGCACTTGGTCCATGCCAACCATTGCAAAGCAATACAAAATTTAAAAGAAGGATATCAAGGGGGGTATTGCAGGGGTAATAAAAAAGATGTGTAGGTGAAAACATAATTTAATTGGTGTGATTTGGCACAATATCTTGCACTTGCAGTATATTCTACATGACATACAAGTTCAGTAGTAAATTTCTTGTTCTGTGAATATATATCCAGCACATGTTACTCGTTTACATTCAAAACAGAACTGCAATATAGGAGGTGCTTTATCTTTTAAGCCAAGAAAGACATTTTTACTGATTTAAAGGAAAAAGCAGATTTACAAGTCACAGTTGCCATATTAATTATAATTCCTGTCAGCAGGTATTAGGAGTGCATGGTTGTTAGCTTAATGTTAACAGTTCATATGGGTTTCTTCTAAAAAAAAAATTCTTATAAAAAAAAGAATTCAGTGTTGCAAGTAGTAAAGTTTCATACAAAAAAATTAAAAAAAAAAGAGTTAAGAAGCTGCATGGCTTTGGATTTTTCAAATAATAGACCTTTTGCTGCTCCTAATATGTGTGTATGTATAAAATCAGCCAATTAAGAAAATTGTTGCTTTTGTGGCACTTACATGGCAACAGCCAGGCTGTATTTATTATGTTAAATTAAAAAAAAAGAAAATTAGGCCTGCATGCCTGTTTTTTCTAATTTAATTGATGTGTCTAATTTAAATGAATATCATTGTGATAAGAGTTTGGATATATAGTCATCACCTCTCTACTGATATTTATATACTTATGACTCAAATGATATGTCAATTTTAAATTCATCTTAAAAAGGAGGACTTTCTTTATTGGGACTTTGCCAAATTCTGGCTTTTAGCTCATCTGAGCTATAGCAATCCCCCTTTGTCAGTCATCTGTCCATCTATCTGTCCATCGGTTAACAAGGCACAAATCAGAACCATTTGGCCTAGAAACTTCTATCTTGAAATCAAACTTGGTTTTATCTCTTTGCATTTCAAAAAGTAGGTCACTGTAATTTACAGGATACGAATTAGGCAAAAAATAAACATGCTCTGGGTGCACCCTTGAAACAAAACCTACATGCACCTAAAGATTTCTACATGCACCTTGGAATACTAGTGAGAAAATTTGCTTGTTAAGGAGTTTGTTGCTCTAAGAATAGAAATGCTAATTTATGATTGTGATGTTTATGAATAGTAAAAAAAAAATATGATAGTGCACCACCGTTTTTTTCAATGGTTTAAAATACATGCACAGAGTGCACCCTTGATATGATTTCTACCTGCACAAAAGAAAATGTACCTGCAAACATGCATGTGTGCAGCCTCTATTTCGCACCCTGATTTATATATCGTGATTTGCATGCCTTTTTATGTGTTTTTAGCACTTTAAAAAATCAGACTTCTGTCAGTGATTTTTTGGCTGCAACTCAAAAATTGTGTTCTCATTCCTAAATCTAAAACCTTCTCAGATTTTTTGGTCACAAGGTCATTGGTTAAGGTCACAGGACCTCCATTCATAAAAATTTCTTTAAAAATATCCTTATAAATGGACAAATACAGCTGAGCGACGAGACCCATGGGTCCCTAGTTTGTACTCAGAAATTATGGCTGGCCAGTTTTTAACAGGGCACAAATCATAACCGCTGTCATTTAACCCATGGGCAAACCCAAAAATAAAAAAAATTACATTTGAATTTTCATATACATGTGGAACCTTGTGCAATTTAAAATTTCCCAGAAGTGGAACATACTCATGGACCAGAGTGACCAAATGATGCTTGTGGTCTTGTGCCAACATTTTTTGGAGCATTCACACTGGCAAATACATAGCTCGTAACAGTTTGCTTGTACTAGTTGGAGAGGTTTCAAACCACCTTCTTGGCAGGTTTGCTTTAATTGGTTTGGAAAACTTTAATATTAATGATCAGAACAGTCAAAACATTTTAGGACAGTTACCAAAATGTTTTACATTTCTGTCACTGTGACTGTGCTGTGCGATTTTGGTATTTCTAACACCTACTGTTATACAAGTTTTCTGACAGTGTAATGATTGGTTTTCATCTGTATTCTGTAAACTAGTGTGGTCCCTCACTGGCTCTCATCACCTGGTTTTCTGCAAAACATTCAAGGCCTGTGTACTTGACTGAGATATTAGTACTTTACAGTACAAGTAGGACCATATATTAAAGGCCTTAGGTACAAAAAGGGGGAAACATTTGGAAATTGAAAATGTATCAGGCACTTTTTCTGACTGGGATACACACTTAGCCAGGCAACATGTTTCAGGCTCACAAAAGTATGGTTAACACCAAGTTATCAGTATGTAATGTTAACATACTTCTGTTTACAAATGTGTCAATGTAACATTTGTTCATGGTATATATGTGTGGTGTGCCAATTAATTGATTGTATCAATGATTGATCATTTTCATTCGTAATCATTTAAATTAATTGCAGTTTAGCATAATTGATCACAACAGTTTATGTAAGCTAATCCATAGTCATATTATCCTGATAAAATATTCTTTTTCTGTTAGAGATACAAGAAAGACAGGGCACAAAACAGGGAACAGCTTTAAAACTTAACCTAATGCAACAAAGTGTCAAATTATCTTGACCTTTCAGCATGTTGTACATGTTACACTGATTTTACCCGGTCAGTATGTTAGGTATAATTCTATACAGTATAATTCATGGTCATATAAATGGTTCTTAAAATAATCTATTAATAATTGATCATAAGTCGTTTTCTATTTGTCAATTATTGAAAATGATTTAACAACTGATTCCTGCCACAAGTATGTATGAGTGTATGAGCTGTATATTTACAGCCTTTCCTGATGTGCTGTACTAGCACCTGTAAATATAAGGAGCTTCAATACAGAGCATGCATCTCTACCAGTGTGAACAAATGTGATGGTTTACATTGAAATGAAATTTTAGTTCTAAATGTACACAAGAAATTATATCAAAATGTTTTAAATATTTTTTATTTATTAGCATAAATGTAAAATTAATACCTTTAATTTTCCTTAGGTTGCACTGTGGCACATTTTCCCCCTGTGCACATGAACATTTGATTTCATTCATTTTTACATGCTGGACATATAAGGCTTTAAGCTTATATAATCTGAAATTAAAAAAAACAACAGAATCAAGTATATTTTGCATTTGCTAAAATTTAACAAAATTCAGCTGAGCAGCCTGACCCATGGGTCCCTTGTTTGCCCCAAGACCTGCCTCTCTATAAATATAAATATGTTTTAGTGTATTTCCTTGTTTGTAAAGGATTTATAACATTGAAGTGGCTGAATGTGATAGTCCTTCATATTAGATACAGGTCTATATACAAACAGGCTGTGAAACAGCAGATGTACATTTAGAAGAATTGGTTTGTGGCTTTGTTCTGATAATACTGGCTTATAATACAACTTGAATTATATCCACAGGAATCTACCCAACAATGGTATCCTTGAATAATACAGGCAGTTATAATATTAATATTCACAAATAATATACAAAATAATCTGCTAGTATAATATCAATATTATTAAAATTATCTGCAAAGAATAATATCTTTAAAAAATCTACTAACAATAACAGCAACAAATAGCATACCAAGAATAATGTCTAAAAAAAGTATACCAAAAATTATATCCACAAGTAATATATTCTTGGTGTAAAATAAACAAGTATTTTTACTTGAGAATAATATCCACAAATAATATACCAAAGACATTGTCCTAAAAACATGTCATTATATCAAGAATAATATCCACAAATAATATACCAAGAACATTATTGAAAAAAATATACCAAAAATAATATCTGCAAATAATATACTAAGCACATTATTCACAAAAAATATACCAAGAATAATATCCATAGATAATATACCAAGAACATTATTGAAAAAATATACCAAAAATAATATCTGCAAATAATATACCAAGCACATTATTCACAAAAAATATACCAAGAATAATATCCACAGATAATATACTAGATGTAATATAAACAAATAGTATACCAAGAATTATATCCACAAATGGTATATTGAACACACCAAGAGTAATGATATAACAGGACCATGAACTTGTCCCATGTGATGTGTTTAACAGCCTTGCCTGTGAAGATGAGGATGAGTTTTAGGAATGTCATGAGTCAGCTGACGTGTGGAGGTACATTCACAGGCTGAAGTATGTAGTTGATGCTGGGGGATGTGTGTAGTCAGTGCTGGGGGATGAAGCCTGCGGTTTAGTGAGAGTTAGAGGGTCTGCACCAGCTTTTAACAGTGCTGCACTGAGAGAGGCTTCAGGGCTGTGTGCTGTATGAGTAAACGGGCTGGGTTACTAAGGGAGGGCTGTCAGTACTGGGGAAGCCTCTATTTGTCAGACATTCAGCAAACAAATACATAATATATGGTTTCTGTGAACTTGGAATGTTACAGCTGCTGGTGATAACAACATTTACATGTGGGGTTCTGGAGATGCTTAATAACTAGTTGTTAGTTCATAATAAAAACACCTAAACAGAGTAATGTTAGGCATGTTAACAGTTAGATGTAAACATACTGGATAAGTAGCCATGAAATATCCTTAGTTTTTGTGGAAGCAGAGATGCTTGGATATGGACTTGTGTTCTAGGGGGGAAATATGTTTGTTAGCATGGATAATGTATTACCATTTAAATATAGAGGAGGGTGATACCAGATTGGGGATAAAATCCACTAGACTGCCCTCATGCCAGTAGATAGAGGTTTAACAAGTCAATGCACTGAATAAATACCTTGCACCACGTGGTCTTAATGCTAATAGTAATATTTGCTTTGCATAATTGTAAATATTACCTCTTCAACTATCAGAGTAAAATGGCTTTACACACACCATGTGAACAGCAAAGTTTTAGGGCTCTGTTTGGTGAAACATCAGTCGAATGTATCCTAAATGTGGACCAAACATGCCAAGAATGATGATTACATAATGGCTCCTTTATTTAGGCATAGCAGGGATGATGTTAAATACATATCATAATAAATCATAGTAACATTGTGACATAGAATTTACAGCTAACAATTTTGTTGTTAATCATTGTAATAGGAGATTGCATATGTATTGTTTGCATCCTTTAACATTTCACAAATATTGTATAACTGATATATTCTTCTTTTGTTTAATAAATACCTATAGATCTTCCTGTTATTATTTGCTGTTTTAGCAACATTTAACTGTTTTCCCTACTAAAAATAATATGTAGAATGGTCAAAACACATAGAAATGTTATTAATTGTAAGAAAAACAATATTGTGCAATGTTGCCACGAACCCCTTTACATATCCTTATGTTGATTGAACCTGCAAATTTAGCATATTCATGTTTCACTCTACTAATAGCTAGTGCTAGTTCACCTTTTCATATACACACTACTGGCTTAATGAGTATATAATGGTTACATGTATAAAGCAGAAACTAAATAGCCTCTCTAGAAGAGGGATGGTCTCATTGCTGTGCTCTAGGTACTATTAATTGATCAGTTACATGCTGTTTCTGCAAAATTCATAGTCTTAGAATGTAAACACTAAATGAACACGTTTAAATAATTTCTTTTTGAACAGTATAAGAAAATTTTAAGTAAATGTAAAACTAAACTAAAATAGTTAAAAGAACATAATTAAAATCTGTGAATAATGTCTGGTCACCATCATTTCTTAATTTATAAAAAGGAAATTATACAACTAATTGACCACATTCTTCTATTCAGAAAAAAATTTATAATTCCTGTATGTGCTTTGAGTGTTACCTTGAATTAAACAACTCTTACTAGGTCTAACCATCCAGCCTGTGTGATCTTTACATTTTAATATATGATCTGCTTCCTTGCATTTACTGACATGTTTATTGGTGGTTATAATTAACTTTTGAACAAACACTCATGAGCTTTTTAATGTGTTTTTTTGGGGGGTTTTGTCATGTTTATTTTACATTGACCAATAAATTGCATTTTTTTTGCTTAATATTAGTGTTTGAAACCTGAGTATATGTGTACTTTAATACTATTATTGATTTATAAAAATGAGCTTTTCATAGTGTGGTTTCATGATAATAAGCTATTAATGATAGTGAAGAACTGTTAGCTGGTATATAAATTTTAATGAGTAAGTACATTACTGTTATAAGTTATAGTTATTAGTATTAGTTATTAGTGTCTTATGCACTAGTGTACCATTATCTCACTCATTTATCACATTGATAAACTGTATATTAAATTTATTATGTACAGTACAGTGATATGAAGGTTTATTTTCGTCAGGAAGGATATTTTATCATATATCCCCATAAGCAGCACCACCTGTACCTTGAGATTATTTAGATAATGTTGATTGTATAATAGGTATGCATTTATGTAACAAACATGCCATGATATATGTATAACCTGACTGGTTTTATAATACGTATTGTCCACTAGGATATGATCACATCATCATTACCCGGTACGTAAAACATGGATGACATGCCACTCTACAAAATACATAACAGTGATTTTTGTTTTCAAATCAATATTTTGAGTGAATCAGCTGGCATATAAATATTGAGTATCTTGGGTGGGCTGTGCTCAACATTATATATAATGCTCTGTTATATTTAGGGGTGGGCTATTGTCCATCACTTTATCAGCCATGGTGCCATAATTTCAAGTGACATGTTTAATTTGAACAACATGTGTAGCCTGACCTAATAAATAAGCACAAAGTCAGCTGTGAGATCGGCTCTAAAGATTTACTATTAAGTTATTATCACAATAATTGGAACTATTCTCTCTGTCTTCCTTTACAGAGATGACCATCGCTTCAGCTTGCTGCACTGGGCTGCCAAAGCTGGCCACGCAAACATTGTTGACATGCTGCTGCAGCGTGGAGCGAGGATCAACGCCACGAACATGGGTGATGACACAGCACTGCATCTGTCAGCGGCACACGGTCACCGAGATGTTGTCACTCAGGTGTGTGAAAGTTGAAAAAAAATATGCCCTGCAAAAAAAAATAAATGATCTTAGCTTTTTTTATGAATTCATGATTTTATTGATACAAGAAAGTAAAAAAAATACAGTGATCATGATTTAAATGCAGTGAATTAGTGGGATTGAGCACAAGTCGAGGGCTTTGATGTTTCCATCTGATACAGAAGAACAATTACTGATAAAAGGCAAAGTGATGATTGAAATGCATCTGAAAGCCTAAAACATAATTTTACTCAAAGTAATTTTACACATTTTGGGCCTTTTCCAAAGGCACCAGCACCTAGGAAATTAGGCTGATTAACTTGAGCATTTATTTGTAATATCTGTATGTATATATGTGTTTCCATGTATGTATAAGATTTTGACCTCAGAGAAGAGAACTTCTTAAATTTAATTGGAAAAAAGAGTACCCTTGTTTTTTACATTTCCTGTAAAGACTTCTAAATTATATTAAAATCAGCTCTCTGTGTTTTATAATGCACTTCTTGACAGTTTTTGGAAATATCCATAGTTTGTGACAATATTCATCAGTGTAGTGTCACTGGTGTCACGGACTGTCTGTAGATTTCCTTGTATAATACTTGGACATCAAACAGAGTTATTAACTTATTTAAAAAATTTTATGTGAATTCCCCAGCTCCTCCACAATAAGGCGAACCTGAACGCAGTGAATGAGCATGGCTGTACACCGCTCCACTATGCATGTTTCTGGGGCTATGACCAGGTAGCAGAGGTAAGAATGAATTTCTCGAGATCTTCTTAGTCTGTTTCATTGTATATCTCTTTCATTGTATATATTATCAGCCAGGTGTGACATTCTTGTTTCCTTCCATTTCTGTCTCTTGTTGGAGGACACAACCCAGGCTGCAGATGCAGACATAATAGAATGTGCTAGGAGTTATCTGTCTTGTCCTAATTTGGAGTGTTTTCGATGATGAGTAATTATTCCCATTTCTTGGTGGAGAGGGCAGACAAATGTGGTGAAGATCTAGGCCAGTGGTCTTAATGCAGGTGACATTCTAAACGGGATGTAGACTGTAGCATTTGTATATGCCTGTCATAGAAGGGACATATTATTTATGGTATACCCACTGTCCAATTGTCAGTTAACTTTTAGTGTCGCTGCAATGACTTACCAGGGCTTTGATGGATTTTCAAAAACTCACAATAACTACTTACCAATAGATAATCTCACCTGAGTTCAATTATTGGCAAAATCCATGCATATGTAAATTTTTAATAACGTTAGAGGTCACTAGGCTACTTTGTGGTGTCGCCTCAGTAACTTAAGAGGAATATAATGGATTTCGATAAAACTCCAAAAGAAATATTTATAAAAAAATTATCTCGCCTAAGTTCGATTTGCAGAAAAAATCCACGCATATTTAATGAGGTCAGAGGTCTTCAGGCTGTTTTGTACAGGTCAATTTGTAGTGTCGCCACAATAATGTACAAGGAATATAATGGATTTTGTTAAAACTCTACAAAAATATAAATCACTATCATACCTCACCTAGGTTTTTATTTCCAGCAAAATCTATGTATATTTAATGAAATCAGAGGTCACCACACTTTGGTGGCGCCACCCTGACTTACCAACAATTTTATGGATTTTAATATAACTCATGATGAGTATTAACCAATACAGTTTCACACCTGAAGTACATTTTAAGCAAATGCAGGCTTATTTAATGAGGTCAGAGGTCACCAAATATGCAACGGGCGTATTATGCATCATTTGTGGTGCTTTTGTTGTTCAAGGTCAAACTGCACTGGACAATGCCATGTTTCACTGAACTTAAAATCTGTTTAAGGTATTTTCTGCATCTGGTATCATAGCAAATATGTCAGTCAGCTGAGTGTCATGATCCATGGGTCACTTGTTCAGTGACAATCAGTGTATATGTGTGCATGCTTGAGTTAGTCCATGTTGGAAGAAATTTAGTTGAATGAAAACTTTGCCCTGTGAATGTAATGCTTTACAGATTATGTGATGTACAGTTAATGATGTTACCAGACAGGGGGATCATATTACTAGATTAAGTACCATGTCAGACCCAGTTGGCAGGATGAACAGAGCACTTGGCTGCATCTTGTTTTGTCACATGCTGTATACTTTAATCATGGTAAATAGAAACATACTCATATCAGGATACACAGAGATTTTTTTTGCTGTATATATGTGAAGAGAATGCCACAGGATTCAGATGTTAGATTAATATCCATGTAGTATGCATTAATATCCCAGTGTTTTAATTTTTAAAATATAGCTTTAATTAATGGTACCGTAAAATCTCCACTTAAAACCGCACTTCCGATTAAAACCGCACCCAGACTTCGCCGAAATTCCAGGCGAGACACCGCGAGGGGCTCAAATACTAAGAACCCCCCTTTAAAACTGCACCAACTTTCGCTACGGAATGATTTGACAAAAGACACAATCGAGCAATCATCTAGAAATGAACACGGGTAGGTTGCGACTCGGCCATTCCTGTCCACTTTAAAAATTCCTTGGGCATTTTATTTAAACACATCATAAACACTTTTTGCAGGGTCACTCAAGCATGAAGTTTGGGAAGACGTAAGGGCGGTGAACCTCTGCCCGTTTATACAGATTTTATATTCCGTGCCGTATTCTTGTTTGCTACTGATTTGTCATTATATTTTGGAAA
Organism: Sipunculus nudus; assembly: GCA_026874595.1. Taxonomy (NCBI): domain Eukaryota; kingdom Metazoa; phylum Annelida; class Sipuncula; order Golfingiida; family Sipunculidae; genus Sipunculus; species Sipunculus nudus. The sequence goes on from CM049315.1 coordinate 33,132,065, forward strand.
AAATATTCTGTTGATCTATTTCAAGTCACTGTATATTTTAATTCTAAAAGTAATATTTTGAAATATTAATTTTTGATGAAAATTCCATTTTCTGGAATAACTCGGAAGATTCAAATCATTTTCATACCGGTTACTTCGGTATTATCTTCGTCACATCGTACGTTGACATCGCTCCATGTCACGATTTGCTGGTGCGTTTGAAAACATCGCTGGTCAACTTAACTAAATATCAAAGTAACTGAAGTTACCTTTTCGAGATACGCACGTATAGGAAACATGACGCTTGAAAACAAGTGATTTTAAGGTAAAATTAAAGTGGCCAGTCCGGGTTAGCAAGTTTTTTTCCTAAAGAAAGTTTCCGTGTGGAGAGCCATTTTGTCAAGGCAGTGTTCGCGCAAGGCACGCTGGGACGAAATAGGTGGCTGTTCTATTTACCACCCGCCGCGTACAGCCGTTCAAAATATTCTTAGCCGAATACCGGGGTGTTTCAGCACATGGCGGCACTCAAACTTGATTTTTAAAACGATCGTCTGCCATTGTGTGACTCTTTACGATGTCAGCTTTTTATTTATTTTACGTTTTAAACAAATAATCATTGCTAAATAATGCCGCAAATGGGTTTAAAGTAGGCTTTTATTTCAATTTTGCTTGACCATGCCCAACGAAGTGGACCGCTGTGTGTAACAGCAGGGTTGTTTTAAACGTATTATTTGGTGACAATTACCAAGATTTTATGACAAGTTATATATCACACGAAAACTAATCAGCAATATTTAATTTATAAATAACAAATAATCGTAAATAATACATTTACACACGGCTCCCATGCATGCTAAGAACGGCCTCCGAAAGTTGCAATATTATCGCCCACGCGCCGGCATAAAAACGATGTCTGTCAGGAAACCCTTCTAGTATAAACCGCACAGTGCTTTCAGGAAATCAACCTGATTTCAAGATTTTGAATTTCTTGATTAAACCGCGGTTTTAAGTGGAGATTTTACGGTAGTCTTTCCTTTGTCACCACACTGAACAAGAAGTTCCCAGGGGATAACATTTTTTAAACTTTTGTGTTTATGATGATATTCATCAGATAAATGTCATTACCCTGTATTAAATTTCAACCTCAGGGGACCTGAGATTTTATTCTCACATACTCAGCACTAATAATATGCAGTATCATATAACTTTGAATGGAACTTAATGCTTTAAGCCTAGGAAAACAGGGATCAGTCATTGTAATATTTTTTGTCATGACAGGATCTTGTCAACTATGGTGCTCTTGTTGCTATTGCCAACAAGTTTGGTGAGACTCCTCTTGACAAATCAAATGAGAACCTGGCTCGTCAACTGCAGGGTAAGTTCTATATTAAACATTTACTGACACTATCCCACCATTTTCTACCTGTTTACAGAAATATTAAATTAATATCATGCTTAATAATTGCATGTTATACTGGTAGATCCTTAATTGTTGTCTGTTGGTCAGATCTTTTATATATTTATATTATCCATCGATGCAAACATCAGCTATATCATTCACCAAGAAAAATAAAAGTCAGCTTGCAAAACCACCTAATGGATGTTTGATACACAAAATAGCTGTCAGAATGAAGTAGATATACAGGATATCCATTGAAGATATAGTGATATAACTGAAAAATATCGTGGGATTTTGGCAGTGAAAAAATGGAGATGTGCTGAACTGTTTTTTTTTAATAAAAAAAAAAAGTTCATCTTCTAGCATAGCTTTGATTAGATATCAGAATATGTTCAAAGTATCAGTAAATTAAATCTTTCATTTAAAGGGGCCCAATCACCTAGCTGACCTTTAAAAACTAAAGGTTGTCAGTAGTGCTATATATATTAAGTACCAAAAAGTCATTGATAAGTACCAAAACCATTAATAAGTCCCATTTTTGGTCATTAATAAGTACCAAAAAGTCATTGATAAGTACCAAAACCATTAATAAGTACCATCCTTAGTAGAGTCATTAATAAGTACCAAAAAGTCATTGATAAGTACCAAAACCATTAATAAGTACCATCCTTAGTAGAGTCATTAATAAGTACCAAAAAGTCATTGATAAGTACCAAAACCATTAATAAGTACCATCCTGAGTAGAGTCATTAATAAGTGCCAAAAAGTGATTAATTAATTGGGAGGAATGCGGACTGGGTGGGAGGGGTGGGGGAGGGGGCCCCCTGGCGGTTGACCGGGTGGTGTTTAACGGCGGGCGAAAAATCTATAGCACCCTGGAGGGGAAGCACCCCCTCCCCCCACTGGGACTTTTCGGGAATTAAAGCACCCCCCTCTTCCTGGGACTTCTCTAAAATCTATAGCACCCTGGAGGGGAAGCACCCCCTCCCCCCACTGGGACTTTTCGGGAATTAAAGCACCCCCCTCTTCCTGGGACTTCTCTAAAATCTATAGCACCCTGGAGGGGAAGCACCCCCTCCCCCCACTGGGACTTTTCGGGAATTAAAGCACCCCCCTCTTCCTGGGACTTCTCTAAAATCTATAGCACCCTGGAGGGGAAGCACCCCCTCCCCCCACTGGGACTTTTCGGGAATTAAAGCACCCCCCTCTTCCTGGGACTTCTCTAAAATCTATAGCACCCTGGAGGGGAAGCACCCCCTCCCCCCACTGGGACTTTTCGGGAATTAAAGCACCCCCCTCTTCCTGGGACTTCTCTAAAATCTATAGCACCCTGGAGGGGAAGCACCCCCTCCCCCCACTGGGACTTTTCGGGAATTAAAGCACCCCCCTCTTCCTGGGACTTCTCTAAAATCTATAGCACCCTGGAGGGGAAGCACCCCCTCCCCCCACTGGGACTTTTCGGGAATTAAAGCACCCCCCTCTTCCTGGGACTTCTCTAAAATCTATAGCACCCTGGAGGGGAAGCACCCCCTCCCCCCACTGGGACTTTTCGGGAATTAAAGCACCCCCCTCTTCCTGGGACTTCTCTAAAATCTATAGCACCCTGGAGGGGAAGCACCCCCTCCCCCCACTGGGACTTTTCGGGAATTAAAGCACCCCCCTCTTCCTGGGACTTCTCTAAAATCTATAGCACCCTGGAGGGGAAGCACCCCCTCCCCCCACTGGGACTTTTCGGGAATTAAAGCACCCCCCTCTTCCTGGGACTTCTCTAAAATCTATAGCACCCTGGAGGGGAAATTTTTCGGGAATTAAAGTATCCACTGGGACTTTTCGGGAGTTAAAGTATCTACTAGGAGGACTGGGCGAAAGTTAGGGTAACCTGGAGGGGAGACCTGGACAAAAGCTAAAGCACCCCCTGGTGGAGTTTGTGGGAACTAAAGTGGGTTGGGGCTCTTTCAAACACTTAAGCACTCACACATTCTTCCAAGTATTGAAACATTCATTTTTACACAGTTTAAACATACTAATAACACAATGATGTAAATGGAATAAAAAAAATTTATTCCATAAAACCTAAAAACTAAAAGATATATTATTTATGTCTGTATGCCACCTGTGTTCTTCGCTGTTTGTGTGTGTAATCATATGGAGTGTATGTCTGATGCTATGTTCTTCCCTGTACCTAACTAAAATTGCGTGAATAAAAAAATTAAAATCAGTCTTTTAACGTCCATGGAAATTAAAATCCAGCACCACGCGTTTACGATCGTGCAGCTGGTATAATCCAACTTCAATTGTATGAGCTTCCTGGATTAGGTCCAGCACCATCATTACTGCTTTTAATGGTGTCGACTCTAAAACATCACAGTCTAGGAGCGACACAGGTCCTTGCACAGTGCACTGCATGCTTTGATTAACAGTTGTTTGTCCTCTGGTGACGTCATCACCTCGAGGTAATGGTATAGAAACTGGCGTATTCTCATCAGCTTTTTGTGTTTCGTCGGGAGCGAGTCGAACGGTGTTCTCAGACTCCGACCGTAACTGATCAGGTTGTTCAGCTCCTCCCTCGCTGTCGCTGGAATATAGCTTTGCGGCCAACTCGTTGTATTCTTTCTCGACAATATCAAGGAACTGGTCCCGGGGCATTGAGACCTCTGAAGTGGCTGGTGCAACGGGGCTTGGGTGTGGATAGGGTAAGGTGGTGCTGTTGGTACTGGACGGTGGGGGGTGGTCGGGGGAGCGACAACCGCCCCACATGGGCGTGGGTGATGGTGTTTGACTGAGCCAGGCATTGAAACTAGGGAGGGGAATGGTGGGGGCGGTGGGGGGTGAAGAAGGTGGCTCGTCAAACCGGATAACGTCGTATAGGCCGGAGGGGGATCGTTGCACCCGCCTACCTTCAAGGGTCCTGTTACCTCCATGGACGCTGGCGGTGCTGACGGTACTTGTGTGATCGAGGTCCCTGGCTGCGGGTAGACTATGGCCGTGATCTTGTGTTCGTTGTCTTTTGGGCGACACTTCGGGGCTTGACAGTGACCAGTAGTGACCAGGCTCTGGGGTTGACGATCGGCGTCGGCTGACAGTACAGGAGGAACAGCGGCGCTTGGTGTGACTGCGTTTGCTACCGCTAGATCCGCTGTTTTTTCTGACAACATCTCGTTGATCACGGTGAGGATTTCTGGCTCTGATGTGTCTTCCACATCGTCCTTGGTTTCGTGATCTGCACGTGGAGGGCGGCGAAGCTTCATCCGTCTCAACAAGTTGACAATTTTCTTTTTGATGCCCATCGTTCATTGTTGAGAAAGCAGTGGAGAATGGGGAAATCAGGCGGGAATAAACTTTTATACCTAAACATGGACTGGGCGTGGGGGATGGGTAGGTAGGGAAACTATAGCGATCAACCAATCAGCGCACGTTTCATACATCCTATCAACCCCGGAAGTAAAGTAAAATAATTCACAATCAAAGCTTCTAGAACATTCCACCGGAAATGCCATACAAAGAACAAGTATACACCGTACCGGAAGTATTACACAACACAGTCAATATAACATATATACAGTTTTATTTGGATCAAAACAATTGTTTTTTTTTTGTATATAATATTTGTTTTTTTTTATGTTTTCGGTTTTTATCCGTTAATCTGTGCTTAACATGTGCAAAAGTATGATATTTAAGCAACCGGAAGTAAATGGTGCAAAAAAAACCTTACCGGATGTCATAAAGGAAACTTGTTTTAAACATTTTTAAACGTTTTTAGTAAGAATTAAATAAAAGTAAAACATTTTTACAAAACTTTTCTCGTCTAAATAATATAAATTGTAGTATTTTCTATTTATCTGAGCCTACGTAGTGAAAAAGTATGAGTACCGGAAATCATTTCTGCAAATTAAATAACGTTTGTATTAAACATTTTAAACAAAATGAAACGTTTTTTGTTTGAATTAATGAAATTAAAATGATTTTTCAAAACCTTTTCTGGTCAAAATCATGTAAATTATAGAATTTTCTTATCATTTGTGCCTAAAATAGTGGAAAAAAATGATTTTTCAGCTTACCGGAAGTAAGTGGGACAAATAAATTATTTCCGGAAGTCATTTATAAAGACTGAATAAACATTTTATTTAATGTGTTAAATAAAATTAAACGTTTTTTATACGAATTAATTAATTTAAAAACATAATAAGACAACTTTTCTCGTCTAAATAATGTAAATTATAATATTTTCTTAACCTTTGTGCTTAAAATAATTTAAAAAGTATGATATTCCAGTTTACCGGAAGTTAATGATGACAAATAAACTCTTTCCCGAAGTCATTTACAAAGATTTAAATAAAATAGAGACTTTTTTAAATATAAAAACGTGTTTTTTTTGTCTTAACAATGAAAAAAAACTTACTACAGTAAAATGCAACAAAGTCCATCATCATCTTGTTTGTTCAGTCATTTAAGTATAGTTTGGAATTCACTGTCATCCCTTTTTTCTTCTGCGAACTTTGATTGTTCGATGCTCATTCGCGAACTGCAGGAACACAGGATCATGTGACGGTTTTTGTTGTCGAGATGAGGGCTTCCATTTTTAACGCGTGAAGGCATCAGCACGTGTAAGATCTTAGCGGGCACAGCATCGTCGTCCACGATATTAACCAGCATGGCTAAGAACCTGGGCGCGGAGAAGGCTACTTCTTGTACTTGAACGGGTGCGCAGTGTCGGCCGGAGAACACATCATGATTGAAAAGGACTACACCGTGTGTAGTATTCAGATTCCAGGTGAAACATTCCACATTGGGCTGTAAGATCTGGAAGATGGGAGTCACATCAGCGGTGATACAGTCATTGCCGAACAGATACCGCATGGCCGCACTTTGATTGTAGATACCATTCCAGGAATCAGGCAGGGTCTTTGATTCCAGGAAATTGAATTTGATAGCATAGGTGATCAATTCGATGGCGCGGTTACTCAGTAGGAATCGGAAAATGCATGACGGGACTGTGAATGCGCTCCACCCGTTTTTCAGCTGACCCGGGGCGTGTTGTTTTGACCAATTTTCAGCCAGGAAGTATCGCGCTTTGGTTTGATGCGAGGTTGTTTTCTCACCCGTTTTCAAATCAACCAGCGCTTCACGTTGCATGATGAGGATAAAATTTTTACCTTCATCCAGAAATGCGGCAATTTCTAGACGTGCTCTCCAGAACATATCTTTAGGCGGGGTGCATTCTTTGTGTACGGAAGTTTCATCACAGCGGTTCAAATGGCGCAAGATCTTGGAGGCCCCATTCATTTCTTCCAGAGTCCATTTTTCTTTGTGACAGAATTCTAAGAAATCAGTAGCCTCTTTTTCCAGGGGATTGGTTTTCACCAGGTAGACCGTACTAAGAATACGCGATTTCGGTACACCGCATTTCAGCATGGCATTGACAGCACGAATTTGTTCTTTTTTCAGCGCGTCGACCACGGTTGTCATTGTATCAGTGTGTTTCTCGTAATCAGCATACCCTTGCCACAATTCGAAATCGGGTAGAGATTTCTTGGGTTGTGGTGGTGTTTCAGTTTCCTTGGCGGGGGGTGGTGGTCCTTCAACGACCATCGGCTCCGGTTCTTTTACCGGTTCTTGCACGTTACCAGTCTCTGGTCCGGGGGTGGCACTTGGAACATCGTTAGCAGACGAATGGGTTTCACAGCAAGGCGGGTTGTCCAAGGCTGGTTTCTTGTTTTCAAATATATGATCAAGAGGGCTCGGTTTCATTTGCCCTTCTTCCATCCACCTGGCGGCATCTTCTTGATCTTGTAATTTTTGCCATTCTTCACGTGTGAGTTTTTCTTTCTCCATACTGTCAACAAGCACTTGGGGTATTTCGTCTTCAAACCAAGCGGGTGATGACCATGTGATTACTCGTGGTGGGTCGGAGTAATCGTAGGAGTCAAGTTTTGAACGATACTTGTACAATTTGCCTAATCTCTGGAACCTCAGCGAGTCGGCAGATTCAAGTTTGTAGTTGTGCTTGTTCTCTCGTACAAAATCGAGCAGCTGGAATTTTTCTGCGGCATGGGAGGCGTATGCCAGACTTTAAAAGCCCCCTGACTTTTATAGTTTCGAAACCGGAAGTATCAAATAAATTATAGATGTCTACCGGAAATGCTTTGAAAAAATTAATACCCACCGGAAATGCTTTCAACAAAATAACTTCTATTTATAGGAGGTCACGTGGGGTCTTTGCCAGTCATTCAGCGTCAGCCATGGCAACGTCACGACCTTACACGTTAATGGAAAAAACCCAGGCCTACTTCAAAAGATTCAAGAAAAAAGGAGTGGTGGTTCAGGTACTGCCTGACTTGGAAAAGCTGAAAAAGAAGAAAACTTATGAAGCGTTGTACAGTATATTTGAACCGCTGTTGGACGAATGGAAAAAAACTTTAACCGAAGAATGTTTCGCTCAAGTTAACATGATTTCACCAGGTCTACAAAACAAAGCATTCAATACAAAATGGTTGCGCAAAGAAGATTTAACATTAGAATACATCATGACGCAAGTAGAGAAAACTTTAAACAGCAATGAACATTTTCGCCTTACCCCAGACTTTGAAATGGAATTGAAGACGGTAGAAATACCTGAATCAGTCGGAGGGCCCTGCAAACAAGTCTGGCAAAAGAACCCACGTACTTATTTGGATCCTGGGAAAATATCTCGTGCATACCAACGGGAAGATTGTTTTATTGCCGCTTTTATATTAATGGATTGGAACAATCAAAACAGATTTCCACGCCAGTGGCGCACGCGATCTTTATCGAAAGCCCTGTTGAAAGAATTGGACACAGAAGTTAAAAGAATTAAGAAAGACGCAAAAATCACCCGTTCTCGAGTGAGCATCAGTGAAATGAAACGGATCAGTGAATTGTTTCCTGACAAGAACATCTTGGTTTTTCATGATGAAGGGGATCAAGTTTTGTTTCGATCAGCAAACTGGTCGTCAGAGAAACCTACAGTTTTGATTTTGGCTAATGATGGGCATGCATGGGGAATTTTAAAAATCAAAAATCATTTATCCAAAACAAGTGATTTTTGTATAGTGTGTTTTAAATACATGGGGAAAAAAATGCACCAGTGTGTAGGCGTGTGTAAAATGTGCGGTTTAGCACCTAAGTGTAAATTCAATGAAGACAAAGACAAATTAATGAAGTGCAGCGATTGCGGGTTTTATGGGTTTTACGGGGAAAACTGTTTTAACAAACATAAGAAATCCATCTCAGGGAAATCGAGCACGTGTAAAAAAAGAAAAATCTGTGAAAACTGTGGGCAGATTTTATATGATGCCAAACATCAATGTGGTTTTTACAAATGCAATATTTGTCACATGGATGTCGCTGTGGGTACGGCCCATTCGTGTTACATGAAACCTTTGAAATCAAATTACGTGGATTCAAAACTTCCCCGCCCGTACCTATTTTGGGATACGGAAGCCATGCAATCCCCGCCGAATGAAAAAGGCATATCGGTGCACACGGTCAATGCCATCGTAGCCCATTACGTGTGCGAATTTTGTTTACAAAAAATTCATATGGAAGACGTTCTCCGCGCGGACTCACAAAATTGTAAATGCGGGCGATTTCAGTTTAAAGATGTAAATTCGTTTTTTGATTGGATGTTCCACGATATGCGATATTGGTCAGAGAGAACCACTATATGTTTTGCTCATAACTTCGGTGGGTACGACGGCGGTTTCCTGCAACAGTATCTGATTTCAAAAGGATGGGCGGCCGATTACATCATTGCCCGCGGGTTACGGGTCATCACTATGAGAGCGAAATGGGTAGACTTTAAAGATTCGTTGAATTTGATCCCCATCGCATTAGCGAAATTCCCTAAAGCGTTCGGTTTAACTGAATTGAAGAAAGGGTATTTTCCGTACATGTTCAACACCATGGAAAATGATGATTATGAAGGCCCGATGCCTGAGAAAAGATTTTTCAAACAAAACGGGAACGCGGAATTCGATCAGTGGTATGAAGACAAAGTCAAATCAGGTTATATTTGGAACCATCAGCAAGAATTGTTTGAGTATTGTAACAGCGATGTAGAATTATTAAAACAAGGGTGTTTGAAATTTCGGGAAACGTACCATTTGAAAACGGGGTTTGATATATTCTTGCACTCTTCCACTCTTCCTGCGGCTTGCATGTATGATTACCGGTTAAATTATTTAAAGCCCAATCAAATCGCCATGATCCCGCCTTTGATTTCACGCACTCATGTATCCGAGAAAGCGAACCAATGGTTGGATGAATTACAAGTGAACACGCCGTACAAAATTCACCGCGGTGAAGACAATTGGAACGCGAAAGAATGTCAGATTCAATTATGTGACGGGAAATACGTAACCGTGGATGGGTACTGCCCTGAAACCTTCACCGTGTATGAATTTAACGGGTGTATTTGGCACGGATGCCCTGTATGCACGGATCCTGAAGGTACGGTGCCGAATTCCAACTTGGTCAATTACCAAGCGCACGCTCACCAAATGAAAAAAGAATCGAAATTGCGTATGACCGGTTATTCAGTGGTATCCATTTGGGAACACACGTACGTCCCCCGGAAATCTATCGAGGTAAAAAAACATTTACAACCGCGAGACGCTTTTTTCGGAGGGAGGACCAATGCAACGTGTTTGTACAAGAAAATCACTAACGCGGATGAAAGGATCGATTATTATGACGTGACATCCTTGTACCCGTATGTACAAAAAAACAACAAGTACCCTGTGGGTGAACCGAAAGTGGTGATGAAACCTACATTAGAAAGATTGAACCAATCCCCGGGTGGAATTTTTGGTGGTAAATTTCTACCTCCCAAGAATTTGTTCAATCCGGTATTGCCGTACCGTGCGTGCAATAAATTGATGTTTCCCCTATGCGCGAAATGTGCGGAAACGTGTAACCAAAGGGAAAAATGCCAGCATAAAGAAAGCGAGCGTGTTTTGGTAGGGTCTTGGTGCATTCCCGAAGTCAAAACAGCTTTGGAGAAAGGATATGAATTAATAGAGGGGTATGAAATGTGGGAATGGGAAAATTGGGAATTCATTTTCGGCCCATACATCGAGAAATGGTATGTGGAGAAAACCCAGGCTTCAGGTTGGCCTACAGACGACCCGATGGAACGTACAGAGTATGTGAAATTGTTGAAAGAGAAACAAGGCATTACCATTGATCCTGATAAAGTCGCCCATAACCCAGCATTACGGTTTGTTGCCAAACAAGCCTTGAACACCTTGTGGGGAAAGTTTGGTCAAAAAGACGGGCAAGTTAAAAAAGTGCAAGTGACCGATTACGATGAATTGATCAACATATTAGATGATCCGACAGCAGATGTATTGGACATTGTGAATCTGGGCGAACACGTTGTGCAAGTAGAATGGAAGAAAACCGAAGACGACTACGATTTGGGCCGTACCAACAATGTGGTGATAGCTGCTTTTACGACCTGTTATGGTCGAATGGAACTGTACAAAATTTTAGATTTTTTGCAGGAAAGGGTATTGTATTTCGACACTGATTCCGTGATATTTTATTCAGGGCCCAACGACCTACCGTTACCGACGGGGCCGTTGATGGGGGATTTAACAGATGAGTTGGATGGTGGGAAGATTGTAGAATTTGTGAGTGGGGGACCCAAGAATTATGGGTATTTGGGGGTAGACAGAAACGGGAAGAAAATGGCGTGTCAGAAAGCCCGAGGGTTTCAAATTGAAGGGAAGGTGGATTTTTATGATTTAAAGAATATGGTTGATGCTTTATTGAAGGGTGAGGTACAGACCCCAATGAATGTCCCTATTGAATTCCATGTGTTACGGGATAAGCAAGGCAATGTGAAATCCATGCAATTGGATAAAATGTATACAGCTGTATATGACAAACGCCGGTTTTGGCGTGAAGGCGATGGTCTTGATATGTACACTACATTTCCTTATGGTTTTTCAAAATAAAGTTTGTGTGTATAAATATCTGTGTGGTCATTGTTTTTTTTCAAAAGATGTGGTACAAATTCCATCATCCGTTTACCATGTTGATCGCCGGACCAACCTCGTCCGGGAAAACAGTGTGGGTGTGCAAGTTGATCAAACATATGACTGAAATGATTGATCCGGTACCTGAACGAGTGCTGTGGTGTTATGCCGAACCTCAAGCCATTTATACCGAGTTAAAACAAATGTTAAAAGATAAAATATTTTTTCAAGAAGGGTTACCTCCGAGAAATATAAAAGCCGGAACGTTATTAGTCATCGACGATTTGATGCGAGAAAGCGGTGTAGAAACAGCAAAAATATTTGAAAAAGGAAGCCATCACAGAAACATATCTATTATCTTTATCGCTCAAAATTTATTTCATCAGAAAAAAGAACAACGGGACATTTCGTTAAATTCGCATTACATGGTGTTAATGAAAAATCCACGGGACCGTTTACAATTTGAATCGTTAGCCCGTCAAGTTTACCCCACCAAAGCAAAAGAATTACGTCACATTTATGAAGATGCTACAAAAGAACCGCACGGGTATTTGTTGTTAGATTTTACGCAGAGGTGCCCGGATGAATACCGGTTAAGAACAAAAATATTCCCTGACGAAGAACATATTTATTATCAACCAGAATGATTCCGTTTGCGGTACATATTGCCGGGGTGACGGTGGTAGCGGTGATAGAACTTTTAATTGAGTTGGCCGTGCAAGCCATCGAATGGGGTGTGGAAGAATTATTCAGATACATCCAATGGAAAAGGGCTGGTATGCCATCATCAGATGCCAGTCAGAAAAAAGGATGGTTACAAATCGAAGGCAACTACCGTGTGTTTTGGCCCCCTCCGGATTCTTACGTTTTCAGTTTACACGACATTTATGTGAAACAGAAAACAAATAAAAAAGGATATTTAAAAACGAGGTTAGCTTTTGTCAAACAAAAAGATAAAACATTTAAAATCCGTTTAGTGAAAGTGCGAAAATCACAATTGGAAGGCCGTATGCAGACCAGCAATGATGCGGGGAGACCGATTATTTTAGATGCGGATACATCTCAGAAAGTGATTGATTGGTTTAATGAGTCTAAAATTGTTGACCGATGGATTGTCGTCAATACTTTAATGTTGGTCTACCTTCAATTTCCTTGGCATTTATGGTATTCAGCATTAATCAATCAACCTTTAGAAGCAAGGTACGTCCCATCATTAACCGAAAAATGGGGAAATAAAGATCCACGGTACCAAACATATTATGACCGTTACAATTCAAACGGGAAACATTACTGGGCCTACCATAAACGTATCAACGGGAAAACTTATATGCGCGTGGATATCCCGTTACCCATTGAAGAATTAAATGTTAAAGGGTATATCACCGAAGGCAAACGTGTCCCGTGTTTAACGAGAGACCCGACCTCTAGAAAATATCTAGATATAGGGAAATCGGAATGGTACCATCAATTTTTTATTGACATGGAAAAAGGTAAAAAATATCGGGAAGAATTTATGAATGAATTAACAGAAAAAGAAATGTTAGGAAAATCTCCGTTCAGTGGAAATAAAAATTTAGAAGATTTTGGAATCCGACCTGTGCCGGGCTTGAGTTCACCGACTAACCGTACTAAAATAACAAAATATGGTTGGGCTCATAAAGACGATGGGATTTGGATAGAAGAACCGTTTATCAATATATATTTACCTCAATATTATAATATTCACACCAGATATTATAAGAAAAAAACGGTGATGATGAAAGTGATTAATAAAGTGCGATTAGCCATACAAAATGAAATGTTTCAATTGTGGCGTCCGGTATGGTGGAAAATCAACGGTCCTGACGCCCCTGGGTTTGAAAACGAAATGGAAGGAGACCCGTTTTGGGGTGTATCGTTTGATCAGTACGGGACCTTATTTGAATTACCCATATCCCCTTTTTACCATCCTCCTCATTTACGTCAAGAATTATTAGAAATCCGTGAAAGTTTTCATATGGACGCAAAACTGTTATCCATGCCAGCTTTTCATAAAACCCGCCCAGAATCGCGGACGTATAAAGCGTATAAACAACTACAACCGTATCAAAATTGGACTTGGTACTTATTACATGCGGAGTATGGTATTTCTGAACAAATTAAACGAAACACACAATTAGATTATCACGGGTTAAAAATGTATTATAACATTTTAAGAGAACGCGGGCAGGAAGTAGAAAATTTACCGGATATGCCGGGAAAAATACCTATGAAGATTCATTGGCTATTAGAATACATTTTAACGGATGAAACCGTGGATTTGGATACGTCGTATTCCCCGTGGTACAAATTATTTAACGAAGATCAAGTCCGAAAATATCGCAGTAAATATTTAAAAGTAAGAAAATATGATTTAGTTTTAAAATTATTTTATGAACGGGATAAAATCGGAGTGGCTGATAAAGCCGTGTTGGGAGAAATTATGGGATTAGCCCGACCGTTTATCGGTGCACCCACGTGGGATCCGATGAATCCGTTACCAGAAATTCCTGAATTATACCCTTCTTGGAAAAAAATGGAAACGATGAAACGACAATTATGGTTAAACGAAACAGAACTGGATTTAGCAAAAGAATGTTTAATTCAAGTGACTCATTTTTTTCGTACATATTCTTATTTCGATACTCGCGAAGACGACCATAATCCCGCGCGCCGACCTTGGGCGAAACTGTATAAGAGGGTAAACCGTTGGTTGAAAGAATTATGGCAGTTTGAAACAGAAGTGTATTTCGTGCATGGCTTTCCACAACCAGGGTTTTGGCGTCATCCAGCTCCCGAAAAAGATTACGGGAAAGGACAAGATGTAGGATATTGGAAAAAAGAACAAGAAAAAATAAAGAAAGAAATTAAGAAAAAAGAGATTCTAATAACACACGAACAGAAAAAGAGAATCCCGTCCACTTGGGATTGGACAACATTAAAGAAAAATTTTTCGGCGTATCACGAGAATAAAGAACGTGTGCGCGCGTTAGATTTAATAAGAAAAAAACAACAAGTTAACAGTAAAGTGGAAGACAGTCCTGAAAAGAAACGGGCTCGAATAGAATACCGTGAAAAAATGAGAGCTTGGTATTCGGTAGGAAAATCAGAACCAAATAAACCGGTTGACACGGGGAAAGGAAGGACGGTAGGAGTATAAAAGAAAGTTATTTAACCGGGATCATACAGAAAAATGGCACGTTTTAGCGTGTTAAAACCACGAGGTATTTCATCGGTAGGAAGATCTGCTTCAGGATTTTCAAAAGTTGGAATAAGTGGAGCAGCGGGGAAACGTGTATTTCAAAGAGCGGGTCCGAGCAGCGGTTTAACGCAAGCCGCCAAATTAAGAAGACCTAATTTTAAACCGAATCGTATTCATCCCGCCCGCCCGCCACCCCGTGCCACCGTTGGACAACCACCCGCCCGGGGCGGTGGACCAGCGCCCGCCCGTCCACCGGGACCTGTACGTCCACCAGCCCAGCCGCGCCCGCCAGGTGTTCCGCCCCGAGCGGGTCCGCAATCCCGGGCGCCGCCTGTCCGGGGCAGACCGCTGCCTGTCCGGGGACCACCGCCGCCCCATCGTCCGCCTGGTAGCGGTCCCCCGAGGAGAAGACTTCTAGTTCGTCCTCACGCACGGCCGGCGCCCAGTAGGATTGTTCCTAGAAAACCTCCGATACAACGGGGTCCTCCATTTGCCCAAATGAGACGTCCTCCATTAAAAAGAAAAGCCCCAATAATATCACAACATCCTAAACCGAAACGGCAAAAAACTATGGCTTCTGTTAAAAGTAAAAGAGGAGTCAGATCAACCCGCGCCCGTCCTCAACCTCCTAAAGGAAAACGGCCGAGAACACAACAAAAACAACCTAAAAAGACTAAAAAAACATCAAAAAAGGAAGACATCCAGAAAAAACAACAACAAATGGAAGAACTTAAGAACAAACGAGAAGAAGCAAAGAAAAAACAACAAATAAGAGAAGAAAAGAAGAAAAAAGAAGCGAAAAAAGACGAACAAAAGAAAAAAGAAGAGAAGACAGACGAAAAAAAGAGAAAAGACAATGAAGAAAACAAGAAAAATGACAAAAAAAAGAAAAAAAATGAAGAAAAAAAGAAAAAAGACGAAGAAGAAAAAAAGAAAAAAGAAGAAGAAGAAAAAAAGAAAAAAGAAGACGATGAGAAAATGAAAAAAGAAGAAGAAAAGAAAAAAAAGAAGAAAAAATATAAAAAATGGGTACAAAGATTAGCAGGAGCTGCTGTATTTGCTGGATCAACATATTTGATGACACAAGGAAAAATGAATTTGAATGATCATCAAAATAAACAAGGTGCTAATGAGCAAATGAATTCTGCAGCAAATGGAACTGGTGCTATGTTATCCCAAGGAGTGGTTCCTATTGGTGGAAACCAATACACTGTCCCTGCAGAATCCCGTGAAAATTTTTCACAAATGGCAGAAGGATACAATAAAATGGCAGAAACATTAGAAAAATCAGATGCCGCAGGTAAATTTCCAGCGCAGGAAAAAAAGATTGAAAAATTACAAGAAAAAGTAAATGATTATTTAGAAAATAAAAATATAAAAGAAGGAAAAGAAGAATTACAAAAATTAAAAAATGCTTTGGATAAAGTGCAAGACAGTATTGACAGTAAAGCTAAAAAAGTTCAAAGCGGAATAAAAAAAGTTAAAAAATTAGGATATAAAGCAGCAGCGAAAAAGACTTTGAAAAAAGTGGTACAAAGTAAAGAAGGACAAGTCATATTAAAGGGTGTCCAAAACGAAGCTTTAAAAAGTATGGGAATTGAAGGAATTGAACAAATGGCACCGGATATTTTAGGAAATGCCGCTACAAGTTTCGGTGTGGATAAAGAAGTTGGGGAAATGGCAGGTAATATGTTAAATAATATTATTTCTCAACAATTGCAAAGGCAAACGAAATTTTATAAAAAAACAGAACAACCACGGGTAAAAGATGTGGCGAGTGGTTTAGGGATGAATGAAAACACCACACGATCTATAGCTAAAGCGTACGGGCAAGGAGTAGAGCAAGCGATAGCTATGGCTCCTAAAACCACTTATACATTAGGAAAAGTCGCTAAACGGATTGGTTCAAAAGCGGCTCGAAAACGTCCTATAGGAACAGGAACGACATCCGACATGTTGAAGATATATAATGAAGGGCAATCGACTTTAAGTCGTATTTCAAAAGCGAAATGAATCAGGACCACGTTTACGCGTATTCTCAATTCAATCCAGACGAGCAAGTTTTTGTAGCCCATTTAACCCGTCCTTTGTACAATCCGACACAGTCATGGGAAGTCGCTTGCGATATGATCACCTACCCCCGACAGAAAGGTGTATGTTTTCCCAAACAAGCTACAATGAAACTAGCATTATACAAAACCGATGCGGAAAGTTCACATGATATTGATAACATGAAACTGTTTCCAAATTTAAAACGAAATTTAAATTTTGAAAACCCTTCAAAGGATTTAGTTACATTTATAACGTGCAATGAAGATGTGGAATACGAACCAACAGTAACATTTGATTTAGGTTGTGATGTCAATTTTACACCGGAAGAATATACCAATTATTTAAACGGGGCATTAAAAGTATTATTTGAAAATACACCTTGCAAAGGAAAAAAGTCCATGCGTGGCGACCAAATTGATGTAAATAATGATAATTCCCCGAAATACGCCCGTGATTTTATGTTTGAATTTAAATACGATAAGAATACTGAAAAATTAACTTTAACGATGGAATTTATTAAAAATAAAGGGGAAGTGAATAAAACAGATATTTTTACAGATTATATTTATGGGATTTATTGTTCGTCAGGTATTTTAAGTTATTTTGGTGTCACGCAAGACGTGACATTATTTTTTCCATTAAATCATTTTAGAAAAAATCATGTTTTATTTAAATACAATACGGAAAGGGTCATATGCAATTTTATTGAACCGGAAAAAGTATTGGAATTTACAACAGTGCCAAAAAAATTATTAGGAAAGGTCATTTTAAATCGAAATAAATCGTGGGCAGATAACGGAACATCAAAAAGTACATGGCCCAACTGGGAACGTTTAACGATGAGTTACGAATTTGAAAAAGTAAATTACATGTCAGAATCCCGTACGTTTATGCTTTCGTGCAATTTAATTACACCGAGCTATATTTGGGGACGCGAAGATCAAGAAAGCCGTGCGGATATGTACCCGTTGTTAGTCTGGCCGTCTGGGGCACGTGGACATTACGAACCGAAAAGTTTAAAATTTTTCCCGGTGCAACCGACTCAAGAAACCAATGTCGTTATTTTTAAATTGCAAGATATGGATTCCCATCACACGTTAATGTTAGAAAAAGGGAACGTGGTAGTCGGATTACTTTTCCGGTATAACCCAACACCCAAGCACAGTATATTTTATCAACCAATCACGTATCCCCGTCGTTGGGACGAGTCTTCTGATTGGTCCGATATGATCCAGTCGTATGACATGAGCTACCCGTCTTTCTATTGAGCAGGAGGCTATATAAACCCGGTCCGAATTTTATAAAGGCATGGTGAAAAGATGGATTTCACATCACAAGCCGACAAATATGCGCCTTCGTACGCATCGAATTCCGGTTTAAACAAACCTGCTGTGAATTTTGCTTGTAATTTATTGTACAATTGGGTAAAAGGAAACGTCCCTTTACCGAAATCGCAAGTGGATTTACTATATAAGTACGACATCGATACATTAGTCACTCCTGAATCTTCTTACCAGGAACGTAAAAAGTTTTTAACTAAAACAGAACAAGGACGTAAAATCCGGGATTTTTTATCAAAAGAATTATGCAAAAATTGGTGTACAAAGAAACCGGAGAAGGACCCCCCACCCAATTCGAAACCCCGTTCACAGAAAAACAATCATCCGGAAGACGAGTTTTACGAGACACTGCCCGAAGACAGGTACGATCCCCTCCCCGCCGAAGAACAATATCACGAAGAGAACGGCGAGTACCCGTACCCCGAACCTATTCCTACCGTGATCCGTCCCCGCCGTCCCCAAGGGGTACGGAGGAGGAGGAGGAGGTACGCCCCGTATACCATCCCACGCCGTCCCGTATATTACGAAGAGGACGAGGAATATTCAGAAACGTCCGAACCACAAGAGGAGGAGGAGGAGGAGGAAGTTCCCGTGGAAGAGATTTGGGAAGAAATGGACGAACCCCCGAGACAAAGGAGAAGAAAGACATAAAAACCCGTAACGTCAAACGTGAAGTGGATTTTTATTTTCCTTTTTAGACAATGGAGAAGGCTTTTGAAAAAGGTCCGTACGCTTTTACGGGCGATGCTAAAAAACTAGCTCAAAGAGCTGGCGTTTCTCGGGAAAAAGCAGCAGAATTTTTAGGACGGCAAAATGCGTACACGTTGTTTAAACCGGTCCGTCGAAAATACAGGCGAAGTAAAACGTTGGTAGGAGGTCTCGACGCCCAGTGGCAGGGGGATTTAGCTGATATGCAAAAATTAGCGCATTACAATAAAAATTACCGGTACATTTTAACGGTCGTGGATATTTTATCGAGGTTTGCTTGGGCGGTGCCATTAAAAGATAAATCGGGCATTCATGTGAAAAATGGGTTGGAATCTATTTTCAAATCCAGTAAAAGGATCCCTCAAAAATTACAAACGGATGAAGGGTTAGAATTTCGGAATAAACAAGTTCAAGAATTAATGCACGATCATGATATCACATGGTTTGCAACAAGAAACCGGGACGTGAAAGCAAGTTTAGTGGAACGGTTTAACCGTACGTTAAAACGACGTTTGTTTGCAGCCATGACTCATCATAATACCCGGCAATGGTTGAACGATTTACCTCAAGCTATTGACGAATACAATTCCCGCCCGCACACATCCCATGGCATGGCCCCGAAAGACGTGACATCGAAAAATCAAAGCAAAGTATGGCGGATTTTATACGGGCATCCAAAAGATTTACACCGGGAAACATCCAATAAGAATATATTTAAACCGGGGACCAAAGTGGTATTAAGCAGTGTGAAGAAAAATACATTTGCTGAACAGGGGTACATTCCCCGTTGGACGGAAGAAACGTTTACGGTAAAACGGATGTATCCAGAAGTCGGGGGTGTGGACGTGTACGAAATTGAAGACGAAGAAGGAGAACCTATAAAAGGTCGATTTTACCGGGAAGAATTACAAAAAGTAAGTACACCCCGTCCGGCTAAAGTAGAAGAAAAAGTATTAGAACGCAAAAAAGGATGGAAATTGGTGAAATGGAGAGGGTATCCGGAAAAATACAGCACATGGGTAAAAATCAAAAAACGGCGTGGTGCTCGAAAAGTTTAGCGTTGTTTATTACCCAATTATCGATCATATCTATTTTAATCATTACGGCATTAACTATTTTAGCGGGGAATTTTTGCAATCCGGAAGACAGGACATACTGGGCAGGAGTGTTATCAGCTTCGGCGGGGTATATTATGCCGACCCCGAAACTGAAACGTATAAAAAGAGGTATGGAAAATGAATCGGGTATTCCGTTTGAATAATGCGGGCCAGATTAACCACAGCGACAGGGTTTGGGACCCGTGGAGTACGAACACGGGCCGGTTTATTGGGCGGGGGGCAATATAAATTGAATACCAATTTGATGCAAGCTGTAAATATTAAACCCAATACAGCGTTCATTCGACCGCAACCTCTACCGATGCAAGGGAAAAAAGGTAGTGTGCCTTTAGTTCCGGAAGACATGTTATTTTCTCAGGGCTACCATGTCGAAAAACCCAGGATCGATTTTGAACGAATGGGTGTAGGTCCTCCGACTGATGCCCAGCAACGGGATGCCGCCATGTACAACCAGTTTAAGAAAAATTATTTAGCTCCACATGCGACTTATTTGCCTTATGAAGAACGCTTCCAGTTACCGTTCCGTCAGATGCAAGAACAAGACCAATCGCCTTACGGGACTTTAGCTTACCCGGCCGAGATGTTTGGTGCTGTGGAAGAAGAACCGTTAGTGTACCAGGAAGATTATGAGGAAGAACCCCCATTAAAACGGGAACGGCGAGAAGTCAGAAGAAAGCGGGTCAAATTGTACTATTGAGCAAAAAGTATAAAAGGCCAGCACAGAAACGGTTAAGCAATCGTTTCATCATGAAACGTGCAAAGAAACAGAAGCTTTCGTCAGGCAAAGCCGTAAAACGAAATTTGACGAGCATCAATACCCTCAAGGACAAAGGGTATATATATTTAGCAGGACGTAATTATCCTAAGTGGTACGGAGGACGAACATGGTACACTCAAAATTAAAATGTAAACGCAAATTAAAACATAAAGTGAAAAAAACGAAAAAACAATATGAAAAGGCCAAAAAACAAATTCGTAAAGATGCTAAAGAATGTTTTGACAAGAATGAACCTCGTCCTCAGTGGTATCAGAAATTAATGAACCCTTTAACGGGCGGAACTCCTGGGCAAAAAGGCGAGTACCGTCCGGTAAGAACTGGTGTGCAAGAAAAATGGTTACGTAGAATCCCTGGACGGTTTACTCAACCTGGCGAGACTCGACGTGAACCTTATACTGCGGGTACGGTTTATGACAGTTATGTCCCCACTGCTACAGAAGAACGTGAACCGTCCTTGATTATGACCCCGAGACCCCGTCCCTCACCAGTGATCACTCGGGAAGTCGGTGAAGACGGGTACTATAACATTCAACCTATATAAAGCAAAAACTTTTAGGGAAACCAAACAATTATGGCGCGTGGACGGAAACGAAAAGACGATAGTGAGCTGAAACGGCCACGGGGACGGCCGTTGAAAAAAGAAAAAACACCCCCGAAATCACCAAAAAGGAAAGAACGGGAAAAAAAGATTTTAGTCTTTGAAACGAAAAAAGGACCGAAAATGGTCAGTATATTAAAGAAATTAGCCCCACCGAAAAAACCACCCGGCCGGCCGGATTTCCGTGTTTTAAATCAGACCCAACCAATGACTTACCGGTTAAAAAGTCCAACCCGCTACCCACCACCTACAGCTACCGTCAGCAAACGTCCACCCAGCCCGGAACCAGTACCTAGCCCCGAATTTAAAAAATTAATTGAAACGGCAACGACCGATTTCAGTGAAATTGAGCTTTACTTGCACGGGAGTACTGTTCAAGAAACCGAAAATTTATACCGGACTCAAGAACGTCAACCCGGTAAACCTTTACCACCATCTCAAAACCCCCCACCCAAACCTGTCCCTGCGGTCGCACAGAAACCTGTTCCGGTCACATTTGCCCGGTTTTCTCCTTTAAGCAGAGCAAAACCTTCTCCTAAACCACAACCTAAAACTAACCGACCCCGTTTAGTTCCTAAAATCCCCGGAGGAGACAATGTTGTGCGAGGAAAAAGCGGGGTCCGAATGAAATTAGCATTAAAAAAACCTAAACCGAGTGATGCGGTAAAACGGCTCCTCTTTACAGATAAACCCCCTCAACCACCACCTAAACCACCGACTCCACCACCCCCGTTACGGCTACCGACTCCTCCGAAACCGTTAATCCGCCCTATTCCTCCACCGGTCAATACGTTAGTGAGTACGACCATGTTACCAATAATGAGCGTGAAAGCACAACCATTGGTCCCTCCAAAAACAAGATCCAGTGAAACCGATACCCGTGAAATCGAAATGCAAACAGATATGCCCGTGAGAGCGACAGTCGGGACCCAATCGTTAGTGCCTACCAACGAAATGGCCATTCAAACCCGTCCGACAGTGGGTGAAGGTATAGCCACGCAAACTGAAGATCCCGGGGATAAAATCGACAGCGGGACCCAAGCGGGACCGGGCTTAGGTATCCCACCCCCGAATGCGCACGTGTTAAAAAGCGATGTTAAAGAATCGTTCCGTCGGAATGCTAGTATTTTAAAACATTTAGCTGCACAACCGAAAAGCATTTTAATGGATCAAACTTTACGTAAAGAAACGTTCAGCACTTCCCCCGATGAATTTATTCGAATGATCGCTTTAGCGTTAGCTATAATCTCAGAAACGTTATTATGTATCCGGGAAGAATTGAAAAACGATAATATGGCCTTTTGGCAATTTGTAGCTTCTCGAGGCGATATTCCTCCGTATTACCGGGTGGATCGTAATTTAGCTCAAACCGTTTCTAAACACACGGGATTACCGGCGAACACAGTACGTAATTTATCCAACAGTATCGGGAAATGGGAATCGGTGAATGCTAGAACCATCGATGTGGCTCGAGAATCGTTAGAAAACCCATCGGGTCGGACATGGTATTTAAGGTTGATTTTAGAAAATACCCATGATCAAGAATTTACGGATTTGATCATTTTAGCTTTAAAATATTTCGCCGGGATAATGGATGAAATAGTATAAATAGCATAAGGTATCAGTTTTATCATTGTCAATCAAGATGGTAGACGCCGCCACAGACATCGTCCAGCAAACCGCCTTGTTTGCTGGTGGAACGAAACAAGATTCTATTTCACAAGGGCGATGGGTCAAAGTCGATCCTTTAACACCTTCGTACAAAACCGGAGGCCCCATCACTTTTTTTATCAGCGGGAATTCGTCCGAGTATATCGATTTGACAAATACCATGCTGGTGGTGAAAATGGGTATTTTCAACCAAGCCGGCAACCCGTGTCAAAAAGTCACTGAGGATTTCGTATCACCGGTCAATAATATTATTCATACTATTTGGCGGCAAGTCAATATTAAATTGAATGGGACTGAATTGAATACACAAGATAACATGTACATGTACCGGGCGTATTTGGATAATTTATTAGGGTACAATAAAGGATACAAAGACACCTGTTTATCCGGCATGACAGGTTGGTTTAAAGATACACCTGGTAAATTCGATGAATTGCCACGGGCGATGGATAGTAGCAAAGATTACAGCAAGTCCACCGCCGGCACCGGCGGATTACACGACTGGAGCACGGACGACGGCGGGGGGAAAACCTCATACGAAAAGTACTCGTTCGATAAAACCACGTCAAGTTCGACGAGCGCAGGGAAGGAAATCTACCAGACGGTGATCATTCCGTCCGCCAACGGGGAAATTGGTTTAACTAAAAATACTGCCATTAAAGAATCAATTTTAACGGCGGCTTTAGGAAAAAATTATGGCATTTTAAATCGGTTTTTACAATTTTTTCCTAAAAACAATGAATTGTGCACGAACAGTGAACGGTCTAAACAAATAACTTTTAAAGCCCCAATCCATAGCGATATTACCAACCAGAAAAAACTGTTACCCAATGGTGTTGATTTGACACTTGAATTTGATTTTACCGGATCCACCGAATTTCCTATCATGCAAATAGGAGGAAAAAATAATCAATTGAAAATTATGAATATGTACCTGGATGTCCGAAAAGTGCAACCGTCTCACCGTTTTCAACAAGCAGTTGAAGCGAATTTAGCCAGAAATATGCCTATTCGCTATCCTTTGAAACATACATTTATGAGAAGCCATAATTTACCCGTAAGTGGTACTCAGGCGACATTGACCAATATGTTACAAGGGCAAATGCCACGTCGAATGGTATTTGCTTTTGTCGAAAGTAAAGCTTTAGCTGGAGATGAAACGAAAAACCCCTATAAATTAAAAGATTTAGGTGTCAATAAAGTTCAAGTGTATATGAACGGCCATCCCGTTCCGTCACAGCCGTACGAACCAGATTGGGATAAAGATTGGAAACGGGAATATATTGATTTTTTAAATAATATCGGAGTGGTCCGTGGCGGGCTTGGTGTAGATATTTCTTATCAAGAGTTCAGGCAAGGGTATACGGTGTTTGCCATGGATTTTTCACCGACTTTGGCATCGGATGAAAAATACATTCAAGACCCGACTGTAGGGGTATTAAGAATGGATTTAGGGTTCAAAGACCAAACAGCGTTGGCTGAACAACATATGGTCATCGTTTACTACGAAATGGATGGGGAAGTGACTATTGGGCAATCACGAGAAGTATTGAAATCGTATACCTAAAAAGTATAAAAGGCATTTTTCATTTCACAAATGAATTAGTTCCATCATGGACGGGGGTGGCGATCTCGTTCAAAACACGGCATTATTTACTGGAGGCACGAAACAAGATTCTATCTCACAAGGACGAACGGTTAAAATCGATTCTTTAACCCCTTCGTACAAAACTGGAGGTCCCGTTGAATTTGTTATCAATGGGGATAGTAATGAATATATCGATTGGGCCAATTCTTTTATGATCGTTAAATTAAAAATAACCACGCAGGCGGGTCACCCATGTCAAAAATGGCTGGCCGATTTTGTTTCTCCCGTGAACAATATTGTTCACAGTTTATGGAAACAAGTCAGAATGGAAATGGAAGGAACGGAATTGAATACGTTGGATAACATGTATGCCTATCGAGCCTATTTAGAAAATTTACTTTCATTTAATCAAGAATTTAAAGAAACTGGTTTATCGGCCATGACAGGGTGGTTTAAAGATACACCGGGAAAATTCAATGCGTTTCCAGATACTACTAACTTTAAGACTAAAAACACGCATTGGGAAGAAACGATAAAGGGGGAAAAAAATAATGATAACAGTGCAAACAAAGATTTGTATGCATGGTCACGTGATGCAGCTAACAAAAACACCGAGTGTAGTGAAAAAAATAACAAAAATAAAATTGTGTGTAGTGATTGGCGTCCATACGTAAAAGTATTCTTTAGTAAAGATTCCAATTTAATTAAAGTTCGGTTTATTCCTACAGCGTTGGGACCTGTGGGTTTAGAAATAAAAGATGATAAAGCTAAATATTCTATTTTAACCGCTTCGATGGATAAAAATTACGGGATGTTAAACCGGTTTTTACAATTTTTCCCTAATAATGATCCTTTTTGTGAAAATACTGAAATTTCACAAGAAATTACTTTTAAAGCTCCTATTCATGCAGATTTAACCACTCAAAGTAAATTTATTATTAATGGTGTTAATATTAAAGTGACTTTTGATTTTCAATCTAATCCACAATTTTATATTATGCGGGATTCTACAAACACTGATGTCACACAAAAAGGAGAATTAAAAATAACTAACATGTATTTGGATATACGTAAAGTTAAACCTTCTTTCCGGTTTCAACAAGCTGTGGAAGCTAATTTAAGTAAGGGGTTACCGATTCGGTACCCATTAAAACATTCCTTTATGCGTACTTATGATTTACCGACAAATGGCACCGAAGCGAATCTTGTAAATATGTTACAAGGTCAAATGCCCCGACGAATGATTTTTGGGTTTGTTAAAAGTTCTGCGGTTCGCGGGAATGAAAAAGAAAACCCTTATTTCTTCGATAATTTAAAAGCCAATAAAATACAAGTGTACATGAATAATTTTTCTGTACCTATTTTCCCATATGAACCTAAATGGAGTAGGGATTGGAAACGGGAATATATTGATACATTAAATACGGTCGGAGTAGTGAGAGGGGCTTTGGGTGTGGATATTTCGTACCAAGATTACAGGAAAGGGTACACCTTTTTTGCAGTGGATTTTTCACCGACATTAGCATCGGATGAAAAATATATTCAGGATCCGATTGTAGGGGTATTGAGAATGGAACTGGCATTTGAAACCACACTCACAAACCAACACACACTCATTGCATACTATGAAATGGATGGTGAAATCACAATAGATAAATCACGTCAAGTTTTAAAATCCTTTATTTAAAAAACATCACATATTACTAAATGCAATTATATTTTTATTATTTTTTAACTACACTCAGTGATTTTATCTTTGAATGTATTTTTATCATTATTTAACTTTACTTCATTTCTTCTTAATGCGTGTTTACATTTTACAGTTCAGTAGTCTTTGTTACTCATTGAAATCGCCCACTTGGTAAACGTTCAATTGTCCTTGAATAACATTTTCATTGAGTTCATCATCGAACACACCTTCATCTTCAGACGACGAGGAAACAAAATGATCTTCATCCACTAAATTGCTGCCGAAGCCCATGGACCGCGTCACACTTATATCATCTGAATCTGTTTTCTGAATTTTTATCAACATTCGACTTCCACTGTCGGGTGCACATTCTGTTTTCATCTCACAGGCAAACACTAATCAACACGATACGGTATTTAATTTCCCGTGCTTATTTTCCATGGACTGGGGATTTTCAATCATCATCCCATCGCTGTTCCTGATCTTGGCAAAGAAATTGATTTGGTCCGGTTCCGTTTCAATGATCCCTGGAGGTTTCGGATAAACGCACGAAATCGGAAGCGCCGAATCGTACGCAAAGATTTTGCGCCCATCCCCTAGTTGACACCAGACCATCGATGCTTCTCTTTCCAGCTGTGCTTGTAACAAAATCACGTCGCCGTATTCTCCCATGTATTCTTCAAACGCTTGTTTTAAATTTTCAAATCCTTGAGGGAGTTTTTTCAAACACCAACTTTGTAAAGACACTCGATCCGATTCTACAAGGCCCAACGGTGTCAGTTTCAATTCTTGTTCGTACCCCGCCCGTAAAATCAATTGGTTCATGGCCACACTGTGGATTTTACGCGACTCTGAAAAATAGTCATGGATCAATTGCCAACATTCCGAAGACAATAAATCTAACGGGCGTATCATTCCTTCCCGCCCCGTGATTTTGAATTTGTCAAACACGTACTTGGTACACACGCGTGAATAAAAACAAGGTACATGCTCGTTTTCTTTCAAGTTCTTTAACACGAAATACAGTTGGTGTCCCAGATAGCACATTTGTCCGTTCCAGTCGACCAGCGGGTATGTGGGGGCCGGTAAAGTCTTGGGAGGGGCAGGGATCGTTTGCGTTAACATCACCCCGTTGTAACAGATGTACAAAAAACAATCAACAAATTCCGGAAACTGCGCATCAAATACTCCTGAATTATGTTGCCATGATGTGAATACAAAAGGAAAAGGGAGATAGTTTGTCAAATACCTTAACCCATACCCCATAAAAAACTGCGAGACTTCGGATGGGAGGTCGTCCAAAGATAAAAAGTCGACATTGTTGTCATCGGGGATCCGTTCCCTTCTGTCTGAAAAATTCAATTTCACACACACGGTGCTGTCACATAACGCGAACGGAGATGACCGCATCATCGTTTGAAATTGCCGGGGGGTCACGTGTCTCGAATGCGCTAACAATAGGCTTACTACCAATGACATGTCATTGTAACACGATGGGCACATTTTCCATATCCCACGGTTAGGATATATAACTTTGTACCTGTCACTATTATCATGAAGAAAAACCCGGCACATGATGTCGGCAGGGTTCGAACATGATTGCTCTTCATCGAAAAAATATTTCATCCATTCCAAAACCGGTGGAGTATCTCTCTCTATCCCTCGTGCACACACTACACTGTTAAAAGGCTCGTCACTGCCTAAACTTGCGTAAAACCCATCAACAATTTCTTGCCGTTTTTGTAATGTCTCTTCCGTTAAATCTTCCGGGTGTAAATATGGCCGGAACTCTTCACGGAGTGGTGGAACATTGCAACAGCGGGTCGTACAAAATTCTCTCACAATAACTCCTAAGACTGCAGTATATTTTCCACAGGCCGGGCAAAATGTCAAATACATTCTATCTTCGGATTCCAAAGTAATCAGTCTGTACTTGATACAAAAATTGCATACACAAGTGTGGCATCCCGTTAAGACATTGGCTGCTCGTTTTTTACAAATCAAACAGGCACAGCTGTGTTTGTCGGTTGCCAAAACCGTAGCGGGTTGGATTTTTTGCCGGTTGAAGTAGATGTTGGACAAGACTTGGAAAGGTTCTTCTATAGGCCCGTACCGGTGCCCGATAAACGGGGAATCCGTCCAGACAGATTTTAAACACCCGTTCCATACTTCTGATTTGTGTGTGTTACGCCACATGATTGATTATTGATGAGTAAAACCAGAAAAATTTATACCCTTTATTTCTTATCAAGTATTTCCGGTTTCTTTTTTTTGTGTAAAGTATTTCCGGTGTCTTGGAATTTTTATCAGTCACTTCCGGTCCTCGCCAGTATTAATACAGGGGTATCATGTGACAAGACTCAGTCTACAACGGTTACCGTCATGAACAACCCACGACCCGCTAAGAAGTTAAAGCTGACACCGCCCGCACCAGCAACAGAAAGTATGGTGGTTCACGATGAATGCCGAGCTTCCCGAAAAGTCTTTCTGGGCGGTAGTGAAAACAACTGGTGGTTTGCGACACCTCAAGGGTACAATGTGAAAATCGGGTGCTGGAGTAAAGGCATGCCTGTGGCTAAAAAGGGCGTGACTTTAACACCTGAAGAACTCCGTAAATTGGCTACCAATATTGATAAAGTCAATAACACTGTCATTGAAGTTCTCCACGATAGCCATAAAGATTACCGCTTCACCTTATCACCGGGCAACCCTAATTTTCCCGATACACGGATCGTCGCTGTCAGCTGCGGAAGTGCCTGGCCGAACATCGTCAACATCCGAGAATGGTACTACAACTTCAAAGAAGGCAAACGGTTCCCCAGTAAAACTGGAGCAGCATTGTTTATCGACGTATGGGCTGAAGTTGTGAAACATATTGATGATATTGTGAATCTGATTGCCTGTCAAGAAGAGCATGGCAATATTGAAGCCGCTGTGGCTTGCGGGAACCATCCTGAGTTTATGTTTTCAGAGACTTTATCTGATGACGAATATTGACTTTGTGCTTGATCATCATTTGCATGTGTGTTTATGAAAAGAAAAAATAAAAAATGTTTGCTTTGATATCCTGTCTTGTTTCCTATATAAACGAACGGTGTGTGAGATGTGAATGGAAAATGGCGTCCGACCCGTCTTTAATCCAAACCCAACCTTTTTACCTGAACTTAAAAGCCCAAGGTCCTGTGTATGATTCCATTACTAAAGGCAATGTAATTAAATTTAAAATCGAACCGGAATTGATGTTGCATCCCCGGGCGGGTGATTGGGAAGTGGCTCTTACCCGGTTAAGTCATCCGAGTGCCTGGTTCAATATCCATGAAAATGAATGTTGGGTAAAACTGACTCATAAAACCAAAACGGATGAATACTCTATTAAAGAATATGTCCCCGCAGGCTATTATCCCCGCTTATTCATGTACGGAAAAGAAACCGATAAAGATAATGAATTCAGTACAGCTAGAGGGGTCGGATTATGGCAAGCTTTAGAAGATTGTTTTACGAAATTAAATGCCCAAAAAGATCAATTAAATTTAACCGGATCTGAACAAGAAAAAAGTGATAGCGGGACAAAATATATTAATCCTCAACTGGTTCGGTTATTTGATTCCGTATTTCCAGGAGGTGGGTCAAGGTCTTCCAAAGATAAAAAACAAAATATGCGAATGGGAATTGCATTTCCCATAGATGAAACATCTGGCGATCATACGTATTCATTAGAAATGGATGTAAAATTAGCACATATGATGGGGTTCAGAGATACCGTTTTAAAGAAACGGGCGGCTAAAAAATGTGATGAAGTTTTATTTGTTATGTCTAAAACAGAGGATATTAATGATTGGATAATAAAAAAGGGAGGTGAATTAGAAACTTATAAAGAAAATAAAAATAGTGACGTTTATGTAACAGATAATAAAACTGTGAAATATAATTATCAAACCCATTACCCTTGTGTAAACCAACTGGATATACGCCCCAATGAAATGGAATGTATTATTGAAATCCACACCGATTTTACTGAACCCGATACGTTTCATAATGCCCACCATCATGAAGGTGCAACCCGTGTTTTAGCTACATTTCACGCTAGAGCTGAAGCCAATGCTAACCGCCCTGAAGACCAATGTTTTATTGAAAGTACTTTTAAATCAGCGGCTATCGGGTTCAATGTACCTTACAGCACTATTCGCCAATATCTATCATCCACCACTAATTACCATGCCACCTTTCATCAGTATCATAAATGCCGAGTCGGGTGGTATTCTGAACTGAAATTTCAATTCAAACATCCAAACAGTTATCCTGTCAATTTTATCCCGGGTGGGGATTTATTCATGCAATTGTATTTTAAACCTCGACGTAAACGTAGGAGGGGTATATAAAACCCCTTGTCCGTTCTGTTTGAAAGGGAGTTGAACATGGATCCCCCGACCTCGTACCGTACCAGTGATTTTTTTATTTCCATTGAGAAAATCATTGAAAATGAATCTGCATTAAACGGTCAAGTTAAAGTGAATTTATCCCCCCAACTTTTCTTGCATCCTCATTATGGCCCGTGGGAAGTGAGTTTAACCCAATTAACATTCCCATCCGCTTGGTATACCGTTCATGAAAAGGAATGTTTTTTACGTCTGGTTCATACTAAAATTCATAAAACCACTAAAGAAACCACTACCTATTCCGCACAAACCTATTTAGAACCAGGATATTATCCCCGTCATTTTATTTTTCGAAAATGGCAAAATAGGGCCGGTGGAAGAAAACAATTAGATCGTATGGTCTATGTAGGATCTTTAAAAGCTCTAAAAAATATAATAGAGGAATTAAATCAATTAAAAACAGAATTACATTTAGAAGGATCCCAACATGAAAATAATGAAGTAGGAATTGTACGTTTAGTCCAACGTGTTTTGGCTGGAACTACAGACAAAAACGATAAGAGTGGTGAAAATGTTAGTTATGGACTGGCTTTCCCAGGAATACACGATACATCCTGTAAGTCAGTTGTCTCTGGTACGGATAATAATACTTATGACCATCATTTCAAATTAGAAATGCATCCCAAGCTCCGACACATGTTTGGATTTAATCGGGATTTATATGAATATGAAATTGAAGAACCCATTATAGGTTCCACATATGTCGTAAATAAAAACAAATGGAATGTCATGGATTTAAATTGGGAACGGGTTTTACATTCGCATTTGAGAATAAAAAATGACAAGAAAAATACAGACAAAGCCTGTTTTCAGGTACATTACCCTCGGGTCGCTCAAAATCAAATCCGTATCAATGAAATTGAATCCATCCTGGAAGTGCATACGGATTTTACACGCCCTGATACGTTCCGAGAAATTAAAGATTTTAATCCTAAAAAAGATGAAGGGCCTGAACGGGTCTTGGCTACAATACACGCCCGGCCCGAAGCCAATGCGAACCGCCCTGAAGACGCCTGTTTAATTGAAAGTACGTATAAAAACCCAGTGCTCTCATTTCGAAAACCTTACAGCCGCATCCGTGAATTATTTTCTTCCACCTACCATCACCCCTTAACCACTACTAATTATCATGAATGTCTAAGCGGGTGGTACTCTGATATGACCTTTCAATTCAAACATCCGTCAGGCCATAACGCTATTTTTATCCCCGGAGGTAAAATATTTATGCAATTGCACTTTAAACCATGTAATTGATGATTTTTTTTCAAACAGTTCCGGTTCCCCTCCCCGTACTTCCGTTGCCTATGATCCTTGCATAACACTGCCGGAACCCCATGAAATTTTTTTAAACCCTTCCGGTCTACTTTGTACCGGTCCCCCACGGCAGTCGGGTATATAAACCGGGTCCCGCATCTTCACAGAAACCATGGCATATAGTCGTCACCAGCTTGGTCTGCCTGGGCACTGGGGATCTCGTCAACGTCCTTGCAAGCATTGTAAAACACATTTAGCCAAGTATCCTGAAAACGATTACAGTTTTTCTGCTTGGTACGGACACTCGTTCAACTGTCCACGAGGTGGGTGTAATTCCAAGCTGTTCTCTCTACTGTGTGACGTGTCGGAATTTCATGATGATCATTTCCGCTGCCGCAGAGATGAGTCTTTAGAAGATTTAATCTGGGCCTACCGCACTTCCGTGCTAGAATTCAGTGACTGTGACGTGTTTTACGAAAGGAATTTTCACTACGTTCCCAAAGTGCCTGCAGATAAAAAGAAACGGATCTTTGAAACCCGTAGTACTCCCATCCATGTGACACCGGCTGATACATTGAATTATCCCAGTATATACCAACATAAAATCTGGGAAGATAAATTCCAAGTGACAAATATCCACGCCCGAAATCGTGAAGTCGGCTTCAGTAAAACACCGGAAAGTTGTCACGTGAAACCCATGACATTGACTTTAGTGATGCAATGAAAAAATACGAAAGCCGGTACCGCCTCCTGGATAAACATTGCTGTGCTAAAAAATGCCGGGTCTACATGATGCACGCCTACATGGGCCAAGTGAAAGACGCCGCTAACGAACAAGATAAACAACAAGGAAAACACATTCACCGCCATATCTTTCATTTTCCAAGTTGGACTGTAAAAAAATTCTGCCCTACGGAATATCACTTGTGTTCTCGGAAAAGTGAAGATAATTTTTGCGGGGTGGTCACAGACTATATTACGCTCGAGAAAACACCGTTCAAGAAATATCTGATCGGGCACGTGATTCGCAATCATTTACGTCTGGCTAACGTTTACACTTACCAAGGTCACATCAACGAAAATAAAACTGTGGAGATAATTAAACACCTGGCAGCACGTACATTGGGCCCTGATCTTACTGTTACCAAGGGAACTATCACTTCCGGTAAAAAAGTGGTATAAAAGCAGAATGCGAACTGTGTATTTTTCACTTCTTCCCCGACCGGAGAATTGGATGTCCACAAATTTGATGGAAATAATGCTGCCGCCCGGAACTGTGCCTGCCACCATCCCGTTTCCACAAACACAACTGGAAGAAGGGGAGTTACCCCGTCCCGATCACGGAATGGGGGCCGCAGAACAAGAACCCGCACCAGATGTGGTAGAAATGGCAAACAACATCAACGAATTCCTCGCTAGCCTGGGGCCGCCACCCACCACAGAGCAAACGGGGTCCACCCCACCAACACCCCCAGAAAAAAAGAAAAAACGTAAACGTCCTGTTCCCGAGAAGAAACAACCATCAAAACGGATCAAACGCCAGCAAGTTGTTCCTGATGATGATGAAGATGCCAGAAAGAAAGAAGAAAAGAAAATCATCAGCAAACTTGAACTTTATTTCAATAAGATTGAAACAAACATCAGTCTTATCAAGGAACTTTTAGTTAAGCTGCAAACCTATAAACATTAAGCGTTTCATATGTTTGTATTGAATTAAAGTTTTGTATTTGGATTATACCATGCCTTTTTTTTTCTTTCTTTTATGACGTGTGGGATATGTATAGGTGCGTGTATGTTTGAAAGGAACCCAACCCTCCCGCCAACTCCACTAAAGTTAAACACCACCCGGTCAACCGCCAGGGGGCCCCCTCCCCCACCCCTCCCACCCAGTCCGCATTCCTCCCAATTAATTAATCACTTTTTGGCACTTATTAATGACTCTACTCAGGATGGTACTTATTAATGGTTTTGGTACTTATCAATGACTTTTTGGTACTTATTAATGACTCTACTAAGGATGGTACTTATTAATGGTTTTGGTACTTATCAATGACTTTTTGGTACTTATTA
The DNA here is from genome assembly GCA_026874595.1 of Sipunculus nudus. NCBI lineage: Eukaryota > Metazoa > Annelida > Sipuncula > Golfingiida > Sipunculidae > Sipunculus > Sipunculus nudus. The sequence goes on from CM049315.1 coordinate 33,165,967, forward strand.
ATGACTCTACTAAGGATGGTACTTATTAATGGTTTTGGTACTTATCAATGACTTTTTGGTACTTATTAATGACCAAAAATGGGACTTATTAATGGTTTTGGTACTTATCAATGACTTTTTGGTACTTAATATATATAGCACTACTGTTGTCCCTTGGATGTCTTATAAAATTAGGCAAGAAAATGGTTATATCACCACACACAGGCTGCTTGTTCTGTTTATATTAATGTATTTATAATATATGGGGGCCCACCAAAATAATCAAAACAAATTCAACACGGGCATCTGGCAGCAAGTCAGATAAGCCAGAGCTTTGCAAATGGCTTTTTGTTAACAAGTGACCTTTCTAAATCTGCATATAGACAACGTACCACCTTAGGTTACATGTTTTTCAGGTTTGTCAACATTGCTGTGATTACAAACATGTTGTTGATAAACAAGATCATACATCCTTCACAAAGGCCTTATAAGAACTTTTCACAACTGAAATTACCCTTAGATCATTATATATAAACAGAGGAAGCCAGAAATCACATAAATTCTTATACAAAAAGTAGGTTAATGGGCACCTTTAATTTTGTAAATGTTTGAGGGATTTACTAAATCAGTTACCTAAATTTATATAACCTATATGATATTTAAGACACTCAAAATTTGCATTTTTAATCACCCCTGTAAGAGATATTAAGCTACTTTTTATATGGAAGTCTCAGGATTAAACTGGCAGTCTTTTATTTCAGCAATGATTTAAGTGGTAACAAAACATTATAATGATGACTGATTTTAGAAAGAGCCATGGCCATGGGTCAAGATCTGAAAAAGGTCCAGTTTCAAGACCGCAGCTGGTTAGGGTACAAAACCAGAAGCCGTGAGTATTTAATACATGGTGTTGTTTTGTACACATGGTCAAGTATTTGTGTCCACCTAATGGTGCATAATGTCAGCCAGCTAGAATATTATCACTCTATCTTACTGTTTTTCCCCAACAACTCACCTCAACCACTCTACAGAGAGAGCGAGAGAGAGAGAGAGAGAGAGAAGAGAGAGAGTCATGGGAGACCTCCATTCACATACAGTCAATTTTACCATGTTCTTTTCAAATGAATGGTTTAATCAATATATTCTTTGTATTTTATAGTCATTGTGAGTCATGATTGAACATAACTACCTTTTACTATTATATTCCAGAACACTGTTACATTTATTGCAGACAAGACTCATATAAAACAACTATTATAAGTTAATGTCAAATGCTAGTGAAGTGTTTTATGTGTTAATTATTTCATGTGTTATTTATATACATTAATTTTCAGGAGATGCCACTCTGTCTCGGCATGCTGGCATCGACATTGCACAGCTGAATCTGCAGATGCAGATAGCCTCAACTCACTCAGGAGATGTAAGAACATGCTTGTTTGTATGTATCTGTGTGTGTGTGGGGGGGGGATGTTGAGAGAGAGAAAAGGGATTGGAAGGTCATAATGGTAGATAACAGGGAGAGGGTATGTCTTGTTGAACTGTGAATGTTACTGCCATATATTTTCCAAACCTCAGTTTTTTTCGGTGCATTGATAAAACACTGACAATTTCAGATAACTTGTTGTAAGCACACAAATTTTGTGTACTAGTAAACCCCATAATTGAATTGTTCTTGTTCATAATGTCATATTATTTAAATTAGATTTAGAGAAGAGGGATATGTTTAAAGGCCAAGGATATTTAATGCTTTTCAGACATGGAGAGGTTCATGGCAGGGAAATGATATTGTTGCCAAAATTCTTCGACTGCGGGAATGTTCCGTCAGAAACTGCCGTGATTTTAAGGAGGAGCTACCCAGGCTAAGGTACATTTTATCAGGACTGTGAGCTGATCAGATTTATCTCAGTCAAAATATAAAACCAGTAAAAGTTTTATGACATTTGAACAGAGAAGACCAGATTGTTATCCTGTGCTGGTTACATAGCAGATTATTGAACTAGGAATAGAAGTGCATACATATACACAGGTTTCTTAACAATTGATCCAACTTATGAATTATAACTTAAGGCCATAAATGTAAATTTAACAAAACATGAGTTTCATAGACTCATGATAAAACTGTACTCATAGTTCTTGAGTGTTACACTCTATACACCTAACATGTGTAAAAAGATTTAAAATGAATACAATTTTTAGCTCAGCTGATGAGCTATAGTCGTGGTCCTTCGTCCATCGGCTGTCCTTCCGTCTGTCCATCCGTTAAACTGGCACGTTTTTGAACCGTTAGATCTATGAATCCAAAATTCGGCCTACTGTTAGATGTCCCCAAAATCTCCTACCATACCGATGACGACCACAGAAACTATTTTCCCATGACAGCAAGGGTTTAAATCTGCGTGGTTTTAATTTCGCGGTATTGCCCCGACCGCGAATATAGCAAATTTTAAACCACCGCGAATATTAAGCCAACCACAGTACTTGCCTTAGGTGAATGGAACATAAAGTGATAAGCTCTGTCCATCATCTCTCCGTTATCATTAAATATATATCAATTATGAAACTGTTCCTATAAGTTGTATTGAAATAACTTTCATATGCTGTATGTGTTTGGAATTAAGCTCTTTAAGTCTGAAATTTGAAAGCAAATTATATATTCAGTTGTGTATTATTGCAGATGTTAAACTTTAAGAAAATTTGATATAATAAATAAATTAAGAAAAAATTAAATTCCATATATTATCAGCTGTGTTTGTCTACCAGTTTTGTCTGTTTTTTTTTTAATTATTAAGAAATTATGAATGAACTTTTTTATCTTGTAAGCATTGTTGAATTAAGTGAAAATCCTGTGTATATACACTATAATAATACAGATATGTAACTCCCACCATTCCACACACACACACCCTCCTCTACCACCAACAAGTCTTTTCATCTGTGATCTGGGGACATTAGTTATATTTCAACTGTATACATTTCATAAAATAAAAATATACATTTATTTAATAATATATATTATAAAAAATAGATTCATTTGAACAAATGTGTAAACTACTGAAATGTCAACAGTTAATCAAAAAGCCAACTAATGATCATGGTAATAATACAAGTCATTTGTTCACAAACTGCTCACATGCTTCAGTTTCAACATTAAGAAACACATGGTCAGGTCACAAAATATTATTTGCAACAAATTCTTGCTCATCAATACAAACCAAATCATGTAAACCAACCATGGCATATATTACCTCTTCCTCTTACACTTTATCTCCATTTAATATTATTTTAGATTTTTACCTCCAAAGTCAACTTCAGCTGAGCACAGTGACCCATGGGTCCCTTGTTCATTTCAGAATCTTCAACCACGTGAACATCCTGCCTGTGCTGGCCGCATGCACAGAACAGCCCCACCTGGTGCTAGTCAGTCAGTTCATGCCGTGTGGGTCGCTCTTCCAGGTGCTCCATGGAGACACAGGTATCCATAGCAACCAGATAAAATGACAAATGTTTTAAATTGGTATCATAATCCTGGCAGGTAGTTATACTTGCCCCAAAGCCACATTCCATGTCTATTAATTGCCTTGGTTGATGGGATATTTGGTTATTGTATACAATACTTGGAATGCTGTAAAATAATTACAGTTAGTATCAACAGTCCATATGATAGCTTTCATTAAGTTTTAACATTGACATAATTGACCTCACCACCAGAACCCTTATGCCCCGCTTTTTTTACCTAATTTTTAAAAAGAGCCCCCAAAACGCTTCTACACAGAATGTCTACCTAGGGACAGCTGTTTACAGGACAATAATGATGTCACAAAGGTCGATGACATACACGTAGCATTGGCTGAAGTCATCATCTGGAATAGCTGCACTGATTAATATATCACAGTCATTGTGAACTGTCTTGCAATTTTGGATTATTTGTCTCATACAAATTACATGCCATGCATTATTCACGCTGTAGTTGGAGGGATGGCTCTTGCAGCCTTTGGCCTAGAACTTTTTATACTGTCTCCTTTGTATTAAAAAATATCCTGGAAAACATGCCGACATGGGAACTGGTACAGAGTACATGTGTTCTGTTTGGGAGAAGTCTCCAAAATTACGCAAATTATATTATGGTCAGGTGACTCATGGTTAACAGTAATATTGTTGACCTGATTGGCTGCATTGAACAGTTATTCTCATGATAATTCATTTTATGAATATGCTATTAAGGTTACGCAAAGTTCATGATGAGGTCAATTTGAAGTGATTGCCTTTATCATATATGTTACACAACTCCACTCATTCAAGAATTAGTTTCACTTACAAACAAGTTGACAAGTTTCTAAATATGATGAACAAAATGAGTAGTAAATAGATTTGCTATTGTTGAAAATGTGTGTTCATAGACCATTTTCACCTCACCAACACCACCTTCTGGTAACAACTAACACTGAGTGTTAGGGTTCTGAATATAAATACTGTGGTTGCCTCTCTGTCCATAAACTCACAATATTTGCAAAAATCATATTATTGTAAAAATAAAAAACCTTGGTGAACTAGAAGCTTCATATGTACATTTGAACAATCTTTTATACTGTAGCCTTGTATGCATCCCATGTACCTGATCTGTACAGCATAGCGAATGATTGAGTATATATGTAATATGTGATCTTTGACACTATCTGCCTATCAAGATAAGGGATTTCTATTTGTTTGGTATTTCCATGGGTCATTTGAAAATTATTAAGATAACAGATATATTCTCTATAATTTACACAATGGTGACATTATGAATTGTAAAAGAACCCTTGTGAATCACTAAAAAGGTGAAACTTTTGAAAATTCAGTGCCATAAATATAAAGCCAACCACAATATTGACAAGAAAAATCATATTTGATATTTGATATAATCTCAGATGATAAAAGTAAAGATTCTGCCTGATCTTTCTTTTTGGGTTCATGTTTGGGTCTCTGGCCTGTATTAGTTATGTTCCATGTCACTGGAACCAAACACTGCAGATGATCATTGGGCACAATGTGCATGCCCATTGAAATTTTCAGTTGTTACAGCCATATGCCATATAATGCCTAAGGTTTCATTCCTATAGCTGAAATGGTTTACATACTTTATAATCACATGATAATTACTCTTTTTAACCACAATGGGGTATAAGTGGACTGATATCTGGGGCTCTGTTAAGTGTGTTTGTGTTGTTTCAGGTATTGTCGTGGACCAGAATCAGGCGTTGCGGTTTGCATTGGACATCGCTCATGGGATGGAGTTCCTTCACTCAATGGACCCCATGATTCCTAATCTTAACCTATCCAGCAAACATGTCCTGGTCAGTATATTTATGTTATTTATGTTGTAATCTGTCACAAAATCTCAGAATTTTATGCATTAAATCAGCATTAAATAGAGCATCATTAGTATTATGTCAGCTGAAAATGTTGACTCTTTATAGTGAAAAACCAGATATGGTAATGTAGTAGGTTAACATTTTTCTTATTTTGTTGATTTGGAGATTTTTCAAGTTGCACAGATTGAACATCACTCAGACTTGAGTGATGTATTATGTTAAAAGGATGACTGACTTCCTTTAATTCAAATTTAACAACTCTGTGTTATCAATTGAGAATTATAACATTCTGATTCTATATAAGGTAGATTAAATTTTTTTCATTATGCCTACTTAATATTGTCACAGTATTTTGGGTATTCATTGGATTTTCTTAAAGAGGTGATTTTAAGGACAACCAAGGTAATCGAGGCTGAGATCTGAATTAATGGAAATATTCCTTTAATTTTAATTATTTGATGGTGCTACTCTACCATAATAAAAATAACCCCACAAAAAGCACAACATTTGAAGTCCACAAAATATTTTCAATGCACAGCACATGTGCTCAGTTTTTGAGAATTACTTTTGGAATTCTCAGGAGGGGTTGCTATATAATGATCAAACAAGAATGACCAAGCTTGTATTACTTAGCTCGTAAGAGAAAGAATGGACAGATTATGAGAAGTCACAGTGGTTGGATAGTTCATTATTCTCATGAATATTTTTTTAGCTCAGCTTACTGAAAGTCATCTGAGCTATAGCGATCACTCTTTGTCCGTCGTCCGTCTGTCCGTCTGTTTGTCCGTTAACCAGGCACAAATCGTAACCTCTGGACCTAGAACCTTGTAACTTGGGATTCTGAGAGGTCCATAAAAAATCTCCTTGGAAACCAGAAATTAGGTCTCTGTTACCCATATCCTTCAAGCTATGTGGCCCCAAAGTACCCCCCAGAAAAGTCAAAAATTTCATACAAAAACTTCAATATCTCATTAACTACTTGACTGATGGTCATGATTTTTGGCATACATATTGATCATGAGATGTTACATCACTTCCTGCAGACTGGTGGCGCCACCTGTATTTTTCGATTTTTTACGAATTTTTTTCTCTATTTTTGAGACCTTTAAAAATGTGAACATCTGTTAACAAGGCACAAATCATAAAGACTGGACTTAGAATCTTAATTCTTGACACACTGAGAGGTCCATGAAAAATCTCCTTGGAAACCAGAAATTAGGTCTCTGTTACCCATATCCTTTGAGCTATGGGGCCCCAAAGTACCCCCCAGAATAGTAAAAAATTTCATACAAAAACTTCAGTATCTCAATAACTACATCACTGATGGTCTTCATTTTTGGCATATATATTGATCATGAGATGTTCGATCAGTTCCTGCAGACTGGTGGCGCCACCTGTATTTTTCAATGTTCACGATTTTTTCCTCTATTTTTGAGACCTTTGAGGATGCTGTCATCTGTTAGCGTGGCACAAATCGTAATGACTGGACCTAGAATCTTCATTTTCGACACACTGAGAGACCTATGAAAAGTCTCCATGGAAACCAGAAATTAGGTCTCTGTTACCCATATCCTTCGAGCTATGGGGCCCAAAATTACCCCCCAGAATAGTCAAAAATTTCATACAAAAACTTCAATATCTCATTAACTACATCACTGATGGTCATGATTTTCGACATACATATTGATCATGAGATGTTTCATCAGTTTGTGCAGACTGGTGGCGCCACCTGTATTTTTCAATGTTCACGAATTGTTTTCTCCATTTTTGAGACCTTTAAGGATGTAGTTATCTGTCAACAGGGTACAAATCGTAACGACTGGACCTAGAATCTTCGTTCTTGACACACAGGGAGACCCATGATAAGTCTCCATGGAAACCTGAAATTAGGTCTCTGTTACCCATATCCTTCGAGCTATGTGGCCCCAAAGTACCCCCCAGAAAAGTCAAAAATTTCATACAAAAACTTCAATATCTCATTAACTACTTGACTGATGGTCATGATTTTTGGCATACATATTGATCATGAGATGTTACATCACTTCCTGCAGACTGGTGGCGCCACCTGTATTTTTCGATTTTTTACGAATTTTTTTCTCTATTTTTGAGACCTTTAAAAATGTGAACATCTGTTAACAAGGCACAAATCATAAAGACTGGACTTAGAATCTTAATTCTTGACACACTGAGAGGTCCATGAAAAATCTCCTTGGAAACCAGAAATTAGGTCTCTGTTACCCATATCCTTTGAGCTATGGGGCCCCAAAGTACCCCCCAGAATAGTAAAAAATTTCATACAAAAACTTCAATATCTCAATAACTACATCACTGATGGTCTTCATTTTTGGCATATATATTGATCATGAGATGTTCGATCAGTTCCTGCAGACTGGTGGCGCCACCTGTATTTTTCAATGTTCACGATTTTTTCCTCTATTTTTGAGACCTTTGAGGATGCTGTCATCTGTTAGCGTGGCACAAATCGTAATGACTGGACCTAGAATCTTCATTTTCGACACACTGAGAGACCTATGAAAAGTCTCCATGGAAACCAGAAATTAGGTCTCTGTTACCCATATCCTTCGAGCTATACTACATCACTGATGGTCATGATTTTCGACATACATATTGATCATGAGATGTTTCATCAGTTTGTGCAGACTGGTGGCGCCACCTGTATTTTTCAATGTTCACGAATTGTTTTCTCCATTTTTGAGACCTTTAAGGATGTAGTTATCTGTCAACAGGGTACAAATCGTAACGACTGGACCTAGAATCTTCGTTCTTGACACACAGGGAGACCCATGATAAGTCTCCATGGAAACCTGAAATTTGGTCTCTGTTACCCATATCCTTTGAGCTATGGCACTCCAAAGTACAGATCAGAATAATGGAAAATTTGATACAAAAGCTAAAGTATCTGAACAACTAATGCAGAGATAACCATAATTGTTTGCATAGATATTGATCATGGAGTGTTTCATAAGTTTCTGCAGACTGGTGGCACCACCTGTATTTGTTCTTTTTTTTTTACGAAATTTTTCTGTATTTTTGAGACCTTTTAAGATATGAACATCTGTTAACAGGGCACAAATCATAAAAACTGGACCAAGAATCTTTATTCTTGACACACAGGGAGACCCATGAAAAATCTCCATGGAAACTTGAAATTAGGTCTCTGTTACCCATATTCTTTAAGCTGTATGGGTCCAAAATACCCCCCCCCCCCCAGAATAATGGAAAATTTGATACAAAAACTGCAGTATTTCAATAACTACAACACTGATGGTCATGATTTTTGGCATACATATTGATCATGAGCTGTTCCATCAGTTTCTGCAGACTGGGTGTGCCACCTCTATTTTTTTTCAAATTTTTACGAATTTTTTTCTTTTTTTTGAGACCTTTAAAGATGTGGTTATCTGTCAACAGGGTACAAATCGCAACAACTGGACCTAGAATCTTCATTCTTGTCATGCAAGGAGGCCCATGAAAGGTGCCTGTGGAAACTTGAAATAAGGTCTCTGTTACCCATATCCTTCCGAAGGACTCCGAAGTATCCCTCAGAATAATGGACAATTTGATACAAAAACTGAAGTATCTGAACAACTAATGCAGAGATCACCATGATTTTTTGCATGGATATTGACCATTAAGTGTTTTTATTAGTTTCTGCAGACTGGTGGAGCCACCTGTATTTTTGTATCCGCCAAAACGAAGTTTTGCGGATACTATGTTTTTGACCGAGTTCCTCCGCCGCGGCGGCGTTCGTTTCCAGAGAGCTCCTCGGAGACTAATGGACCGATTTTTCACAAACTTACACCTATTATCGGGTCACATGTGAACTGGTGCCTAACCAATTTGCATTGACCTCTGACCTTTCCTCTCTATCCAGTGTCCATTTGTGGGTCTGTTTCCACTCATAAACCCTCATATATCGGGAACCGTTTGACCGATCAGGAAATAAAATTGATACAAATGTAGCCCTTGGATTGCTTTATAACATACACAATAAATGGTGGTGCCACCTGTAACCATGTTTGCACAGTGTCCATCTGTTCATCTGCCTTGGGTTAAAATCACTCATATCTCTGCAGTGAATTGACAAATTCACCTGAAATTCGTCATGTGTATACATCCAGGATAGCTTTCTTGATTTTATGACAGGTGGGGCCACCTACGTTCACGTTCACGCTGATGACATCCAAGCTTATATCTCGGTAACCGTTTGACCGATCAGGAAATAAAATTTATACTAATGTAGCCCTTTGATAGCTCTGTAACATACACAAAAAATGGTGGCGCCACCTGTAACAATGTTTGCACAGCGTCTGTCTGTTAGTCTGCCGTGGCCTAAAATTACTCATTTCTCTGTAGTGGTTCGACATAACTGCCTTAAATTTTGCAGGTTTATACATCGTGGACAGCTTTCTTGATTTTATGACAGGTGGCGCCACCTACATTCTAGTTAACGCTGGACACATCCAAGCTCATATCTCAGGAACCATTTGACCGATTGGGCCAAAATTGTGCATGTGTTTAGATCTCACATAGGTCTTTATCATACACAAAACTGGAGGGGTTACCTGCAAAGATTTTTGCACAGTGTTTGTCTGTTTGTCTGCCATGGGCAAAAATCCCTCATAAACATGTAGTGGTTTGACTTTTCTGCCTAAAATTTTGCAGGTGTATACAACTTGGACAGCTTTCTGGATTTGTGGTAGGTGGCACAACCTACATACACATTTAGGCTGCAGACATCCATGCTAATATGCAACATACCTCACTCTATTTCCCCTTGCCACTCAATCCATGCCTCACTATCCGATTTTGGCAGATACATGTAGTCACTTGTTGGTTACCCGTATTCTAGTTTTAAAAGTTTACACATTTTTCTCTATTTTTGAGATATATAAATACAGACTAAATCTTGGCCTGTTGGTTCATCTGTTTGATGCTTCAGTTGAATGGGTATATACTATCATTCAGGTGATAAAATTTCCTTTTGCGAATCTCTTCCCAGTCAGCTGAGCGTCATGACCCATGGGTCACTTGTTTAACAGTATCATAGTAGTTTTGTTTTTATTTATAGAATACTGTCTGTTTCTCCTCCGGTTATAGATTGGAAGCTACATAATATTTGATCTTTTTGTTTTAGTGGATGGTTCTTATACCAAAAAATATTTATTTTGTCACTGTAATATTACATTGATTCAAGTATTCAAACCAACATGCAGACCAACAATTACAATTATTTTTGAACCTGTGCTTAAGTATAGACCAAGTATGACCTTGCAGTTGACCTTGGTGTGATCTTGAAATTGACCTTTTCTGAGTCTTTAGAGCTGATTACTCCACAGATTGATGAGGATCTGGCCAAAATAAACATCGAAGACCCACGCTACAATTGGAGGCTCCAAGACCAACACCCACCCGTCCCTGCGGTATGCCCAGGGCATGCCTGTACCATATAAGAGCAGTCACATGATATGCTAATTAGGATGGGATATATGAGCAGTCTCATCGGGTATCATCTCAAGTGCAGAAAATTGATAAATTATTGTTAATATTGATACATTTTCTCCTTTTCAGAAGATATATGTTTGATTATTTTCCCATCAGCTGATTTGTCTTGAAAACAAAATGTGATTTTTGTTACACTGAAGGTGTGAATTCAAATTTTGTATGAAAGATTTTCAGGTTTATCTTCACTGAAAAAGAGACAAAAACATATAAATCCAGTGAGTAAAATTTAATAATGAAGAACTCTTTCACAAAAACAAATTCCTTTTTCCAAATTAACATCAGAGACCCATACTACAAATGGAGGCTCCTAAACATCACAATATCCACAATAAATTTTAGCAATTACTTTCATTTTCATCATATCCAGTGAATTGAGGAAACTGCTCATATTACCTTGCCTGAGCACAGCATGTGAACTGATTGTGTTACTGTGGTAACCTGCTAACATTGCATCGTTCAAGATTAATTACTTTCTTACAGGGTGCCCTGTGTGTGTGTGTGCGTGTGTTCTATGGTTTTCAGTAGAGGATCGCATGCTCTAAGGACTTGTTTCTCAGTAATGCCACCAGGGTAGACAAGTTGATCATTTCATTTTAGTTGAACTTACACACTGGATATGGGCTGTATATACAAGACTTACACTTAAACTGGGTGCCTTTAATTTCAGGCCTGAAAAGATCAGTTATAGACAAATTATATGAAGTTTAAAAAGACATTAAGTGACTGAGCAAATATCTAAATCATTCGTAGAGATATTTAATGATAAAAATAACACAATAAAATCAGTTTTTGAGGAAACATGATTTTTCCAAATAATATTTGACACAGTTACCAAGTATTCATCAAATCCAGGTTTACTTATTCAGGTAATCAACATATAACTGATAATATTTGTTTAAGACAAGTTCTGAGATGATGATCAAATAACTGAAGTAACTGAATTCCACTTGTTTTGCTTTGACGGGTATATTTCTGACATGATCAGTTTTGAATTTGACAGATTTATAAGTTTTCCTTTTTGAATATTTCCTCAAAGATGTGTGGAAAGACAATTAAAAGATATATTAACAGATCAGAAAGTTACCTAAAAGTTTTGAATCTTTTAATGGGTGATTGATTCTTGTGTTTGTAATTATGAGATTACAGAAAATTTGACATTGTATTGTACTTTAATTCTGGGTATAAGTGTATGAAAAAATTATTTATCAACTTTTCAAAAAGATTTCCTTTTTGAATATTTCCTCAAAGATGTGTGGAAAGACAATTAAAAGATATATTAACAGATCAGAAAGTTACCTAAAAGTTTTGAATCTTTTAATGGGTGATTGATTCTTGTGTTTGTAATTATGAGATTACAGAAAATTTGACATTGTATTGTACTTTAATTCTGGGTATAAGTGTATGAAAAAATTATTTATCAACTTTTCAAAAAGAATTTGTAATCTAGATTATAAAAGGAAGACATTTCTTAAGACAAAATAGCCAGTATTTGCCAACAGTGTCCACTGTATACTAAACCATTGTTTTGGGTATGGAGTGGGAGTTTATCTGCTTCTTTTATTGTCATTTATTAATAGTTTACCACGTATGCATGACACAACATTCTGAACTCACATTGGTGAAAACACAGAATGTAGTATACACCTAGAAGCCATTATAGAATCACCTTTTTACCCATATTTTACCCAATCAGTGGTTACATTGTAGTATTTCAGGTTACTTAACAGGCTTCTTAGAATTTGTTTCAGTTCGAAGAATTTTATGAGACCATTACTCAGTGTAACTTTATTGATGTAATAATGATAATAGGTGGCTTGTTGAGTGAGAATTCTCAACTTATGAAGATGTAAGAAAGTTTAATACAGATTAAACTTCAGGTTATCAACATGTATTGCTTGATTTTAACCTTTAATATTGTAGCTTTTCCTGGGCTTTTATCCAGATAGGTCTGATGTAATATCAGTTTGTGTTATACTTTATCCAAAGATTTTGTCTTGCATTTACAGTGGCAAATCACTGGGACTGCTACAGTTTCATGGCTATTTTACAAAACACCCTCTAGCTCGAACTATGATTAAACATGAAGTTTCATGCCTAAGTACAGACTTAAATTAAGTAGAGAATAAGAGGAAACAAGAATGAGTAGCTGAGTAGCATTTATACTGCTATCTGTATTGACAAGACGGAAAATTATTCCTGTCCCATTACTAACCAGGGTCATTTTCTTCCTTGTGTTCCAGCCTGACCTTTTATACACTTTTCCAGTTAATTACTGAATCCGCAGATAACCATTCTATATCCAAGTTTAAATTAAATATATTGTTCTGAAAATAGCACCTGAAAGAGCATTATACAGATGTTTTGTATGAATTAAAGTCTTGACTTGAATTAAAAGTCTAACTTGAATTAAAATCTTTTGTAGTTAATATTGAACTGATAGGTTTGAGTGAACCTGTACTATTGTGAACACTCATGTATGTAGACTGTGTCTTAATTTTTTAGTTAATTTTTATCATAAATTGGCCTTTACGTTATCCATTGTCCAGACAAAATTTTGCACTGATTGAAGAAATGATACTTTGACTTTCAAGATAAAGCTAAATATGAGAGACAATTACAGCTGAAACAATGATATTTTGAAAGGACTGACCTATCACTCACTTGATTCCTTTTGTAATCTGTAAATACATTTAACAAAAGATCATGTTTGTATATATTGATGGGATTGAAATAGGAGATATTAGACTAAACATGTCTGTGGTATTCTGACTACCAGTACATTTTGATCATATATAGGAAGTTACACATGGTTAAGTCCTTTGATATGTAAAGACTCTTAAAAATAAAAAAAAAGAAATGTAAAAAGAAATCCCACATAGACCATATTCACTTATTCAGTATCACTGTTCAGTATCAGTTTAAGTCGGGGAAATATCACAATCCTTGCAGCTGAAGTACACTGATTAACAGATTTAGTCACATTCCTGAGAATAATTTTGGTTTCTTACTTCACACAGTGATGCAAGTTACAGGACAGTCACTATTTTTTGGTTTTGAGCCTTGTTGTTCATATCCCAAAAGTTAACTAAAAACCATGTGTAACTGTCCACTTGAATGCAAAAAGGGAGCATATACAATATTAACCAAATAAATACTAACATCTAGATCTAAAATGGTATACCATGCTTTTGATTCATCTTTGAGTTATCTATTGCAGCTAACACTAATATTTGGGAATGGCTTAACATTATGTTATGTAATTAGAATATGAATCACAGTTTGATATTTGCCAGTGTGAAGCAGAATTGAAATGATGTGCAGCTTTTTGCATGGCTAGTGTGAATAGGTTATAAATTATGCAGTGATTAATTAAGAAGGACCTGTACAAAAGTTCGACATGTACATACCAGTGCTGGTGTTACTGAAAGGCACATAATTAGGCAGCCTGTAAGGAGAGTTATACAAAATAGTATATTAAAGGGTGTGTAATTACAGAGCATATCAGGAGAATTGTATGATATATGATTGTATGATGTACAGTGGGGAGGAAAGGGATTTTCTATGCTTCATATAAAAAAAAGTCTGTTAACTGTATGGGGGTATCGCATCTTTCTGATTAATCTTTACCTGCTGTCAGCTTTAACTGTCAGTGTCAGCCATAACAAATTCTGAAGCTTAAGCTTTTGAATTCTTGGAGCAAGCTGGGATTGTAAATATGACAGAATTGGCACAATTTTCTGTTGATTCATCACTTTTCTGTTTATTTACCTTAGCCTATCTCAGATGTCTAAGCCTCAGCCCTGACCCACCTGTAACCACCTGTTCCCACCTGTTCCCTTCCTTATACATGCTCCAGTCAGATACATCCTTTATATAAATTATTCCAGTCCCCTTTTTGCACCTGCACATATAGGTGGGCATGCGTTTTGATCATACTCACTCGGATGTACAGGCAGGACTTGGTAACAGCCATTTATAAATGGTTGTTCCATCTATATAGAAGTCCCTGCCATGAGCAGACCTTGGCTTGGAAAGACACCTTCAATGTACAGAGTACAGACACACTCCCTTTGTCAAGACCCATTTCCCATTGAAATTTACCTGTCTTGAGCAGACACCTGCTAAATGAAGTCAGAGACAGTCATATCCAAAATCCTGTCATGACGATATATATCATCGGCCACCAGTTGGGCTGCATATGTGTATAAGCTGTGCAGCTGTGCTTTCTGCATGCCATTATCTGAAAGGCACATATTTTGGGCCATTCATATATCTTGTAAGTTACTGAATTCAGACTTGCTGATCTGAGTCTTTTCCAACATTTAAACATGGAGGACACTGAAGCAGTACATGTGGATTTAAATGTGGGACTATGCAAATATCATCTATTACCGTATTTATTCCAGTTTGGCGATCCCTCTTATTTCTCGACCCCAAAAAATATTTTGAAAGCATAATTTCTAAAATGACTCTAATTTCTCGACTGCCGACGATGTTTTCTGTCGACGATGTTAAGGTGAAATGCCTCCGTCTCTCACGGGCATCACAGTTTGTATCTGACTAGATTCTTATTACATTGAGCATCCACATCAAACTTGCTTCCAATAAAATTTATGAAGATACAAAGATGCGTTTTTCATAATATATAAACATGATAAAGCGTTGAAGAACCAAATGGGTGTCCGTGACGAAGCAAACTCGTGTACTATTCCTGGTACGCACGTGCCTCGTGTGCAATTCACGTGGGACCTTCAGCAGTAATATTTACAAAATACTGCAAAGCACGAGTGGTGGAACAACTGTGATACAGGTGGAACTGTCATCTTAGTTAAGTTTAAACGACCTCGGTTAGTTTTTGGATGGGTGACCGCGCGTACCAAACGGGGCCCGATCGAGGGCACGCGAGCTAGGACCATTTCCGGTCGTGCATATTTTAACGCGCCTTTACTTTCCTATATTTATTACATATTATGCAAATAAAATTTATCTGATAATAGGCAGTTATTTTTTATAAAGTCTTCTTCCAACTTGATGCAGCTGCTTGTCCCTTTTCGGTCCCCCGATATCGCCGCCTGGTGGGTTAACTTGAAACAACTGGTGGTTACACGAGTTGCCGTCTATGTCAAGTGATCGTACCTATACGCGAAGGAGTGATCATTTTGTAAAGTGATTGAGCTAAGTTTGATTCATCATTTGCGGAATGCGTATAATTCATGTGACGGTTGGAAGTCCATTTGTAGAAAATACTGTTAAGCTAACAAAACAAACTTATATACGACCAAATTATCACTCAATTCATATGACCGCTCGAGTGTCAGAGCGGCTCTGCGTCTCTACGGAAGGTTATCAAACCGTATGCCTCTAATATCTCGACCACCGCAAATTCTGCATGAAGATAATTTTCAAATATCCTCCATTATCTCGACCTCTGAGAAAATTAATTATTTTTAAGTGGTCGCCATTTTAGAATAAATACGGTACCTTTAATAAGAGTGAATATTTGTGATTAAATTGAGTTTTCAGCATTGTTTCCATGGAATTCAGTGTTTGAAAAAAATGTCCCTAAACTGCACAAAGCCTTCAGATTTACCAAGGGACAGAAAATAATTTGAAACAGACAAAAAAGTTTGTGTATATGTATAATCACTCAAATTAAAAAGTAGACAAATGATGTCAAAGCACGACAGAATAACCTTTGCAGAAGATGGAAATCGAATTTGTTTTAAAGTGTTTCTGTTGTTGAACAGGTGATACCTCCAGGGAAATCATACAATAATTAAAAGAAATACACTGGCTTTTGAAAATTCATGATTATTGTGAACAAATTAAATTTTTATTGAAATATACCATCATATACTGAGGCTTATTTTAAGCAGATATGACAATTATTTGTTGATTTTTACCTGGCAAACCACAGGTGTCAGTGACTTGTCTACTTCATGCTTAGGGTATTTAAAGAATGCTCTGTTGTTATTATCAACTTTTATTTTTACAGGTGGATGAAGATTTAACAGCAAGAATCAACATGGCTGACTACAAGTTCAGTTTTCATGAGAAAGGGAAAGTATTTGATCCTGCGTGGATGTCACCAGAAGGTCAGACATAAGACGGGGTGTAGAACCTGAGATCAAATGATAAAACTCTACTTTAAAGACATCTGCAATCCCAAATGTTTTATATATTACTATAAGCCATATAAGATAAAAAACATTTAAGTTGCTGCAGCTGCATTCTATTCTTGAAATTAGTTCATCTGACCTAATTGATTGTTTTAAAATGATCCCTTTTTATGTGCAATTTGGCAACAATATGTGATTTAAATCAGTTATAATTATTTAAATTAGGAGATCTGACCAAATATATTATTTTGAAGTATGATCCCTTTTATATGCAATTTGATAATAATAATATTATGTCATTTGAAAAAGTGAAAATATTTTTGAAATTAGGTCACCTGATGAAGTTTTTATTGTTTTGAAGTTTGATCCCGCTTTGGGTTTATGTCATTTGAAAAAGTGAAAATATTTTTGAAATTAGGTCACCTGATGAAGTTTATTGTTTTGAAGTTTGATCCCGCTTTGGGTGCAATTTGCCAAATAATATATCATAATAATAATATTATGTCATTTGAAAAAGTGAAAATATTTTTGAAATTAGGTCACCTGATGAAGTTTATTGTTTTGAAGTTTGATCCCGCTTTGGGTGCAATTTGCCAAATAATATGTCATTTGAATCCTTAAAGCTGTTAGACTAGACCTGTATTCATCATAATATGGCATTGATAACAGTAACATTGCCTTATGTTCTCTTCTGTATTAACTACAAAGATTTCTTTTGTTCATGATACCCATTTGCAGGTTGTTCATGAATTCCTAATTATAACAACTACATGGTCAAATTTGTACATGAAAACTTTGTGAAGTGAATTTAATATTTTATCAAATATAATGCTGAAAAGGCTGGTGCACTGTTTGAACATAAAGTGTATTAAATACTGCTTATTCAATACAGTATTGGGAGATATTAATGTAGTATGAAGTAATACCTTATAAGGGCCCAATAAAAATTTTGACACAAGTTTTAGTTCCAGGAAAACTGGTTCTGTATGGTTTTGCCTTGTATTAAAAAGCGGAAGGGTTCGGTTAATAGGAAAATTACAATAATATCATAAATTAGTTTATAATTTTAAATTGAATAATGATGAAAATGTTGTCAAAATATAGAGAGACCAATGTTTGTCTGGGCACTTTATTACTTGTGAGAGCATTATTACAAGTGACTGGTCAATTTATATTGCAATTATGATGAAAATGGACTGTTTCTCGGAGCCCTATAACATATCTACATGTCAGACAACATGGAAAAACAGTATATGTACATCTCATTTTTAGCTATACTGGGCTGAAGTAGGGTATATTGAATTCAGAACACTTCCCAAAGACTCTTTATACCTCAATCATTGCTTACTTAACTCTAACCGGCACCAACAATATCAATTAATAAAATAATTAACAAAATTGCACTACTTTGGCCCAATGGTGCCTGTATCATTATCGAGTGGACAGTTTTGGCAAAACTAAAACCATCTCTGGAGATTTTTTTTGCAGTTTCACCAGAACCATTTTGGTTTTGCAGTTATTAAGTGCACAGTTTCCCAGAATCGAAACCAGTTTGGAATATTTTTAGTGGGCTCAAAGTTGCATATGTTTTATTTGATATGAAGAGAATGTATGATTAGATCAGAGAGCTCCTCTTGGAGTTAAGAGTTACTGTTGATCATTATTTGATTTTAAGTAAAGATTGCTGTATCTTTTCAGCCCTTCAGAAGAAACCAGCAGACATTAATCTGCGTGCCAGCGACATGTGGAGCTATGCCATCTTACTTTGGGAGCTGGCCACCAGGGAGGTACCGTTCGCAGACTTGTCTCCCATGGAGATTGGAATGAAGGTAGGATGAAGTTATTCCTGGGGGCTGGAATTTGTAATTTGGTCCGATAATTTCAGTGGAAGTATCAGAATGGGATGAACACAAATGTTCAGGATAGTGTCCTATTTTTATGCCCCCGCCACAAAGTGGCCGGGGCATATAGTTTTACCCATGTCCGTCATTCCGACCTTCCGTCATTCCGAAATGAAACAGTTGTACAGACTTTTTTTCGCAATGCCTGCAGATATTGGCCTGATTTTTGGTGTGTGGACAGATATAGACCAGTTACAGATCGAGTTTGCGTTTCGTCCTGGTTGACCTACTTTTGACCGTTTTACGGCTCCTAAACTTAGAAATTTTCATGAAAAATAGGAATATTCATGACAGATACACATGTACGGATTTTTTTTGCAATGCCTGCAGATATTGGCCTAATTTTTGGTGTGTGGGCAGATATAGACCAGTTACAGATCAAGTTCGCGTTTCGTCCCGGTTGACTTACTTTTGACCGTTTTACGGCTCCTGAACATAGAAAATTTCATGAAAAATATGAAATTTCATGACAAATACACATGTACAGACGTTTTTTCGCAATGCCTGCAGATATTGGCCTGAATTTTCGTGTGTCGGCAGATATTGACCAGTTACAGATGGAGTTCACGTTTTGTCCCAGTTGACCTATTTTTGAATGTTTGACGGTGCTCTAACATAGAAAATTTCATAAAAAAGGTGCACATGTATGGATTTTTTTTCGCAGTGCCTGCAGATATGGGCCTGATTTTTGGTGTGTAGGCAGATAATGACCAGTTACAGATCGAGTTCTTTTTTTGTCTCAGTTGACCTACTTTTGACCATTTGACTGCTCCTGAACATAGAAAGTTTCATGAAAAATATAAATTTTCATAACAAATGCATATGTACTGACTTTTTTTCCTCAATGCCTGCAGATACCACCCTGATTTTTTTTGTGTGGGCAGATAATGACAGTTACAGATCGAGTTTGCGTTTCATCCTGGTTGACCTACTTTTGATTGTTTTACGGATCCTAAACATAGAAAATTTCATGAAAGACAGAAATTTTTATGGAAAATGCACATGTATGGACTTTTTTTCACAATGCCTGCATATACTGGCATGATTTTTGGTGTGTTGCTTGATAATGACCCGTTACAAATCGAGTTTGCATTTTGCCCTTGTTGACCTACTTTTGACCATACGACACCTCCTGAACTTAAAAATTTTTTCAAATTTTACAAATGTTTCTAATTTGCCCAAGGCGGGGGCATTCGTGTCATTCCGACACATCTAGTCTTTAATGTAAAGTTCATGTAAGATTTACCTTAGGGAATGATGATTGAGGTGTTCTGGTACAAGTGTTTTTCATTATAGTCCGTTTCATCCCCTTATGTCCACCTGTTTTTTGCTATGAAAATTTTTATTAGTCACATTTCAAGGGAAACATTTATAGAGGAGAGTAGAAGATGAAAGGAACTAATTTTCAACCAGGTAAATAAATACCTACCTTACACCTTATTTAAGAAACAGAATTATTTAAAAATATGAGAACTCAGTCTACATTTTACAACATATCAGACCCATTTATGGCGGTCAAGGTCATTGGTCACATGCAAAAACAGCCTTAACTGACAGCTGCTGATTGGATAATTCATGTAAACACTCTAAAAAATATAACAAGATAAAACAAAGATGGCTATACTTATGGAGGGACATATCATTTCTGTCAGATCATGATGAAGAGACTAAAATGTTGTGAAAAAGAGGGGGATTTATTGTAAAATTCTACTTTGTGATATTAGGTTGTTACTTCCATATGTTCTTTTCTTGCAAATTATTGAAAAATATTAACTTTTAAGAAAATCATCAACAATAAACAGTTGGACAGCAGGTGGTGAAATGGACTGTAAAAATAAATAAAAATTTTACAGAATAAATCAGTTTATATAAAAACCAGCTGTATTTATACGTGTTGAATCTAATAAAACAATTATTATTTCTATAAATTTTCAGATCATTAAAAAAATAAACTGTAGTGAAGGAATGGGGCATAGAGTGAAACATAACCATAACTTGCTACATATTTTGGAAATGTAATAAAACCAGTAACTGAGAATACATATCTCAACCCCATTGATGAAGGTCAAGTTCACTGGTCACATGTTCAAACAGCTACATTTATAAGCTTCTGATTGGTTGTATAGTTTAATTAATATTCTTAAAGAATGTAACTATCTAAGTGAGGCTGTTGTACTATTACAAACAATATATTACTCAGCCATAAGATGCAGCTGAAATAGAAGGTTGTGAAATATGAATATGTGTTTTTGTCATATGGTTACATAATTTCATCCCATATTATGCTTCTAGTCCCTGGTCAGCATAAAGTGTCAAAGAATGTGATCACATTGAGGTGTAAGAGAATTATCACCAAAATGCTAATCGGCATAGCTTCTGGTAGGAAAGAGTATAGATAGAAATTGGTCAGGTGACTCTCATACACCATACTTCAAAGTCACAGTGTGTGAAATAAATGTCTTACCAGCAAATATGATTATACTAAATTAGGGTATTCATCCTGTTATTTCATTGCCAAATTACAGTTGCTCGAATCCCTATTTGTTGTTTTGTTTTTATCAAGAAATGGACGAAACTGTTCACTATGTGCATATATAGTTGTGCCTTTGTACTGAGATAGCATGTATCACTATAGAGATGTAATATGCTCTGTTTCTTCCCCTTTCCCCTGAAAAAGAGATTTGAGCAACTGTGGCCAAATATATGATACAGTCAGGATTATAGGTATCATCACTGTGACATCCCTGGGTGGAAATGACTATAAATTGTAACAGATGAAGGGAAATAATATGATATGATATGAAAGAAAACTAATAAAATTATACACTGTATATGTATTACACTGTGGTAACTGGTAAGGGAGAAATGAAAAATGGCTTGTGAAGTTGGTGTTTATTTTACATTTTGTCATCAGGTGGCAGCACATGTAAGGCAAATATGTGTGTCATCCAGCATTAGAAGCAGTGGAAAGACTGACATGAGTATCCAAAAAATGATAGTTTATAGTTATACATGGAGTCACATTTTGGCAGATTTGTCCAATGGAATCACTCATTGATGTGTTTTGTTTCTTGCAGGTGGCGCTGGAGGGATTACGGCTGACAGTGCCACCAGGTATCTCACAACACATGGTGAAGCTGATCAAAATCTGTATGAATGAAGATCCAGGGAAGAGGCCTCGATTTGACATGATCATCCCAATCATCAATAAAATGAAGGGAACCAGTTAATAACAATATAAAGAATAAAATACCAGTTTTTGTTTGGTATTTGATACATCTCCACCAGAGGTTGATCTAGTGCAGGTTGCACTGCTCTCATATCTGCCAGATCCCAAGGACCATTTTAATTTGATAAAACTCCACTAGAAGTCACTCTTTAACAGTTTTACACTGCATTGACCTCTGATGTGGCCTACTTCAGTTTAACCTGGTCATGTTCTCTGGTAATTATCCTGAATTACAGCACCCTCTATATGTTCATGGTATAACAGAATCTAAGGCTGTTATTATTCCCAATATGGAACCTGGATACTTTTCTAATGTATTATATATCACAACCATCACCAAACTACTACCATAGGTATTTGTGTTCAGAAGATGTCCTTGACATTATCTAGATACACCTTTCACATGATCCCTGAACAATATAATGTAGTTTGGCTGAGAACTAATACAGCAGATAGAGTGACCTCTGGTGCGGGATTAGTGGAATGACCAGCAGTTGCTGCCAGAATTTTCTTGAAGTGCTGAGGATTAATAGAGCAAACAGCATCAGTCACTAATGTGTTAATGTGATTTATGAAAAATGTATGTAGTCACTGATCAGTTAAGGACAAGTCAGGCATTGTTGAAACAGCACAAGACATAGAGCTGTTTTGTTACAAGGCAGTGGTCGTAATAACACCTTTCTATTTGTCTCAGACAGGCAAGCAAGTGCAGGGAAATGCATTTTTCATTTTGTACCAATCCGTTGGAAAGGTGAACACTAACATGTTTTCCACATTAGTAGCTGATAAGTAGTAGCAAACATGACAACAAAATATTTTACAGGTGGTCTTCCACGGAATCCCAATATTTTTTTATATTTTCCTATAGAAATGGTCTGTTTCTGATATAACAGTGCTACTTATGAAAACAGTCAGTTTGTTTTGCATGCAAGTGTGCATGTAGGATGGCATCATCGGTAAGATGGCAGAAGCAGGTTTACACTGATCAAAATGTGACTGAACGTTTGATAAGATGATAGGATACATTTTTTTAGCGGAAAGGTAATTTTTTTTCTGCTTAAAGGCAAACCTATATTGATGCCTTTCCATTGGAAAGGTGACAATGTCAAAGTATTACGATCCCTGCAAGGGGTCCTTAACTTTAGGTATGTTCTTATCTCTCGGTGGTCTCCTCTTATTTAAATATTATGCTGTAGTGATGCTTTGTCAGTGGATTAATTTTCAGTAAATCCTCAAAGTACCATGAATCAGCAGACTAATGTCAGATCACCTCATTGTGATTGGTGCTAGCAAGGATGAACACTGCTTTAATTGAATGGGTCAAAACAGCAGATTTGCATATGAGTTTCCTTAAAGAAATTGTGGGAAAGGTCACAGGTTTTAGAGTCAAACACTGCTGGACAATTAAGATTTCCAATTTTTTTTGAGGTTAGAATTGTAGGGATTGTAGGGAGGTTGGAATTGTTTAAGAATTCGAATGTAGTACATAACATATGCATTTCAGGTATGCAAGTGTAAATAATTAATGCTAGGTCACATGTTACTATGGCAACCAGTAACATATGTCACAGAAATGAATTACAGCTAATGAACCAAGCCCCCTTGTATCCAGCTTTTGCCTTTCACCCCTGCTTAATATATATGAAAGGATCTGTCATCCTGTCATAAGTAAATTATTGAGGAACATTGTATAAATGTTAGGTCACATGTAACCATGAGAGTTTACACCAGCAAACAAGGTCACACCAGTACCTATGGTATATTTTTACACTGAAAGCTTTTCATAGCAATTGTGATCAAATTTTATGTTTCAAGTATCCATAGTTTATTGTTATTAAGTAATGCTGCTGTGCAAATCTACCTCTCAAACCAGCCAATCATAAGGTTTGAAACTCAAAACTTAGCCAATCGCAAGGATTGTGATTACTGTGAATCATAGTAGATATTGTCAAACCTGATATCAGTTTATGTCTCAGGACGGTCAAATTACCGATTGGTGCTTAATTATAGAAAAAAACAAGTGAGATAACATATACATATATACATATTCACCATTTCTTGTGGTGCTAAAACCATGCATGCTTCCATTTTATTTCTTATGAATATCTTGTTCCTGCAGTGAATCCATGTCTCCAGTACTTTAAATTTTTCTTAAAATTAGTTGGTTGTATATACATTTATTTAGAGGAATGAGTAAATACAGCTGTTGAGTCTTATGATGGTGTTTGTTCAGATAAATCCAATATATATATTATTTTTTAATGAAGTATTGTTTGGTGCCTTAAAATTCTCATTATGCAATTACACAAATCCAAGCCATCTTAATTTTGATATTTATGGGTAGAATAATTAAATGTTATAGTGCAAAGTACTAAAAGCAGAGTGAAACAAATTACTCATTGAATGACAGTTGCATAAAATTCACGCATAAATAATTCACAGAACCAAGCATGATCATGCTCATTTGCATAACTATTGCAGAATAAACAGTTCACAGAATTTATTAAATATTCAGGCCTGGGTACAGAATATGAAAAATCTTAATCAGGCTTCTTTAACTGGTTATTTGAATATGGATTGCGCTTTGCTGAGTAAACCCTCTTTGGCTGCTCAAGTCAAATGAGTGAAAAAAACTTTATATCAGAGAAGGGGTGGAGTAAAAATTTGATGGAGAAGAGATATATTAAAATATTTAGATTAAAGAACAGGTAATACACCCTCAGAAAGTCCTGCAATAAAATTTATTGGGTTCTTCCTTAGTTTGCGACAGAGTTTGCAGTATCACTTCTATTCCCATCACAGGCATCCCTGCAGAAACTGACTAACACTGATCGTAAAATAATATAATAAGCAGTAATTGACCATAAAACATATATGTACAGAGCAAATGCTTTGTGATCTGATTTGCATTCGAAATTTATTGGTTTCTAGTCCCGCTTAAGAGGCTTTTCCATGTGTGAAATCATCTCTCAGATGTCCTTCAGAATCTGAGGCTGAGTTTTATCAAGCCTCTGTGAATGTATGTACATTATGATTAAGAACGCAGTGTGTATATAGCAGAATTAATCTATGCATCTTGTTAACCTAAAAACCTGTGTATTTTCTTGCTTTTATCTTATGCTTTATTTTGTTAACATAATTGGACTGATTTGAACTGTTGCTTTTGTCTAAAAGTTGACATGAAATAAAGACAGAGACCCCATTTGAATAATGAGTCTGACACTAAAAGAGTAAAGTGTTGATATTTATCAGTAGACATGCACTTTGTCCAGTAAATATATTTCGACATGATATTTCAGCCTGTTATTTAATTGAGCTGGAATCAGAGTGGATTCAGATCATCGAGTATACAGAGGAAAAGTTCATCATCTGACTACTATTGATAAAACAGTTGGTGACTCAGTTTGAAAATAAGAACTTTATATTAATATTTCTGCTATATGCTTGTTGCCAAATGAATTGAGTAAATTTAAAATACCTGTATCTCTATTTTGTAGGAATGAACTCTTAACATTTCTCTTTGGCTGAACTCGCTCAAAACAACAAAATGCTGGGAACAGGCGTCTGCCAGTAAAAGGCAGAATGTACTGCTGCTTAGATGTAATTTTCATTACATTCAGCCCTGGCCAGCTTGCTGCTCTAGGTCGTTATGAATTGTTCAAGCATGTGTAACAAAGATTTGCGGATTTGTGTATATTAGATCATGAGTGGATATAGATGGACAGAATCATAGAACCAGTGGTAATTTTATACTATTTATTTTAGCAAATAAAACAGTTTTGGCTCTAATTTGGGAGGTTTTGTGTTTACGGATGTGCATGTGAGAATGATGGGTGTTCTATAGTGAGTATTAAATTTGTCAAGATTAGTACCAATGTTTGCGCATCCATGCAGGAGTGGATCTTTGAGAACAGGGTGGGTTACCTTTTACAATTAGGAACTAATGTCCTAAAATCGTCCTTAGCTCATAAAGGGGGCTTTGGCTGTAAACATATTGTGAAAAATGCTATAAAAGTTTTTTCTGTTGTTTTCCCTGTAAGGTAGGAGTTGCCCCCTAACCCCGACCCCTGATCATGATATCCACCAGATTGCTCTTGCAAATCCACCTCTGCCTCATTTGCAGGTCAATGGACTGTAATTTAAGCTTCTATACCAAGAGGCTTGATAACGCATCTGTCATACAATCTGTTGGTAGCTTTATATACAAGCTGAATGAACATTCCTACCAACTTTGTGATCATGCATACATCTGACCAACTGCATCATGGTGGATTACAATGGCTCCACGTACTTTTTTTCCATTACTCAGTTTATTTTAGTGATGATCCATTATCCATCCGAAATCTTGTTCTATAGACAGGTACTCGCACCATTCGATCTATGAATATGAACTTACACAGTCTGATATACATAATTTCTCCTTCAAAACTCAAGTCACTGTTACTTAGTACCTGCAAGAAATTGAGTGAAAAAAACTACCATTTGCATTGAAAATAGGGTAACTCTTCAAGACTGCCTTTTATCAAGACAACTGGTGTTAAATATAAAGTTTGCAGATAAAAGTAGGTCAACCTCTTTTGCTGCAAGTCATTGGCATAAGTAGTCTTTGCTCTGTCTCTAAGCAAATTGACACAAAAGAGTTATGTACGGATTTTCCTGAAAATTTGTAGAGGGTTATGGTAAAACCGTATGAACCATCTATTAAATTTTGAAGGTAATCAGAATCACCATAATATATTTTTCTTCATATCATTACAGCAAAGGACGATTTCTTTTTCTCCTTGTAGAAACCACCTATTCATAATTTTCTGTCGCTCTCCAAGTGAAATCGGTTACTGAAGTGTGTCAGTGCAGGTGCAGATCTAGGGCCGAGACACAACCCCCCACCCCCCAACAACCTTTTTAGCGAACCTGTGAGCTTATGCGATAGTGTGGTGTCATCCGTCGTCTGTACGTTAACCCATACTATCATGAAAACGGCAAGAGTTAGCATTACAAAATTTTATGCAAAAAATTAGTCATCTCAAAAACTATTGGATTTTGCTTATTTTTTGGCTAACTGCATTTTCATAGATTTTATAGAGAAAAAGCTAAAAAAACCTTTAAAAATCTTCTTCTCCAAAACTGTTCAACCAAATTGTCCAATATTTCACAGAATTGATTCCTGGAACAATCTCTCTCAAGTTTGTTCGAATGGTTTAAGTTCGGTGACTTTTTGCCCGAGTTCCAGGAAGTTGAACTTGGTCATCTGTCCAAAAATGCATTCTAAAATTACAATCTCAGAAACGGCCAGAGCTATCATCACCAAATTTTATGCCAGTGTTGGTCACATGAGTCATATATGAAATTCATGTATTGGTGGCGCCACCTGCATTGACCTTTTTTGTACGGGGGTCATTGGTCATCTGTACATTGACCCATAATTTCTCAAGAATAGCAGGAGCTAACATCCCCAGATTTTATGCAATAATCTGTCACATATGTTGTAGGATTCAGCTTTTTTTTGCTATCTGCATTTACTAAGATTTTATAGGGAAAAAGCTGAAAAACCTTTAAGAGTCTTCTTCTTGTAAACGGTCAGCCAAATTGTTCAATATTTTACAGAAATGATTCTAGAGGCAAGCCCTCTCAAGTTTGTTCAAATGGTTTGCATTTGATGAATTTTAGTGTAGTTACACGAATTTAAACAGTCATTTGGCCAAGTAAACATACTGACATAGTAATCTCAGAAATGACAGAAACTAGGATTACCAAGTATTGTGCAAATGTTGGTCACATGGCTCATATTTGAAGTTGCAGATTTTGTGGTGCTACCTACATTTACCTGTTTTTTGGACAAAACCTCATAATTTTAGCCTCTTTCAGCTTAAAATGTTTATGATGAAACTGTCAAGTTGAATTGTTCAATTTTTCAAAAGAATTATCCTAGGACATGGTTCTTTCAATCATATCAGAAAAGCTTAGGTTGGTCTTATGGCCATTATTAAGTCTATTTCAAACTGAGGACTGCAAAACTGTTATTCTACAAAATTATTTTTTCAATTATAACTTCTGTAACATTGCACAAAAATTATTCGTAGGTGGCCTTTGTTCAAGTTATTGAATGATTCTGGTAGAATAATTGGACCTGTAACAATGAAAGGACTGCATCTTTTATTATTCTAGATATTTTGATAAAAAGTTTATGAATGTCAGCTTGAAGAAAAAAAAATTATTTTAGCCAAAGTCTTTCAGTATGTGTAAACAGATTTACCAACAGACCAAGATTGTGTCTGTATCTTTAAATAGGTTGAGAAACTGCCTACTGTTTCAGATTTTGCAACAGATCAAGAGTTCATTCAGTGCAGCCAGATATAGGTCAAGAGTTCAATCAGTGCAATCATTTCAAGGCATGTGATCACCTCATGGGTGACATGTGAACATCTCATGGGCACCATGTGATCACCTCATGGATGTCATGCCCCTCAGGGCTGCATGTGGAGCCAATCTGTGAGTTAATGCAATAGTGTGGCTACTATATCAGATTTTGCAACAGGCCAAAGGTCAGTCTGGATCTATCTATAGCTTTGGCAGACTGCCAACTGTATTAGATTAGGCAACAGATCAAGAGTTCACTCAGTGCAGCCAGGTATAGGTCAGGAGTTCACTCAGTGCAGTAGCTGCATTCTATTTGTAGCGTTGGCAGACTGCCCAGTGCATCAGATTTGGCACCAAAGCTCAGCCTGGAACTACTTATAGCTTTGGCAGACTGCCAACTGTGTCAGATTATGCAACAGGTCGAGAGTTCACTCAGTGTAGCCAGGAACAGGTCAAAAGTTCACTCAGTCTAGCCAGGTGCAGGTCATGAGTTCACTCAGTGCAGTAGCCTGAGTCACAGTTCACTCGGAGCAACTGCCTTTCTCATCTAAGTCTCTTCAGCCCCATGCATCAGACTCAAGGTAAGTTTGATGTATTGGCCTGATATTTTGACCTGTCTATGTGTCTTTGATGGCTTTCTCGTTCACAAGACAGGTGTCGCCACCTAAAATGACTTTTGCACAGTGAATGTGCCTGCTTATTTCTACAGAGGAATTTGAAATATCAGCCTGAAATTGGGCATATTTATACATATCGAATATTTTTGTCGTATACAAGACTGGTGGTGGCCTACAATAATTTTTGCACAGTGTGTGTCCCTGTTTATTTGTATCCGCCGCAACGATGTTTTGCGGATCCTATGTTTTTGACCGGGTTCCACCGCCGCCGCCGTATTTGTGTCCAGAGAACTCCTCTGAGACTACTGGACTAATTTTTCCGAAACTTACGCCAATTATCGGGTCACATGTGAACTGGTGCCTAACCAATTGGCGTTGACCTCTGACCTTTCCTCTCTGCCCAGCATCCATTTGTGCGTCTATTTCCATACATGAATCCACATATCTCGATAACCGTTTGACCGGTCAGGAAATTTTTTTGTACAAATGTAGCCCTTAGATAGCTTTATAACATACATAAAAAATGGTGGCGCCTCCTGCAACCATGTTTGCACAGTGTCCATCTGTTCTTCTGCCTTGGGTTAAAATCACTCATATCTAGGCAGTGGTTTGACATATCTGCCTAAAATTTTGCAGGTTTATACATCCTGGACAGCTTTCTTGATTTTATGACAGGTGGTGCCACCTACATTCTAGTTTACGCTGCAGACATCCAAGCTCATATCTCGGGAACAGTTTGACCGATTGGGCCAAAATTTTGCATGAGTATATATCTCACATAGCTCTTTATCATACGCAAAAGTGGACATACCACCTGCAACCATTTTTGCACAGCGTCCGTCTGTTTTTCTGCCGTGGGCTTAAATTACTCATATCTCAGTAGTGGTTTGACTTATTTGCGTTAAATTTTTTTCGTGTTTATACATCTTGGATAGCTTTCTCAATTTTTTTGGCAGGTGCCGCCACCTACATTTATGTTAACGCTGCAGACATTCAGGCTTACATCTCAGGACTGGTTGGACATATCCCCCTGAAATTTGCATGTGTATAGTCTCACATAGCTCTTAGTCATACACAAAATTGATGGGGCCACCTGCCAACATTTTTGCACAAGTCCTTCTGTTTGTCTGCTGTGGGATAAAATCACTCATATACATGTAGTGGTTTGATTTATCTGCCTAAAATGTTGCATATGTATACAACTTTGACAGCTTTCTGGATTTTGTGGTAGGTGGCGCAACCTACATACACATTTCGGCTGCAGCCATCCATGCTAATATGCAACACGACTCACTCTATTTCCCTTTGCCACTCAATCCATGCCTCACTTCACCCGTTCCACTCTGATTTACTCTGTTTACAGATCTTATTTGAAAACATTTCAATATCATTTTCATTCTCTTCTTGTAAAAGAATCTTAGCTGTCAGATAGATAAATAGACACTTTGGGACATGCACAGCAATCTGTTCTCATCACAAAATGTCTTCCAGGAAAAAAAATCATCTTATCTAGAAGATGACAAAATACAACTTTTCTGAGGCACAGATGACTGCTGCCTCGACATTCTTTGCACTGACGAAATGTGAATAACAATCCGAGTAATACAGTGTATCAGCAGCAAAGAAATTTGATGGTGCTCTTGAAACTCGGCCCTCATCTGCTAGCTGATCGCTGCGTTCAGAGCATATTTATAACAATTTGGATTTCAATACAAACTCAACCAATCTTTTGGTTCACTTTCTGACACGGATTAAATGGTCGTCATCTATTTGAATGCTTGGGATCACGTGGCAAGCTAGGGTAACCACAGATTAAGCAGTGTTCCTTAAAGTCGAAATACTTCGCTTGAGATCTACGTTAGGAAATGGTTCACTTTGTGTATGGATCAACCGTTTTTAAGGAAACGCGGTATGTGTTGTGTTAATGTGTATGATAGTAAAAATGATTTATGACACTCCAATGATAAGGCGGGTTCTTCATTTAATTAAGGCTCCAGAGTTTAATGTAGAGGATCGGCTCATTGTTTTACATGAAATAATGATGGTGCGTACTGTCTCAGGGTCCACTCTTATTTGTGGTTGTTTTCCTTCAATGCACATTGGAAATAAATACAGATTCTCTACCATCCTAACTTATTGCAACAGGTATAAGAATGGTATTACTTATGTAAGAGGCCTTTTGCGGGCTTCCCTTAAGCTTTTTATCTGGAAACATTGGTAAGTGAATAGACATCAATAAAGCCTCTGATTATAGGGTGAAGGATATTTATCTTACTTTTTACAACTGTATGTTTCATTGTTGATTTATTTGTATTTATTATTCATTACAAAAAGAGTTTGTGAGAATGTATAGCCTTATATATATTTTTTTTGTTAATGCAGCTAAATTTACTGGTTTTCAAACATTAACCGAAATTATTTCTTGAAAGTGGTGAAACCAAAGATCGAATACATACAGTAACTGTAGCGTAGGATTGCTTCAGATATTCCGTAGGTAACGTTTCAGTGTGATCTGCATGTCTTAAGCATATTTGGAGGAGCTCTGACGTAGTTTATTTTGCTTAGTTGCTTTTCATAAATGGAACTCTTTAAAGCCTTTGATCACATTAATGTATCAAGGTGAAGAATACTCGTAAACATCATTTTATCAAAACCCTAACAATATATTTTTCATAAAGGTTTTATTAGTTCTATTGATCATTTCTATTTTTATAAACAGTAATACGAAATATTTAGAAACTGTAAATATGCTCAGGCCTGCTACACGTAACATTGTTTTCTGTACCTTCATTTACTGCTTTCAGAAATTAAATACCCAACATGTTTTCACAACTTTAGCTAAAAATACGGATGAAATTACACCAGGTTTTCCTGTTAAGATACGCTGAGATTTACACAGAGCTGACTATCTTACACTTTTTTCAATCAACTTTGATAAAAAATTGCTCAAAGGTGCCAGCTTGGCATCCAGCAGATTTAGAATCACAATCGTCTGGAGTACAAAATTTGATCATAATAATTCTTTCTACCAAAGAGCAAGATTAGGGTTGATTTTCAGGTCAGGCAATTCGTCTACAGATAATCATGCTTAACAATAGCAAGCGTTTTTTTTTGCACACAAAATACTTTTGTGTATCCCCGCCAAATTGCTTTCTACAGCATAAAGGAGAAAATTGAAAAGTGGATTTTATTTTATTAACAATACATACTTAATACAAACATTCAAGACAATATAGAATGCATTTCTGCTACTAATTACATACACAACAAAAGCACATCATATATGAACTACACAACACAAAACACCACAACAGAGAACACATATTTCCCATAGTCTAGATAATCTTGCATAATATCATTTTTCCAAAACGGTATATTTTTAATATTGATTTTAGTAATTAAACAATGTAAAATGTATTTAATCAACTATGGTATCCCAAAGGGATAACCTTTCATTTGTATTTCCATCTTTAACTCCACATTCCACTTTTTTCTGGTAAATTAGGTATTTCTTGAAACTATCTATATTCATTTACTAATTTCCTGTATTATATAAATAAAATATTTTGCAAGTAAAAGGACTTTATTCTCTTTCTTTCTATTTCTTTCTGGTATTCCAAGAATAACGTTTTTTCTGTTAACAGGTCTTCTGATATTCCGGATAAATCACTGATTGCCCTTAAAAAAATATATTAACAGCTGAACAATGAAAGAAGAAATGACCTATATTTTCCACAGCTGTATGGCAGTATCGGCATAATGGGTCGCTACTTATACCACATTTATAAAGTTTTTCATTCAGAAAGAGATACCCATGTAATATTTTATATTGAAATTCACTTATCCTTCTGTTTTTACATAGTTCAAGTCCAATATTATATAATATATGCCAATCATCTTCTATTATACTATATTGTAGATTATATTTTTCTTTACATACAAGTTTTCCAACATTAATCAGGCTCACCATATACTCATAAATCTGCTTTGAAATAATACATTCAACCCTTTTTTTACCCCTTCTTTTGTATTACATATGTATAAACCAGTCTGCTCTTCTATATACACCTCACCCCTATATCTTTCTTTTCCAACATGGCTTTATATTGTTCGATATATAAGATAATCAACGTTTTTGGCTCCTTTGTTCACCCAATGATCGAAATTCCAAAATATCCCATTTTTATTATACAACTGTCTTTCATATTTAATTCCATAACAATGATTTACAGAAAATTGGTTTACCAGCAGCTGTTATATTTTTATTATTCCACACAATAGGGCTAGGTAGATGCTGTTGGCGGATTTCTTTCCATGCTAATAATGCATTTATATAGGTATCTGGCAATTTATTTTTCAACCTATTGACATCGTAATTGCACTGCAATAATAGCTCTATATTTCCGAAATTCTGACAAAATTTTTCAAAAAACAATTTCCAATCTTTTTTCGATTTATCAAAATATTTTTTTATCCACATAACATGTTGTGTCCTAATAAAACTGTTGATATCCAACATATTCATTCCGCCTTCAGATATTGGTTTTATCAATAATTCTCTCTTAAAAGTGGATATATACAATTAGAATCCTATTTTTAATCATTTGTTTCTTTTAATCACTTACTATTAAAACTGCAAGAACCAGATAAAACCAATTCAGAACAAAGTATTCAGGTTAAGAAAAAAATGGTGACAACATGACACAAGGATCATGTATATATAATGACGTTCTTTTTTTATTGAAGGGGATAAAGTTTATTGTAGAAATGCTAAATGCTAACTCAATAAAAATGTTAATAATAATAAAAACATACAACCATTAACTGGAAGAAATGAGCAATTTGACAGGCCAAATTAACAGAACCAAAGGACTGAAGACAAGCCAACAAGCTTATTGCCATGAAAACATGACTCGTATACTTTTCCAGTGAATTGATGGTAGCATAGGAGTCATGATTTAGTCATAGCTGAATACCTATCGTTTCAAACAGTTTGCTAGCCGGCACTATTTATATTTAACATGAAATAGTTGTGTTTACTTGTACCAAAATTAAATATTTGCTTTGAAACTGAGACAGACGGTGTCAATTATCTCCCCTCATTGCTACAGAGCTAGTTACAAGTCCATAGTATAGTCCTGCACTTTATCAAATTTGCTGTTTTTTGATCCCTTCCTGACCTTAAAAATGTCAAGTTCATCATAGATTGTGACTTTAAAAAAAGTAAATCAAATAAACTTTCCAGATATGTCATTAGTATTTTTATTCTAAGTATCACAAATGTTACAACCAAAAATGTTAAACCCACCCCAACTTTGCTCTTCAAATGGCCACTGCACCGGAACGTCACCAGTACATTTACTACCCCGTGTCAATAGGTGCAAATGTACAATAGAAAGGATATGGCACACCGATTTAATTCCCAGATCCCATTCTTTCCTTTTGAATAATACAAACTGCTATATATCTTATATCTTATTCGATATAGAAAACTTTATGCAATTGAAGAGTGTTTCAGCATTGAGAGATTTAAATATTTTTCACACTTGCACTTGTTGACCCCTCCGTGACCTTGAAAATGTATCAACGTCATCATGTTTGATACCATCTAAAAGCAAATTCAATATACTTTATACTGGGTATGGATTTCAGATATTTCTACTCTCAATGTCTCAAAAATATATACAAAAGAGTTACCCCTACCCCCACATGTTTTACCCCGTTGGTGCAATACATTTATTTGAGGATTGGCATATGAAGAGGGTGATACACACAAAAAGCTACCACCGATGCAATGCTATCACATATTTTCAAACTCTAGGGGTGTATACCTTGCCAAATATCACAATGAGAATTATTCCCCTAGGATGGTACCCACCAACCCGTCTGGCTCATTTCTTGTGAAATGATCAAGGACAAAGCAAAACAACTGGAGCGCTGGGAAGAGCACTACTCCGAACTGTATGCCAGGGAGAATCAAGTCTCTAAAGACGCCCTTAATGCTGTGGGGTGCATGTCCATCTTGGAGGAGCTTGACAGCGAACTAACCCTCAAAGAGCTCAAGGAAACACTGAATTCACTTGCTCAAGGAATTAAAGGACCGAGGGACATACGGCATCCCGATCGAAGTCCTGAAGTGCTCTACCGACGCTGCACTCCAAGAGCTGCACGACATCCTGTCTCTGCTGAAAGGAAGGTGAAGTACCACACGACATGAGGGGTGCCAACAAAGTAACACTATACAAGAACAAAGGTGACAGGAGCAATTGTAACAACTATCGGGGCATTTCACTCCTCAGCAGTGATGGTCGCATGGAGTGAGCGGACCGGTTGTACTTGATGTGGTGAAAAAAATCCTATGACATCGGTAAAACGGAAGCTTAAATCTAAGTGCAATTAAGCAAGGGATGTGAAGGACCATATATTCTAATATATTACATTCAGTTGGACTACATATAATTTTGCTTACCACCAATTTCATGCTAAATATACCATAAGTGAACACGCCCCATCAACAGACAGTTGAAAGCGGCACCCCAGGTAGGCCAAAACGTCTATTAACACAAAGTCCAACGAATCTTAGTCCACCTTTGACAAAATTAAAGATGGACAGTAAGGGCAATAAAGACGATACCAGTCCGCAAACTGAACTCCAAAACGACCCGTCTTTGACCAATACGCTGCTAGAAGCATTAGGAGATGAGAGAATTATAGAAAAATTACAGGGTATAGTTAACAGGGGACAACAAGAACTAGACCAATAAAATCAACTGTTGACAGCTTGAAAAATGAAGTGGTCTCATTGAAAGAAACCGTACACAATTTGTCAGAGCAAAACAAATGTTTAAAAAGCAGAGTAGCTAGATGTCTGTGAGAGGAATAAAGACAATGTGGAGCAGTATTCTCGCAGAAATAATCTCCGATTTACAGTCTCTGACAAGGAGTTACCCGGAGAAAACACAGACGATATAATCTTTAGAGATATAAATAAGCTGAACATTGAGAATATCTCCAAATCTGATATTGGCAGAAGCCAATTACAAGCTGGCAACATTTTCGATGATTGATGAAATCCGCTCAATCCAATTACATAAACACCATCGACATAAATTCAGCTGAGCTTATTTTATAGTGGTTTATATTTAAAACAATTTGAATTTATGGATTGATCTTTATTTCGTTTTAATATTTTAATATTGAATCTACTTATTATTCCAACTGATTTAACATGCTATTTTTCAATAGGATTTCACCACATTGAAGCAACCAGATCGTAATTTCTTTTATAATGCGTTACTTAACAGACAGGTATCATTTTAGTTGTGTTATGCCTGATTGTTGTGCTAGAATTAAGAGTGCCCGTACGTCCAAGTTATTTTCAACTCTCGCTGCCACAAGAGTTACGACAGCGAGTGGCATGTTTCATCTTGGAAGTCTGATGTTTGCAATTATTATCACGTGGTTGTATTGAATACAGTCAGCAGGATATTGTAACTTCATTATACTACATTTCAAAATTAGGAGTCTGACCGTGGATGATAAATTAGCCGGGTTAAAAGTAACTGCCAAAGATAAAAATTGGTCTATTATTGCGATCTCAGAGACATGGCTAAAAGAAAAGACTCCTGATTTCATTTTGCAAATTTCTGGATTTCAGGATTTTTCGAAACGATCGCCCAAAAAAAAAAAAAATGGTGGCGGCGGTGTCGCCCTGTACGTTCGTGATACCTTTTCTTCGTCGATAGATGTAAGTGAAGAAAATGTATATTCGTGTATTATTGTCGGAGATTTTAATAACCGTTGTACTGCGTGGGAGGGAACACATGAGAATAGTGAACTAGGATGTAAGTTGGTTGATTTATTGCAACAAAGAAATTTATACAAGGTAATAAAGGAACCGACACGGTACTCGATGGTCGGGAATTCCTTATTCGCTCTATAACGATATAGATGACATATCTGATTATCACATGTCGTTAATAACGTCGGCAATTAATGAGTATGTTCTATTGAAGGAAATTGTAGTAAGACCGAGAAGTAAACTTTTGGTAAATACTGCTCTACGCAAATTAATACGAAGTCGTAACAGACTATGGCGCCGTTATAAACGAACAAATAATATTGTACATTTTGAAATATTCAAAAGAATGCGCATTCGTGTTGTCTCTGAAAGTAGAAGGCTGCGTTACGCTTATTTTGATCATTTGAATAAGGAGTTAACAGACTGTACAGTTTCTCCTAGGCGTTGGTGGCAAATAACTAAAGCCATTATCGGTTCTAAATGTGAAATCGCATTACCACCATTGATCAGTAATGAAACATCTCTTCATGATGCGGTAGCCAAGGCTGAACTATTCAATGACTATTTTGCAAGTCAGTGTCAAAATCAAGACAAAGCAGTAAATTTGTATCAATCAAGAAATATCATCGCATCAAATAGATTAGACTTGTTCTAGTTCACAAAATTGCGTAGTTTATAACATTCTCACAGCACAAAACGTGATGAAGGCATGCGGACCTGATTGGATCAGTAATAATAATTTAAGGGAATGTGCTTAAGCTCTTTCTCAACCTTTCTGTTACCTTTTTAACGAATTGCTTGCCCAGCGGAGGTTTCCTTCTAAATGGAAACTAGCAAACGTGATCATAATATTTAAAAAGAAAGACAGGCGATTAGTATCAAATTATCGACCGTTCTCCTTGCTTAATAGTATATCTAAACTGATGGAAAAGCTAATTTTTAGCTCAGCTGACTGAAAGTCATCTGAGCTACAGCGATCACCCTTCGTCCGTCGTCCGTCCGTCTGTCCGTCCGGCCGTCCGGCCGTCCGTCCGTTAACAGGGCACAAATCGTAACCGCTGGACCTGGAATCTTCTTACTTGACATCCAGGCAGGTCCATGAAAAATCCCCTTGGAAACCTGAAATTAGGTCTCTGTTACCCATATCCTTTGAGCTATGGGGCTCCGAAGTACCCCCAAGAATATTGCAAAATTTGATACAAAAGCTCAAGTATCTGAATAACTACTGCATTGATCACCATGATTCTTTGCATGAATATTGATCATGGGATGTACCATCTCTTCCTGCAGACTGGTGGCGCCACCTGTATTTTTTTCCAATTTTTACGAATTTTTTTCTCTTTTTTTTCAGACCTGCAATGAAACTGTCATCTGTTAACAGGGCACAAATCATAACCACTGGACCTGGAATCTTCAAACTTAATATCCAGGCAGGTCCATGAAAAATCTCCTTAGAACCTGAAATTAGGTCTCTGTTACCCATATCCTTCGAGCTATGGGGCTTCGAAGTACCCCGCAGAATAATGCAAAATTTGATACAAAAGCTCAAGTATCTGAATAACTACTGCATCGATCACCATGATTCTTTGCATGAATATTAATCAAGGGATGTTCCATCACTTCCTGCAGACTGGTGGCGCCACCTGTATTTTTTCCAATTTTTTACGAAATTTTTTCTCTTTTTAAGACCTGCAATGAAACTGTCATCTGTTAACAGGGCACAAATCGTAACCACTGGAACTGGAATCTTCAAACTTAAAATCCAATAGGTCCATGAAAAATCTCCTTGAAAACCTGAAATTAGGTCTCTGTTACCCATATCTTTCGAGCTATGGGTCTCCTAAGTACCCCCCAGTATAATACAAAATTTGATACAAAAGCTCAAGTATCTGAATAACTGCTGCATTGATCACCATGATTCTTTGCATGAATATTCACCACGGAGGGTTCCATCAGTTCCTGCAAACTGGTGGCGCCACCTGTATTTTTTCCTAATTTTTTCGATTTTTTTTCTCTATTTTTGAGACCTTCAAGGAAGCTGTCATCTATTAATAGGGCACAAATTGTAACCGCTGGACCTGGAATCTTCTTACTTGACATCAAGGGAGGTCCATGAAAAGTCTTTGTTGAAACCTGAAATTAGGTCTCTGTTACCCATATCCTTTGAGCTAAGGGCCTTTTAATTAACCTTCAAAATAATTAAAAATTTGATACAAAAGCTCCAGTATCTGAACAACTAATGCATTGATCTCCATGATTTTTTGCATGGATATTCATCATGGAGTGTTTCATTTGTTCCTGCAAACTGGTGGCGCCACCTGTATTTTTACCAATTTTTACGAATTTTTTTCTCTATTATTGAGACCTTCAAAGAAGGTGTCATCTGTTAACAGGGCACAAATTGTAACCGCTTGACCTGGAATCTTCTTACTTGACATCAAGGGAGGTCCATGAAAGGTTTTTGTGAAAACATGAAATTAGGTCTCTGTTACCCATATTCTCCGAGCTATGGGGCTCGTAAGTACCCCTCAGAATAATTAAAAATTTGAAACAAAAGCTGCACTCTCTGGACAACTAATGCATTGATCACCATGATTTTTGCATGGATATTCATCATGGATTGTTTCATTTGTTCCTGCAAACTGGTGGCGTCACATGGATTTTGTTGAATTTTTACGTATTTCTTTCTCTAATTTTGAGACCTTCAAAGATGCAATGATACGTTACCAGGCACAATTCGTAACCATCAGACCTTGGATCTGCTAACTTGACATCCAGGGAGGTCCATAAAAAATTTCCTTGGAAAACTGAAAATAGGTCTCTGTTACCCATATCCTCCAAACTATGGGGAACAGAAGTACCCTCCAGAATAATTACAAATTTTATACAAAAGCTCCAGTATTTGTATGACTAATGCATTGTTCACCATGACTCTTTGCATGAATATTGATCATGTAGTGTTTGAACAGTTCCTGCTAAGTGGTGGTGCCACCTGTATTTTTTCTAATTTTTACGCATGTTTTCTCTATTTTTGAGACCTTCAAAGAAGAGCTCTTCTATTAACAGGGCACAAATCATAACCATTCGACCGGGAATCTACCAACTTGACATCCTGGGAGGTC
This sequence comes from Sipunculus nudus, assembly GCA_026874595.1. Lineage (NCBI taxonomy): Eukaryota > Metazoa > Annelida > Sipuncula > Golfingiida > Sipunculidae > Sipunculus > Sipunculus nudus. Next base: position 33,205,969 of record CM049315.1, read on the forward strand.
CATGAAAAAATCTCTTTGCAAACTTGAAATTAAGTCTCTGTTACTCCAATCCTCTGAGGTATGGGGCTCAGAAGTATCCCCCAGAATAATTAAAATTTGATACAAATGCTGCACTCTCTGGACAACTAATGCATTGATCACCATGATTTTTGGCATGGATATTCATCAGGGAGTGCTCCATTTGTTCCTGCAGACTGGTGGCACCACATGGGTTTTTTGAAAATTTTTACGCATTTTTTTCTCTTTTTTTAGACATGCAAAAAAGCAATCATCTGTTAACAGGGCACTAATCATAACCAATGGACCTAGAATCTTCTAATTTATAAAAACATTGAGGCCCACGAAAAATCACCATGGAAATCTGAAATTAGGTAACTATTACCCATATATGCGGAGAAATGGGGCTGAGAATTATGACCAAGAATAATTAACAATTTGATACAAAAGCTCCAGTATCTGAATTACTAATGTATTGATCACCATGATTCTTCGCATGCATATTGATCATGAAGTGTTTCATCAGTTCCTGCAGACCAGTGGCACCACCTTCATTTATTCCAATTTTTACGCATTTTTTCTTTAGTTTTTAGACCTTCAAAGAAACAGTTGTCTGTTAACATGGCACAAATCATAACCACTGGACTGTGAATCTTCTTACTTGACCAGCAGGGAGGTACATTAAAAATCTCCTTGGGAACTTGAAAATAGGTCTTTGTTACCCAGATCCTCTAACCTATGGGGTTGGTAAATACCTTCAGCATTACAAAAAATCTGATACAAAAGCTCCAGTGTCTGAATAACTACTGCCTTTCTGAAGAAGACTCAAAATTTAATTTATGGAATCCCCCCAAAAGTATTGGATTTATATCCTTGGATTTATATTTGATTTAGTACAATTATCATACTATTCTCAATTATTTTCTGAGCTTAAAGTTTGTACTATCTGGAACTTTCAAGGAAAGATCAGAACATTTCATAAATTTCGCACCGATTGGTCATAATCGTCACTTAATCTATTTGACACATCATTCATGTCACCAGGTCAGTTCTTTTTGCTCAGGGTGCATTTAAAAATCTTGCCGGTGAACTGAATTGACTAGAAATATCCGAAGTAACCATGTTGACACGTGCCCGTTTTTGAGACGCGTAACCTGAAAACAGGTAATTTTCGCGGGAAACTTAAGTGGATTTGCGATCACTGATTTGCCAGAAAAGTCACACAGCGCTCTTTTACCGTCAGTTGTCGAGAGGTCAGGAGCTCGCGCAATGCAGCTGGCGTGTGAAAAAAATTTGGCTGTTCCTTTTACCATACACTGCGTACAACTGCTCAATTTAATATTCAAGATAATAACGGGAGTGTACGCACAGGACGAAACAGCCTTCCAGAGCACCACCGTGTGTTAATTTAAGAGACTACATGCATGCCTCTTTGTGATAACGCATACAACCGCGTAGTTTTCACTGGCAATGTGTCTATTTGGACGAGGAAATTCACTGAATAGTAGAAATATTACTGTTTTTTGCCTAATCATCCCTCAATTCAAGAATAATGTCCCCGGGAAACATTTTTAATGTGTATATTGTTGAAAGTAAAATAATACTTCAACGAAATCTGCTGCACACATGACCAATTTGTTGTGTTGTTAAATCTTATTTCACACTTTAACTTCCACAAGTAGATGAATAGTTTCTTGAATTAGAGAAAACTTTATCACCAGTGTTGCATGCAAAGCCGGGGTAGGGAGAGGGAGGTTGCCCAATGTTTAAGCACAGCACATAACTGGATTAAACATGTAACTATATAACCGGACAATTCTCGACGAAAGACAGAAGAAATATGAGCATATGAAACAATTTACCTGTTGAAAATCATATACGAAGTAGAAAAAATTTATGACGCGTTCATATAGAGATATATGTACGTTCAATTTATTTTTATACAATGTGATTTCCAATGATGTCATGAGATGTAGATACAAATTTATCCAAAGAAATTTATCCCTGCGATGTATAATGGCTGCTGATGATGATAATAATAATAATAAGAAGAAAAAGAAGAAGACTTATAACCGATTAACATCTCTCTTGTAATGCAAAATCTTCATTAATCATACAAAATGCGCTGCCACACCATATAGAAAACCATTTGTTCCTAGACACCCCCCCCCCCCCCCCCCACCCCTCACTTGACTAGATAGAGTACAATATTTGCCTCTGGGATTGATGTTTATTCCTCTGTTAACAAGGTACAACAGGACTTGTACCCTTCAGATGGGAGGTGGGGTAAGGTCAACAAAACTTAAGAAACATCATTGCTTCATCCAGGAGGGTGTGCATTCAGTCCCGTTCGTGTATATGTGTTTGTGTTGCCAAATAAGTGATTGTTAAAGCAGGGTGGTCATGATATTTAGGTATTAAATTCACACCTAACAATCCCAAAACTGGGAATTATATATACACAAAAATATACAAAAAATATACATAAAGACCAAAACTAAGTTTCTTTCAAATATAAGATACGTGTGAGAGGTCTTCGTTCAAAAGGAAAGTTCCTTATAATACGTCTGTTAATAATTATGGAAAATACGGTGGCTGGAAGAGGACATGCATAAAATTATTGTTATATGTGCCCACGCATTAACTATCCCGTGCGAACGAAATATCTATCAGGTGGCCATGTCAAATAACTGTCACGTGGGAATGCGAAAACAGTTTCATGAAAGGGAAGCCATTAAGAGACAGCAACAGATATATCGAGGTGACGCCTCAGTCTCGGAGGTAACAACTTAGAGACGCAAGTACATGTATACCATATATCAACCACGCGATGAGGTAGTATCTCATGCGCATGAGATAAAAATATTATACGAATGAAATTAAAATAATTATATACATGTTCTCTCACAGCCACCGAAATACAGACCGACTGAAAATTCAACTTATTTAGTGTCTCATTGTGTATTACATTACATTATATTGTTTCTATTGCAGTCATTATACATTGCCTACATTAACAAGGCGAGTACAGAGTAGCTTAAGTCAAAGAATGTGGATTGAACCTTTTATGTTATAATTAATGTTAATTCATTTTAATAATTTTGAAATAAAGATGTTTGTTACATTTACATTGCTTTTTATTTTAAAAAAAGCTGGAAGTTGATACAAGAGGTCTACCACTCCCGACCGCCGACCTCCGACTCCCTGTCAACCACTCCACACCGCGGATCTATGACCCCCTATACGTAAACTACTCCACATTGCCGACCTATGACTCCCTATCTGTTAACCACTCCACACTGCCGACCTCAGACTTCCTATCTGTCAACCACTCCACACTGCCTACCTCAGACTTCCTATCTGTCAACCACTCCACACGGCCGACCTCCGACTCCTTATCTGTCAACCACTCCTTTCCTCCGACTTCAGACTCCCTATCTGTCAACCACTCCACACCGCCGACTTCAGAGATTCAATATCTGTAAAACAAACAAAACTACTCCACACTGCCGACCTATGACTCCCTATCTGTCAACCACTCCACACTGCCTACCTCAGACTTCCTATCTGTCAACCACTCCACACGGCCGACCTCCGACTCCTTATCTGTCAACCACTCCTTTCCTCCGACTTCAGACTCCCTATCTGTCAACCACTCCACACCGCCGACTTCAGAGATTCAATATCTGTAAAACAAACAAAACTACTCCACACTGCCGACCTATGACTCCCTATCTGTTAACCACTCCACACTGCCTACCTCAGACTTCCTATCTGTCAACCACTCCACACGGCCGACCTCCGACTCCTTATCTGTCAACCACTCCTTTCCTCCGACTTCAGACTCCCCATCTGTCAACCACTCCACACCGCCGACTTCAGAGACTCAATATCTGTAAAACAAACAATACGGCCGACCTCCGACTCCCTTTCTGTAAACTACTCCACGTTGCCAACCTCAGACTTCCTATCTGTCAACCACTCCTACCGGCCGACCTCCGACTCCTTATCTGTCAACCACTTCTTAACTCTGACATCAGAGTTCCAATCTGCCAACCACTTGACACCGCCGAAATCAGAGACTCCGTATATCTAAAATACTCCACAAGGCCGATCTCTGACTCCCTATCTGGAAACTACTCCACATTGCCACCCTCAGACTTCCTATCTGTAAACCACTCTACACGGCTGACCTCCGACTCCTTATCTGTCAACCACTTCTTACCTTCGACATCAGAGTTCCAATCTGTCAACCGCTCAACACCGCCGAACTCAGAGACTCCGCGTCTCTAAAATACTCCACACGGCCGATCTCTGACTCCCTATCTGTAAACTACTCAACATTGCCGACCTCAGACTTCCTATCTGTCAACCACTCCACAAGGCCGACATCCAACTCCTTATCGGTCAACCACTCCTTACCTCCGACTTAAGACTCCTTATACGTAAAACACTCAACACCACAGACCTCAGATTCCCTATTTGTCAATCACTCCACACCGCCAACCTCAGACTCCATATATGTCAGCAAATAACGAAAATTGTATTTATCTAAATATAATAGAAAAGTCAACCTTGTATTTGTCCTGCAAGTTATGCACAAGATTAAGTTTTAAATGTTGTGGTCGGACATTCACATCAAGCTGAAGCTGAAAAGACAATCTAACATAAATTAGAAAGGATAAACGTAATAAGTGGCCCATTGGTCATGACGCTCAGCTGACTGGGAAGAGATTCGCAAAAGGAAATTTTATCATCAGAATGTTAGTATATACCCATTCAACTGAAGCATCAAACAGATAAACCAACAGGCCACGATTATGTCTGTATTTATATTTCTAAAAAATAGAGAAAAAATGCGTAATCTTTAAAAACTAGAATACGGGTAGTCGACAAGCGACTCCGTGTATTTGCCAAAATCAGAGTTGAACGGGTGAAGTGAGAGGCAAGGGGAAATAGAGTGAGGTATGTTGCATATTAGCATGGATGTCTGCAGCCTAAATGTGTATGTAGGCTGTGCCACCTACCACAAACCAGAAAGCTGTCCAAGTTGAATACATATGCGAAATTTTAGGCAAAAAAGTCAAACCATTTCATGTATAGGAGTGATATTAGCCCACGGCAGACAAACAGACAGACGCTGTGCAAAAATGGTTGCAGGTGGCCCCTCCAGTTTTGTGTATGATAAAGACCTAGGTAAGATCTAAACACATGCACAATTTTGGCCCAATCGATCAAACGGTTCCCGAGATATAAGCTTGGATGTCTGCAGCGTAAACTAGAATGAAGGTGCGCCACCTGTCATAAAATCAAGAAAGCTGTCCAGGATGTATAAAACTGCAAACTTTTGGGCAGATATGTCAAACCACTGCCGAGATATGAGTGATATTATCCCACGGCAGACAAACAGACGGACGCTGTGCAAAAATGGTTGCAGGTGGCGAAACTAGTTTTGTGCATGATAAAGAGCTATGCGAGATCTATACACATGCAACATTTTGGCCCAATCGGTCAAACGGTTCCCGAGATCTATATGAGCTTGGGTGTCATCAGCGTTGACGTGAATGTAGGTGGCGCTACCTGTCATTAAATCAAGAAAGCTATCCAGGATGTATACGCATGCCGAATTTCAGGTGAATTAGTCACTGCAGAGATATGAGTGATTTTAACCCAAGGCATATAAAGAGATGGACACTGTGCAAACATGGTTGCAGGTGGCGCCATCATTTTTTTGTGTATGTTATAAAGCAATCCAAGGGCGACATTTGTATAAAAATATTTTCCTGATCGGTCAAACGGTTCCCGATATATGAGGGTTTATGTGAGGAAACAGACGCACAAATGGACGCTGGGCAGAGAGAAAAGGTCAGAGGTCAAAGCAAATTGGTTAGACACCAGTTCACATGTGACCCGATAATTGGTGTAAGTTTCGGAAAAATCAGTCCAGTAGTCTCAGAGGAGTTCTCCGAAAACGAACGCGGCGGCGGCGGCGGAACCTGGTCAAAAACATAGTATCCGCAAAACTCAGTTTTGGCGGATACAAAAATACAGGTGGCTCCACCAGTCTGCTGAAACTAATAAAAACACTTAATGGTCAATATCCATGCAAAGAATCATAGTGATCTCTGCATTAGTTGTTCAGATACTTCAGCTTTTGTATCAAATTGTCTATTATTCTGAGGGATACTTCGGAGTCCTATAGCGTGAAGGATATGGGTAACAGAGACCTAATTTCAGGTTTCCACAGACACTTTTCATGGGCCTCCTTGCATGACAAGAATGAAGATTCTAGGTCCAGTTGTTACAATTTGTGCCACGTTAACAGATGACAGCATCCTTAAAGGTCTAAAAAAAAATAGAGAAACAAATTCGATCAATTGAATAAAATATAGGTGGCACCACCAGTCTGCAGAAACAGATGAAACACTCCATAATCAATATCCATGCAAAGAATCATGGTGATCTCTGCATTAGTTGTTCAGATACTTCAGCTTTTGTATCAAATTGTCCATTATTCTGAGGGATACTTCGGAGTCCTATAGCTTGAAGGATATGGGTAACGGAGAACTAATTTCAGGTTTCCACAGACACTTTTCATGGGCTTCCTTGCATGACAAGAATGAAGATTCTAGGTCCAGTTGTTACGATTTGTACCCTGTTGACAGATAACCACATCTTTAAAGGTCTCATAAATAAAGGAAAAATTCGTAAAAATTTGAAAAAAATAGAGGTGGCGCACCCAGTCTGCAGAAACTGATGGAACTCCTCATGATCAATATGTATGCCAAAAATCATGACCATCAGTGTTGTAGTTATTGAGATACTGCAGTTTTTGTATCAAATTTTTCATTATTCTGGGGGGTATTTTGGGCCATACAGCTTAAAGGATATGGGTAACGGAGAACTAATTTCAGGTTTCCATGGAGACTTTTCATGGGTCACCCTGTGTGTCAAGAATGAAGATTCTAGGTCCAGTTTTTATGATTTGTGCCCTGTTAACAGATGTTCATATCTTTAAAGGTCTCAAAAATAGAGAAAAAAATTCGTTAAAAAACCCGAACAAATAAAGGTGATGCCACCAGTCTGCAGAAACTGCCACAAGGCAGATGTCTAAAATACATAGCTATTTTATCAGGTAATTTAACTTGGACTGATATTGCCAATAATGACGATTCGACAAACAGCATGAGAGACAAAACTGTCAAAGTGTACCAGTTTTTTGTGCTCGCTTTGTAACAGATTGGAAGAAGGAAAATTCTTACCATGCCGAGGCCAAGGAATATGCAGGCTGTTAACTAAAAAAAATACTACGCACATTGTCAGTCCACAAAACCGTTACAGTTTTGATATTAAATGAATGCATACTCTCCCAGCCGAGGCAATAAAACACCCAGACGAAATATACCTCTACTTATATTTAATGCAATGCTTATGAGAATTTCTTTTTATTTTATCCACCTCCGATTTAATATGGGATTTAGCTTAAACCGGTGCTCTCATGTGGGGAGTTAGAAATTGACCTTATGCCTGAAAAAATGCAAGCAAACAAATAGCGCCCAGCCTATCCATGCACCCTTTCTTTTAAAAACAGCTGTGTAACAGCTTTGTACATTTAACAATTAACATTACGCATTTCTTTGCCTGTCCGTCTTGTATAAGTTTATAATGGATTTGTCTTCAAAAACTTTTTGACATTAACATTTTTAACATTCAACATATTACAAATAACGCACCTTTGTCCCTTTCTATGGAACAATGAAAAGAAAAATCCAGAATGTCCTGAGCTTTTGTGCACTTGATTGTGATTTTTTTAAAATATCATTTTGATATTTTCTAAAAAGTTTCCTTTTTCGGTGAAGAGAACCGCCTACGTTTTTCATACTGCCTTATCTAACTCTTAATTTAAACATGTGCATCTGAAGAGCACCATTTCGGTTAAGGATCGGCGTGACAGGGCAGTAGCACCATCTTCCCATCTTCCTTTTGTCCCCCCATAAATTATTTAGTATCATGGTACTGCATAACATTTATGATATATGCTCAACGCGAACGACAAGGTTGAGAAGTCTGTAGGAATTGTATAACTATAGAACAGGATATTGCAATAACATGTATGTAATGTATTGATGTAATTCAATATCTTATAAAATGACCAAACAGAGAATACTTCTTGATAGTGTTAGTTTGCATAGATACCGGTACATGGGGTACACAAATATGATATTGTAAATGCAAGCACAGGCGCTTGAATTGCTATTAGTGTAGGTTTCGGTTATATTTGTTACTTCTCTGGGTCATTCCCTCATATCTATTAATTTTCTCACATTTCCTAGCGCTTTTTCACACTATATGGTCCATCTCTTTATTATTAACTTAATACTTGGGATAGGCAGACAGAAGCCCCCGTCTTTAGGTCCGAAATCCAATTCACAACGGTTTCGGGCTAAATTTTAAGTACGTGCGTGATTGGCCGACCAATCAGAAAGTGCGTCCTCGGTTTCTATGCCATGGAAATGACCCAGACAATATAACAATTATAACCGAAATCTACAGCAACAGCTATTCAAGCGCCTGTGACGTAAGTCCGTTGATTTTTTCTAGTGTAGCATGAAATATGGTTAGTTAATTGGGGCTGCTTTACTGCTTTATGGCACGGGATAATTTTGGTGGTATTTGGGTCTTTGATTCGAGAACACGGGTAAAAAAAGTCAACAAAATGGCCGGACGGTCCAGGATTTGGGCAGGTTTTGTCACAGTTTGAAAATCGTGTGTTGGGATCTTGCGTGTGTTCCCGGTGTTCGGATCGTCCGTGTGTCTCATGCCTTTCGTGAGATGTTACGTGGACTATGTATACTGTAGCCAAATAAAGGACTTTCTGAACTAACAGTGGCTACAGTCTCGAGTCCTTAGCTCCGTCCGAGTCCAGGCCCTTTCAGCCCAGGTCTGAGTCTGAGTCCCTAACAAAGTGTACTGCAGTCCGGACTTGGGTCAAAGTTCGCAACCGAGTCCTACATCACTGTTACAAACCCACCTCTGTCACATTTGCTGGTCAGTTGATTGTATTTCAGCTCATGTTGGCGTGTATTACCAGGAGGCCTAAATGACGCATCAGTCATCCATGCATTTGTTAGCAGCTTTTCTCAGCATTGTTGAACTGGGGCCTGTTGCATAAAGGCATCGCAAGGCTGCGAGGCGTCGCAACAGGGTCGCAAGCAGAAAAGTCGGTTGCATAAAACTGTTGCAGAGTTGCGATGTGTCGCAAAACACCCAAAATTTGCGACGACAAAATCGGGGTCGCAAGCCCATCGCAGCACCTTTTAATCCAAAAATAAATGTAAATAATATTTGTTCACTGTTTGTTTTAATCAAGGTATTGGAATATGTTTGTTATATAATTACGGCCGCTGTTGACAAAAATTTATATCTAGCTCTAATTTTGCATAAACACTAAGATATTTGTTTCATAAATTATTATTTAAACCTTTCCAGCATTACATATAAATATTCTCTCATAATATAATGTAAACAGACGTTCTTTAGAAACACATAATATTCATACATCATAATATACAAATTATGTGCGCCATTTTCTTTTTATTACAATATCTCATCTACAGAATTTGTAATAGAGAAAATATGTATATGGAGCCTTGGTTTTCATATAGTTATAGACTGGCACATGGTCCCAAGAACATCTGTTCACTGTTAGATTTAAATTGTAATGTACATATTTTTATGCCAACTAATAATAATAATAATTTGATAATAAAATTAATAATTGATATTTATTTATTCTATAAAGCGTAAAATCCGCCAGAAATGGTGCCCTAAACGCTTTATACATGACTAAAAGGTTACAATTGGAATGATATTGGTTAATTTTACAAAAAGAAACTCAAAAATTAAAAAATTAAGTTTATAACTACAACAACGTTTTAAGAGAATTCGTATCACAGAAATTCATTGACTACACTAATGAGTATTCAAATGAGATTTAAAAGCTGACAGAGTGTATTTCGAATTTCGGATTCATAAAGGTCCAATTCAAAACGTTGTTTGTTTACGGACGTCCGGCCAGACGGACAAAGGACCATCGCTATAGCTTAGATAAATTATAGTAAGCTGAGCTAAAAAAATGCAGCGGTACGATCATAACTTCGAAATGTGGCCTGACAAATCCGGGTTTTAATGTGTGCGCATAATGCCAAAACTCATGAGTGGCATCGATAAGCTTTGATAAATAAACCTGCCAGTGTTCGATTAGGTAGCGTCATATTGACCCTCTGGCATACGACCAGATTACTAGCGCCAGAGTGTCATGGCATCTACGTCTGAGGATCGCATTATAAGGCCTTATGAAGATGCAAATATTTTCGTCATTTCTGTCAACGCTTCATGGGCTACAGGTACACTGTCAATCAACCTTAATCAGGCCATACGATAGCATTTTTTGTGTACTTTCTAATAATACCAAATATGACTTATTACTTATTCTTGCAATTATATATTTTAGGACCTTCAAGGGTGTTTTTTGTTTAACGTTGTCACAAAAACTATCTGCTTTTAAAATCGAAGTTTAAATGTGTACTTATCGAAGGTGGTTACACGACCTTTCACTGCCTAGGAGACACATAGTTTGACACTACCTAGGAGGCACATGGAATCGCCTTATTCGGACAAGTGTACGTGCCGGCAGAATCAAAGAATACACGACACGTGAAGCATAAATTGCGTCAATCCAGTCGCAAGTGCGTGGCAAGTACGTGAAATTTGCGTCATGTTTTATGCAACCGTCACAAGAGCCTCGCAATTTCCATCGCAAACCCATCGCAACTTTGCGATTTGCGGAAATTTTATGCAACAGGCCCCTGATTCTTCTAAACGTTTGTGCTCATGCACACGTCTGACCACCTGCTTCATGGGTAGATTACAGCTAGGGGCCTCACATATATTTATTTTCCATTTCTCAGGTAATTTTAGCCCGGCTGACTACTTACTAGGTAATCTAAGCTACACTTTTGGATCCATTATCCATCTGAGATCTCGATCATTTGTCTATACAGTTATGTTTTGACACGATATTGGATTTTATGACTTGAGATTTCTATGTATATACACACAGTTTGATTTACATAACTTCTATAAAACCCAGGACTGCAACACTGTGTCTTAGTTCCAAAAAACTCCATTTTGCATTAAAACCTATTGTTATAATTCAAAACTGCCTATTATCCTGACTACTGCTTTTATTAAATATAGCTCAGCTGACTGAAAGTCTCTTTGTTCGTCGTCCGTCTGTTCGTCGTGCCGTCTGTCTGTCTGTTAACAGGGCACAAATCGTAACCGCTGGACCTAGTAACTACTAAATGAAAACCCATGGAGGTCCATAATAATCTCCTTCGAAACTTATAATTATTTTACTTTGACCGATATGTCCCCGGGATACTAGGCTTGTAAGTACCTCACAGAATAATAAAAACTTTGATACAAAAGCTCCAATATCTGAATAGCTAATGCATTGATCGCCATGATTTTTTTGCATGCATATAGATCATGGAGTTTTTCATCAGTTCCTGCAGACTGGTTGCACCCCTGTATTTTTTTCCATATTTTACGCATTTGACTCTATTTTGGAGACCAACAAAAATAAGTCATCCGTTAACAGGGCACAAATCGTTACCGTTAGACCTAGAATCTTTCTTCTTGAAAACCATTGAAGTCCATGAAAGATCAATTTGAAAACCTGAAATGTGATCCCTGTTACCAATATCCTCCGGGTTATGGGGCTCGTAAAAAAAAACTCAGGAATGATTAAAAATTTGATACAAATGCTTAAGTATCTGAATAAACAGATGCATGGATTGCAATGATTCTTTGCATACATATCAATCATAGAGTGTTTCATCAGTTCCTGCAGATTGGTTGTGCCACCGATATATTTTATAATTTTTACGCATTGTTTATCTATGTTTGACATCTTCAAGACGCGATCGTCCGTTCACAGAGCACATATCGTTACCGTAGGACCTAGAATATTTTTTTGTTTATATCTAGGGAGGTCCATGAAAAATCTCCTCGGAAACCTGAAATACGGTCTCAGTTATCCATATCCTCTGAGCTATGGGGTTCATAATTACCCCTAGAATAATTAAATAAATTGATACAAAAGCTCCAGTATCTGAATAACTTATGCATTGATCGCTCTCCAGCTCAAAAACAAAATTATCAATTTTGTGTACAATTTCTCAATGTGTTTTAGTTTTTATGGTCGCCTGCAGATGTCTCAACATGTCCTAGTGCATCTGATTAAGTTTTCATGTGCCCTTAATATTTTCTCCAAATGTCATAATTTTGGTTGCTTATCAAGGATGAAAGACAGCAATAGCCCAAAGCAAGGGATATAAATTCCATGAATTTGCTTGTTTCTTTATTTATACGCATTTTTTCATTATTTTTGAGACTTCAAAGAAGCGGTCGTCCGTTAACAGAGCACAAATCGTGACCGTAGTAACTGAAATCTGCTAAGTTTATATCAAGGGAGGTCCATGAAAAATCTCTCTGGAAACCTGAAATTAGGTCTCTGTTACCCATAACCTCTTAGCTATGGGGCTCTTGAATACCTCCCAAGAATATATGACGATTTATTATAAAAGTTCCAGTATCTGAAGAAACTAATGTATTGTTTTCCATGATTGTTTGCATGCATATTAATCATAGTGTTTTATCCGTTCTTGCAGATTGGAGGTGCCACCGATATTTTTCATTTATTTTTACGCATTTGCCCTCTAATTTTGATGCCTTCAAATGATAGCGTCATCCGTTAACAGGGCATAAATCATAACTCTTGGACCCAGGAATCTTCTTTTCTATTTATTCAAGTGAAGTCCATGAAAAAGTTCCCTGGAATGGTCTCTGATACCCATATCTCAGAGCTATGGGGCTCGTAAGTATCCCCTAGAATAATTAGAAATATGGAATAAAAGCTCGTGTCTCTAGGTCTATCTATAGGTCTATTGGCAAAATGAATGATTTTGAGCACTATTGGGGTAATGTTACCCATTGTTCAAGGGCTCTTGAATTAAGCTGAGCGTCATGGCCCATTGGCCACTTGTTTTGTTCATAATAGGCAACAAGGCCTACAGGCCTAATGCGAACCTGTGCAATGAGATTACACCAGGTATAATGCTTCAATGCTGGACCATTACTTTTTAAGAACATGTGTAACATGTATATGAACAATGCGAGTACTAAACACTTAGAACAAGAAACAATTAAACAAACATCACTGCTGAAATTCTGGCATGGGTGCACAAAACACAAAAACTAGAATACGAGTAGTCAACAAGCGACTATGTGTATCCGCCAAAATCAGAGTGGGACGGGTGAAGTGAGGCATGGATTGAGTGGCAAGGGGAAATAGAGTGAGGTGTGTTGCATAATAGCCTGAATGTCTGCAGCCGAAATGTGTATGTAGGTTGCGCCTCCAATCACAAAATCCAGAAAGCTGTCCAAGTTGTATACATATGCAACATTTTAGCCAGATAATTAAAACCACTACTTGTATATGAGTGATTTTATCCCACAAGACAAACAGATGGGCGCTGTGCAAAAATGGTGGCAGGTGGCGTCACAAATTTTGTGTATGATTAAGAGCTATGTGAGATCTATAACACATGCAAAATTTCAGGGGGATATGTCAAACCAGTCCTGAGATATAAGCCTGTGCACAAATGGTTGCAGGTGACGCCACCAGTTTTGCGTATGATAAAGAGCTATGCGAGATCTATAAATATGCAAAATTTTTGCCATATCTGTCAAATGGTTCCTGAGATATGAGCTTGGATGTCTGTAGCATAAATGTGAATATAGGTGGCGCCACCTATCATAAAATCAAGAAAGCTGTCAAGGATGTATAAACCTGCAAAATTTCAGGTGGATAAGTCAAACCACTGCCTAGATATGTGTAATTTTATCCCACGGAGGGTGAACAAATGGAAGCTGTGCAAAAATGGTTGCAGGTGGCGCCACCAGTTTTGCGTATGATGAAATGCTATGTGAGATCTATACACATGCCAAATTTCAGGGGGATATGTCAAACCAGTCCTGAGATATAAGCCTGAATGTCTGCAGCGTATACATAAATGTAGATGGCGCCACCTGCCACAAAATCCAGAAAGCTATCCAAGATGTATAAACCTGCAAAATTTTAGGCAGATATGTCAAACCACTGCCGAGATATAAGTGATTTTATTCCACGGCAAACAAACAGACGGACGCTGTGCAAAAATATTTGCAGGTGGCGCCACCAGTTTTGCGTATAATAAAGAGCTATGTGAGATCTATAAACATGCAACATTTTTGCCCAATCGGTCAAATGGTTCCCAAGATATGAGCTTGGCTGTCTGCAGCCGAAATGTGTATGTAGGTGGCGCCACCTGTCATAAACTCAAGAAAGCTATCCAAGATGAATAAACCTGCAAAATTTTAGGCAGATATGTGAACTCACTACCGAGATATAAGTGATTTTATCCTATGGCAAACAAACAGACGGACGCTGTGTAAAAATGGTTGCAGGTGGCGCCACCAGTTTTGCGTATGATAAAGAGCTATGTGAGATCTATAAACATGCAAAATTTTTGCCCAATCGGTCAAATGATTCCCGAGATATGAGCTTGATGTCTGCAGCGTAAATGTGAATGTAGGTGGTGCCACCTGTCATAAAATCAAGAAAGCTGTCAAGGATGTATAAACCTGCAAAATTTCAGGTGGATAAGTCAAACCACTGCCGAGACATGAGTAATTCTACCTACTCATGCAGCATCACCAGATCAACCGAGATCGCGCATGCGTATCGGAGCATCATTCACGCGTTGCTTATCCGGAAGCATCAGTCACTCTTTTATCTCTTTAAATACCTATCGACATCGGTGTAGTATAGGAGAGTATTAATTCTTTTTTACGTCTACGTGAAAACCGCGCTCACTTACTAGCTGGGGAAGATTTATTTGCTCTGAGAGAACGTCAACCAGTTATAAACTTTTCTCCCGAGAGTGGAAGAGCACGGCCAGCAACTGCTTCAGTACTGTCATGACCGACGAGAACCTTTGTGCAGAAACTGCCACACGAACCGGTGTAGAGCTTGCAAAGCCTACATGTTTGGACAAAGTCTCTGAAATTATCCGAGACATGAACGATTTAAGGAAAGATCCGCACACCGTTAGCGGGAAAGCAGCGCATACGGAGGCGGAATATCACAAAACGGGGAAACCCGGTGCGAGCTCCGCGAGCAGCCCTGCTGCTGATAAGGGTCGGGGTACAAAAACCAATTGCTCCCACTCCACGTCAAGTGAAAAACACGGGAAAACTGGAAGGCCCAGCGCCACTAAAAAATCCAGCCCCGATGGAGGAAAAGAAAACCGCACCCTCGAGGCAATTAAGGAGCAACTCAAAACGCTAACAGATGCGATGTCACACATGACCCCCATTGTGACCGAACTAAAAGCGGCCTATGATCAGGGTTTTGACGATTATGTGGACGCAGGCCCACCCAGTGGGACTCATATGAAAGTCATGAGCTTTCAGAGGGAGAACTTAGTGATTGCGCAGAACAAACGTCATTTAAGGACAATAACCCACCGGGCCCCCCTGCAGGGAGACGACCCAGTTGCTGGCGTCAGTCATAGTCAAAACAAGGGCGCAATTTCTGGTGACATAGACACCACGGGTCACAAACAACATGGCGGCGCCCAGGCAGGAGGCAGCCATCATGGCGGCGCCCTTAGCCACCTCTCGCAATATGTCAACAAACAGACAAAATCTGCTCCGGCTATAGACCAGGATTTGGCAGACACTGTCACCAATATCCTACAGAGTGGCATGAATAAGGAAGAGAAAGATATAACCATCAACAACTGACTCCCAAAAACTGCCCTCGTCTAGATATTGTCAAGGTAAACGCCGAAATTTTCGGCAACGCCGGGAAAGAAGTCAGATCGGAAGATGTCATGTTACAAAAAGTTAAAAAAAAACCCTCATTAAGGGCTTGACTAAACTAGTTAGTCTTATGGACGCGTTCATCTCGGCGGAAAAGGGAGAAGCTGAACCAACATCAGATACTGTAAAACAGTCGATCTCCGAAGCCATAGCGCTCCTAGCTGACAGCTCTCACGAGCTTGATACGCGGAGAAGGGTCCTGTTTAAAGCGGCAATAAACCCTGAGTTCAACGGTTGTGCAAAGATGATACTCCAGTGACCACCCTCTTGTTCGGCGAGGAACTGGGAAAACATATCACCGAAATAAAGGAAACTAACAAACTTATATCGAACGTGAACAAGAACAACAGTTCCAGTGGAGCAGGGAGAGGCTTCAAAAGGAAATTTCCTTTTTTAGGCAAAAGACAATACACGTCAGGCCGTCATACTTACCATCAACACGCCAGACAGGCAAGAGGGCGAGGCGAAAGCCAGAGGCAGAGGGGCGGAACAACCCAAAAGCCAAGAGGCAGGGGATCTTACAGACACAACCCGTATTAACACAGGTGAGAAATTCACTCCCCTCAGCCAGTAATGCTGCTAACAATTAATCTTTCCAAGCAGGAAATATTAAAAATCATTACCAAGAATGGACAAAAATAACATCTGACCCAGTCATTTTGAACTTAGTCCTAGGTTGTGACATTGAATTCATAAAAAGGTCGGTACCATTAAAAACCTCCAAACTGCAATTTTTCCATTACTGAATCTACAGCTCTTCAACAAGAAATCCTTAAACCTTTGAGGAAAAAGGTGATAGAAATTAGTAACTATGAAGTGGGACAATTTATCTCTCCAATATTTCTCAGGCCCAAGAAATATGGGTCTTTTCGCATGATGTTAAACTTGAAAAAAATTGAATAAAGTTGTCAAATACAGACATTTCAAAATGGAAAGCATCCATACCTGTAGTAACACCTGGATGCTACATGGCCTCGATTGACATCTCAGATGCCTATTACACCGTACCAGTAAATGAACACCACAGAAAATTCATGAAATTCTGTTTTGATGGTACCCTGTATCAGTTTACTTGCCTGGCTAATGGACTTACCTCTGCACCACTTCAGTTCACTAAATTGCTCAAACCTGTCATGGCTACATTAAGGGAAACAAGGCATTATTGCAAGCAGCTATCTGGATGATATCTTTTTCATGGCTGACATATATGAGAATTGAGCAAAAAATGCTATCTCTGCTATGGATTTGCTGTCTAAATTGGGATTTTATATAAATATGAAAAAATCTGTTCTTAAACCTACTCAGGTACTAGAACACCTTCGGTTTATCATTGATTCAACATACATGTCAGTGTCATTAAACAGGGACAAGATAAAATTGACTAATTAGGCCAAGTTCTAATAAACTCAAATTTAGTGAGAATTCGCACAGTAGCAAAAATGGCAGGCACTCTGGTCTCTTGTGCGCTAGGCGTGAAACATGCATCCATGTTCTACAGACAATTGGACATTGAAAAAGGCATAGCTTTAAAACAAAATCAGGGCAATTTCAATGCAAATATGTGTATTTCAAACAGTGCAAAATCTGACTTGAAGTGGTGGACTGAAAATGTAAAAACAGACAAACGACCAATATCTTTTGGTAACCCAGATATTACTTTACAAACAGACGCCTCCAATGCAGGTTGGGGTGCAACACGCCCTAACAGGATGACCACTGGTGGCCGTTGGGCAGGGATGGACATTTTCGCTCACATGAACTATTTAGAATTAAAAGCTGCTTATTTGGGCCTGAATGTCTTGTGCAAAGAAGTCAGTTACTCTCATATTTTGATACAATTGGACAATGTCACTGCTGTGGCTTATATCAATAATATGGGGGGAACACGCTCTGTTCTTTGTAATAAAATTGCCAGAGACATTTGGTCATGGTGCCGAAACAAAAATATTTGGCTAACTGCCACACACATTCCGGGCACAGCAAACGTTGAAGCTGACTTAGCTAGCAGGAAATTTGCTGATCGGTCGGAATGGAAGCTCGATGCGAACGTCTTTAAAAAGATATCACAAATTTGGGGGGTTCCAGACATTGACATGTTTGCCTCACATACAAACTACCAGTGCAAACCTTTTGTGTCATGGCGGGCAGACCCTGAAGCATGGACTGTGGACGCATTCACACTTGATTGGCATGGTTATTTTTTGTGGATTTTCCCTCCTTTCAGCCTACTGACTCGCATTCTACGGAAAATCAGAGAAGACCAGACCAGCGCCATGGTAATAGTCCCAGTCTGGCCAACCCAACCTTGGTGGCCACAGCTGCACCAACTTCTGATCAGCCCACCATTAGAGCTTCTAAACAGCAAAACGCTTCAAACTCTACCACACAGCCCAGACAAGATACGTCCTCTGTGGCCAAAGATGCGATTGATGGCTTGCCTCTTATCCGGGAAAAACTGCAAAGACAAGGTATTTCCCTTCGAACGCAAGAAATTATTTTGTACTCCTAGCGATATGGAACCAAGAAACAGTACAAAGTTTATTTGTTAAAATGGACTCACTTTTGCGAAACATTTAATATTAGCACCACAGAACCATCGGTGGCTCAGGTCTTACAGTTCTTGACTCAGTTATTTGATTCGGGATTAGGGTACTCTGCCTTCAACACCGCTAGGTCCGCGCTATCAGCAGTAATAGACTTCAAGGACAGTACACTTACGCTAGGGAGCCACCCCCTAGTGCAGCGCTTCTTTAAAGCAGTTTTTCAGACAAGGCCAAGTCTGCCTAGATACTCGCATACATGGGATGTGACAATAGTGTTGAATTATTTGAAAACATTACATCCAGCCAATGAAATCTCACTAAAACAGTTAAGTGGGAAATTAGTAATGTTGTGTGCTTTAGTTACAGGGGCCAGATGCCAATCAATCCATCGGATGAACCTTGATAACATTGTAGTTGGGTATTCATCTGTAAAATTCATTATAACTGATCTGGTGAAACATTCAAAGCCGAGTAGGCACCAAAAAACACTAGTCCTCCCTGCTTACCCCTTAGACGAGAGACTCTGTAGTGTTATGCCTGCTGGCATATTTAGAGAGAACATTAGCATTGAGAAACAGTAGAGACTTGTTTATCAGTTTTTGCAAACCGCACAAGGCAATCACCAGCACCACTTTAGCTCGTTGGCTTAGTGACACATTGAATAGTGCAGGAGTAGACACTCAGGAATACAAGGCCCATAGCACTAGAGCTGCTTCTGCTAGTGCAGCCAAGGTCATGAGAGTGCCAGTAGATACCATTCTTAAAACAGTAGGATGGAGTAAAGAGAACACTTTTTGTAAATTTTATGAGAAACCATTAACTGATGAAGAGAACTATGGCACTAGAGTTTTAGATAAGGCTGCACATTAACTAGTTACACTAAGTTTCACTAGATGTATATCATATACACATTTATTAGTTCACTCTGTGAACTTATGCCATGGCGCAGCGTCCGCCGTCCACTGTCCACTGTCCACTGTCAACTGTCCACCGTTCACCGTCTGTTACCAAATATCTCAACAGCCACATCAGCTATCTTCATAAAACTTTGCAGAATTACTAATCATGGGATGGACATGCAAAAATAAGCTTTTGGTGGCGCCACCTATGTTGACCTACTTTCTGCGGGATTAAATGGTCTTTTCAACTTCTTTCAAGATAAGTCATAAAGTATTAATATTTTGGCCTTCATATCATAGTCAACAGTTCCTTAGAGGAAGGGGAATAATTTGAGTATAAATTCAGTCAAGTCATATTCAAGATGGCTTCTCTACGGAACTTCAAATTCTGTCGATCGTAAAATATGACAGCTTGATGTGTTTCTATGTATACATGATGTATTGTCTGTTACCAAATATCTTAGGAACTGCTGCAGCCTTCAGTTTCAAATTTCACAGGAATATTAATCATGTGACTGCTAAATGATTTTGACCTCCAGGTGGCGCCACCTGTGTTGACCTACTTTCTGCGGGAAAAAATGGTCTTTTCCACTTCTTCCAAGATAAGTCACAAAGTATTGATATTTTGGCCTTCATATCATAGCCAACAGTTCCTTAGAGGAAGGGGAATAATTTGAGTATAAATTCAGTCAAGTCATTTTCAAGATGGCGTCTCTACGTAACTTAAGATTCTGTTGATCGCAAAGTATGACAGCTTGATGTGTTTCTATACATGATGTATTGTCTGTTACCAAATATCTTAGGAACTGCTGCAGCCTTCAGTTTCAAATTTCACAGGAATATTGATCATGTGACTGCTAAATGATTTTGACCTCTAGGTGGCGCCACCTGTGTTGACCTACTTTCTGCAGGAAGAAATGATCTTTTCCACTTCTTTCAAGATAAGTCACAAAATATTAATATATTGGCCTTCATATCATAGTCAACAGTTCCTTAGAGGAAGGGGAATAATTTGAGTATAAATTCAGTCAAGTCATATTCAAGATGGCGTCTCTACGGAACTTCAAATTCTGTCGATCGTAAAATATGACAGCTTAATGTGTTTCTATGTAAACATGATGTATTGTCTGTTACCAAATATCATGGGAACTGCTGCAGCCTTCAGTTTCAAATTTCACAGGAATATTAATCATGTGACTGCTAAATGATTTTGACCTCCAGGTGGCGCCACCTGTGTTGACCTACTTTCTGCGGGAAAAAATGGTCTTTTCCACTTCTTCCAAGATAAGTCACAAAGTATTGATATTTTGGCCTTCATATCATAGCCAAGAGTTCCTTAGAGGAAGGGGAATAATTTGAGTATAAATTCAGTCAAGTCATTTTCAAGATGGCGTCTCTACGTAACTTCAGATTCTGTTGATCGCAAAGTATGACAGCTTGATGTGTTTCTATACATAATGTATTGTCTGTTACCAAATATCTTAGGAACTGCTGCAGCCTTCAGTTTCAAATTTCACAGGAATATTGATCATGTGACTGCTAAATGATTTTGACCTCCAGGTGGCGCCACCTGTGATGACCTACTTTCTGCGGGAAGAAATGATCTTTTCCACTTCTTTCAAGATAAGTCACAAAATATTAATAATTTGGCCTTCATATCATAGTCAGCAGTTCCTAAGAGGAAGGGGAATAATTTGTGTGTAAATTCAGTCAAATCATTTTCAAGATGGCATCTCTACAGGACTCCAAATTGTGTGGGTTGCAAAATTTAGCAACTTGATGTGTTTCCATACAGGATGTATTGTCTGTTACCAAATATCTTAGGAACTGTTGCAGCCTTCAGTTTCAAATTTCACAGGAATATTGATCATGTGACTGCTAAATGATTTTGACCTCCAGGTGGCGCCACCTGTGTTGACCTACTTTCTGCGGGAAGAAATAATCTTTTCCACTTCTTTCAAGATAAGTCACAAAATATTAATAATTTGGCCTTCATATCATAGTCAGAAGTTCCTAAGAGGAAGGGGAATAATTTGTGTGTAAATTCAGTCAAATCATTTTCAAGCTGGCATCTCTACAGTACTTCAAATTGTGTGGGTTGCAAAATTTAGCAACTTGGTGTGTTTCAATAAAGGATGTATTGTCTGTTACCAAATATTTTAGGAACTGCTGCAGCCTTCAGTTTCAAATTTCACAGGAATATTGTTCATGTGACTGCCAGATGATTTTGACCTCCAGGTGGCGCCAGCTATGTTGACCTACTTTCTGTGGGACAAAATGTTACTTTCCACTTCTTTCAAGATAAGTCATAAAGTAATAAGAGGAAGAGGAATAATTTGAGTATAAATTCAGTCAAGTGATTTTCAAGATGGCAAATCTACGGATGTTGATGTGTTTCTATACATGATGTATTGTCTGTTACCAAATATCTTAGGAACTGCTGCAGCCTTCAGTTTCAAATTACACAGGAATATTGATCATGTGACTGCTTAATGATTTTGACCTCCAGGTGGTGCCACCTGTTTAGCTACTTTCAGCAGGCTGTAATGGTGTTTTCTGCTTTTATCCAAAATATGTCATTAAGTATTTATTTGTTATAATCCACAAAAACAGAGTCTCCTCTAGGACCCTTGGACTGATCTTTCCAAAACCTGGCATACTTGTTCCCTCACCTATGAAGTTGTAGGTAACAATGATGGAGAACCTTTCTGTGCAGTACAAACCTGGGTTTCTTTTATATAACAACCCTCAATATCAGGAGTGGTTCAATGTATTGATCTGAAATTTGTCATGTCTATCCATCTAGGAAAGTTTTTTTCGTTAACCAGACAGGTGGCGCCACGTACAATACTTTTTGCGGAGTGTCCAACTTTGCATTTGCCATTTGATTGTCTTAGTGTTTGTTCAGTGTATTGGGTTGAAATTGTGCATGTCCATAGATCTTCGTCACCCCCATCTCGTAAACAAGACTGGTGGCGCCATCTGCAATAATTTTCCTGTGGTGTCCATTCATACATTTGCTTTCGTGAAAATTGCTCATATCTCAGGAGTATTGGTCTGAAATTTGGCATGTGCAGTCATCTTGGAAAGTTTTCTCATAAACCAGATAGGTGGCACCACCTACCTTGTGCAATAGGACAGTGTCCACTTGGAAAGGAATGAATGGTATTTTCACATTCATTTTATTTTAATCACTTGCCAAATTGCACAGTAATTCACAGAGTGAACATTAGACCCCTGGGTCTCTTGTTAATAAACCCTGTTGTTTGGAAAATACTTGGTTTGTCATTGTACATTCGAACCATGTGGGCTTCAAAATCTCGGTTGATCTCGGGATGCTGCATGAGTAGGTAGAATTATAAAATTAAACAAGACTTACCTGTAAGTTGCAGTTTGATTGAGATTCTACCTACTCATCAGCAGCATTCGAGATCAAGCGCCCGCCTCTTCCCACCCTTCCTGACTCCACACATGGTTCTCCTGTGTCAAAAAATGATGCTCCGATACGCATGCGCGATCTCGCGTGATCTCGAATGCTGCTGATGAGTAGGTAGAATCTCAATCAAACTGCAACTTACAGGTAAGTCTTGTTTAATTTCATACTTATATCCCAAGGCAGGTGAACAAGTGGACGCTGTGCAAAAATGGTTGCAGGTGGCGCCACCTTTTTTTGCATATGATAAAGAGCTATGGGAGCAAAATTTTGGCCCAACTGGTCAAACGGTTCCTGAGATATAAGCCTGAATGTCTGCAGCTTAAACGTAGGAGGCGCCACCTGTTGTAAAATCAAGAAAGCTGTCCAGGATGTATACATATGCAAAATTTCAGGTGGATAAGTTCAACCAATGCAGAGATATGAGTGATTTTATCCCACGGCAAACAAACAGACGATCGCTGTGCAAAAATGGTTGCAGGTGGCGCCACCATTTTAGTGTATGTTATAAAGCTATCCAAGGGGTACATTTGTACAAAATTTTTAGCCTGATCGGTCAAACGGTTCCCGAGATATGTAGGTTTATGTTTGGAAACAGACGCACAAATGGACGCTGGGCAGAGAGAAAAGGTCAGAGGTCAATCAAAAATGAGGGCGCAGCAGTTCACATGTGAACCGATCATATTTTCGAATTTAAAAAAAATTCTGCCCAGTGGTTACGGAGAAGTTCCCGGGAAACCTATGTGGCAGTGGCGGTCGCAGCGGCAGGGGCTTCCGACTGAAAACGTATTATCCAAAAAACTCTGTTTTGGCGAATACAATGATTGTTGCTGGCACCACCAGTCTTGTATACAACGAAGAGATATATACATATGCCCAATGTCAGACCGATATGTCAAACCCCTCCTGTGAAATAAGCACTGCCATTCACTGTGCAAAAATTATTGTAGGTGGCGCCACAAGTCTTGTACACTATAAAGCTACCCGATATGTATAAACATGCCCAATTTTACGCTGATGTATCAAATTCCTCTGCAGAAATAAGCAGGCGCATACACTGCAAAAGTCAATGTAGGTGGCACCACCTGTCTTGTAAATGAGAATACCATAAAAGACGCATAGACAAATCAAAATATCAGGCCAATACATCAAACTTCCCCAGAGTTTGATGCACTGGGCTGACGAGGCTTAGGTGAGTAAGGCAGCTGCTTACGAGTGAACTGTGACAAATTGCTGCCTCAAGCTATTCACTGAGTGAACTCTTGAGCTGCACCTGGCTAGACTGTGTGAACTTTTGACCTGTACTTGGCTGCATTGAAAACTCTTGACCTATTGCATAATCTGACACATTTGGCAGTCTGCCAAAGCTATAAATAGATCCAGGCTGAACTTTGGTGCCAAATCTGATGTAGTGAGCAGTCTGCCAAAGCTATAAATAGAATGCGGCTACTGCACTGAGTGAACTCTTGACCTATACCTGGCTGCACTTCTACAATCCAGGCACTGTGCTAAAACTATTTATAGAGATGACATCATCTTGGCTAATGGCCAACATCAAGGCACTGGCAATCTGCCAATGGTAAACCAAGAGCTGCCATATGTACACAAAAGTGGTCCCTACTTGAAATAACTTTGAAATTAATTTTCCCTATACAAAATGCTTTACAGCTGACTTTTTATAAAAAACAAGAGACTCATGGGTCACGGCGCTCAGCTGTTATATATGATAAAAAATATGATTTGGGAAAGAGGCACATGCTTGTTTTGTGTGGTAATAAATATAAGCTTTATTATGAGTTGTTGGTGTTAAGCTTATGTATGATTTTGATAGTATCTTTGGAGACAGGGAAGAGGATTGATTTCATTTTTTTTTATTATTAAATGGAGTGCTATTGTCACACAGATTTTGACTTGGCCATATAACTTATAAGCAGCACATATTATAAAAGAGTTTAACTATTTATTAAAATTTAATAACAAATATTGTGCCAATATAATTTTTATTTAAAAAAAAATAAGAAAATCATATGAGTTTTTAAATATAATATAACTGAAATGATTATTGAAATAATATTATAGAATATATTCATAAATGCATTCATGAATACATTTTGAAAGTAGCTGCACTGGTATTCAAATACTTTCATTTTTACCTGAATTCCCATTCTTATGCAATAAAATTTTTTAATGCAGTACATATTCATATTCGTATTCAAATACATTTGCAAAGCATTCGCACCATGTCTAGTATTTATTCAGTTTTAGCCAAACAATGATGTTGAGAATCCAGAATATACACAATTCATAAATTTAAATAATGATCATAAGTACCTGGTTTTATGGCTTTTATTTATGTTAAAAAAAATAAATATAATATATTCACTTTTGACTACTTTCACATCAATCTACACACTATACACAGTAGGAATCTAGATAAATATTATCAACTGCATCTTTGTCTATCATTAATTTCCTTCATATGATCCCTAATGATTAGTAATGAATAATATGATTTATTTTTTTTATCATTAAAATTTCACTGAAAAATACCATAGGTGACAGCATGGTGTTATTTGGAATAACATTGACATTGACATTCTATCCATCCATACAAGATTCTTACATCATCAGTAACTGCAAGTTAATTTCTGTTACTCATCAACTAACAAATTCCTTTTCTATAAATTTTTCTTTAATTTGTTTTAAAAAAATACAAAATTATTAATTTATTGTTTATTGTTATGTTGTTTCTCAAAACAACTACTAGATGAGTTGGGTTGGACACCTGGATCAACTGTGGCTGGGCATTAGCTGTATGCTTCGCTCAAGCATGCATAATTTGATGAAAGGTCAACAAGGTCAACATACAGGTGACTGAAGAGGGGCTGGATTAAGCCTGGGTCTGACATGGTCTCATAAAAACATTAATATATATAAAAGCTTCAATATTTGGCCAATTTCCTTCAGCTTTCTAAACTACAAAGATGAAATCCTTATGTGTGAATAAAATGAAAATTATATCAACAGTGCTCTCAGGAAACAAACGTGCCATGGTCAAAATTGGGCAAAATTTAAGGTACTAATTTTATATTTATAATAATAACTTAAAAAATTTGAAAAATTCAGAACTAATTTTTGGTATTCAATTGAATCTTAATTAAATAATGTTACATCCCTGACAAAAAATCTCTAGCTTCAGCAATCCTCTTGTTAAGGAAGTAAATATATTTCTTGATTTTTTAAAAAGTGCATTATGTTTGGGCCCATAATTTAAAACAATTACGCAATACTGACATCATTTCTGGCATGTGCATAGCGAATGTATAGAAAATATGTATATTATATATGATCAAAGTCAGATCAGTGGTTTTGATATTAGGCAGTCTTACAGTGGAACAATGGGTTTTTAATGGAAAAATGAAGTTTATCATTAATATTTCGAAGGAATTAAGTCCTAGTGATCAAATTCTTGGCATGGTAGGGGATTTTGGAGACATCTACCTGAATGCTAAATTAAAGGAACTTAGAGCTGAAGCTGGGAAGCTGAGCTCTTGCAAACTGCATAACACTAGCTTGATGTAAACTTGATGTGACATGGTGCTTGAAAACTTGAATAAAATCTACAGTTTTTGATCAACTGGTTTCAAATTTTTGGTGTTAACAGACAAAATGCTAACAAAAACATGCTGTGAAAATTAAATCCACAGTATTTACAGGGAAAAAATGTGCCATGGTCAAACTTGGGCAAAATTTAAGGTACCAATTTTATATTTTTGCCAATATTTAAAAAAATGTAACAGATTTTGATCTAATTTTTGGTATACAATTAAATTTTGATCAATTAAAGTTGTATTCCTTAAAAAAAGTCCCTACCTTTAACACTTTTGGTCTTAAGTGAACAAATATCTTTCCTGATTTTTTACAAAGTCCATTATGTTTGGGCCCATAACTTTTTAAAATTAAATAATATTGACTTAATTTCTGGCATGTACATAGGAACTATATAGAGGAATATTTATGGTAAATATGAAGAAAACCAGATGAGTGGTTTTGATATTAGGCAGTCCTGAAGTGTAAAAATAGATTTCTAATAAAAAATTGAGGTTTTTCCTTAATACCTCAAAGGAACGAAGTCCTATTTACCCAATTTTCGGCATGGTAGGAGATTTTGGGGACATCTAACTGTATGGTGAATTCCAGATTCGTAGGTCCAGTGGTGTCGAAACGTGCCAGTCTTACGGACGGACATCCGGACAGACGGACGGACGGACGGACGACGGACAATGGACCACGACTCTAGCTCAGATGACTTATAGTCAGCTGAGCTAAAAAAAAACAAAACAGGAATACATGTAAAATTATTACAGATGCATGCTGAATGCAAAATTAAAATACAGATATATCTCATTGATGGCAAATTCTTGAATTAAGTTAAGTAGGGATACCAATAATTTATAATCCATGTACAGTTGTATTTATATAGCCACAGAGAGCTGAATATCCATGAATATCCCATTGCCTGCTATGATGAATAACTTAAATCATAAATCTAATTTTTTTAAAAGCTTTTAAAAAAAAACTTTCTTTTCAATATTAACCAAAGATAACCTGAAATCTAAATGTCTAGTGGCATGATGTAATAGTTGCTAATAAACTGGTGCCAGGCTAGATATAAAGGCATCACACAGCTAACATATATAGTAAAATGACTCAATCTCCATGATTCAATCTCCATAATTCAGTCAAAAAATCATCCATGTGGAACCATTAATGACAATTATTATAAGAATTATTGTAGGGATTATTATTGTAAAATATTTAACAAACTGGCTTCAGTGGCAACAGGCGAAAAATGTTTCGCAGGTTTATAACTCATATAGGAAGATACAGCAAACTGGCTAAGTTCAGCTTCCCGTAACTCAGCCAAAAATCACTGAACCAAAACCACTTGAACAAACTTGAATTATCAACATCTGAGGATAATTAATGTGTGAGATTTAAGAAATTGGCCAAGTGGTTTTTGAGAAGAAGATCTTTGTAGGGTAACGGGAACTCTCGGCCCCAGAGACACTCGTCCTAGAGACACTCGGCCCCAGCGACTCTCGGCCCCAGAGACACTCAGCCCCTGAGACGCTCGGCCCCAGAGACACTCGGCCCCTAGTCAGCAGGACCCAGCGACACTCGGCCCCGTCCGGTCGCAGCCCCCAGAGACACTCGGCCCAGGGGTCTAGCCTCGGGAAACCCCTCAGAAAACCTTCCCGTAGTTATCCCTTCCGGGCCAGAGGTCTGATACTAGCTCTCCCTCTTTTCGAGAGACAGCTTGGCTCCAATGGAAGGAGCATCCATGCATCGCCACATCTGGGTAGACCTTACGAAGGGCCGACCAAGCCGCTGTAAAATACGATTTGTGCCACTGTTATAATAATAATAATAATAATAATAATAATAATAATAATAATAATAATAATAATAATAATAATAATAATAATAATAATAATAATAATAATAATAATAATAATAATAATAATAATAATAATAATAATAATAATAATAATAATAATAATAATAATAATAATAATAATAATAATAATAATAATAATAATAATAATAATAATAATAATAATAATAATAATAATAATAATAATAATAATAATAATAATAATAATAATAATAATAATAATAATAATAATAATAATAATAATAATAATAATATATTATTAATAATAATAATAATAATAATAATAATAATAATAATAATAATAATAATAATAATAATAATAATAATAATAATAATAATAATAATTATTATTATTATTATTATTATTATTATTATTATTATTATTATTATTATTATTATTATTTTATTATTTTATTATTTTATTAATATTATTATTATTATTATTATTATTATTATTATAACATTGGACAAGCATTGAACTACATGTTGCAATATCGCTATTGTAAAAAGGGGATAATACTACATGCTACTTGTTCATGATGTATGATTAATTAATTTATGAAATAGATACTAATAAAGTAACGGAAAATTTGGAATGGTTTGAATGTAAAGTCTTAAATGCATGAATATAAATCTACATATCGACTACAATGCAGAAGCAATAAATATTTCATGGTTGTATGCATAAAAATAAGACTACTAATGGTTATAATATGAAATCTAAAATGTATTATATATTATCATATATATTTTCTAGTGGTACCTTTCTCAAAGTCCATCACACAACTCTTCAGTGCTTTGTCTTAAGGGAGAAGGGAGGACACCGCAAGGAACACCTATACAGAAAATGAAAAATGTATGGTTATAATAGACCCAATGATATTATTCGCTGTTGAGAGTGTAATGATTTGTAGGACAAGGGAAATTAAAATAAACAAAGGTTAGGCAAGACAATTTTCAATTTTATCATTTACATCCATTATATGTAAAAAGGGAATTATACTACGTGCTACTTGTTCATGATGTTTAAACCCCCTAGACCCCCCCTCTGGATCCGCCACTGTATATATATATATATATATATATATATATATATATATATATATATATATATATATATATATATATATATATATTCCGATTTCTCCCTCCTCTTTTCTTTCGTTCATTCAGCCATTCTGTCCACCTGGCTTGTTAATGACTTCATGGTTAGTTGATTATTGATATGCTCAATCAGGGGTTTACCGAACTTACTATGCAATCAAAGGTTATTGTTATGACGGCAGTAATCACAGCCAACAAGATCACAAAGACTGCAATTTAACTTGATCAATACCGAGATAAAGGGATCAATACCGATATATATATATATATATATATATATATATATATATATATATATATATATATATATATATAAATATATATATATATGTATATATATTTTTGTTCTGATTTCTCCCTCTTCTTTTCTTTCGTTCATTCAGCCATTCTGTCCACTTGGCTTGTTAATGACTTCATGGTTAGTTGATTATGGATATGCTCAATCAGGGGTTTACCGAACTTACTATGCAATCAAAGGTCATTGTTATGACGGCAGTAATCACAGCCAACAAGATCACAAAGACGGCAATTAGACTTTGATCAATACCGAGACAAACGGATCAATACCGAGGTAAATTTAACGGTGACAATTTCTCATTTTATATCAGTTATTTCTTGATTCATTTATATGAATACTACAGCGTATTATAAAAAAAAATATGAACACCGATTATATTTGGCTCCTACAACGTTTATTGCATCCATTTATTTGGCGTGACTACCACAGGATAATGGTTCAGCACCTTTTATTTAACCATCTATAAATTTTGTATAAGTCATATACAAAGAAAGTTTTATGATATCAGGGCTACACGAAGATATGTTTCACAAGAAAGGACGGTCCGTGCCGAGGCCTGGCCCCAATATTTTTTTGGGGTATGTTAATGCGGCCTTCAGGAAACAGTTGAAATGAACGAACACATAAGCTTACGAAAACTAATAATTTAAGAGGAGACATAACATCTGGCCATGCATTTTCTATTGTGTGTAAAATACATATAATTTGTGGATTATGAAAAAAAATCATATGAATTATTATACAAATATTGTTTCAGAAATAAGCATGGTTTTAATTTTTATATACACCAATATATATATATATATATATATATATATATATATATATATATATATATATATTGTATGTGCTATATTTTTTTTATTTTATGGAAAATTTAAATTTAATTGCTTCGTGGCGTTCAACTGAGCCTACATGCAGGCCACCACGACTAAGGAACTTCTCCCATTCGAGTGGCTCATCAAGTGAGGGGATAACAATCCAGCAGAGATAACTACGGGAAGGTTGTTTTCTGAGGGGTTTCGCGAGGCTAGTATCGGACCCGATGCCCTGGGCCGAGTGTCTAGGGGCGGCGACCGGGCGGGGCCGAGTGTCGCTGGGTCCTTCTGACTAGGGACCGAGTGTCTCTGGGGCCGAGCGTCTCAGGGGCCGAGTGTCTCTGGGGCCGAGAGTCGCTGGGGCCGAGTGTCTCTGGGACGAGTGTCTCTGGGGCCGAGAGTTCCTGTATTCTCTTTGTAGCCATTGAACTAAAATGGGCTGTTATGGCATATGACTAAATTCAGCTCCCATAACTTAGCCAAAAGTCACTGAACAGAGACCATTTGAACAAACTTCAGAAAGCACTACCTTAGGATCATTTCTGTGGGATATTAAACATTTTGGCCATATGATTTCAGAGAAGAAGTTTTATTGGATGACTGATTTTTTGCAAAAACTTTGGTGATGCTAGCTCCTGCCGTTTTTGAGATATCTATGGTTAATGTACAGACGACGCACGACGTACGACGCACGGCACACGATGGACGACGCCGCACCATCGCATAAGCTCACAGGTTCGCAAAAAATGGCCTGAAGCCTGATAAAGTCTTCTGACGTACAGCAATGGCATTTGTCCTGTCATTCTTCTTGACAATGATGAGCAGAGAACAATCCCCCCCTCGGAGATGTCATGAAAGTATTAATAGTTTATTTCCTTGGAAGAAGGGGAATAAAATGAGTACGAATTAAGTTGAACTTTTTTTTCAAAAGGGCATCTTTATTGAATTTAAATTTTGTTTTATCACAAA
This sequence comes from Sipunculus nudus, assembly GCA_026874595.1. Lineage (NCBI taxonomy): Eukaryota > Metazoa > Annelida > Sipuncula > Golfingiida > Sipunculidae > Sipunculus > Sipunculus nudus. Next base: position 33,237,481 of record CM049315.1, read on the forward strand.
ATTAGCGATATAATTGCTTGCGCAATATATTAACATAGAGCAAGCAAGATTAAAAGAGTAAGTATTAAGTTTACTTTTAATTCAGGAAAATGAGTTTTTCATGAATTAGCTAGAGAAGAATAACTCCTGCTTTCATAAAGTGGAAAGCACTTCTTTAGTGCAAGCAAAACTGAAATAGTAAGAATTAAGGTTATTTTCAAAATTCTGTCTTCATGGAAATAGAATTTGCAATTTCATGTGACTTTTTAAACACTACGCAATCAGCAAATATGCAAGGAATGGCTGTAACTACTGATAAATACGACATGTAAGCAGATGTAAGCTGTAGATGTTGGACTACTTTAGAAATCATATTTTCATTTTGTTTTATTTCATGACTACCTACTTCTCATGCTGAATATGGCACAGGGTGAAAATTAAATCCCTGGGGTTCTTGTAGAATGTACAAAAGATTTACGTTCCAGGCAAGGGGGAATAACTTCTGCCTAATAGCTGAAGTTTTCTACAAATTTCACACATTTTATCATGGCAATAGTCGGTCTCATGGTTACCTAATTTTGACGATAAAAAAGTGCACATTTTCCAGATTTTCTGCACTTTAACAATTAGAGTCATGAAAAGGTGTTCAACATACACCATCTTTCATTCTATCAGAAAGTACAAAAAAAAATGCATCGGGTGTATACATTCATCCACATCAACAATTACATTTGGATACTATATACCGCATTCATGTTCAAATGTACATACTACGACTGGTATACTGCCCGTGGTCTTTGTTTCAAATTATATTCAGATTCACATAGTATACAGAGTTTGACCTTCAGATTCAACTTCAGAAAAACAAAGGGCAATTAAGTCATATTTTAAAATAATCATACTTGTAAAACGTTTCAGCACATATTCCTCAAGTAAAGCATTTTTTGGGTCAAATTTCTGCATATTTGCACATATACCGGTACATGCACTCAACGTCCAAACCAAGACTCGCCTCCAGGCATTCACAATTAAGGACCAAAAAACACCAAACCAAACAAGTTTAAAATCTCTGTTTTTTTATTAATTAGTCATCATAAATGTAATTTGCTCCAAAATGACAAGAATTTAAGATTTATAAAATAAGTTCATCCTCAAATTATTATTAAATCTGTTTCAAGGACAGGCATACAAATTACAAGGACGTCCATTTGTCAAATTAAAACTGGTCAAAGATGTTAACATCTTGCTTCATTTTGTTTAAAGATATACACAACTAGAATGCTTTATGTAGATCAATGAAGGAATCATCTTCTGTGTATAAATTTGAAGCCAGGTTGGTGGAAGCTGAGTTGACTGTGTCAGCTTAGGAACAGCATTCCCCAGTACATTTGCATGCGTCACCGCGGCAGTCACATTTGCAGCCAGGTTTGCATGCACAGTCCGGCTCTGTTAAAACAGGAAATGAAAATAACATGTACAGTAAAAAAATTTATATACACAACAACCATAGTGATACTGCATTGGTAAATAGTCAAAGTATGGACGTATATTATATGTACTGTGAATTGTCTCATACCTCTCTTTAAATAGCTTATACACATATATAGCAAAATTAACAGAGAAAAAGTAAAATATCATTATAAAATAGCCTACCTGGTTAGTTAGCCATTGATAATGGAATTTCATTGTGATATAATTCTAATCCTCAGGGAATGTGTAAAATTAATTAATAATTAAATAAAAGTGGTTTTGCATTAATCGTGATTCTATAGTTAAATAAACATGAGTGCATTAACTTTCATACAACATATAACTATTACAACAACAAGTACACTGTCACGATAAGCTTCAATTAAGCACTATTCATTTAACAAAAAATAAAGTTAATAATGTTAATTTAAAGACCAAGATAAAAATGTATCTCAGTTAAGGTTAATGGAGAAGAGATATTACATTACAGATTACATTATATAAAATGAAATAAAAGATCTTTGATATGTCACTCAGACATGTAACATAAATAGAAGGATGTGTTTTAATCATAAGTATCCATTTAAGAACCACTGAAACCTATCAGGATCTGCATATTTGTGGGTTACAAATACAAGTTATAAACCACGCCAATTTTAATTAACCACTTCAATTCATCTGTTTTAACATGAGAGAGAAGTACAGACGAAACAAATTCTGACAACTATCAACCAATTAGTGCTCTGACAAATTATAGCTAATCAAAAGATACTGAGATATCAGAGTTGCTGTAGACCAGTATCACCCATCATTATCACCCTATCTGTTCATTATATATATATATATATATATATATATATATATATATATATATATATATATATATATATATATATATATATATATATATGACTACATGAACAGACTTTTTGATTTACAACTTATCTTGTGAATTAAACTTTTGCCTGTTATTCAAGTACATGTACCTGATAGTCAATTTTTTTTTACAAAATTTTAGGACTATGGACTCGGTAAAGTACTTGAGAGAGAACTGCAATTGCCTTGTTTTATCACCATGTCACATGCACCATATCTATAAAATGACGAAAACAGAACCTTGGCCCCATGCATATCAATACCCTTGCTGATTTCGATGGCTTGTTTAAGCCAAAATTGGAAGATCTTTAATTCTGGTGGAATCTTTGAGCACGCTAATCCTAACATTTTAAAATAAATGACTAAATTCTGTAACTGGTGAAAAATCTGACACAAACATTTAACAAAAATGCCCTGAATAGTCTCCTTTTGTTGATAATAAATAGGATTTTATGTACAAGATGTATGATCACATCATATATACATCCTATTTCTGTTAAGTAAAATGAAATGTTTATATAGTTCAGGTGCATGCTGGTCACAATTTAATATTACCGTAGCTGTATTGCAGTCTTTCATTGATGGTATGTAAGAGTGATAAGTCTGAATGTGTGAGCTGGGTGTACATTGGCTTGCACAAGATTTTCCATTCTCGAGTTTTAATGAGCATTTCCTACAGTAGAACCTCCATTTACGTATATTCTGATCGTTCTATGAATGTTTTTTTTTCTTGTGCTTACCGTTGGCAAACTAACTCAGAGTTTGGTATAAGAGTGCATCGTATTGGACTTTCCATGTCATCAGTTTGGCTTTGTGATCGCAATACCTGGTCACGTTTCACAAACATAGAATAAGCTATACGTGAAAGCTTTCTAAACTGAAAAGTACTTGTTTACTAATCTGTTTTTGATGTGAAGGTAGGTCACACATCCACCATGTAAATGTACAGACAGGTTTTACAACCTGATGTAAATCCCTCTACCTTATTTGGAATGAAACTAAACTGGTCTTCAAGCCGATGTAAGTTCATCTACCTTATTTGGAATGAAACTAAACTGGTCTTCAAGCCGATGTAAGTTCATCTACCTTATTTGGAATGAAACTAAACTGGTCTTCAAGCTAATGTAAGTTCATCTACCTTATTTGGAATGAAACTAAACTGGTCTTCAAGCTAATGTAAGTTCATCTACCTTATTTGGAATGAAACTTAAACTGGTCTTCAAGCCGATGTAAGTTCATCTACCTTATTTGGAATGAAACTTAAACTGGTCTTCAAGCTAATGTAAGTTCATCTACCTTATTTGGAATGAAACTAAACTGGTCTTCAAGCTAATGTAAGTTCATCTACCTTATTTGGAATGAAACTAGACTGGTCTTCAAGCTAATGTAAGTTCATCTACCTTATTTGGAATGAAACTTAAACTGGTCTTCAAGCTAATGTAAGTTCATCTACCTTATTTGGAATGAAACTTAAACTGGTCTTCAAGCTAATGTAAGTTCATCTACCTTATTTGGAATGAAACTAAACTGGTCTTCAAGCCGATGTAAGTTCATCTACCTTATTTGGAATGAAACTAAACTGGTCTTCAAGCTAATGTAAGTTCATCTACCTTATTTGGAATGAAACTTAAACTGGTCTTCAAGCCGATGTAAGTTCATCTACCTTATTTGGAATGAAACTAGACTGGTCTTCAAGTGCAAAATAATGAACAGGCAATATGTTAGTATGCCTAATATTCAGTAGTATATATCCAATATTTATAGTGTTACTTCATAATATAATTATGATTTTTCAAATCAATAGATCAAGAATTTATCAATGGAGGTTTCAAACACCAGATGTCACTGACAAGCTACTGAGGTGATCCAATGAATATGTTCCATTAAAAGCGCCTACGTGAGAAATCATCAACACTTGTGTATAAATAACTATCTATAGCGATATTTCAACCACGTGGTTGCTCTATAAATCACTGTTGATTATGTCAGAGGTGACTGAGGTTACTGTCCTGAAACCATGACCACGGATAAACCACTGTCATATCAGAGTCACATGCGGGTTATATTGCCCTGTGACTTCTTGGCTCACCTCAGATTATGTCACATTCGTTATCTTTCAAGTACTTGTGCACTTTGTTCCATACTTGTGATCACCAGCCAACAGTTTACACACAATGGAAGTCCGTCACATGTAGGACAGGACTGATTGAATGAATATTGTGTTATATGTGTACTGGATTCAACAGCCCCACAGTACAGATATGTCTGCATAAACTTGTGTGACATTTCATGCAGGTTATTAATTTATAATGTCAAAAGTTGACTAGTTTTATGGAAATTAAATTATGCTGAAAAATGCCTTGGTTTCGAATTCTGACCTTTTTTTATATGTTATTTATTTTTTGTATATAAAAATGTTACATCCTAACATTGAAAAAAAGAAAGCATACTAGACACCCCCCCCCCCCCCCGCGTTTGGCATACAGAGAAAACAATACTCCTTGCTTTTCAACTACTTAAATACATCAAATATGATGATCTGATGGTGCGTTTATATCAATACATATTTTAAACAGTATAGTCAGGGCTATACAAATATTAATTTCTTACAAAATCATGACCAGTAATCCATAACACCATTTAGAAAATCATGATAACTTTAAAATATTAAAATTCTACTGATAGGTAGATTCATGTATATATTCTGATAAGCAGCCATTTTTTTAGGGCCAGATTTCACCTTGCAACAGACGATCTGGGACACACGGACAGGCTGTTGGACTGGCCAACAGACAGACAAACATACACAGAGACAAGGGTGTAAATATTACCTCAGCCATGGATAAATAACAAATATTTTTTCTTCTTCTAAGTATATAAAAGGTGCATTGACGGTTTTACGGGCTTAACAGCTTTAAGAAAATACTTAAGATCTATTGTGAAAAAATAGCGTACCTATTTATATATTTCTTAAAGCTAGGAGTAAAAAATAACAACCCCCCCCCGGCTTTGTGGAAGGATTTAACCTTTATAAATTACCAACAGCACACATATACATAGGGTGAATCATCTTCTAGTTTTCTTTTCCTAATTGCAGGATTCATTTGGTTTAATATTTGCTATTAATTAATATGTTAATTGTTAGCATTGGTCACCTAATATGAACTAATCACACACACCAGTGCGTATATGCAGGAGAACACAGGGATAAACAAAGATTTATACTTACTGTTGCAGCACTTCTGGCTTGCGCATTGTGCACACTTGCAAGCGGCACCACATTCACAGCGCTGGCCCACAGGGACGTCAGGTCCACACATGCACTTGTTCTCTGGTGAAAATTCACAGGACATTGAGGTATGAGTGGGAGAATATATAAATGTATGTACTAAATATCGTATAATTCTTCATATACGTACCACTGTTAATGGTCTCAAAGCACAAGTACACCAGCCCACTTATCATTATTTTTTTTAATATGTCATTGTAAATTATATATTTGTATTCACTGTAGTTTTAGTTCAATTATAACCATTTGTCAGTTTTTTTCACAATCTATTCATAATTTTCTTCTATTTTTATGCAACTAGGGCCTAATTTAATATGTATTATTCAGGAAATCAAAGTTTTATTTCATTTGAATTGTTTATTGTGGGCACTATTACATATATTTCATCCACCATTCAAATATGCACATGATTACACTCGCTGTCTTAATATTTTATTAGTTTTTACCTAAAAAGACCCATTGTTTTTGCATATTGCATTAATACCGGTATATAACATATTAATACATAATTACGTAATATATATGCAATTTTTAATACTGACGCAAATAATACAGATTGTTAAAATCTCATATTTTCAATCCTTTTTATTACTTTGAGGCCTGTGGCATAAACTGTATATTAATAGCAAAACACGGATATATGACGGAGAAGTGATTCACGCCCAACCAAAACAAAAGTAGGTTTCGACGGCACTCACGTGACGGCTCGTGAATCCATGCCGGGTGTGCTTCACGTTACAGTGACGTCACAAGTAAATGCTCCCCAACCATACATGTATATCAACAACAATATAACTCTACCCTCACCTGTAACACATGGGCAATCTCCCTTGGTGTCAGACATTTTGACGTATTTTCGGCTGGAATAGCGAGTACTTGCTGGTCTCGACTTCTGCGTCGTCTGGTCCTCTGACAAGGAGCCCGCAGTTGTCAATTTATACCAGCAAAGGCAAATTGTCACACGAACCTTGATCTTAGCAGTGTGCAAAACAGGTCTCGTGTGCAAAGAGCCTTATTTTCCTTAACCGCCCCTAATGAACATATATACGCTCCAGTGATGTTGATTCCATGGCTATCGCAAGGAAACGGTTCAAGTGTTTGTTAGAAATCACGCCACGTGTTTAAACACACGGAGGAAAAGGTGAATAAAAATATTTAGCAAGATTATCAAACATGTATCAGAAGCGAATATGGGGGACCCCTTTTCAACCGCCGCAACCTTTTGTAAGGGTTTCAGACCAAATTTGCGACCTGGACCCCTTTCCGGATCTGGGGACCTTTTTCAAGGCTTTGATATTAGTCCTCCTGGGTTTGACCACCCCGCCCCCTTTTCCTAAATCTTGGAACCGCCCTTGTGTATATAATATGTAGGCCTATAAATAATATTTTATTTAATGTAGGCCAATGGTATTAATATAAATAGCCATACAATCAAATTTTAATGATAACGAAAATAATATATATATATATATATATATATATATATATATAATACTGTTATAATAATAACAACAACAACAGAAAAACGCTTGTGTTTACTCCATTGTCATCCAGGTAAATGTAAGCTTATATGTATGGTTCTGACGTTCAATGTATATATATATATATATATATATATATATATATATATACACCCATTTCTCGTTTATGCACGCCGTATAATAAACATGAACGTGAACGTAGAACTCTGCATGGAGAACTTGTATATGATGCATATAATGTTATGATTTTCATAATGTGACTGAACTTATGAGTATAATGATACTTGTGTGATAGAGTCGTAACAGGGGCGTAGTCAGGATTTACACAGGAAAGGGGTCGACGGGTGAGGAGGTCGGGGCCTGGCTACAGGCATATATACTTGCTGGGCAAATGCAAATATATATATATATATATATATATATATATATATATATATATATATATATATATATTCCCACTCGGCCGTAAAATATATGAGCAACATTAATTGTACCTTATCATTAACATGCACAGTCAAACTCTCTTGATAATTATAACGTAATTTCTTTTCATAGGAAGGATATATGCTTTAAATAATTATAAGATTAAAAGCTACAACCATAAATTAACATAAAATTTTGCTAGCTATAGGTATTCTAAAACATTTACCTGGACGAAAATAAATTTTACACTTACAAAATGTTACAAGTGTTTCTTGTTTTTATTATTATTTTAATTATTATTATTATTTTTAAAATTTGATTGTTTGTATCTGTTTATGAAGGTTATTTATTAACTAAGTCGTAAAGTCTAATTACTTAATTTTTAAAATTATATAAAAATAATAAAAATAATAATAATAATCTTTCTTAATATCTTTTTTCGCCTCGTCCTCAGTGTGTTTTAACACTTGGTGTTATTTTCAGGAAACATTAGCTGTTATCTACATCATACATATCTTGTGGTCGGGGACGGTTAAGGAAAATTAAGCTCTTTGCACACGAGACTTGTTTTGCACACTGCTACTTAGTTCAAGGTTCGTGGGACAACCTGCTTTCGGTGAGACAAGTGTGTAGGCCTACTCCTACTAGCAAGATCCGAACAGACGACAGCCAAGCAGTGACCAGCAAGACCTCGCTACTGTAACCGAAATACGTCAAAATGTCTGACACCAAGGGAGACTGTCCATGTGTTAAAGGTGAGGGGAGGGTCGTGTTGTTTTTGTTATTGATGGTGTGCGTGAGGCGGAGCACGGCAGTTTGCTGTGTGACGTCAATGTAACGTGAAGCTCCCCAAGCCTTGATTCACGAGTGGTCACGTGAATGCCGTCGAAACCTAGTTTTGGTTGGGCGTGCATCTCATTTCTCCTTCACATTTCCTTATTTAGTTATGAATCACGTACCAGTTTGTCTGATGTTTATATGTGCCAGGGTAAAAACACTGGATGCAATATAACTTGTGATAATTAAAATTTATATGCGGTAATTATGTAATTTACTTATTATTTATATTAAAATTCACATAAATATCCAAAAATATTACTGAATATGTGGATATTATTCAGGTTGACGCATATTCCTCAAATAAATGAAAAAATTAAAATTTATTAAAGCTGTTATTTACTGAATACTAGTGACATGCAGTATAACTGCATTTAAGCAACAGTCAAATTATTTTTTGGCAAAAATATGGATGAAATTATAATAAATAAATTGTTATGGTATTAATTAATTGAAATAAAATACGCACAGTTGATGATTATGATTTACATCTATCAAAAAGAGAGGAGTGGTTTAAAGTTTAAGGTCATTTATCAAAGTATCATATTGTGAAGTAATTTCTGTATGTAAGATCATGTTTTCTCACACCTTTTCCATGCATGTGACCTCTGACTCTGAATGTTTTACTTTCACCAGCCAACAAGTGCATGTGTGGACCTGACGTACCTGCGGACCAGCGCTGTCCATGTGGTGCTGCTTGCAAGTGTGCACAATGTGCAAGCCAGAAATGCTGCAACAGTAAGTATAGATCACCGAAAAGACGTGGTCTCTTGCACATGCACTGGTGTGTGGTTTGTTCATATTACGCAAGCTCTGCTAACAATGAACTGATTTATCCTGCTTTGCTAATATAAAACAAAATGATCTCTGCAAAAATAGACCTCGAAGAAAGCCCATCTTTGTGCTTTATGCAAGTCTTATATGTGTAACTGCATGGCTTTCACATTAGCTCTGTGTGGTTGACTTCATATCCGGCTTGCTTTGTAGGGTTTCTCGAGGATTCCATTTTCGAGATTGCACCATATTAAAAACCTATACAAAATAAACCATGATTATGTGAATGAATTTTATAAAATGATATGTGCGTAAATTGGACGGGGACCAGGCAAGGGAATATCGAACAAGATTGGAAAATTCTCCTTAATGACAGATAATTCGAAAGATCTGATATCATTTATAACAGCAATCTATGAACATACAATATATATTATGATTTATATTAGATATCAATCTTTTGCTTTTTTTATTTGCCTTTACTATTGGGACCTTTTATTCACGAAATATTCATTTTCGAAAAAAATTCCCCTTTCACGAAAATCGCGTTTTTGAAAACAAAAAGGCAACCAGAGTATATATGTGCACGTGTGCTGTTGGTAATTAATAGATGATTACACCTTACACAGAGGGGTGATATATTTTGTTTGCAAAGCTTTAAAAATATAAAAATGGTACAATAATTGTTGTGTCACTGTAAATATTATATGGCCTTTTCATTTGGTTGTAAAACCCATAACGTAGTTTTACATAGGTTGAGTTATGTGTGCGTCTGTTTTTCAGAATATACAAGAATAGATAGCTACCAGTAGAATTTTAATATTATAATGTTTTGCATTTGATTGTTAATTGAGGTATCACTACTATCTATTGGCCATGAACTGATGATTTATTGTTAGAAATTGATATTGTTATAGGCCTGCATGACTAAAGTGTTTTAAATATTCACATAAATATCCGCACCAGCAAAGACATTGGTAAAAAAGAAACAACATTGATTTCTTTGCATGTTATACGGGGTGGTTAGGGTGGGGTGTGTATACCATCATGCTAATATTTGTCAACGTCCGCATATTACATTATACAGAACTTAAGCCAATAATGTTCAAGTTAAGGGACCCACGAAGATAATCATGATTCTGCAGATATACCTGTACTGTGGGGTAGTGGATACAGATAATACCTTATTCATCGAATTAGTCATGCCCTACATATGGGACACTCCTATTGTGTACAAAGGGTTGGCTGGTGAGCACAAGCATTGGACAGAGGGCATATCTACTTGAAAGATAACAAGTCTGATATAATCTTAAAAAGGTGAGCCAAGAAGTCACAGGGCAATATAACCCGCATGTGACTCTGATATGACAATAGTTTATCAGTGGATATGGTTTCTGGGCAGTTACTTTGGCTCGTCATTGTGAATGTGATATGATTAACAGTGTTTAATGAAGCAACCACAAGGGTATTATATAAGTACAGATAAGATATTTATTCTGAATGCTGAGGATTTCTCATGTAAATATATGTAATTGGACATTTTTATCGTATCACCTCAGTTGCTTGTCAGTGCCATCTGGCGTTTGAAACCTTCACTTTTATATCATTTATATCAATTTGTATTGTAACCGGGATGGTTATGAATGTGAATCTGCTTATTGACACTATATGCCTTCTGAGACAGCTTGTGAAAAAGTTAAAATCTTGCTTAGCCCGAAATTAATAATTATTAATATTCAGGATTTTCACTGCTGGCTTTAAGCATTCCTGAAGGCAATTATCAACAAAAAATTCAGGTTTAATCAATGCCTTTCAAGCTTTGGCTGGCTTATACAATTTTAATTTATTTTCATTGCCTGCTTATCCTAGCAAATCAAGTATTCGTGTGCACATTGGATGTATAAAGAGTTATATTTTTGAACGTGTTAGCATTATTGAGTCAGTATAAATTAAATATGATAATGAACTGAAATTGATAAAAGCTATCACAGAGGCTTCTGAATGTAGAACAGGATTCATTTTAATACCTTTATATTTACAGTATATCCTGTATAAATGAATACATATGTTAATCTGTTATGCATTAAAGAGAATTCGGTAGTGTATACACAGTTACTTTAACATTTTACTTACATACATTTCATCTCACAATATCTTGACATCTTTGACCTTTTTTATGCCCCCGCCACAAAGTGGCCGGGGCATATAGTTTTACCCATGTCCGTCATTCCGTCCTTCCGTCATTCCGAAATCAAACAGTTGTACGGACTTTTTTCGCAATGCTCGCAGAAATTGGCTTGATTTTTGGTGTGTGGGCAGATAATGACCATTTACAGATCGAGTTTGCGTTTCATCCCGGTTGACCTATTTTTGACTGTATGACGGCTCCTGAACATAGAAAATTAAAAAAAAAAAAAATAGAAATTTTCATGATAAATGCACATGTACGGACTTTTTGTTCGCAATGCCCGCAGATATTGGCCTAATTTTTTATGTGTGGCAGAAAAAGGACCACCTACAGGTCGAGTTTGCGTTTTGTCCCGGTTGACCTACTTTTGACTGTATGACGGCTCCTGAACATAGAAAATAAAAAAAAAAAATAGAAATTTTCCAGACAAAGGCACATGTACGGACTTTTTTTCGTAATGCTTGCAGATATTGGCCTAAATTTTGGTGTGTGGTTGCATAATGACCACTTACAGATCGAATTCGCGTTTTGTCCTGGTTGACCTGCTTTTGACCGTATGACGGCTCCTGAACATAGAAATTTCATAGAAAATTGAAATTTTCATGATAAAGGCACATGTACGGACTTTTTTTTCGCAATGCCTGCAGATATTAGCCTGATTTTTAGTGTGTGGGCCAATTAAAACTAGTTACAGATCAAGTTTGTGTTTAATCCCGGTTGACCATCTTTTGACCAAATGACTGCTCCTGAACAAAGAAAATTTCATGATAATTGCACATGAAAAGACTCTTTTTCGCAATGCCTGCAGATATTTGCCTGATTTTTGGTCACAGGCTTGATCAAGACCAGTTACAGATCGAGTTTGCATTTTGTCCCGTATGACGGCCAAAGAACAGAAAATTTCATGCAAATAGAACTTTTCATGATAAATTCACATGTATTGACTTTTTTCGCAGTGCTTGCAGATATTGACCTGATTTATTGTACCTCGCCAGATCATGACCAGTTACAGTTCGAGTTTGCGTTTTATCACGGTAGACTTACTTTTGACCGTATGACAGCTCCTGAACATAGAAATTTCATAAACATTGAAATTTTCATGATAAATGCACATGTACAAACTTTTTTTCGCAGTGCCTGCAGATATAGGCCTGATTTTTGGTGTGTGGGTGTATAATGACCACTTGCATATCGAGTTCGCATTTTGTCCTGGTTCACCTACTTTTGACCGTATGACAGCTCCTGAACATAGAAAATGATACAAACTTTAACAAATATTTCTAATTTGCTCCAGGCGGGGGCATTCGTGTCGTTCCGACACATCTAGTCTTAATCTGCATTAGGCTTATATTTATAAATCAGGTATAAGGGTATGCGAGTTGTGTTTAATAAAAAAATATAGTCAATATAGAGTTTGTCTGTACAAGTAGATATATATATTCATATACATGTTCTTCAGTCTTAGAATAAGGATTTGATTTTAAAATTCTTGAGAAAATATAGCAAAGCTCACAAAGGTTTTTTTCTGCATTTTTAAATAATGTCAGAAAAGTTGTAAGATAGACATTGCTTATAATCATAACACTGGGATCACTTTGCACTTCAGTATTGTCATGCTTGATGCCAGTAAAATTATGAACTTGATAAGGCTTTAAATGTTTAATAATGGCACAATGTGTATGTTTGTTAAACACTCTTACAAATGACAGTAATATTAACTTGCTTCTCGCATCCTTAAAAATAATTCCTACATATTGCCCGTACCCATTTTGATAACGAAGCAGTGAACTGACCAGATCATGTTGAGATATCACTGTTTCCTCCTTGAATCAGAGTCCACCCGTGTCACTGAATATAAACCAAGCACCGTGCCCCTGTATGCCCAGGCTGCACAGGCTAAGCTATAGTAGTAATACAGGTAAGTCAGTGTTTTATACATAATTACATATTTTCACAGTTAGATATGAGATTGAGATCGACACTAGGTCACTGTGCTGGAATTCCATCATCTGTATCATATTTGAATAATTTATATACAAATGAATCAAGCAGCTAACCAAAAAGAAAATAACAGTGCTGATTGTGACAGTTTTCCCATATTAAACTAATATATTTGAGGGATATAATGGTCAAAGGTAAATATACAAAGAAATATTGATAGCAAGAGCCCTCTGCACTGAATACATAGAAAGACGCCATTTAGTTCTAGAGTGTGAAAGAAGTGAATATAATAGTAACAACTATGAAGTTACTATGGTGGCTATAATTACTATAGTATTTGTAGTATATACGTATGCACACTGATAAAGTTTTATGTTAGAATAGTTTTTATAGTCATTTTTGGCAATTTTTTGTAAAACTAAATTTGACCTTTTTGGTCCAAATTTTTAAAAGATAATAGTCAGGGTTAACTCAGTGGTATAAAGAAACAGGGTTTTATGGGATGTTTATGTGGGGCTTCCGGCAGTCTGACTATGGGAGACTGTGGATAAGCCAAAGTAAAATATATTCTGGTGTGGGAAATCTCGTGAATGTGCTTTACTGTGCAGTCCATGGTCCTATATTTCACTCATAAATTTGACTAACTGAAACAAGGCCAGTTGGATTCTTTCTTTAATGTTTACATATTTGATATTGCTATGTACACTGTTCGAATACCAGGTATATGTACACGAATTTTAAGCAAGTGTTTTTTTTAAGTATGTCTTGTAACTAGTTGATCTAGGCAATTATTGATATGACCAGGTACTCGGGTACCAGGTACATACAGAGAGGTACTCGGTCGGTCTCTGTATGTTTCATATTTTGTTTAGAAGCCAGTTATGGGCTTTATTTGAGGTTACTGCTGTTATTTAAAAACCATGCAGGCCTTATTTTTAAGACATTAATACTTGTTACAGTATCCTAGCCCTGATCGGTTAATATTGATAATCTAGAGCTCCAATTTGCTAAAATTTGTCAGCAAAACCCGTCTGTGTAAGACGATGCCTTGATACTTAGTATTGGTCTGCTGGAACTTGAGAGGCTGGTATTAGACAGATGTCTTATGATTGGCCGATTTTGTTGGGCAGAGCACTGATTGGTTGATAGTCGCCAGAAAGGAATTTTTCTGTACTTCACTCTCTTTTGATATCATATGATCTGAAATTGATCAGTATAATGAGTATACATGTAAACGGTTTATAACTTAAATTTATTTCTGGTGCGTGAATATGCAGATCCTGAGAGGTTTCATGGATACTAAATTCAGACTCATGACTCCTTTCATGTTAAATGTTTATGTGACATTTCAAAATGATCTTTTGGTTCAGATATATTTGTGTATTACATGCAAGTTTTCCACTACAGTTTTTCTTAACTTTTTCATATAAACTTACCTGTAGCACTACTTTTATCTGTTTTATCCTGGTCCCATTATATTGTATAATGTAATGTGTTATATTGTATAATGTGATGTGTTATATTGTATAATGTGATGTGTTATATTGTATAATGTGATGTGTTAGGCTACCAATTATTGTGTAACTAATGGTGCAACAAGTATTGTGCAGTTTGGCGTGATTGTTACGTGTAGTTTACATGATATGTTGGTGTACTCATGTTTTACGAAACTATAAAATCAGTTATTTAGCTCTCATATGGTTATTTAAACTATAATTAAGTATTAACATTAATTCATAAGGAAATTCCTTTATTAATGATTATCTAAGCTATGTTATATTGATACCTAACTGTGTTAATGTTGCAGTATATATATATATATATATATAAATATATATATATATATATATATATATATATATATATATATATATATATATATATATATATATATATATGGTATTAACAAAGCTTTAAAGATAATTCACACTTATATCGGTCCCTCCTTGAAAATGACCGGTCTTTTTTTGCGTTATTGAATAATGCAGTATCACCAAGTTTGGTTTGGATCAGATTTGTTACTGTACATGTTATTTTCCTTGCTGTTTTAACAGAGCCGGACTGTGCATGCAAACCTGGCTGCAAATGCGACTGTCGTGGGGACGCCTGCAAATGTACCGGGGAATGCTGTTCCTAAGCTGCTTCTAAGCTGTTCCACCTATACCTGGCTTCAGACTCATACACAGAAAATGATTTCTTCTTTAATCAACTTAAATCATTCTAGTTCTGTATATCTTTAAACAAAGTGGACCAAGATGTTGTCATCTCTGACTAATTTTATTTTGACATCTTGCCATGGATGTCTTTGTAATTTGTACGTCGATCTGTCCCTGAAACAAATTTAATATTAATCTGAGGATGAAAGTATTTTAGAAATCTTTCAACAAAATGTTGCTGTTCTTGCCGTCTAGGAGCAAATTACATACATAATGGCTAATTAATAAAAGAAGAGGCATTTAACTTATTCTATTGAGTCTTTTTTAGTCCTGTTGAGTCTTGGTTTGCATGTCGAAGATGTTTGTGTATTTATATGCAAATATTTCACAAATACAGTGGTTGACTTGAGGAATGAAATGTGCAGAAAGATTTTGATTGTGTTAAAATGTGACTTCCTTGCTTATTGGTATAAAAAATATAGTTGGAAGGTCGAAGCTATACACAATTTGAACTTGCATATTCTTGTGAATCGACTGCTTCATCCACAATGATCACTTTCGCGGTGTACAAGGCGTAGTACATTCATTTGAGCCCGAAATCTAAAGTATCCCAATGCAATTTGTGGTTTTGATGTATTTGGACATTTGGTCATTATATGCAAGTACTTTTACTTTCCGACAATGCAAGATGATTGTATGTAAAACCCATACATAAAAAAATCTGTTAAATGTGCATTTTCTGAGTGTAGGTAAATTTATGTGACAAATGACCAACTATTGCCATGAAAAAAATCTGTTCAAATGTAGAAAACTTCAGCCATAAAGGAGAACTTATTCTACCCCTGCCTGAATGATAAATTTGCATGTTTGTGGAATCTTCAGAGATGTAGGTGGCTTTATGAATCCATAAAAATAGCCAAGAGACCCACTATTTCCGTGATAGAATGTGCAAAAACTGGTGAAAACCCTTCAGCCACAAGTGAGAAATTATTTTTTTCTAAAACAAGACGCCCAGCGGTCTAAATGGAGGCACCATCTATAGCTTTTCATCTGTTTTTCAGTTACATAATCATTAGTTGCAGCCACTTGCTGATAAAGTATTTATACATTTACATTAATCAGTAAAATTTAAAATAAAAATTAAAATTTAAAGACAGAATTTCGAAAATAAACTTAAATTCAATTTTTGCTTGATCAAGAGAATATAGGTTTCCATATAACGATAGCAAGAGTTAATCTTTTTTATCCATGTAACGAAATTTAACGTGATTCTGGTTCTTTCATCCTTTCAGACAATCAATCATTCAATTCTGATAGTGGCCATACACGTACTTGAATAAAGACGACAAACAGTATGATATCTATTGTTCAAATATCAACCTACTGATAATGAAAGTCCATCTTTTTCGGCAAAACTTATTAATCATCTGGAACCTTTATCGTAGGCCCCTGTGCGATGTATATGGATTAACTGTTGGGAAGCCATTGTCAGGTCCCCATATCACTTAAGGTTATCATTTGATAATGTTCTTATTGATGCATTATTAAAATATAATATTAAATATATTCGAAAATTGTTTTAATATGAAAGATGTCTGAAAACTAATAACGGTGTAGTGTAATGTCCCCTATACCTCCATCTATTAAGATTTTTTTTTATAAAAATGTTCCACATATTGAATGTTTATATATATATATATATATATATATATATATATATATATATATGTAATACCCTTTGCAAAATTAGCAGACACAAAGTGTATCAATCAAAGTGACTTAAATCCATTATTGTCCACCAGAGTAAAAAGGCGGGATAAGTGTGCTTACGTCTGCATGGGTAGGCATCGGGGAGTACAAGTGTATCCCTATACAGGAGCACATTTCGGGGGGGGGGGGGGTAACTTAAGTTATGAACAGTTTATATTGTTAATTAGAATAATAAATTTGATGATTCATTAGAGTTTATCTAATTATAAGTATAGTTGAGTGCTCAGCTGCAAGAATTTTCTTTGGTCAGATATAATAATTTGATAATCAGGAAATCTCTGCCTCCGCTAGGGGGATGCATTAAATGGGATGAAGAATGTTGGCTCATTTTTTTTTCTAGAAATTAAAATAAAATATAGTTTTTCAGTTGAACACTGTCTCAATAAGATATGTATATAAATATTAATACACTTATTTTGTGGCGCGATGCACATGGCAGGAAATTCATGCATCGGTATGGTTACCTTGGAGACCTGCTCAGTGAGGTTGTTTACTTTTGCGAACAGGAATGGGACGCGGGAGCATACAGATTTTTCGAAGATCTTGATTGGTTACATGTAGCCTATTATTATTGTTGAAGTATAGTTTGCCGAAGAAGATATGAAAGATGGATTAAATGTATACCTTAGTTCAAGGAAGCTGTTCTTATAGAGAAAGAAACGGGAATATCCATATCTCGTTAGTAGCAAAAGCGGACCCAATGGGGTTCCAGGGAGTCTGGACCCCCCCCCCCCCCCTGAACCACTGCAACCTTTAAAATGAGATTTAACCTATGTCATAAAACACACACTAAGGAAAAGTCCCCACTGATATTGTTAAGCACAACACACTAAAAAATAAAATTTAATCTAGCAATTCAACAACCAACTCACCTTTTCACATTGAGTATGAGATCCAAAGGTCTACATTATGGAATTGATAAAATATCAATATAAAAAGATTGAAATAAGATAAAACTATTTGAGTTTAATTAATTCTTAAACGGCGCTGTATAATGCTATATGCATTGCACCATATACATGCAGTCATTTTTGCTGCTTTACTGGAGTGCGAATATTAATTAATGTGAAGTCTATAAGGCCTATATATTATTTATTAAACGAAAAGACAATCTCATTTTTATGGCAATAGTCCATCTGAGGAGGTTTAACCGGAGGGGGGGGGGGGGGGCAGGCATATATGTATATGTTATATATTGTTACAGGTGCTCTTTTTATTGTGTTACACGGGCGTAACTCGTGTTGTGACACCCTCGCCGGGCCGTTTGGTACATTCTATGTTTAACCCGTACTGGTTGAACTCTCGTCATGTTAGCCTTGGGCTTTCACAGCTTGGTCATGGGTCACGTGATGACCCTGTTATGTAGAGATACACACAGCGATGTTCTTCTAGATGATTCTTGTAACGCGTGTTTACTGTGTTGTGTAGGATCCTTAAGACTGTTCGAATAGTGGAAAATCTCGGCTTGGGGTGTGAAGGTATATAAAGGGGCTGTGTTCCAGAGCCGAGCAGAGAAGATTTCCAGCGGACGCAGAAGCGTGTGTCAGTTTCTGGGACCTTATCCGACGAGTGCGGCAATTATAGATTTTCTTTTGAAGTTCAGTTTACTTTCTGGATTGTTACAGGAGCTTTACACTGGACTGTCATTCTCCGAGAGTATACATTTAAAGAATTTATCGCTGTGACGGTGTTGGTATCCAGGTACTGTGCACATTGTTTATTTATCTGTGTGATTGTACTGATTTGTTGTTATACCGCTGTTTTACTGTATAATTGATTTAGTGTATTGTAATGTTAGGGTTGTTTTAAGAATAAATTATAGTTATTTGTTAACAAAAAAACACTGACTTCTTTATTCATTCCCCTAGATATTTCACGCTGCCTAGTGTTAGGCCTACAGAATCTGATTTTTTTTTCCGTTACAGAATTTGTGTTCATCACGCACACGTGATCTGTTTATATTAGGTTCCGTAACAATATATATATATATATATATATATATATATATATATATATATATATATATATATACTGGTTCCAGATAACATTGCCCCCCCCCCTCTCCGAAAGAATATTTGACTTTGTTCCCATTTTATACTTAAGTTGACATAGCAGTGCATGTATATAGCGTAATGGTGCCATCGATCAATATATCGATAATCTGGCCAGACTTATATATGGTACACAAATGCCTTGCTTATAATTTACACACATTTAGGGCCTACACTTTTAGGAATCCCCCGCCCATTGTTTCCAAAGTTGTAGGTTACATTCTTTTCAATTTTCTGAGAACTGCATACTGGAAGGATTTAGAAGTATACACACGCATGTCTTCTTGAAAGGTGATCAGTCGCAATTAAGATGTCAGAAGCGGCCTTGTGCGTCGAATGAAGTAATTAATTATACGTCAGTTAAACGATCCGTTCAACATTTAGGCCTAGCTGCATTTTTAGCTCAGCTGACTGAAAGTCATCTGAGCTATAGCGATCACTCTTTGTCCGTCGTCCGTCTGTCCGTCCGTTAACCAGGCACAAATCGTAACCGCTGGACCTAGAACCTTGTAACTTGGGATTCTGAGAGGTCCATAAAAAATCTCCTTGGAAACCAGAAATTAGGTCTCTGTTACCCATATCCTTCGAGCTATGTGGCCCCAAAGTACCCCCCAGAAAAGTCAAAAATTTCATACAAAAACTTCAATATCTCATTAACTACTTGACTGATGGTCATGATTTTTGGCATACATATTGATCATGAGATGTTACATCACTTCCTGCAGACTGGTGGCGCCACCTGTATTTTTCGATTTTTTACGATTTTTTTTCTCTATTTTTGAGACCTTTAAAAATGTGAACATCTGTTAACAAGGCGCAAATCATAAAGACTGGACTTAGAATTTTAATTCTTGACACACTGAGAGGTCCATGAAAAATCTCCATGGAAACCAGAAATTAGGTCTCTGTTACCCATATCCTTTGAGCTATGGGGCCCCAAAGTACCCCCCAGAATAGTAAAAAATTTCATACAAAAACTTCAATATCTCAATAACTACATCACTGATGGTCTTCATTTTTGGCATACATATTGATCATGAGATGTTCGATCAGTTCCTGCAGACTGGTGGCGCCACCTGTACTGTTTGATTTTTTACGATTTTTTCCTCTATTTTTGAGACCTTTGAGGATGCTGTCATCTGTTAGCGTGGCACAAATCGTAACGACTGGACCTAGAATCTTCATTTTCGACACACTGAGAGACCTATGAAAAGTCTCCATGGAAACCAGAAATTAGGTCTCTGTTACCCATATCCTTCGAGCTATGGGGCCCAAAATTACCTCCCAGAATAGTCAAAAATTTCATACAAAAACTTCAATATCTCATTAACTACATCACTGATGGTCATGATTTTCGACATACATATTGATCATGGGATGTTTCATCAGTTTGTGCAGACTGGTGGCGCCACCTGTATTTTTCAATGTTCACGAATTGTTTTCTCCATTTTTGAGACCTTTAAGGATGTAGTTATCTGTCAACAGG
This sequence comes from Sipunculus nudus, assembly GCA_026874595.1. NCBI lineage: Eukaryota > Metazoa > Annelida > Sipuncula > Golfingiida > Sipunculidae > Sipunculus > Sipunculus nudus. Next base: position 33,258,202 of record CM049315.1, read on the forward strand.
GTACAAATCGTAACGACTTGACCTAGAATCTTCGTTCTTGACACACAGGGAGACCCATGATAAGTCTCCATGGAAACCTGAAATTTGGTCTCTGTTACCCATATCCTTTGAGCTATGGCACTCCAAAGTACAGCTCAGAATAATGGAAAATTTGATACAAAAGCTAAAGTATCTGAACAACTAATGCAGAGATAACCATAATTGTTTGCATGGATATTGATCATGGAGTGTTTCATAAGTTTCTGCAGACTGGTGGCACCACCTGTATTTGTTCGTTTTTTTTAACGAAATTTTTCTGTATTTTTGAGACCTTTAAAGATATGAACATCTGTTAACAGGGCACAAATCATAAAAACTGGACCAAGAATCTTCATTCTTGACACACAGGGAGACCCATGAAAAGTCTCCATGGAAACTTGAAATTAGGTCTCTGTTACCCATATTCTTTAAGCTGTATGGGTCCAAAATACCCCCCCCCCAGAATAATGGAAAATTTGATACAAAAACTGCAGTATTTCAATAACTACAACACTGATGGTCATGATTTTCGGCATACATATTGATCATGAGCTGTTCCATCAGTTTCTGCAGACTGGGTGTGCCACCTCTATTTTTTTTCAAATTTTTACGAATTTTTTTCTTTTTTTTTTGAGACCTTTAAAGATGTGGTTATCTGTCAACAGGGTACAAATCGCAACAACTGGACCTAGAATCTTCATTCTTGTCATGCAAGGAGGCCCATGAAAGGTGCCTGTGGAAACTTGAAATTAGGTCTCTGTTACCCATATCCTTCAAGCTATAGGACTCCGAAGTATCCCTCAGAATAATGGACAATTTGATACAAAAACTGAAGTATCTGAACAACTAATGCAGAGATCACCATGATTTTTTGCATGGATATTGACCATTAAGTGTTTTTATTAGTTTCTGCAGACTGGTGGAGCCACCTGTATTTTTGTATCCGCCAAAACGAAGTTTTGCGGATAATATGTTTTTGACCGAGTTCCTCCGCCACGGCGGCGTTCGTTTCCAGAGAGCTCCTCGGAGACTAATAGACCGATTTTTCCCAAACTTACACCTATTATCGGGTCACATGTGAACTGGTGCCTAACCAATTTGCATTGACCTCTGACCTTTCCTCTCTATCCAGTGTCCATTTGTGGGTCTGTTTCCACTCATAAACCCTCATATCTCGGGAACCGTTTGATCGATCAGGAAATAAAATTGATACAAATGTAGCCCTTGGATTGCTTTATAACATACACAATAATGGTGGCGCCACCTGAAATTCGTCATGTGTATACATCCAGGATAGCTTTCTTGATTTTATGACAGGTGGCGCCACCTACGTTCACGTTCACGCTGATGACATCCAAGCTTATATCCCGGGAACCGTTTGACTGATCAGGAAATAAAATTTATACAAATGTAGCCCTTTGATAGCTCTGTAACGTACACAAAAAATGGTGGCGCCACCTGTAACAATGTTTGCACAGCGTCTGTCTGTTAGTCTGCCGTGGCCTAAAATTACTCATTTCTCTGTAGTGGTTCGACATAACTGCCTAAAATTTTGCAGGTTTATACATCGTGGACAGCTTTCTTGATTTTATGACAGGTGGCGCCACCTACATTCTAGTTAACGCTGGACACATCCAAGCTCATATCTCAGGAACCATTTGACCGATTGGGCCAAAATTGTGCATGTGTTTAGATCTCACATAGGTCTTTATCATACACAAAACTGGAGGGGTTACCTGCAAAGATTTTTGCACAGTGTTTGTCTGTTTGTCTGCCATGGGCAAAAATCGCTCATATACATGTAGTGGTTTGACTTTTCTGCCTAAAATTTTGCAGGTGTATACAACTTGGACAGCTTTCTGGATTTGTGGTAGGTGGCACAACCTACATACACATTTAGGCTGCAGACATCCATGCTAATATGCAACATACCTCACTCTATTTCCCCTTGCCACTCAATCCATGCCTCACTATCCGATTTTGGCAGATACATGTAGTCACTTGTCGGTTACCCGTATTCTAGTTTTAAAAGTTTACACATTTTTCTCTATTTTTGAGATATATAAATACAGACTAAATCTTGGCCTGTTGGTTAATCTGTTTGATGCTTCAGTTGAATGGGTATATACTACCATTCTGATGATAAAATTTCCTTTTGCGAATCTCTTCCCAGTCAGCTGAGCGTCATGACCCATGGGTCACTTGTTTTTCAATTTGTCTCGCCCCAAGACGCTTTATGCCGATTCGCCCTGCTGAGCATCAACATCAACGTAGCCGAAACCCCCCCCCCCCCCTCCAATTTCCAATACACATACAGAAGCGGATCCAGGGGGGGGTCCAGGGGGTCCGGATCCCCCCTTTTTCACCCGAAGCAACCTTTTTTAAGGGGTTTTAGACGTAATTTTGCGCCCTGGACCCCCCCTTTTCCAGACCTGATGACCTTTTTTTTAGGATTTTAATTAGTCCTCCTGGGTTGGACCCCCCCTTTTCCTAAATCCTCGATCCGCCCCTGACATACACAAGGGGGAGCCAAGATTTTAGATAGACTTATAAGTAAACTGAGAACTTGAGAACCCCGGATCCAGAAAGGGAGGGGTCCAGCTACAAAAGGGTGGTTGCGCCTCAAAAGGAGGATGCCACGAAATTGAATAATTGCTACTAGTGTCATCTGATATGTTTGCAGTTAGTTTCTCAAAAATCTTCTTTTGAATAAATAAAGAAAAAATCATTGTATTGAAGTCTTGCAAGCCTCTGGGAACCCTGCACCAAAATCCGCCAGATGGCAGTGCAGTCACACATTTGGGAATCTCCGGTGCAGAAGTCATCAAACGACTTGAGATCTTGTTCCGTCTGTCTGTTCCGTGCGGCGGCTCATTGCCAGACTGGCGTTACGGTGAAATCATCTGTCAAGGCGAGAGACAACCACGCAAGTATGTACAATATATTGTTATAAGTCTAGATATTTTGATGAACTGATAGAGATGTAAATGAAAGCGTGGATGACCGTACATTGGACCTACTAATAGTACTATACCCTGATAATTTACCATTTATAAGGCCCCGCTTGACAAGCGCTGCCCTATAGTGATCACAGTGTCCTTCCGTCCTTCCGTCAGTGACACTTTCTTTCGCACGCGATAACTAAACAACAACATACTGCAGTGCAGCTTTCCCAAATTCACAGGGATGATTGGTACCTATCAGGACTCCAGACCTATCGAATTACAGCCCTGTTGGAATTCAAATATGGCCGCCACAGCCCAATCGCTCATTTTCTTTTGCACGCAATAACTCAAAGACAACATACTGTATCACTGCAGCTTTCCCAAATTCATAGTGATGATTGGTACCTGTGAGGGCTCCAGACCTATCGAATTACAGACTTGTCTGAATTCAAATATGGCCGCCACAGCCCAGTCGCTGATTTACTTTCGCACGTGATAACTCAACAACAATATACTGTACAGCTTTCCCAAATTCACAGGGATGATTGGTACCTATGAGGGCTCCAGACATATCGAATAACAGACATGTCTTAATTCAAATATGGCTGCCACATCCCAGTCGCTGATTTACTTTCGCAAGGGATACTCAACAACAATATACTGCAGCTTTCCCAAATTCACAGGGATGATTGGTACCTATGAGGGCTCCAGACCTATATAATTACAGACTTGTCAAAATTCAAATATGGCCGCCATAGCCCCATTGCCGATTTTCTATTGCACGCAATAACTCAACAACAACCTCCTGCAGCTTTTCCAAATTCATAGGGATGATTGGTACCTATGAGGGCTCCAGACCTATTGAATTACAGACTTGTCGGAATTCAAATATGGCCGCAACAGCCTATTTGCTGATTTTCTTTTGCACGCAGTAACTCAAAGACAACATAATGCAGCTTTCCCAAATTCATAGGGATGATTGGTACCTATGAGGCTCCAGACTTATCGAATTACAGACTTGTTGGAATTCAAATGTGGCCGCCACAGCCCAGTCGCTGATTTTCTTTCGTGCATGATAACTAAACAACAACCTTCTGCAGCTTTCCCGAATTCACAGGGATGATTGGTACCTGAAAGGGGCTCCAAATCTATTGAATTGCAGACCTGTCGGAATTCCAATATGGCCACCACAGCCCAATCGGTGATTTTCTTTTGTGTGTGATAACTCAACAACAACCTCCTGCAGCTTTCCCAAATTCACAGGGATGATTGGTACCTGTAAGGGCTCCAGACCTTTTGAATTACAGACCTGTTTAAATTTCAATATGGCCACCACTGCCCAGTTGCTGATTTTCTTTTGTGCGTGATAACTGAACAACAACATACTTCAGCTTTCCCAAATTTACAGGGATCATTGGTCCCCATGAGGGCTCCAGACCTATATAATTACAGACTTGCTCAAAATCAAATATGGCTAACAGACTACATTCAGTGATTTTCTATTGCACACATTATTTCAGATATATCTTCTTTAATCCAGTATGATTTTTTCCCTCATGCATATCGATAAAAACCTGTTTCTGTTTGTGATATTTTCAAATTTAACTTAATTTTTACCCATGTGTTAACTAGTCCAGCAATAGCAGAAACGCGGGGCCCTCTGAGGACCATTGTCCGTCCACATCTAGTTTGTAATGGTACATTGGTAGGGCTTTGCCATTTCATTGTTGACTCAACTACTGATTGTCAGGGTACGAATCTAGAATTCAGGCTGCTGTTCTGGACACGTTAAGACACCACGGATACATGTGAAACATTGTAATAATATATCCAGTTTACTCCTTTGTAAGTTAATGGTATCCTATATTCTTCTAATGTACCTCTTACCCTGTAATAATGTACAATTTATCCTTCCTTCACGCAATTTAACATGCTCGTATCCATCATGATTCCTCCCTCTTGCTTGTTTACACCACTTGGCTTATGTGCACATGTCCTGCCTACGTCATTCACATCCGTTGTGTTGTGCACTCTTGTCTTGTGCATTTGTACACACACACACACATCATGGATATATTTGGTGTATTTTAAGGGTTAGGGTTTACAAATGAAACAGTGACTCCACCTTGTCCGCGCGAAGCGCAAGACAGAGTACAGTTTAGTGGCAGGCAGTTAACAAATGGCTGAGGGTTAATTTTTTTAAGCTTTTGCGACGTCTGCTTGATGCATACGCTTAACAAAAATTAACACTCATTTTAACAACTACGACCAATTCTGAAAAGTAAATTTAAATATCTCTACTCGACCCCTTACTTCCAACTCGTCTTGTATGGCGCAGTGGTAGCGCATAGGACTTGTTAATCAATGATTGCTGGTTCGAGACCCAGTGGAGAGCTTCACAATTGCATGTTATGTGTACTAATAATTGCATTTCTCATTACAGGTTCCCCAATAGACGGAGACACAGGTACATACGGCAGACATACGAACAAGAGACTAGAAACCACAAACATAGACACCAGTAGTTTTATTCATTGACTCATACTCAATGGCTCAAACAGCAGCCTGAATTCTCGACTCGCTCCATTGTTAGTTGTAGTAGAAGTGTTTAAACTTGTGTTCATACTTCGCATCAGCAGGATCCAAAAAAACAGCTAGGGTTGACTCAATTTGTGCTTTAGCCAGATATGGATGTGTGCCACTAATTACTTATGTTCTGTGGTACATCATTAGACCAAGTTGTGGCTCTGTTGTAAACACAGAGCCACAGGTCTCTGCCTTCATTTATCTAGCGGACGGGAGTAGGCTACACCTGATGTTGCCCCTGTGCCATTGTTTCAAGCAGCAGTGTACATGCATGTGTTACATCATCACTCAGTGGTGCATGGTGTGAGTGTCCTGTGACTGGGCCACTGGTTACACATGACCTTTAGCTACAGGCAGTGTTGTTACCAAGGTAACACACTGGATTTTTTTGGCTGGCCAGACACATGTATCACATTTTAGCTGGGTGCGCCAATAAGTTGGCAGTGATGATGTCACTCCTGCAGTGCACAGGGCTAACCTGAAACAATCACCAGCCAATCACCCTGGGCTTAACCACAGGCTAAATGTCCTCAAAAATGTCCGCTAGATAATTGAAGGCAGGGACCTGTGGCTCTCTGTTTACACCAGAGCCACAACTTGGTCTAGTACATCATATGCAGATAGATTGCTTCTAGTTCTACATTGGAATATAGACGAGGCCGTCCAAATATGTTCCTATGAAAGGGTTCGACTATAGAATTAGTGCCTATGGAAAATGGTCTTGATCGAGGAAAAAATTCTTGGTGTCTATGCCTTGTATTGCCTACATGTATTTGTCTGTTGTTCATTTGTCTGCTGTGTCTTTGTCTGGTGGTATTCATGTAATGAGAATTCATGATTTATAAAACATAACATGCAACTGTGAAGCTTTTCACTGGGTCTCGTACCAGCAACCGTTTGATAACAAGTCCTATGCGCTACCAATGTGCCATGCAAGATGAGTTTGGAAATCAGGGGTCGAATGGGGATATTTAAATCTACAAATGATAATGAGGGTTATTTAATTAAAGTGTTTGCGATGTCCGAGCGTTTTGCACATAGACGTCACAAAAGCTTAAAAAAATAACCCTCAGCCATTTGTTTACTGCCTGCCACTATAGCGTACTCTGTCTCACGCTTTGAGCGGACAAGGCGGAGTCACTGGTTTATTTGCATACCCTAACCCTTGAAATACACCAAATATAGTTGGGATAGCTGTGATATGTGTGCACACAAGCATGTACGAGCGTGATGAATTGGTCGAAAAAGGGTTATATTGTACATTATTACGGGCTAAGATAAAAGTGAAAAGGCTATAGGGTACAATTGACATACAGAAGAGTAAGTTTGATTTATCACTGGAACACATATCTGTTGTGGATAAAGGAATCCTGAATGGTAGGCACAACATTTTATGTGTAGGCAAGGGTTCTATAGTCGAACCTATAAAAGTATAAGGTACTATAAGAAAAGGCTAAATTCCAGTGCAAAGAAACCCTATAAAGCTGTGTTTTCATATGTGTGAATTTGAATACCTGCATATACAGTGGCCAATCCAGAGGGGGGCGCCCGTGGCATGTGCCCCCGTAAAACTGTAACATCTCTCATTTTACCTATTTCTGATTGTTTCTGTTGCTGTAACAATCAAAGACTTCATTTTTGTTCTGTATGTTTTATCCTAGTAGAATTACACTTTGATTTATGTTAATGTTTAATTTATGGATTTGTTTTATGTAAAAGATAGCACTTTATCTTAATTTCTACAATATCAGTACTAGTAATTATTTTGAATGCTAAAACACTTTCAGCCTTATGAATAAATGTATGACAGAAATTAAATCATATTTTTATAAACTTAAAAGGATGGCTGGCGCAGCAGTTTTGAAGAGGCTGCAGCAGAGAGCAACTCAGGCCGATACGCTTATAGCACAACTGCGGAAGCAGCTGAGTAGCCTGCAGGAGGCAGCAGGTTAGTAAAATCACCTATAGAGGGCACTGTCTGTAATGTCAGATGATAATCTGATGGTAGATTGCTATATCCCATTGATTTAGCAATCTGAAATGTAGATATCTCAACTAATTAGACAAAAATGTTTGTTTAGTTTATTTTTGTAGGGACAATCATGTAAACTGTAGTTTCATGGATTTTTATGCAACCTTTGTGTGTTTGTTTTCGTATGTCATGCGGGGTGGGGGTGGGGTTGCTGTTTGTTTGAAGTTTAAATTCCATATTAACCAGAGGATGGTCTCTCTTGATTCAGATATTTGCTTCATAAACACTTACTTAAAGGGTCATAATGATCATTAAAAGAATAACTTAATGAAATAGTAATTATTTATTGTAACTTATCAGCTTCAACATCAGGTATTCAAGTTTCAGTCAGGGGAGGATGTGTTCCTGTTATATCACAGCTAAGTGATTTGTAGGTGTTTGATGCATATATTCTAGTGGTGTCAGCCTGCCGTGCTGAAGAGGAGAAGCTGAGAAATGAAAATAACAAGCTCAAAGCTGAAGTTGATTCCCTGGTCAGTCAGTTGTGTGCTGCGGAGACCAGAAATGGAGGTAACCACCAGCAGTTATGTCAAATTTTCAAGCAGACCTCAATGATAAAATTTTAGTCCGTTTTCAGTTAACCTTGATTTGTTGTCCTTTCATAAGTTTTTAGTAATGTCTTGGCCCTCAAATTCTCCAGTTCTTTATTCAAAGTATGACAGTTTATTTTCCTTTACTTGCAAAACTTATTAACTTGGCTACTTGTACTTTATTCAACTTGATTAATATTGAGCATTGAGAGATTTCATATATATATATATATATATATATATATATATATATATATATATATATATATATATATATATATATATATATATATATATATATATATATATATATATATATATATATATATATATATATATATATATATATATATATATATATATATATATATATATATATATATATATATATATATATATATAACTCGGATCTGGAATCTTTGGCTATGTTTGAAAAAAAATAGATCTGAAGAATGCTTCACAAGAAATTACAGACAAAATTCCTGTTCAGCTGTTGCCCTTATATACTTGAAAGTGTTTGATCTAAGACAAATCAATATGTACATGATATGTTATCTTATCAAAGGATGCTGGACCATATTAGGAACAACAAAAGTAACCTGAACCACTTGCACCTGCAGCAATGAGTTTGATAGTAATATTAATAGTACATTTGATGGTTATTTCCATGGGTTGGAATTCGTCAGATGTACACTGATATATTTGGTGTTTTAAGTAACAATGATTTATGATTTTGATGCATGTTACAGTCCCACAGATCCCAATGCCAAGCAAGGACAACAGACCAGCAGTGTGTCCCCCAGCTGTTGTAGCTCCTCCAAAGGTTATAACTGGACCAATTCCTGGTCTAGCTGTGTGTCCTCCTAAACCAGTGGCACCTCCAGCCCCACCAGCGATATCAGAAGAGAAAAAACAGAAACAGAAGAAAGAGAAGGCAGAGAAAAAGGAAAAGAAAGGTGGACTGAAGGGTTGAACTCTTGTTTAAAAATCTTGAAATCTTTTTAAGCTTTAAGAATGTGCTTTACAGCTCTTATGTTATATAAAACTTTACAGTTTAAGTGATTAATTATCTTATATGAACAAAGCTTATTATTATTTTTATTCTATTGTGCATATTTATGAAAGATATAAATATGTTTATTACATATTTTAATGACTATGATTTTCTAAAAAATAATTTTATTCTGAAACAACTAGATTGCTATCTAGTTTACAATTTAGATTAGTTGAGGTTTTAATTAAACTATATTATCAAGAAATTTTATTTAAACAAATATTGAGATATATTTCTAAATCAAATAATTTTGCTTCTGAAATTGTATATGAATGTATTTTGTGGTTCCATCGAAATATATATGTGGACAATTGAGTGGTAAAATGCTCTGCTCTCTCTGCTGACAATCTGGGTTCGAACCCTGGAGTTGCCATGAGAGTGGGTTGTAGTGGCCCCTCCATGGTTTTTTATTTCCCTGGTTTCCTCCTACTCTACAGACTACCAAACTCATCATTTGTGCCATAAAGAGTGCCTTGTATTAGTTATATATAAATTAAGTTTATAAATATATATGTTCAGCTGAAAATAAGGGCAAAGGCCAAGACAAAGGAGGGGCTGAGGCTAAACTGCTGGACGTATCACGGCTCAACATGAGGATCGGTCACATAGTCAATGTCAAAAAGCATCCGGATGCAGACGGACTTTACGTGGAGGAAGTGAACGTGGGCGAGGAGCGTAATAGAACCATAGTCAGTGGTCTGGTCAAACATGTGCCATTGGAACAGGTATGACAGTGCTGCCATCTTGTCTTTATTATCCAAACTGATTCCAAGATGTTTTTGATTTATTGGTCTGGTGCAAGACATTAAACCAAGCTAATAATAATAGCTTCTGCGACTTTTGTTTGGCAATGACACCTGGTAAAAATTTATTGTACAACCTGAGCTGATATTGCATGGATTGACTTTAAAACTTAAAGAAAATACTTTCATTTCAATTTCAGGCAAACTGAAAGACAGTTTGTCAGCATATAGATTCATACACAAATGCCCATAGCACCAAATACAGCATGATATGTTTCATGATCTGTAAAATTTCAGACATTTTGAAAAAAGTAGTCTTAATCTTTACCTTAAAACTGGGTCTTGAAGTAGCCTTTCATTTCTCATTGAAAATCTCCTGCCAATAATAGTGCCTCTTTAAGGATGTATACACAGACAATCACATTAGTATATTTGTAATCTCCTAGGCCCTGTCTGCTTCTCACATCCTCTTATGGTTAATATTGAAAGCTTTACTATTTGTATGAGGGAGGTCATACTATCAGATATTGTTTTCTGTTTAAAAATTAAATATTAACTCAAGAAGCAAGGAGTTATATTGACTTTGACTGACGCTAAGTTGTACAAACATTACAGCAGCTCTCACTGTCTTTTGGACTTGACTTTAACAGATGCAGGATCGTATGGCCATCTTCATGCTGAACCTGAAACCCGCAAAAATGAGAGGAATCATGTCAGAGGGCATGATCATGTGTGGGAGCTCCCCAGAGAAAGTGGAGATCATCGAACCACCAGCAGGTGTCACTGTAGGTCAACGCATCACAGTGGAAGGCTTTACAGGTAATTCTAACATTTTTATAGAATTTTCAAGTTCTTTATCTGTTGTTTTATTTTTTTCTTTACTCATAATTGGTTTAAATGTATACTCGAAATGAGCCCCAATGAAAAAATTTGAAAAACTTTGAGAAATAACCTGTCAGGGTTCAAGAAGGGCATGGGGATTCAACAGGAAAGAACTTTTGAGGACATTGTCCAGACAAGAATCTAACTGCACAGAATTTGGTGGCAACAGGATATGTTTGGCAAAGTTTAGAGTAAAAAAAGGCATTTAGACTAAGTCCAAACCCTCGGATTTATAGCATGATTATGTTATTTTGGTTGGGGAAAAAGTATATTTCTCTTTAACATTTTTGTGATAGCAATCTCAGTTTTCATTTCTATTTAGTATACCATAATGAATATATAAATATATTACATATATAACACACACACGCATATATATATATATATATATATATATATATATATATATATACACATATATATATACACATATATATATACATATATATATATATTGCTTTTCAGATTTTTAAACTGCAATATATATATAACTTGCATTTAAGCTTGAAATTTGCTTTTGATGTGTGTAAAAAGGGAATGTGCTTTCCAAAATATATATATACAGCAAAACCTTGAAATTACGACCACCAACAGGACATCGATATAGTGGTCACATTTTTCGAGGTGGTCGTCTAAGTGAGGTCTAATATAAAGAGCTAACAAGAATTATTACAGAGAAGAAGCGGGCATTATTTTGAGGTCGTCCCTTAACCGAGATAGTACTTAGGTGAGGGTTTACTGTACTTGTATCATAAAATTAAACAAGTGACCCAAGGGTCATGACGCTCAGCTGACTGGAAAGAGATTCGTAATAGGAAATTTCATCATCTGAATGGTAGTATATACCCATTCAACTGAAGCATAAAACAGATTAACCAACAGGCCAAGATTGTGTCTGTATTTAAATATATCTCAAAAATAGAGAAAAAATGCGTAAACTTAAAAAAAAAATAAAGGTGGCTCCACCAGTCTGCAGAAACCAATAAAAACACTCCATAATCAATATCCATGCAAAGAATCATGGTGATCTCTGCATTAGTTGTTCAGATACTTCAGCTTTTGTATCAGTTTTCCATTATTCTGAGGGATACTTCGGAGTCCTATAGCTTTAAGGATATGGGTAACAGAGACCTAATTTCAGGTATCCACAGACACTTTTCATGGGCCTCCTTGCATATCAAGAATGAAGATTCTAGGTCCAGTTGTTACAATTTGTGCCACGTTAACACATGACAGCATCCTTAATGGTCTCAAAAATAGAGAAAAAAATTCCAAAAATTGAAAAAAATATAGGTGGCACCACCAGTCTGCAGAAACTGATGAAACAATCCATAGTCAATATCCATGCAAAGAATCATGATGATCTCTGCATTCGTTGTTCAGATACTTTAGCTTTTGTATCAAATTTTCCATTTTTCTGAGCTGTACTTTGGAGTGCCATAGCTTGAAGGATATGGGAAACAGAGACCTAATTTCAGGTTTCCACAGACACTTTTCATGGGCCTCCTTGCATATCAAGAATGAAGATTCTAGGTCCAGTTGTTACAATTTGAACCCTGTTGACAGATAACCACATCTTTAAAGGTCTCAAAGATAGAGAAAAAAATTTGTAAAAATTTGAAAAATAGAGGTGGCGCACCCAGTCTGCAAAAACTGATGGAACACCTCATGATCAGTATGTATGCCAAAAATCATGACCATCAGTGATGTAGTTAATGAGATATTGAAGTTTTTGTATGAAATTTTTCTTTATTCTGGGGGGTACTTTGGGGCCCCATAGCTCAAAGGACATAGGTAACAGAGACCTAATTTCTGGTTACCATGGAGACTTTTCATAGGTCTCTCAGAATGTCAAGAATGAAGATTCTAGGTCCAGTTGTTATGATTTGTTCCCTGTTAACAGATGTCCACATTTTTAAAGGTCTCAAAAATGGAGAAAACAATTCGTAAAAAATGGAAAAATACAGGTGGCACCACCAGTCTGCAGGAACTGATGGAACATCTCATGATCAATATGTATGCAAAAAATCATGACCATCAGTGATGTAGTTAATGAGATATTGAAGTTTTTGTATGAAATTTTTTACTATTCTGGGGGGTACTTTGGGGCCCCATAGCTCAAAGGATATGGGTAACAGAGACCTAATTTCTGGTTTCCATGGAGACTTTTCATAGGTCTCTCAGAATGTCAAGAATGAAGATTCTAAGTCCAGTATTTATGATTTGTGCCCTGTTAACAGATGTCCACATTTTTAAAGGTCTCAAAAATAGAGAAAAAAATTGTAAAAAATTGAAAAATACAGGTGGCGCCACCAGTCTGCAGGAACTGATGGAACATCTCATGATCAATATGTGTTCCAAAAATCGTGACCATCAGTGATGTAGTTAATGATAGACAGAGACCTAATTTCTGGTTTCCAAGGAGATTTTCATAGACCTCTCAGAATGTCAAGTTACAAGATTCTAGATCCAGCGGTTACAATTTGTGCCTTGTTAACAGACATATGGACGGACAGACTGACGATGGACAAAGAGTGATTACTATAGCTCAAATGACTTACTTGTGAATGTGATCAGTTTAACTAGACATCATATTTATTGGTACACATGTCAGATCACAGCTTATATGTGCCATCTTGGTTACAGGTGAACCAGATGGGCAGCTAAATCCCAAGAAGAAGATATGGGAGCAGGTACAGCCAGATCTGAGGATAAACGCTGAAGGCTTGGCGACGTACAAAGGTGTACCGTGGAGGGTTGAAGGTGAAGGAGACTGCAAGGTGCCTACCATGAGGGATAGTGGCATTCGATAAGAAATATGTGATTATTGGTTTTACAATAATAAAGTTAGTAGTTGCTATATGAGTGTTCTGTTTTTAAGATCAAATTGAAAAGCTTGCTTGTATACAAGGACACATTCTCTAGGTAACACCTTCAAATCTAAGCTCCTTCATGTGCATGAAATATTCTAATTACACATTAGGTGTGTACCCATGATAATGTACTGGACATTTGTAGGTATTTTTTTCAAAATAAATCATTTGGGAATACTTCATTTCATATCTACAGGTGATCATGTGTTAAAAAATTTCAGTAAAACAATCAGCCGGTTTCAACTAGGGTAAAATTTAAAAAAAAAAAAAAACAATTCCATGTCATCTTGGATTTTTCTGCACCTGAATTTAAACATAAAACCCATTTTTTGCAATTTACAACCAGTTAAAAGTGTCTGTTTACACAGACTCCAATAGACCTACATTTTTGGGATCTGTATGTTAACCTTTTGTTCTGCCAAGGATCTTTTACATTTACCCAGTCCCTGGCCCCTGAAGGGGAGGGTGAGGGTAGTGGGTCACTATCCAGATCCAGGGTTTTGGGAAGGGGAGGATCCAACCCAGGAAGCCTTATAAAAAAAAACCTGACAAAGGTCCCCTGAATCACAAGGGAGAGGTCCAGGCCTTTAAAACCTTATTGATTGGTTGTTATGGCTCAAAACGAAGGGGGGGGGGGGGGGGGAGCTAATGGGGGATGTAATTTGTAAACTGAACAGATTTTAACTAGAGATACCAAGGAACAGGTAATCAAAAATTGATGGCTGTCAAGAAATATGCCTGTAACAATTTATGCTAACAGCTGCTGTTGCTCGGATTTTTAATATATTATTTATGTAAACACCTGAATTCAAAAAATTTCTTTATTGGTAAGATATGGATTTCCATGAAGAAGCATTTTAAGCTTAGCTGACTATAAGTCATCTGAGCTATAGTCATGGTCCTTTGTCCATCGTCTGTCTGTCAGGCCGGGGGGCCATCCGTTAACAGGGCACGTTTTAAAAACGTTGGACCTATGAATCCAAAATTTTGCATACAGTTAGTTGTCCCCAAAATCTCCTACCATACCAAAAATTGGGTACCTAGGACTTTGTTCCTTCAAAATATTAAGGAAAAACCTCAGTTTTTCATAAAAAAGCCATTGTTACACTTCAAGGCTGCCTAATATCAAAACCACTGGTCTGTTTTGCATTATATGTAGTATTCATATTCTTCCATACATTTTCTATTGACATACCAGAAATTAGGTCAGTATTGAGTATTGTTTTGAAGTTATTGGTCCAAATATAATGCAATTTTTTAAAAATCAGACAATATAATTACTCACTTAACATGAGAATTGCTGAAGCTGGAGACCTTTTTTTTCAGGGATATACACTTTATAAAATCAAGATTCAATTGTAAACCCAAAATTAGATCAAAATCTTTTAAATTTTTTAAAATATTAGCAAAAATAAAAATTGGTACCTTAAATTTTGTCCAACTTTGGCCGCAGCACGTTTTTTTCCTGTATGTACTGTGGATTTAATTTTCACAGCATGTGCACATAAGGATTTAATCTGTTAAAATCTGAAATTTGAAAATAAAAGCTGCAAAATTAAGCTAATTATTGAATTTTTTTTGGAGGCTCTTGTTGTTTTCCCTTACATTGTCAAGCAGTCCACTTTGGTTACTGTAGGTCATTCAGTGCAGCTCTCTATGCTCACCAGGCTGTTGGCATAATGTTATGCAATCCCATCACTAGGGCAAGCCCTCTCTCCACTGAGTTGAGCTTGATCAGGCTGTCTGCAGTTAGGGGCCTAATAACACTGTTATTAAAATTAGGAATATTGGTCAAACTTTGCGGGATTAATTTTTAACTCATATTGCCATATATTTAACTTTTGAAAACTTGATAACCTTAACACATTATTTGTTTATGAAATGGTACTTTTATATAACACTTACCGTAGGCCTATTTGTTCCCTTGGTGCATCACTAAATGGTTTAGCTCATGTCCATTATTCTATAATTTACAGAGTTTCATTTTAGCAGGGCCATTTTCTCATAGCTTTTCTAATGATAATATACATGAAAAACCAAAAGAAATAAAAATATTTTGCAGTTACTAATATTTTCCAAAATTCAGCTGAGCGGTGTGACCCATGGGTCCCTTGTTTTATTACAAATTTATAAAACTTGTAAATAAAAAAATGAATCTGATAAAAACTGTTAATGGAGAAAGTGGATATGCCAAAAAAATAGGCTTAAATAAAAATTAAATGCATTATTCCCTTGAAAGTGAAATAAAGGTATTAGTCCATTCTGTCCACTTGCCTGTCCATCTGTAAATTTTTCATATGCATCACAGTATCTCAAAACTTTTACTGTTTTTCTTCATGACAGTCTGGTCAGCATATTAGTTTTGCAATCATATATTAAGAACTTTACTATAACCAAGTAGGAGGGCCCCTTTCCTCTTAGCTTCTCATATGCTTGTATATATGAAAATCATTAAAATAGAATATTATTACTATTTTAGTCAATTGCTTTGTCCAGATGCAGCGTCCCACTCCAGGTCACTGGAAGTCAGTTATGCCAGGGTTTCTGATTTGTTACAGTAACTGGGGGAAATCCCCTGCTGTGATAGTTGTACAGTTATTCTCATATCACAACCCCTATCCCCCCTCCCTCCACGCAAACCTAACCCACCAAGTGTTATGCAGTAACTGTTATTGTTTCACTGTATCTCCTTAGTAATGCTGTTTTCACTCCAATATACAAAAACTTACCTTGAAAAAGTAATTAAGGTGTAATCCAGAGATGCCATGTTTTGTTAATGTAGCATTTCTAAAGAAATTAATTTTCTATTAAATGATTTTAACAAATATAATTAAACCCATCAGTATGCATAAATGTATAAAATATGAAGCAAATTATGAATAAATAAAGGCACAATTTAAAATTGTGAAAGCAGAATCAAGTATTATTTATAGATATTTATTGTTTTGCAAATTTGAAAGATATTTTTGTGGTAAAAAATAAATATACATTTGTATGCATGATGTTGTGTTATCTGATTGAGATTTATGATGATGTAATTTAGAATTATGAATCAACTTTTATATTCAGATACATATATATATATATATATATATATATATATACATATATATTGGAAATGTATAGAAATATAAACTTAAAATGAAAAAAAAAATTATGTGATAATAAAATGTTCATTATTTTCCTGCCTTAGCAGGATTGGAGATCAGGCTTTGTTTGCCCTGTATGTATAATGCAGAAGTGTTGTTAAATCCCACAATCCCCCCCCCCCCCTCCCCCCGGCTGCCATTGATTCCTTTCTACCTGTGCTCTGGGACATTAGTTTTTATTGCAGATGTGTATTTAATAATATATATATTATAAAAAAAAATTGGTCCAATTGTACAAATGTGTAAACTACTAAACTGTCAAAATTTATCAAAAAGCCAGCCATGAATCATGGTAAAATATACATCTTATTGTCACAAACTGCTCACATGCTTCAATTTTAACATTAGGAAATGCATGGTTTGGACACAAAATATTATTTGCAACAATTTCTTACTCATCAATACAAACCAAAATGTCAACCAGCCAAGGCCTATATTATATTTTCCTCTTAGACTCCAATCGCCATTTGATATTATTTTAGATTTTTACCTTCAAGGTCAACTTCAGCTGAGCACAGTTACCCATGAGTCCCTTGTTTTAAATAAACATTCCATGTCAAGGACATTTAATTTCCCTTGGCCTGAGATACAGTTGACCATGATTTATTGATAGGGAAGCTAAAATCTAAACATTTTCTGAATAGTTGAGGAATAAGCAGAAAATGCCCTTTCACCTCCCAGTGAGCTACCAGAGTTAGTGCCATCTGCAGGCATAAATCACATAGCAGTGAAATAATTGAACAAGTCTAACATATATGGTAATGATTGGACAAGTGTTCATGAAAGAGTTAAAGATTTTGCACCATATATGCAAACGTGAAATCAGAAAAGTCCTGTGAAAACAACATTGAGTACACGACTCAGTAGGCACTTACACTAGGCTGGTAAGCCTAACTTGAGTTGTGATACGAGTCATATGGAGGAATGCATTGCAGTGGTCTTCCCTTATTTTAAATTCATATTGTGGTAAACAGCTCATAATCCTAACATTTGGCTGCAAATGAATTAACAGAAAAGATTACATTTGAACTCAAAACCCAAACTGAAACTCTGTCTCTATGGTAACCCAGTCATTTCCTGTATCATGTACAAGTTGGCTGGCATCCAGTAACCTGTGTGAGCTGTCATGAGGTTAGAAATTCAACAAAAATGCACACAGATATACAAATATGTTGAGTTAAAACAGAATTTTTCTCGCTGATGGTAGGTGTTGTTAGAAAGAATACAAAAAGTGCTGATGATTAGTCTGGTTTATGTCAAGTGACAGCCATGAGGCTTCGCAAAATTGGCAAAAATATTTGCTTCCTAATGTAGCCTTTAAGTGTGTTACCCGTTGAAAGATGTAAAGGCACTCTGACAGCCAGTATGCTCTGTCAGAGGGCCGAAATGGCGCCAGTGGAATATCAGTATGATAATAATTCTATTCAATATAGCATTCATTGAATGTTTGCATCCTTGCATATGATGTGTAGGATTAAGTGTTCTTTTATACTGAATTATCTGAAGGAAAGTGGAAAAGACCATTTTGGACTGCAGAAGTCATCAGAGGTGGCTCCAACTGCAGGTTTAAACACATGTACAAGTCATGTGATGTGCCTGAAACATTTGATAATGATTGGTGGTTCTTGAGATACAAAGTAACAGATTTTGTAGCATATATGGAAACGTGATATCAGGAAATTTTGTGATCAGCAAAATTGTAAGTCCTGTGGAAACATGAATCTCAAAATAATTCTGTTCATTATAGCATTTATTGAATTCCCCTGGCTCCAAGGAATCCTTAAATATGATTCAAAGGAAAGTGAAAAAGATCATTTTGACTGCAGAAAATCTCCAAAAAGAGGGGGTGCCACCTGCAGGGCTTAATCACCTCAGTACTGCAGGTCTGTATAATTTGGTGAAGAAAGCAGCAGGGGCCTTAAAAAGATATTTGGTAAATGCCTGGGGTGGGATGGACAGACGTGGACCACTTCAGTTAAACTCCCTCCTTACAGCAAGGGACTAAAAATGTCCTTATTTGTCAGGGATATAAGAAAGACTTACGCTCCCGAGGCAGCGGAAATCTTGCGCTTCTAAAGAAGCAACTGATTTTCACGCTGCCAGCTTTGACCGTTTATGATATATTTAGACACCAGATGGCGGTTTGTTGTCCACTGAAATAAACGTGCGTACGATGTGACAAGCAGCCAATCAGATGCCAATAAACAAACACTCGACAAGCATCCTGGCTCCGCCCATTGCCGCGCTTCAAGCGCCGCTTGATGCGTTTCCGGTCGAATTTAAATTGCTCCCTCTGCATTCTCGCATCATCGACCGATTCGATTATGACATTATGACTGTGTTAGCGTAGCCATGTATCTGTTGTCTGCAGAACTGAAACTAGCCAGCGAGGTGTGCACGCAGCCTTTGTTGTTACGTTTCGTTTGAATTACAGCTCACCGGCCGAGCATCCTAGGTGCCCAAGGCCCTAAGCAAACCATGTCAGGGGCAATTCTCTCTCAGCCTGTGGCCTGTTCAGACGGTTACGCTGGGGGATGAGCTGTCACTCAAAAAGAAACTAGAATACGGGTAGTCGACAAGCGACTACGTGTATCCGCCAAAATCAGAGGAGGACGGGTGAAGTGAGGCATGGATTGAGTGGCAAGGGGATATAGAGTTACATATGTAAAATATTAGTATTGGATCTCTGCCACATAAACATGATTGTAGGTGGCGCCACCTGTTATTTGAACGAGAAACTATCCAAGATATATACACATGCAAAATTTCAAGTGGAAAAGTCAAACCACTGCAGAGATATGAGTGATTTTATCCCACAGCAGACAAACAGATGGACGCTGTGCAAACATGGTTGCAGGTGGCCCCACCTTTTGTTGTGTATGTTATAAAGCTATCCCAGGGCTACATTTGTGTAAAATTTTTTTCCGGATCGGTCAAACGGTTCCCGAGATATGAGCTTGGATGTCTGCAGCGTTAACATGAATGTAGGTGGCGCCACCTGTCATAAAATCAAGGAAGCTATCTAGGATGTATACGCATGCCGAATTTTAGGTGAATTAGTCAAACCATTGCAGAGATATGAGTGATTTTAACCCCAGGCAGATGAACAAATGGACACTGTGCAAACATGGTTGCAGGTGGTGCCACCTTTTGTTGTGTATGTTATAAAGCTATCCCAGGGCTACATTTGTGTAAAAATTTTTTCCGGATCGGTCAAACGGTTCCCGAGATATATGGGTTTATGTGTGGAGCGTTAACGTGAATGTAGGTGGCGCCACCTGTCATAAAATCAAGAAAGCTATCTAGGATGTATATGCATGCCGATTTTTAGGTGAATTAGTCAAACCACTGCAGAGATATGAGTGATTTTAACCCCAGGCAGATGAACAAATGGACACCGTGCAAACATGGTTGCAGGTGGCGCCACCTTTTGTTGTGTATGTTATAAAGCTATCCCAGGGCTACATTTGTGTAAAATTTTTTTCCGGATCGGTCAAACGGTTCCCGAGATATATGGGTTTATGTGTGGAGCGTTAACGTGAATGTAGGTGGCGCCACCTGTCATAAAATTGAGAAAGCTATCTAGGATGTATATGCATGCCAAATTTTAGGTGAATTAGTCAAACCACTGCAGAGATATGAGTGATTTTAACCCCAGGCAGATGAACAGATGGACACTGTGCAAACATGGTTGCAGGTGGAGCCACCTTTTGTTGTGTATGTTATTTAGCTATCCCAGGGCTACATTTGTGTAAAAAAATTTTCCGGATCGGTCAAACGGTTCCCGAGATATATGGGTTTATGTGTGTAAACAGACGCACAAACGGACGCTGGGCAGAGACGAAAGGTCAGAGGTCAAGGTCACTTGGTTAGGCACCAGTTCACATGTGTCCCGATAATTTGTATAAGTTTCGGAAAAATCTGTCCAGTAGTCTCAGAGGAGTTCTCTGGAAACGAACGCGGCGGCGGCGGCGGTGGCGGAACCCGGTCAAAAACATAGTATCCGCAAAACTTCGTTTTGGCGGATACAATTAATATGATTGGCTCCGTGTATTCCTCGCTTGGCTTTGTCTTCCAGCACAAGGTCTCATCTGATTGGACAAAAATACAGTGCTCCCCTCTGGTGTTGCAATTCAGGATACGAGGTCATAACAAACAGCGCCTTACGATATAGGAAGTAGTCTATAGGTAAAGCGCTGTGTAAAGAGCGTAAGAAAGACTGGGCACAAACCAGCAAAAAGTAGTAAAACTTAGTATCAGCAATGCAGCCATTACTTTGACCATCCAAGAGTGATATACAAGACTGAATATATAGGGTAAATATTTTAGGTATAATTCTAAACAGCAAATTTGACAGTAATATAGACAGCCCATAAAATAATTGATTAATATTTGATCATTGGTCATTTATCTTTCAATCATCGAATATGATTTACACCAATAAAAGCACCATTGTAGTTCACTTTTCAGTCACCAGATGTCAGCAGGGCAAATGTCAGCAGTCTGGTTTGTTAGACCAGGAGATCTTATTTGGTGAGGACACTGATGTTTATCTTGGATTATAATCAGAAAACAATGTGTGGAGGAATACATTGAAACAAAGCCAAAAAGATTGGTATAAATGGTATTTATTGCACTTCACCTCACTCAACTTGCACACAAACAACACAACGCGGGATGAAGAGTTTGAAGGACATGGTTCATTCATCATCAATGAGATGAAGAACTACCCAAAATGCCATCAGCCACCAAAACAACTCTAATTGAGGTACAGAGCCTATCCCTGCCTGATGATACGGTCAACAAATTGTTCAAAATGTGACTCCAGGATGGGGTGACATACTGTATACAATATTGTGTGTAAAATAAGGCGCATCAGGTATTAATGCAGTTTTTTTTTTACATCATTGACATCATATAAATACAATATAGCACAAGAAAAAAAATCAGCAGAAGTTCTATTGGTAGACACTTCAAGGCCGGACAACCTTTTCTCTCTTTCAGTTTACGCACTATCACCACAATGCAAACTCAGTATTTAGAAAGTTACTTTCAGTTTCTCAGGCACTTGTTTACAATCCTCACGCAGCGGTTATACACTGCAGTTGTCCCAGACATCATTTCACATAACCACTGCTTGGTATGGCAAAGTTTTCTGGGTAAGAACACTAGGGTGTGCACAGAATTGTAATCAGACCTCTGACTGATAGCGTGCTATTGCATTGTGCATAAATAAAAATTTTAAACATGCGACACCCACACTTGTTGGTCTGACCACACCCGTTCTGGCACAGGGCCAAAAATCAGACCAATGAGAGCCTGTTTCCCGGTATAATCAAACCAACAAAAGCTGGTGTCGCATGCATAATATTTCGACTTTATGCACAATTCAATACCATGTTATTAGTGGTCTGATTACAGTTCTGTGCTTTGTGTGCACCCTGGTGTTCCTGCCCAAAGAACATTGCCGTACCAAGCAGCGGTTACACAAAATGATGTCTGGGATGACGCAGTGTATAACCACTGTGGGAGAAGCGTAGCACTTGTTGAAGGAAACTGTGCATTTCAGTATGAGAAGGTTTAACACCTACACAATGTCAAAATCTCCAGGAAACCTCTAAGATGGATATGGGTGACAATGTATCATGAATTTGAGAATGAAATGAGTTTCTTGAAACCAGTAAAATTTTAAATGAAGTATGTCCTTGTGTAACCACAGTTTTTTAGTTAAAATGACAGATATGGATTTACATTTCAGTGGAAAATCAGATCTGCCAAAATGGCAAATTGAATGGGACAAATAATTTAAAAAAAAAAAAAAAGGAATGAACGACTTGATTGTGTTGCACATTGAGTGTTATGACACTGCACCAATTACATATAAAAGATCCATTAGAAACCAAAAAATATATTCTTGGTACTACCTCTTTAATTAATATTCCTTGACCATGCTAGTGGTGGTCCTGAGGGTGACAGTGTCACCATTGTATGTTAAGGAGAGTGAATACAAGCAAGTTTTTGTCCCTGACACATGAAGATCCAAGGGAATGATGACCTCAAATAACTAAATAAATATGTCAGCTTTCAATATTTTTTTTTCCCATACCAAGAAGAAAACCTGGCCATGTGTCCTGAAGGACATACAGTTGTAGCTCCAATACCGTTTGAGCACTGGTCTCACTAACCTCCTTACACCCACTCTCAGTGCCTTTTAAAATATCAACAGCTTAGAACAAATTTACTTAAATAACATCAAACAGCAATTGAAATTCAACAGGTCCAATTCAATTTAAAACCACCTAAAATCTAATGCATGTGGCAAACAAATACGAGCTTCTGTATCTTAATTCTTGCCTGAATATTCAAGCTCTTCATGCATGCCACAAGCCCCATTATTATTTTTTTTACAACCCCATGTTTTTCTAACCTTATCCCTGTTACCTTTGTCACAGTCTTTTGTTAAATTAGAATGTGAAGTTTATAATTCTTGAAGAATAAACAGGAAAGAGATATAAACCTGGATATATTCCTGGTAAATCTGTATTTTGTTTAAAGATAAACTAGAGATTTCTAGGGGCACTGGATATACACATTTTGACTGTATTAATGTCACATGAATTATAGAACATATGTTTCCATTGAATGAAAAAGAAACGGGTCTATACAGGATTATGAACAGCTGAATGAACAACAGCTACATATTAAGCATATTGTTCAGATACTCATCCCGTGAAAAGATAAACACATCCTCATCTGGGGATGAATATGTACAGTCCAGTTATGTTTATCCATGCAACCCCACTTATCTGGAAAAAAGTCCAAATTTTTAATCTTAGAAATGAAATTATGAGCCTTTATCTGAAATTATCACAACTGCAAATCAGTTGATTACTTGTAATTCAAATGACATATAGTCTTGAAACTAGTCAAATTATTGCTAAGATTAAAACATGGCAAGTATTTAAATTTTTCATAATGATCTGCATGTCATGCTTTAAAGACAAACCATTCTGAACCATTTTCATTAATAGTGGCTGAATCACTGGTACTGAACTGAACAACACAATGGGATCTCAATGTAAAACACTGCTTGGACTTGTAGGAAATCTAATGACATAAACACCAGGCTGTGTCAGAGAGTTATGAGTGAATGGCATTGTGGATAAACAGTCAAAACAGGTCATATATTAGGCCCTGCCTAACATGGAGTCCAGCGTCCATAAATTGAGAGTTTACCAAAATTTCATTTTTTTTCAACTGGCTAACTTTGATAATAAACGCACTGTTATGGGGTAATTATATGGCCTGTTAAAACTGTTTAAAATGGCATTGTATATTAATTAAAAAGAATTGTGAGTAGTCCTAATGTTATATTAGTGAAACTCTCACTGTATGGACATCTGACATAAATGTATGGCTGAGCCTAATAATATTGAGTCTGACTAGGTTTAACGCACAAATTTGTTTGCTCAAAATTTTGCAAAACAGTTAACACTTGACTACCCTGTAAGTTTATCCACATAATTCCATACAGTTAACTGTAGTTCCAAGTTGTATATTATAGTGATAACAATATCTTACCCCCTAGATTGGTAGTGATATAGGACATCATGTTAAAATACCTTATAACTAGTGTCATTATAATACACATAAGGATACACTTTAGAAACACTGTGTGAATGCAACACTTTTCAGTCTGTTGGTCAGACACAATGAAAATGGTCATATGTACAGTTAAAGCTGCAACTGAAAGGGACAGTTTTAAATGATGAAACACTTCAATCTGGTATTATGGTGAAATTATAGTTTCTGAGAGTATTCAAATTCAGATATTAAATTTAACTTTTTTACAGCTGTATTGCTCTGATGGAATGGTTTTTCTTTTCAGTTTTCATTACATGGTAGGCCTACATGTCATTTGGTTTGTTGGTTGTTCCAAAGATTTGAAAAGCTTGGACCATAATTCACAGGTCCACTGATTAAAAAGTAAAAAAATTATCTTAGTATTTAAATTACTATTTGAGGAAGGTGGTTTAGCACCTAATTCCTGTGTGAATTAAATTCTATTTGACCTAGTTTACACAAAAGCGTTACATATTTAGTTTACATGCTCTCAAGATGTATACTGGCCTGTTGACATCCCATTTGTTGTCACTTGGTTGCATCAGTTATAATACAGCGGCGATATCTATTGTCAATACTGCACTATAATACCCCATGAATGTGGAAAAGAATATTCATCTACACTGACAACAACACACTAACACTCACAGACAGAATGCAATCCTGTCAAACTCTGAAGTCTGTCCCTGCACATGTCAAGTAATCTATTAAAGATATGAAATGAATGCCATAAAATGTTTTATGTATTACATGAGATTCTTGTTATCCCTCAACACCCAGAATGCACTTCATCTCCCACAATGCATCAAAATTCCCACAATACAATTCAAATCCCACAATGTACATTAATATAAATCATCACATTCAACAGCAATACCAAGAACAGAAATGATCTGCTTGTCCTAATATTGACATCTCTTTTATATAAGAAGTATGTCTAATAAAATAGTTCAAGCCACTAAAATCCTAACACACAAATTATGTATCTTAATTATTGTAAGCATGTGTGGCAACTTTTAAAGTGAATTTTATTTAGCCATACAAAGAGGTGTACTTATAGTTGCACCTGTCTGGAATGAATTGCTCTACACAGAAATTACATCAAATCCCCCATGGAGAGGTGGGAAATATCACAGTCATCATGTGGAGCTCATTAACATATTAAATCACATGACACCTTGGTCACATGACACCTGGTAACATGATATCTGGATCACATGATTGAGGACAGTCATGTATCATCCATTGTCAGTGGGGAGTGGGGGGGGGTCTCTCTTTATTATATTTTAACAGGAAGGGTCCCTAGTTGTCATGCAATTTTCAAGTTTTCATTTTCATACTTCTGTGTTAACTGTAATGTTATTACAATACACAGTAATAAGCTATGAGCAGATAAACAATATTCTGGGTCTTGAAGTAACCACACTACAGTCTGAATGCACATCTGATTTGAATGGTGCATATTTTGTTCCACCCTTGTATGCATGATACTGTCTGTATACAGTTTAAACATATTCCGCTTAATTATTCACACTGAAAATCTGCTTTGAATGGCTTTGGATCCATTATATTTGCATATGTTCCAGTGGACAGATTCAGACCTCTATGTATACAGTGTGAGCAAGGAGACTCACTGGAATAATCAATAATGTAGTAGATGTGTCATGTTCAGAAACCCTGTGGTACACTGATCCATCAAAGTGCAGCTCACTGGTGCACTGTCCAATCATAAATGTGTTGAAAAACACTGTCTGATCATAGTTATACTGACAGACCACTGTTCATCATAACTTTTCTACAAAATCAGAAATTATAAATGCACCTTGTTAAAATACCTTGCTGATATTCGACACCATTCAGGACAAATGTAAATGGGCAGTTAGACTGATTTATAAACCCCTGTAATTCAGAAGTGACTTTGAGAACTAATAGTGTAATTTGTTCACATTGTATGGACAATATTAGTGAATCTAATAGATCATGTTCTCAAAATACTGCTAGTAACAGCTACAGTGCAGCCAGCTTCATGTGTTACCTGGAGTGGCAGTGGCTCTTTTGTCATGCACATAAACATTATATATAAACAGTGTCTCTGAATATAGTAACCATCATTCTATGTTCATCTCAGTTACAACAAAACCTGTCTCTATCTGTACATTTTAATATGTTTTTCTTTTCTACCTTTTTTTCAAATGTCAACCTAAGGAGGTTATGTTTTAAACCATGTTTGCTAGTTTGGAGGCTTGTTTGTTAGCAGGATCAAAAGTAATGAACAAAACTTAGTGAGGGGTAGTAACAATATGGACCAGGTAAGACCTCTGAATTTTGGTGCAGGTCCCCAGAAAAGGGTTGATCCAGTACCTTCTTTTCCCTTTTATTAAAATACTTTTTACTGTCAGTACTAGTAGGTATGATGGACTCACAGGCAAATTTTAGAGCAGTCAAATATGTGATCACTAGAACAAAACTGATTTAAATTAAAATCATACATGCAACTGCAAATTAAAAATGGCTTTTTGTTCTTCATGAACTGGCTAAACTTGGTTTTGACCATGGTAACTGCTGGTAGAGACAGGTGATACTGTAGCAGAGAAGGACACTCGCACAATCATACACATTGTGCATGAGACATCGAAGCTCCTTAGTCAGTCCATGTCACAGGTTTCAAATATGCAGCTGTATTTCTGAACAGCATCATTTACAGTTCATGCAGAGAGGTTAAATTCTCTTCCTTACAAATTTTAATTTAATTAAATCAAATCAAAAAGAACAGCTGATATTGTTGGGAGTAATTCAGATATATCAAACATATAACACACAACATAACTGAAGCACATCCAAACACACACAAACAAAAATTAATTATGAGCATTTGTAGGATGACCTGAAGGTAGTAACCAAAAGGTCACTGAGCTTGAAGTTGTCATCACTCTATTAAATACACTGACGTTTCACATTAGACATACAAACACACAGACAGTGTGTACATCTACACGATATGATACACAGTGTTCTGACACTACAACTCCTGCCAGCATTAAACCAGAACATATTGTGTTTCTGGTCATGGCTTCCTACTACTCATCAGCCAAGATGTATCATCAGCTACTGTGAAATCGACCTACGGTCCTCCACATCAAAGTCTAGCACCAGTAATTTAGTGTCTTCAGTCCCATTACGACTTCCGACTGCGCACACCAATTTTGTGTTACTGCAGCGTATTCTCCAAACCACCCCACCTGATCCTCCGCTTTCTAGCGTGACCAGGTTGCGCAGAAAATCACCAGTTCTTAGGTCCCAAATTTTGACAGTTCCATCGTCAGACGAGGTGATCACAAACTTCTTGTTGAACTGCAGGCAAGTCACAGCACTTTGATGCTTGTGTGTACCTGTCAGGAAAACAAGAAACTGTTTTTGTCAAATGGGAAAAATATATAACAAACTAGAAATAGAACAAAAATTTATCACTACCACGGCGATTCCCCCATGCCTCTTCAAAATTTAAACCATATAAATTTGAATACATCAATGTAAAATATTAAACTAATTATTTATCACAAAAGTAGGGATGTGAGAATACAGTGATGATAACTGTGAGAATAGATGATGTGTTAAAGGAATTAAAATAGCATTCAGGTTCACAGAGTCAACAGCTTGCTGTAACCTTGAAAATTAGGTCAAGGTCAGCAAAATCAACTCACATGTGTGCACCATCAATGGATACCAAATACACACAATACAGGCCAAAATGTTCCAAGACACTGCATTAACACTGAGCAGGACCTATATGAGGGACATGCATATGGATGTGGGCAAAATTTTTTTCTCATTTCTTTTTGTTTCCTGTGGCACAAGACAATCAGATGGCCACTAATAGTATACTCAGCCGAATTTGGCACACTGCTGTGGGCTCACAAGAAAACAACCAAGTTGGGTGATATCAGATCAATTTGAATAATTTTCATAATACAGATGTTGTAATAGCTGATCTCCTCTTTATTTTGGTTATATCACAGACCCTCTATGTATAACTTTTATAATGAGCTGAGTTAAAAATCTAAACTATCACTAGGGCTGTAACGGTTAATCAGTGCAACAAAACATTGTGATACAAAGTCAAATATCATATTTGTATAGTCAGGTGTCCCTCTATTCATACATGAACAAAATATGATCATCCCTCAGAAAGTTTTGCATTTATTTATTGATTTAAATTATTTAACTAGAATACGGGTAGTCGACAAGCGACTACGTGTATCCGCCTAAATCAGAGTGGAACGGGTGAAGTGAGGCATGGATTGAGTGGCAAGGGAAAATTGAGTGTTACATATTAGCATGGATGTCTGCAGCCAAATTGTGTCTGTAGGTTGCCCCCCATACCACAAAATCCAGAAAGCCGTCCAAGTCGTATACATATGAAAAATTAAGGCAGATAAGTCAAACCACTACATGTATATGAGTGATTTTAGCCCATGGCAGACAAACAGATGGACGCTGAGCAAAAATGGTTGCAGGTGACGCCACCAGTTTTGCGAATGATAAAGAGCTATGTGAGAACTATACACATGCAAAACTTTGGCCCAATCGGTCAAACGGTTCCCAAGATATGAGCTTGGATGTCTGCTGCATAAACTAGAATGCAGGTGGCGCCACCTGTCATAAAATCAAGAGAGCTGTCGGGGATGTATAAACCTGCATAATTTTAGGCAGATATGTCAAACCACTGCCGAGATATGAGTGATTTTATCCCATGGCAGACAAACAGACAGGAGCTGTGCAAAAATGGCTGCAGGTGGCGCCACCAGTTTTGCGTATGATGAAGAGCTATGTGAGATCTATACACATGCAAAATTTTAGCCAAATCGGTCAAACGGTTCCCGAGATATGAGCTTGGATGTCTGCAGTGTAATCGTGAATATAGGTGGCGCCACCTGTCATAAAATCAGAAAAGCTATCCTGGATGTTTACGCATGCCGAATTTCAGGTGAATTAGTCTAGTCACTGCAGAGATATGAGTGATTTTAACCCAAGGCAGACGAACAGATGGACACTGTGCAAACATGGTTGCAGGTGGCGCCACCATTTTTTGTGTATGTTATAAAGCTCTCCAAGGGCTACATTTGTGCAAAAAAATTTTCCTGATCGGTCAAACGGTTTTCGAGATATGAGCTTGGATGTCTGCAGCGTAAACGTGAATGTAGGTGGCGCCACCTGTCATAAAATCAGAAAAGCTATCCAGGATGTGTACGCATGCCGAATTTCAGGTGAATTAGTCAAGTCACTGCAGAGATATGAGTGATTTTAACCCAAGGCAGACGAACAGATGGACACTGTGCAAACATGGTTGCAGGTGGTGCCACCGTTTTTTTTGTATGTTATAAAGCTCTCCAAGGGCTACATTTGTGCAAAAAAATTTTCCTGATCGGTCAAACGGTTCCCGAGATATGAGCTTGGATGTCTGCAGCGTAAACGTGAATGTAGGTGGCGCCACCTGTCATAAAATCAGAAAAGCTATCCAGGATGTGTACGCATGCCGAATTTCAGGTGAATAAGTCAAGTCACTGCAGAGATATGAGTGATTTTAACCCAAGGCAGACGAACAGATGGACACTGTGCAAACATGGTTGCAGGTGGCGCCACCATTTTTTGTGTATGTTATAAAGCTCTCCAAGGGCTACATTTGTGTAAAAAAATTTTCCTGATCGGTCAAACGGTTCCCGAGATATGTGGGTTTATGTGTGGAAACAGACGCACAAAGGGACGCAGAGCGCAGAGGAAAGGTCAGAGGTCAAAACAAAATCGGGGCGCAGCAGTTCACATGTGACCCGAACATAATCCTGGGTTTCGTAAAATTCCGCCCAGCGGTTAAGGAGTTCTCCGGACACCTACGCGGCGGCGGCGGCGGCGTGCAGCTGAAAACATAGTATCCGCAAAACTCTGTTTTGGCGGATACAATTACCCATATAGTAAAGGGCCCAAGGCATGCAAGGCAATACATTACTTGCCAAAAACCAGTAAATTGACAAATCACTGGCTTACTACTGTACTATCAAAATAACAGATGGGGCCCAGTTCAGTACTATTATTTCCGAAAAGTGGATGTAAGAACATTGCAAATTTGAAATGGAATTAAATTCAAAAGAGCAATGAGCTCTAATACCACTTGTGTGTATCATATCATGTATCACATAAGGAGTGACGTATTGTGATACAAATTGTATTGTGACATGTATCATTACAGCAATAGCTAATACCTGCCCACTTGTTTTATACAAGAATTTACCTGTAATAATGTCCAATGTCACACAAAAATGTGTCAAAAGTCTAATTTCTTAAGACACACTATATATGTATTGTAAGGGTGATACAAGGGAAATGTCCATAAAGCATGTGAGCTGATACTGACCTTGTAGTGTCTGAAGACAGTGACCTGTCGTGATGTCCCACACCTTAACCGTGGAGTCTGCGTTACCTGAGACAAGGATGTTGTCTTTGAGCTCCATCCCGCTTGTCAGTGACTGATGGCCAATCAGGGTGTGCAGACAGTTACCACCCTCTGCATCCCACACTCGAATAGAAGTGTCCAAGGAACCACTCACAATATGTGTCCCATCAAACTAGAAGCAACAAATTATAGTTACAGATATTTGTTATATTTGCATGTTCAAAGATATTTATGTGCACAGTCTTATTACTGACTTATCTACACTATATGGATGTCTATTTGGTGGACTTTAAATGCGCATCTTTATATCAGATGCAGTAACTGTAATAATCTAATGTGTGTGTGTGTGTATGTATGTATATATATACATATATATATATATATATATATATATATATATATATATATATATATATATATATATATATATATACAAACTTCCTCTCATGGGAGTCAATCTTTGGTAAATTTTCACAGCAATTATTTAAATGGTTCTTGAGATAATGCATGTGAAACAAATTCAAAGATCTCTGCCTGGCAACCATACTGTATTTATGACGGGTCTGATATTCTATAACATATATCCCCTCACAGGTGACAATATTTGGTAACATTTTCAAAACGTCACTTTGAATCATTCTTAAAATAATGAGCACATAAAGAGCTTGAAGGACTAACATACAGATGGATGGGAAACCTGATTACCATATGGTGCTTCGCCTTGGCTGGTAAAATGTGTTTTCCTGCCTCAGTTTCTTTAAAGAATTCTTTAAAGAAATGCCTTCTTCAAAGGTGTGGACTAATTTTTGTGTTGATATATGCATCATTTAAAGAATTAAAGTAAATTTTTGTATTTTTCCTGTCAGGCTTGTGTATGTCAAGCTACCAAGTATTGTGTTAAAAAGTTATTTGAAAAATATAAATAAATTTGCCCACTCATCACAACATATTTCATGTTTCCATGGTTCCTGGAACAATTATAATTTCTTGTTTGGCCTAACTATCCTCTGTTGAAGTGTATCAGCAGCTGCAATCATTGGAGTTACCAAGGGTCTGTCAGAAAGGTCCTTCAAATGTTGAAAAGTAATAGCCAGAGATGGTCTAGTATTAATCAATTAATAATTAATTATCAGTTATAATTTCATTTCAACATCAACAAATATTTAAACTGATTCCTTAACTGGTCGCTCATTCTCATTCAAACACTGCAAAAAAAATCATGTTATACATATATTCAGAGTAAGATAAACAAATCCTCCTACCTGTAATGAATACACCCTGTTGGTATGCCCCTGTAATGTGTGTAGACAGCTCTCTGTCTCTGGGTCCCAAACTTTGACTAGATAATCGTACGCTCCGCTAACTACCCTGTGGCCATCGTATTGCACACATCGTACTGCAGCTATATGTCCCATAAGCACATGCAGGCACTGTCCACTAACAATGTCCCAAACTCGTAACGTAGAGTCTCTTGATCCACTGACCACCCTGTAACCACAATGACCTGTTTGTTAAGGATTGTATTAAGCACAAGTTATCAAAAAAGGTGTGTCCGTAGTTACATCTAAGTGATGTTTTTACCCATGACTGTTTTGCTGTTTTATAAAGCATTTCACAGAAACAAAAAAATGATTTCCATAAAACTTTTGAGGAATAGTACGTATGCCAGGGAAAATCACATTTTATTTTGGAAAGGATGGAAATAAAGGGACAGAGCTATGACATTAGTAAACCGGGACAGATATATGACCTTAGTAAACAGGGACAGATCTATGACCTTCCTAAATAATGTTTGGAAGTAAAACTGAAAAAAGAATGACTGATTTTCAAGATAACTTGAAGATTGCCCCACCACCATTTTTCTTGAATTTCTTCCCTTGCAAATTATGTTCACATATCAAGAACTACACTGAAATTACTCTTCCAGGTTTAGAGCAATTTTAATCTGATAAAAACAGCCCTGAATGAAAAATGAACACTTACGTTTTGTTATGCAGGTGCATGCAGCGTACAGTGGATGTGTGGCCATACAGCGTGTGGACACACTGACCACTCTCAGCGTTCCACACCTTGAGTGTACGGTCTGTGGAGCCACTGATTATTGTACTGTTAGACATCTGAGATGACCAGACTCCTCCAGTGTGACCAACCAGGGTTCGTAAGCACTGGAAACAAACAAAACACAATGTTTGTACAAAAGGAATCCAGAGAGGGGCACACTGGGGGAAGTGCCCCCCTCTCCCCCTTTAGCTTCCCAACTGAAACTGACAGAAAAAGTAAAAATGAGTATTTCATGATAAAATTTGAAAGAAATGAAAAAAAATAAAAAAATATATATTATTCACCAATATACACTCACCTTTCCTGTTATGGCTGACCAGACTTTGAGTGTGTTGTCGTCTGATCCACTGACAATACGAGTGCCGCTGAATTCTAGACACGTGATCACATGGTCATCATGACCTTTAAGCACCTGTCCAATTAATAAAAGCATCACAGGCCTTAAACTAGAGCCACATACAATAATGACAATGCTGCAAATGTGCATCTTTACCTTTCTTATATAATGAACTTAATTAGCGTCTAAACCCGTGTCTGATGAATGTAGATTTTAAGATATGTATATTCACGTTCACACTACTAGTGCCGCCTATTAAAGCTTCTTCCTCCCGTAAAGCTTTTTGACAAGTTTGTGTTTAACATGGGAAGAAATGTTTAGGTTTTTGGGAGATAATTCAAATTTCAACTAGAGGAGTGTTGGCCCCCTTGCAAAATTCACTGTCAGATATGAAAGAACTAGGTAATGCAATGCAAACCCATTTTTTGTCACCTGATTTGATTTTAATACGAGTATTTTATATTTACAGCAATTCATCGTATGTGTCATTGTTTAAGGTACATTACTTAATTATAATCTGGTAAAAACCCAGCAAGAATGCCTACTGTATCACCAGAGGTAAGTTTTGTTTAATATAGTCTGCATTATAATAGTTCTGTACTGCTCCCTGAAGGAGGGTCAGGCTGCGTGCTTTTGTCTTCACAGAGATCTGTATCGATCGTCAACACCTCATCATGCCCTCAATCAGTGTGCAGTAGAACAAGAAACAGCCATAATACTTTAGGAAACGGATTTTAATAATACTGTACTCTGCTTCAGCATCCCTGTCCACCTTAATTTTTTTAGATATTTCTCTAAGGTTTGATTTGGTAGCTAAGTACTACAAAGCAGATGTTATAAAAGGAGGCAATGCAGTGATTAAATAATGATTTAAATACGTTTGGAATAAATATATTTACTTTGCGACACTGGGGCTGTGTGGAGAAGCCTCGTCATTTTAAGTGGCCATATCCCTTAATTCCTGTTATCCAGGAGAAACGTGTTTGACATAGCAAATGTAACACGTACATATATTATTGAGACATCAGCTCTGTGTATCATCAAATGTACTTTGTGTATCATCAAATGTACTTTGTTTAAGATCATAAGCTAAGGCCCACATAAATATGTTGCTATGTTGGGTAACTGTTTAGTCATATTTCGTTTTGAATCAATTATCTTGAATTCAAACATGGAAGCTTATCATATTGTTGCTAGATAATCGTCTCATTCATCTGATTGGCATATAGAGCCAAAAAAGTAAGTTTTGCTACATTTAATAAAATTAACATGAAAAAATGGTGGACAGGGGTAGAAGATGGAGTATAGTAATAATTTCAGTAGCCTGGCTCAGCAGATGAGCTTTCATTGAAAGGTCATTTGAAAATTTAATAACAGAGGCTTCAATTTGAAACCTGAAGGTTTCATGTTCAATTTTGGAGGCAAAATCCAGCACAGTTACTTAATGTATAGAAATAGTAATAATTCTCAATAAAATATAAGGATAAGCAAAGCAGTGGTTTTATACAGATCACTGCCATAGTTATATTTTGCCAACAAACAAATACTAATTTACTGTCGACACACACTTATGTACTAAACGACTGACATACCTTAGGTGGTCTAATGGCCCCAGCTCTCCAGTTTTGTTCTATCTGGTGCTGCCTCATGTACATACTTTTGCATGGACTCCTGGCTGATGAAAATGATTTACGACGTAGTCTGTTCTCATAAACAAGACTCTCATCGATACCTTCTTCCCGACATTTTTCCCGCCATAATAAATTGTCCTCAGCCAAGATGTGCCAGTAACGACACGTCTGAGCTGCCCTCAGCAAGTCCTTTGGTTCCAGGAATGACAGGACATACAGAGCCAGCTGGAAAAAAAATTTAATATAAATAAAAAAATAACATATAATAAAACAAGGCCTACAGGCCTGATGCAAACCTGTGCAATGGTTAACACACCAGGTATAATGCTTCAATGCTGGATCATTACTTTTCAAGTACATGTGTAACATAACATTTAAATGAACAATGCAAGTACTACAAATTTTGTAAAAGAACTAATTACACCAATATCACTGCTGAAATACTCATATGGGTGCACATAACACAAAGATGATTGACGATGGCACCACCAATCTTGTATACAATGAAGCTATCCGAAATGTATATATTTACAGATGCCTAATTTCAGCCTGATATATCAAACCTCTACTGAGAAATAAGCAGGTATATACACTGTGCAAAAGTTATGGTAGGTGGCAATACCAGTCTTGTGTACAAGACAGCCATCAAAGATGCATGGATAGGTCAAAACATCAGGCTAATACATTAAACTTCTGAGTCAGGTGCACTTGGCTGACCAGGCTTAGTTGAGAAAAGCAGTTGCCCTGAGTCAACCTGAATGAATTCATATAGCTCCAGCTACTGCACTGGGTGAACTCTTGACCTGTGCCTGGTTGCACCAAGTCAACTTTTGACCCGTTGCATAATCTGACAAAGTTGGCAGTCTGTCACCGCTATAAATACTGTGGATTCAGAATTGTTTGCAGGATTTTTATTTTGGTGGAATTCATGGTTAACCTTTATCCACAAAAATTATAAAACCCAAAGATCATTAGGTTTATTATAGAATTTTTGAAAGTCCCTCGACCTTGTGCAT
Source organism: Sipunculus nudus (assembly GCA_026874595.1). Taxonomy (NCBI): domain Eukaryota; kingdom Metazoa; phylum Annelida; class Sipuncula; order Golfingiida; family Sipunculidae; genus Sipunculus; species Sipunculus nudus. The sequence goes on from CM049315.1 coordinate 33,294,127, forward strand.
TGAGTTTTCACCGTCCATGCTTGCAAATGGTGCTGATTAATAAAATGCAAAGACCCCATCAGACTAGGCAATTTGCCCGGCGGGGCTTCATGAGATGTCAAGATAAGTGGTAGCCCATAAGAATGGACTCGTCAATTGTTATTTTTAGTGACTGACCCAATGTGGACTCCATAGATTGCTCCTGCAGTTAGTTAACTGTGATTGTAACACTCCATAAACAACTGTGAGATTTAACATGTATCCATTGAGTAATGTTCAGTACATCTATGTGTATTGTATATTTGACCACTGGAAAACATTACTGTACTATTCTCAGTACATTTTGCACCAAGGTAGTGAAAATATGAAAATAATAGTATACAGGCCTAAAGCATTATATACAGGACTGCCACCAAATGCAAGATGTCTATGCAGGGCTGTTAATGTTTCAATTCTCTCTGGACAAATAAATCAGTTATTGATGTTACAGGCAACAGAAATGTGAAACCTGTTGGGTCGCCTTTGGCAGCTTGAAAAGCAGGGAGGCAGGTACAATAGCCGATCACCACTGGGACAATATGACAGGGCAATAAAATTCTGGGGACAGCTTGTTGGACTGTCTTTGATGTCGGTGTAGACACTCCTTTTCATAACCCAAATATTTTCTGATAAGTCAGCTGATATATTCGTCATCTGTGTCATTGAGCCTATCTCTTGTACTGGGACTGCTTTTTTTTTTTAACAAATGGAAAACACTGATCTTTGGCTTATTTTCTAGTCTGTTCACATATTAATTTTGATACAATGCCTGACTAGGAATGATTAATCCACAGAAGTTTTAACCCAATGAATAGTGTTTCAGGCCAAAACCACAAAATTTTAAACCCACGATATTTTCTGAATCCCCAGTAGGGCAAGACTGACCTTTGGCCTGTTGCCAAATCTGATATACTTGGCAGTCTGCCAAGCTATTTATAGATCCCTATAGACACAATCTTGGCCTGTTGGTAAATCTGTTTACACATACTGAAAGACTTGGTTAAAATGCTTTATTCAAGCTGACACATCCATAATATGCTTTTATCAAAATGTTAAGAATAATAAAAGACATAGTCCTTTCACTGTTAAAGGTCCAATAATTCTGCCACAATCATTTAAGCACTTGAACAAAGACCTTCTAAGAATCATTTTTGTGCAATGTTACAGAAGTTGAAACAGTTTAGCAGAAGAAAACTATTGTAGCCCTCAGTTTGAAATAGTCTTACTAATGGCCACAATAACGCTTCAGCTTTCTATGACTCTACAAAATAATCAATGAACCCTATCTGTTCTTATACAAGTGAAAGTAGCCCACCTAATTCTTGTGAAAAATGAAACCACTCAGCTTGAGAGTTTCATCATAACATTTTTTTAAGCTGAAAGAGGCTAAAATTACAAGGTTTTTGACAGTAAAAGCAGGTCGATATAGGTGGTGCCACAAAAACCTCAATTTCAAATATGAGTCATGTGACAAACATTTGCAAAAAACTTGGCGATGCTAGCTCCTGATGTTTCTGGAACTGTTATGTGAGCATGCTAACTTCTGAACCCTGGAAAGATTCTTGAGCTGAAAAAGAATTCTCATTTAACCTGGGACAACCAGGAATCATTTCATACTAACCCTTATTTCTTATTTTTACCAGGAAGAATGATAATTCCTATTTGTGCCAGTGAAGATTCTATATCTTTCCCCTACTCAAATTCTCCCTTCAACACATATAATCAAAAGATACATATTTTATGTTATTTACAATGCTTTTGCCCTGCACGGTCAATATGGATTTTTTTTAGGGTTAAGGTAAGTTATATGCAAGCTAACACTTCCATAACTGTAAAATATGAATATTGCCATTTGAAAGCAATTAAATCATGAACAATTCTGACTTTCTATCATGCAGTTTTTCAAGACTCAAAGTTTAACCCCACTGTAGTATAGATCTATAGGAAACAATGCAGATATATATATAGGGATAAAATGTAGGAAACCTGACCTCTTTTGGTAGTAGTGAAATGAAGTCACGCTGGAACTGAGGTTCAATGACGGCCATGACATGTCTCACTTGTGTCAGTTCACAAACCCCTATCAGCTCATCCAGGGCCATCAGCCGCTCAGCGTTACTCCATGCCTAATGTATGCACAGTAATTCTGAGGTATGAAAGTGTACTTTACATTTAAGCCATACTTGTTTACTGATCAATAACATTAGGGAAAAAAACAACATTAGGAAAAGTATACAGTGAAGCCTCTTTTAGTGGGCAGCTGTATACCTTCTATACTATAGAGTGGGCAGTTTCTGATGGTCCTTTTTTTCTTATCATTAATGTTTAGGTCATTAACTCTCAATCCTGGGAAACTCTAAAAAGTGGGCAATTCCACCCAGTCTCAAGAGCAGCCACATTATAGAGTTTTCCCTGTATACAGTACAAACTGTATACACAACAAGACACTGTTTATACTCAATTATGTCCCCACACACTAAACAATTGGTGCTAAACCTATCATACGCAGGTGTTGGGGATACAGATAAAGTGTTACTTTTAGGATGCATATCAAACTCATCATTCTGCAAAAACCCATATTTTAGCCTATATAAGGGCCATGATTCAGTGCTCTGTGCCACAGTTGGTCTCACAGCACTGACACAGCAACATCACAGTGAGGCAACTGCTGATCAGTCATTACAGCTTGTGCCCTTCATATGAAGATATTTAAATGTGCTAAAGATGAAGCTCTCTCATAATACTGGCATTATTTTCAGTAAATCACTTAGATATCCTGTGGTAACACTATTCAGTTTGTTTTAAGGACAGGGAATTTGACAATAATCAGGGAGTAAACTGAAGCATATTAAGTTGTGTGGCCATATAAAAAACTTTGTTATAACCTAGCCTCTTTATTAATTTTCAACTTGAATGATCTTATCTGACATGTCATTGTAACCATAACTTGTTCAAATAAGTAGTATTTAGGTTTCTGTTGTCTTTTTAAAATACAGAAATCACATGATGATGAGTTGCAGCTAAACATATGATTTAGTAGCTTTATATATTAAACAGTTACAGAGTTCAGGAATCCTTGTGCTGCTAATGAAAACTAACTGTAAATTGATATGTACAATACTACACAAGTTGTTCAGACCATTATCAGACAGTATTTCTCCTTAAAATACATACCTGAAATGTAGTGAGCCAGTTATCCAGCTCTGGGGGTGGGTTATTCTTGGACGGGATGCGCCTTCGCGCCATCCCATCACTCCAGACAGGGGCTGGTCGCAGCACATCCAGTAAACTTGTGCCTTTCTGAGGCCTGTAAAATATATAAATGTATTTAAATTTTGCCAATTATATCATACATGTTTTAGTTGTTTTATTAGGTACAGTCGTACCCTTTTAATCTGGCATTTGATAATCTGGCATTTGGTGTAAACCGGCATAATCCTTAAGAACAGATTTCCCTAAATTTATTTTTAGGTCCTAATCCGACAATTTGTATAATCCGGCTCCAGCGCCTTTGCCGAGATCCAACTTCCATAATTGCGATAAAATGTATCCACGTAATCCAACCCTCCTCAGTGACCTCCTAGCTGATGAACATCAAAGGGCTCCTTGCCGGTCTCAGTTTCTTAGTGACTATGTAACTAATTAGCCATGACTTAATTAATGGTTGTTTGTTCAGCTATTCTGACCTAAACCCCAGCATTCTACCAAAAAGCCCCCTTCTGTGTCCCTGCTAGATATCGCCAAGATATCCAAAGAAGTGGCTCAGCAGCCAATCAAAAACACGATGACCATGAAAGAATATCACATGGCAGATGCCACCATTGAATGGTTCCGTCTCGTGAGATTTTGAGTGACACAGACATTTTGGATGTTTGTTCAGCCGAAAAAAGAAGATCAGGGTGAAGACGAGCGTGACCTGTACAAAGAAAAAGAGCAACGGCCTACAGCTGAAAGCAAGACAGGGTCTGTGCGATCTGGTCAGGTAAGCAGAAACAAAGCTCCAGGATTTCAGCGAGCGCAGTTTGTTGGTACTGCTAGACATGTTCTCAAGACTTAAAGCAGCTGTTGTATGTGACAACAAGAAATGCACACTGGACTGGTTCTTCAGTGCCATTTACCTCAGTTGCTCTTTATCTCTGTGTGAACCACTTAATGAATATATATATGTACATTGTGTTGATGTACTGGTTGCTGTGATTCACTCAGTTTGCATTATTCACAATTTAAAATCTGGTGGTACTTTATTGTTGAATGTAGTAGACCTTGCACAAATGCCGATGGCTTTAATTTCTTTCATTTAAAGTTTTATGCCTGTATTTAAATTATATAACTCATTTTAAATTTTGTATTTAATGTGCAGCAAGCATTGCCCTCCACTGGGTAGTGTATTCTGCTTGGAATATCCTTGACACTTAATGCCCGATGGTGCCGGATTAAAGGGGTTTGACTACATGTTTATATTTGTAACATACATGAAGACGAGGCAGATCATTTTCCAATCTAGGGCTTGTTGTACAAGCACAGTACATCTGTATATTTTATTTGTTATGTAAATTTTTTCTTCATCCAAACCCAATGTACCTGTCAAAGGACTGAAGAAATACAAAACTTACAAAATGGAAGAAATTCTTGTAACAGGGCTAATACACACAAAGGCTTCCAAATTCCTGTATGTTTCAAGGAATTTTTGGACATTTTCCAGGACAAAATAATTCACATGATAGAGTGGTAAACACAACTTTTTAAGGCAATACTTGATTTCTGTAGGTGGTTTCTCTTCTGAAACAACTATGACAAAAGAGACAAGAATATCAGATGACACTACAGTTCAAAACAAAGGTTTTGGTCAGTTTCTAAATAGGCAACAGCATGATTGAAAAGTGGAAGCAATGACAATATACAACTTGGCAGATCCATTTAACACAGATTATCAAAATTTGTTATTTTTGCCACTAGCTAAGTCTTGCTAGTGGTAATTTTTTTTAACTAGCAATTTCAATTTTCAAATACAGTAGAGCGCCGTTTTTCCGAAAGTGTCGGAAGACAAGCTTTTTGTTCATTAAAACGAACATTCGAAAATGCGGACAACAGTCCAGCGGCAAGTTAGTACCACAGTTAATGAATGACTTAATGCCATTTTACCCGAGGAACAGAGTGTTTCTTTTTTATATTCGTAATTGACGACCTGGACGTATGAAAGATTTTGGATTATTGCTGAGCATAATCGTCAAAGATCAGTCTAACCTGCTTCAAGGATACCTGCGTGCTCTTTTTTTCATCAAGTTCGCTGGAGGAAAAGGTCAAATGACAAAGCCGAGGAACACGGTGTTTCTTATCAATCTACGTAATTGAAGACCGCTGCTCGAGCACAAGCGATTAATGAATTATACCTCATCAGTGGTGATGCAAGTAAACTGCTCAGTTATTTGGCATGACATCCTGTCCCAAGCCGACGAACTATGCTTGCTTGAGTACAAACGAGATGTGGTTGATAACACACAAGTTCTCTTGGATAAATTGCCAAGTCGCTTGCTAGGGGTACAAGGGGCCGAGCGTTGCGGGGCTAGCTGTAGTTTTCATACCTTTGCCCCGGCGACAACATCAGCCCAGAACTAATTAATAGGGTCACCACTGGGCTTACCACATAACTGCAGTCCTTGTGACTCATATTTACAATACTTATTATAGGTTTTTACATACTTGAAATATATTTCGGAAATACGCATAAATTTTCGGTTCCCCATTTCAATTTTCGGGAAAACAAAATTTCGGAAATTCGGCTTTCGGAAATACGGCGCTGTACTGTAGCAAATTTTTCTTTTAGGATAATATATTTAAACAATGTCTCTGACAAGTTCTTGTTTCATTTAAATAACATTGTCAGGTTTTATATTTGTGATAACAGAATTCCTGATGATTTACTCTGGAAATTGATGCCAGCTTTACAGGGTTCCTCTGGACAAATAAATTTTTTTTTCTTCAAATTAGCCGGAGTGAAATTTTTTAGCCAAGCAGTGGCATTTTTGGCTATATCATAAATCTTCAGGCCAGTACAACAACCATTTTGTAGTATCACTGAAAATCTTGAGTCCTATACTATCTCTTTGCAGGAAAGCTGTGAGTCAAATAAAGAACATTCACAGTGACTGCATGTTTATGTCTGATTCATTACATATTCATTTTCATAAACTGATTAAACAAATGTTTTTCTTTACTCTGTGTTGCCACTCTATGTAACTTTCTGTATTAGGGAACAAGAGCAAATAAATTTACGGGATGGCGGAAAACGGAGGGAATACGCAAAAAAATGGCAGTTTGAAACAGAATTTGCTACTTGACATTGGCCCTGGGTAAGGCCTGGGTTAACCTTAAAAAATTATGTGGAATTTTCATCACTAAGTCGCGAGATATGGACATTTTTAATTCGGCAGTGCCCTCGGAAAATCAGGATCGTTTGATGTAAAATTGCAAAAGCGCTCTTGTACTCCCATTCACTGTCAAATAAACGCTCCCTCCAATGCCAACAAATACAAACATTGCAGCTTGATTGGCTAAACAAAATGACCAAAAACAGGTGTCACCTGTGTTATTAATATACAGACAGGTGATTCGATCAGGAAACCCCAGACCTCCAAACGGCAATGCGTCAGCTGCATTTTCAATCAGTATTCATAGTATGATTTTTGCGCAATTGTTGTAAGTTTATAACATTTTGCTTGAGATTGCGCTAATAAGAATACTCAGCGGATTGTTTCGCTCATATGAACTGTTTTTAAGATCTCCAGCAATGTCAAACAATATGCCTGCAATGATGCACTGTCTCATAGCAGACCAGCCAATTGATGGTTGCTATTTTTATTAAAATATTTCTATTCTGGACTGAACATGTCATGTTTCATTAGAAAAGGAATTCTGCTCATGGCCATGTCACCTCACTGAAGCCAGGTATGTAAATAAGCCCGAGCGCAGGTATAATAACTTTGAGGAAAGCAGGAGGATTCTCGTGACTAAAGTCTCATTATCGCTGAATATATTTGATACACAAATGTCAATACTCAGACGAACCGATTATAATAGTTAGTTTTCCTTTTCTCATCTTATGTTTGTATCTCAGCTGTATCAATAATGTCTGGGTCATGAAAAAGTAACTAGCAAAACTTTGCTAGTACCAAATTTTTCTACAAGCGAATCCTGAAAATAAAAAAAAAAATTGTGACTTTGCTAGCGGCAAATTCAAACCCTGTAACAACATACTAACATTTTTTTGGTTTCCTTAATTTGACTGGCTTGGGATGGTTAACTCTGTTGTAACCAGTTTTTCAGGACCCGTTGGCTTTATACCAAGACACAAGCCCAAAAACCTGTTTTTCCAGGCTCTTCATGCCTGGGTTTTGAAACATTGACACATTTGCCAGAATTTTCAAGAAAATCAAGGCCATAAGGAAACCTGTTTAAAGTGTCCCTCGTTTACACCTTGGAAGGCTGATTTAAAATTTACAAATGGATGAAAAATGTTATAGAAAAATATGACAAATGTTCTTGTCGAAGAAAATTTGATTTTTGAGTATGTACAACTTGGTGTACATGAGTAAGGTTCCTTATTCAATATGAACATTCTTTATGTTTAAAGTCTAACGGTATATATTCATCAGTATCAGGGTACACCTATCAGTATTAGAGTAAACTTATAAATACCATGTAACACCATTGTTCTTACTTGTCTGTGTCAGAGTTTTTGCATATCTTTTTACCAAGTGATGCCTCTTTATCAGGACTACCCTCAGACTTCCTTTTACCTTTCTGCAATAAACAATTAATAGCACAATGTTAAAAGTTCATTATGTGATAGAATGCAGTCAAATATTTATTGATGTTGAGGAGATAACAGGTCAGGGAAAATGACACGCTCTGATGGTAGCTGATGCTTCAAATCAACAAGAGAACCATGTCACAATGGCAATTTCTAGACAAGTCAATCATAGAAATACATGGTTGGACATTTGCAGACAAATAACAAGTGACCCAGGGGTCATGACGCTCAGCTGACCAGGAAGACATTGACAAAAGTAATTTTATCATCTGAATGTCAAATTTGAATGAAATACTTTTTCCAATCTTGACCTTTTGTATAAAATCATCCAATATTCATTGGGGTACTATGGAGCTCTGTAGCATGAAGGATATGGGTAACAGACACCTATTTTCAAGGTTTACAAGATGACTTTTCAGGGGTCTCCCAGCATGTCAAAAATTAAATTCTAGGTCCAGTTATTATGATTTGTGCCCCAGATGACCAAATGTTTATTCTGGGGGGTATTTCAAAGCCGCATAGGATGAAGGATATGGGTAACAGAGATGTAATTTCAGGTGCACAAGGAGACTTTTCAGGGGCCTCCCAGCATATCAAGAAAGGAGATTCTAGGCACATACAAATTCCCTTAGGACAAATCCAGTTGCATAATGAGGCCTAGTTACGGATAACCCCGACCCCTGGCAGCCTCACGTGGTATTACTCCAGGCGACCGCTTCATCAGTTGTTCACTTGAGTTGTGGCAGTCACGTGTGATAACAGCGCGGGCAGTCACAGCTGACACGACTGGGAGCTCAGGTAAACAAAATGACACGGCAGGGATGTCCAAAAATGGTCACAATTAAGGAAAAGACCCCGGTTTTGATCGTCAATTAGCGTGAATGACTGCTCATATAATCACGATACACCATCTGTTGACAGGACCATTTCAGCGGTAAGTGTTTATGTCCGGTGACCTCCGGCGGGTGTAAGCTGTCGAGTATGTTTTCAAGTTCAAAATTATGCAGGATACTTGACCGACAACCCGTTCAATCCCGTTTTATATTCCTTTAAAAAACATAAACAAACCATTTTCCCCATATAATTCTTGTATTTATGGTAATGATATAATATTTGGAATAGCTCAAAGACAACAATAACAATTTAACTTAATTACTGTTTATATTTTATTGGACATATATATTATTATAGCGTCAGTTTTGGGTGCTCCACTTCAGTGCTACAGATTCACTTGTGCCCGTCTACCATATATTGAAATTATTATCATATTTTATTTTTATACTTTATTTCTTTGTTTCATTCAAATCTGTGAAAATGTTGTAATAATGAATACTTGTATTTTCAGTTAATAGTTCCAGTTAAAATTTTAAAGCAAAAATTATTCATGAGGGAAGGCCCATTACCGAGTTATCTAGAACATCACTTCTTTTCACATATTAATGTTTATGGTTTATCTATATGGTTGACTGAAAGAAAAATTGTGAAGGTATATTTTTTAATTTAATTTTATGTTATCGTCCCACATTTTTGTTTTGATTTTTAAAAGTGAATATGTTTTTTCAAAGTCATCAGATATTAAAGATTGTTGTTATTCATTTTAAGATTGTTCATGCAATTAATGGATTTTTTGTTCAATGAATACACAATGTGTTTGTTACTTTCTTTTTAGAAAAAAGTCTTGTTTGGATATGGATTTTGCCTGAAAACAGAATCTACATTGTCGAACTGGCAACAAACATATCAGCATAAATCATCTTTATTTGAGGGAGAAGTTTGAACTGATGACATTACTCAGTACTGACTGTTAATCCCTTAATGTTCATTTTTTTTGTGACATTGAACAATGATGTCAGGGGCAATATAAATTTGCTAATGGCATATCATTTCAATCTTTTGACTATAGTGTTATATACTAAACTAGAAAGTGTTGCATATCATGTATGAAAATAATCAAAGAGAAATCTTTCAATACATGGTGTATACATATATGCCCATTTTGGCTAATGTCAGTTTTTAACCCATCTGCAGAAATTAAAAAACTTATACATAAGAAATGGGTTTGCCTGGGAATGCATATAATATATTGTGTAATATATATTTCATTCAGTGATATGAATTTTCATGTACATTTTATATTTATTAAAAACAACTGGTAAGTTTATGTGTATCTGACCATACTATAATATAGAACTTATTCTCTAGAATATATGTACAATAAAATTATCATTATTTTGTTTAATCTCATGTTCTACTGTCTTTTAATCACATGTGTTGCACAATCTTCCTTTTGCCTCTGTATGTGTATGATTAGTTACCATGTGAATGTCATAAAATGTGGTGTCTACTATATTGATCTGAAATGGCTTTGAACCTACATTAAGGCTGACAATGTACATTTATTTGACTAGCTTTGCCCTGGGACCACCTAATTAAATTTTGAAAAGCATGAACTGCAAACAAAACAGGCTTAACCTTTGCTGTACACATTACTACCTATACTACACAACTCATAATAAGGCATTTCATATATTTGTCTATGTATTCAAATAAACATTATATATATATATATATATTTATATATATATATATACATATATATATATATATATATACACATATATATACATATAAACAAACAAATACAAACACATTTCAGGTAATTTTAAGTGTACAAAGAAGTATCCACATCCTTATCAATGTTGGCAAATTTGTTGTCATGCAATTTTGTTTTATACATTAAACACACAAGAAACACTTTGGTCTTTTAACATTTGATATAATATGTATTAACAAAATCAACCATACATTCAAAGTTCAATCATCTGGTATCTTTATGTCCTGTGATTCACAGGTTGCACAAGCTGAAATATTGCCTTAACATTCTAGGCACATAATGTTATCCCTGTCTTATTACCTATGGGTCTAAATACTGCAGATCATTTTCCTTTGGGATCCACTTATTTTATTGTTTATGGCTTAATTATTTAAGAAACTTTTACAACAAAGTGAGTGAAAGTTATTAGTGGAAAAGTAAGGTCATGACAGACTTAAATATTATATTAATTTAAATTAACAAATTAATATTCTAGGAAACTCTGGTTAAATAAAAAATAATTGCATGGAGCACACTTGTTTAACAATTTATTATTATGGGGGGGGGGGGGGGGGGAGTTGCCCATGGCTCATAAAATATTTATAACTAAAGGCACTGAGTGGAAGTAGGTACGAGGGTTGTGCTAATGGTTTAATCACTGACACACAAATTTAAATAACCCAACTGTTAAGAAAATCCAGAACCAAACTCAAAATTATCTTCAGTGTAAATCTTTGGAACCAGATCTGACAGTGACAGCAAGCCGGCACACGGGTCCCGCGTTATCGCCTCAGCTCAGACAGGTGTCTGATTCCGTGCACGTTCCCCTCTCTGCACTTGTAGTTGTACCCACTTGATCACTGATAATTCCTTGCTCTACGTACCTGAGATGGTGCAGGAAGTATGATCAACAATACTTGGACATAATAAATCCCGGTAGGAAAACATAAACGAGAATGAATCCGATACGATGTGTTGACAGATACATGGAAAACACCACGTGAAGCTATTGTTTTGGTAATAGTGGTAGCGACCCAGAAACATCTGCGCATGAGCAACGACCAGGTCATTGTATTCATGCAACCTAAATAAATATGCATGAGCCTGTAAAAGGTTCGTTCCATTACGTTACACACTTTTGTAAGTGCTAGGTCAAGTCATTATAATTTGTGCTCTGTTAACAGATGACCAAATCTTTATTCTCGGAGCCATAGCATGAAGGATATGGGTAACAGAGACCTAATTTCAGATTTCCAAAGAGACTTTCCAAAGGCCTCCCTGCATGTCAAGAAAGAAGATTCTAGGTCCAGTCAGTATGATTTGTGCCCTGTTAATATATGACCAAATCTTTATTCTGGGGGGTACTTCAGAGCCCCATAGCTCACAGAATATGGGTAACAGGGACCTTATTTCGGGTTTCCATGTAAACCTTTTATGGGCTTCCCTGGAGGTGAGGACAGAAGATTCTAGGTCCAGTCATTATGATTTGTGTCCTGTTTACAGATGACCAAATGTTTAAAGATCACAAAAGTAGAGAAAAAAAATTGTAAAAAATAAAAAAAATATAGGTGGCGCCACCAATCTCCAGAAATTGATGAAACACTCCATGATCAATATCCATGCAAAGAATCATGGTGATTAATGCATTAGTTGTTCAGATACTTGAGCTTTTGTATTAAATTTTGCATTATTCTGGGGGGTACTTCAGAACCCCATAGCTCGAAGAATATAGGTCACAGTGACCTAATTTCAGGTTTACAAGGAGAATTTCCATAGACCTCCCAGGATGTCAAGTAAGAAGATTCCAGGTCTAGCAGTTATGATTTGTGCCCTGTTAACAGACAGACGCCTGGATGGCCGGACGGACGACGGACAAAAGGTAATCCCTATAGCTCAGATGACTTTCAGTCAGCTGAGCTAAAAATTGAAAAAATACAGGTGGCGCCACCAGAATGCAGAAACTGATGAAACATTTCATGATCAATATCCATGCATAGAATCATGGTGATCAATATAATAATTGTTCAGATACCTGAGCTTTTGTATCAAATTTTCCATTATTCTGGGGGGTACTTCGGAGCCCCATAGCTCAGAGGTTATGGGTAACAGAGACCTAATTTCAAGTTTTTAAGGAGACTTTTCATGGGCCTCTCAGCATGTCAAGAAAGAAGATTCTAGGTCCAGTTGTTACGATTTGTGCCATGTTAACAGATGACCGCATCTTATGAGGTCTCAAAAATAGAGAAAAAAATTTGTAACAATAAAAAAAATACAGGTGGCGCCACCATACTGCAGAAACTGATGACACATTCCATGATCAATAACCATGCAAAGAATCATGGTGATCACTGCGATAGTTGTTTAGATACTTGAGCTTTTGTATCAAATTTTCCATTATTCTGGGGGGTACTTCGGAGCCCCATAGCTCAAAGGTTATGGTTAACAGAGACCTAATTTCAGGTTTCCAAAGAGACTTTTTATGGGCCTCCCTGCATGTCAAGAGAGAAGATTCTAGGTGTAGTTGTTACGATTTGTGCCCTGTTAACAGATGGCCACATCTTAAGAGGTCTCAAAAATAGAGAAAAATATTGGTAATAATCGAAAAAATACAGGTGGCGCCACCAGTCTGCAGAAACTGTTGAAACACTCCATGATCTATATCCATGCAAAAAATCATGATGATCAATGCATTAGTTGTTCAGATACTTGAGCTTTTGTATCAAATTTTCCATTATTCTGGGGGGTACTTCCGAACCCCATAGCTCGAAGAATATAGGTCACAGTGACCTAATTTCAGGTTTACAAGGAGAATTTCCATAGACCTCCCAGGATGTCAAGTAAGAAGATTCCAGTTCTAGCGGTTACGATTTGTGCCCTGTTAACGGACAGACACCTGGATGGCCGGACGGACGACGGACAAAAGGTGATCCCTATAGCTCAGATTAGTTTCAGTCAGCTGAGCTAAAAATTACATTTCTTTGGATAAAGCCTACTGTTCTAATGCTAATAAGACAAGACATCACTTGTCAAATTAGCTTTGGAAATCACAGGTTCATCGTTATTATTGCAACACAATTGTTGCCTGGTACATGCAGGATTACCAGGGTACAGGTGCAATTGCTTGATAGTAAGGTCTAGGTAAATTGCTGGAGTACACAGGTTTAGGCCTGGGTATTATAGAAAATACCACGGTACAGATACAGATAATTTCATTTCAATTCAAAAACATTTGAACTATTAAGAATTGCATACATTTGTCCTGTATGCAAGTTAACATGCCCTTTTATGCTGTCAAAATAGTACCTGGAATACATTGTAACAAGTGCACATACTAAAGTGACAGGTTCAGGTACAAGGTACCATACTTGCTATTCATGACATCCAGGTACATGGAAAGGAACTGTGAACTGTGTATGTGGGTGCAGGGTGTCATTTTAATGTAATAGCATGAATATATGAATATAAACTAATAAACTTGACTGTGTTATTGAAATCAGTTGTTTCTGCTGATTTCTGTTCTGTCTGCCTTGATAATTTCTCATCAATCCTAACAAAGCACCCAATAAAAACAATAAAAAAAAAATTTTAATTGCTCAGCCAGAGGCTTCACAATTTTCAATATACCAAATTTCCTGAATCGCCATTTATGCAACAGAAACAAGTTACTGCAGGCAGAAAAGGGTTTCTGCCACTTCCTGCTCAAAGCTGGCCCAGCTCAACCCTGAACTGAACAAAAATAGTTAACTTCCATGTTTAATGCTTTTAGTATTAATTTGACTTAAAGTATGTATTTGGATATGTATTTAGTAAATAACACACCAAATACAATTTTTTATTTAGTTAATTGTATTTGAACCAAACAATCAAGAGCATACATCTGATAAAATCTGAATGAAGCAATATATCGTGATATAGATGGGCTTTAAACAGACTAAAAAACTGGAGAGTCCAGGACGCTCAGGCCAAAACGTTTGGAGAATTAAACAGGAATCTGGAGCATCCCATAGAGAAGGAATCTGTTTCAATTTTGAAGGGTCATGTAAAATTTCTTAGTGTTTAAATTACTTTAACATCATTATCTTATCTTTATGTATTGTTTACCATATATGCTTTTAATATCACTTCAGTATACAGTTATAAGATTAGATTGAATGAAAGGGTCAGTGTCGGTTTTCATCATAGTGTTTACAGAATACAACTGACTGGTTTATTTACGCGTCCAGAATGCAGCTTACAAAAGAGATTTTGCATGTCACAGACACTTATCGTTGTATTCCTGAACACCCTCTATATATTTAGAGGCATCTCTGTATATGATGAAACAAAACTATAGGTTGGCATAAAGGAAATTTTATGATATGCACAACAAGAAGCAGACATGTTCCTTACCTGAGGTTTTTCTGCGGGGAGAGCTGAAGGCTGCCCCCTATGGGCTCTGTCACATGGACAGTCATCTGTGTCTCCAGTTACTGAAGAGTCACCATACTCTGACGAGCCACTCACACTACTACTATCTGTGGTCACGGAGGACACACTGTCCGTTTGGTCTGTGATTTGATCACATGGTTCAGTTTTTATCACACGACAAGGACCGCTGTGGTCAAGTGATAACGTGTCATGTTTTGAGTGCTTGGCCTCAACCTCTGGCCGATCACAGTGGGATGTGTGCGTTTCTTCTAATTTAGATGTGGACGGTCGTTCATCTTGATTCACATGGCCATGATTATCTGATCTACTGCTGCGACGGGTTTCTCTGTAAGTAGTTAAAACACATCACAGTTGCCTTACACAAATACACATTTTGGTATAAAGAAAAACAAATGGCTATTAATGACACACTCTTCAAATAAAATTTGATTAAACACTAGTGAGATCCTTTTACACATCAGCATTTTTTGTGTTTGATATATACCACTGACTATTAATGATGGCCATTTTATGACTGCTGGTCATCTATCCAATAAGAACCATGAAGGCAATGACATACTGTAGTTGGGTTTACATTTAAGAGGTAAAATTTCCATGTCTGGTTGATTAAACCACTATTCCCCTCCAAAAAATATATCTAAATACACTCTCCTGTAGGCTAGGCTTACAACCTGTGAATGTTTGGACAGTATAAGCAAAACAAACTAGTCATTGTGGGCTTGGTGAAAAGACCTAGAGGAAGGCAGAGACCCCTCCTACAGCAGCCCACATAGTAGGTCAATATGTGGAAAGAGCAGAGTGGAGGAGGTGACACAGATTCACATCAATGTGACATCCTATGTGACACTTTCCCCCAAAAAATATGTCAAGCTTAAATGAAGTGTTAGACCTGAGCAGTTTCTTGATGATCAACCTGAATTCTAGAAACTCTGCAGTAGAAATAAATTTGGTCTATGATGGCCATTTTTCAAGGACTTTCCCTGGAAATAAACAACACATGCAAACCCTGAATTAGGGGGAGTGCTGTGGGGTCTGTACAATCATTCTGGTACAATAAAATATTTCTGTCTGTGATGAATTGTAAATTTTGTGGTTTGCTCACCTATCAGATTTACGGCTGCTGCGTCGTGACACGGGTGTACAACAGAGGGCGCCTCGGTTCTGCTCCAACACACCTGGGCCTATACCACTGATTTTCATCAGGTCACTCACGCTGCTGAAGCTCCCTCCTGCCTGTAATGAAAACACTTGTACTTCAGCATCATGTAAAAATTACAACAACAGCACTAGAAATTAAGGTAGATATGTGACAATATATAAGACAATGTCCTAAAACTGTTTATATATTTATAAGACAGACATTTGATTTAAAAAGGGACACTAATAACACAACAAATAATTAAGGTCATGCTAAAAGATATACTGTAAGTAACGGCCAGGTAAGTGACACTTGTCTGCTGTTAAGTTCGAGTTGGAACACCCCCCAACCCCCCCGCCACCATTTAATACTTCTTTGTATGTTCATCCAGAATCATTTGTGATCAATTATAAAAAGATGCTACCAATTTAAATCATTTTGACAGAAATCAAACAAACATTTGATATAATTTATATATATATATATATATATATATATATATATATATATATATATATATATCAATACACCACAAATTGTTACACAGACAGTTCATCTTAGTAAACTGTCTTCAGCAATAAAAAGTCTCAAGGGTTGACTGTTTTTTACCACCTCATAATATACAGTACAGCCATACAGAGTTGACATGATCTTATTAATATTGTGTTTTCTGAAAAGAGGGAGGCGTCGTTGCCTAACTTATATCATTGTGATAATACTTTTGTACCAAAGTTTAAGTATCTTATTTAGAACCAAACTGCAACATACTGGCAACAGGAAGTGCTTTTAGCCCCAGTTACTGTGCATTGTATTCAAAGATGACATGAACTAAACTTCTCACAGCCACCATGATATTAGCAGTGGGATCAAATTTATAACATGGCTTTGTGTAGTATTTCTGTATTATTTATGAATTGTTAAACACATGTACGAAATGAGAAGTTATGAGTATTAACTAACCATGACTGGTCAGACTGGACAAAGTCTAAATAATATGAGACAGATATATATATTACAGATATATATCCCACATAATCAGTTATATCTAATATTTTTGTCACCTTTGGTCACCAACATCATAAAACAACATTTTCTTTATGACTGGAAACATTTCCGCATACTGCATTAACCATAGCTGACAAAACATCTTGCAGAAATGCACCCATAATCAATCTAACAAAACTGTTATATTGTTAAATATTCTACCTTGCGTGCTTCCAATATGGCCTCTGCTTTAGCTCTTCCAATCCCAACCAGAGTTTCCAGTTCCTCCACAGACGCTGTGTTTAAATTGATACGGCGATCAGCCATACTGCTGGTGGCCTGACTACAGCCTCCAACATGGGTTCCCTGAAATCATAACAGATATCATTAAATATGATCAGTAGTTAATACAGTTGAAATCAAATATATAAGGATTTAAAAAATCAAATAAATCAAGATTAAATTAAATTAAATCAGATTAAATTAATAAAAACAAATGTTTATGCTTTTTTCAGATCAGATAAATTTCATAATAATGATGCAACCTGGTAAGTTCAGTCCAATAAACTAGTTACATGGTGATATGAAAATTAGGGAATATTTATAACAAGTGACCCATAGGTCATGACGCTCAGCTGACTGGGAAGAGATTCGCAAAAGGAAATTTTATCATCTGAATGGTAGTATATACCCATTCAACTGAAGCATCAAACAGATTAACCAACAGGCCAAGATTTTGTCTGTATTTATATATCTCAAAAATAGAGAAAAAATGCGTACAAAAATACAGGTGGCTCCACCAGTCTGCAAAAAACTAATAAAAAGACTTAATGGTCAATATGCAGGCAAAGAATCATGGTGATCTCTGCATTAGTTGTTCAGATACTTCAGCTTTTGTATCAAATTTTCCATTATTCTGAGGGATACTTCGGAGTCCTATAGCTTGAAGGATATGGGTAACAGAGACCTAATTTCAGATTTCCACAGACACGTTTCATGGGCCTCCTTGCATGACAAGAATAAAGATTCTAGGTCCAGTTTTTACAATTTATGCCATGTAAACAGATGACAGCATCCTTAAAGGTCTCAAAAATAGAGAAAAAAATTCGAAAAATTGAATAAAATATAGGTGGCACCACCAGTCTGCAGAAACTGATGAAACACTCCATAATCAATATCCATGCAAAGAATCATGGTAATCTCTGCATTAGTTGTTCAGATACTTCAGCTTTTGTAACAAATTTTTCATTATTCTGAGGGGTATTTTGGAGCCATACAGCTTAAAAAGGATATGGGTAACAGAGACCTAATTTCAGTTTTCCATGGAGACTTTTCATGGGTCTCCCTGTGTGTCAAGAATGAAGATTCTAGGTCCAGTCTATATGATTTGTGCCCTGTTAACAGATGGTCACATCTTTAAAGGTCGCAAATGTAGAGAAAAAATTTGTAAAACAAGAGACCAAACTTGGGGCAAATTCTTCAAATGATGTTACAGTAATGAATGTCCAAAACAATTCAAAGGGCATGTTCAGGCGCTCATATCAGATTTATAGATATGCAAATGTAAAAGTGTAGGTCCAATATTTTTTATTATCACTCTGCTTTTCAATGGGGTCAGCAGGGTTGGTAAACTGCAAAACCTGAAAGAATAGAAATGCAGAAAGCATGACTAAGAGTCTTGTAATAGAATAAAGCCATCCTAAATCAAGTACACATCCACATATTATGAGAACAAACA
This sequence comes from Sipunculus nudus, assembly GCA_026874595.1. Taxonomy (NCBI): domain Eukaryota; kingdom Metazoa; phylum Annelida; class Sipuncula; order Golfingiida; family Sipunculidae; genus Sipunculus; species Sipunculus nudus. The sequence continues at coordinate 33,312,836 of CM049315.1, forward strand.
CTTGCTTTTATATGTGGTGATTTATATAAAAATATTCAGATATCTAGGAAACTAAGTTTATTGCTATGATTCAATAAAATAAACTGCAAAATGTTCCAATCATCTTAAAAATCAGTAGCTAAACCTTAATACTATACTCTCATAGTGTTAATTCCTGGCTGAAGTATTCCAACAACAGTGTTTTGTTATGCAGTAAGAGGTACTTATCACTCAGCCTTATCACTTAATAGCCAGATACAAAAGGGAGTCATATGTCACCAGTGTCACTCACAATTACAGCCTTACGGTGAGATATACCAGCTGGAGTGCAAGCTTATATATACAAGAAAATAGAGATGGTCTACAAAATAAGTTGACCTGACCTATGACCTTGGCCTTTTGCCCACATATCAACTGGATTCTTTCTAAATGACGGGTAACTACTAACCAATTACATCTGGCTGGGTGTAATTACTTGGCAACCAATGAGTGAATAACTTAGACCTGCAACCTTTAACCTCCTGACCAGCTGACCTCAAAATCAATTAGTTTTTTTTTCATGCAAAAAGACCCATAAATATAAAGTGTGAATCACATTCAGTGATGCATAGATGTGGCATATGTGAAAGACTGAAGGTTTGGGTTGAACAGTTTCACTTGAAATATGTTCACAAGCATTTAGAACAATATTGTGACCTTGACTTTTGACCTTTTTACCTCAACATCAATAGGCTTCTTCCCCTATTGGTAGGTTAGCCATATATGACAGATGGAAAGTATAGATTGAAAAGTTTGTCTGAAAATGACTCCACGCAAGAAGAGGGTGCTGTGAACTTGACCTTTGACCTCAAAATCAACAGGTCTTTTCCCCTGTTGGCAGAGTGCGATATCAGTGCTGAAAGGTTTGGAATGAAAGGTCTAGCTTGAAATGTGTCCACAACCTTTTCAAAGAAGTGGATCCTGTGACCCTGACCTTGTGACCTCAACATCTATAGGATTCTTCTCCCACTTAGTAGGTGAGCTATATGTGAAAGATCAAAGAATTGGGATGAAAGGTTTGGCTTAAACTGCATCCACAGGCTTTTCAAAGAAGTTGGTACTGTGACCTTGACCTTTGACCTCAAAATAATTATGGTTCTTCCCATGTTGGTAGGTAAGCTGTATGTGAAAGATGAAAGGTTTGGGATGAAAATTTTGGCTAAAAGAATTATTTCTGGGGGGTGCAAACACACCCCATAACTTCGAGAATATAGGTCGCAGTGACCTAATTTCAGGTTTGCAAGGAGATCTTTTTAGAACCTCTAAGACTGCATAGGGTTCATGGCCCTAGCCCCTAGGGTTACGATTTGTGCCCTGCTAACGACCGGCCGGCCGGACAGACGGAAGGATGACGGACAAAGACCCATCGCTATGGCCCAGCATGACTGAAAGTCAGCTGAGCTAAAAATGACAGGCAATTGATTTCATGTTTTATTTCCAATATATAAATTGTAACATTACATGATTTCTTCAGTACTTAAACTTCATATTTCATTTATATGACTAGAGTTACATTTTTAATAGTGTAAAAAATTTCAAGAAATACCAAAACAGAGGTCACTTGCCTTCTATAGCAGGTGTAGAAATAGGATACTGTACTGGAAAGGGGGCGGGCTTAACTCCCTGGCACAAGTGTGCTGGTACACTTTATACATATCTCTCATAAGCAGAAGGGATGAAAATGGGTTGAGACACATCTGGTGTTGCTTTAGGATAATAAGCATATATTTTATAGGCTGTTGCTACAGGTCTGGACCTGGACACAGATCATACAGGCTAAAATTCCGACACTTCCTATGAGCATGCACACTGACACTGCTGGACACATCTATGGGAGCTATTTCTCTGGCACAGACTGACAGAACTACCAGAACATTTGCTATTGTGCCGGCATTTAGTGATAAATATAAATTTATTTAATTCTATAAATTTATGTATGTTGATTATATGTTTGAGATGAAGTCCATACATGATTTTTAATGAAAATAAAATTAGGCCTACTCCTAGTTTAACATTTTAAGAAATTTAATGAATATTGATTAATATAATGGGCTTATTTATAAATTTCTATTTGCATGTAGGTCTATAACTTTAAATTTATCCATAATTTGCACAGAGTATTACTCATGTGCCGATGCATGTATGTACTTTTAGCTCTTCACCCAATGGCACAAGTGCATGCAAACTGGAAATAGTCTGGACCTTTAGCTCTGGAGCAATGTGTCAGGGTCCGGAGCTCTAGACACTTCACATTTTATATTCTGTTTTTGTTTGAAAAAGAGGGAGTGTGTGTTCCCTGCATCAATTCTTGATCTGCCCCTGAATGGAAAAAACATGCCTACTGAAGCGGGATGGATTGGAAAGGTATCCCTTTCATATCAAGGTGGTTTCTAACTCTTCACAACAAAGTACACTACTATAGACTAGCAAATACTTGTGCTACGCACTGTTTGGGGCGAACACAACAATCTGGATGGTGGTATCGGAAATCAACCGGAAATCCGGAGATACAGAAAATCACAAAATCGTGATATGTTATTGATATATAGATCCATTATATATATGGTGTTATGCATAAACATGTATTGAAGCCAAGAGATTGGACGGAGAATTTTTTGGAGAAGTTGATATGATAAATAAAATAATTTTTATATGAAAATATATTATGTTGAACATTGCTATTAAGAGTGGCCCTCCAATTTTTCTTGTGACAAAATTTCACTGTGTAAAAAGCTTGCGACACATCTCAAATGTTTATTTGCATCCGTTCATCGCATCCATGTAAAAATATTGTAAACTGCTCATGACACATACCTCTGGCAACAATTATCAGCTGCCATCAACACATGCAAGTGTTTATCACAGACCTTCGTGTCCTGCTCCAATTTTGCGATGAACGCATCCGTTAAATGCACATGATGTGAAATCAGAGAAGCCCTCACTTCCATTACCAAAATATATGAGTATTAACATTCATAGAAGGGGAATAACTGTAGGGAAGCATATCAACATGTCTATCTCACTCAACATGCATCTTACTGTGCATCACTGAAAAATTGCAACAATGAATTTGATGCAATAAAATGTGACATTTAAGGTGGAAGCAAAAATAAAGCGTTATGCACAGGCACCTGGACAATTATTATGTGATGGGGATGGGGTCCTATCCCATATTTAATTAATTATAACATAATTATTTGTAATATTTTACTGAAATAATTTAGGTTTACAGGCATAAATCTGGTTCTCAAAGGACAAAAAAACTTATCGTCACTTGTTTGACCCTTGTATGTGTTGCAATCCTTTGATAGCATATGAAAGACGGGTGCGACAAACAAAATGCGATAAATGCTGGTTTAAACTTTGTGTGACCATGGAACAGAATTTTAGTCACATGCGACTCGCTCATTTGTCAAAGGCCTTGACCTGGTACTTGTGCATTCAAGCATATGAGGTCATGTAAGATGGGTCGCAGGTAGAAGCCCTCTTCGTGTGATCCCCCGGTCACAGGAAGGCCTGCCAAACAATTCTTTCAAAGATCTCTCCTTTGAGAACGGATCATTTCTGGCTGGTGACCAAATAACCTAGATAGGGCCCCCGGAGAAAAACTCTAAGCATGACACACTATGGCATGAGTTATCGGACCCAAAGACAAAGAAAAGAGAAACCTGTAGGGAAGCAAATATTAAAATTAATTATGCATGTAATACGCAAATAATGCAAAGAAAAATGTGTGGAATCTCTTCGGACACAACCTGAGCAAATGTATGTCGAAAATCATGGCAATCCATATGGTGGTACCAGAGGAGATCCTGAAATTTACAAAAATCGCCCTACGCTATTAATATATAGATGATCTGCTGATCAGACCTGAAGTAAACACGGAATGATCCTGCAAAATAAACTGGTTAGGTCATGTAACTCTCCCGTCAACACACTCTTTTGAAAAAGCTCGTTTTTCATATATTTGACAGAGAGGTAGGTGATATGAGCCAGGTGAACTTTCTACATTAAACAAACAAGGTTGTGGGGAAAATGAAACAAAGGGCTCATTTTACCTCAAGCTAATTTTTTATGTACAGCCTGTGTGTTGAAATACTATCAAATTTATTTCACTGACTTATCTGAATTTAGTCTTTGGTTTAATCTGAATAATTAGGGAGTAATCTGGTAAATCGTTCTTTGTGAGTTTGTTTATGCCTTCTTTAACTGTAAAGGTGACAAGGCACAAGTCTGTACACTGACAGTTGGCACAAGAAAGCCGCAGACTCAGTGCAAACCGTTAAAAATTAAATTATTCTAAAATATAGTCTTCTATGTAAACAATAATGTTATAATATAGTTAGCTCGATTGTGTGCAAGTTTGGACGGAGAGGATGCAAAATACAAAAAAGATCATATTCTCATCCTACAGCGGTTCGTGTCAAAACGTTACTGACCAACCCCTCGGTTTGTGTACGATCCCGACAACCTTCGCTTCATTCGAGCGCAGCTCCCATCTTACCTTGTTAGAATCGAAATACGCTGTTCTCAGCTTTTGAAGAGTTTGTTTAAATACATGCAGCGGGGTGTGTATGATGAATGATCGTTATTATTACCCTTAATGTATATAAACTTGGTGACCATCCGTCAAGCGCTCACGCCAAGTGGGTAGCCATATTTTCTTCCCTCGGCAATCTCCGGCAGATTCCGATTTGTGTCGTGACTGATTAAAGTCACCGCCCACAGGTGACGCCACTGAATCTTGTATTCCCGCTAACCCCACACGGTGGTGCTTCTGTAGCGTCCTGGTGTCTGTACACCACTTGTGTATCTCGGGCTACTGTTGAAAAATTCTGTTTAATAATCCCGTATAAAATGTATAAAATTGATGAAATTCTGTGATTTACAAATTCTGTGAATACGATCAAAACTTTATATGTAATTGTGAAGATTAGGGCGTTTACTGAAATGGGGCAACTTTACAAAAATGAGCAAACATGGATAGGCTAAGTTTTTGTCCACTCTTTGTCTTTAAAATATATTTGTACCATAGAAACATATGACTGATAAACATTTACTTATTTCTGACTGGCAAGATACTAAATATCATCACATTCTGTAACATGTTAGATACGTTTACATTTGACTGTTGTATCGATGGTCTATCTTTAAAATAATCGTTCTAATTTAGCCGCAAAGCTTTGTGAACCACAATTACATGTATAATTCAAATTATTCATTTTCTGATAAATAAAACAACATGAAAATCGAAATTTGTTTAATTTCGGATATCCGACTAGGAAATGTGTCATAAGGCGGGTAGCTTATTTTGGGTTTTTTTTTTTGCTAGCCGGAATCAAAGATTTCTCCAAGCATATATTGGTCAGTTCCGTATATCTGTAGTGATTTTTGTCTGTCTCAACTCACAGGCCACAATTTTACAACAAACACTTTTAAAGGTTCCTGACTGATGAACAACATTTTCAACAACATCTGCCTTACATTTGGATTGTGAAATTGCACGCTTGTGTCTTGTTTAAAATATTTATATATGAACAGAAAAAAAACCAAGACCGTACATGGTCAACTTCCGTAAACCAGAAGATTTCTCTGCATCCCTTATGAAAGGATATAAATGCTACTTTATAGAAACGTTAAATAAATCTACAGACCCGTCATAATATACTGTGGTTGGCTTCATATTCGCGAGGCTGAAATTTCGCGATTTTTCCATTTTTAATGTTTTGCGAGGGTTTCATTTTCGCGATCTCACAAGAACCTACTAGTATATCAAATCTTTGGCAAAACCATATACCTTTGTGTTTTATAAAATGAGAATAGGTCATGCGTTTGTGACATTTTCTTATATAATGATGGGCCAGTACACACAGCATAGGTGGTTTAGTTCAAATTTAAGGTTTAAATTTCCCTATACCTGCAAGGATGTAATTTATTAAAAAAAATCTCTCTGTTCTAACCTATTACCATACAAGTATTGATTACACTAAATAAGAAGAACATTCTCAATTGGCCGATTATTCCCGAGGGTTTCATTTTCGCGATTATTTCCCATCCAAACCCTCTGGGAATTTCCAGTATATGACTCGTCAATTAGTATACCTTAGGTGCATACATGTTAGGTGCATACGCTTCTTTGCACTTAAGCAAGCTAATTCTGTGACCCAGGGGGTTATGATTACGGATATGTAACTAAAATCGTTACACAATAAAAGTATTAATTATCCTTTCAGTACTTCCATCAAAAGCGATATGTGTTACACATCTCTCTGGTAACGCTTGAAATTTAAGAAAATGGTGACGACCCTGCATGCCGATCACATCAATACCCTGGTACCGAAAAGACAGATATCCATTGACAGGGATACAATGAATGTTTAATAAATGATCATATATTAAATTTTCATTAAATGTACTGTTCAGACCAGATTATCCCATGAAAAATGATGCAGGACCATTTGCTGTACATAATAACAATAAAAATCCTAAAGAAAACCCGGTTTCCATCACATTTACAGTTAAAATGGGTTTCGAATCGTCGGATGCGTTATTTGTGTACTGGTAACCACGGATCAACAGAAAACATCGACCGGTCTACACAATGTGGTGCTTAATGAAACTAACACTAAAATAGCACATTTAATTTGAATTAAACGTTTACTATGTCCTTTGTAAAAAATCAAAGCTTTTATGTTTAATATGAGTGCACCACCTTACCACCTCTGGTACAGTGTTGGATTTTATGCTTCAAGTAATTGCTATCCTAGTTTTAAAGTAGATCCGCCGTGCCAGTCTCTTTGTGCTCCCATCTTTTAATCAGTTAATACGTTATCCGTTATGAGCCAAAGACTGCCTGTGGGTTATCTCGGCGAACCAGTCTTTATAGTGCGCAATAAGTCTGTGACTGAACAATATTTGTCATGATGCACAAATATTATCTTAGAATTGGCGTTTTTTTAACAGAAGAAAAATATTATAACGTTTGCATATATGCTAAGAACCTCCTTTGAAAAAAATGTAACATCATTGGACTTTATATATAACACTCGTCCTGAAAATGTTATGTTATCAAGTGCGCGATTCCTGTAGTAGTATAAGGTTGCAAAAATATGGACACTGATGTAACAACACACATTCTGGCATCTGCCGTTTTGTTCGGATGGCAAAACAAAGTTGTCCCTTTCACCATGAACTGAATGCCAGTACGTTTCTGATAAGTTCTCGCATATACTTATCGAACAATATTAAAGTTTTGTTTTATCGACGAGACACACAATCTTTTAGCTATAAATAGACCACAGAACAAAATAAATGCTACGCATTGCTTAATTATATTACTCTATAGACTTAAGATGAGATTAGTACCCATTCTCTGTGATCAAGCTGCTGAAGATACTTGTGCTTTGTTTACTGCAACTGAACATACTACAAACATACCTATGTAACATGAGACCAGTTATGGGATATAACCCGATTCTTACATGCACCGTTTGCATAGTTTAGACCATGCGAACATGGCAATCACTCCGCGATGTTATAAAGCTTCTCTTGCTTATGCAGTCAAATCAAAGTTGTACAGGGCTGACAACCAAAGCAAACCTCTCAAGGAAGTCATATTATAACCATTGCAGCAATGGCTGCGTGCACATTGCTTTATGTTTGAGAGAGATGTTTTGTTATAAGACATTAAGGATCGCCTCTTACGCTACACTGGTGTCTGTCTATGACATACCAAAATAATCTCCAATGCCTATTTTGCGTTTATATGTAACTTCGTATATGGTTGGAAATCATTTGCATAGTTTCAGTAGAACCAGTCTGTGCCAAAATCCCCGAACACCCAAGAGTACATGTATCCGTGTGAATCCTTAGTGCAGGTAGACCATCACTGAATATATCAATTTATTTGGTCACCGATCTTTCACATTCCTCGTCATTTGATAGCATGAATAAGCCAACGGAGAAAGACTCACAAGCCTATATAATACGGATGATGCCCAATAAATATAACTCTGACTTTGCAACTGGCGTCATGCCATGCGATTAAGTAAAATGTACATGCACAAACGGAAAGGGTAATCATATTTCTTATCAGAAATAAAGAGAAAATCATCCATATTCACAATTATATTTTTAAATAATGCTTATTCATACTTTTGGTCATGGTTTGTGTCAAACGGTGAAATTTACCGGGTGCGTATTTAGTAATTTAGATAAAAAAATAGGTCTATCTAGTCTGGCAATCCAAATCAGTTAGTAATTTAGAAAAAAAAGGGCTATCCAATCTGGCCATCCAAATCAGTTCACGAAATTCCAGTAAATCTCTTTATAATATTTGTAATTTATGATTGTTAATGTGCACTGATCACGCAGCTGCATTATTAATTAAAATGTCAAACCTGTTCTTCATGCTTTAATATTAAAATTCTCTGTCTGGATTGCTAGTTTCCTCAAGGTATATTTTGCCGTTCGGGTGGATTCAAGTGATATTGCTGTTGAACATATACTGAGTCTATCTAAAGATATGGTTGGTTTAATGATAAATGTCTCTTCGCCAAACCAAGGTAGGAAAATTCATTAACATAGAGTCATTTAATCTGCAATATCCTGCAATATATCCGATTGGCAATACGGTAATCTATTGCATAGCTTTACCTCAAGGTAGGGGTTGTCTTTGCTTCCATCATGCTACCTGTCAGGGTCCAACGCCTGTAACCCATCCAAACCCGAGGTAACCTTGTAATCACCGATATTCACTGTCCCACTAAAAAAACCACCTAAACTATAACCCCGTCCGTTTCCATTTGGTTTGAAATGACCAGGTTAGCAAAATATGGGTTTTGGACAATACTTAGGCAATATTAACGAGCACTCATTACACACATCTAGGTGTATGTGTTTAAAAAAAATACCGATCATTATACGTGATGAAACTGAGGGCTCCCTGCCCCCCCCCCCCGGACTAATACGGTTGTAAACAAAATTAACTTGGCGGGTAAAAGTGATTTTAAAGAGCCATATAACAGGTAACTGCTTAAAATTACCTTGTTTTGCATACTTTAAATCCAAAGTGCCTGACAATATGGGCGCCACAACGACGCAAATGGTTGATTCTTTCTTGACATTCTAGTCAGGTAATAAAATGATTAAATGGATGATATTTTACTGGGCCATTGTGCGTTTTAATGTAAATTTCATTCTGTATATATCATGTACTGTTAAAACTATCTCTTCAGGTGTCGGAATTAATATTGTCTCATACCCATAAACATACGATTGAATTAGCTACAATGTGTAACTGAAGGGCAACTTGTCAAATAAGGGAGTATTAATGCCCCCCCCCCCCTCCATCACGTAACACCCAAATGGTGTTAAGGACACTTTATAGTATAGCCACAAAATGGTTTCCTTAACGTGTTGTTCTTTGTGGGGGAAGGGGAATAGGTGAAATTTGTGAATTAACTTTGGACAGTTTGAGCTATAGAGCCGAACTGCTGGCTGAGTGCCTCATATGGGCTTTACCTGTGTCATAAGATAAATAACGTCCTAACGTTTATTAAAGTGTATAAGATGCATAGGAGAGAAATGAGGCTTGCTTCATGATTTATTTTTTATAAAGGTTTGTGTGTATTATGTGACGTCAGAGAAAAGTATACTTAATATGGATCCCCCATGAAAACCACAAATATAGGATCACTAATTCTGAATAAAACCTTTTAGTCTAAAAAAAGTAAAATGTGGAATCATCACAATATAATAATAAAAGCTTCTCTATTAAAAAGGTGGCTTCAACGACCGAGCACCAGAAATGCCAAGCTCAATTGTCATGCCATATCTGATGTTGTTGAATGCTAAAAAAGTGACGTATCTTAATATACCTGTACAGTGTCTTGTCAGAAAATGGTCCAGCTTTATTTTCATATAACACTTGCCCACAAATATAAAAAACTAATATTCATGTATAACGCAGTGAACCCACATCGTGACATGTTCCCACAGAATAATGCTTTTCCAGATGATCTCCGTATATGATGGACTATAGTGAAATGTAGAAATAACTTTGATATGAAAAGTTAACTTTCTGGTTTGGCTCATGGCAGTTGATAGGCCTCTGTTTTGGCATTTCTGGAAAGGTCGCACTCTCTTAAAATCAAATCCTTCCTATTGGTACGATATTTTAAATGTGAAATTAAATATTAGATTTTAAAATTTGAAAAACCATGACGTCCGACTGTGTGACTGTTGGTTTTATAAAATTACTTACACTGCCATGTAGATTGCAACATCTAGATTTCAAATTAAGTCTCTTTGTCTTTAATTTTTTTAAAAGTTGTTAGACAATGATCCAGCGGACTATCTGGACAGGGGGGGGGGTGGATTCACGAGGCTTGTCTATTAGGATCATGTGACATGTCACGCGACAGGTCACAACTAACGAAAGCAACGTTATTTGTAATCATAGTGTCATAAGACATACACACATTCTAATATATATATATATATATATATATATATATATATATATATCGTATATTTATGATTAAATTTTTAGTGAAAATATTACAGTTGGGATCCATGTACGTACAGCAGAATAGCCTGGGAAACTGCAATGAATGCCATGTATGATTACCAGTTTGGATGAGCACATTACTTTGTGTGTGGTGGAGATTCCGGGTATTTTGCCGATCGTTCACATGAATCTAAATATTTCACACACTCTCATAATCACCGTATACAACACTTCTTTATTTCTAAGCCAACCCTCTGAAGTGTATTTAATGTTTGCGGTTCCTTGATTACCAGTTCAAGACCATAACTCAAGCGGATATTACAACTGTTTAGACTTGGAAACTGTTTGGTATTTTGCGTGAATATATCTTATATAAGAACATTATGGCATGCATTTATATAACTCAATAGCAAACATACCTGACCACAGCCAACTTTTATCCGCTCACGCTCGAAACACATTGATACCAACAGTAATTGTGCAAGCCCCAAATAAACATACAATAATGTTTATAAATTCAGTTGTTTTACATTTTACGGAATTAATCAACAATTTGTTGTATTTTCATCTATTTTTAACTGCTGGACCAGACAAGACCAAAATAACTGCCGGCTGATCAAGACGATTCTATACATTTTGACACCACTGTTAACACTGTGTGAAGTCTCTTTTTCACAAGCTTTCGATCAGGGGCTTAGCTCCCATCTACAGGTGTGAATGAAGCCCCGTTGCTGTTCCCACTTGTTAAACGGTTAACATTAATCATGGTGTTGCCTGTAATGTCTACAGTTCCCAGGGAACAGCTATGCTTAAAAAAGGTTTCACCCATTAATTGACATCTTTTGAAAACATAAAAATTAAGACTCACATAGTAATTCCAGTTTTATATTAATTATATACCGATATAAACACTTTAATGGGCAAAAGCAGCCTCCTTGTTCCTGTGATGGTCCTTTAGTGAGCAGAGTGGATCCGGGGAAAGTGTCGTTATTTATAAATTTCAAGTTTTCAAGTAGAGGTTTGTGAGCTGTGGTGCAAATATGGATAGAGGTAAAATTCTGCCGTCCTCAGAGATCAAATATTTATGTTCTTCTTAAAAATAATTGAACATGGAGGGTTGCAACACGAAGCAATAAGAAGCGTAGAAGTAAATATTGATTTCCTGTAGGAGAATGACATCCGACTGCCATGGTCTAAAAATTACGGGATTGAATTGTAAATGAATAAACCTTTTAAGAGAATTCACTTTAACTTTTTGATGAATATTAGCTTGAACTGGTCATAACTCCAAAGGTTAATAATTTTAAATCAAGAGAGTCTCAAGAGAGTTCAAAGCAAGTGTTCGAGGCAGCCGGTATCGTTTATAATTCATGTGTGATTGTTTTATTGCATTATAACTAAAAGTAATGTTTTTATATTGCTTTTCATTTCACAGACTAGTAGCCATTTTCTTTAGCAAACATGAATAGATAGGAAGAGAGAGGGACACCTTCTCAAGCACCCTCCCTTCATGTTTGCCTCTTCCTCCCAACATTCATCACTAAACTTCACCATTATCGTTCGTTATTTTTACCCATATATAAAGAACATCAAAACGCTCAATAACTCGAAAATTATACCTAAAAGGTCGAAGGCAGCTGTGAAATCTACAGCGAGAAATGCCTTTATGTTCTCTGACTAAGTATATCTCAAGACCTTTGATATTAGCTTCTAATTCTTATAAGTGATACATAATCTAGTTACTATGGTTGCCTTTTTGTTTGCGAGGGTTTCAAAATCGCGATATCCGCGAAGGGGGAATTATCGTTAAAAATAAAACCTTTGTAAATAAGTGGGCACCATCCTCGAAGGCAAAGCTGAAAAGTGAAAGGTTGACAATATAAAAAAAAAATAAATCGTGTATGTTCAGAGATTGATTTTAAATTATATCAGATCTTTCCAATTGTCTGCAATTTTTAGTTGCATAGGTCTTCGCAAAACAATGAAAAGGTGAACATACATCGCAGAAATATGTTGTACAAGATGGATAAATGAAAGAAAATTCAATTTGCAAGATCAAACCTAAGAATGTTGAAATGTTCCAAATCTGTTGATACCAGTGACAGATATTTCATACTCAATATTAGGCTTATAGAAATTCCGGGACGGGCAGTTCTGTATTGCTCCGCCTTGGCTACGCCCCTATGCCCCCTGAGCCCCCCCCCCCCCCTTGGCTAAGCCTCTGGATATTTATTTTAATAGTCACCCCATACTCTTGTTTTATCTAATCTAGTCTGTTTATATTATGGTCATATGTATGTTTTTATTTGTATAAAATCCCAAAACTTAGGCCACGTACGCAGTATTAATCAAGTGAATGGTCCCTTTTATGATGCAGTTTAAATCTAAGCTAAACAGTCTAAGTCTTTCTTATATGGAGTTTAGTCTTTAAATTAACCTTTTATTGTAAAAAATGGTGTTTTGTTATCTTAATTATTATATTCTAACGGTTTGTAGTTATCTTTATGTGTATATGTAATAGCCTTTAGTATTACCTGTAAGGAGCTTAACCTGAATTTCCATATATATAATATTAGCTTTTCACTCAATTCTTTAGACGAATTGTCTTAGATTTTGCGTCATTCATGAATACCTTTTCACTTGATAATGGCTGGTCAACAGCACACGCATGCTTGTATATTTTATTGGCATAATAAATATGTCTCACCCTGTTAGTAATTTGCCTGCATGATCTTACAGCATGAACGCAAACTAGTGTCAAACATTTTGGGCCAAAAAAGGAGTTATTCTGCGAAACATTCTGTGCCAGAACCTAAAAACGGAATAACACGGTTCTATAGCTGAATGAATCATTAGATATTCACGGCCTGAATTTGATAATAGAATGTGACTGCACGACCCGGCATATGGCTGCATATTCACATTTTGATCCTGGTACTAAACCTAAAATGGTGACCGCATTTACATAAAGTATATATCAAAGTACTTACGTAAATATATTCAGTGTCTGGTCAAGCTATTCCATGATTAGCCTAGGTTAATTATTCCTTTTTAAGTGTAAAGGCTGTGCAATAATACATTATGAAGAGATGGTATAATTGTTACAATTTTCTATTAGTATGCTTAACGCTTTATATTTTTAATTGACCAGTTATCACTTGTAGCTTATCAGGTAATTAGGTATTTTGTGATCTAGTTCAAGTAGCCTTTTTCCTGGTGGTCCTTTGTCTGGCAAATTACGAGGGTCGAGTTGGAAAAATAACAGGTAAGGGCCAGTTTATCAGTATACTGTCTGAAATGTGGCACGAGCCTGGAATGACATAGCATAAAAACAAACAGTAACCTAGCATATACTTCTAAGAGTGTTGTTTTCTTTAATTATGTTAAATCTGCGAATGAAATATATGAAGGAGCCGGATGAGAATTCAAGCAGGTCTCCATTGGTTTGAAACAGTTGTAATATAACTACGCCAAATATCACCTGAACTATTATTATGACTATAATACAAAGCTCCATCAATATTTTTGCTCACATAAATCCTGTATACATTAGAACAATGCACGACGTCCGCCACTGGACAAGAATATGCAGGAAGAGTTGCGGAAACAAAGTCCGGTATCCGGTGTCAGCGGTGGGATAGACAGTCGCCACACAAACACAGTGAGATGTTGGTGAATTTCCCGGACAACTCATGGGAAGAGGCAGCGAACTACTGTAGAAACCCTGATAAACACTTTATTGGACCGTGGTGTCTTACAGTCGACCCAACGCCCTCCTGGGAGAGTTGCAGCATTCCACATTGTGGTAGGTGGTCACACATATTCACGTTTGCTCCTTTTTATCGTGTTACGGGGTGACATAAAAGCGGACCGAACTGTCTCGCTAGTGAAGCTTGCTTTGCTAGCGAAGCGGTTAGTTCGCCGGACTTGTGCGCCACCGGGTTCGACCCCCGGATCGGCCCAGGATTTTTCCCCTCAACAATTTGTCGTAACAAAATGGGGGCTAGTCCGTGATGACTTTAAACTTTGTGGGCCAGGGAGTAAGCTCACCAAAGTGTGACTCTTGGGATAATTAGTCTTGTTCTGATAGCAGAACGTTCTTCAGAGGGGGTGTGTTACGGGGTGACATAAAAGCGGACCGAAACGCTTTGCTATCGAAGCGGTTGGTTCGCCGGACTTGTGCGCCACTGACCTGGGTTCCACTCCCTGATCGGCCCAGAATTTTTCCCCTAAACAATATGTCTTCGTATCAATCGTTTGACTCTTCTGAACGTTAACCAACACAGTCCTTTAAAGAAAGAATATCAGATCACACAAGCAGTTAAAGATGCAGTTACATTGGTAGTTTGGCTGCGTTGAAACATTTCACATCACCGATAGAATATGCATTGGGTCAGAAGGAAATATGGAAATTGTGTGATAAATTGCTACGGCGCACAAAGTCATCACATCTTCAATGCTACGCTGATGAGTTTGGCTTAGGAAATAAATTTAATAATTTCTTCATTGGAAATATGAAAAAGAATCATAACATATCGAAGAGACTCACCTCCTACTCATAACCAGAATTGCATGCCTTGTTGTGTTGACACATTCTTGAGCATCCCGCGGATGACAGCGGCCTCTTTCATATAACTTATCATTCAAGTACATCAAAATTTTGTTTTCTTGCCCCAATTAATCAGATGCTTTGAAAACATGTGAAACTTCAGTTGTAAAACAAATAACAAAAATTATAAACAGCTCTACATATAGTGGTGTAGTACATAGCATTCTTAAAGAGACAATAGTAAAAAAGATTCGCTTTATATAACCCTGAGCCAATGAAAACCTGTAGGCCAGTCTCGAATCTGGACTCATATTTTCAACACAAGTAACTGTTCAACAGAAACAACACTACTAAGTGTTTTTAATGATATTTTAAAGGCAGTTGATAATGGGAGTGCTATAGTGCTGACCATGTTAGATATATCTGCTGTATTTGATACTATAGACCATAATATTTTGAGGAATCGTTTACATGACTGGTATAGTGTCGGTGATACAGCTTTAATTGGATACAGTCTTACCTATCCGGTAGCAGTCAATGTATTTTGATTAGAAACACAATAGCTGTATCGAAACAGAAAACGAGGTTCCCGAAGGGTCTATATTAGGACCAATGATTTTTAAAAGATACAGCTGTCCGGTGTCATGCATTATTCTTAAACACATTTTTGATTATCACATATATGTAGATGACACACAGAATCAATCATGCTTCAGGGTAGGAGATGTTGTATGTCAGACGCCAGCAACAAATCGTGTGCAGGCACGTGTAGCATAAATTAAAGAATAGATGAGAATTAATGTCTTAAACTTATTGAAGAAAAAACTGAAGTTATGGTCATTTCGTGGAAGTCACAGTCAACAGGTTTCTCGATTAACATGGGAGGTCATGACATTGCATCTGCTTCCTCGGTACGTTATCTTGGAGTTTTTTTATATATTCGTCTGTTCTGGTGGATAGGCAGATAAATATCATGTGTAAGGTTACTTTTTATATGGTATGCAGAATTCGGCGCTGCTTATCAATTGATGCTGTAAAGAAACTAGTCCATAGTTTGCTTGCTAGTAAGTCAGATCACTGTAAGAGTATGTTGTTTTGTGTCCCTCAGTATCAACTTGAAAAAGATACATTATGTCTTTAATTGTGCTGCTAGGGTTATCACTGGTTTTAAACTGGAGGGAACACATTACAGCTACAATGCTTAGCCATCACTGATTACTAGTTAAAGAACGGCGGGAATATAACATAAAATATTTGGGTTTCAAATCATTTTAAGGCCTTGCACCTGGTTATTTCCAAAATATGCTTGAGGTATATACTCTTGTATGGAAGTGCCATCTGTCCACAGTTGTATATAATATCGTGAACCAGGCTGATATACTATGGGGATAAAGCTTTAAGTAACAGTGCACCTGTAACATGGAATAGAATGCCTTCACATTTAAGATCTCAAACAGATTTAAATGTTTTTAGAAGATGCTGAAGTCTTTTCTTTATAAGAGAGCTTAGGACTGTAACATGTGCCATCGCATGTCTTGTGTAGTTGTACATTCATTTATAACTCTTACATGTATTGGTAGAGCTGATATGCATGTTAGCAATATAAGAAATGTTTAAGTATTATAGTTATAGATGTGTAGTTGCATACGCGTGCATACGTGTATTTACTGGGACAATTTTATTATGGGTTTTCAATGTTTTACTTGATTTTATTGTAAAGCGCCATGAGCAATTTTATGTTTTGGTATGGCGCTATATAAAGTTTTATTATTATTATTACTGAATTAAACGATAAATAACTAAATCAAATCCTGATCCCATAAGTTAGATATGTAAGCAGAATTAGAATATGTATATATAGAAGGCAGAGTTACCCTCCGTTGTAAAATGCTCAATGGCCATATATATATATATACCGTCGGACCCCGTTAATCCGGCACCATCGGGGATTAGGAATTATGCCGGATTACGCAGTTTGCCGGATTACGTATCAGGGACACCCACAGCTAAAAACACAAACCCAGGGAAGAGCAATATTTGCCGTATCTGTGATTATAATTAAAAATGAATTATATTATGCATAAAGTAAAAATTGAGTGATAATAAAAGTAAATAAAACACTTCAAACAATGTGCAAATAAACTTTATTCAAAAGTTCCAGCAGAATGTATCGATACAAAAAATAATGCAAATCGGAGGAATTACAGAATCATCACCTGTATACAATGTCCATATACATTTTTACACAGTGTGACTAGTTTTCACTAGAGTAAATGACCGAGTTACTTTGCACTGAAGTATATGTCTAATGTGCACTGCTTGTTGTCACGGAGAGCGGCTGAACTGAGTCTAGACAGCATGTCTCGCAGTAGCAGCAAATCCCGCTCGCCGAAATCCTGGGGCTTCGTCTCCGCGTATCTGACCATATCCCGCAGTCCCTGTCTGGCGATCTTAGCAGTTGGCGGCTGCTGTTCGTCCGGACTCGCGTCACACTCGTCCTCGCTATCATCATCGTCTTTCTTCCCGACCGACACAATATCCAAAATGTCCGCGTCACTAAGCATATCTCCTGTAGGAACACCGGAATCAACCACGAGATATTCATCCGCGGTCAGCGTGTTTTCGATTGGTAGCTGAGCGACAACTCGGGCATATATATATATATATATATGTTTGTAAGCAGAATTGGCATAAATATGTTTGTAATAAAAATTTACACACACATACCAACACACACACATATATATATGCCCCGAAACTCTGGAACAGTTTACCTGCCAGCATCAACTCAAGACATTTCTTTTTAAAAAGGCTTTTAATCTGTAGTGTCTCTTTTCTTTTTCAACCCTGTATGTTGAAAACTTTTAAATGTTTTCATATATTTTATGTAAAGCGCTCTAGAGCTAATTATTTTTAGATTAGGGCGCTATAAAAATGTTGCATAATGTAATAATAATAATAATAATAATATATATATATATATATATATATATATATATATATATATATATATATATATATATGCAGAATGTAAGACTGATCGACAAGGCAAGAATTACATGGGACACATCAACCGCACCAAAGATAACATTCCATGCCAGCGCTGGGATTCACACGCCCTTCACCGCCTGGATACCGGTTATGATGCCAAACAATTCCCGGACCACTCCCTCCAAGAAGCTTCAAACTATTGCAGAAATCCTGACGACAGTCCGAGGGGCCCTTGGTGTTTCTCAACCGACCCATCAGTTCGCTGGCAGTACTGCGACGTACCATTTTGTGGTTAGTATACTGTAACGAGTACTGACTAATCAACAGCCTGCACTATGGTGACCGGCATGAGCACTGTAACGCATTTTACATCTGTTTTTTTTGTTGCTTTTCTGTGCATTAGAGTTTCTAGGGGAGGAGAGTTCGTCCGGTAATGTTCGGTCAGATATGATCCAGTTAATAAAGATATTCACATCTAAGTCTTAGGACCTGCATCATCCACTTCATATAAGTATAACACATTGATGGCGACCCAGCTGGAACAAATTGTAACTGTATATATTCAGGTAAATACTGGGATTTGCTCTCAAGAAATAGTGGGACAGCCCAGCAAAGCATGCTGGGAAGGCTAAGGAGAATCTCGCCATAGGCGAGTTCATGGCAACCTATGAGGGAAACACTTTCCATAAGGTGTTTTGAGGTTATCTGCATAGAATTTCCTTTAATTTGCATAAGATTCCCGTTTGGGATCAGCCCGAAGCTTCTGAAGCTGAAATTTGACATACCAATGAATGTTGTTAACGAAAGTTGAATTAATTGACAAGTGATTCATTGATACATTCCTGTATGCCAATGAAGATGGCACACTTGAATCACGTGACCCTTAAGCTGTAATTTTACAATAAAAGTGTCGACTTTAATTTCCAGATTGTAAAATAAACACCGAAGGAAAATCGTATGAAGGAATAATTTCTAGAACATCATCTGGAAAAGCATGTCAACGATGGGACTCTCAGAAGCCACATGCACACAAGTGGTTAGACCCAAAGAACTTCCCGGATAAAAACTTACACCAGGCCGCCAACATGTGCAGGAATCCGGACGGAAAGGCCAAAGGGCCTTGGTGTTTCACCACCGATCCAAATGCCAGATGGGAGTACTGTACCATTCCAAGCTGCTGTAAGTATGTTCCGTTTATTGGCTGCGGGCGTAAGTTTTATCCATCGCAATTCACTATGGAAACGATCCGTGGCGCATGCATATGATTAGCTTTAAAAGATACCCGAGATTTTGGTCTGTGGTGTTCGTTCGTAATGGCGGATACATTCTTATAAAAACACGTTAATATGATTTTGAACGGATATTTGAATGAATAATAGGGTACTAGAAACAGATAATGTTATAACATAGGTCCAAGTCTACCTCTCATCTGAACTGTAAATAAATCAATCCTTAGAAATTATCAATTAAAAAGGGTCCAATATTAAGTGCTGAACAGTATTTATTTCCGTTGCTGTACTTTCTTTTATTCTATATTTGTGGAAAATCATGTGTAATAATTAACATATAATTAGCAAGCGAGAGAAAGCAAAAGATGTAGGCCTAAAATCTGCCACAATGGCTAAAATTATTCTATTCATTCAAACTGGAAAAAGGTCCGGGGATGATCAGTCAGTAATTGCAACACTGTTTTAGATATAATGACGAAGTGAAAACGTGCTCCTCTCTCTCTCTCTCTCTCTCTCTCTCTCTCTCTCTCTCTATATATATATATATATATATATATGTATGTTTTTCTTACGATACAGTTTTTGAAAAGAAGCAAAAGACGAATAAAGTTGTGACTGGAGGAAGAACTATGGGTAAGGAGTATTAAGATGATTTGTTTATCTGGAGTAGTGAGATTCAGAGTCCTGCTCGGCTTATATCAGTACTAATACTCGGTTGATATACCTCATGCTGCTTTAAACTGCCAAATGATAATAAACGACAATTAAAGAAATAAGACTTAACTATTCACTCCTCGATGGAGAAAGGTTACAAATTTATTTTGGAAAGTTTGATGAACATTTTGCATGACATAATATTTGAGTATATAACATATCACTGTTAAAACAAGAAAACGGATAGACGACAAGTAACTTCATGTATCCGCCAAATGACAGAGGCATGCATAAAGTATGGCACTGAATATGCCTAACATGACATGACTCCAAATTTGTGGCACCAGAGATGCAAATTTAACTTCTCATATATGTGCACTTAAAAAAACCAGATCTATAGGTGGATACAAGATGAAAATGATTGTAGGTGGCCTATCCATCATATATACAAGATAAACCATTCAAAAATCTATGGACATGCACATTTTCAGGTGAATACATCAAACCACTCCTGAGATAAATGCATGAAATAACTGAGAAAAAGTGCATCAATATAAAAATGGAACGGCAGGTGACGTGACCTATATGGTTTACAACAAACCTATCCAAGACGGATAAACATGCAACATTTCAGCCTGCTACATCCATTTACACCTGAAAAATGGGCGGATTACACCAAAAGCAAACTGCGAAAATAATAGCAGATGGCCCCATCAGTCTTGAGTACGAGATCGAGGTATCTATAATATATGGACCTGCACAATTTTAGGCCAATACGGCAAACCTCTCCTGAGAAAAGGGTATCAATGTATTCTAGGTGGCGCCACCTGTTTGGTCTACATGGAAACTCTCCAAGATTAATAGGCATGCAAAATTTTACACCAATAAATTGAACCACTCCTGAGATATGAGCAATTTAAATTTCTACCAAAAGCAAACGTACGGATTAAGTCCACGTGAAACAATTGCAGTTGCGCCACCAGTCACCAGATAGAGGTACCAAAAATCTATGGACATCATTTATTCAGGCCAATACGGATAACCATTCCTGAGTAAAAGGCATGATGTATTATATGAAAACGGGAAGGTAGGTAGCGCCACCTATCAGGTCTTCATGAAAACCAATAGGCCTGTCAAAGTTTCTCCGAAGGAAAACGTTCTATTTCTCAGTGTTTTGTGTGCTCAACGATCCCTAGGACTGGTTTCTCGAGGGCCCCAAGTGAGATTAGTGGCACTAATTGGGTTTGTATGATACCCTCGTAAAATAATGTATATAAATAAATAAATAAATAAAACTCTCCAAGATGGATGGACATGCCAAATTTTAGACTATTACATGGAACCACTGTATTTACACAATTGATTTATTCGCTCAGGTTAATTAGTTTAAGTCTCCATTCTTACAAAGTTATTTCCAAGGTAGCGTTAATTCATATAAAACACTTTCTTAACTCTTTGGACATAATTTCCATATTATTCGATATTATATTCCACCATGTATAATCACATAATTACAATTATTATTGCCAAATCCTTAGAATTTTTAAATAACTAAAATTAGCATAAAATTATTATAAATAAAACATAAAAATGAAAATATAAAAATAAAAGAGAACAATAAAGCATAATAATACCAGGTAAATATAAGAATAATACAAGCATGGTCTAAACATTGTTCTTTGATTCAAAGCAGGAACTTTACTTGATTATTTAAGCACTTATTTACATAATATGTACAGATAAAAATACAAGACTTCTGTGAAGGTAAGTGTGGGAGGTTACATTACACATCCACATAAATATATACACATAACATCATAGTCTGGCATGATATTTATCAGTTCATTTTATAGCAGAATTAAGTCTGTTATTATTGACTAAATTAATGAAATATAAATAAAGTAAAAAAAAATAAATATTACAACTAGTTTGTAAATATGGAGTGATATGTAATCTGGGAAGTACTGTGTCAAGTCAGGTTGAACTTGATGAAATGATATTAAGTGTGTATTTTCAGATATATACACCCAAAGACCGTTTTATGTTTCAACCTTTAAATGTATAACAAGGTAATTCAAGATGTTTCTTATTGATCCAATATATAATTTATACATCATAGAGCAGGGTCAGAAAGTCTCCTGTTTGTTTATCTGGGGTCAACTCAGTGGGATGCCTCTTTAATAAAGGTTTGAAATGTCAGTTTATTTACACTTTTTACAAAAACATGTAGAGCTTTTTGGTTTGCATGTATACCCTGCACAAGACATATAAATCCACTCTAAAGAGCATTCACAACAAATGGCGACAGTAGTGTGGTCAATTGTCTTGGAACATGGTGATAAACTAAATGAAGTCAGAGGGTCTGCCCCTTCTCCAAGCACAGAAGCATGAGGCATTTTTTACAAGTGTAACCAGGAGAAAAATTACACCCATTCTTATACCCATGATCAGCAAGCTCATACAGTGCTTACCCCTGGTTTATTGCTGATACTAACCCTACCCAACAACTTTGAATCTAAGGTTTTCTTTTCAAATGCCTGTAGAGACTTAGGCAACACAGTCATTGGGGTTCCTCTGTCAGTCCCTTAAATATCCAACTCTATGGTTGATGGTGATAGGATACCCTGTTAATTAGCAGGGGTACTGGTTTCTGTAGGCATCACTTGCTAATTACTTAATCTGGTTAGAGTAGGTCTGATCACTCAATCATGCATCCACAGCCCTCTCTCTTCTTCTCTCTCTCTCTCACACTCTCTCCACCTGGAGAGATATAGAGAGAGTATTAGTGAGAGTTGGAGGATCACCATTGGAGAACAAAGGCTACAGTACTATGGCTAATGACACCTCTAGCTAATTACTTAATCTGATTAGAGAAGAATTGGTAACTCACTCTTGCATGAACAGCTCTCTCTCTCTCTCTCTCTCTCTCTCTCTATTCTCTCTCTCTCTCTCTCTCTCTATATATATATATATATTATTATCTCTCTCCATCAATATATATATATTTATCTATACACACACAACTCACACCCACGCACACATATATATATATATATATATATATATGTATATATATGTATAGCTCTATCTGCTGTTTCTGTCTCTTCCTGTCTCTTCATCTCATTCTGTCAATATATTCATCTACATACACACAGCTCTTTTTTTCTCTCTCTCTCTGCAAAATATTATAGCTCTTTATGTCTCTCTCTCTTCCTCTCTCTCAATCTGTCTATATATATATATATATATATATATATATTTATATATATATATTTATCCATCTATCTATCTATCTATATATATATATATATATATATATATATATATATATATATATATATATATTTCTCTTTGTCAATATAGATATATTCTCTCTCTCTCTAATACCTTGCAGGGGTACTGGTTTCAGTGGGCTTCAATTAACATGGTTAGCACCGTTAACGGACGACTGTTTCGTCGCCTCCCCACAGAGATAAGTGGTGTTTGACCACGATACATAACGAGTAAGGTATCACCTTGGTCGATTTAGGCAGACTCGTTTAAGCACTTTAGATATATGTTATCCGGTCGATGGTAGTGGGTTGAATGAGCGATAATAAGGGTAAATACGGCACTTCCGGTATTCAAGCATCGTTGTGAACCAGATCTCGTGTGAACGAGATTTGTAAATTGTAAACATTTAAAAGGCCTGAGCAGGCAAACATACATTCAGAATCAGCTCCACACTCACAGCAAGAAGGAATTAGCCCACCATCCAACCCAAGTTTATCCACCTAAAAAATTCAGTTTTGCATATATAGCATTCACACGAAAAAGGTCCAGTTTTCACTTGTGATATACTGTTTGTTTTAATACTTTTGGTGTGTGGCATGTTTTAGGCCCACCTTCACTTGACATGGAGATTACCAATGTAAATAAATGAATATGTATCAGGGCAAAGCATGTATATTGAATAAAGAAAAGTTTTTATTCGGCCACAGGATGGCCCAAACTACAATTGAGTATTGTCTTTTGGTTGTGTCAAGTGAACAAGCAAGGGCCCATGTGTGTGCGATTGTGCGCGATAGGAGTGTGCCTAAAAATCGTGTTTTCCAGAAAGGGCAGTTTTATTTTTAGTTTACGGATGGGGTGACATTAAAACGTCTCCAACATGGCAAAAGTATCTTATTTTCAATAAACTGCAACATTTTGGCAAGTGTAAACTTGTGCATTTTACTTTTGTTATTATGTATTTTGGTCTAAGAAGACCGGAGTCGTACTGCTCATAACCACCAGGACAGAAGCAGTTAGATTGTATAGCTAGCGGCGACAATGCTTTGTGTACTGGTCCCATTTTATAAGATTTATAGACTTAATGAAGCAGGGAATTTATATAATTAGCTTATCATAACAGCATTTGTCTTTAAAAAAAATGAGATACTCGAGTTACTGAGGGGTATTCTCCCTTTTATAGACACAGATCATACTGAGCTTAGAATGCCACCCTCGTGCATACAAAGGGTGGTTACTATAAAATGTACTCTCAGATATATCTAACATTTTATAGTCACCCTTGGTGGCTATATAATCCCTTGAGCAAACACACTAATTAATGAGGGGTAACACCTGGCTCCAGTACTGGCCTATCCTTGAGCAAGCACACCACTTGGTGAGGGGTAACCCCTGCCTCCAGTACTGGCCTATGCTGGCACTGACCTATCCTGGCAGCTGCCAGGATAGGCCAGTAGCACTTCGGGTACTGTTGAATGCAAACGCACGCATGGACGCCAAGCGAAAAAATCGCAGATGGCGCCATAAGTCTTGAGTGCGAGATGGAGTTATCCAAGATCTATTGGCATCGATAATAACAGGCCAATAGGGCATATCACTTCTGAGAAAAGGGCATCAGTGTATTCTACGAAAACGGGAAGGTAGGTAGCGCCACCTGTCTGGTCAACGAGAAAACTCTCCACGATGGATGGACATGCCAAATTTCTGACCAATACATTGAATCACTCCTGAGATATAAGCAATTTTCACCAAACCCGCAAAAAAGTGATGCGGCGGCTGAAAAAAGGGGAAGGGAAACCCCCTAGATTCTCCCCCTGGATCCGCTTCTGTAACCTTTTAAGTATAAATTCCTAAAAAGTATAAAAATATATTATAAAATGCATGTATTACAGTATTTATAGTATTACTACTAAAATAGCACAGTCATCTTCCTTTACTCTGTCTTCGGTTTAACAGACTGCAAAGAATCCAGTTTAGGAAGGGAATATGCAGGGAAAGTCAACCAAACCTCCCTGGCTACTGGCAGCATACCGTGTCAGCGATGGGATTCACAGACCCCACATAAACACAAGAACATGTACCTCGGACACTTTCCTGACGCCAGCCTAGCGGACGCCGCCAATTTCTGCCGAAATCCTGACAAAGAATTCGGCGGACCATGGTGCTACACCAAAGATCCAAAAGTGAGATGGAAACACTGTGACATACCCTGGTGTGGTAGGTGAAATATGTAACATGGTACATGTTACAATATTGATGCTCCAACGTTATTTTTACATTTCATTGATATGCCCAGGGTTTTTTTTTCGTCACAGGGCTCGTTCCCAGAATTTAAAAGATACCTGGATATTTCAGTTATGAGCCATACACCCTGATATTTACTCCCAATTACACTTGAATGTATTTACATGTATGAGTGAATTCAGCATGATATTTCATCTGTTATATTTTTGTTTGAATTTATTTTATTACTTTATTTTATTTACAGGGTTTCACCTCCTTAACTCCCTCTGGACACCATAGAAATATAGTTGGAACTTTTGTTTAAGCACGGACGTTTGACAATGGAACAATTCATTAACCCGTCAGAACAAGCTCATCCTAAGCCATGTACAAAAAAAAAATCGCTGCATTATGAAAGAAAAGTCACACGCATAAGAAACACTTGTCCGGAACTAAGCAGTCCGGGACTGGTGATGCCCATTAGGTATCACGTCTAATCCCCAGCCTACAACATCACAACACAAGCTTCCGCTTCCGAGGTCTATGACCAGCGGGATGCTAAAACCTCTGTGCTAAGAAGTGGTTTTCCTATATACCGTGTGTGAAAGAGGGCACTTCCTAATACTGGACATTACATGCAATGAAGATGAATGTACGTACACACATAAAATGCTTTACTTGGCGAGTTATTGTACCTTTGTAATACATTGTGTTCAATACTTATTACGTACTGTGTTTGGAGTTTTTGAGTGCACGCCGAGTTTCTGTGTGTGCACGCGTGCGCTTGTGGCAAAAACCAATTGTGAACCAATCAATTCCTCTTTTAATACCTGGATCTTCATAAAAGGTTGACCGTTTTGTCACATGGTATAATGTTAACCCTGCCCAAGCACTTTTGCGTTGAGGTGTACCTAACGATTATGACTACTTCTCTATAGGAGTATGCGGTCCAACTGTTGCCCTATGACAGAGCAATACTGATGATCGGTTACTGCCAGTATATGCCCACGTCTATGTCTTGTATCCGGGGGTTTGGGGGGGGGGGGGGGTAAATATTCCTATTCTTATTCAACAGAAGAGAATAAACAAATAAAAATGAAACAATAGATAGTTTAGGATCACTTGCAATATATTTACACACTATATTTACTAACTTCATATTATCAAGTATGTGGTGGCTACGCTTTCCACATACCTTGGTTCAGTGATCCGCTCAGGCGTCTATTTCATGAATAATTTTCGGCTGAAATCGAAATCGTCAATCAATGTAAACTGTCAAAATGTAAACAATACACTGTTCCTACGCCGTCCGAACAAGAACACGTACAGCAGAAACGGGACCGATTTATGTAGTTTATTTGATTGGTCAAATTCACCAAGCACTCCCCGAATGCTAGACGTTTGGTCTTGAACTATATAGCTCCATGAGCCGCGTATAACTGGTGTACGCAAGTCATTTGATTGGTTTAATTGCTTTGTTCATTAATAATGAAATAGACGCTACAGTGGCTCATTGAATCAAGGTCTGTGTAAGCGTAGCTGCCACAGACTTGGTAGTATGAAGCTGAATATATAAAAGCCTGGTGATTACATCAGAAAAAAAACTCGTGATGAAACCGTTTTTCTTAAAAACAACAAAGCAATCATCTCCGTAATGTACTTCATAATGACTATATGTTTGTACGGTGTTATCTCAATTCATCTCAATCGCAGTCTATGTCCGAAAGAGTTTTTTTTTATTTTTTAATGCTCTTTGTAATCTTGAAATAATGTACAAACCATAAGATATTCATGTATTTTTAAATTTCCTCTTTTAAAGTTGAATTAACATTTGTATAGTAATAAAATATGTTTATTAAAAAATATCTACACCCTTCTCAGATATAATTTATGCCACTGAATGAAGAGTAGATGGCGCTTTTAAGCAGTTCATGTAGAACTAAAAATAAGAACAGACACTTTCCAAAGAAACCTGCCCACCAATTGGAGTGCACTCCACTAGGCATGGGATGAACCTTTTCCTGCATGCATCACATCTTCATAACCAGGATTGTTAAAGCTCGAATCCACGCTGGTGGACAACACCGGGGGATCACCCTTTTGCAATTGTTTGCGACGCCACCAAAAGATTGCGGCAACGGCAGCAGTGACCAACATGATCGCCGCCAATGTTCCCAATACAATTCCAGCGATGCGACCTCCGTTGTTCCCTAAAGTGATATTCAGGAATTACACTAGGTTAATTATATGTATACTCCTTCCTGTATAAATTAAATACATACTTAATTAATACATAATATTTTAAAATTGATATGAGTCTTAACTAAAATTTTCTCCTGTTTTACCACCGATTTTCGCTCTAAATCTTCTATATTTAATTAAATCAATAAGTCCGACCTACCCTTTAACGGCAATGGGTTAGGTGGGTTCCCGTCAGTTGGCGGAACAGAAGACGCCGAATATCCCGCTGAAAAGAAACAAATTTCTAATTTTTATCTCTGCTTGCACTGTTATTGTTTTTAACAAAATTAAAGTTTATATATCTTGTCTAGCAATGACTGAGTTAAGTTTCATGCATTTTATCACATGAAAATGATGGAAATAAAGGGCACCGCCTTAATCCTTTCCTTATACTGGATGTGCATGAGAGAGAGAGAGAGAGAGAGAGAGAGAGACAGACAGACAGACAGACAGACAGAAAGAGAGAGAGAGAGACAGAGATCAAAGCGATAAGTTACTGACTTAAAATATTTTGCAACTCTTTTTGGGTATTATAATTTCGAATAACGAAGAGCGATTGATGTCATGGGTACAGAACAGGGTATATTTTGAGGAAACTTTAGAACTGCGCAAACTTGTAATCAAGTGTTCCCGTGAGCATAAAATGAGGCTACAGGCCAAACTAAAAAGCAATTGAAGGCCAAGAGACCAGTAGTACCTTACTCAGCCACACGGTTGCGCTCCGCTTCCCCTTGCCCCCCCCCGTTTATAATTTTAAGGGTTGAACAGTTACAGAACAGTTGATCTCAAGCTTAGTTATATATTAAAATGTTAAAATGAATGAAAATATGACAAAGTATATTTAATTATTTCACCTGCACGTCAAAATATACCCTGAGACAGACAGAGACACACAGACAGACAAAAGGAATGAGACCTACGACAGAACGGCAGGTCGCAGTATTCCCATCTAACTGACGGGTCTGTGGTGTAACACCAGGGGCCCTCTGGCTCGTTGTCAGGGTTCCTGCAGTAGTTAGAGGCCTCGCCCAGAGACTTATCCGGGAACATGGCCGGGTCGTACTTCGAGTGCCCATGAGGGGATTGAGCGTCCCATCTCTGACACTTTTTTCCGTTTCTCGTCACGGATGTTCTTCCTGTATATTCTTTCCCAAGTTTCGACTTCTTACATTCTACCAACAAATTTAATCAGAAGATAGAACATTTGCTCAATAATGATTATAAAATGTTCATTTACTTCACTCAGGTTCATATTAAATTGTGTTTTTTTTAAGGATTGTCGATCGATGATAACAACCAATAGTTGATACTGAAATAAAGGTAAACCTAGGGAACTGTATAATTGTAAAATGCATGTTATTGCTCTCTTATCAAGTTATTTAGAGATTTTCCTCTGTACCAACTATTGATTTCTCAGTCGCCATTTTTCGTATTTCCTTTATAATAAAAGAAACCCCAGGGTTAACCTTGGAAACTTTGAAAGATCATTTACTGCGCCCCAGACATCAAATGCATAATCTCTAAGTAAATTAGACTTACCGCACATAAGAATATCACAGTACTCCCACGCAGTGTCTGGGTCTGTTGTGTAACACCAGGGGCCACCAGGTTCGCGGTCGGAAACCGGATTACGACAGTAGTTTGCGGCATCCCGTACAGTGTCGTCAGGGAAGTCCTCGGGGTGGTATACCCGGTGTTTATGTGGTGTCTGACTTGTCCACGACTGACAGGTCTTACCGGACTGTGTCACCGACAGTTTACCCATATAGTTGGACCCGTCTTCCTGTACCTTGCAATCTGTATATTATGAACACAGAATACATCAATATCGGATAAGTCCATCGTCATATCCAAGTTGTTACTATTATTAAAACTTGGTTAATGATACAGCAAATTGTCTACCCTATTTTAAAGTAAAAGTATTCTAGTAAAATCAGCTTTGTAAGTAGTTTTAAGAAGTTGTTCTCTAAAGCTGTGTTTCCATTCATCCGTTAATCTCGTACGTCTCGTACGCAAAAAAATCGGATCCCTCTTTTTAAGATGAACTGTTTCCATATGTACGTTTTATAGTGCTCCGCATGCGTATCCGCAAAAACGGACAGCATCGAAACGGATCTGTGAGCGATTCATCCGTTTTACGGATGGTAAAAATGCCTACATTTCCCAACAGTGCCCCGACGCCGGATGTGATTAGACATATTGACCTTCTTCCTGCCTGTCGTCCTTGCAGTTTCAAAAGAGGCACGTGAAAGGGTATCCGCAAGAAAAACGTACGTACTTATGGAAACAGTTTTTGCGGACTGTTCGCTATGGAACGTACGTACGTCTTTTGCGGATACGTTTTTTGCGGATACTTGGAAACACAGCTTAACACGAGTCCATTGACCTGCCGTAGAAATGCGTGAACGGCAGGGACTACTTCCGGGCAAGATACCAGTAAACAATACACACAGCCACTGTTACAGGAAACACATGGTACATAATGAAGGACGTGTTTCCTGTAACTCCATATTCACAGGGGGTTCCCGTTATGATTTCCTTGTCAGTGTCAATTATTGCCTCCGCCCGGAGGGCATGCGTTCATCAACGTCCGTGAGTTCGTGTTTGTTCACAACGTAACTAGAGCAATCTTGATCAGAACATCATGAAATTTTCAGGATATTTAAAGGATGAAGGGATAAGATTTTGGTGTGTGTCTGACAATAATAAGTGTGTCCGATTAATACCAAGTGTGTCTATTTACAATAAAGAGACCGCGAATTTTGCCTTGAAGTTATTGCCTCGATATTACGTCAAAGAGATATCACGTTTGGATGAATGTTATTTATCTATTGATAAGATTTCACTAAGTTTATCATATATATTACCGCAGAATCCTATGTCACAGTATTCCCAGCGAACGCTTGGATCCACGGTGAAGCACCAAGGACCTCGAGCCAGGAAGCTCGGGTTCCGACAGTAGTTGCTGGCGTCACCTAGCGTTCGCTCGGGGAAGTTCATTGGGTCGGTGTCTTCGTGTGCGTGAGGCTCCTGTGAATCCCATCTCTGGCAAATCCGTCCGGATACCGTTCTAGATGTCCGTCCGTTGTAATCCGTGCCCATTGTGGTGCTTTTGCATTCTGTAATATACAATAACCGAATCCTAGGATCTATAATTTACTTGCACATAACGTATAAAGTGGACAGGATAAAGTACAGGATAAAAGCAATTATACCTCATTCCATGCTCCATTACCATTTATTTGATCCTATAGTATGTGTCAGGATATTGTGCATAGTCCGTTTACAAACGGAGACACCTTGAATTTTAACAATTATTCGCTGCATATTAAATATTATCACACAGTTTGGCATTACAGCATATGAAGGTCTAAATGTCGCAAACACTATGAAAATAATTACAACGGAAGCAATATTTATATTTTACAAAATTTTTGAGTCTTATAGTTCTAATGTGGCGTGCCATATGCCCCAATACCCAATATTAATAGCATCATTTTGCATAATTTTTAATGGTAAACCATCTAATTGCCAAGAGTCTAAAGAAGCAAACCAAGAAAGGTACCTATACCATGCGGGTAACAGGTGAAGTTTCCAATTGGACATAAGCCACGTGACCCAAAGAATCGGTACTAACTCGTTTAACCCGTATTGCACAGGAAACGGAAATGAAAGTGTTCTTTGGTGGGAATGAATCGTCCAGCTTAATATTAATATCATCCGCGATATATCGGATAGGATAAAAGTTGGCCCGTTATGAGCCTTCATGACATTTATGTACGCGCATGGGCCCATTTTAAATGTATTATAGTGGATTATTGTACAATAACGTTCAAGACGTGTATGGGCACGTACCTGAAAGACGCTCACTTGGTGAAGGAGTACTTCCGGTAGGGTCAGGGGTTGGGGTTCCCGGGGTAATGCTCTCTGCAAAGTAAATGAAAGTAATCTATGCACCACCCCTTTTATTATATAAATTTAAAAATACCACCAGAGCATCACACGGAAATCAGCATAGTGATATTTGTCCGTCATGAAGGAATGTCCAAAAAATAAATTATTTATATCATTAATTTATTTAATTAACTTGTAACCATGTAAAAGAACACACTATAAGTATTAATACATGCGTGTGT
The DNA here is from genome assembly GCA_026874595.1 of Sipunculus nudus. Taxonomy (NCBI): domain Eukaryota; kingdom Metazoa; phylum Annelida; class Sipuncula; order Golfingiida; family Sipunculidae; genus Sipunculus; species Sipunculus nudus. The sequence continues at coordinate 33,344,657 of CM049315.1, forward strand.
GTGTGTGGGTGGGGGGGGGGGGGATGTGGAGGTGGGGGTGGTTGCAGGCAATCTGCAAAATGCATGAAGAAGTTGTATTTTAATATGTGTAGAAATAATTCATATTGAAAAATGTCATATTAGGCAAAAAAAAAAAAAAAAAAAAAAAGAAAATAAAAATAAAAGGTGCCTGAGAGAGAAACCTTTTAATTTTTGTGGCCTTAAAGAGGTATTTTTGAGGCTGTACGTACGGCAGTACTGCACGTCACAGTACTCCCAGCGGACCTGTGGGTTTAGAGTATAACACCACGGGCCCTCTGGCCCTCTGTCAGGGTTCCTACACTTGTTGCCCGCGGCCGTGACGCTACCCTCAGGAAACTGCCGGTCTTGAACGTTGGGATGACTATGGGGGGACTGAGAATCCCACCTCTGACATGCGTTCTTGTTCACGGTGTGGTTCCTGTTCCCGGCGTACTCTCGTCCCTGCTTCGAGAGTTTGCAATCTGGAAAACTTTTGGTACCAGGTGAACTTTGACCTCTATAAGATGATAGGAGAAGAGTGCAAAATGTCGTAAAATATACATATAAGAAATTTAAAGCTCATGTGCACCCATATACATAAATGCGTGAATAATACTTCCACACCAAGGTTTATGTATATGTGTGAAATTCCAGAGGTATGTTGTGGTATACAGTGGGTCTATCAGGCCTTCCCTAAATAAGACGCCGCACTGACGTCATAATGGTGGTTTTTACGCATATATTCGCACATACGCATTATATATTCATGGGTTTTAAGGGTTATAAATTCACATGAGCAATATTTCCAGCATAAACGCTTATAAACCTCATAGTTTCTAACTGTATTTCATTATGTATAACGAAATTTCATTTTAAATTGTCACCACAAATTTGATCTAAATGTAAAAATGAAAAACAATATAATTATAAATTATATATATATATAATATCAAAGCGGACATACTGCACAATTAAGGATTTTATATGAGTGCATCTTGCGGCCCATGTTTTGATTAACCGTATCATAATATGAATACAAAGTCTTGTTCTCCAATCAATCAAATTATCTGAATAGGTGACGGGCGCCATCTTCTTATGTTCCTTAAAGCTTATAACTTTGGCATCATCATATCTTTTATTGTATAAACAGACAATTAACTAGGCATAATAATATAAGCACATACGAAATAGATCAAACTATCATAAGAAAAAAAAAATGAATAGATTTACATATAACATGACGTATACAATGCTGATAACAAACGTCAAAGTCAAGGATCAATGAAATTACCAAGGGAAATAGCAAACATGTATGCTGCTACATGGAAACTATTGTACTTATGCCTGTAAACATTATGAAGTACTGAATACCTTGATTTGAAACCGAAAAACCTACACATTCGTTAGGAATTACAATATAAACAGTACTCAGATTGTTAAATATATATATATATATATATATATAAATATATGTATATAACCCAATTTCACAGAAATACTAAGCGTTCATTTTAATACCCACCACACCGGGGTACGTCACAGTAGCGCCACCTAACGTTGGGGTCGATGGTGTAGCACCAGGGGCCTGCTGGTTCTCCGTCGGGGTTGCGGCAGAAATTGGCGGCGTCCGCTAGTGTGGCGTCAGGAAACTTACTTGGATCTTTCTGGCTGTGTTTATGTGGAGTATCAGAATCCCATCGCTGACAGAGTATCCTGCCTGATGTCGCTGACGTTCGATTTACCTTTCCTGCGTATTCCCCTCCATGTTGAGTATCCTTACAATCTGGTAAAAAATAAAAAAACTCTAATCTCTGTTTTCATGTGTGTGTAAGTGAACGTGGGTCTCCTGAAGCCGAACTGGGTCGATAACCTCCCCCCCCCTCCCCCCCCCCCCCCTGTAATTGCCCCAGATCAGTTAGTGGCCTCCTGGAGCAGGGTATGCGCTCATCCCGGCGATCCCCGTTAGTGCGTGCGTGTTGGTTCACATCATAACTCACAGAATCATAACCAGAATCTCTTGAATTGAGGGCGTTTCTGGGGGAATGGTGCCAAAGAAGAATCAATTAGATTTTGGTGTGGATCGGGCACATGATCTGAAATCAGGAAGGTCATCAAGGAATATTCACAAATGTACGAACGGTCACTTATGCACGAATGAACCTGGGAATATGGGCCGACTCAGTGAATATGAGCCGATATTGTACTATATGCTTTCGGTATTTAAAAGAGATGTTTCCCTCTACAGAAAAACATACTAAACATATTTTTTTACAGGTCACACATTATCTTGGGATTAGCAGCGAGAAACGTTTTAATGTTATGCCCCAACACTTCGTGCATTGATTGTCAACTAGGTATACTTGTTGGCACAGGTCCGAGAAGGCGAGATCAGATTGGAAATCAGCAGAGCTCTTTTCCTCGTTTATGTTTTTGCTTTATCTATATTCTGAAAACTGTATAGTTTGTGGATCCCTATTTTGGACTGAGGTATCATAAAACTGTCCTCTAAACCTTGACCTGCTGCTGATCACAATGACACGGATTATATCTGTAATGTACGTAATAGATTATATCTGTAATGTACGTAATCATTTGTTAAGGAATATTAACTTTTTGAACTTTATCATTGACGAGCCATTCGTAAATTTGTATCGCGTAACACCAGCTCTATTAGGAAAGGCTGTAGCGGAGTTGTAAACCGTCTGCAGCCCGGAGCAAAGGTATCCGACTCGGATATAGGCAGAGCAGGCAACAGGGGGAAATTTTCAAAGAACCTCAGATAATCCATCTATTATCTTCACGGTCACAGGACACGACTTGTAGATCATGCCTAACCACATCCATAGCTTATAATATGGTATGTTTATCATTTCAATTACAAAGTCAGAACTATCTACAGACAATTTTCAATCCTAAAAAAAATAATTTTATTTTAATCGTGGGTTTCCAAAGCACAGTCCAATTGCCACACGCAATAAAAGAAAGTGCAAGTATCACAATTTCGTATCACTCACCACATTTCGGAATATTTTGGCCGCAGTATTCCCAGCGAACATCCGGATCCATGGTGTAGCACCAAGGCCCTTCCGGTTCTGCATCCGGGTTCCTACAGAAGTTGGCGGCATCGGCGACGGTGCGATCAGGAAACATGGCGACCTCATTCCTGCTGTGTCTGTGAGGAGACTGGCTGTCCCAGCGTTGACAGATCCTCCCCGACCTCGTCTTGGATATTCGACCATTATAATCCTTCCCTAGCACGGTCGACTTGCATTCTGAGGGTAAACGAGTACAATACACTTTCATAATTTAAATAAAAAGGATTTCTACTAATTATAAGAAAGCAGAGGTACAACTTATATACTAAGGTTTAGTCAGAGTTTAAAATAACAAAACTTGAGGTACTCGGGTTTACAACAAAACGTATGTATTTATGATTTTGTTTTAGTTCAAAGTCAACGGCAACAGACACATTCAACTTTACACTTTTCCTTCCTCTTTTTGGGCTTCTTCATAGTTGTTCACTTTATTTATATGATCTCTTCAAGTACACCATGTACACCTTGTTATGGATGCTACACTTGGAACATGAGGCATAAAAGTATGAACTATATAATGAGTGCCTGGAACAGAGGTGTTCGTACAGTCTAGAAACTATACTATAATATACATAGGCCTATTGTGTTGTCAGTGGGTGGAGGTCTTCCACTGAGCATAAAGATAGAAAGGAGTTTTATGAAATGATATAATGTATGTGTAGGTCTAATGATGATCTTGTTTTTATTATAGCTCACAGAGGGAGACATGATTTGTCTAGTTTTACGGTAACAATCTAAGCTATTTATGTGAAAAATGTAAAAGTAATGTAAATACCATTGAATTGAGTGAACAGGATATTTAGAAAACCTGGTCCTTGACTTAGTTAATTTAAGAGATGTCAAAGCTGACATTGCCAATTTTTTCCTAGGTTTCATTGACTTTTTCATCACTCAGTTAATTGATGTGAGTTCACATTGAACCAAGATTGTGTTTCTTCCTTTGTTTACTGTTTAATCTTTTTTCAAATGATGTACCTTCTTTGTACGAAATAAATATTATTTATATATTATCCTAAGGAGCATACAATACAAGCTCTCCATGACTGCTGTTTATTTATTTTTAGTTGTATACCCTATGAATCATTGTCCTTGAGCTACGTTGAGTTAGCGTCCGGTATGCCGTCTGCGGCAGCGGAGCGCGATATGCGGAACGCAGTTTAACTCTACGTCTGGCATTTACCAGGAGGGCGGTAGTAATTAAGAGACAGGGAATATTAAATTTGCTTAATCACGCTGCATCCGTAGGTTAAATGCAAGGTAAATAGGTCCCATGGTCGTTGTACCGCGCGGTATGCGGATCCAATTCTCTGCTGAAAATTAACGCTTGTGCAATTCCGCAAACCGCATTTAAAGTAAACGGTGAATGATACAATAATCTTGAGTGAAACATCTTTGCAGCACACCGCTTACCGCATACCGCTCCAAGTAATACAGCTGTATCGTGAACAGTAAGAAGGAGGTCGTAGGTAAGCTCAATCTCACGATGACAAGTCAAAGCAGTTACAATCACACAACACGGAAGAAGCAACATGATTATCGATTGATGAATATTGAGACGGTATTATCTAATACTTAACTAGTCGTACTTTACAATTCAAGAGTTTATGCTAATAAAAAAATATATTGCACAAATTGGATGATGGATTGCTTTACTCTTTGTGTGCTGTCTGTCACCTTATGTTTCATTGCCTGTTAATCCCTTTCGCGCATGCACGTAGGAATTGTAAACAAGACATGCAAAGGTATTATGCTTAAAGAAACATGCTCATGAACACCTATATATTTGTATTACATGTATAGTTGTATACCAGTAAACTAGGGAAACAGGTACAGACAATTAGACCGTAATAATTATGGTATCTCGAGAGTATTCTTACACTTTATACGATATCATCCCTTGTCGAAATATAATTAAACTTAATACTTACAGTGTTTACGATTTATTACCTCCAAGATTTCAAGGTGTATATATGTGTGTCTATATATATATATATATATATATATATATATATATAGAGAGAGAGAGAGAGAGAGAGAGAGAGAGAGAAAGAGAGAAAGGGAGAGAGAGAAACAAAACAAAAGATATCAATAAACTTATCTGGCACTGAGTGTCTTTTACAACCCAGTAAGGGTGGGATACTACACTATTTAAACCGTATTTAATGATGAATGTACACATATGCCATATTGACTATATTATAAATGGTTTCATCTCCCATATACGGCCATATACTAACAGATCAATGTATTCATGTTAAAAACAGATTAATTATAGATTATGTTAAACAATCATATTATTAATTAATTACATGGACTCTTATCGGCTGTCAGTCAATGCTCCACTGGGCGCCAGATAATGATAACATACCCGTAGCTCTGCCTTTCGTACCAGGAGCCGTGGTTGGTGTAGGGGGAGGGACAGTTGTCCTTGGCTTCTTCGCGAAAACTGTTCAATAATAGTACTTGATATGATTAATAGTGTTAAAGAACGAGTTTAATGATCCTTTGATGATTGATTTATACATATATGCCTACGATAAGCCAAGAACGATATACATTTAAGCACTCAACAAAAAGAGGATATTGAAGTTACGACTGATCGTTTGATTTTACATACGATGAAATAATGTTTAACAGAACAAGAAATTAATCTCGTTAAAGGCAGTAACTGAGGAATTAATATCATATGAAGTTGGGCTGTTTAATTTAAGACCGGGAGTTAAAAATTAAATATTCTCAACTTTGCTCTTAAATGATATGCTTTAACGTTTTAAAATTGTGTTATAGATATATTAAGTTACTTTACAGTATGCGATTTTAATATTTACAACGCACATTATCCATCTTTCATCAACGATGCACCATCAAAGATCAGCACGAATCCAAATATGGCACTTTTTCGACATTTATCAGTTCTGTTGCAATTCAGTGAAAATGAATGCATGCTCATCTATATATTAATAGCGTAAGGCGATTTTTGTGATTTTCCGTATCTCCTCTAATACCGCCGTACGGATTGCCGTGATTTTCGACATACATATGCTCTGGGTTTGTCCGAAGAGATTCCACCCACTTTTATTTGCAATATTTGCGTATTACGTGCAAAATTAATAATTTTAATATTTGCTCCCCCGCGTGCGCCTCTTTTCTTAGTGTCTTCGGGCCTGGTAACACAATGGCCACAGAGTGTTTGATGGCGGGACAGAGTTTTTCTCCGGGGGCCCTATCTGGGCTTTTCTTAAATTTGCGGTGACCGGCCCGAAATAATCCCCATTGGTGATCCCTTCTCAAAAGGCAACCTCCGCGCAGCGAAAAGGTCTATTGTGCACAAGGAGATCTCGCGTGAGGAAAATGTTCAAAAGGGGGATCTTTCAAAGAATGAAAATTTTCCGAGCGGTAGTGAATGCAGGGTAGTGTGTAAAACCCGAACCCCACGGTCCCCGGACCCCATAAACCTATTTCCTCATTTTCCATTATTTATACCGATAAAAACACCACTATTGTTAGCAAAGTCCCTAAATGTTGCACATTTGTAAATTACCGATTCACTGAAAGATTTATAATTACAAAATTATTTCGATGAAGACGGACCTCATTTACTTTAATTTGCCGACAGTTCAATTTTGACGGACCCCAGTAACCACCGCTCATATTTTTATTTATGACTGAAAGAGGACAAAAATAGCACTCATGTCACACACTAAATATAATATTTGTTATTTTAAACGAAAATATAATAGTGCGGACACAGTGGGTGAGATTTAATTTGAAGTGCACTGACAGTTGAGCGGACCTGAGACTGATATATCAGAGCACTTCTACATAACAACAGGTTTCGTGCTCCGTTCATAACAACCATGCAATTTTAAAGTTGGCAATAATACCGAAAGGAATTGTTGATTACTTGCATTTCAAGCAACTACAGGTTCCAAAATAAATGTTTTACATTATAATACTTTTTAAAACGCTAGACAAATGAAATAAATAGCAAATATAAAATTATGAATAAAAAACTGAGACAGAAATGTAAAAATACAGATACAAACACAATAATAAATCACAAATGTGTCAAGGCCTCAATGTGATGTCAAATACATGTATGTACTAAAGAAATGGTAAAACAACGAGAAAACAGGGTCCGTGTAATCCGTGAGGTCCGTTCCCCTGGGTCCGTAAGTGTTTTTTTAACAAATTTTGTTGCAAAACAGACTATTTTTTATGTTTTAACCAAACATAATATAAAATATGTCTTTAGATACGATTATGCTAAAATATCTGGACAAATTACCATGAGAGTTTAAGAATTACACATTTTTCTTGGGTTCCGGGATCCGGAGTGGGATCCGGGTTTAACACACTGCCTGACCGCAGTGACTGTCTCACTGGAAAACATTGGCTCAGCTTTCAAACAGAAAGGAGTGCGTGATATTTAAAAATATATACAGCCATTATATGTACCACATAATTTAATGCTATCACGAACTTTTGCGCAGCGGGATTGCCCGACCATGTGAGTGCTCAGTTTTTGTGCGTTATAACCGGAATGCAATTATCGAGATCACGTCTTAGCGCTGTACTGTACTACCATGCAAGATAACAGGTTCCTTTACTGGCGGATTCACGGGCGCGGAGGGCAACTTTAAATGGCGAAGTTCAGCATAATATATATTTTCATAAAAAAATGATTTTATTTAACATATCAAATTCTTCGAAAATTCTCCGGCCAACCTCTCGGCTTCAATTAGAGTTTTATGCATAACACCATGCATATAATGGATCTATATATTAATAGCGTAACGCGATTTGTGTGAATTTACATGTCTCCTCTGACACTACGGTTTGCCGTGAATTTTGACATACATATGCTCCGGGTTTGTCCGAAGACATTCCACCATTCGGACAAGAACGTATTCGTCCAGGTCATTCAGACTCCGACACAAGGTTAACTCAGAGACAGAACACTTATACCAAATGTCGGATTCAAAGAGACAGTAACATTGTACACCCAAGACATGAAACTATGACAGACTATTTGACATCAGAACTAAATGCTCGCCCAAAACCGTGCGTAGCACGGGGAATTGCTAGTTCACTATTAATGAGCATTATAAAGTTGAAATTGATGCCTGTGAGGATTTATTTGGATGGTAATGGTGAATATAAAATCCACATGAGCACCATACTTACAGCAGTTCGGTAATTGGCAGTACTCCCACCTTGTATTTGGGTCAGTGGTGAAGCACCAAGGACCTTGGGATTTCCCGTCAGGATTTCTACACTTGTTTGCAACGTCTTCCAGGGTTTTATCAGGGAAGTCCTCGGGGTACGTCCGCTCATGAGCATGTGGCGTCTGAGAGTCCCATCGCTGACAGGTTTTCCCGTTGACGTTCTCGACCTTGTGCCTTGGAAAGATTTGCCTCTGTTGTCTTCTTTACAGTCTTAAAGTAAAGGAAATTATATAGGGTATGCGTTCATTCCCTTCAATGTGTGTATGTTTGTATGTGTGTGTTAGTTCACAACATAACTCACGCAATCGTTAATGAAATCTCATAAATTTTTCAAGGCGTTTCGGTAATAAGCCAATGAAGAATCGATAAGATTTTGGCCCGACTCATGATCCGAACCCCATAAGGGCTTCAGTGAATATTCATTCACAAATGTGGAGTTACATATATACGATTGAAAATGGGAATACGGGCCGAATAAGTGAATACAAACTCGTTTTTTAGGAACCTATGCACAAATGAACCTAGGAATATTGGACCGCCCACATGGCAGAGGTCTGCATCCCCTAGAATGCATAATTTTTATTTCCAACTTTATTATCACAAAACGCATTGCATATGACCCTCCGTTGTTTTATGCAGTGTATTATTAGCTAACGGATGTTTTCTTCTTTAGCGTCACGAGTCCGGTATGTGAAGCGTTGTAGTGCAATGGGGAGCTGTATTGAGAAATGTAACAATCTGGACGAGCAATCTTTCGAATATTTTGACTAACCAAAACAAACTAATATCAGTGGTATTTAAAATTAGCTGGGCTGCCATAAATAAGGGTTATATGGAATTGTTAAGCGGATAAAATATTTAAGTTATAAACAGAAGAATTAACCGAACTTTTACCACAAAAACCACATGCAGGTCAATTAAGTTCACAGTTTCCCTATTTTCCGCAAGGTGGGACGTTGCAGTATCGCCAACGAACGTCTGGATCAGTTGTGTAGCACCAAGGCCCGTCCTGTTCGTTGTCAGGGTTCCGGCAGTAGTTTGCAGCTTCGTCGAGGGTCCGGTCAGGAAAGTTCCTGGCATCATTCCGACTATGGCGGTGTGGGGTCTGTGAGTCCCAGCGCTGGCATGGAATGTTATTCCTTGTACGATCAATACGCCCACCGTAATTCTTGCCAATCCAGTTGGTCTTGCATTCTGTCATTCCAAATAAAAAATTATGTAAAATGGATATTTGTTTGAGTTTAGGAATGAATGATACCTTTCCTTTTTCATATGCATGCCACTGGAAATAATATACAAGTCATACAGTTGTTCAGACTTTCATACAAGTATTACTAAGGTGACCCTGTATACTTTCTAATTAGAAATGAACACTTATACACAATATTTATAAACAGATCATCGAAGACACACTTCAGAAAGAACGAGGATATCAGAAAGCCTTAAAAATTACTTGACCTTCCAGACGATAAATTTTCTTCTAAAAACAAGATAAAAAGAGAAATTCGTAGACTATGTGATCTTATGCACAATCTGAATTTCTCCGTGATATATATATATAGCTGAATTGTCAGGCATATTATCATAATATCTATTTTGTACCTACCACAGAACGGTACATTACAGCGCTCCCACCGGACACTGGAGTTTGTGGTGTAGCACCAGGGCCCATCACCATGTTTATCCGGGTTCCTACAGTAGTTCTCGGCCTCTTGGAATGAATCATCAGGAAAATTCTCCAGCTTCATGGAATGTTGATGTGGCGTCTGGCTATCCCACCGCTGACACCGAATACCAGAGAGCGTCATCGCAACTGTTCCTGCGTATTCTTGTCCAACGCGAGAATTCTTGCATTCTTCAAACAAACATAGTACACGCATAAAGGTAAACGCACGGTATCCAGCATATTTTACAATATATTTTGAAACAAGAACGGTTTAGATAAACTTGCACTAGTGCTTCACCAGTGATTCTGAAGAAGGTAAATGTAATTGATAATTACAGCCATTTTTATTTCATATCCATTCGTGGGGAAATATCTTGCGTATTGCTATTTTTACTGATTTGATAAATAGCCTGAAGCAGAAGTCGTCTTCTACACGGTCCATTGTATGTAGACTTTATCCCAGATTTATGAACTCTAATGCCGTAGTTGAACTGCCCGATCGAAATTCCAGGAATACGCAGCATTTCCCGAAATTTGGACACACACACACACACACACACACACACACATATATATATATATATATATATATATATATAGGAGACTTAATATAAAATATTTCAGTTGAGGTCACCTGTCGTTTGCCCCACAGATAATACAACTTGAAACAGAAGCAGGATGCAGATACCTGGAAGACAAAACATTAATCAGATTATAACACCTGGTTCTGTAATGGTTTATAAAAACGGAATTAAGAACAAACAATATATCGAGAGCGAGAGAGCGAGCGTGTGTGTGTGTTATTTACAGAGATAATGATAGGAGACCGAGACGAATTTAGTGTGAGACGGAAAGAAACAACATATGTTCGCATATATATATATATTTCTTTCTTTACGAGTGAGTCACAGCGCGTAACAAGAGTAGACTGTCGTCGGAGAAAAAAATCCGGATTGGCCCGAAATGTGTTAGAATCCTTTATTTGATACTCCAGAAATCCCGATTTAATAACAGAGAAGGGAAAATATATTAAACCGACAAAATTCAACGAAATAACAAAATAGAAATTCATTCGTTATACTCACGCATTTCCCTATCCATGTTGGTGTTCAAACTGCCGACCTAAGCCCCTCTGGTTCGAATGTTGTGTTTATTTGAGAACACTGACTGGGCACGGACGTCAACACTGCTGATCGTACCAGTGTCCTACTTAACGATCAAACAAGTATCGATTACCCATTGATGTGGTTAACGTTGGGCTATCTTAGTGTCAATATCCTACAAACATCAAACTGACTGCGTTATCTGTAACTTGTTACTGATCTGACGATAGAAAAGCGTAGAAATACTAGCCGTCTATTCCTTGAAAGTTAATTTGTAATTTTTGGTATGTCACAACTCAACCAGAAACACTACGTTTAAAGCTGTACACTTGAACAAACTTATAAAAGTGTAAATTCCCTTAACATGGGTCTTTTTCGTTGAGTTGTGACTGGGACAGTCGAAAGGGGCACCAAACAGGACCACCCCTACCCCGAAAAAGGACACCAGCTCGAATTTCTGAAGGCCCCCCCCCCATCTATGCACAAACACGTTCTCGCAAAATATCTTAATTTTCTTCACTGCCATAACATAATATATATTTTCATTATACCAAGATAATTCTCAGCACTATAGTATTCATAATGTACATTTGATTTAAAGATTAAAAAAAATAATCTGTTTATGACAATTGAAAGAGGCTATTGACACGTATAGCACTATTTTTATTCCAATATGAAATTGAACGATTATGGAGGGAAATATTACTTAACTGTAAATTGATTGACTGCATTATCTCAAAAATTTAAAATAACAGGCTTGAAGAATAATGAACATGCTGAACTTTATGAAAAAGTTGATAATACTTATTTGGACAAGGAGTTTTTTTAAGAATGTTAAAAATAAAGATTTTTCATACTCAAAATATTATCTCATAAGGGATGTTCAATTTGGACAAACTAGTACATCTTTATATGATTCAGTGTACAATGATTTTTTGTTCAGCTGATATTTCCCTGATAATTTGTCATATTTTGGGGTTTCATGATAAAACTATTTCCTTCTCCAGCAATAAATGCTGATGATGCGTTTAGTATTAAGAAAGCCATGGTGGCAAATATCGAACGTTTTATTGATGGAAAAAGAACGCCTTGGAACTGACATCATCGGATCGCAGCACTTTGATAGAAGGTCATCCTTCGTTGAGTGTGTGTATGTGTTTGCGATGGGTAAGGAACGTTATTTTTCCGTGAATCCCTGAGTTCACGCAGACCCTATGCGTGAAAATCGCACTTGTGGCGATTTTCACGCCTTTACGCATATGCATGCGCATATACGCTGACGGACACATGGAAACACTGCAGTTACAAAATGATATGAGCGATTTTTCAGGAATATCCGCATATACGCGCACATGGAAACACCCCTTTAGAGGTTTTCCCGCGGAATATTTCATGTGTATCACATAACAGTATTCTTTGGAAGGGTTTGATTTGGGCAGAAATGGTTACACAGCCTGTCAAGTGAAAGACTAACATGTATGCAACTAAGCAGCCCTCACGTACTTGTTCCCTGACCTATGTTCCCCGGTACCCATGTTCCCCAGATTTTTGTTGTATTTACTATTACAGGAAAGTAACAGGCATGATAGTTCTGAATGGAAATAACAAGATGTGATTGTGTTAGTGGAGTAAACCGAACACACTTTGGCCCACACATGATGAGGTTATATTCATAGAGAAACAAAACAAAGGAAAAATTCATGAAGACTTAAATAATTCTGCATGATATCTGGCGTCTATTGACTGAAGATAATCCCTTGAACACTTGATAAAAATAGTCATGGAAAAGCCGATTCCTTCGTACTCAGGTTGTTCGTTTTGTTTATATTCACGTGTTTATAACACGTGGGGCCGCCAAAATAAGCGAAACAAGTTCAACATGGATATCCGGCGGCAAAATATGCAATGTACCAACTTAAGCTGTATGTTTTTTCCGTCTGTCAACACTATCACATGTACCTTGTTTACAAACAAGCTCATTCATCCATCACAGAGGCGGTATTAGAAATCTTCTTAACAGGAATTACCCTCAGTTCATTAATATGTACACAGAGTAAACCAGAAATTACAAAAATTCAACAATAAACGAAGCTGTATGGCTCACTATAAGGAATAAATGCTTAAGTTGTACACTTCTGAAGTGGAAATGCACTTTTTAACTGTAACATGATACGTTAATGGAGTCTTTATCACAAAATCATTCATGTGTTTGTGATAAAATAATTTCTTTATCGACAATCCGTAAATATATAGACATGGCTGTACACAAACATTATCACACCCACTCACAAGTTTATGACACCGTGATCTGGGCGGTACTGCAGATCTGATTTCAACATCCTGGTCAACACTCAGATATATCTTAACTTGTACACACAGCCGCATTGTAATTTTACTACGTGTGTGTGTCACACTAATCCGTTGGTTTAAATTAAAGTTTGCTTCGGCTCAGAATCATCAAATTAAATGCGCATGTAGGCTATGTGCATGTATTCTTGTTAAGTTAGATACTTCGATGGGCTATTAGACATTCACGTTCTCTAATATTAAATTTCATTATAACCCTGTACATTATACCATATGTACATTATGTTAAAATTAAATCAAACAGAGAAGCTCAGGGACCTTGATTCCAAGAAATTGTAAGGGGGTGACAATCTCCAATAGAGATTCCACGAAAATTTGAGGGAGACATTCTCCAATATAGAACCCCCCCTCCCCCACCACAGGGGTCGTAATATTTAGAAATGTTTACCTTTAAAAAGGCTTTAAAACAGATTTGCCTTTCAGCGATGAACTGAATATTTTTAGTAGCAACACTGTTGTATCAGAAACCCGATTGTGCAGTGAAAAACATGAAGATATAGGAGATGAGGGCCTAAATGCCGGATATAATAAAAACTTATAGACCACTTTATAGGAAAATATAGGGAGTCGTTGGAAGAGCATCTGTATAATATTTCGTTTGTGTGTCATATACGTTTCTAGTTATCAGCTTCAAATGTGGAAAACATTTAGGGATTCACCTTTCCTGAGATTAATAAAAATGAAAAATGCCTTTTCGTGCCCGTGTTTGCCTGTCTGAGACAGCCTGGAACATGTTATTACAACCCCTGCCTCCTACTCCCACATTATGGCAAACTTTCCAAAATTTCTCTTAGATATCATTTTCTTTCCTCTCACCACATATGGTAAATATATTTCCGCCAGGTGAAGTTATTTTCTGTTTAATTTTCTGTTGAAATTTCCCTGAATATTATTCATCATTTACTGCAGATTCAAGTTAAACAAAAGGGACTTATATTTATGACAACTCAATGACGCAATTGCCACATGCAATATCCTACATTTTCTAGGTATTAGATGCATAATTGAAAGCATTGTGAATATTACGAAACTGTTAACTAACTGACGGAATTATTGCGAAATTTGAAAATTGTGTGATATGTCCCCTTAAACAGTGAGGGGAAAAACATATTTTTTATCCCGCATCCCTAAAATGCATTCACATACATAGGTACATTTTTATATATCCTTTTGTGCACTGATGGGAACATATATTTCAGCATAATTAAAAAAAAATAATATAACCATTTATGAAGCCATTTGTACAATACCTTTATATCGCCCTCTTCCTCGTATATCCTAAAACATATTCCTGCAAGGCTGGGAATAACGACCAGTGTCGACCTAGCTGTACCATCAACACGTAATCTACATACAGTGAGGAGAGCTGTGTACGCTACAGGGCTACAGCCGATGAGTCATATCCGGGTAAATAACACTAATAAGGACTACATCATCCCGGGAAGGGGTATTTAAATATTATATATCAATAGAACAATGGGATGGGTATAATTAGCACCTACAAGTAAGTACAGTGTACATTGTGCATGTGACAGTACTGTGGTTCCTTGCCTGTCTATATATGTATGTGTACTTGAAAAAATGAACAAAAAAGTCCGACAAACACAACGACTGAACCAGTGGAAAAATTCAGTTGACGTAATAGAATGGTTTAAAAGAATCAAAGACAAAGGCAACACAACGTGTGTCTTAAACAACTTGAATGACTGAAGAAGTCGCACATTTTTTTTATAAAAAGTCATGTGTATCAAAGTGACAGTTGCATCAAACACAATAATTTTTCATTTATCTCAGCTATATTTATCGTTACTCAGATGCAGCTTTTTAGAGCACCTTTGTTCCCAACCCATTTCTGACTTCGTTTCTTTTAAAAAGTACATAAACGTTTGTAATAATTTGTTTATTATCTCACACTATTGGCTTATCTTTTCCGAATAAGTTCCTCAGCAAAACAACCCCTCAAATAGACTTACCATCTCCAACTCTTATCATTTCCAATACCATTTCCTGCTTTATGTGTTGTTATCGTTCTGTGTGGGAGTAAAAACAGTCCACATGTTTGTTGACCATAACAAGACCATGTGACCAGAGGTCCAATCTTGCGCATGCGCAAGAACACCCAAATAAAGAGGATATGCATGACAAAAAGGAAACATTGAAGAAACATCTGTCGGAAACTTGAAAAATCTTGATTTATGCAGAAGCGCGATATGGCCACCAGGTGGCGTGCGCTATGTTTATGTTTACGCAACTGATCGCGCCCCATGTAAGTTTTTTTTCCAATTGCGGACAAGTATAAACGGTTTAGAACGAAATATTTGCAAATAACATAACATATTAAAAGCTTGAGTAATTTAAGCTGTTATATCAATGAGAGTGTCCGAATAATTTTACAACATTAAGGCCAAGAATATTAGTTTTTCATTGTGGAAGTGTGGTTAAGGTCTTCCCTGGGTTAAAGGGTTAAAGTTTAAAGTATATTTAGTAATCTGGTAACCTAAAGCAAACATGCAATGATGGGAATGGGAAAAGCTACACACAACATGATTTTCATTAGACTGGATGTTCTGAAGTCGCGAAATTTGGTGGAGGATACAATAAGAGGAATGTGTTCAGGTTTCAAATAACTGTAACTGGTATTACGCCTTGAAATGTGGAAACATTTTTTTTTAAAGTTTGCACAGTTCAGACAAGAAATCCGGGTCTTCCCAGTGTCCAACAGGAAGAGGTTCGTTTTGTGTAGAAGCGACCTCTGGTGCTTGGGTGGCCAATTGCCTGTTTTGTCAGGGTACGACACTACGACCAGTTTCCCCGCTTCAACGGCTGTCAGCTTTGGGGCCGATTTGTCTGTGTAGGATGTTGGCATTCATACGTCTTTAAGCTTTAAGCTTGCCCGAACAGTGAACACCTTGTCGTAGTTTATTGCGGTTATGAAATCATCCATTCCATTCACCTATTAGCATTTGTAATCTGGCATCGGTGCTTCGGGCTTCAGCCTTTTTCCCAAACGCCGAGGTCCCTGATCATGCAAGGCAATCTGATTCTGAGAATACATGGACATAGTCTGTCCATATCAAACGTTCCACCAAGTTTATGTCTAAGAGCTGTACAATATTAAAGTCCCACATACGTAGATGAGACTGTCACTGAAAACTGCTTTGCACACTTGTTTTTTTTTCAAATCAAACTTATAATTCAAGGACAGTTCAACTTTCAAAAGTTACCATATTTACCGTAGTGGTGTAAACGTGATTTGTGACCATTTTAGAGTAAATGACGTCATTTTTGGACACCATCTTTTTTAAGTAGATTTGCAAGTTAACTGACCACTCAGCTTTAGTTAGTTTCAATGGATTTCTTCAAACCAAGAACTACATGCGATAATTACAACGCTTCGATGAAAACATAAATGATATATGGTCAATTATACTATCGGCCACCATGTTGGACGTCATTTTGGGGTCATCACTCTTAAAGCTCTCAGTCTATCGTGTATATCGCCAATGTACCGGATTCTCAACCTGTACATTACACACTGGAGGCACTCTTGTATTTTTCTGCGTAAACGCTGGGTACCCTTAATGCTGTGCTGAGATTGCGTTTGATATAATACAAAGAGTAAAGTGTACTTACCTTCCATTACTTCCATACTACATGCATGTCACGCTAATGATCTTCATTTTTATATACTTGCTCGCTCAACTGATAGGATCGCAACTCCAGAGAAATTCGGATAGAGGTCGGTTGCATTGAGCCATGACACAGCTCTGTTTAATTCTTTATGTAGGTCACGCGGCCCTAATGATATTTTCACGAACGGGCCTTCGTGATCTCCTATAGCGGTATAACTACCGTTTACAGATATAACAGTTAGAGCTGAAAGGGGTACCAGAGTACTCGAGTCTGAGCAATTAAAACGCTAAAAATTTTAAATGACCTACAAAATCAATTATTGTGATTTTTTTTCACGTTTAAGTGCTTGTGTCCTTATAGGTCGCCATGGTAACGGGTGCGCGCGTCCAAGTCGGATGAGTTCAAAATTCGCCAACGATTTCATCCTTAATTAGTGAAGAGAACATAGCAGCAAGTGTCATGTGGTCAATTATGCTGATATAATGTCGTGTTCAGAATATTGGTGAAACTTACTGTCAAAAAGATTAATGATATAACTTCTTTGTATTTATTTTATTTACATATTTGTGGTTAACATTAAATTTTAACGAATATTGAGGTAAACTGTTTGTTACATTTTGTAATTAAAGTACAGACAACGATATAAAGATATACGGATAATAATAATGCTGGGAGAGTAGCAGGTTTGCTGCAACAAATATGTTTAATAAAATATGATGAATTGACACTACCAAGACTCTAAATGAAATAATATTAATTTTTAGCTCAGCTGACTGAAAGTCATATGTGCTATAGCGATCACTCTTTGTCCGTCGTTCGTCTGTCTGACTGTCCATTAACCAGGTTAAACTCCTGACCGCTGAACCTAGAATATTCTTACTTTCACTCCGGGGAGGTCCATGAAAAATCTCCTTGGAAACCTGAAATGAGGTCTCTGTGATCCATATCCTCAGAGCTATGTGGCTAAGAAGTTCCCCACAGAATAAAGAAAAAATTGATACAAAAGCCCCGGTATCTGAACAACTAATGCATTGATCAACATGATTTTTTGCATGCAAATTCATCATGGAATGTTTCATCAGTTCCTGCAGACTGGTGGATATTTCGATCTTTTACGCATTTTTTTCTCTATTTTTAGACCTTCAAGGAAGCGTTTTCCGTTTACGAGGCACGAATCATAACCGTTGGACCTAGAACCTTCCAACGTGACATCCAGGGAGGTCCAAGAAAAATCTCCTTGGAGACCATTCTGTTACCCATATCCTCTGAGCTATGGGCCTTATAAGTACCCTCTAGAATATTACAAAATTTAATACCAAGCTCCGGCTTCTGAATAAGTAATGCCTTGATTGTCTGTCTTGCCGGGCGTTAACATGGCACAAATCGATAACATAAAGCCTAGAATCATAAAACTCTACATCCTAAGATGGCATCAAAATTTCTCCTCAGAAACCTGAAATTAGGTTACTGTGACCTATATTCTTTGAGGTACGAACCTGTTTAACCCCGCCCCCAGAGTAATTAAAAAAATACACACTTAATGCCAGGTTCCACAGGAACGGATCGATGGATTTTCATCAAATTTGATGTGCTTATGGGTCTAAATTAACCTTAGCTACTGGACATGAATGGTTGTGCCGTCTGCATTATCTTAATTATTACGAAATTTTACCTGTATTTTATAGAACACCAAGTCTGTTAACAAAGCACAAATTGTAATCGTAAGGGCTAGAACATGAACCTCTGTATCCTGAGAGTTTCCCAAAAGTTCTCATCAGAAACCTGAATTTAGGGAACTGTGACCTATATTCTCCAAGTAACGGAGCATGTTTGAGCACCAAAGAAATTATGAAAAATACACACAAATTGCCAGATTCCTCAGGAATGGCTTTTAATTAAATATGGAGTGCATATGGGTATTGATGAACTTAAACTAATATGCATGAATGATGATACCACCTACATCATCTTAATTAGTTGTGCAAGGACATTGTCAACGTGTCAGTCGGCTGAGCGTCATGACCCTGAGGTCACTTGTTTTGCAATACAAATTATGAGCATTTAATTTGCCTTGTCGAGGGGTTTTAAATGATTTAATCCCTTTTTCTGTTCATTAATGCATAACCATCTTATTATACGGATACAACAGTTTCCACATGATATGACTCCATTCCTTAAATTGACATATAGAACACTGTTTTACACAGAGTCGGTTTGTTAAAAACAAAATATTGTTTATATATTTCATAAAAATTACAAAGTATATTCATATTTTACCGCAATTCCCAAATAGTTAAAGCTAAAACCTGGGGAGGATCCAGGATTTAGGAAAGGGGGGGGGGCAGCCCAGAGGATTAATGAAAAATCTAAAAAAGGTCCTCAGGTCGGGAAAGGGGGGGGGGGGGTCCAGGCCGCAACATTTTGTCTGAAATCCTTAAAAAATGTTGCTTCGGATAAAAAAAAATGGGGGGGGGGGGAGTCTGGACCCCCTGAACCCCTCTCCCCCCTTTGGTTCCGCTTCTGAATACAATGTATACTCATGGTGCAGGAGAATGTATATTTTACGTGTACCTTTTTATCTTCTGCTAAGAAGAACTTACATCTGATAATAGAAATTCAAATTTTCAGCCAGATTAATCCAGAATTTATATAATGCTAAACTTAAAAAAAGCTAAAGATGTGTCCTCAGAAGACATGAAGGACAGATGTCACCAGCCAGCTACACGGGAAGACAATACACCAAAAAGCTGAGCTCCAATGAGAAAACGTGCCTAACAATAATGTTAGAAGTAGCGGGCTGTATATGTGTCCTGGGGATGCGGAGAACTTTTCTGCCAATACTAATACCACTGTGATCCTATTCATTTTATTCGTTTAAATAAACGGCATATGCTTCCAGCCCTACTTAGATTTATCTATTATTTTTTTTTTTGTCAAACTGTGGGTGAACGGTTTATCAAACAGCACGGCTTATGGTTACTGTTCAGCCAGGTCCGTCTATATAGCAGACATAACAACGTCACTAACAAACCCCTTTTTTTAATCAACAGTATAGTGAGAGACCGCAACCTGCGCAAGAATCCTTATCATACTTTGCTGTGCAAATTATTACAACTCAGTAAGGCTATATGACTGATTAACCAGTCTGATTAACTGTTTAGAAAATATTCATTTGACAATACGCAGGTCATTTATAGTTGATATGTTGAATATCAATTAAGTAATTTAGGAACATTTATGAAACTGTGCCAGCTAAATGGTGACAGACTGAATATTTCACTCCAGTATTCCAACCAGTTATCCTTCCTATTTTAAGTTGCCACTATCTTGTGCTACTACATGGCCCTTATTACTGTCTATATCTCTTATATAACACCGACTCCCCTAACGCTTATGTCATACCAAGCCTTAACAGTAAAAAGTGGGTGAAGATTTACCGTTCATTTTGCCAGGAGGACAGACAGAGGAAAATTTCTTGTTTCCGTGACAACTAGCACATTATATATGAAAGGACAAGAACCGGTAAGCTGCTCTCCAGCTTTTTCATAAATGACACTGGAATGAAACACGAAGTTAACGCGGATTGTGTGCATATTTGCTATCATTCAGATCTTGTAAGCTGTCTAGTATTTGTAGGATATTCGGTCTTGATCAATTGATAATCGATACATCTTTGCAGGGGCGTCAATATAGGGGGAATGGGGGTATATATCTCCCCTCACTTTTTGGCAAGGGGGTGGGGGATAGTCATTGTTATCATCCCCCACTTTTCAGAGAATTATATATATATATATATATATATATATATATATATATATATATACATTGTAAATGAAATACAGATTTTAATAGAATATTGATAGGCTCCATTTATGAGTTTACTGTGAAAAAATATATTGAAATAAATTTGAAATGTGATTAAGTAAATATATATATTTGAAATGTGTCATACAGACGCCAAAAAGTAATATATATATATGTGTGTGTATGTGTGTGTGTGTGTCGGCGAGTCACCCCCCTCCCCACCCTGGAAGAAAAATTGACGCCACTGCATCTTGTATTGTTAAATGGGACGTTAGTGTAACTCCAAAATTTACAGTCAGAATATTCAAGATCGTTTTTCAAAACCGTCTTGGATGTGAAAAAGCGTAAGTATAACTATATCAGCCAGTGGTTGATGAGTTGATTTTGTCTTTAATATTTGGTTCATTCTTTTGTCGGTTGACTTTCTCATCTCCCCAGACTGCAAAACCGTCGATTACAACATTTCTTTTTCTTTCTTCTGTTTCTTTCGGCATCCCATGTTCGTAGGTCTCCAATTTGGCTGATTTTCTAATTGACATAAGGGGCACAATTTAAGTCAAAGGCAACAAATTTGCACCTCCTATATTTCCCCCTTGACCTTATTTCCAGGTCGTACACTCCAAAGCCGGTTCCCCATTATCGCTCAGTGCTGGGAGGCTTCCAATATTTGATGGGATGATTGCATACATCTAGTTGGTCATTATTTGCGTCGGTTTGCCTATTTGTACTCTGTTGGTAAATAGCATAACGGTCATTTCGGCCCACGTACATTAGAGTCGACGACCAGCGCACTAGCGTCAGAGTGCCTTTACATCTTGCATTGATGACCACACTGTAACGCTCCATGAGGATGCAAATATTTTCGTCATTTATAACATGGCCTCCTCGCCTACAAGTACGCTGCCACTTGGCATAAACCAGACCAATCCTTAGCTTTTTAGTACTCTCTCTCTCTCACCACACTTAAATGTGCGAGAAAAAAATCCATTTGAACTCAGCATATGGTAAATCCCTCTACATGTTCGTTGAATATCTGACGTCATGTATACAAGCATGGCTCGCACAGGTTACAGGTCGGTAGTCAACTTGCACGCGATACATAAAATTACTCGTTGCCATAGAGATGGATTTTCAGTTTGGTTTATGAGTTTATATGTTTTCGTTTGTGTTAATTGTCATCGTTACCTAATTATAAGAAGATCGGGTGTTTACCACGATGTAACAGAATGGATGACCGTTGCAGTTCATTTCCCCGTGTGGCTAGTATCATGACTCAAGTAAGGCTTACCAGCCCGAACATAAGTGCTTACTGAGAGGAGTTGTCAAGGCTAGGTTCGGCGTACAGTTGAGTGACGGGAACACACGGAAACTTGCCGGATGCAATGTTTCAGAGGTGAAAGACCCGGAAACCGCATTGAAAAACGTATATATAATATCTGGACATACACAAACGTGTCCGCATCCGTTTACTCATGTGTATACCGGCACCGCTAACTCAACAAGGGAAATGTAGCTTAAAACAAATATAAAATCTCTTTCTGTTTCTCTCTCTTACACACACCTACACACGCACGTGCTTGAGCTTGATTGCTTCCGCTTTATTTCTTTTGCGCAGGCACGTGACAAAATACAATGTCTATTAGGTTGAATCTTTGTCTCTTTTGTTCTTATTTCTAAACAAACGTTATAAATTGTCTCCATGTATGCCTTTCTCTGCGTTTCTCTTCCTTCAAACTCTCATCAACTCTCTCTCTCTCTCTCTCTCTCTCTCTCTCTCTCTCTCTCTCATATATATATATATATATATATATATATATATATATATATATATATATATATATACAGTTTTAACACTAACATGGAAACAAAACAATCTAAAAGCTAAGCCTTCGGCGTGGTTCATATAATGACATTCGTATAAATATTAATAGATTTATGATTATACAAGGTTTATCATTAGGTTTCGTGGTCCTCGTCATCTTTTTACTTCACGTTAGTTCAAGCATGGGGCAACCTACAGGTAAAATAATGTCGATACAAATCGTAGAAATATATAAATATATTCTTAGTCTTTTATATATCCTCTTTTCACTTTGACACACATAGAGAGACAGACCGATAGGGAGACAGATGAACAGAGACATGAAGGACAGGACAGTATATCTTTCTACGTAGCAATTCTGTAATATAGTTTTATAAATTTACGTTGAATATCTGCATTATTTTGTTTTAAGAATCAACCTTGTCCAACCCCTCAACAACTTCAGGATGTCCTTTCCTTATTTTTTTACATAAACCTGAAAAAAAAATAAACCCACAGAGGTGAAAACATATAGCCTCCTTGGCGCTGTCAATGATGGCAAACTCTAGTTGAATTACTTCAAATCAAACACGACAGCTTTGCATATACAGCTGAAGTTTGACACCCCATTGTATCAACGGGTCACATATGTTTTCACCGGGATATAGAGCCCCCGGCATACGAGATACGACGCATAATTACCAGCGTCTATCGCAGTGCTTTTATAGCATCCGTTGGTCAAATGCGATCCGGGAAGCAACTATGCGACACATACAAGCGTCAACAAACTATTAAACGATACCTCCTATTGTCCCTTCAGATTAAGATTTATGACTTTTAACTTAATAATATCTAATTTAAAAAAAAAAAAACATTCTTTTTCTTGATATAATGGGAGACCAAGCCGACGCCAAGTATTTTACCACAGCCTATTTTTCCCGCACACGTTTTATTGGTCAAAGGCATTGTTGCACTTTTATGTGTCCTGGTGAGATGCATGCTGGGACCGGAGGTGTGTGTCATGCTCAACAGAAATTATAGCGTCCAATATTATTTAGACGGATGCGATAACCGGATGAGTTGGTCAGATGAGATTAACGCTAGTATTTATCACCAGCTTTAGTCAAGTTCCATATCAAATCGCCTCGTTTGAAATTGACAAGTTCACGGGGCATGTGACCTCACTATTAATTGGTCCCTGTTTGAGTGAGGTGCCGGCCGCTGAATTGTTTTACTTGAGTACTTCTTGATAGAAAAGCTCACTGTACACTGCTGGTTTTGTTGATATCATGTGTGGTCGTTTAATGATCCGGCTTATGAATTTGAAAGTGTGGGTCGGAATCAAGGGCAAGGTGACATTGGCTGCATGTATAAGCTAACGTGGCATTTCTTAATTTAATGCAGCTAAAGGTATATCTGCATTCATACTAGCATATTGTCTATCCTTGCGTCGGGACAGGTCCGTGGGAATTATCCGATTGCCTACTGAGTCGGGTTGTGACGACTAATGTGGCACATCAACATCTGAAAATAACTTTTTGAAGGTCAGGAATCCAAAGATGATGAAACCGGAATTAAACTACTCTGATGGTAAATTCTCATGTTATCAATTTATTCTTTTTAGTATTATCTTGAATTCGGATAGTACAATGCTATACCTGATATGTATAAAAAAACTGCAATAATCTAATTTGATAAATCTAAACGTCAGAAATTGTATGACATAAATGATTTTTTGTATTGATTTTGCAAGCTAAGTTTGCAAGACGATTCTGAAGTACTGGGCAGTATGCCTGGCGATTTATTGAATCAGATGTGGGAGAAATGAATCCCGTAATATTTCAAATATAATGACAATTTCACTATGCCGGATATTTGAGAGTGAGAATGCCTCCTCTCAGGTTTTCAAAAAATGTTTTTATTGTGAAACCCTTGCACGTCTTTTACAGTTGGAAACAATGGAGAAGAACTATACTAAATTGCATCACATATCATTCGGGCAGTACTGAGAAATTATTTGTATTAATTTTCAGTAAAAAAAAAAGATTTAATAGTGAAATTGTCAACTCAAGGTTATTCATGACAGATTACACTATTTGTTTTTATTTGCGATTTGTTTATAATTGTTTAATATTTCTTATTCTTTTGTTTGTAGAACAAAGACGATTTTTTATACCCCTTTTTAATTGCAAAACAATAAAGCTACATCATCTTGTGTATCTGGTCAGGATATCTGAGAACTGGCAACACCCCACGTTGTGAGACAATCAGTGAAACAATTGCTTCGGAGCGTATCTTTTGTATATAACTTATTCAAACGAATCACTAAACTTTAGTGAAATCTTGAAGGATTGATTGGGCCATACATTTGCTTGTGGCTGATGACAAATAATTTATGCTTGCAAAAATGGCAATTTATCATTCTTGAACTATACTGCTGGTTATATGCTCTCAATTTTCTGTTTCCTTGATAAGTATGTAAGTATATGTCCATAAGGAATTGTAAAGAAATCCCTCCATTTGCACTTTCAAACGGCCGGAAGGAGAATAAAAAATAAGCAACAATGATACTAACTCAGAGTGAAAGTCATCGGAACTAAAAGAAATAAAACCAGTCTATATGAAAGAATCATTCATTTGTTGCCTTTCAGTAGATATAAATTTTTTATCTTATTAATGATTTTAACCGAGACGCTTCTAGAAACAGGTGACGGAATGTAAATTAGAAGAAGAAAGAATCTCGTATATCGTCCCTACCTAGTTGCTAAATTAAATGGGAATATAATTAATAGCTGTATAACATGAATCCATATTATTATCTGATTTAATGATCTCCCCCTTCAATTAGTCTTAACCTCTCATCGTGTATTATAATCCAAACACTAAAGAAGGGTCAGTTAACAGGTCTATTAGTGATCAGGTCACCTGGGTACCATGGCTTAAGCCTTTTATACAAATTAGTATAAAATCAAGAAAACGTTTTATAATTAAAAACTAGAGTTTATGGTTAAAGCTAAACATAAAGACAAACGTTGCTTTCCGCTGGTTGTGGCAGCTTTTTTCATATAAAGCCTTTTGCATGAAATTTGTCCAAAATCCGGGCAAATTCCCGCTTCTAAACATTACTTTTTATGCGCTTTGTTTTCTTTTGGGTCAATCATATTTTAGAACTTCTTATTCGAGACGAATATTTGACTTATTTCCCTTTATACCAAAAATTTCTAACAGAGAAAATTAATCAATTTTGGAATCATACCAAAGATGCATTTATGTATATACATGATCATATTTATTTTCAAAATTGTGCTTGCTACTTTGGTCGCGTGTGTTATAGTGACAATAGCAGACAATAATAGCCATATACATAAAGCCATACGTGTCTAGAATTTCTACATCGTTATCATTCACCCGATAATCATTTGAATTTCAATCATCATTACGTATAATGCTTGTAAAGCTCATTGTATATTTAATGCGAGTCAGCGTTTAGTTAGTATTCAGTTTAATAAAGTTTGTCGAAAATCTGAAATAAATCAAGTACAAACAATAAACAATTATACATATTTTAAAATGAAATATGAGAAGAAATGGGTCATTGTTTTCATGACCAGTTTTATTTAATTCACCCGCAATGCAGATCCTTTTCCAAGCAGTATTCCCATCGAACATCCGGGTCCATGGTAAAGCACCAAGGTCCCCCCGGGGCAGCGTCTGGGTTTCTGCAGAAGTTGGCGGCCTCAGCGAGAGAAAGGTCGGGAAAGTTGGTGATTATAAACTTGTTGTGACTGTGAGGAGACTGACTGTCCCAGCGTTGACAAGTCCTCCCAGACCTCGTCCTAGTTAACCGATCGTTATACCCCTTACCAAGTAAGTATCTTTTGCATTCTGTGAAACGAGTGAAAATCCTTTTCAATGCTCTTTAAAAATGTATAATTTTCGGAAGGGTGAAGCGTGTATGAACATACCCTAATTGATGCATCTACAACTAACGATATACAAAGAACATGTTAATTAAACTTACAAAAACTTTTATTTTTATATCCATAACATAACCATAATGGCTTTCAAAGATCCCTTTGATTTATCAACTATTAAGCTAAGAAATATCTTTGAGTATAAAACTATCATAAACTAGATTATCATTCCTCCTTAAAAGCAAATAAACATTCCATTGTTAACAGCTATGTTCAAACCATGCATAAGGGTCGTTTCTGTAAATGAGAGGGTAATAACTTGTAATTATCTATATAATTGTATCCGCCAAAACAGAGTTTTGCGGATACTATGTTTTCAGCTGCACGCCGCCGCCGCCGCCGCCGCGTAGGTTTCCGGAGAATTCCTCCGTAACCGCTGGGCGGAATTTTACGAAACCCGGGATTATGTTCGGGTCACATGTGAACTGCTGCGCCCCGATTTTGTTTTAACCTCTGACCTTTCCTCTGCGCTCTGCGTCCGTTTGTGCGTCTGCTTCCACACATAAACCCACATATCTCGGGAACCGTTTGACCGATCAGGAAATTTTTTTGCACAAATGTAGCCCTTGGAGAGCTTTATTACATACACAAAAAATGGTGGCGCCACCTGCAACCATGTTTGCACAGTGTCCATCTGTTCGTCTGCCTAAGGTTTAAAATAACTCATATCTCTGCAGTGACTTGACTAATTCACCTGAAATTTGGCATGCGTATACATCCTGGATGGCTTTTCTGATTTTGTGACAGGTGGCGCCACCTACATTCACGTTAACGCTGCAGACATCCAAGCTCATATCTCGGGAACCGTTTGACCGATCAGGAAATTTTTTTTTGCACAAATGTAGCTCTTGGAGAGCTTTATAACATACACAAAAAATGGTGGCGCCACCTGCAACCATGTTTGCACAGTGTCCATCTGTTTGTCTGCCTTGGGTTAAAATCACTCATATCTCTGCAGTGACTTGACTAATTCACCTGAAATTCGGCATGCGTATACATCCTGGATAGCTTTTCTAATTTATGACAGGTGGCGCCACCTACATTCACGTTTACGCTGCAGACATCCAAGCTCATATCTCGGGAACCGTTTGACCGATCAGGAAAATTTTTTTGCACAAATGTAGCCCTTGGAGAGCTTTTATAACATACGCAAAACTGGTGGCGCCACCTGCAGCCATTTTTGCACAGCTCCTGTCTGTTTGTCTGCCATGGGATAAAATCACTCATATCTCGGCAGTGGTTTGACATATCTGGCTAAAATTTTGCAGGTTTATACATCCCCGACAGCTCTCTTGATTTTATGACAGGTGGAGCCACCTGCATTCTAGTTTATGCAGCAGACATCCAAGCTCATATCTTGGGAACCGTTTGACCGATTGGGCCAAAGTTTTGCATGTGTATAGTTCTCACATAGCTCTTTATCATACGCAAAACTGGTGCCGTCACCTGCAACCATTTTTGCTCAGCGTCCATCTGATTGTCTGCCACGGGCTAAAATCACTCGTATACATGTAGTGGTTTGACTCATCTGCCTTAAATTTTGCATATGTATACAACTGGGACGGCTTTCTGGATTTTGTGGTGGGGGGGGGGGGGGGGGGGGCAACCTTCATACACAATTTGGCTGCAGACATCCATGCTAATATGCAACACTTCACTCTATTTCCCCTTGCCACTTAATCCATGCCTCACTTCACCCGTTCCACTCTGATTTAGGCGGATACACGTAGTCGCTTGTCGACTACCCGTATTCTAGTTATCTATACTTTTGTTCAATATCCTCAAAAGCAAAATTATGAACATTTCAAAATAAAAAACAACGAAAGTTTATCGATCCTTTCCTTGGAGTCAACGACCTCCAACTATAAACGCCAGCAAGTTCAGTTATATTAGTGCCTCTTCACACATAAAAAAGTATCTCTGTCAGAAAAAAGGTTTTTTATTGATACTTTTAAGAATTAACGTCAAACCCAATCATTTTTCATATTAGAATATTTCTTGGAAATTAAAAAGAAAATGTGACCTAAACACGCTTATACTGATTAGAGCCAGACATGAGTTGTAGTTCTTCTCGATGGTGTCTAAGATAAAACAATCGGTCAAAGATGTACAGTCGATAACCTCAGTCAGGGGCGGGGGTTATGCTTTGCCGGCGCTGGTTGGTCAGTTTGTTTGACTGTCTATTTGTCTGTTACCATTATTACTCAAGAAGTTGACGGATGTTGATGAAATTTTCAGGATAGTTCGGGGGGGTTTTTGGGGGTAATTCATATCAACATTTGAATCCAGAAAACTTTTGATGAAATATGCAGCATTCCTGACAATGCAAAACGGGTAGCGCAATTTGCTAGCTCTCTCTTGAAATTCGGTATAGTCGGTTGTGTTTGGAAGAACAGATAACAAGTTTTTAATGTCCGTATGGTCGTTTTTTACTTACCACAAAGGGGTACGTCACAGTAATCCCATCTGGAGAATCTACTGGTGGTATAGCACCAGGGTCCACCGAGATGTCCGTCAGGATTTCGGCAGAAATTTGCGGCTTCGGCAAGTGTTGCGTCGGGGAAGTAACTTGGATAAGTGTTGTTGTGTTTATGTGGGACTTGTGAATCCCATCGCTGACAAGGCTGGCTGCCAGTAGCCACGGAAGTTCTGTTTACTTTTCCTGTGTATTCGTTACCCAGTACTGTATCTCTACAGTCTGTTAAAAGAGAGAAAATTTCATTCTGCAAAAGTAGCTGAGTACAACAAACAATTGTTTATAGATTCTAATTATAATCGATAACCATGACGATCTAGTTTTTTTTTACAATAGGGATTTGTTCTTGAAAGAATGGCTTTAATAATAATAATAATAATAATAATAATAATAATAGTAATAACAGACTGAATGTGGATGTATTTACAAAGCATTTTTAATGTGGATTCCATAGCATATTTGGCATATTCCATAAGTGCCACGATGGAGAAGGGGAAGGCCGAAAGACACGCATCTTAGTTTTGCTTCTAGGACCACTAAAATCCTTGGTTCTTCTGGTCACGGGGTATCCATCGTGCAGAACAGCTTTCAGATGATTGTCTAGGGAGACTAATTATTAGGTCAGTCTGATCTATATTATCTGAGAAAAACCATGTATTTGATAACTTCAGAAGCTGAGACGTCACATTTCTCTAACTAATGAAAAAATATCTTCAACAACTGCAACTGCTGTAAGACTGGTGGCGCAACCAAAAATTATTTACTTGTATTTTAATTAATATAATATTTGTTTAGATTATAGCCATCCACAACTCAATCTTTTATTTTCATTTTTATTTTCAAACACGTTTTACCAGAACAGCCTACTCAGCTGACTTACTGTTTGTCAATAAGGACCAAGGTCCAATTGGCCACACATGTAAAACAATATATGATGAACCATACATTAAATGGATGGGATACAAAACACAGTTATATCGAATACATATATCAGAGTAAAGTATAAAAAATTACAATTGTTATGCTGCCACACACATGCTCATAGAAGATATTTACTAATGATATAAAGTACTGTTTAAATTTCTTGTATTTAAAAAATGGTAGGTTTATGGTAAATATACAAGAAATATAAAATTATTCTTTTTTCCAAGTCAGGTAAGACTTATACCCAATAGTTTAGTTTTCGAGAAGGGTGTAATATTATGTCATTTATTATGACGTTAAGAACGGGAAATCGGGGTTTCTGTTTTGTTCGAATAAAATTACCATAGATCTCACAGGGTTTATGAAAAGGTGATTATCTAACCACTTAAGATCATGTCAAACGATTTCCAAGGGCGAATAAAGGCTTCAGTTGATGAATCTGAGGAAATGTGATATGAGACGTATTTGCCCCTATGGTACTGGAATATAAATTCCATTCTCGGGTTTTATTTGTTAACCTGACATTTCTATGTGTGGATTCTCTGAAATTTAGCATGTTCAATACTCAACAAGTGAATCATTTATGGTTAGTTAATCTGATTCTACCGATATAGCATTCTCTATAGGTTTTACATATCTTAACGAATTCATAGCGCCACAGTTGCCATGCTTAGTTTATAACTGTTACTTGCGAGATATATGAAACGCAGATGAAATTTATTTACAAGTAAATTCTATTCTACCAAATTTACAGAGGCTACGAGAAAACACTGATTTAAAAGATTTGTCGTTGGTGTTTTTTAATTAGTTTACTGTTGTTTTACTGGTAGACACATAGTTCAAGCATCAGTTCAAGACATTATAAAGTTTTTTTAAGGAAACCAGGAGATCGTTGGCAAATATTTTCTGATGATGAATTCAAACTTAAAATTGCAAACTTATCCTGGTAAAATTTCCAGGAATCCCCAGATAACGTCACGTGGACTGATGTTATGTGAGCTAAAGTAATATATCGCAATTATGTACTTGCTGGTAATTGCACTGAGAGTGGCTTCCCCAAACTGAAACAAACCCATATGCTTTTCTTTCTTGTACATTGCAAGAGTATAATTTGTAGATGCAGTGCAATATTATTTCTTACTTAGCGCTCATTCCTCCAATACAATTAATGCTTCGCCCACACACTGATTTTTCAATTAGCGTTGCAACAGTGTTAACGGGAATCTTTACACATGAATTTAAATCAGTCGACTTTGGAAGCTTATATAAATGAACATCAACTTAACTTAGACTACATAACAAAAATAATATATGTTTCAATAGCAAGCTCGTGTATCACCTACCGCAAGAAACTACTTCACAACTGGCCCACCTAATTTCTGGATCCATGGTGTAGCACCATGGGCCGATTTCTTAATCCGGATTTCGGCAGAAATTTTCGGCATCCGACAAGGTCTCATCTGGGAAGTTACTTAGACTGTTTTTCTGTTCATGTTTGTGTGGAGTTTGTGAATCCCATCGCTGACACGGTATGCTGCCTGTTTTACGAGAGGTTCTGTTCACCTTTCCTGCATATTCCCATCCACGCCCATATTTGCAGTCTAGGAAAAACGATACGATTCAAATATGTTTATAGGGAGAAATATTTCTCTCATCTGAATTCTAGGTTGATTTGGATTCCATTTTACCACCGTATAAAAAATATCAGCCTGTCTATTCACCTTAAACTGATAGGGCGAATGTTCTTTTCCTCGAAGTTTTGCCATTCCTCATCTGAACATGGCCAAATGTCTGTCATTGTTACCAAATATGCCTGTCTTACGTGGAACCGAATGTGTCAGACACAACTTTAACTAGATATTTCTTAGCACCGCTGGTGCCATAGTATCCCCAGACAATTAACCCCCCCTCCCCCCACTCCCCCAAGCCCTTGATAAGATGCATCTAACCTGTAACTTTGGTGACTGTACCAACATTTTTTTTTAGTTATTGCCATAATTTCATTTGAACATTATCGCTGCTGTGACCTTGAAAAAATGTATCAAGGTCATCCATGGTCAAATTTGACCTAGCCGTTGATAAGATGCATCAAACATGTGGGTTTGGTGACTGTACCTCAAATTCTTAGAAAGTAATTCTGTTTAAACATCATTTTAGCAAGAAAACAACATAAGGTGGCGCCACCTGTCTTCTGCAGAAAACAATGCTATCAAAGATTATGTCAATTTGATTTTTGGACCAATCCATGCATCTCTGTGAGATATTAAAGTTAACATCATTTCAGCATTATCGCCTCTGTGACCTTGAAAAATGCATCAAGGTCATATGTCAATTTGATTTTTGGACCAATCCAGGCATCTCTCAGTGAGATGTTAAAGTTAACATCATTTCAGCATTATCGCCACTGTGACCTTGAAAAATGCATCAAGGTCATTCATATTCGATCTTGGCCTAGCCCTTGATAAGATGCATCTAAACTGTAGGTTTGGTGACTGTACCATAAATTCTTTTTGAGTTATTACCCTAATATCATTTTAACATAATCGCTGCTGTGACCTTGAAAAAATGCATCAATATCATCCATGTTCGAACTTGACCTAGCCGTTGATAAGATGCATCAAACCTGTGGGTCTGGTGACTGTACCTCAAATTCATACAAAGTTATTGCAAAAACATCATTTAAACAAGAAAACGACACAAGGTAGCACCACCTGTCTTCTGCAAAAGACAAAAATATCCAAGATCTTCAGTCAATTTGATTTTTGGATCATTCCATGTATCCCTAACTGAGATATTCAAGATTTTGTGTAAATTTCACCAAATTTGGGAATATTCAAGGTCAAGGCCACTCTCATAGGATAGGTCATGACCCCAATTTAAATAAACATCATCCCATAACCCATATCTATGTATATGCATAATATAATAGAAATCTGTCCATAAGTGTTTGACTTATAATGCTCACAGTACTGTCAAATGCAATTTTGGGGGTATAAAAGGCACGAAAACAAGTAATGAATAATAGGTGGCGCCACCAGTGTCTGGAACATGACAACCCTATCCATGACCTTCGATCAACCTGATTTTTGGATCAATCCATGCAAGATTCCTTGAGATATTTAAGATTTTGTGAAATTTTCCCCAAAATTGGACCTATTCAAGGTCATGGACTCTCTCGTAGTGAAGGTCATGACCTTATTTTAAATAGGTGTTGTCCTCTCACCCATATCTATACATATACCAAGTTTGGTAAAGATCCGTGAAATATTTTTTGAGTTATCGCGCCAACAAGATTTATTTGCGGCGGCGGCGGGACCGATATGAAAACATAATATCCCCCGACCTTGTCTGGGGATACAATAATCTCATACGAGAAACGTTATTTAACGTCCAATTACTACTGATTTTTTTTGTAACTCTAGGTACTCTAATCGTATGCTTCCTTGAACATTTCTTGTGTAACATTAATGAACAGAAACTAATGTCTTTGTAAGCAAAGTGCTACAATGTGCGGACATACAAGGAGAGGTTACTATGGATTAAGGATAAAATTGCTTAAAGGTTTAGACCAAGTGAAAAGAAATCATTTTTTTTACCAACTGTTGAGCATCATATATACTTTATAGTATTGATTACAATAATACAGTCGCTCTTGCTTAATTGTATATCGTATAATTTTATATCACATTTAATCTTAAAAAATAATGAAAAACAAAACCTTTTTCTATGTTTTCTAAATAAAATTTTCCGTTTTTTTATGAATATCTGATTAATGTATATATCGGTTGATTGTATAGTATAAGCCGTCAATCATGCACGACAGTCCCGGATATTCATATGTGACAAAGATCGCACGGACTACTGACCGCCCGTTGCGCTAATTAGCCTTTGATATTGCTCGCTCGACAGGCTTAATGGGTTACCTCATGGACAACTGGCCGCTCCTTCCTCTATTAACCTTTGATAAATTAAAAATGAAAAAATTATAAAACTAATTCTGAACACTGAATAATGCGGGAAACAAACGTAAGCCATTTGAAAGCAAGTCACAGGATCATAGTGACGGCTACAAACTTGAAGATTAACACCCCTTTTAATTGAATAGCCCTGTTAAATGAATAATAACGGTTGACAAATACGAAAGTCAGTTAAACGGGATCGACTGTATTTGGATCATAATCTTGGAGCCAATGTCTATGGTACGACAGTTGTATATCGTTTTGGACCTCTCTAAGATGTCCAGATATGTTATAGCTGGAGACGTATGAGGACGTTGAGCAGTGGTACATTGCACACGTTTACACTAGCTGGGCGCAATTGCTTGAAGAATCTATAAAGTATACCACCATATATAGGTGGAATGTCTATATTTAAAAAAAAAATATATTTACTTGAGAAATAAGATCTTTAAAAAATATTTTGAAGAGCACCATGATTAGCACAATTATGCAGTGTACTGTGTTAGCGATGCTTTGTTGGTCTTCTTGCTGCCTCGAATAATTTAAACCTCTTGTCAACATAGAATCTTTCATATTTTCAACTTAAATGAACATTATATGTACCCGCATGCATATCTATTACCATTCTGTCTTAAGACTGCATACTGAATACGTACCTTTGACGCTCAATGAAGTCGCAGTGGGTTTCTTTACGTAAACTGTTCGATAAAAATTTACAAATAAACAGAAGATACAAACCACTCACAACAGCATATTCTAAACGAAAGTAATAATTGAAGTATTTACGAATCAATTCATCTGGAAAACCATCAGTCCATGATATCATATTTCTTCATGTTTAATAATTCAAATACTAATTTTTATAATGAAGAAATGAATATTATAATTAGGAGAAATACACTACACTTACAGCAGTTTGGGATAGCACAATATTCCCACGTGACGTTTGGATCAGTGGTGAAGCACCACGGGCCTGAGGGTTTTCTGTCGGGATTTCTACACTGGTTGGAGGCCTGCTCAAGTGTACTATCAGGAAGATACCCATGATATGTCCATTTATGTGTAAGTAGCCTCTGTAAATCCCATCGCTGACAGGTTTTTCCGGAGGCAGTTTTCGAAATTATACCTTGATAATATATCTCTGCCATGTCCTCTTTGCAATCTTAAATTCCAATAAGATAGCATATGTATCACTTTTTGAATTAGTGAAATTAGTGAAATCACTTGGCAGAATCTTTGCTTCAGATTTATCTCTCCCTTGTGGTAAATGGATATGCATGAAAGTTTTTCTTTTCATTTTTGTCAACAAAACATGTATTTTATGGTCAATATTTAAGTGTCTACTGGTATGTATTCTAACTCAATGTATAATCATTCTTGAAGGCCACAATAGGCGCTTTTATTTAATTGCGCCGCAACAGAATTGGTCTGATTCTAAAAGCAACAACTTACAATACATTGTATTGATATATGCACTGGATGGTCAAGATAAAAGGATATATGTATTAACACAACAACATAGCAATATAGAAGAAAGAATAAAATCGTATTTGCTATCTTTGCGTGTTAACTTCAGAAATAAAAAAAAGACGTTTACTTGCCACAAAGCGGCACGTCGCAATAGCGCCAGCGAATGTAACGATTAGTTGTATAGCACCATGGCCCATTTGAATCATTATCCGGGTTTCTGCAAAAGTTTGCAGCATCTTCCAAAGTACGGTCCGGAAATTTGTTTTTGTCATTCCTAGAATGCCGGTGTGGGGTTTGTGACACCCAATGTTGACATGGAATATTATCCCTAGTTTGGTTAATGGTTCCAATGTAATTCGTGCCCGGTCGATTTGTTCTACATTCTGTGAAACAAAATTTGAAATTCCTCAGTTGAAAGATAAATAGTTGTGTATACCTGTAATGCGGAACAGTTACAAACATGGAAATAGATCATAATCTGTCCCGGTCAATCGGAAACTGGCTTTCTTTGCAAGGCCACACGTACGGCACGGCAGGACAAATGCCACGCTTAGTTCAAAAAAGAAATCGACCGTGTCTGTGTTACTAAAATGTATAGGAAGCCGTTTTCATGTCTATCTTTCTAGATCGTTTTATATGTACTGGATTTTTAGCACTTGTAGCAGTTGTGCATCCAGTATTTACAGTTTATTCAAAGGCATTAATCTCAACTACTGAAGTTAAATGTTTTACTAATAAAAACATGGAGCCATGTAGGGTTCTTCAGAAAGCAATTTTGTCTGCTGATACGCTGACATACTAAAATTTTGGATAAAGTCATACATTGTTATCAGCGAATTCGAGTACACACGTTCCGCTTCTTAAACATTCCTAGCCATAAATCATTTATTAGCTCTTGGGTAGCTCATATATCGCCCAAAAGGAATATTTATTGTATATGTATTTTTGGTCTTTTAAAGTAAAAGAACTTTTATTTTTAAAATTTGTTGATGGAGGTAGCCGGCTCTCTTTAAAAAAATGCTTGCTTAACTATTTAGTTTATACATCTGCAGAGTTCAATTCCGATTTCGGACTATAGTGTGGGGGCATATGTCACCGAGTAATTTTTCCCTGTAAAAAGTGGACACCCTACATTTTTGTGATCCTTAGACCTTAAACTTTACAAAAAAATATGGTGCCAATTTTTCTAAAGTGGTTTTGTTATTTTTTCAGGTCAAATTTGATTTTAGAGCAAAAATTGAGGACCATTATATATAAATATTTCATACAGAGAGATGTTTAGCAACTAAACACCTCAAAATGGTTAGTAAGATATATTACATCACAATAACTTAGACAAGACACTCAAATACTGCGTTAAGACGTTTATTACAAAATTAGAGAGCACCCATAGAGCGCAAACCTCCGTCAACACATGGATCCGCATCAAGATCCATCAGACTAATCATGAAAATTAATCAGCTGTTGTTTGTCCACCAGTATATTGTTCTACAAAATTTCATTGATAAATTCATTAAAAAAATTCATATAGAGACAATAAGGTATCCTTGGGTAGTTTGTGCAATGTACATATGGCGGACCACTTGCTGATTTCAGGCAACCTGTATCGTATACAGTATGGCTCCACTTTCCTTTGTTTTAACCAGTGACTAAATATTTGCTTCATTTATACATAACATATGAAAATGGCCCTGTTATTCTTCCATTTGATATGATTTTGTTATTGCGTCATCCTATTGTTCGATTATTACATCACCAACATCACTATCCGCTCGCTGATAGAGAAGGTATAAAAACCCGTCTCTTACGGTTAGTTCATCCAAAGTATATTTAAAGGTTCCTAAGGAATTCTAGGGAGTATTTTTATGTTTTGGTCATAATCCAAAAAATAATTTGTAAAATTTTAAGGCGGATGACTAAATTTTTTTACATATTATGTGAAGAATAAACAACAGAAAAAGGACAACTTTGACTGGATTTAATGCCAGATCCTCGCTAACCCAACCCAAAGTTTTCGGAAATTCTACCTAGTCCACCATTCACAGTGAAATGGAGTACATATTAAGAAGCGAAATAATAATAATAATAATAATAATAATAATTCATATAACCTCAGCTCTGTGCGGGCAATAGCATATCATTTGGGAGCAATTATACCTTCTGTGGAGTAGCTATTTTCATCAGTTATTTACAGACATTTATTTACAGACATTTACAGTAGAATGAGACATGTAAAGGACAGATAATCAACATTGAATGAAATGCATGTTTTGCTGCAGAATTCATTAAGGAACGTGTTTTGTAACAAAACAAAGGGACCTTAAAAATTTAGAATTTTAGAAAAGTCCTGTTGAAGGAAACAAACTTGAAGTAAATGTCAAATCATAACAAAAAAAGTGTCATCATTAGTCATAATGTTATCGAACGTGTTTACAGTTGTTCTTCTATCCCATCTTTAACCCTCCTCTTTAATTTGTTTGGTGGGCCAATTTCTTTAATACATTTATGGGAATATGAAACCGAGGCATTCAGGTTAAACCAGTACAATAATAAAAACGGACAAATCTTAACAGAAACTATGGTAAAACCAATGGTAAAGTTTAAATATAACAATGGTAAAGTTAAATGCTGGTTATTGTTGAATTCTTGTCGCTTTTTCATTATCCTTAAATGACTTGTGATGGCACAGTTGCTACATAGGCTGTTCCATCCGTCGGAGCAAGATCACTGGTACATTCATTTTTTTTAATGAAAATAGTAATCTGTAGACAATGAGTAGCACCCAGCTTGTACTATCTATATATAATGCGAATTATGAAATAAAGAATAAAGAAAAGTCTATTCTTATATTTTATAAAATCTGACTGGTTATGTCATTAGATGCAGGGTATGTCGGATGCAACAGCGGAATGTACATCTTTGATTAAAGCCCATGTTTTTTTATCATTTTATACCAAATAACTCCAGACAAAAACTTAAGCATTTTATACCTGCTTAACTAATGATCGTTTTCCCTTAAATCGTGACCAAGAACGATTTTGATTTATTGAACAAGATAACAAAATGACACGTGCCTTATACAATACACAAATGCCTTGAATGTAATTAAAGGTTTTTGCATTTCTTTTTGGTTATTGTTATTTTAATAAAGGCCATAAAAACAATAACAAAATTTTTTGGGTTATAATATGGGGACCGGTATAGAGGAAGTCAACATTAAGGTTGTTTTAACAGCACATACAAATTCCCTTTTAAGTACATTGAACTTTTCTGAAACGGCACATGTTCAAGTAATTTTCAAGGAACCAAGTCTCAAAGAATCTGAGCTTAGTTCGTGTTTCTTACTGCTGGTCCAACTTACTGCTTAATGATCTCACCTAAATAATAAATTGTTAAAAAGTAGAAATAATTAATCCTTATTTGTACGTTCATTTGGCAAATGTTAAAATTAAATATTAAAACCTGTCTTGTAAAACAATATTTTATTTAAAATGATTTTGCAAGAAAATACAATAGTGTATGAATGCATCACATCTCTCTCTCTTTCTGTCTCTCTCCTTCTCACCCCCCCCCCCTCTCTCTCTCTCTCTCTCTCTCTCTCTCTATATATATATATATATATGTATATATATATGTGTGTGTCTGTGTGTGTAATTATACAAATAGACGGATCAAATTTTGTCAGACATTTTTACTACTACGTTGTTTCGTGCAATGTGCTGCACTCATCACTGTCTTGATTGATTATATAGCTCTGATGTCATACCATTGAGCACTCTCGCAGTTGCTAATTGCAGTAAACCATTAGATTAATTTATATATATATATATATATATATATATATATATATGTATTTACTAAGTTTAATGATTAGTGGTATAGCCGTGTTAGTCTGTAGTGGAAGTGTAGGTTTGGAGTAAGAGTGATGCCTTTCAGATAGACTAATATCAATAAACATGTTACTATCTAAAAGGCGTCACTCTTACTCTCTCTCTCTACACACACACACATATGTGTGTGTGTGTGTCTGTCATTCATTTTTACCTCAATGTATAGGAAAATTAAGTGTCTAAGAAACTACACGGGTGGGAGCTACCATATCGGATAGCTTAAATGACTAGAGATTACTATTGCTTATAGAAAAAAATTAACACTTATCCCCTGAAGAAAACTGTCAAGGTACATAAACATTTGCAACAGTATGTGAATTATCTCATGCCATTTGTTCATTAGTTTGGCAAAACCATCCCTGTACACGGACTTACAATTTTCAATTCACCTGTTTCATTCATTGTTATGGTTCTGTGTGTGAATAAACACAGTCAGCATGTGTCTGTGTACCATAAAAAGACCATAACTAGAGGTCGTCTGTTCTTGCGCGTGCACAACTCCCAAACAAGGAGAAATGATATAGAAGATAAAAAAAAGATACACTATTGGGATGCTTGAGAAAATCTTGATTTGTAAAGTAGCACGGTTGGGCCGCGAGGTTGCATGCGCGCTATGTTTACATTTGTACCACT
This sequence comes from Sipunculus nudus, assembly GCA_026874595.1. Classification (NCBI taxonomy): domain Eukaryota; kingdom Metazoa; phylum Annelida; class Sipuncula; order Golfingiida; family Sipunculidae; genus Sipunculus; species Sipunculus nudus. The sequence goes on from CM049315.1 coordinate 33,384,680, forward strand.
GATCTCGCAAACCTAACATCACTTGTGTACAGGAGTACTCAAATGGTTTAGAATGAAATATTAGCAGATACCATAATATTTTATGGAGAAAAAAAAACAAGCTATGTGTATAAAGCATTTAACACTATATGTGTTTATGAAATATACTTGCTATGTGAATAGGTACATTTAATATAACAAAAAAAAAATAATTTTAGACAATCCCAAACTAGTCAGAGAACTAAGTTTGTGTGTTTAGTATGTAAATACATTCCAATAGAACCTTTCGGAACCTCTTGTCCGTGCTTACTTTGTTTATGTTTCGGTCAAAGTTTATTAATTAACATTTTAAATACTATTTTAATACAAGCTAAAAAATATGTCAAAACTGAATAAATAAATTGGCACCATGTTTTTAAGGCTTCATAGAAAGGTGAAGAACAAAAATGCATGGGGTATCACATTTTTACAAACAAAATTTACTCAGGACGAATTTGCTACATATGCCCCTCCACTACTACGAGACGTGCTTATACTCGATTGTTCTCCTGTCAACCTGATTTGTTGTACAGCTCCTGCGGGTCCTGGGTGTGTCATTCCCATTGTTTGGTCATTACACCGATGAACCCCCGAAAAGCGCACTCGTTTTGTGAGTGAAACATGACTGCTGGGCACAGTCTCCTGATTAAGCCTTAAGAACGCTCACCCTGGGTGGGGGCCGACCGTGAAAAATCTCACTGCCTAAGCTGAGTTTCGAACGTACGATCTCCCGGCTTTGAGTCCTGTGCTCAACCCCTGAGCCACAGAAGCCGGTCCTTGGTGAAAGTACTTCCAACTTCTTTTCTTTTCATTTTAGAGCAGGAAATGCAAATTTCAAGTTAGAGCTTCTACTTTCCCCTTGTAGTTTTAAACAAAACTCGTGGAATATCGACCAATAACTCATCCAAACACACATACACACCCTTTACGAAGTGACATTTCAATGTTGTATCTTCCCTGGAGTACTATTTTGGATACTTTATGTGAAATTATCCATGCTGGGAATTTTAATATGGTTTCCCGTTTCCTATTTTCTTTTGCGGTCTTATCATATCTTGCAACCTGAAAGTTGCGACCTGACCTTCACATTGATTCTGAAGAAATGTGAAGTGAAATAGCAATTAGATTTTCTTTCTACTCAAATTAATGCGGTTAAGAAGCTTTTCGTTCAATAAATTTTCACGAGAATTAAACAATATAAATAACTGGTAATCATATAAAGTTTCAATTTCGGAAATACGTTATGAGACCTACCACAGATGGGTATATTGCAATATTCCCAGTAGACGCTGTGGTTAACTGTAAAGCACCAAGGTCCACCCAATAATTTACCAGGGTTTCGACAGTAATTCGCTGCTTCTTCTAAAGAGTTGTCTGGAAAATTCACCAACATCTGATTGTGTTTGTGGGGCGACTGGCTATCCCACCGCTGACACCGGATGCCTGATTTTGTTACCGAAACTGTTCCTGCATACTCTTGTCCAACGGCTGTAGTCTTGCATTCTTTAAACACACCGAAAATGCATGTACATTTGCTTACACATGCCTGTCAGGGTTATAACTAAAAGTTTGTTTTATGATAATCTGTCGCAACGAAACGCTCACATTATATGTATATTTTGCTAATGATATAGTTAGCCTTACACTAAATATATGTTTTAAATATCAAGTAATCTGTACCTGTCGTGGGAACAACACGTTGGCACTCTGAATTCTCCACGCAAAGGATTACCAGGAGACAGACCGAAAAACCTAGACCATAAAAAATACGATAATGCATCAATTTTATCTGAATAGTAGGAATAGAACCATTTGTCAATGTATGACGAATCCCAACTTTTACGTTGGTAACAACACAATTAAAAAATTATATGTACAATTGGATTTACCCCCGTCTGTTTTTTTATAAGAATAAATAAAGTTATTCTTGTATTTTTTTAAGCATGCATTGATGTTTCACCTTATCAAATTAACTTGGAATTTTCGAATAGTGATATAATATTCCATATTAATTGTACGTTTTAGGTAATTAAGATAATGAACACCAGAATACCCTTTGATATCCCTGTTCTTGGGATACTCTTGCATCTCTGATGACACTACAACTCTCAGAAATTTCTAGTGAATGTAATCATGATTACATGTCATAGAGATCCTTATCAATTACATTGATATTTCGTGTAGTCCTAATTGTATTTGTAAGCATATAATTTTAGTTTAATCATAATCGTAATTGGAAACGCCCCAACCCTGTGCTGCAGGTTCAGTTATGTTTAATTAGTTTCTGTTGGCCAAAGTGGTAAATTCCACCTTTCTCTGAATAAATCAGATGTTTAACAATTTGACTTTCATATGATGGTCAAGTATTCTTAGATTAACTGCGTCTACTTGGTACCATGTTGAATTACCCGAGTAGCTAGGCCCACTCATTACCAGGTGTTTGGCTTGATTTGGATATAATTTTCTTAAATTGTATTAATCTTGATTTAAATGCTTTTTTGTTAATGGAACTGGAGGGTATCTCTGCCAATCGGAATATAAAAGGTATTGCTTTATGACAATGACAGAAGAACAAAAAAAACTATTCTTACGTGTACCTCTGTCAATTTTGAACGGCAGAATCCACATATCCTGGTTAGATCTTGGACGAACAACCGCAGTGACCCCGGATTAAGACGGCGTTGTTTTCATGAACATCCTGAAAAAAAGGAGAGACTTCAATTACAAATATGCTATTTATGTAAATATAGAACTGTCATGACATAGGGGCAGCATTTTCTACACCATACGTGCACGTCAGGCAGATAACTGTTAAATGTAAAATTATAAAGTAACGCTTTATTTCTGCCCAAGCTTTTTTATCTATGCGTTACATATTTACCAATCATTCACTTGCATGGGCGTGTCACTAAACCAAATTACCATGTAGTACAATTTGAGAAATGTCTCATAAATGAAATGGGCACATTTGTCAACGCTATACAATCCATGCCATAGTAAGGATTATACCTGCATCGCTTCAACATATTTCTTAAATCATTAAGACTCAGTGAGGGCCTCCACAGGTCCTTCTTGTGCGCAAAACTAACACAAAAATATTTTGCACAAATTAAATCATTTAAACGTCTGCTAAAATATAGGTGCAATGAACGTGTAATATAGTGACAAAAATGACAAGCTGCTCAATTTGATCTCGATTCAGTGTACAAAACACTTTGAAATACATAAAAAACACAGTCAAAGGTTGGATAATGGATGTTTCTACGTGAAGAGTCTTCTCTAATTCACTATTAAATTAATATTAAATGTTATTAAACATGAACAAATATATCAGCATATATTTCTTTGTTTATCGTACAAACTGGTTACTAAAGTATGAAAACAGCTTGAATAACAATAGATCCAAAGAATGAGCGGGGGCTATAACCGTAATATACAAAGCAATTCCTATTCTAGATCACAGCCTGAAAATAATGAAGCATAGAACCACAGTAATTGCATAATTCATTTGAAATTAACAAAACAGTGAATTTCGCATCAATTTAACACAACACTGAACATCCTCAAGGTTCATTATTGGTAAAATACATTTATATCGAGCAGGCACCAGTTTATATGGTTCACTTAAATGCGTGGGTAAAAGGAAGGAAATGTACATGTAATTTCCATTATTAACGTCAGTATAACTGCCACCACATGCCAGTTCTTGATCTACAAAAATAGTATAATTCATATTCTCTTCTTTTTTAAAAGGATATGTCTAAGCAATCTGAATCCCGGTCACTTCCCTTGTTCGTCCAAGATTTCAAACGGATTAGTGAGTTCAGTAGTCAAAATATGGATAGAGGTACATTTAAGTATTAATATTTCTATCTTTCTGTCAATGTCACAAAACAATACCTCTGACACTGAGCCTGGCAACCATACCTACTAGTCGTAAAGTGTGATGAGCTAAGAACAAAGAAACTTTGAAATCTAAATGTATGTACCCATTGAATGTGATAGGCGATCGGATTACAAGTTGCATGGTAGTTGCATGACAGTATGTCCTATTTGGTTAAAGATCAAGCTGAACGTATTATAATAATTGTCATAAGTTTCAATGAAACTTTGGTCCGGCTTTCGAAGAAAGTTCAGTCGGGACACTGAGGATTAAAAGGGTCCTCCTAATTCGGTGTATTAAATACAAAAATATATATCAAATACCAAGATACAATTATGATCACACAAACACAATCGTTCATATTACATACATACATACAAACATACATACATACATACATATGAGTGAGATAGTAAGTGGCCCTTTAAAACTGATGCTTAGCTGAATCTACTGAATCCTACTTAAAGCTATTGCCTCTAATTAAAGGACAAAGTGCACGAAGAAGAATTTTTATTGGTCAGAAATTATGTGACGTGAATCTGATAGGCTAACCGTCACAAGATGACACGAAATGAGGTGCCTATCATAAGTGATTATTTCTGAATCTAGTGAATCCTACTGAATACTACTTAAAGCTATTGCCTCTAATTAAAAGACAAAGTGCACGAAGACGAATTTTTATTGGTCAGAAATTATGTGACGTGAATCTGATAGGCTAACCGTCACAAGATGACACGAAATGAGGTGCCTATCATTAGTGATTATTCCTGAATCTAGTGAATCCTACTGAATACTACTTAAAGCTATTGCCTCTAATTAAAAGACAAAGTGCACGAGGACGAATTTTTATTGGTCAGAAATTATGTGACGTGAATCTGATAGGCTAACCGTCACAAGATGACACGAAATGAGGTGCCTATCATAAGTGATTATTCCTGAATCTAGTGAATCCTACTGAATACTACTTAAAGCTATTGCCTCTAATTAAAAGACAAAGTGCACGAAGACGAATTTTTATTGGTCAGAAATTATGTGACGTGAATCTGATAGGCTAACCGTCACAAGATGACACGAAATGAGGTGCCTATCATAAGTGATTATTCCTGAATCTAGTGAATCCTACTGAATACTACTTAAAGCTATTGCCTCTAATTAAAAGACAAAGTGCACGAAGACGAATTTTTATTGGTCAGAAATTATGTGACGTGAATCTGATAGGCTAACCGTCCTAAGATGACACGAAATGAGGTGCCTATGATAAGTGATTATTCCTGAATCTAGTGAATCCTACTGAATACTACTTAAAGCTTTTGCCTCTAATTAAAAGACAAAGTGCACGAAGACGAATTTTTATTGGTCAGAAATTATGTGACGTGAATCTGATAGGCTAACCGTCACAAGATGACACGAAATGAGGTGCCTATCATAAGTGATTATTCCTGAATCTAGTAAATCCTACTGAATACTACTTAAAGCTATTGCCTCTAATTAAAAGACAAAGTGCACGAAGACGAATTTTTATTGGTAAGAAATTATGTGACGTGAGTCTGATAGGCTAACCGTCCTAAGATGACACGAAATGAGATGCCTATCATAAGTGATTATTCCTGAATCTATAGTAAATCCTACTGAATACTACTTAAAGCTATTGCCTCTAATTAAAAGACAAAGTGCACGAAGACGAATTTTTTTTGGTCAGAAATTATGTGACGTGAATCTGATAGGCTAACCGTCCTAGGATGACACGAAATGAGGTGCCTATCATAAGTGATTATTCCTGAATCTAGTGAATCCTACTGAATACTACTTAAAGCTATTCCCTCTTATTAAAAGACAAAGTGCACGAAGACGAATTTTTTTTGGTCAGAAATTATGTGACGTGAATCTGATAGGCTAACCGTCACAAGATGACACGAAATGAGGTGCCTATCATAAGTGATTATTCCTGAATATAGTGAATCGTACTGAATACTACTTAAAGCTATTGCCTCTAATTAAAAGACAAAGTGCACGAAGACGAATTTTTTTTGGTCAGAAATTATGTGACGTGAATCTGATAGGCTAACCGTCACAAGATGACACGAAATGAGGTGCCTATCATAAGTGATTATTCCTGAATCTACTGAATCCTACTGAATACTACTTAAAGTCATTGCCTCTAATTAAAGGACAAAGTGCACGAAGGCGAATTTTTATTGGTCAGAAATTATGTGACGTGAATCTGATAGGCTAACCGTCCCAAGATGACACGAAATGAGGTGCCTATCATAAGTGATTATTCCTGAATCTACTGAATCCTACTGAATACTACTTAAAGTCATTGCCTCTAATTAAAGGACAAAGTGCACGAAGACGAATTTTTATTGGTCAGAAATTATGTGACGTGAATCTGATAGGCTAACCGTCCCAAGATGACACGAAATGAGGTGCCTATCATAAGTGATTATTTCTGAATCTTGGAGGCATGGCGAACATGATCAAGAGGAGTAATCTCTCTGAGAACACGAACTCTAATACTGCTTATACGTATCGGATCGCGTATCATGTCGTCAGTGAAGTGTCGATTGTGAGATGTTGTATTGTTACAGCTATAAAATCTACATACTAATCTGATAACCCATGTTCTAATTAAGTATTGCACGAGTCTCAATTTCTGAGATGCTCAAACGTGTGCTTTTGTCTCGTAACTTGGAGATTACAAATCCAAATTGTTGTTTTATGTTATATCTTGATTACCTAAATGTATTATTAAGATTAAAAATGTCCAAACGATACATCAATGCTGCAACAATAGCTAGAACGCTAACTTAAACATTTATAAGTATAGTCATATACAGCGACTTTTATATTAACGTCAGAGTACCGTCGTTTATGTCGTCACACATGGGCCGTTACGGTTCTCCTAAGATGCAGTAATATGCGTTATTGTGTTCATCATGGTCTAGGTCTTTGGTTCTGTCTCATGTTGGTTCTTTCCCTGGGCAAGTCAGAGGGCCGACGTGTTTTATTCCACAACAGGTACACTCTTAGCAATCACCGTAAATTTTTCGGTGATATTACCGAAGAAAATAACAGTGCCACCGTAATTTTAATGTAATACAGTAGTCTACCGAGAAAACGAGCGTTTACAGTGGACCACTGTAAACAGGGGTAATTTCAGTACTGCTACAGCCAGTCATGGGAGCATCTTTGCGGGAAACTTAAACGCTGTTTATATAGGTTACTCGTATTTTAATTTGTACTTTTAAATATGAATGCAATTGGCACAGTTTAAATAAGTCTAAGACTTTCGGGACAGACCCATTTTTATATAAACATAAATTTGAAGACACCATATCGGCCGGTATATACTACACACAGTATAGGTTAATATAACTTGTAATTTTTTCTTCTCCTGTTTAAATATAATTGTTATTTTAGTTTAACTGTATTACACATGCATAATACGCTTTAATATTTGAAGTGTACACTCAAAATACAGGGCTTCATTTATCGCTTCCAGTTACATATTAGCATGACAGTGTTTACAGCTGTGCTACCAGCTGCTGTGACACAGCCCCCAACTCTGTAAACTGCCACGGTATTGGGTATTCACGGGAGGCATACTTATTTGTATTATATTGTATTATTCTATAATGTATTTTATTTGTACAATGTTTCTTAACATGGATGATGGAACAACTGATGTCTGGTCATTTCTATTTTATTGGCTTGTAGCTCAGTTATCTAATACAGTATAAGCAGAGGAAATAAAAAGGGCCCTTTTAACTGAAAACCAGTTTAAATTCTCTTAACATAAGGGAGAAGCTGTTTCAGTCACATGGTTTTGTATATGATGAGAAAATATATTTATATGCATTATCATCCTTTAATTTATTTCAATAATGTATTAATAATAATATAACAAATATGAATTTTTTATACATATTATATACAGTTTCTGTCAACGTGGACCACACTTGTCCTCTGAATAATGTGAGAGATACTATGCACAAATCACGTATGTGGTGCTGTGTTTTATAAGCTGTCTATTATTTTTGTTTCAGGGTTTTCATGAAGACCGACCATTCAAGGGGTCCAAGATTGCCAAAGGGAAGAAGAACACTAAAGTGGCCGCTAGTAACATCGGTCCAAAAATGTTGTCCTAATTCAATTTAATTAGGGAAAGTATCCACGTTATTGAAAAAATTTGCTGTTAGTCATTCAATTCCTTCGTGCATTAGTATACAACATGTTTCGGACAATCAACATTGAAGTAACATTTAAATGGAGCAGAAGAAAAATGGTGAAAGAGAAATTTCTTAGGTGTCGACTTTTTATTAGCACAGATAATATCAGGTTTTGTATCCTGTCGATATGTCAAACCCAGGAAAATTTAACCACTAGCTTGCATGAAATAAGCACAAATTTGTCATTAGTGTGACAGGTTAAACTTTCCTAATTGTTTGGTGTCTGATGAGACTGGTATTTAATTTCCGCTCAGCTGATATGGCTCGAACAATATTTTAGAATTTCAACATTTCACAGAGTCAGATCAGTTCTTTTAAGTTATGTCATGTCTTGGGAACACTGATTAAGTGCATAATGAATACACATAAATTAATTTCATGTATCAATCTAGATTCAAATTAATGCAATCACAGGACACTAATATGCATGGAGAATAGATATTCTTTTAACTATGAAAACTGCGGGGAGGTTTGAATTTAGGACTTAAATGCTAACATAAATGCTTCCCCAGGCCAGGGCAGGATATCAGCAATATTCCAGACTGGAACGCATACTCGCCGGTCATGTTGATTTATGAACACCTAAATTATTGTTCATCAATATGAGTAATTTGGAGCAGTGGCAAAATGATGGGTCAAGTTTTGAAAATCGTAATACATATTTGTTGGAAATCATTTTGGATAGTTTTGGTAGTTTTGTAGTCACGTGATGACAAGCGTGGCGGCGCCTATAAAGATTTGGCCAGCGCTGCTCTGTTCTGGGACTCCCTGAGTTTTACGTTAGTTAGAAGTCAAGTGATGGATTAGTGGAGGACGCACGTGAGGATGCTACGTTTTTTGTATGTTACTGAGGGACTATATTTTACATTTAATCATATTTCCACATTCTATATGCACACTGGAGGCTCATGTTGTTTAACTGAAGCTAAGGATTGGAGGTGGAGGGATTTGGTATTTCTAAAGACAGTGTAACACGAAACATTGTCCTTGGTTTATTGTGTTACTATGTTTGGGCATTTTTAAAATTGGTATATTAAATATCAAAGGGAACATCTTTCGCATGTGTTTGAATGGGAAAGGGGGGGGGGGGGGGGACGTAGAGGTTGCGACCCCCAATTATACATTTATGTCTGGTGAGCAACAGTATAAAGTGCCCCCTTCAAATACAAGCACTGATTTTTTGCAGTCAACTCTGTAAAACTAACCAGCAAACCTATATTTGAGTGACTATAGAACACCTCATGCGCCACCAGAGGAATCATGATTTTACTGTGTTTTAAACTTGATAATATGGATATACTATGTAAGGTAAATAGTATCTTGTGTCATAATTGTACTGAAATATACCTTCAAAATTACCAAAAATACCAAGCCTTTGTTGGTGTGATATGGGCATATTTTGCTCAAAAGTAAGGTGATTTATAATCGCACCCGTATATATTGTTTAGGCCTGAATTCTAAAATGAAGCATTTAGAAAATAAAATTTAAAAATGTGTCACAGTACACCCTCAAACCATCAGGAAAAGATGCCACTTTGAAAATGTTACCTTCCATCCCCACACTACCCTATACCAATCACATTCGGCATGTATGTGCCCATGCCTATGGGTTGTAATATATAAAAAAGGGGAAATGATTGTTAATATTTCAATTGATTTTCAGCTCAACTCTGTTGAGGTTTGATCTTGTGTGTGTATCATTACAGTATGCTTAGACAACATTAACTGATTTAGTAAATGAAGTTGTATGGTAATTGCTTGTTTCAGTAAACATACACTAACCTACATTAATTGGGTGCTATTATGATATTGTTAAAATTCATGTAAAGATGGTGAACATGCTTTCTCAGTGACAGTTTTCGTATTATATGTGAACTACATTGACAAAATTGATTAAATTAATTGTTTTTAGTGCATATAAGTGCATATTTAGTGAAAATATATCATTAAGATTCTAAGATAACTACACACCCGTGGGATGTTTCAACAACCTAAATAATGTACACATTACAAAAACATAGTTTCTTTTCAACCATATTTGATAAGGGGTTTTAGAACTTTCAAGTTCAACAGTATATGTAAAGAATATTTCACCGACGATTCAGTATTCTTTCGGGGGTCTGTGGTGGTATTATTAAGTGCATGCAACCCTCATTGGCTTGACAGAGAACTGTTATTCTTATGAGCATGTTTCCACAATACTATATGTACATTTGATGTACTTATATATATGTATGGTATTCTGATCTTGTATAAATAAATGTTTGTTAAACTGAAATGTTTGTTGAACTTCATATATGTTTTCCATTTGTCACATAATTTTTGTTCTGTAGAGACCATTACTCCTTAATATATGCTTTGTATATTTATATACAGCTCATGTGAGTCAACTTTTTTCAACCACATTAAATATGCCCTGTATGGTTGGACAGTTGCATTAGAGTCTGATACTGCTAAACACATTACATTTCCTAAAATTTAAAAGCAAAGAATTTAAGTGTGGACCGAAAACAATTCAATGGGTGCATAATTTTACGGTTGGACAGAGAAAAATTCAGTAATGACAGAAAGCAATTACAGTAATGACTGCTTATTTTTACGGTCAGCCTGAAGAATTTAACAGTCGAGACTGAAAACAATCTACAGTAACGACTGCATAATTTTTCAGTTATGACCGAAAAATTTTACGGCCATGATCTAAAAAAATTACGGTCATGACTTTAAAAATTTTACAGTAAAAGGACGGAAGCCTAAGCTGCCTGTATAATACCGTAAATACGGTTATTTCTAAGAGTGTAGAGACTACTTAATATTTTATCCCTAATATTAAGTGTAAGGCCAACTAATTAATCAAAATATACACATAATGTGACCATTTCAGTTATCATTTAGTAAATATTTTGACATAACTTTGACAAAGTTGTGTGATCATACACTTACATGCATTTTGTGTATGTTTGAAGAATGCTAGATATCTGCCGCCCGACAACAATCCGCAGGCACAGTTTCGGTAACAGTGTCCGGTATCCGGTGTCAGCGGTGGGATAGGCAGTCGCCCAAAAAAGTCAGTCAGATGCTGGTGAACATTTCTGACAAATCTATAGAAGAAGCAGCAAACCTTGGTATATGATTGGGTGGACCTTGATGCTATACAGCTAGCCACAGCATCTACTGGGAATATTGCAATATACCCATCTGTGAATGAACGGGCCCTCATCTATGTTCATGAATGGAACTGTCCCGTCCTATGCGTGGCGACGTCCTTCGTTACCATGAATATGCACAATTCTATTTTGCTCTTAACTGAGGAATTTCAATTTCATGTTACAGAATGCAGAACAAATCCCCCCGGCAGGAATAACACTGGAATCATTAACCAAACTAGGCGTAAAATTCCATGCCAGCATTGGAAATCACAAACCCAACATCGGCATTATTGGAAGGACAAGTTAGTTCCCCGGGGTGTACCCTTCAAGATGCTACTAAGTATTGTAGAAATCCAGAAAACGATCCAAAGGGCCATGGTGCTACACAGCTGTTACCCATATTTACTGGCGTTACTGCGATGTGCCACTTTTGGTTAGAAAAGAAATTTTCAAAGCTTAAGTTAACTCGCAAAGATAAAAACTAAATAATCTTTTTCCTAAATGGATACAATTGCTATGTTGCTTTTGTTCATTTTTTCTCTCCAGTTCAGATATCAATACAAGATATCATAATTTGTTACCTCGGGGATCTACCCCAATTTAAGGCAGGCGAACAAAAACGAATAAAAACGGCTATAACTGCATAAATAAAATAAAATATATTGGTCAGAATTTGAGAATATTAACCAGTAGAAATTGATAGTGATTATATTACAAATAAGATGCTCAGTATTACGCTTATTATATAATCAAACTGTTTTTAAACAGTCATTTCCATCCACATAACACATATGAGCATTAGGATTTCACAGCAAACTTCCTGCCAAATCATTAATTTATGGACTAAATAAAATATCAGTTTTGCGGTCATATTGGATTTTCAGATTGCAAAGAGGACATGGCAGGGTTATAATTATCAAGGTATAATTTCGAAAACTGCCTCTGGAAAACCTGTCAGCGGTGGGATACACAGACGCCACATGAACACGAATGAACATATCCAGGGTACTTTCCTGACAATACACTTGAACAGGCCGCCAGCAAGTGCAGAATACCCGATCGGAAATCCTGAGGCCCTTGGTACCTGTCAGATGGGAATTTTGTGCTATCCCAAGCTGGAGTAAGCGTGTTGTATTTCTCCTAGTTATAATATTCATTTCTTCATTATTGATATCATTATTTAAATCATTAAAACATGAAGCAATATTATATTATCGGTAACGGATTGTTTTTCGTTTGAATTCATTCTTAAAAACTATAATTATTACCTCCATCTTATGTTTATGGTTGTCACAGTGTAAATTTTAGTTTCTAGTCGCGTGTCAAGATGTGATATATGACATGATAAATGTTATTCTTGGCAAAAGTATTATTTTATATTTAAGTCTTTTTTGAAGAAGCGCTAGACCAGTAATTCTTTCATGAACACAAAAGACAAACAATTTTATTTGGACATGACAAAAGATTGAGAGAAGTGTTCTTCTACCTAACTCTTTGTCCTATCGTTCTATGAAAAAAATGCCGGTTAAATGCATGAATTGGGAGAGAAGTCGGAAAACCTAAAAGAAATATCGAACCCTAAATTGAATAATTTACAGAAAATTTGATATCCGCACGTATGTTGTAAGTACAACCAGGACATAATATATTGCATAAAAATACAATGCATATTTGAATATATGGACAACAGATCCATGCTTTGCATTACTTGAATGTACCTGATCCCGGTATAATCATTTCGAATGATCATGCAAAGTCTTAATTGAAGATGATTTATTCATAATCTTTTAAAATCTTACTATTCTGACAAGAACATGGGTTCATAGACTGAAAACATCAGTTTTGACGTTGTATAGATCTCACATAGCTCTTTATCATACGCAAAACTGGTTGCGCCACCTGCAACCATTTTTGCACAGTGTCCGTCTGTTTGTCTTCCGTGGGCTAAAATCACTCATATCTCAGTAGAGGTTTGACTTATGTGCCTAAAATTTTGCGTGATTATACATCTTGGATAGCTTTCTCGATTTTTTGGCAGGTGGCTCTACCTACATTTATGTTAACGCTGCAGACATTCAGGCTTATATCTAAGGACTGGATGGACATATCCCCCTGAAATTTTCCATGTGTATAGATCTTACATAGCTTTTAATCATATACAAGATTGGTGGCGCCACCTGCCACCATTTTTGCACAGCTTCCTTCTGATTGTCTGCTGTGGGATAAAATCACTCATATACAAGTAGTGTTCGATTTTTCTGCCTTAAATTTTGCATATGTATACAACTTGGACAGCTTTCTGGATTTTGTGGTAGGAGGCGCAACCTACATACACATTTCGGCTGCAGACATCCATGCTAATATGCGACACACCTCACTTTATTTTCCCTTGCCACTCAATCCATGCCTCAATTCACTTGTTCCACTCTGATTTTGGCGGATACACGTAGTCGCTTGTCGACTACCCGTATTCTAATTATATTTACGATCTGATTTATTTTCAATTGTGCTTGATACATTGGACACGTGTATTCATATTCGCGACATGGCGGAAGGAAAATGATCAGAAAAGTTCAAGGTTGTTGAATAAGGTTCCTCCCATTTACACCATAGCTACGACTTCATAAAATTATGGGATATTATTTACGGTATGAATCGTTTTCTTTCTCATTCTCGAATGTTTTTGTTTCTATAAATACTCGTTCCAATGATTTTTTTCAGAGAAAGCTGGCCTGTATAGCTATATATACTTTTTTTTTATTCCATAAATCATCTTACAAAAAGGAAACTAATATAACAGTACAATATAATCACAAGCGACAAATAATATGACAATACAATACAAGCAAAACACTAGTACATGAAATAAAACATAATACGTATATAGTCAAACTTACAGTAAGAACAGAATGTCTCTTACACAAGTATTTTAGTATATATTTAAAAATAAACGTGATCAACTTGTTTAAATTTTGTTCATGGTTGCATGAAAATGATCTCAGGCTGGAGAAAGAGGGGTTATCATGATAAAAAAAAACCAAGAGAGAGAGAAGAAAGAAATGATTTGGGGGGATTCTTTGAGGTTGTTGTCTGTGTCAGATGGTTTGAATGATTCTCAACTGCTAAGTTGAGGTTTCAGAAAACATTTCATCCCACTTTTTATAATGTAGGGATATGTTACCATTCTTACAAGCAATATTTTTTTCTATGGTATAGATCTGTTTGAGATATGATTGGTAATTGATGAAATTTGGCATAATATCTTTACATTTACTCACATATATAAATCGTTTAACTAATAATGTGAGGGTGTTTAACAGAGGATTGTTGTTGTAGCTGAAGATAACAGACTTCATACTGAAGCTACTTTCAGGTATTATAATATGTAAATTTGCAAGCCATTTTTTTGTGATAATATGGTCTGTGTTACACAGCAACTATAAAATATATGCACAAGAGTTTCCTTCTCTTTTTTACAGAGTGAGCAGAGCTCACTATCAGCTTTACCTATCCTATATAAAAAAGGGTTGAGAATTACATTTCTGTGAATTATTCTGAACTGAAACATTCTTAATACTTCTGATACTGTGGTTCTTTTTATGTTCTTGAAGGCTTCAAATACAAAATCTTGTCAATCACATTGCATTTCTTTAGACCACTTTTCAATAGCCTTCTTAGGTTCTGTACAGACTGCTAGAATTAAATCATTATAAACCTTTTGTGTAACTTTCTTGATATTCATTATTGTTTCAATTTTTGGTTTATATGGACTGTAGTTATCCATGTTTATACATGTTTTCACAGTTTTTTTCCAAACAGCTGGGATAGCATCGATTAAACACATATACTGCATTTTGTCAATTTTTGCTTTTGTACAGTCTACAAGTTCTGCATGTGACTGGAATATATAGTTTTTACCATTATATTTTAAAACATCATACAATTTTGTTACACCTGCATTATATAATTCTTTATTATACACCGTTGTTTTATCTATTTTGATATGAGAGTTGAAAAATAACTCTTGGCTTAAAATTTCGTCAGGAGTATATACATTTTTGAAATTGTATTTGCACCATGCATTTAAAACATCTCTCCAAAATGGATTGCATGTTTTATCAAATTACCTGTATCACATGACTTAAGGTTACATTTGAATAGGTAAGAGCCCAGTCTCTTAAATTGTTAATTAACAATTTGCCTCCAACCTTCATCCAAGGGGCCTGACAAAAAATGCTTTACCAAAGAAATTTTTAAAGAATCAAATTTAGATTTCAAATGTACCATATCTAGTCCCCCTTTTTCTGCTGGTGCTATAAGAGTAGTTCGTTTTATCTTGTCTTGTTTACCCCATATAAATTTCCAAAGTAACACTTCAATATCATTTATATAAGCTAAGGATGGATTTGGTAACACTTGCAGTGCATACATCAGTTGCGATAAGATGTGGGCTTTTATAATGGTAATTTTCACTGACAGTGACATTCCTCTGTATGACCATACATGAATTATTGTTTTAATTTTGCTGAGGATTTCTTTATAATTAATGTCTTTCATTTTTCTCCAGTCAGGATGGACAGATATTCCCAAAATATTTACTGGTTCAGTGCTCCATTTGAGACCTAACCTTTCTATATTATCTTGTTCATCAGCATTAAGTGTCATAGGCATTACTACAGATTTTTCAACATTTACTTTAAGTCCAGAGATTTTGTGAAACATTTCAAATGTTTTAAGAAGTTCTTTAACAGACTGGGAACCACCAGTGAGAGTAACAACTGTATCATCTGCATATTGAATTAATTTGTGTTCATAACCCCCAATATTTACACCTTTAATTTTTGCATTATTCCTTATCTTAACAGCTAAAATTTCTGAGGCGAGTATAAATAAATAGGGAGACAAGGGGCAACCTTGCCTTAGACCCCTCCTTATAGGAAAGTATGTAGTTGCCCATCCTCTATTTATGACACAACTGTTAATATTTGAATAAAGTACTTGTACCCATTTCCTAAAATGTGGTCCAAAATTTAGTAAATCTAATGTATTTTGAATGTTGGGCCATTCTAAAAAATCAAAGGCTTTTTCAAAATCTATTGATATGAGATAGCTTTTTATCTTATGTTTGTTTGAATGTGCAAATATATCTGTAATTTTGATTATATTTTCTCCAATATATCTATTTTTCATAAAACCTGTTTGATCACAGTGAATGATTGAAGGTAGCATAGTTTTGAGTCTATTAGCTAAGGTCTTGGCAAGTATTTTATAATCTGTATTTAAAAGAGAGAGAGGACGCCAGTTTTTCAATAATAGAGAATCTTTTCCTTTCTAAGGGATAAGGCAGATGATGCCTTGGAGCATTGTTAATGGCAGTGTATTGTTGTTAAAGGAATATTTAATAGCATCCATAAAGTATTTTTTTAAATCCAACCAAAATTTTTGATAAAATTCTGCTGGGAATCCATCAGGCCCTGGTGTTTTATTGATTTTGAGGGATTTTATTGTTTTATGAAATTCAGATGGAGAAAGATCTCCTTCACAAATGAGTGCCTCCTCTTCATTTAGTGTATTTAATTCCTCTTTTGTAATAAACTGATGGGTACAGCCAACTTGAGTTTCAACTGGTGTATATAAATCTTTATAAAACTGAAACTGTTCTTTTAAAATTAGTTTTGTGTCCTCAATGAGTTTTCCTTTTTTATCTTTCAACTTAAGAATTGATTTTTGTTCAAAGTTTCTTTTTTTCTAAATTAAGGAAATATTTTGTTGGTTTATCTCCTTCAGAGAACCATCTGGATCTGCATCTGACTATAGCTCCCCTGGTTTGTTCCTCAATGAAGGATTTATGATTATTTACTGTCATTTCCCATTTGCATTCACTTCTGAGTTTTTAGTTTTATTATATTGGAGCTGGGCTTTGCGCATTTCTTTCTCTAATAAAATTAATTTATCAACAAATTTTTTTCTTTTTGTTTGTGGCATAAACTATGATTTCACCTCTTATTTGACATATAAATACATATATTAAACACATATATAATAGTATTATAGTACTTTAAACCTTAATCTAAAAGTGAAGGTTCCAATTCAAAAAGGGGAAATGAATTGACAATAATTAATCAAAAGTAATAATAATAAGTTATAAATACCATCTGCAACTAATTCAGATGTATGTCAAAAACATCAATGAAGACAAACATGCATATTAACATTCTAATAACACACCAATAATACCCCAGCAGACCAACAATGCAATAGCGATACCAGTTTGGGCCAAGTCCAGCACAATCAAGCACCACTGGTAGCCTAATCAGTTGTTGTGAGTTTAAAATTATAATAGTATCACTTACAGTTGTACTCACTACCTCAACTATTAACATTAACAGTAACAGTGTTCAAAATATGGCTAAAACATCTGAAACTGTTTACAGTATAATTAACAATGGCCAGGGCCAGCAGATAGTTAATGCTGATAGGAGATTCAAGAATTAGTAATCAGTAATATTAGAGAAAACCGACCAAACACAGAATTCATGTCTCTGTATAATATATAGGAGAGAAAAGTTCATCATTAAACACTTATCACTTACACCTTTTTGCTGACTGCAGTTTTAGATTTGCTGAAATGTTAAACTGTCATTCATATTTTTGAGCAAATATAAAAAAAAGTAATAATATTTATATGGCCAATATGTAAACCTGGTCAGGGCTATAGCAGAACTTAAAACCTAACATCCTAATTAGTGTGATGGAGGTACCAGTCTGGGTCGGCTACAGCACCAGCGAGTACCACCAGTAGCCAAGTAAGTAGGCCTAGTTCTAAGTTAAAAATGATTATAATATCCCAAGTAAACAGTGGTAAATGTACTACAGCAACTACTTATAGAACGAACAGTAACAGTGTTTAGATTTTGTGGTTAACATTGTTATTTATACTTTGTGATTGGTGGAACGTTATCATGAATATTTACTGAAGACTGTTTATTAAAAGAACTTGGACGTCATAGTCTGCATAAGTGAGTACATACCTGAGATGAATGGAATGACTGGTATCTTTAGAATTTTAAAAAGGTACTGCTTTATTTTAAATGAAAAACTACATTAAACGTTGGAGAGTTCAGGTCAAAAGTCTATATGCGTATTTAAACCTTATATCGTGACGGAAAAGTAAATATCGCAGTAAACATTTTTTCACGATGGCCGAGTGGTCTAAGGCGCCAGACTTACCTAAACACGGGTATTGAGTGTTCTGGTCCACGAATGTGGGAATGGGTTCGAATCCCACTTCTGACAATTTTCCCCCTTTGATTTTCTTATGCTCATTGTGGATTTAACGTATTTTATTATCGACCATTATTGGGCGTTTAATCGTAGTGTCCGCACAAGCAACAAATGAAAAAAAATAAGGAATATGGCCAAGGAATCTTCTATATAATCAGATGTATGTTCAAATTGTGATTGTTATTCAGTTGACCTATATTTTTATTCACGACATCGCGGAAGATAAACTAAATGAAAGTACTTAAAAGCTTGTGAACCAGGGACCTCCCCTTTATCACAGACAATACATAAAAATAGGATATTATTTATAATATCAACCATTTTTCTTTCGACATTTCGACGTTTCAGTTAGGGTTAACATACAAGACATGTTAGTCATCCACAGAATAAATAAATGTTTACTTGACAATGTGCAGATGGGAGCATTATTTAAGAATTTTTTACTCTTTAGATTAATTTTTCTTAATTCCTGAAGAATGCGAAATTCAAAATTTCATTGAACGAAGAGGCCTGAACATTTATTGTTTAAGAAAAACCTGGCATGTATGGCTTTATCTGCTACATGACTGGTGGAAACATAATATATGTGATATTTTTTGGAAATACCTGATTGCAAAACTGATCCTGATGCATAAAGAACACTCCACCTCCCCCCGAACGACAAGCGTTCAGAAATAGTTCGTTTTGCAGGTCTCCAAATAGTGTAAGAAGAAAGAGAAGCGATGTATGTGAAGTTATTTTTAGTTGCCACACTATGCCAAGCGCAAAGAGACCCAAGACGCCTTCCAAGGTTATCTCCTGAACACCCAGTTAGAGGTGAAGACGGAAGTCGGACTAACCAGCATTACGCCAGGATCCACGCCCACTCCATGAGGAGGACCCGAGCAGCCTTGTAACCCGCATGCACTCAAGTGGGCACCAATGCAGGATATGTGTTTGAATGAAGAAAGAGCGATCTTTCCTTCTCTATCATCAAGATGGCTTACTCAGGGAACATAATCTTCAGAGGGTACATGACCGAATGCATAAACGAAATAGGTAACTGGTAACTTTGGAAATTGGAAAAGTTATAGTTTTATTTTAAATGACAAACTACGGTAAACGTTGGAGAGGTGACGTGTAAAGCCTGAATGAATGTTTCAACTTGATCACCGGACGGGAAAGTAAATATTGCAGTACACATCTGTCAGGATGGCAGAGTGGTCTAAGGCGCCAGACTCAAGCGTCAAGCTTACCTGAATACGGGTAATGAGTGTTCTGGTCCACGAATGTGGGCGTGGGTTCGAATTCCACTTCTGACATTTCTTTTTTCCCCTTTGTTTTTCTTATGCTCAATGTAGTTTTAACGTCTTTTATTATCGAAGATTATTGGGGCATATTGGACGTTTTATCGTGGTGTCCGCAAGAGCAAAAAATGAACAAATTAATGAATATCGCCAAAGAATCATCTAAATAATCACGTATTTCCAAAATTGTGACTGTTATTCAGTGGACCTATATTTTTTATTCACGAATTCGCGGAAGATAAACTATATGAAGGTACTTAAAAGCTGGTGAACCAGGGACCTCCTCTTTATCACAGACAATACATAAAAATAAGATATTATTTATAATATCAATCATTTTTCTTTCGACATTTCGACGTTTCAGTTAGGGTTAACATACGAGACATGTTAGTCATCCACAGAATAAATAAATGTTCACTTGACAATGTGCAGATGGGAGAATAATGTAAGAATTTTTTACTCTTTAGATTAATTTTTCTTAATTTCCTGAAGAATACGAAATTCAAAATTTCATTGAACTAAGAGGCCTGAACATTTATTGATTAAGAAAAACCTGGCATGTATGGCTTTACCTGCTACATGACTAGTGGAAACATAATATATGTGATATTTTTTGGAAATACCTGATTGCAAAACTGATCCTGATGCATAAAGGACATTCCACCTCCCCCCGAGCGACAAGCGTTCAGAAATAGTTTGTGTTGCAGGTCTCCAAATAGTGTAAGAAGAAAGAAAAGCGAAGTCTGTGAAGTTATTTCTAGTTGCCACACTATGCCAAGCGCAAAGAGACCCAAGACGCCTTCCAAGGTTATCTCCTGAACACCCAGTTAGAGGTGAAGACGGAAGTCGGACTAACCAGCATTACGCCAGGATCCACGCCCACTCCATGAGGAGGACCCGAGCAGCCTTGCAACCCGCATGCACACAAGTGGGCACCAATGCAGGATATGTGTTTGAATGAAGAAAGGGCGATCTTTCCTTCTCTATCACCAAGATGGCTTACTCAGGGAGCATAATCTTCAGAGGGTACATGACTGAATGCATAGACGAAATAAATAACTGGTAACTTAGGAAATTGGAAAAGTTATAGTTTTATTTTAAATGACAAACTACGGTAAACGTTGGAGAGGTTACGTGTAAAGCCTGAATGAATGTTTAAACTTGATCACGGGACGGGAAAGTAAATAGTGCAGTACACATCTGTCAGGATGGCCGAGTGGTCTAAGGCGCCAGACTCAAGCGACAAGCTTACCTGAATACGGGTATTGAGTGTTCTGGTCCACGAATGTGGGCGTGGGTTCGAATCCCACTTCTGACATTTCTTTTTTCCCCTTTGTTTTTCTTATGCTCAATGTAGTTTTAACGTCTTTTATTATCGAAGATTATTGGGGCATATTGGGCGTTTTATCGTGGTGTCCGCAAAAGCAAAAAATGAACAAATTAATGAATATCGCCAAAGAATCATCTAAATAATCACGTATTTCCAAAATAGTGACTGTTATTCAGTGGACCTATATTTTTTATTCACGACATCGCGGAAGATAAACTATATGAAGGTACTTAAAAGCTGGTGAACCAGGGACCTCCTCTTAATCACAGACAATACATAAAAATAGGATATTATTTATAATATCAATCATTTTTCTTTCGACATTTCGACGTTTCAGTTAGGGTTAACATACGAGACATGTTAGTCATCCACAGAATAAATAAATGTTTACTTGACAATGTGCAGATGGGAGCATTATTTGAGAATTTTTTACTCTTTAGATTAATTTTTCTTAATTTCCTGTAGAATACGAAATTCAAAATTTCATTGAACTAAGAGGCCTGAACATTTATTGTTTAAGAAAAACCTGGCATGTATGGCTTTACCTGCTACATGACTGGTGGAACCATAATATATGTGATATTTTTTGGAAATACCTGATTGCAAAACTGATCCTGATGCATAAAGAACACTCCACCTCCCCCCGAACGACAAGCGTTCAGAAATAGTTCGTGTTGCAGGTCTCCAAATAGTGTAAGAAGAAAGAAGCGAAGTGTGTGAAGTTATTTCTAGTTGCCACACTATGCCAAGCGCAAAGAGACCCAAGACGCCTTCCAAGGTTATCTCCTGAACACCCAGTTAGAGGTGAAGACGGAAGTCGGACTAACCAGCATTACGCCAGGATCCACGCCCACTCCATGAGGAGGACCCGAGCAGCCTTGCAACCCGCATGCACACAAGTGGGCACCAATGCAGGATATGTGTTTGAATGAAGAAAGGGCGATCTTTCCTTCTCTATCACCAAGATGGCTTACTCAGGGAGCATAATCTTCAGAGGGTACATGACTGAATGCATAGACGAAATAAATAACTGGTAACTTAGGAAATTGGAAAAGTTATAGTTTTATTTTAAATGACAAACTACGGTAAACGTTGGAGAGGTTACGTGTAAAGCCTGAATGAATGTTTAAACTTGATCACGGAACGGGAAAGTAAATAGTGCAGTACACATCTGTCAGGATGGCCGAGTGGTCTAAGGCGCCAGACTCAAGCGACAAGCTTACCTGAATACGGGTATTGAGTGTTCTGGTCCACGAATGTGGGCGTGGGTTCGAATCCCACTTCTGACATTTCTTTTTCCCCCCTTTGGTTTTCTTATGCTCATTGTGGTTTTGACGTCTTTTATTATCGACGATTATTGGGGCATATTGGCCGTTTTATCGTGGTGTCCGCAAAAGCAAAAAAATGAACAAATTAATGAATATCGCAAGAGAATCATCTAAATAATCACGTATTTCCAAAATTTTGACTGTTATTCAGTTGACCCATATTTTTTATTCACTACATCGCCGAAGATAAACTATAAGAAGGTACTTTAAAGCTGGTGAACCAGGGACCTCCTCTTTATCACAGACAATACAGAAAAATAGGATATTATTTATAATATCAATCATTTTTCTTTCGACATTTCGACGTTTCAGTGAGGGTTAACATACGAGACATGTTAGTCATCCACAGAATAAATAAATGTTTACTTGACAATGTGCAGATGGGAGCATTATTTGAGAATTTTTTACTCTTTAGATTAATTTTTCTTAATTTCCTGTAGAATACGAAATTCAAAATTTCATTGAACTAAGAGGCCTGAACATTTATTGTTTAAGAAAAACCTGGCATGTATGGCTTTACCTGCTACATGACTGGTGGAACCATAATATATGTGATATTTTTTGGAAATACCTGATTGCAAAACTGATCCTGATGCATAAAGAACACTCCACCTCCCCCCGAACGACAAGCGTTCAGAAATAGTTCGTGTTGCAGGTCTCCAAATAGTGTAAGAAGAAAGAAGCGAAGTGTGTGAAGTTATTTCTAGTTGCCACACTATGCCAAGCGCAAAGAGACCCAAGACGCCTTCCAAGGTTATCTTCTGAACACCCAGTTAGAGGTGAAGACGGAAGTCGGACTAACCAGCATTACGCCAGGATCCACGCCCACTCCATGAGGAGGACCCGAGCAGCCTTGCAACCCGCATGCACACAAGTGGGCACCAATGCAGGATATGTGTTTGAATGAAGAAAGGGCGATCTTTCCTTCTCTATCACCAAGATGGCTTACTCAGGGAGCATAATCTTCAGAGGGTACATGACTGAATGCATAGACGAAATAAATAACTGGTAACTTAGGAAATTGGAAAAGTTATAGTTTTATTTTAAATGACAAACTACGGTAAACGTTGGAGAGGTTACGTGTAAAGCCTGAATGAATGTTTAAACTTGATCACGGAACGGGAAAGTAAATAGTGCAGTACACATCTGTCAGGATGGCCGAGTGGTCTAAGGCGCCAGACTCAAGCGACAAGCTTACCTGAATACGGGTATTGAGTGTTCTGGTCCACGAATGTGGGCGTGGGTTCGAATCCCACTTCTGACATTTCTTTTTCCCCCCTTTGGTTTTCTTATGCTCATTGTGGTTTTGACGTCTTTTATTATCGACGATTATTGGGGCATATTGGCCGTTTTATCGTGGTGTCCGCAAAAGCAAAAAAATGAACAAATTAATGAATATCGCAAGAGAATCATCTAAATAATCACGTATTTCCAAAATTTTGACTGTTATTCAGTTGACCCATATTTTTTATTCACTACATCGCCGAAGATAAACTATAAGAAGGTACTTTAAAGCTGGTGAACCAGGGACCTCCTCTTTATCACAGACAATACAGAAAAATAGGATATTATTTAAATTATCTATCATTTTTCTTTCGACATTTCGACGTTTCAGTGAGGGTTAACATACGAGACATGTTAGTCATCCACAGAATAAATAAATGTTTACTTGACAATGTGCAGATGGGAGCATTATTAAAAATTTTTTACTCTTTAGATTAATTTTTCTTAATTTCCTGAAGAATGCGAAATTCAAAATTTCATTGAACCAAGAGGCCTGAACATTTATTGTTTAAGAAAAACCTGGCATGTATGGCTTTATCTGCTACATGACTGGTGGAAACATAATATATGTGATATTTTTTGGAAATACCTGATTGCAAAACTGATCCTGATGCATAAAGAACACTCCTCCTCCCCCGAACGACAAGCGTTTAGAAATAGTTCGTTTTGCAGGTATTTGGTCTCCAAATAGTGTAAGAAGAAAGAGAAGCGAAGTCTGTGAAGTTTTTTCTAGTTGCCACACTATGCCAAGCGCAAAGAGACCCAAGACGCCTTCTAAGGTTATCTCCTGAACACCCAGTTAGAGATGAAGACGGAAGTCGGACTAACCAGCATTACGCCAGGATCCACGCCCACTCCATGAGGAGGACCCGAGCAGCCTTGCAACCCGCATGCACACAAGTTGGCACCAATGCAGGATATGTGTTTGAATGAAGAAAGAGCGATCTTTCCTCCTCTATCATCAAGATGGCTTACTCAGGGAACATAATCTTCAGAGGGTACATGACTGAATGCATAGACGAAATAAATAACTGGTAACTTAGGAAATTGGAAAAGTTATGGTTTTATTTTAAATGACAAACTACGGTAAACGTGAATGAATGTTTAAACGTGATCACGGGACGGGAAAGTAAATAGTGCAGTACACATCTGTCAGGATGGCCGAGTGGTCTAAGGCGCCTGACACAAGCGTCAAGCTTATCTGAATACGGGTATTGAGTGTTCTGGTCCACGAATGTGGGCGTGGGTTCGAATTCCACTTCTGACATTTCTTTTCCCCCCTTTGGTTTTCTTATGCTCATTGTAGTTTTGACGTCTTTTATTATCGACGATTATTGGGGCATATTGCGCGTTTTATCGTGGTGTCCGCTAAAGGGAAAAAAAGGAACATATTAATGAATATCGTAATAGAATCATCTAAATAATCCATATTTCCAAAATTTTGACTGTTATTCAGTTGACCTATATTTTTTTTTCACTACATCGCGGAAGATAAACTATATGAAGGTAGTTTAAAGCTGGTGAGCCAGGGACCTCCTCTTTATCACAGACAATACAGAAAAATAGGATATTACTTATAATATCAATCATTTTTCTTTCGACATTTCGACGTTTCAGTCAGGGTTAACATACGAGACATGTTAGTCATCCACAGAATAAATAAATGTTTACTTGACAATGTGCAGATGGGAGCATTTTTTAAGAATTTTTTACTCTTTAGATTAATTTTTCTTAATTTCCTGAAGAATACGAAATTCAAAATTTCATTGAACTAAGAGGCCTGAACATTTATTGTTTAAGAAAAACCTGGCATGTATGGCTTTTCCTGCTGCATGACTGGTGAAAACATAATATATGTGACATTTTTTGGAAATACCTGATTGCAAAACTGAACCTGATGCATAAAGAACACTCCACCTCCCCACAAACGACAAGCCATAGAAATAGTTCGTATTGCAGGTCTTCAAATAGTGTAAGAAGAAAGAGAAGCGAAGTCTGTGAAGCTATTTCTAGTTGCCACACTATGCCAAGCGCAAAGATACCCAATACATCTTCCAAGGTTATCTCCTGAACACCCAGTTAGAGGTGAAGACGGAAGTCGGACTAACCAGCATTACGCCAGAATCCACGCCCACTCCATGAGGAGGACCCGAGCACCCTTGTAACCCGCATGCACACAAGTGGGCACCAATGCAGGATATGTGTTTGAATGAAGAAAGAGCGATCTTTCCTTCTCTATCACCAAGATGGCTTACTCAGGGAGCATAATCTTCAGAGGGTACATGACTGAATGCATAGACGAGATAAATAACTGGTAACTTAGGAAACTGGAAAAGTTATAGTTTTATTTTAAATGACAAACTACGGTAAACGTTGGAGAGGTGACGTGTAAAGCCTGAATGAATGTTTAATCTTGATCACCGGACGGGAAAGTAAATACACATCTGTCAGGATGGCCGAGTGGTCTAAGGCGCCAGACTCAAGCTTACCTGAATACGGGTTATTGAGTGTTCTGGTCCACGAATGTGGGCGTGGGTTCGAATCCCACTTCTGACATTTCTTTTTCCCCCCTGGTTTTCTTATGCTCATTGTAGTTTTGACGTCTTTTATTATCGACGATTATTGGGCCATATTGGCCGTTTTATCGAGGTGTCCGCAAAAGCAAAAAAATGAACAAATTAATGAATATCGCCAAAGAATCATCTAAATTATCACGTATTTCCAAAATTGTGACTGTTATTTAGTGGACCTATATTTTTTATTCACGACATCGCGGAAGATAAACTATATGAAAGTACTTAAAAGCTGGTGAAACAGGGACCTCCTCTTTATCACAGACAATACATAAAAAGAGGATATTATTTATAATATCAATCATTTTTCTTTCGACATTTCGACGTTTCAGTTAGGGTTAACATACCAGACATGTTAGTCATCCACAGAATAAATAAATGTTTACTTGACAATGTGCAGATGGGAGCATTATTTAAGAATTTTTTACTCTTTAGATTAATTTTTCTTAATTTCCTGAAGAATGCGAAATTCAAAATTTCATTGAACCAAGAGGCCTGAACATTTATTGTTTAAGAAAAACCTGGCATGTATGGCTTTATCTGCTACATGACTGGTGGAAACATAATATATGTGATATTTTTTGGAAATACCTGATTGCAAAACTGATCCTGATGCATAAAGAACACTCCACCTCCCCCCGAACGACAAGCGTTCAGAAATAGTTCGTTTTGCAGGTCTCCAAATAGTGTAAGAAGAAAGAGAAGCGAAGTCTGTGAAGTTATTTCTAGTTGCCACACTATGCCAAGCGCAAAGAGACCCAAGACGCCTTCCAAGGTTATCTCCTGAACACCCAGTTAGAGGTGAAGACGGAAGTCGGACTAACCAGCAATACGCCAGGATCCACGCCCACTCCATGAGGAGGACCCGAGCAGCCTTGTAACCCGCATGCACACAAGTGGGCACCAATGCAGGATATGTGTTTGAATGAAGAAAGAGCGATTTTTCCTTCTCTATCACCAAGATGGCTTACTCAGGGATCATAATCTTCAGAGGGTACATGACTGAATGCATAGACGAAATAAATAACTGGTAACGTAGGAAATTGGAAAAGTTATAGTTTTATTTTAAATGAAAAACTACGGTAAACGTTGGAGAGGTGACGTGTAAAGCCTGAATGAATGTTTCAACTTGATCACGGGACGGGAAAGTAAATAGTGCATTACACATCTGTCAGGATGGCCGAGTGGTCTAAGGCGCCAGACTCAAGCGTCAAACTTACCTGAATACGGGTATTGAGTGTTCTGGTCCACGAATGTGGGCGTGGGTTCGAATCCCACTTCTGACATTTCTTTTTTTCCCCTTTGTTTTTCTTATGCTCAATGTAGTTTTAACGTCTTTTATTATCGAAGATTATTGGGGCATATTGGGCGTTTTATCGTGGTGTCCGCAAAAGCAAAAAATGAACAAATTAATGAATATCGCCAAAGAATCATCTAAATAATCACGTATTTCCAAAATTGTGACTGTTATTCAGTGGACCTATAATTTTTATTCACGACATCGCGGAAGATTAACTAAATGAAAGTACTTAAAAGCTGGTGAACCAGGGACCTCCTCTTTATCACAGACAATACATAAAAATAGGATATTATTTATAATATCAATCATTTTTCTTTCGACATTTCGACGTTTCAGTTAGGATTAACATACGAGACAAGTTAGTCATCCACAGAATAAATAAATGTTTACTTGACAATGTGCAGATGGGAGCATTATTTAAGAATTTTTTACTCTTTAGATTAATTTTTCTTAATTTCCTGAAGAATGCGAAATTCAAAATTTCATTGAACCAAGAGGCCTGAACATTTATTGTTTTAGAAAAACCTGGCATGTATGGCTTTACCTGCTACATGACTGGTGGAAACATAATATATGTGATATTTTTTGGAAATACCTGATTGCAAAACTGATCCTGATGCATAAAGAACACTCCACCTCCCCCCGAACGACAAGCGTTCATAAATAGTTCGTTTTGCAGGTCTCCAAATAGTGTAAGAAGAAAGAGAAGCGAAGTCTGTGAAGTTATTTCTAGTTGCCACACTATGCCAAGCGCAAAGAGACCCAAGACGCCTTCCAAGGTTATCTCCTGAACACCCAGTTAGAGGTGAAGACGGAAGTCGGACTAACCAGCATTACGCCAGGATCCACGCCCACTCCATGAGGAGGACCCGAGCAGCCTTGCAACCCGCATGCACACAAGTTGGCACCAATGCAGGATATGTGTTTGAATGAAGGAAGAGCGATCTTTCCTCCTCTATCATCAAGATGGCTTAATCAGGGATCATAATCTTCAGAGGGTACATGACTGAATGCATTGAAGAAATAAATAACTGGTAACTTAGGAAATTGGAAAAGTTATAGTTTTATTTTAAATGACAAACTACGGTAAACGTTGGAGAGGTGACGTGTAAAGCCTGAATGAATGTTTAAACTTGATCACGGGACGGGAAAGTTAATAGTGCAGTACACATCTGTCAGGATGGCTGAGTGGTCTAAGGCGCCAGACTCAAGCGTCAAGCTTACCTGAATACGGGTATTAAGTGTTCTGGTCCACGAATGTGGGCGTGGGTTCGAATCCCACTTCTGACATTTCTATTTTCCCCTTTGTTTTTCTTATGCTCAATGTAGTTTTGACGTCTTTTATTATCGACGATTATTGGGTCATATTGGGCGTTTTATCGTGGTGTCCACAAAAGCAAAAAATGAAAAAATTAATGAATATCGCCAAAGAATCATCTAAATAATCACGTATTTCCAAAATTGTGACTGTTATTCAGTGGACGTATATTTTTTATTCACGACATCGCGGAAGATAAACTATATGAAGGTACTTAAAAGCTGGTGAACCAGGGACCTCCTCTTTATAACAGACAATACATAAAAATAGGATATTATTTATAATATCAATCATTTTTCTTTCGACATTTCGACGTTTCAGTTAGGGTTAACATACGAGACATGTTAGTCATCCACAGAATAAATAAATGTTTACTTGACAATGTGCAGATGGGAGCATTATTAAAAATTTTTTACTCTTTAGATTAATTTTTCTTAATTTCCTGAAGAATGCGAAATTCAAAATTTCATTGAACCAAGAGGCCTGAACATTTATTGTTTAAGAAAAACCTGGCATGTATGGCTTTACCTGCTACATGACTGGTGAAAACATAATATATGTGATATTTTTTGGAAATACCTGATTGCAAAACTGATCCTGATGCATAAAGAACACTCCACCTCCCCACGAACGACAAGCGTTCAGAAATAGTTCGTGTTGCAGGTCTCCAAATAGTGTAAGAAGAAAGAGAAGCGAAGTCTGTGAAGTTATTTCTAGTTGCCACACTATGCCAAGCGCAAAGAGACCCAAGACATCTTCCAAGGTTATCTCCTGAACACCCAGTTAGAGGTGAAGACGGAAGTCGGACTAACCAGCATTACGCCAGGATCCACGCCCACTCCATGAGGAGGACCCGAGCAGCCTTGTAACCCGCATGCACACAAGTTGGCACCAATGCAGGATATGTGTTTGAATGAAGAAAGAGCGATATTTCCTTCTCTATCACCAAGATGGCTTACTCAGGGAGCATAATCTTCAGAGGGTACATGACTGAATGCATAGACGAAATAAATAACTGGTAACTTAGGAAATTGGAAAAGTTATAGTTTTATTTTTAATGACAAACTACGGTAAACGTTGGAGAGGTGACGTGTAAAGCCTGAATGAATGTTTAAACTTGATCACGGGACGGGAAAGTAAATAGTGCATTACACATCTGTCAGGATGGCCGAGTGGTCTAAGGCGCCAGACTCAAGCGTCAAGCTTACCTGAATACGGGTATTGAGTGTTCTGGTCCACGAATGTGGGCGTGGGTTCGAATCCCACTTCTGACATTTCTTTTTTCCCCTTTGTTTTTCTTATGCTCAATGTAGTTTTACGTCTTTTATTATCGAAGATTATTGGGACATATTGGGCGTTTTATCGTGGTGTCCGCAAAAGCAAAAAATGAACAAATTAATGAATATCGCTAAAGAATCATCTAAATAATCACGTATTTCCAAAATTGTGACTGTTATTCAGTGGACGTATATTTTTTATTCACGACATCGCGGAAGATAAACTAAATGAAAGTACTTAAAAGCTGGTGAACCAGGGACCTCCTCTTTATCACAGACAATACATAAAAATAGGATATTATTTATAATATCAATCATTTTTCTTTCGACATTTCGACGTTTCAGTTAGGGTTAACATACGAGACATGTTAGTCATCCACAGAATAAATAAATGTTTACTTGACAATGTGCAGATGGGAGCATTATTAAAACTTTTTTACTCTTTAGATTAATTTTTCTTAATTTCCTGAAGAATGCGAAATTCAAAATTTCATTGAACCAAGAGGCCTGA
Source organism: Sipunculus nudus (assembly GCA_026874595.1). NCBI lineage: Eukaryota > Metazoa > Annelida > Sipuncula > Golfingiida > Sipunculidae > Sipunculus > Sipunculus nudus. Next base: position 33,415,447 of record CM049315.1, read on the forward strand.
ACATTTATTGTTTAAGAAAAACCTGGCATGTATGGCTTGATCTGCTACATGACTGGTGGAAACATAATATATGTGATATTTTTTGGAAATACCTGATTGCAAAACTGATCCTGATGCATAAAGAACACTCCTCCTCCCCCCGAACGACATGCGTTCAGAAATAGTTCGTTTTGCAGGTATTTGGTCTCCAAATAGTGTAAGAAGAAAGAGAAGCGAAGTCTGTGAAGTTTTTTCTAGTTGCCACACTATGCCAAGCGCAAAGAGACCCAAGACGCCTTCTAAGGTTATCTCCTGAACACCCAGTTAGAGATGAAGACGGAAGTCGGACTAACCAGCATTACGCCAGGATCCACGCCCACTCCATGAGGAGGACCCGAGCAGCCTTGCAACCCGCATGCACACAAGTTGGCACCAATGCAGGATATGTGTTTGAATGAAGAAAGAGCGATCTTTCCTCCTCTATCATCAAGATGGCTTACTCAGGGAACATAATCTTCAGAGGGTACATGACTGAATGCATAGACGAAATAAATAACTGGTAACTTAGGAAATTGGAAAAGTTATGGTTTTATTTTAAATGACAAACTACGGTAAACGTGAATGAATGTTTAAACTTGATCACGGGACGGGAAAGTAAATAGTGCAGTACACATCTGTCAGGATGGCCGAGTGGTCTAAGGCGCCTGACACAAGCGTCAAGCTTATCTGAATACGGGTATTGAGTGTTCTGGTCCACGAATGTGGGCGTGGGTTCGAATTCCACTTCTGCTATTTCTTCCCCCCCCCCCCTTTGGTTTTCTTATGCTCATTGTAGTTTTGACGTCTTTTATTATCGACGATTATTGGGGCATATTGCGCGTTTTATCGTGGTGTCCGCTAAAGGGAAAAAAAGGAACATATTAATGAATATCGTAAGAGAATCATCTCAATAATCCATATTTCCAAAATTTTGACTGTTATTCAGTTGACCTATATTTTTTTTTCACTACATCGCGGAAGATAAACTATAAGAAGGTACTTTAAAGCTGGTGAACCAGGGACCTCCTCTTTATCACAGACAATACAGAAAAATAGGATATTATTTATAATATCAATCATTTTTCTTTCGACATTTCGACGTTTCAGTTAGGGTTAACATACGAGACATGTTAGTCATCCACAGAATAAATAACTGTTTACTTGACAATGTGCAGATGGGAGCATTATTTAAGAATTTTTTACTCTTTAGATTAATTTTTCTTAATTTCCTGAAGAATACGAAATTCAAAATTTCATTGAACTAAGAGGCCTGAACATTTATTGTTTAAGAAAAACCTGGCATGTATGGCTTTACCTGCTACATGACTGGTGAAAACATAATATATGTGATATTTTTGGGAAATACCTGATTGCAAAACTGATCCTGATGCATAAAGAACACCCCACCTCCCCACGAACGACAAGCGTTCAGAAATAGTTCGTGTTGCAGGTCTCCAAATAGTGTAAGAAGAAAGAGAAGCGAAGTCTGTGAAGTTATTTCTAGTTGCCACACTATGCCAAGCGCAAAGAGACCCAAGACGCCTTCCAAGGTTATCTCCTGAACACCCAGTTAGAGGTGAAGACGGAAGTCGGACTAACCAGCATTACGCCAGGATCCACGCCCACTCCATGAGGAGGACCCGAGCAGCCTTGTAACCCGCATGCACTCAAGTGGGCACCAATGCAGGATATGTGTTTGAATGAAGAAAGAGCGATCTTTCCTTCTCTATCACCAAGATGGCTTACTCAGGGAGCATAATCTTCAGAGGGTACATGACTGAATGCATAGACGAAATAAATAACTGGTAACTTAGGAAATTGGAAAAGTTATAGTTTTATTTTTAATGACAAACTACGGTAAACGTTGGAGAGGTGACGTGTAAAGCCTGAATGAATGTTTAAACTTGATCACGGGACGGGAAAGTAAATAGTGCAGTACACATCTGTCAGGATGGCCGAGTGGTCTAAGGCGCCAGACTCAAGCGTCAAGTTTACCTGAATACGGGTATTGAGTGTTCTGGTCCACGAATGTGGGCGTGGGTTCGAATCCCACTTCTGACATTTCTTTTTTCCCCTTTGTTTTTCTTATGCTCAATGTAGTTTTAACGTCTTTTATTATCGAAGATTATTGGGGCATATTGGGCGTTTTATCGTGGTGTCCACAAAAGCAAAAAATGAACAAATTAATGAATATCGCCAAAGAATCATCTAAATAATCACGTATTTCCAAAATTGTGACTGTTATTCAGTGGACCTATATTTTTTATTCACGACATCGCGGAAGATAAACTATATGAAAGTACTGAAAAGCTGGTGAACCAGGGACCTCCTCTTTATCACAGACAATACATAAAAATAGGATATTATTTATAATATCAATCATTTTTCTTTCGACATTTCGACGTTTCAGTTAGGGTTAACATACGAGCCGTGTTAGTCATCCACAGAATAAATAAATGTTTACTTGACAATGTGCAGATGGGAGCATTATTTAAGAATTTTTTACTCTTTAGATTAATTTTTCTTAATTTCCTGAAGAATACGAAATTCAAAATTTCATTGAACTAAGAGGCCTAAACATTTATTGTTTAAGAAAAACCTGGCATGTATGGCTTTACCTGCTACATGACTGGTGAAAACATAATATATGTGATATTTTTTGGAAATACCTGATTGCAAAACTGATCCTGATGCATAAAGAACACTCCACCTCCCCACGAACGACAAGCGTTCAGAAATAGTTCGTTTTGCAGGTATTTGGTCTCCAAATAGTGTAAGAAGAAAGAGAAGCGAAGTCTGTGAAGTTTTTTCTAGTTGCCACACTATGCCAAGCGCAAAGAGACCCAAGACGCCTTCTAAGGTTATCTCCTGAACACCCAGTTAGAGATGAAGACGGAAGTCGGACTAACCAGCATTACGCCAGGATCCACGCCCACTCCATGAGGAGGACCCGAGCAGCCTTGCAACCCGCATGCACACAAGTTGGCACCAATGCAGGATATGTGTTTGAATGAAGAAAGAGCGATCTTTCCTCCTCTATCATCAAGATGGCTTACTCAGGGAACATAATCTTCAGAGGGTACATGACTGAATGCATAGACGAAATAAATAACTGGTAACTTAGGAAATTGGAAAAGTTATGGTTTTATTTTAAATGACAAACTACGGTAAACGTGAATGAATGTTTAAACTTGATCACGGGACGGGAAAGTAAATAGTGCAGTACACATCTGTCAGGATGGCCGAGTGGTCTAAGGCGCCAGACTCAAGCGTCAAGTTTACCTGAATACGGGTATTGAGTGTTCTGGTCCACGAATGTGGGCGTGGGTTCGAATCCCACTTCTGACATTTCTTTTTTCCCATTTGTTTTTCTTATGCTCAATGTAGTTTTACGTCTTTTATTATCGAAGATTATTGGGACATATTGGGCGTTTTATCGTGGTGTCCGCAAAAGCAAAAAATGAACAAATTAATGAATATCGCTAAAGAATCATCTAAAAAATCACGTATTTCCAAAATTGTGACTGTTATTCAGTGGACGTATATTTTTTATTCACGACATCGCGGAAGATAAACTAAATGAAAGTACTTAAAAGCTGGTGAACCAGGGACCTCCTCTTTATCACAGACAATACATAAAAATAGGATATTATTTATAATATCAATCATTTTTCTTTCGACATTTCGACGTTTCAGTTAGGGTTAACATACGAGACATGTTAGTCATCCACAGAATAAATAAATGTTTACTTGACAATGTGCAGATGGGAGCATTATTAAAACTTTTTTACTCTTTAGATTAATTTTTCTTAATTTCCTGAAGAATGCGAAATTCAAAATTTCATTGAACCAAGAGGCCTGAACATTTATTGTTTAAGAAAAACCTGGCATGTATGGCTTGATCTGCTACATGACTGGTGGAAACATAATATATGTGATATTTTTTGGAAATACCTGATTGCAAAACTGATCCTGATGCATAAAGAACACTCCTCCTCCCCCCGAACGACATGCGTTCAGAAATAGTTCGTTTTGCAGGTATTTGGTCTCCAAATAGTGTAAGAAGAAAGAGAAGCGAAGTCTGTGAAGTTTTTTCTAGTTGCCACACTATGCCAAGCGCAAAGAGACCCAAGACGCCTTCTAAGGTTATCTCCTGAACACCCAGTTAGAGATGAAGACGGAAGTCGGAATAACCAGCATTACGCCAGGATCCACGCACACTTCATGAGGAGGACCCGAGCAGCCTTGCAACCCGCATGCACACAAGTTGGCATCAATGCAGGATATGTGTTTGAATGAAGAAAGAGCGATCTTTCCTCCTCTATCATCAAGATGGCTTACTCAGGGAACATAATCTTCAGAGGGTACATGACTGAATGCATAGACGAAATAAATAACTGGTAACTTAGGAAATTGGAAAAGTTATGGTTTTATTTTAAATGACAAACTACGGTAAACGTGAATGAATGTTTAAACTTGATCACGGGACGGGAAAGTAAATAGTGCAGTACACATCTGTCAGGGTGGCCGAGTGGTCTAAGGCGCCTGACACAAGCGTCAAGCTAATCTGAATACGGGTATTGAGTGTTCTGGTCCACGAATGTGGGCGTGGGTTCGAATTCCACTTCTGCTATTTCTTTCCCCCCCCCCCTTTGGTTTTCTTATGCTCATTGTAGTTTTGACGTCTTTTATTATCGACGATTATTGGGGCATATTGCGCGTTTTATCGTGGTGTCCGCTAAAGGGAAAAAAAGGAACATATTAATGAATATCGTAAGAGAATCATCTCAATAATCCATATTTCCAAAATTTTGACTGTTATTCAGTTGACCTATATTTTTTTTTCACTACATCGCGGAAGATAAACTATAAGAAGGTACTTTAAAGCTGGTGAACCAGGGACCTCCTCTTTATCACAGACAATACAGAAAAATAGGATATTATTTATAATATCAATCATTTTTCTTTCGACATTTCGACGTTTCAGTTAGGGTTAACATACGAGACATGTTAGTCATCCACAGAATAAATAACTGTTTACTTGACAATGTGCAGATGGGAGCATTATTTAAGAATTTTTTACTCTTTAGATTAATTTTTCTTAATTTCCTGAAGAATACGAAATTCAAAATTTCATTGAACTAAGAGGCCTGAACATTTATTGTTTAAGAAAAACCTGGCATGTATGGCTTTACCTGCTACATGACTGGTGAAAACATAATATATGTGATATTTTTGGGAAATACCTGATTGCAAAACTGATCCTGATGCATAAAGAACACCCCACCTCCCCACGAACGACAAGCGTTCAGAAATAGTTCGTGTTGCAGGTCTCCAAATAGTGTAAGAAGAAAGAGAAGCGAAGTCTGTGAAGTTATTTCTAGTTGCCACACTATGCCAAGCGCAAAGAGACCCAAAACATCTTCCAATTTTATCTCCTGAACACCCAGTTAGAGGTGAAGACGGAAGTCGGACTAACCAGCATTACGCCAGGATCCACGCCCACTCCATGAGGAGGACCCGAGCAGCCTTGTAACCCGCATGCACTCAAGTGGGCACCAATGCAGGATATGTGTTTGAATGAAGAAAGAGCGATCTTTCCTTCTCTATCACCAAGATGGCTTACTCAGGGAGCATAATCTTCAGAGGGTACATGACTGAATGCATAGACGAAATAAATAACTGGTAACTTAGGAAATTGGAAAAGTTATAGTTTTATTTTTAATGACAAACTACGGTAAACGTTGGAGAGGTGACGTGTAAAGCCTGAATGAATGTTTAAACTTGATCACGGGACGGGAAAGTAAATAGTGCAGTACACATCTGTCAGGATGGCCGAGTGGTCTAAGGCGCCAGACTCAAGCGTCAAGTTTACCTGAATACGGGTATTGAGTGTTCTGGTCCACGAATGTGGGCGTGGGTTCGAATCCCACTTCTGACATTTCTTTTTTCCCCTTTGTTTTTCTTATGCTCAATGTAGTTTTAACGTCTTTTATTATCGAAGATTATTGGGGCATATTGGGCGTTTTATCGTGGTGTCCACAAAAGCAAAAAATGAACAAATTAATGAATATCGCCAAAGAATCATCTAAATAATCACGTATTTCCAAAATTGTGACTGTTATTCAGTGGACCTATATTTTTTATTCACGACATCGCGGAAGATAAACTATATGAAAGTACTGAAAAGCTGGTGAACCAGGGACCTCCTCTTTATCACAGACAATACATAAAAATAGGATATTATTTATAATATCAATCATTTTTCTTTCGACATTTCGACGTTTCAGTTAGGGTTAACATACGAGCCATGTTAGTCATCCACAGAATAAATAAATGTTTACTTGACAATGTGCAGATGGGAGCATTATTTAAGAATTTTTTACTCTTTAGATTAATTTTTCTTAATTTCCTGAAGAATACGAAATTCAAAATTTCATTGAACTAAGAGGCCTAAACATTTATTGTTTAAGAAAAACCTGGCATGTATGGCTTTACCTGCTACATGACTGGTGAAAACATAATATATGTGATATTTTTTGGAAATACCTGATTGCAAAACTGATCCTGATGCATAAAGAACACTCCACCTCCCCACGAACGACAAGCGTTCAGAAATAGTTCGTTTTGCAGGTATTTGGTCTCCAAATAGTGTAAGAAGAAAGAGAAGCGAAGTCTGTGAAGTTTTTTCTAGTTGCCACACTATGCCAAGCGCAAAGAGACCCAAGACGCCTTCTAAGGTTATCTCCTGAACACCCAGTTAGAGATGAAGACGGAAGTCGGACTAACCAGCATTACGCCAGGATCCACGCCCACTCCATGAGGAGGACCCGAGCAGCCTTGCAACCCGCATGCACACAAGTTGGCACCAATGCAGGATATGTGTTTGAATGAAGAAAGAGCGATCTTTCCTCCTCTATCATCAAGATGGCTTACTCAGGGAACATAATCTTCAGAGGGTACATGACTGAATGCATAGACGAAATAAATAACTGGTAACTTAGGAAATTGGAAAAGTTATGGTTTTATTTTAAATGACAAACTACGGTAAACGTGAATGAATGTTTAAACTTGATCACGGGACGGGAAAGTAAATAGTGCAGTACACATCTGTCAGGGTGGCCGAGTGGTCTAAGGCGCCTGACACAAGCGTCAAGCTAATCTGAATACGGGTATTGAGTGTTCTGGTCCACGAATGTGGGCGTGGGTTCGAATTCCACTTCTGCTATTTCTTTCCCCCCCCCTTTGGTTTTCTTATGCTCATTGTAGTTTTGACGTCTTTTATTATCGACGATTATTGGGGCATATTGCGCGTTTTATCGTGGTGTCCGCTAAAGGGAAAAACGGAACATATTAATGAATATCGTAAGAGAATCATCTCAATAATCCATATTTCCAAAATTTTGACTGTTATTCAGTTGACCTATATTTTTTTTTCTCTACATCGCGGAAGATAAACTATAAGAAGGTACTTTAAAGCTGGTGAACCAGGGACCTCCTCTTTATCACAGACAATACAGAAAAATAGGATATTATTTATAATATCAATCATTTTTCTTTCGACATTTCGACGTTTCAGTTAGGGTTAACATACGAGACATGTTAGTCATCCACAGAATAAATAACTGTTTACTTGACAATGTGCAGATGGGAGCATTATTTAAGAATTTTTTACTCTTTAGATTAATTTTTCTTAATTTCCTGAAGAATACGAAATTCAAAATTTCATTGAACTAAGAGGCCTGAACATTTATTGTTTAAGAAAAACCTGGCATGTATGGCTTTACCTGCTACATGACTGGTGAAAACATAATATATGTGATATTTTTGGGAAATACCTGATTGCAAAACTGATCCTGATGCATAAAGAACACCCCACCTCCCCACGAACGACAAGCGTTCAGAAATAGTTCGTGTTGCAGGTCTCCAAATAGTGTAAGAAGAAAGAGAAGCGAAGTCTGTGAAGTTATTTCTAGTTGCCACACTATGCCAAGCGCAAAGAGACCCAAAACATCTTCCAATTTTATCTCCTGAACACCCAGTTAGAGGTGAAGACGGAAGTCGGACTAACCAGCATTACGCCAGGATCCACGCCCACTCCATGAGGAGGACCCGAGCAGCCTTGTAACCCGCATGCACTCAAGTGGGCACCAATGCAGGATATGTGTTTGAATGAAGAAAGAGCGATCTTTCCTTCTCTATCACCAAGATGGCTTACTCAGGGAGCATAATCTTCAGAGGGTACATGACTGAATGCATAGACGAAATAAATAACTGGTAACTTAGGAAATTGGAAAAGTTATAGTTTTATTTTTAATGACAAACTACGGTAAACGTTGGAGAGGTGACGTGTAAAGCCTGAATGAATGTTTAAACTTGATCACGGGACGGGAAAGTAAATAGTGCAGTACACATCTGTCAGGATGGCCGAGTGGTCTAAGGCGCCAGACTCAAGCGTCAAGTTTACCTGAATACGGGTATTGAGTGTTCTGGTCCACGAATGTGGGCGTGGGTTCGAATCCCACTTCTGACATTTCTTTTTTCCCCTTTGTTTTTCTTATGCTCAATGTAGTTTTAACGTCTTTTATTATCGAAGATTATTGGGGCATATTGGGCGTTTTATCGTGGTGTCCACAAAAGCAAAAAATGAACAAATTAATGAATATCGCCAAAGAATCATCTAAATAATCACGTATTTCCAAAATTGTGACTGTTATTCAGTGGACCTATATTTTTTATTCACGACATCGCGGAAGATAAACTATATGAAAGTACTGAAAAGCTGGTGAACCAGGGACCTCCTCTTTATCACAGACAATACATAAAAATAGGATATTATTTATAATATCAATCATTTTTCTTTCGACATTTCGACGTTTCAGTTAGGGTTAACATACGAGCCGTGTTAGTCATCCACAGAATAAATAAATGTTTACTTGACAATGTGCAGATGGGAGCATTATTTAAGAATTTTTTACTCTTTAGATTAATTTTTCTTAATTTCCTGAAGAATACGAAATTCAAAATTTCATTGAACTAAGAGGCCTAAACATTTATTGTTTAAGAAAAACCTGGCATGTATGGCTTTACCTGCTACATGACTGGTGAAAACATAATATATGTGATATTTTTTGGAAATACCTGATTGCAAAACTGATCCTGATGCATAAAGAACACTCCACCTCCCCACGAACGACAAGCGTTCAGAAATAGTTCGTTTTGCAGGTATTTGGTCTCCAAATAGTGTAAGAAGAAAGAGAAGCGAAGTCTGTGAAGTTTTTTCTAGTTGCCACACTATGCCAAGCGCAAAGAGACCCAAGACGCCTTCTAAGGTTATCTCCTGAACACCCAGTTAGAGATGAAGACGGAAGTCGGACTAACCAGCATTACGCCAGGATCCACGCCCACTCCATGAGGAGGACCCGAGCAGCCTTGCAACCCGCATGCACACAAGTTGGCACCAATGCAGGATATGTGTTTGAATGAAGAAAGAGCGATCTTTCCTCCTCTATCATCAAGATGGCTTACTCAGGGAACATAATCTTCAGAGGGTACATGACTGAATGCATAGACGAAATAAATAACTGGTAACTTAGGAAATTGGAAAAGTTATGGTTTTATTTTAAATGACAAACTACGGTAAACGTGAATGAATGTTTAAACTTGATCACGGGACGGGAAAGTAAATAGTGCAGTACACATCTGTCAGGATGGCCGAGTGGTCTAAGGCGCCAGACTCAAGCGTCAAGTTTACCTGAATACGGGTATTGAGTGTTCTGGTCCACGAATGTGGGCGTGGGTTCGAATCCCACTTCTGACATTTCTTTTTTCCCATTTGTTTTTCTTATGCTCAATGTAGTTTTACGTCTTTTATTATCGAAGATTATTGGGACATATTGGGCGTTTTATCGTGGTGTCCGCAAAAGCAAAAAATGAACAAATTAATGAATATCGCTAAAGAATCATCTAAAAAATCACGTATTTCCAAAATTGTGACTGTTATTCAGTGGACGTATATTTTTTATTCACGACATCGCGGAAGATAAACTAAATGAAAGTACTTAAAAGCTGGTGAACCAGGGACCTCCTCTTTATCACAGACAATACATAAAAATAGGATATTATTTATAATATCAATCATTTTTCTTTCGACATTTCGACGTTTCAGTTAGGGTTAACATACGAGACATGTTAGTCATCCACAGAATAAATAAATGTTTACTTGACAATGTGCAGATGGGAGCATTATTAAAACTTTTTTACTCTTTAGATTAATTTTTCTTAATTTCCTGAAGAATGCGAAATTCAAAATTTCATTGAACCAAGAGGCCTGAACATTTATTGTTTAAGAAAAACCTGGCATGTATGGCTTGATCTGCTACATGACTGGTGGAAACATAATATATGTGATATTTTTTGGAAATACCTGATTGCAAAACTGATCCTGATGCATAAAGAACACTCCTCCTCCCCCCGAACGACATGCGTTCAGAAATAGTTCGTTTTGCAGGTATTTGGTCTCCAAATAGTGTAAGAAGAAAGAGAAGCGAAGTCTGTGAAGTTTTTTCTAGTTGCCACACTATGCCAAGCGCAAAGAGACCCAAGACGCCTTCTAAGGTTATCTCCTGAACACCCAGTTAGAGATGAAGACGGAAGTCGGAATAACCAGCATTACGCCAGGATCCACGCCCACTCCATGAGGAGGACCCGAGCAGCCTTGCAACCCGCATGCACACAAGTTGGCACCAATGCAGGATATGTGTTTGAATGAAGAAAGAGCGATCTTTCCTCCTCTATCATCAAGATGGCTTACTCAGGGAACATAATCTTCAGAGGGTACATGACTGAATGCATAGACGAAATAAATAACTGGTAACTTAGGAAATTGGAAAAGTTATGGTTTTATTTTAAATGACAAACTACGGTAAACGTGAATGAATGTTTAAACTTGATCACGGGACGGGAAAGTAAATAGTGCAGTACACATCTGTCAGGATGGCCGAGTGGTCTAAGGCGCCTGACACAAGCGTCAAGCTTATCTGAATACGGGTATTGAGTGTTCTGGTCCACGAATGTGGGCGTGGGTTCGAATTCCACTTCTGCTATTTCTTCCCCCCCCCCCTTTGGTTTTCTTATGCTCATTGTAGTTTTGACGTTTTTTATTATCGACGATTATTGGGGCATATTGCGCGTTTTATCGTGGTGTCCGCTAAAGGGAAAAAAGGAACATATTAATGAATATCGTAAGAGAATCATCTAAATAATCCTTATTTCCAAAATTTTGACTGTTATTCAGTTGACCTATATTTTTTTTTCACTACATCGCGGAAGATAAACTATAAGAAGGTACTTTAAAGCTGGTGAACCAGGGACCTCCTCTTTATCACAGACAATACAGAAAAATAGGATATTATTTATAATATCAATCATTTTTCTTTCGACATTTCGACGTTTCAGTTAGGGTTAACATACGAGACATGTTAGTCATCCACAGAATAAATAACTGTTTACTTGACAATGTGCAGATGGGAGCATTATTTAAGAATTTTTTACTCTTTAGATTAATTTTTCTTAATTTCCTGAAGAATACGAAATTCAAAATTTCATTGAACTAAGAGGCCTGAACATTTATTGTTTAAGAAAAACCTGGCATGTATGGCTTTACCTGCTACATGACTGGTGAAAACATAATATATGTGATATTTTTGGGAAATACCTGATTGCAAAACTGATCCTGATGCATAAAGAACACTCCACCTCCCCACGAACGACAAGCGTTCAGAAATAGTTCGTGTTGCAGGTCTCCAAATAGTGTAAGAAGAAAGAGAAGCGAAGTCTGTGAAGTTTTTTCTAGTTGCCACACTATGCCAAGCGCAAAGAGACCCAAGACGCCTTCTAAGGTTATCTCCTGAACACCCAGTTAGAGATGAAGACGGAAGTCGGACTAACCAGCATTACGCCAGGATCCACGCCCACTCCATGAGGAGGACCCGAGCAGCCTTGCAACCCGCATGCACACAAGTTGGCACCAATGCAGGATATGTGTTTGAATGAAGAAAGAGCGATCTTTCCTCCTCTATCATCAAGATGGCTTACTCAGGGAACATAATCTTCAGAGGGTACATGACTGAATGCATAGACGAAATAAATAACTGGTAACTTAGGAAATTGGAAAAGTTATGGTTTTATTTTAAATGACAAACTACGGTAAACGTGAATGAATGTTTAAACTTGATCACGGGACGGGAAAGTAAATAGTGCAGTACACATCTGTCAGGATGGCCGAGTGGTCTAAGGCGCCTGACACAAGCGTCAAGCTTATCTGAATACGGGTATTGAGTGTTCTGGTCCACGAATGTGGGCGTGGGTTCGAATTCCACTTCTGCTATTTCTTCCCCCCCCCCCTTTGGTTTTCTTATGCTCATTGTAGTTTTGACGTCTTTTATTATCGACGATTATTGGGGCATATTGCGCGTTTTATCGTGGTGTCCGCTAAAGGGAAAAAAAGGAACATATTAATGAATATCGTAAGAGAATCATCTAAATAATCCTTATTTCCAAAATTTTGACTGTTATTCAGTTGACCTATATTTTTTTTTCACTACATCGCGGAAGATAAACTATAAGAAGGTACTTTAAAGCTGGTGAACCAGGGACCTCCTCTTTATCACAGACAATACAGAAAAATAGGATATTATTTATAATATCAATCATTTTTCTTTCGACATTTCGACGTTTCAGTTAGGGTTAACATACGAGACATGTTAGTCATCCACAGAATAAATAAATGTTTACTTGACAATGTGCAGATGGGAGCATTATTTAAGAATTTTTTACTCTTTAGATTAATTTTTCTTAATTTCCTGAAGAATACGAAATTCTAAATTTCATTGAACTAAGAGGCCTGAACATTTATTGTTTAAGAAAAACCTGGCATGTATGGCTTTACCTGCTACATGACTGGTGAAAACATAATATATGTGATATTTTTGGGAAATACCTGATTGCAAAACTGATCCTGATGCATAAAGAACACCCCACCTCCCCACGAACGACAAGCGTTCAGAAATAGTTCGTGTTGCAGGTCTCCAAATAGTGTAAGAAGAAAGAGAAGCGAAGTCTGTGAAGTTATTTCTAGTTGCCACACTATGCCAAGCGCAAAGAGACCCAAGACATCTTCCAAGGTTATCTCCTGAACACCCAGTTAGAGGTGAAGACGGAAGTCGGACTAACCAGCATTACGCCAGGATCCACGCCCACTCCATGAGGAGGACCCGAGCAGCCTTGTAACCCGCATGCACACAAGTTGGCACCAATGCAGGATATGTGTTTGAATGAAGAAAGAGCGATCTTTCCTTCTCTATCACCAAGATGGCTTACTCAGGGAGCATAATCTTCAGAGGGTACATGACTGAATGCATAGACGAAATAAATAACTGGTAACTTAGGAAATTGGAAAAGTTATAGTTTTATTTTTAATGACAAACTACGGTAAACGTTGGAGAGGTGACGTGTAAAGCCTGAATGAATGTTTAAACTTGATCACGGGACGGGAAAGTAAATTGTGCAGTTCACATCTGTCAGGATGGCCGAGTGGTCTAAGGCGCCAGACTCAAGCGTCAAGCTTACCTGAATACGGGTATTGAGTGTTCTGGTCCACGAATGTGGGCGTGGGTTCGAATCCCACTTCTGACATTTCTTTTTTCCCCTTTGTTTTTCTTATGCTCAATGTAGTTTTACGTCTTTTATTATCGAAGATTATTGGGACATATTGGGCGTTTTATCGTGGTGTCCGCAAAAGCAAAAAATGAACAAATTAATGAATATCGCTAAAGAATCATCTAAATAATCACGTATTTCCAAAATTGTGACTGTTATTCAGTGGACGTATATTTTTTATTCACGACATCGCGGAAGATAAACTAAATGAAAGTACTTAAAAGCTGGTGAACCAGGGACCTCCTCTTTATCACAGACAATACATAAAAATAGGATATTATTTATAATATCAATCATTTTTCTTTCGACATTTCGACGTTTCAGTTAGGGTTAACATACGAGACATGTTAGTCATCCACAGAATAAATAAATGTTTACTTGACAATGTGCAGATGGGAGCATTATTAAAAATTTTTTACTCTTTAGATTAATTTTTCTTAATTTCCTGAAGAATGCGAAATTCAAAATTTCATTGAACCAAGAGGCCTGAACATTTATTGTTTAAGAAAAACCTGGCATGTATGGCTTGATCTGCTACATGACTGGTGGAAACATAATATATGTGATATTTTTTGGAAATACCTGATTGCAAAACTGATCCTGATGCATAAAGAACACTCCTCCTCCCCCCGAACGACATGCGTTCAGAAATAGTTCGTTTTGCAGGTATTTGGTCTCCAAATAGTGTAAGAAGAAAGAGAAGCGAAGTCTGTGAAGTTATTTCTAGTTGCCACACTATGCCAAGCGCAAAGAGACCCAAAACATCTTCCAATTTTATCTCCTGAACACCCAGTTAGAGGTGAAGACGGAAGTCGGACTAACCAGCATTACGCCAGGATCCACGCCCACTCCATGAGGAGGACCCGAGCAGCCTTGCAACCCGCATGCACACAAGTTGGCACCAATGCAGGATATGTGTTTGAATGAAGAAAGAGCGATCTTTCCTCCTCTATCATCAAGATGGCTTACTCAGGGAACATAATCTTCAGAGGGTACATGACTGAATGCATAGACGAAATAAATAACTGGTAACTTAGGAAATTGGAAAAGTTATGGTTTTATTTTAAATGACAAACTACGGTAAACGTGAATGAATGTTTAAACTTGATCACGGGACGGGAAAGTAAATAGTGCAGTACACATCTGTCAGGGTGGCCGAGTGGTCTAAGGCGCCTGACACAAGCGTCAAGCTTATCTGAATACGGGTATTGAGTGTTCTGGTCCACGAATGTGGGCGTGGGTTCGAATTCCACTTCTGCTATTTCTTTTCCCCCCCCCTTTGGTTTTCTTATGCTCATTGTAGTTTTGACGTCTTTTATTATCGACGATTATTGGGGCTATTGCGCGTTTTATCGTGGTGTCCGCTAAAGGGAAAAAAAGGAACATATTAATGAATATCGTAAGAGAATCATCTAAATAATCCATATTTCCAAAATTTTGACTGTTATTCAGTTGACCTATATTTTTTTTCACTACATCGCGGAAGATAAACTATAAGAAGGTACTTTAAAGCTGGTGAACCAGGGACCTCCTCTTTATCACAGACAATACAGAAAAATAGGATATTATTTATAATATCAATCATTTTTCTTTCGACATTTCGACGTTTCAGTTAGGGTTAACATACGAGACATGTTAGTCATCCACAGAATAAATAACTGTTTACTTGACAATGTGCAGATGGGAGCATTATTTAAGAATTTTTTACTCTTTAGATTAATTTTTCTTAATTTCCTGAAGAATACGAAATTCAAAATTTCATTGAACTAAGAGGCCTGAACATTTATTGTTTAAGAAAAACCTGGCATGTATGGCTTTACCTGCTACATGACTGGTGAAAACATAATATATGTGATATTTTTTGGAAATACCTGATTGCAAAACTGATCCTGATGCATAAAGAACACCCCACCTCCCCACGAACGACAAGCGTTCAGAAATAGTTCGTGTTGCAGGTCTCCAAATAGTGTAAGAAGAAAGAGAAGCGAAGTCTGTGAAGTTATTTCTAGTTGCCACACTATGCCAAGCGCAAAGAGACCCAAAACATCTTCCAATTTTATCTCCTGAACACCCAGTTAGAGGTGAAGACGGAAGTCGGACTAACCAGCATTACGCCAGGATCCACGCCCACTCCATGAGGAGGACCCGAGCAGCCTTGTAACCCGCATGCACTCAAGTGGGCACCAATGCAGGATATGTGTTTGAATGAAGAAAGAGCGATCTTTCCTTCTCTATCACCAAGATGGCTTACTCAGGGAGCATAATCTTCAGAGGGTACATGACTGAATGCATAGACGAAATAAATAACTGGTAACTTAGGAAATTGGAAAAGTTATAGTTTTATTTTAAATGACAAACTACGGTAAACGTTGGAGAGGTGACGTGTAAAGCCTGAATGAATGTTTAAACTTGATCACGGGACGGGAAAGTAAATAGTGCAGTACACATCTGTCAGGATGGCCGAGTGGTCTAAGGCGCCAGACTCAAGCGTCAAGTTTACCTGAATACGGGTATTGAGTGTTCTGGTCCACAAATGTGGGCGTGGGTTCGAATCCCACTTCTGACATTTCTTTTTTCCCCTTTGTTTTTCTTATGCTCAATGTAGTTTTAACGTCTTTTATTATCGAAGATTATTGGGGCATATTGGGCGTTTTATCGTGGTGTCCACAAAAGCAAAAAATGAACAAATTAATGAATATCGCCAAAGAATCATCTAAATAATCACGTATTTCCAAAATTGTGACTGTTATTCAGTGGACCTATATTTTTTATTCACGACATCGCGGAAGATAAACTATATGAAAGTACTGAAAAGCTGGTGAACCAGGGACCTCCTCTTTATCACAGACAATACATAAAAATAGGATATTATTTATAATATCAATCATTTTTCTTTCGACATTTCGACGTTTCAGTTAGGGTTAACATACGAGCCATGTTAGTCATCCACAGAATAAATAAATGTTTACTTGACAATGTGCAGATGGGAGCATTATTAAAGAATTTTTTACTCTTTAGATTAATTTTTCTTAATTTCCTGAAGAATACGAAATTCAAAATTTCATTGAACTAAGAGGCCTAAACATTTATTGTTTAAGAAAAACCTGGCATGTATGGCTTTACCTGCTACATGACTGGTGAAAACATAATATATGTGATATTTTTTGGAAATACCTGATTGCAAAACTGATCCTGATGCATAAAGAACACTCCACCTCCCCACGAACGACAAGCGTTCAGAAATAGTTCGTGTTGCAGGTCTCCAAATAGTGTAAGAAGAAAGAGAAGCGAAGTCTGTGAAGTTATTTCTAGTTGCCACACTATGCCAAGCGCAAAGAGACCCAAGACATCTTCCAAGGTTATCTCCTGAACACCCAGTTAGAGGTGAAGACGGAAGTCGGACTAACCAGCATTACGCCAGGATCCACGCCCACTCCATGAGGAGGACCCGAGCAGCCTTGTAACCCGCATGCACACAAGTTGGCACCAATGCAGGATATGTGTTTGAATGAAGAAAGAGCGATCTTTCCTTCTCTATCACCAAGATGGCTTACTCAGGGAGCATAATCTTCAGAGGGTACATGACTGAATGCATAGACGAAATAAATAACTGGTAACTTAGGAAATTGGAAAAGTTATAGTTTTATTTTTAATGACAAACTACGGTAAACGTTGGAGAGGTGACGTGTAAAGCCTGAATGAATGTTTAAACTTGATCACGGGACGGGAAAGTAAATTGTGCAGTTCACATCTGTTAGGATGGCCGAGTGGTCTAAGGCGCCAGACTCAAGCGTCAAGCTTACCTGAATACGGGTATTGAGTGTTCTGGTCCACGAATGTGGGCGTGGGTTCGAATCCCACTTCTGACATTTCTTTTTTCCCCTTTGTTTTTCTTATGCTCAATGTAGTTTTACGTCTTTTATTATCGAAGATTATTGGGACATATTGGGCGTTTTATCGTGGTGTCCGCAAAAGCAAAAAATGAACAAATTAATGAATATCGCTAAAGAATCATCTAAATAATCACGTATTTCCAAAATTGTGACTGTTATTCAGTGGACGTATATTTTTTATTCACGACATCGCGGAAGATAAACTAAATGAAAGTACTTAAAAGCTGGTGAACCAGGGACCTCCTCTTTATCACAGACAATACATAAAAATAGGATATTATTTATAATATCAATCATTTTTCTTTCGACATTTCGACGTTTCAGTTAGGGTTAACATACGAGACATGTTAGTCATCCACAGAATAAATAAATGTTTACTTGACAATGTGCAGATGGGAGCATTATTTAAAATTTTTTACTCTTTAGATTAATTTTTCTTAATTTCCTGAAGAATGCGAAATTCAAAATTTCATTGAACCAAGAGGCCTGAACATTTATTGTTTAAGAAAAACCTGGCATGTATGGCTTGATCTGCTACATGACTGGTGGAAACATAATATATGTGATATTTTTTGGAAATACCTGATTGCAAAACTGATCCTGATGCATAAAGAACACTCCTCCTCCCCCCGAACGACATGCGTTCAGAAATAGTTCGTTTTGCAGGTATTTGGTCTCCAAATAGTGTAAGAAGAAAGAGAAGCGAAGTCTGTGAAGTTTTTTCTAGTTGCCACACTATGCCAAGCGCAAAGAGACCCAAGACGCCTTCTAAGGTTATCTCCTGAACACCCAGTTAGAGATGAAGACGGAAGTCGGACTAACCAGCATTACGCCAGGATCCACGCCCACTCCATGAGGAGGACCCGAGCAGCCTTGCAACCCGCATGCACACAAGTTGGCACCAATGCAGGATATGTGTTTGAATGAAGAAAGAGCGATCTTTCCTCCTCTATCATCAAGATGGCTTACTCAGGGAACATAATCTTCAGAGGGTACATGACTGAATGCATAGACGAAATAAATAACTGGTAACTTAGGAAATTGGAAAAGTTATGGTTTTATTTTAAATGACAAACTACGGTAAACGTGAATGAATGTTTAAACTTGATCACGGGACGGGAAAGTAAATAGTGCAGTACACATCTGTCAGGGTGGCCGAGTGGTCTAAGGCGCCTGACACAAGAGTCAAGCTTATCTGAATACGGGTATTGAGTGTTCTGGTCCACGAATGTGGGCGTGGGTTCGAATTCCACTTCTGCTATTTCTTTCCCCCCCCCCCTTTGGTTTTCTTATGCTCATTGTAGTTTTGACGTCTTTTATTATCGACGATTATTGGGGCATATTGCGCGTTTTATCGTGGTGTCCGCTAAAGGGAAAAAAAGGAACATATTAATGAATATCGTAAGAGAATCATCTAAATAATCCATATTTCCAAAATTTTGACTGTTATTCAGTTGACCTATATTTTTTTTTCACTACATCGCGGAAGATAAACTATAAGAAGGTACTTTAAAGCTGGTGAACCAGGGACCTCCTCTTTATCACAGACAATACAGAAAAATAGGATATTATTTATAATATCAATCATTTTTCTTTCGACATTTCGACGTTTCAGTTAGGGTTAACATACGAGACATGTTAGTCATCCACAGAATAAATAACTGTTTACTTGACAATGTGCAGATGGGAGCATTATTTAAGAATTTTTTACTCTTTAGATTAATTTTTCTTAATTTCCTGAAGAATAGTAAATTCAAAATTTCATTGAACTATAAGAGGCCTGAACATTTATTGTTTAAGAAAAACCTGGCATGTATGGCTTTACCTGCTACATGACTGGTGAAAACATAATATATGTGATATTTTTGGGAAATACCTGATTGCAAAACTGATCCTGATGCATAAAGAACACCCCACCTCCCCACGAACGACAAGCGTTCAGAAATAGTTCGTGTTGCAGGTCTCCAAATAGTGTAAGAAGAAAGAGAAGCGAAGTCTGTGAAGTTATTTCTAGTTGCCACACTATGCCAAGCGCAAAGAGACCCAAGACATCTTCCAAGGTTATCTCCTGAACACCCAGTTAGAGGTGAAGACGGAAGTCGGACTAACCAGCATTACGCCAGGATCCACGCCCACTCCATGAGGAGGACCCGAGCAGCCTTGTAACCCGCATGCACACAAGTTGGCACCAATGCAGGATATGTGTTTGAATGAAGAAAGAGCGATCTTTCCTTCTCTATCACCAAGATGGCTTACTCAGGGAGCATAATCTTCAGAGGGTACATGACTGAATGCATAGACGAAATAAATAACTGGTAACTTAGGAAATTGGAAAAGTTATAGTTTTATTTTAAATGACAAACTACGGTAAACGTTGGAGAGGTGACGTGTAAAGCCTGAATGAATGTTTAAACTTGATCACGGGACGGGAAAGTAAATAGTGCAGTACACATCTGTCAGGATGGCCGAGTGGTCTAAGGCGCCAGACTCAAGCGTCAAGTTTACCTGAATACGGGTATTGAGTGTTCTGGTCCACGAATGTGGGCGTGGGTTCGAATCCCACTTCTGACATTTCTTTTTTCCCCTTTGTTTTTCTTATGCTGAATGTAGTTTTAACGTCTTTTATTATCGAAGATTATTGGGGCATATTGGGCGTTTTATCGTGGTGTCCACAAAAGCAAAAAATGAACAAATTAATGAATATCGCCAAAGAATCATCTAAATAATCACGTATTTCCAAAATTGTGACTGTTATTCAGTGGACCTATATATTTTATTCACGACATCGCGGAAGATAAACTAAATGAAAGTACTTAAAAGCTGGTGAACCAGGGACCTCCTCTTTATCACAGACAATACATAAAAATAGGATATTATTTATAATATCAATCATTTTTCTTTCGACATTTCGACGTTTCAGTTAGGGTTAACATACGAGCCATGTTAGTCATCCACAGAATAAATAAATGTTTACTTGACAATGTGCAGATGGGAGCATTATTTAAGAATTTTTTACTCTTTAGATTAATTTTTCTTAATTTCCTGAAGAATACGAAATTCAAAATTTCATTGAACTAAGAGGCCTAAACATTTATTGTTTAAGAAAAACCTGGCATGTATGGCTTTACCTGCTACATGACTGGTGAAAACATAATATATGTGATATTTTTTTGGAAATACCTGATTGCAAAACTGATCCTGATGCATAAAGAACACTCCACCTCCCCACGAACGACAAGCGTTCAGAAATAGTTCGTGTTGCAGGTCTCCAAATAGTGTAAGAAGAAAGAGAAGCGAAGTCTGTGAAGTTATTTCTAGTTGCCACACTATGCCAAGCGCAAAGAGACCCAAGACATCTTCCAAGGTTATCTCCTGAACACCCAGTTAGAGGTGAAGACGGAAGTCGGACTAACCAGCATTACGCCAGGATCCACGCCCACTCCATGAGGAGGACCCGAGCAGCCTTGTAACCCGCATGCACACAAGTTGGCACCAATGCAGGATATGTGTTTGAATGAAGAAAGAGCGATCTTTCCTTCTCTATCACCAAGATGGCTTACTCAGGGAGCATAATCTTCAGAGGGTACATGACTGAATGCATAGACGAAATAAATAACTGGTAACTTAGGAAATTGGAAAAGTTATAGTTTTATTTTTAATGACAAACTACGGTAAACGTTGGAGAGGTGACGTGTAAAGCCTGAATGAATGTTTAAACTTGATCACGGGACTGGAAAGTAAATAGTGCAGTTCACATCTGTCAGGATGGCCGAGTGGTCTAAGGCGCCAGACTCAAGCGTCAAGTTTACCTGAATACGGGTATTGAGTGTTCTGGTCCACGAATGTGGGCGTGGGTTCGAATCCCACTTCTGACATTTCTTTTTTCCCCTTTGTTTTTCATATGCTCAATGTAGTTTTACGTCTTTTATTATCGAAGATTATTGGGACATATTGGGCGTTTTATCGTGGTGTCCGCAAAAGCAAAAAATGAACAAATTAATGAATATCGCTAAAGAATCATCTAAATAATCACGTATTTCCAAAATTGTGACTGTTATTCAGTGGACGTATATTTTTTATTCACGACATCGCGGAAGATAAACTAAATGAAAGTACTTAAAAGCTGGTGAACCAGGGACCTCCTCTTTATCACAGACAATACATAAAAATAGGATATTATTTATAATATCAATCATTTTTCTTTCGACATTTCGACGTTTCAGTTAGGGTTAACATACGAGACATGTTAGTCATCCACAGAATAAATAAATGTTTACTTGACAATGTGCAGATGGGAGCATTATTAAAAATTTTTTACTCTTTAGATTAATTTTTCTTAATTTCCTGAAGAATGCGAAATTCAAAATTTCATTGAACCAAGAGGCCTGAACATTTATTGTTTAAGAAAAACCTGGCATGTATGGCTTGATCTGCTACATGACTGGTGGAAACATAATATATGTGATATTTTTTGGAAATACCTGATTGCAAAACTGATCCTGATGCATAAAGAACACTCCTCCTCCCCCCGAACGACATGCGTTCAGAAATAGTTCGTTTTGCAGGTATTTGGTCTCCAAATAGTGTAAGAAGAAAGAGAAGCGAAGTCTGTGAAGTTTTTTCTAGTTGCCACACTATGCCAAGCGCAAAGAGACCCAAGACGCCTTCTAAGGTTATCTCCTGAACACCCAGTTAGAGATGAAGACGGAAGTCGGACTAACCAGCATTACGCCAGGATCCACGCCCACTCCATGAGGAGGACCCGAGCAGCCTTGCAACCCGCATGCACACAAGTTGGCACCAATGCAGGATATGTGTTTGAATGAAGAAAGAGCGATCTTTCCTTCTCTATCACCAAGATGGCTTACTCAGGGAGCATAATCTTCAGAGGGTACATGACTGAATGCATAGACGAAATAAATAACTGGTAACTTAGGAAATTGGAAAAGTTATAGTTTTATTTTAAATGACAAACTACGGTAAACGTTGGAGAGGTGACGTGTAAAGCCTGAATGAATGTTTAAACTTGATCACGGGACGGGAAAGTAAATAGTGCAGTACACATCTGTCAGGATGGCCGAGTGGTCTAAGGCGCCAGACTCAAGCGTCAAGTTTACCTGAATACGGGTATTGAGTGTTCTGGTCCACGAATGTGGGCGTGGGTTCGAATCCCACTTCTGACATTTATTTTTCCCCTTTGTTTTTCTTATGCTCAATGTAGTTTTAACGTCTTTTATTATCGAAGATTATTGGGGCATATTGGGCGTTTTATCGTGGTGTCCACAAAAGCAAAAAATGAACAAATTAATGAATATCGCCAAAGAATCATCTAAATAATCACGTATTTCCAAAATTGTGACTGTTATTCAGTGGACCTATATATTTTATTCACGACATCGCGGAAGATAAACTAAATGAAAGTACTTAAAAGCTGGTGAACCAGGGACCTCCTCTTTATCACAGACAATACATAAAAATAGGATATTATTTATAATATCAATCATTTTTCTTTCGACATTTCGACGTTTCAGTTAGGGTTAACATACGAGCCATGTTAGTCATCCACAGAATAAATAAATGTTTACTTGACAATGTGCAGATGGGAGCATTATTTAAGAATTTTTTACTCTTTAGATTAATTTTTCTTAATTTCCTGAAGAATACGAAATTCAAAATTTCATTGAACTAAGAGGCCTAAACATTTATTGTTTAAGAAAAACCTGGCATGTATGGCTTTACCTGCTACATGACTGGTGAAAACATAATATATGTGATATTTTTTTGGAAATACCTGATTGCAAAACTGATCCTGATGCATAAAGAACACTCCACCTCCCCACGAACGACAAGCGTTCAGAAATAGTTCGTGTTGCAGGTCTCCAAATAGTGTAAGAAGAAAGAGAAGCGAAGTCTGTGAAGTTATTTCTAGTTGCCACACTATGCCAAGCGCAAAGAGACCCAAGACATCTTCCAAGGTTATCTCCTGAACACCCAGTTAGAGGTGAAGACGGAAGTCGGACTAACCAGCATTACGCCAGGATCCACGCCCACTCCATGAGGAGGACCCGAGCAGCCTTGTAACCCGCATGCACACAAGTTGGCACCAATGCAGGATATGTGTTTGAATGAAGAAAGAGCGATCTTTCCTTCTCTATCACCAAGATGGCTTACTCAGGGAGCATAATCTTCAGAGGGTACATGACTGAATGCATAGACGAAATAAATAACTGGTAACTTAGGAAATTGGAAAAGTTATAGTTTTATTTTAAATGACAAACTACGGTAAACGTTGGAGAGGTGACGTGTAAAGCCTGAATGAATGTTTAAACTTGATCACGGGACTGGAAAGTAAATAGTGCAGTTCACATCTGTCAGGATGGCCGAGTGGTCTAAGGCGCCAGACTCAAGCGTCAAGTTTACCTGAATACGGGTATTGAGTGTTCTGGTCCACGAATGTGGGCGTGGGTTCGAATCCCACTTCTGACATTTCTTTTTTCCCCTTTGTTTTTCATATGCTCAATGTAGTTTTACGTCTTTTATTATCGAAGATTATTGGGACATATTGGGCGTTTTATCGTGGTGTCCGCAAAAGCAAAAAATGAACAAATTAATGAATATCGCTAAAGAATCATCTAAATAATCACGTATTTCCAAAATTGTGACTGTTATTCAGTGGACGTATATTTTTTATTCACGACATCGCGGAAGATAAACTAAATGAAAGTACTTAAAAGCTGGTGAACCAGGGACCTCCTCTTTATCACAGACAATACATAAAAATAGGATATTATTTATAATATCAATCATTTTTCTTTCGACATTTCGACGTTTCAGTTAGGGTTAACATACGAGACATGTTAGTCATCCACAGAATAAATAAATGTTTACTTGACAATGTGCAGATGGGAGCATTATTAAAAATTTTTTACTCTTTAGATTAATTTTTCTTAATTTCCTGAAGAATGCGAAATTCAAATTTCATTGAACCAAGAGGCCTGAACATTTATTGTTTAAGAAAAACCTGGCATGTATGGCTTGATCTGCTACATGACTGGTGGAAACATAATATATGTGATATTTTTTGGAAATACCTGATTGCAAAACTGATCCTGATGCATAAAGAACACTCCTCCTCCCCCCGAACGACATGCGTTCAGAAATAGTTCGTTTTGCAGGTATTTGGTCTCCAAATAGTGTAAGAAGAAAGAGAAGCGAAGTCTGTGAAGTTTTTTCTAGTTGCCACACTATGCCAAGCGCAAAGAGACCCAAGACGCCTTCTAAGGTTATCTCCTGAACACCCAGTTAGAGATGAAGACGGAAGTCGGACTAACCAGCATTACGCCAGGATCCACGCCCACTCCATGAGGAGGACCCGAGCAGCCTTGCAACCCGCATGCACACAAGTTGGCACCAATGCAGGATATGTGTTTGAATGAAGAAAGAGCGATCTTTCCTTCTCTATCACCAAGATGGCTTACTCAGGGAGCATAATCTTCAGAGGGTACATGACTGAATGCATAGACGAAATAAATAACTGGTAACTTAGGAAATTGGAAAAGTTATAGTTTTATTTTGAATGACAAACTACGGTAAACGTTGGAGAGGTGACGTGTAAAGCCTGAATGAATGTTTAAACTTGATCACGGGACGGGAAAGTAAATAGTGCAGTACACATCTGTCAGGGTGGCCGAGTGGTCTAAGGCGCCAGACTCAAGCGTCAAGCTTACCTGAATACGGGTATTGAGTGTTCTGGTCCACGAATGTGGGCGTGGGTTCGAATCCCACTTCTGACATTTCATTTTGCCCCCTTTGTCCGCAAAAGCAAAAAAATGAACAAATTAATGAATATCACAAGAGAATCATCTAAATAATCCATATTTCCAAAGTTTTGACTGTTATTCAGTTGACCTATATTTTTTATTCACTACATCGCGGAAGATAAACTATATGAAGGTACTTTAAAGCTGGTGAACCAGGGACCTCCTCTTTATCACAGACAATACAGAAAAATAGGATATTACTTATAATATCAATCATTTTTCTTTCGACATTTCGACGTTTCAGTCAGGGTTAAGATACGAGACATGTTAGTCATCCACAGAATAAATAAATGTTTACTTGACAATGTGCAGATTGGAGCTTTATTTAAGAATTTTTTACTCTTTAGATTAATTTTTCTTAATTTCCCGAAGAAGGCGAAATTCAAAATTTCATTGAACCAAGAGGCCTGAACATTTATTGTTTCAGCCTGTATAGCGATATATACTTTGTGACTGGTGGAACGTTAGCATGAATGATATTTACTGATGACTGATATTAAAGGAACTTGAACGTCATAGTCTGTATAAGTGAGTACATACCTGATATGAATGGAATGACTGGTATCTTTAGAATTTTTAAACAGTACTGCTTTCTTTTAAATAACGAACTACATTAAACGTTGGAGGGTCCAGGTCAAAAGTCTACATGCGTACTTAAACCTTATATCGGGGCGGAAAAGTAAATATCGCAGTAAACATCTGTCAGGATGGCCGAGTGGTCTAAGGCGCCAGACTCGAGCGTCAAGCTTATCTGAATACGGGTATTGAGTGTTCTGGTCCACGAATGTGGGCGTGGGTTCGAATCCCACTTCTGACCCACGCCCACTCCGTGAGAAGGACCTGAGCAGCCCTGCAAGCCGCATGCACACAAGTTGGCCCCAGTACAGAACATGTGTTTGAATGAAGACATGCAGAGCGATCTTTGTTTTCTTTATTATAAAGATGGATTATTCATAATACATAATCGTCAGAGGGTACACGACTCTTCGAGTGTAAATTAAGCTTAGATGAAAGACTTTTATCTTTTAAATTTCAAGGTGTACAGCTATATTTTAAATGAAAAACTATGTTTAACGTTGGAGAGGTCAGGTAAAAAGCCTAAATGATTGTTTAAATTTTTTTCGGGACGGAAAAATAAATAAGCTTCAAGCTTACATGAATACGAGTAATGAGAGTTCCGGTCCATGAATGAAGGCGTTTGTTCAAATTTCACTTCTTACATTACATTTTTTCGCTTTGTTTTCTTATGCTTATTGGTATTTAAAAGACTGCTTATTGGTATTTTAAAGTCTTTTATTATAGACGAATATTTGGCGTTATATCGTGTTTATAGTATGTTTTTTTTTGTAAGCTTAAACCAAAGAAATGCCCATTCAATATGTTTAGCCTGTTTGTCTCAAATTTCAACAAAAGAAATGTCCATTAAATATGTTTAGACTGTTGTCTCAAGCCTCAACAACAACAAAAATGCCCATTCAATATATGTAGCTGTTTGTCTCAAACTTCAACCAAAAAAATTATGCCAATTTAAAATATTTAGTCTCAAGCTTCAACAAAAGAAATGCCCATTCAATGCATTTAGCCTGCATGTTTGTTCCAAACTTCTACAAAGGAAATGCCCATTCAATATATATAGACTGTTTGTCTCAAACTTCAATAAAAGAAATGCCCAATCAATATCTTCCGGCAATATGTTCGGTCTGTTTGTTCCAAGCTTCAGGATATATAAAAGCTTGTTTAAAATATTTAGCCTGTTTGTCTCAAGTTTTAACAAAAGAAATGCCCCCTCAATATGGTTAGCCTGTTTTTCTCAAGCTTCAGTAAACGAAATGCCCATTACATATATATATATATAGCCTGTTTGTCTCAAGCTTCAGAAAAAGAAATAAATATTTAATATAAATTTAGCCTGTTTGTCTCAATCTTCCATGAAATTCCTACTCAATATGGTTAGCCTGCTTGTCTCAAACTTCAGTAAGCGAAATGCCCATAAAAAGATGTTTAGTTTGTCTCACGCTTCAGCACAAGAAACGCCGATCCAATATGGTAAGCGGATCCAGAGGGTGGGGGTGGGGGTCTAGGGGTCGGGCATCGCAACCTTTTATAAGAGTCTAAGATCATTTTTGGGACCTGGACCCCCCCCTTTTTTGGAATAGGAGACCTTTGTTTTAGGTTTTATTATAAATCCTCCTGGGTTGAACCACTCCTTTTATTAAATCCTGGATCCGCCCCTGCTGTTTGTCCCAAGCTTCAGTTAACGAAATGCCAATTACATATGATCAGGATGTTAGTCCCAAGCTTCAGTAAATAAAAGATTATGCCTATTTTAAATATTTAGCCTGTTAATCTTAAGCTTTAGCAAAAGAAATGCCCACCCAGTATTAGTGGTGGGAGTTGGTTCCTTTTTCATAATCGATCATCGGTTTCAGCAAACTGATCGATGATCGATTATTAATCGGTTCAGACGAATATAAAGAAATATGCAATTATCTGTTACATTGTACTTCTTCACCCAGCCCACGTCTTAGTAATTCTTCCCTAAGGAAAGAACTTTTTGCCTTTTTTATGTTTTCCTATTATTACTAAGAAATGCTCTTCAAAGTTTCATTTTAATTAATTATAATAATCAAGAATTGAACAACAATTCAGGACATCTACTTGCTGGCCTTCATGCATACTCCCGCGTATTATTTTTAAATTCACCACAAGCAAGGACTTTCATTTTATAAGAAATATGACGACTGCCGACATGCATACATGATTATGATGTAATCGATAGTTGCCTTTGGTAATCGAGCGCTTGAAAGTTGCAGCAAAGCGAATGACTTTCGAAAAAAATCGATGATCGGCCCACCACTACCAAGTATACATGGTTTGTTTGTCTCAAGCTTCAGCAAAAGAAATGCCCACCCAGTATACATGGTTGGTTTGTCTCAAGCTTCAGTAAACCAAGTGCATGCCAATTCAATATGGCTATCCTGTTTTCTCATGCTTCAGAAAAAAATGGTTAAATCTCAATATGTTTAGGGTGTTTGTCTCACGCTACAGCAAATATAAGGCCCACTCAATATGTTTTAAACATTTTTGAAAATCTCAATCAGTTATAAACATTAATTACTGAATCTAGAAAAAAACACTTTCCTGGATCGAGTAAATAAGTTTACAAAGACAAAATAGATCACATTCACCTGTATATGCTGGGCCATCACCTGCATATTAAGTTAACTGGAGGTTATTTTACCATGTAACCCTCTTGGTTAAACTGTGCAACAGACGTACTCACCGATCTACCTATAAGCTGCAGGCTTTTGATAAGCTTTGCTTAGAGACTTTGCTATAACAAACTTTTCTGTGTGTTATTTCATGAGTTATGACTGAAACAGTTGAACCAATTAACGCGCTCCCATTACACACCAATCAACCTACCGTCCGACGTCGTTTCAACTCAAAACAAACTTCTTTCAGTAAGGTATTTTGGAGGTGGCCGGTTCTACTTGTTTCAACCGTCAAACTTCAAAATAAAGAAAAATCACATTTTAAGGAAACACCTGTTTACATTACACGTGTGCATGCTGACAAAAATCTTACTTATTCTGTATTACTTATGAAGTCATTTTTATAACACAACACCTCCATTTCATATGATATGCTTTGACACATTTCTTTTCCAACATGTTTTACCATTCATACGCAAGCCGCTAGTGTTTTCACGATAGTCCCTAACCAGCAGAGTCCCACTCGTATGAGTCTGATTCTGCAAAGTGTGGTTTCATCTTATTTTTAGTCAGCATATGTAGCCATCAGTGCAAATGTTTTAAGTAATTCAATCAGTTTGCACATAAATGAGACCTGCGAGGCTGCGAACATACTAGAATCCGAACTCGATCAGCAGCCCCATTGCAAAGTGAGCGCTTTTCCATTGGGTTACGCCACCATTCGTCCGTGGGAGAAACTAAATTAAAACATTGGTGTATTTACGGTAGCAATTTATCCTTGACCTTCTAACCAAAACATGCGCGCGCAGCTCGTGAAATTGGAGCAGCTGGAGTTGAAAACAACAAGGGAAGGTTGACATATTCATAAACAATCAGCATATAAGTCATTCTAATCAGACTGATGTCTGAACTGGGTCATGATAGGGTGAATCCCAGTCACAGGAAGCCTCAGCCTTGTAGGTATTTTAGTTCCAGCGGCACGTGCCTGCACGGTGAAAATTGTCAATTTTTACACGAGAGACCAATTCGAAAAACGCCGCCTGGACAAACAAAATTTCACCGAGAGCGACCCGAGCGTCAAGGTAATTTACCGACAGCGATCCAAGGCTTATAAACCGCCATATTATCTTTTCTCGCAAATATTCTCAAAACCAGGACATGGTTTTACGAAATGGTGCCGAAATCTGCGTCGGTGATTTGACAGGAGCGTGTCAGTTGTGTATCTGTCCGTCAACGTTTGTGGCTTCATCTGTGTCCTGGTCCACGCCAAAATAATACCCCTTCCCATGTGTGATATACAAATCATGTTTGCTGTAGAGTTTAGCACCGCAGTGCAATAGTAATTATTTACAAAAAATGTGTGTATTGACGTTTATGACTTGGTTAAAATGTACAGCTAATTCTTTTCCCGATCGGTTTGTTTTATTTTAGGACAAATAATCTTTTCACCTAATATTTTATGATTTTTGTTGGGTTCTAGATTAGGCTTTGCAGATTTATATTTTTTGTTTCATTGTTTGTATTGTGATTGAAATATATAACAGTCGAGATACATTTTCAAGAGGGTTGAAAGGCATAAAATGATGGTATGCTTATTGTTTAAACTTTGTCAGAATATTCTTGAAAATTGTGACTTTAAATTTGTTACAGGGTAAAATGTTGGTTAAAATTAAATAATGTTTTATGAAAAAAAAAACCATTTTGGGGTATAAAAAGACTTATTAGTAATTTCTTTGACTAAAAATTTTTGCTAAATCTTCAGTTTAAGAATGGAAAAGGTACTTGCTTTTAGACCGAATAAAACCTGGGTTTCAAACTGCTTTAGCTACACTTTTTGATCTCTTCAGACGGCTGAATAATTATTCACCACTGGCAGGTGAAACATAATCACAACTCACAAGTTATATATGTCTGAACAATAATTACCCCAGCCAAGCTAGGCTTGGGATGGCACTTAAGACTGTAAGAAGTAGGGGGGGGGGGGGGTGGGTCTCCATGGCATTTTGTACTGCTTAACAGTGAAAATTGCTAATAAGAACCATACCTTTTCAGTCTGTGGGTGTTTGAAGTGGTATGTGAAATTTGCGTTCAATAAAAATGTTTCTTTATTGAATAATACACTTGATGTATGTATACAAGACCCTCTCAGCCATCTAGAGAAATTCTAACTAAAGATAACTTATGATATCTACTAGATGGCTGAGAGGGTCTTGTTTTCTGTCACAGGGTAGGTTAAGGAGAGAGAGAGATTGGAAGCTTGGGCTAGAACAAGAAAATATGATTTAATAAAAAAATCATACTTTCTCATTTGGTTTATAATTTCTTATTTTCTTTTGGTGAGAAATTATGTTGTTTTCTCCACAGATTTAATATTATCTTCAGCTACAGTCCTCAGGACTGCTGTGACTGCAGAAAAACTTTTGCAGAACCCTTTTGCTCGCATTATGTAATAATAACAGTAAAGATTATGCTAAAAATTGGGCAAAAATTGCTGCCCAACTTAAAGAGCCAAATTGTCATCTTAGTTTGAAGTCCTGTTTTTTAAAAAGAAGTGAAAATATATAATGCCATTCTATTGACATATTGTTCATGTTCTCTGGTTTATTACTGTGCTTTGACTTGAAATCATAGGACCGCAGTTAACTGGTGGAGAGAATGAAGGTAAAAAGAGTGAACTAATATGTGTGTGTTTGTATATGAATATATGTTATTTATTATAATGAGGTATACATATTTAACACAAATGTGTTCAAATGTTCATATGTTATGAAGTTTACATAAGTAATACTCGTTGATTCCAGTGTATTGTGACTGCAGTGGTTACTGAGGTGTTGCCACTTAGACCAAGCTTTATTCAATATTTATTTTGTGTTATTGTTGACAGATATGTCTGGCAATGGGGAGCAATACATGCCAGTAGGATTCAGCATTCCAAATGGCACTCCAGATTTTCAGCCACACATGCATGTAAGTATATAAAATAATTTACAGTCATGACTTGATAATTAGAAAACAAATATAAGTCTTGTGCTTATATCAGATTACAAAGCTTTGGTTTGTCAGATCTCAAAAGGAAAGGGGGGGAGGGGTGTATTCTCAGCAACAGATTTCCCTGCACTTGTGAAATTTGTATGAGATTATGTACATAAGTTAAATAAAACAATGTCCATAATGGTGTACCCTTATTTTTTAAGTTCATCAAATTATATAAATTTTAATGTAGCATCCTGTTCTTTGCTTTTGCATAAAAGATGGGACCCATCAATTAGTACCAGTACTAGAACACATCGTCAAAAGTCCAGATCCAGTTATTGCTGAATTGGGAAAAAAAAGATATCAGCTGTTGACAGCATGGTTTCTGTTGTGTTGGCCTGATCCCAGGTTGCCATTTTTATGCAGTCGGCAGTTCAGCGAGTTGGGAGTGCTTCCAGAAAGTCGTTTAGCTCAATTTCCACTTTTAGGGCATTGTGTAATTTAATTTGTAATTTTATGATATGATTTAAAACAAAATGTCTGATGAAATACAGCAGTGAACAGAGTGGTAGCCATTTGACTGAGCTAATGATTTCAGTATCTTTTCATTGTGTAAGTGAGCTCCATGTGTACCACACAGAAACCACTTGGGGATCAGATTGTCATAACTCATACTTTATTGTCTCAAATGTAAAAAAAAATCTTCAAAGAACTAAATAATTTTATTTATTTATATATGTAGAGGGACGACTTTTCATTATATGTGGAGCAGCAGTAGCAGTCTTAGTGATACAAAATACAAACATCCTAATTATTGTGACAGTTGTACTTATTATTACTACTTAAGTTTCACACCCAGAAAAGAATTTACTAAAATATCAGCTATTGATGTCTATGTTAAAGACATAAAAAATTTATCAATGACTCCTCATATTAATTCAGTTGTGAAGGGTGCATGTTTCCATTAATGAAACATTGCTAAAATGAGAAGTTATCTTTTTCATAGGACAACAGAACTGCTTGTTCAGGTGACATTGACATCAAATTTTGGACATGGGCAATTTCATGCACTCCCTCACACACACAAACATCTATAGAGCCCAAATATTTCTATATTCTGTTTTAATGGAAATATGGATAGAAAAACAGAATTAGGGTTCAAAGACAAGAATTATATTAAATGCACTGAATACAGCGGAATGTCAGATTTATAGCAGGTTTAAACTGCAAATAAAGAAATTCCCAGCCAATATCTGGTAAAAAAACCTGTGCCAGCCATCTACATAACAAATTAACGAGCAAGGTCTGCCAATTTCAGCTCACAACCGTTACAGTAAACACCCAGCTTTGATGTTACGATTATAAACAAAAATGCCAGAAATGATGTGACAAACAATGATTCAGTGGCTCTGTGTGGTGGTAATCAGCTGAACCAGATCAGAATAATTCCAAATACACTTCTTCGGTCCATTAAATGTTTTACAAAGGTTAAAAGACATGATTACTGATCAATGATGTGAAAGATTTGTTGGGTGTGAGAGTTTCAGTCTTAGTCTCGCATAATCATAAGACGAAGCAAACAGGTCAAAATCTTCTTGCATAACAGCCCGTTCTTACTGCATGTCATAGCGTCTCTGTGGCGAAATAGCTTTGAATATAAAATAACTATACTTGTTTCAAACATTTGAAATGATCGATGGTAAAACGCAGACAGAGCAGGTCTTTAATGATTTGTATATCAATGGAGACCAACTGTTTTGCCGATACAGTGAACACCTGCTCTGGATTACTTACGTGTGGGCCCTATGAAGTATCATTTATGCAAAGGACCATCTGTTAGTATAATTTTAAAATATAAATAAGTAACTATGGCATCAATGATAGCAGTATTTAAATTAAAGACATATAAAAGCTAACTGAACACAATCCATTTAATCATCCTGATTTTACAAGATTTAACTCTTAAAAGTATATAGCAATAATATAACATAAAATATAAAGATAAAACAGAAATTCCAGAATTTTGATTTTATTAAAACAGAAAATTTATTTAAAAAAAGCGAAAAAAAAAAGGGAAAAAAAGCGGTTCTACATGTACCTTGATATGTTCTTTGAGGAGACAAAACAAACACCTGTTTGCATTTGAGCAGAATTTTCTGTGCCATTTATATTAACATATATATACAATAATACAAAGTGACGGTTATCAGATGATCACAAAAACATAAATACTTGCAATTGATATATAACATGATATACTAAATAAAATAGGCCCCAGATTCCTATCAATTTGACCTGAAGGTTGGGTATAAATGTGCCACTACCATAAAGTGGTAACCCTGCAGTGATGATATACTTCTGTGAAGCTGACATATCTGAACCAGGCTACATTTCGTGGGTATTTATATAACAACATCACACAAGAATATTGTTCGCAAGACCGGAAGTAGCAACCTTACCTTTCTTTATCGCTCACAACATGCACAATGCTTCCAGCAGACCAGATGTGTCTTACCAGTTTTGTGATGAAATATGTTCTATACAACTGAACTAAAAGAACCTACTAATGTTGCCAAGAGATACCTTATTACCTCCTATTCCTGATGATAGGATAGCTGTAGTTCAAAACAGGGTCCTGGGGTCTCCACCAACAGATTTCCTAGTTTTGAATAGATTAGAGGTTAAATTAATGACATCATATGACAAAAGTTTGTGTACAATGGCCTAGTTGCAGTCGACACTAATGACTTGGTTCCATTGATGACATTTTCA
Organism: Sipunculus nudus; assembly: GCA_026874595.1. NCBI lineage: Eukaryota > Metazoa > Annelida > Sipuncula > Golfingiida > Sipunculidae > Sipunculus > Sipunculus nudus. Next base: position 33,449,857 of record CM049315.1, read on the forward strand.
TAATCAGGTAAATATATACATGCTAACAGAAAACACCTATACCTGACCGTAAAGTTTAAATATTGAATAGTTCTTTTTGCCTCCCTAAAAGAAAAATGTGAGAGAGTACACAAACCATCGAAAGACTACTTTAATGGCTGTTATCTTTAATCTGTGATTGATTACACTGGTTACCAATACTTCAGTGTATCGCATACAAAATCTGTCTTTTACTTATAGTGCACTGCATGGTCTAGCGCCAAAATACATACCTGAACTTGTTACATCATATAAACCATCTCGCACTCACAGATCTTCCAATCAGTTCATACTCGTTAAGCCAGCCATCAGCATTAATTTATTCACGTTTGGTGACAGGGCTTTTGTAAATAGCGCCCCAGAAATTTGGAACAAACTCCCATTACATGTTCGTGGTTCAGACACACTGACTTGTTTTATAGTTGTTTAAAGAATCTGTTCAGGGAAGTGTATTTTTAGTGGTTTCAGATATTTTTCGGGGATGCTTATAATCTTTATGTTTTTGTCAATGTTATTAATTTTAATGTTTAAGTTTATGCACAGTGCTTGATTAAGCATACATGTTTAGATATGTTGCACTTTATAAATTTATATATAATTTATATAAAAAAACGGCAGTGTTTGTTTTCCACACATAATCAATTAGCCATGCGTGGTGCAACTGGCAATATCATGTCTGAGTCTTAATGAATAAATCCAAGACTGTCAGATTGGCAGACAATTTTATAGGCATCAATTTGTTTTTGATGAAATATCATCAAACTGCAAGGTTTCAGAATTGTCAGGATTCAGAATGTAAAATGACAACTGTATCTTGTTCAACCAAAGAATGTGGGTTTTCATGTAATATTTTAGTATAAAGTATTTCTTGGGGCCTGGACAGTGAACAGGTAACATGCTTGCCATTCTTTGCTTGCACCTTGACTTGTCAAGGCCAGTGGTTTTCTTCAGTTTCCTCCAACTCCAGATGCTACCAAATGCCATATGAACCATGGAGAATGTCTCCATTAGTTATAAAAACTATTTGTAAAATCCATGTAAAATAAATAGTTAAATGATTAAATTCGTATTTTCAAACCAGCAGATACCCATAAGCCATTGCACACCCACAAAGGTCAGGCTTGGTTTCAAATGCTTCAGCATTGAACCATTTAAAAGTGTTCCAATTATAATCAAATTCATAAGTATATTATTTGCATTTGAGTGTGAAAAAATAATTGTGAAATCACACAGGCAAATGTGTCTGTTATCCTTATTAAAATACAACAGTTGATAATATTGACTTTTTTAGCTCAGCTGACTATAAGTCATCTGAGCTATGGTCGTGGTCCTTTGTCCGTCGTCCGTCCGGCTGTTCGGCCGTCCGTCCGTTAACAGGGCACGTTTTAAAACTGTTGGACCTACGAATCCAAAACTTTGCATACCATAAGATGTCCCCAAAATCTCCTACCATACCGAAAATTGGGTCATTAGGACTTCGTTCCTTCGAGGTATTAAGGAAAAACCTCTGTTTTCCATAAAAAAGCCATTGTTACACTTCAAGGCTGCCTAATATCAAAACCACTGATCTGTTTTTGATCATATTTAGTATTCATATTTTTCCATACATTTTCTATGAACAAACCAAAAATTAGGTCAGTATTGGGTATTATTTTGACGTTATTGGCCCAAATATAATGCAATTTTTAAAAAAATCAGGAAATATATTTACTCACCTAACATGAGAATTGCTGAAGCTGGAGACTTTTTTTCAGGAATATAACTTTATTTAATTAAGATTCAATTGTTTACCCAAAATTAGATCTGAATTTTGCAAATTTGTCAAGTTATAAGCATAAATAAAAAATCAATACCTTAAATTTTGTCCAACTTTGGCAATGGCACGTTTTTTCCCTGTAAGCACTCTTGATTTAATTTTCACAACATATGTACATAAGGATTTAATCTTTTAAAATCTGAAATTTCAAAGGAATTGATTGAAAAGAGTAGCTTTAATTCAAGTTTCCATACACCATGTCAAGTTTTGTTTACATCTAGCCCACCTGGTAGTACAGCCTTCACTTGCATTATGTAACTGTGTAACTGACCCCAGGCAGCTCAGCTTGGCCACTACTAGCAGGCTTCCCCACTGCCCTGCCCCCCCCCCCCCTCCCGATGGTGCATTAACTAGATGAATGTTATAATTTTCTGTATTTTATTTAATTCTTGGCTATGCTACATTTTAGATTTTGTATTGTACCACCAGGGTTACAATGATTAAAGTGCACATTTAATTGTGTCCACAAAGTGGTGAATTGGTATGAAAGTGTGGATGTTCATCAGATAAGTAATTCCTTACTTCAGTAGAGTAAAAACTTCACCAGGTGTGAAATTGACTATTAATTCCAGTAATAAATTATAGCTGAGATAGTAATTAGCACAATGATATTGTTTGTCCCTCATTCAACCAACAGTGTGTATACTTTATTTGAAAAGATGTTTTTATTTTATCAAATTTACTGAATCTTTTATTTCATTTCAGTGAATAAAATTAAGCATGTACTGAAAACTCCAATGTGCATAACTTTTTAATAGTGATTCAAGGAAAAATCTTGTAGATGCCATATTGTGGCATTATTTTCTTTTAAATACAGTTTAAACATTTGTGATTTAAAAATAATAAAATATATGTGTATGCATTAATATGACCCAATATGAGCTACACTCTGGATATATAATGATTGCGACTTAGAATTCTAATATTTTAATTTATATTTTCAGTTTTTATATTACAAATTTATAAAACTTGTAAATAAAAAAAAATGAATCAGATAAAAACTATTAATGGAAAAAGTGGATATGCTAAAAAAATAGGCTTATATATAAACTTAAATGCATTATTCTATTGAAAGTGAAATAAAGATATTAGTCCATTCTGTCCACTTGCCTGCCCATCTGTAAATTTTTCATATGCATCACAGTATCTCAAAACTGTTACTGTTTTTCTTCATGACAGTCTTGTCAGAGTATTGGTTTGTAATCATATATTTAGAACTTTACTATAACCAAGTAGGAGGGCCCCTTTCCTCTTAGCTTCTCATATGCTTATATAAATGGAAAACATTACAATAGAATATTTTGCATATTTTGCATTTGCAAAAATTTCAAACTTCAGCTGAGTGCCGAGACCCATGGGTCCCTTGTTCATGTAATGAGTTATATTAGCAACGTTTTGTAAAACGGGGAGTCCTGTTGAGTATAGTGTAACCAAACTTAGTTGATATGCCATTGCATGTGTAAGTACTTCCTTCACATTTAATGATTTTATGGCTTTTTACATTCAGTGGCTTTTTACATTGGATTTGTTTAAAATTTCTGCATTACAACAGTTTGTGACTATATGTTAAATAAAGCCAAGGAGGTGCTTAATGTGATCATATTCATTTTCTGTAACAGCGGCCCCAGCCTGACATGGTTGCCATGCATCCAGGAGCCCCTGATCCAGCCAAGTCATTCTCTCCAAGGCCCCAGGTGTCCATCAGTGAAAACCAGTTCGTGGACCAGTTTGCTACTATGACTTTGAACACGCCCGATATGGTTAAAGGTCATACACCAATCAGGGTAGGTGGTTTTAGAAAACAAATATATCATTTGAATATTTACCACATATATCTTTGGAACAAACTTGCAAACATTGACATTCCTTGATCTCTTGATCATTGTTGTGACATTCCTCAATATATGGCTGAATATATGTATATGTATATGTATATATATATATATATATATATATATATATCCTTTTATATAAAGGCAAAGAACCTTGTTTATCTGCCCTTTTAAATATTTTGAATGAAGAAGTGAATATTAAACTATCAAAATATTAATATTTGAAAGAGAAAAAAATGAAAATACTGATGAAGTGAACATATAGATAACTTTCATGTGGCTGAAAGTGTAACTTACACATACACACACAAAGAAAGGCCAGTTCACTCCAAATAGGGATTGAGCCCATGAGCTATCAGATGCCCCACTATTCTTTCTATTACAGTTTTAACTTAATTTTCAAGCAATTTTAAGGTCATAGGTTTAATTCCTATTTTAAAGTGAACAGACTTCTCTGTGTATTCATGTTCCATGTCTTCATGTTCAGTAAATCAATATTTCTTATTTTCTATTCTGTACATGTATATATTTAAGATATTCACGTGTGTGTATGTTTGTGTGAGTAGTAGTGTCACTATTTACTTTTAGAGGCATTCAGAGCCATGGAGTTTCTGTAATTTCATGGAATTAAATAAAAGAGGGTCAATCCTGAGATTTGAATAAAAAAAAACAAACATGGAGGCCTCTACAGCTGTATAGTTTCTGCTTCTGTCAGAAATGCCCTAAAAATCACAAAAAAAATTTTAACTGTCCACTTTGACATTATGGTTCTGGGTCTTATGAACTACACCACATGAATGCTCCTAGAGGAAAGTAAAAATGCTATGCTGTAGAATGGCTGTGTCATATGTATTTTTATGAGGGTTGGTCGTTCTTGGTAAAATACTGCAGTGATTGATCAGTTTCTTCTTAAAGTGTTACTAGCATGACTAAAGAACTCCAGGTTTTAATGGTTTAATTCTTAGTCCTGAAAATATATTATAATATTACACATATAAAACCCAGAAGACTTTGCTTGACATAGAAGAAAATTTCTGAGTATCAGTAATAAAGAGTTATTGCCGTGGTTCTTAATGCCTTTTCAAAATAATTATCTAATTAAAAAATGCGTGTATAATTTTAAGCAGCAAGATTCTTCTGAAAGAACGTGCAGGATATTGCCACATGAACACACCACATTAAAAAATACTAATCACCCACAAGGGTGTAGATAAATTTAGCTTACAAGAGTACTGTAAATAACATTTAGACACCCCTGTGTGAGACCAACACAAGCCATGTGATATCCTTTTTAAGCATATGGAAGTCATGTGATGAAATCATGTGATACATTGTATGTTTCAGGATGACAGAAGAGGGCTGTTTCAGCTTTGGTCATCGGCTATATTTGATATTCTTGTAAGGCAGATTAAGTGTAGATAAGCACGTCCCACACTTGCAATTTAAACAACATGCTGTGATCAGATATTTTGATTTCTTTAGTTAGATCATAAGATTTAGAAGCTTTTGTCATATTTTTTTTTTTGCAACTGAATTTGTATCAATTTTACTTTTGTAAACTTTCGTATATGGTTGGCCCTTTCAAGTTGCAGGGTCAGATATGTTAAGCCAGACTTGAGTTAATTAGATTAAAGCCATAGTCAAGATGCCTATATTAATCAGTATCACCAAGTCACCAAAAATGGTATAGAAATTTCAAACTATTTACTGCTGGTACGATTTAGAATTAATATCCATCTTATATCCATATGGCTTACACAGGTAATGATTTGTGACTATAAATAAATTGTAAGTGAATAACTCTTATTCATTTGAGTATTATTTATGAAGGACCAATGGTATCAAGAATAGGCTTACTGTTATACAGAAGAACTTAATCTCAAAATGATGTTTAATTAAAATCAGGATCGAATACAGATAGCTGTGTTCACTGGTTGACAATAGATAGCCTTACAAAATGAATATATTGTTGATCAGACTTTCTACCAGTAGGAATAGGTGATTCTACTGGGACAACCTCCAGTCATAGTCTCTGCAAGGACAAACTCTGATTTTGTCCTAGTAGAGACTATGATTAGAGTATTAAAATATAATTGATCAGAACACTTTTCACAACTTGTTGCTGTCCTATATTACAAGTGCCTAATGCTGTAGACGGGGCTTATTTTTTCTATTTAGTAGAAAGAAACTCTGGGTAAAGTAGTTACTGGATAGAAATGGGAGAAACCTCTACCATTCAGGTCAGAATTATATACTTTTGTGGCAGAGAATGCTACCATTTCTACCTGGCAGGAAGGTATGTTCACTATTTTTACCCCCTGTTTCCACATCTGTTAGGGTAGAAATACCTTTCTACTCGGTAGAAACCCAGCCTTGGTTTTGCAACTAGGGTACACAACATGAACAGAATGCCTGGCACATGGTGCTACTGTTAAGGGCATGCACACACTGTGATGTGGAGTAGTATAAGCTGTGATAATGCTCAGAAGAATGTGTATTTGTTATCACTTAAACAGCTTTCAAATTTATAAAGCATTAAATTAAAATTAAAGTATCAGTTAGCACTAATAGTGCAAGTTGTCTGTGTGTTTTTTTTTTGGGTGGGGGGGGGCAGCGGGGGGATACAAATTAACACAATAAAACTGGGTTAATGTTGAAGGACTATCACAGAGGATCAGTAAGAAGCATATAACATTTAAAGCCTAAAAGGCATGATGGCCCAAGATATATTTAAAAAAAAAAGATATTTTGCATGACTGTAAAATTAAATGCATTGCATCCTTGGAAATGAATGAGCTTAGATTGTGAATGAGATTAGATTTAACCACACAAGTACGCTCATTATTGTGGTTATCTAGTCAACTGAATTAAAAAATAATGTTTACTTCCTCTTTGCCAATTTACATGTAGCAGCCAAGGATGGGGGTCTTCTTTAACAGAAACAAAGGGTTTTCTTTAATAGAAATAGTTTAAATAGTTTTTTTTTTACGAGTTCATTGTTAATCTGTGGTTTGTAAGATTTAATGAATGAAGCAGGCCCTTATACCATTAAATTACATTATCAGTAGCATGTGTGCCAGAGGGAATGAGCCAGAAACTACCCCCTTAAAGTTAAATGGTGTTGATTCTTGACCTTTTAAATTGAACCATGCTGGATATTTACAGGGAAGAAACCCGGGAGCCACAGAGTTTGTACCAAAGTCTGGCACACCAGGTCTGAACCACTCCTCGTCCAGCCCATCATTCCTGTCGTACTCCCAGGCTGGTCAGATAGGTCACCACCACCCAGCAGTCAGCAGCTTGTCCTTCTCACAGGTTACGCAAGGTAAGACATGTTTACTGTCACAGGTAATGCAAGGTGAGGCATGATTAATTACAGTGAAACCTGTCCAAAGTGGACAGTCAAGGGACTCAATATTTTTGTCCTTAATAGTAAGGTGTCCTTATTAGGCAGGCTGATCTTGGTTGATAAATGAGGGATAAAGACAAGGAACAGCTGAAAGAACATGTTTATTGTATTATATCAGATGTCATGTATATGTACAACATATTTATGCACACGTCATGCATTCAATATTTCATATACAAACTGTGATTATTTTTTCTTATCTCAAGTAGTGAACAATATGAGGAGAAAAGTCTATGAAGACATCCGTATAAACAATGTTCATTTACTCGCGAATGCTCTTTTTTCCTGTTTCACTCAGTCAAATAAGCGTGACTTTCTCAGAGAGCATACCCTCCTGCCTAGGAGTATGTGTGGTGCCACCTGGCAGCTTTGCCTAAAACTATCCTTGTTTAGCTGTCCAAATTTGATAGTCTCAAAGATAATGACAACGTTGATAATGCGAAGATTGTAATGGCTGTGAAACTTGGAACATTAGGCTACAATAGGCGAATGTAGCTTTAGCCTAAAATAAACAATATTTGATGATGGTTGTTTGGTTTCATTTGCTTTAATGTTGAAGGCACCCGAAATTAAACGAACTCCGAGGAGCTTTTTCACAGGCAGCACGGTACAAACAGCTACGGAGCCAGCTGATGTTTGACACTGAGTAGATCAGTTTGAGATATATTGGGCAATACTGATTAATTAATATCAAACAGCCTGCTACAACAAATTGGCTAATTTACAGTTAGATATTGTGTGGTGAGTTTAGGGACGCATGGGTAATCGGTAGCCGTTTAATCAATTTTATGATCCCACGGTCAAGCGAAAAATATGCAGCTTCGCAACGTGTGAATGATCAACCGTCGTGAAATAAAGTGACACGATGTTTACCGCTTCATATTTGCTGTGTTTATCTTATGAGCACATCAGACCGTGACATGAGCACGCCCACGCATTAAGGTAACAACTGGGGACTACACGATCCTTTGTGTTCCAGTCCCGGGAACAACAACAGAACTGGTGGCCTTTGATGTTGCCCGGGGCGAGTGATCAGTGTCCAACAAAGGTGGCGTATCGTGTCCGCATTTGTCAGGTTCATTTACTCTAAGAATGTTGGTTTGAGTTGAAATCTACTGTCCGTTGTCCGCAGTAGTTAGGTGTCCACCTTATAGAGGTTCCGCTTATACATAACATATTGGGAATTTTGAAGGGACTTAACTATCTTGTCCATCATAGCCAGTTGTCCACCTAAGTGAGGTGTCTGTAGACCAGTTTTTACTGTACACAGCTTGCGCAAGTTGAAAAATGTGTACTGTCACTTGTTCTGTGAGCTGAAACATTTTTACTGGCACAGGTTTAGCAAGCTGAGACACTTTTACGGGCACAGGTTATGCAAGCTGAAACATTTTTACTGGCACAGGATATGCAAGAGATAAGTCGACTCTCACAGTTTTTGCAAGATGACGAAGGTTATGTAAGGGTAAGGTAGGAGACTATAAAATGTTTACTTCACAGATTACCGTAAAAGTCGTTGCAGAAGTCGCGACTTGTACTAGGAAATCGAATTCTAAAAACTAGAATTTTCTAGCAAAGTCGGGGTGCGACTTGTAATACGTACTTATCCCGTTTCTGTCAGTATCCCGGTACATGGAACGACGTCAGTTGAGCGATAATCGGCAATACCTTTAACCAGTGCTTTGTTATACGTCTTTCCCCAATAATTTACACTTTTAACCATCTCTTATGCTTTATATTTTGTGAACTGACGAAATTTTCATTTTATTAACATTAAATGCAAATTTTAAATTTGCCCAGTTCAAGACCTACCCGTTCTGACAAGTCGCCATTCAAGTGACACTTCCTAATCTGGGTTACTATTATATCATGAGTAAAATATGCCAGTCTGCCGCTCTTTGATGTACATTTTCTTTCCGCTTAACTATATGGGTATGCTTTCCATAATGAAAATCTCGCGGTGTTCCATGTCCGTTTATGCATATAAAATTGCGTCACATTCAAGCTTGATCCACTACACATACGTCGTGAATTCTTTTGCCTGCCCGGTTGATCGCTGAATACCAGCTGACCTTTGAAGCCGTGTAGCGGAAGATCAAGCCCCGGGTCACCCGTGCAATGACCTTTACATCCCCATGTTAACTAAGCCTTCCGTGACTGATATCCACAATTATAAACTCTCATATTAAGATCCATTAGGTCAGTCACCATCTCGTGGTTTTCAAGCGTTTTGGATAAAAATGTTATAACGTTTCACGTGAGCTACAAATATACGATTTGCTTCGAGTGTTACCCGTGTCTCTCTCAGGACGATCGTATGCCCAACAATATGGCGGCACGCATGCATTACGGTCAATCGTGCGTTGACGTATTCGTGATTTTTTTAATGAAGAAACATTAATCAATACAATGAAATAACAAACACCATATAGGTATATATTTTTTTTACTTAAAATGCCACATGCGCACCTAAATTCCACGGGAACCGGCACCGTTTGGTGTCATGACAGATCTGGTTCAACACGGCTGAGTTTGCCATACATCCAAGCCACTTGAATATAATCACTGATAAAGATGGAAAATTGGGTTTTCCAGATATTATCAAAGAAAAATAAATCATTAGTCCCAGTAAATATAATATCTGTAAATTCAATTATGTTTATTTTACGTTAACTGACCGGTCAATAAAGCGTTCATTATCCCCCTGTTGACTGACATATATTTCAGTGATTTCAGTAATACCGTGCATGTGCCGCGCCTAGATGGTAAGTTGTAACACTGAATTGAAGGGTTAATAAATTCAGTTTTAGAGCCCATTTAAGAAATTAGGTGAATAAATTCAAACTGAATTATTCTTTCCATCTTTCAGTTGTCTTAAGTCAGTTCAAATCATGCCCAATGCGACGGACTGGGACTCGTCACGCGTACGCAAACTAATCATAGTCTAATGAATCCACCCTACGTTTGACCATCTTTAACAATTTAAAGAGTTGCTCGATTGTGATAGTATTTTATTAATACAGTCATTTAACTTGATATTTGCATTCTAATGTTACTTAGCCTAGTAAGAAACGGCAACAATGACATCGTTTCACAGCACAAAATGTTATCCGACGCAGCTGACTTTGGCACTGTACAAATCTTACCTGACAATTGAACCCCGACTTTAAATGTTAAGATTCTGTTGTTATTCCTTAAATATAAGCATTGTATTAAAGCTGTTCAATTATTTTTACGTTTAAATGGTTTATCTAGTTTATAAACCACAAAAGTACTACGGAGACGTTGGTTGTAGTCTTGGAATGATACTCAAATTCCAAAAGTATCAGGTGGTTGGGACGCCTCCGAAGTCTGGGTGCGACCTATATTAAGGACTTTTCCTGAAACTAAACTTGAACGGCTATTCCCCAGGGGGATCTTAAAAGTCAGGGTGCGACTTGTAATAAGGATGCGACTTCTGCAACGACTTTTACGATATGCAAGATGAGAGATTACAAAACTGTTTTATTGTCACAGGTCACACAAGTTTAAGGACAAAATGTTTACTGTCATAAGTTATGCAAGTTGAGAGATAAAATATTTCCTTTCACAGGTTGCAGAAGGTGAAAGTTTTTTTTATGCTAAGCTGACTGAAAGTCAACTGAGATATAGGTTTGGTGCCTTGTCCATCTGGCTATTTGTTATCAAGTTACAAAACATACCCACTGACCGTAGAAATTTCTCAGTTTACATCCATGGAGGTAAAAATATTTCCTTGGAAACCTGAAATTAGGTCAATGCGACCTATAACCTCCCAGCTATGAGGTGTGTAAGTACCCCCCCCCCCCCCCAAATAATTACAAATTTGATACAAAACCCCCAGTGTCCTTATAGTTAATGCATGGCTTGTCATAAATATTGCCTTGAATATTGACCATGAAATATTTTGTCAGTTCCCGAAAATTGGAGGTGCCACCTGTATTTTTTAGCTCAGCTGACTATAAGTCATCTGAGCTATAGTCGTGGTCCATTGTCTGTCGTCTGTCCGTCCGTCCGTCTGTAGATGTGGCACGTTTTGAAACCGTAAGACCTAGGAATCCCAAATTCGGCATAATGTTAGGTGTCCCCAAGATCTCCTACCAAGCCGAAAACTGGGTCTTTGCGACTTCGTTTGGAAAAACCTCAATTTTTTTATTAAAAACCTATTTTCACAATTCAGGACTGCCTAATATCAAAACCCCTCATCTGTTTTTCCTCATATATTCCATAAATATTCCTCTATATAGTTCATATGTACATGCCAGAATTTATGTCTGTATTATATAATTTAAAAAAGTTATGGGCCCAAAAATAATGCATTTTGTAAAAAATCAGGAAAGATATTTGATCACTTAACACAAAACATGTTAAAGCTATGGACTTTTTTTCCAGTAATATAACTTTAATTATTCAAAATTAAATTGTATACCCAAAATTAGATCAAAATCTTTAAAATTTTTTAAAATATTAACAAAAATAAAAAATTAGTACCTTAAATTTTGCCCAACTTTGACCATGGCACGTTTTTTTCCTGTAAGTACTGTGGATTTAATTTTCACAGCATGTTTTTGTTAGCATTTTGTCTGTTAACACCCAACAATTTGAAACCAGTTGATCAAAAACTAGATTTTATTCAAGTTTTCAAGCACCATGTAACATATTGTTTACATCAAGCTAGTGTTATGCAGTTTGCAAGAGCTTAGCTCCTCAGCTTCAGCTCTCAGTTCCTAAAATTTGGCATACAATTAAATGTCTCCAAAATCCCCTACCATGCCAAAATTTGGTCTCTAGGACTGAATACCTTCGAGATATTAATGAAAAACTTCATTTTTCCATTAAAAACCCTTTGTTACACTTCAAGACTGAATAATATCAAAACCACTGTTCTGACTTTAATCATATATAATATACATATTTTTCTCTACATTCTCTATGCACATCCCAGAAATGATGTCAGTATTGCGTAATTGTTTTAAGTTATGGGCCCAAACATAATGCACTTTGTAAAAAATCAAGAAATATATTTACTCCCTTAACAAGGGGATTGCTGAAGCTATAGATTTTTTGTCAGGGATGTAACATTACTTAATCAAGATTCAATTGAATACCCAAAATTAGTTCTGAATTTTTCAAATTTTATAAGTTATTAGTATTAATATAAAATTAGTACCTTAAATTTTCCCCAACTTTGACCATGGCACGTTTGTTTCCTGTGAGCACTATTGATATTATTTTCATATCATGCACACATAAGGATTTCAGCTTATAGTTTAGAAAGCTGAAAGAAATTGGCCAAAAATTGTAGCTTTTATTAATGTTTTTATGAGACCATGTCAGACCTGGGCTCTCTCCAGCCCCTCGTGAGTCACCTGAATGTTGACCTTGTTGAACTTTCAGCAAATTATGCATGCTTGAGGGGAGGCATACTCTGAGGCAGCTTATGGCCAGCCACAGTTGATCCAGGTGTCCAACCCAACTCATCTAGTAGTTTTAACCAACAACATAACAATTAACAATAAATTAATAAATTTTTATTGGTTTTTAATATCAAATTAAAGGAAAATAGAAAAGGAATTTGTTAGTTAATAATAACAGGATATTAACTTGCAGTTACTGATGATATAAGAATCTTGTATCAATGGACAGAATGTCATGTATTCCAAATTACACCATGCAGTCACCTATGGTATTTTTCAGTTCAATTTTAATGATAAAAAAGTAAATCATATTATTCATTACTAATCATGAGGGATCATATGAAGGAAATTAATGATAGACAAAGATGCAGTTGATAATATTAATCTAGATTCCTACTGTGTCTAGTGTGTACATTGATGTGAAATTAGTCAAAAATGAATATATTACATTTATTTTTTTTAATATAAATAAAAGCCATAAAACAGGTACTTATGATCATTATTTAAATGTGTGAATTTTGTATATTCTGGATTCTCAACATCATTGTTTGGCTAAAACTGAATAAATACCAGACATGGTGCGAATACTTGGCTAATGTATGTGAATATGAATATGAATATGTACTCCATTATAAAATTCCTTGCATAAGAATGGGAACTCAGGTAAAAATGAAAGTATTTGAATACCAGTGCAAATACTTTCAAAATGTATTCATGAATGCATTCATGAATATATTCTATAATATTATTTTAATAATCATTTCAGTTATATTTTATTAAAAAAATCATATGATTCTATTATTATTTTTAATAAAAATTATATTTGGCACAATATTTGTTATTAAATTTTAATAAATAGTTAAACTCTTTATCTTATATGTGCTGCTTATCAGTTATATGGCCAAGTCAAAATCTGTATGACAGTGGCACTCCATTTGTTAATAAAATAAATGAAATCAATCTCTTCCCTGTCTCCAAAGAAACTATCAAAATCATACATAAGCTAAACACTAACAACTCATAATACAGCTTATATTTATTTCCACACAAAACCAGCATGTGCCTCATTTCAAAATCATATTTTTTTATCTTATATAACAGCTGGAGCCGTGACCCATAGGTCCCTTGTTACTTTTTACAGGTTATGCAAGATCAGAGGTTAAAAAGTATATATTGTCAATGCCTATGCAAGTTAAGCATGAGAGTTTATAAAATATACACTTTTACATAGTGTTTACTCTAACATGTTATGTATGTTGAGAAATTACTAAGTGTGTGATCACAGATTGCACAGGGTGAGAATGGGGTTATAAAATTCTTTTACTCATTACTGTCCACTGCTGTGCATTGACAAAAATCAGAGAACATTAATATACATTTGACTATACTTACCAAATGCTGCTCTGTGCCACATTGTGTGGCACTTTACACATGGTGATAAGGTTACAGGATTGACAAGGTGTGTTGTCACTCACTTAGCGATGTGATACAGAGATTATCAAATACAGTAGAGCGCCGTTTTCCAAAAGTGTTGTGGGACAAGCTTTTCTTTCGGGAAAACAAATTTTCGGAAATTCGATTCGGGGTTTTGGGCCAATTTCATACAAAAGTTAATGATTAACTTAACGCTATTTTAATGAGGGAACACCATGTTTTTTTTCGACCCCCGTAATTTACGACCAGAGCTTATAAAAAATATCATATAATTTGATAGGTAAAACCCATTTCAACCTGTTTTTAAGATACTCGTGTGCCATTTTTTTCAACAAATTCATTGGAGGGAAAGGTCAAATGACATCGCCGTAATTGTAGCTCGTTCATTCTTTAACAGCCCGCAGGAGGCGCCAGTGTGGCACATGCATAACGCAGTCAGTTTTTTTTTCTTTGACTCCATATTTCTGGCAAGTTACAGCAAGACGGTCGAGTACGATTTGTGTTCTTCTTGACGGTTAATAAGCTGAATAACGGCAAATTTAAGTAAGTGACACAATTGCTCTCACGGAATGAATTGTATAGCCAGGCCTGTGTGCAATGGCCTAGCATCTAAATCTACTTGAGCACAAGCGATGTGCGAGTAAACTGCTGAGTAGTTTGACCTGACATCCCAGCCAAAGCTGACGAACTATGCTTGCTTGAGTACAAACGAGATATATAATACACAAATCCGCTTGGATAAACTGCTTATCTGCTTACTAGGGGTATACGGAGCCTGGCGTTTGGCAACTAGCTGTAGTTATCACACCTTAGCCCGGCGATAGCATGGGCCAGTACTAATTAATTAGGGTCATGACTCAGCTTAACCACCTGACTGCAGGCCTTTGTGACTCGTTATTACATTAATTCATTTGAGGTGTTTACATGCTTGAAAAATATTTAAAAAATACGAAAAAAAATTTCGGTTCCCCATTTTAAGTTTTGGAAAAACGAATTTTCGGAAATTCGACATTCGGAAATACGGCGCTCTACTGTATGACATTTTACACAAAGTAAGAGGTTATACAACAAACAGATATGAGTTGGGATGATAAATTGTTTAATCTCGGGGGTTGGTAACAAAGTGTGGTTGTAAAAGTTTTATTTCATGGGTGACTGCTGACAAGAATTGTCTGTATAATTAATGGTGGGAGACCCTTTCCTAGACACGTGTGATCAAGGGAGGCAACTGTTCATGTCCATGGTTCACTTAGTAAACATTTGCTGTCAAGTAAACATTCTCTGTCACACAAAAAAACTCTGTTATACTTTGTAGGAGCGTCATTCCGCAGTGTGGCGCCCTCTGTTGCTGAGAGTCCTGGCATGAGCCCCCAGAGTTCCCCGATGGTTGGGAAGCGTGAAAAGTCTCCGACAGCAGCTATATTGCCTGGCAACAATACATCAACCCCTGTGACTCAAGCTGTTCCAGTTCAGGTATGAGAAGCGGGTAACAATGTTCCAAACCAGCCTAGAAATCTGGGGAAACCTGGAAAGAAAGCTTTGTTTGTCCTTAATGATTGTTTGTATTTCATTGTAAAGTTAGATTTAAATTACACAAGGAAGGGCACACAAGAGGTTATATAAAGTGCGGCTTAACAATTTGTAAAGTTAAGTACAAGTTTGTGCACATTGTATAGAAATAAACATGCACTGGAAATAGCCTTTTTAGGTTCATTTACAAGTGATTATGATTTCTTCCAGTAAGAACTTCTGGGGTCATAATTACACCTTTCAGCCTGTCTCCGACCACAGGCGCTTGCATTGTTATTAGTGTAGATTTCGGTTTAATTTGTTACTTTTCTGGGTCATTCCTTACAACTATTACTTGTCTGATTTTTTCCTAGTGTTTTCCATTCTATATGGTCCATCTCTTTGTTATTTGATTATTTGTGCAAGGCAGGCAAGAAGCCCCCATCGTTAGGTCTGACAGCCATGGCATAGCAACCAAGGACGTACTTTCTGATTAGTTGATATGTTTTCAAATTCAGCTGAAATTCTACACAAGTAGCAATTCAAGCCCCTGTGCTCAGACAGGTAAACACATGAATGGAGAGGCATTTTTCATTTTGTACCAATCCGTCAGAAAGGTGAACTTCCAGATGTTTCCCACATCACAAATTGTAGAAAACGCAGAAATGAAATATTCCTTAGCATGTTGTACCCCCAAGCTACCCTAGTACTCCGTGCTGGTATGGCTTCGCAGCACTGATGAAATCATGAAACTGTGATTTTTTTAGCTGCAGACCCATAGTAGAGCCAAACTGTATCAATCTGAACCACGGCCTCATTCTTATTTTGTAAGGAAATGCAGTATTGGGGCAGGCCTATATTCAGTCACAGCGTTCATAACAAAATAATTGCCAAGTGTTACCATTTGGATGCTGCACTATTACAACACAGGTGAACCATTCCTCAGAAATTTCAAAACAGAAGTGAGTGATTGTTATTTTGATATGATTGTAGGATTGGTCTTTGGCGGAAAGGCAAATTTTCCTGTGGAAAGGCAAAACTAGATTAATGAACATTAAAAAGTATTACGAACCCTGAACTCTATTTAGAGCGGAGGTTTAATGTTTCAAAACCTCGTTAGGATACACACCATGTATAATTTCTGTTTGTTTATAGGAGAATTGGGGAGGCACCACGTACTTCTACACACAAGATGAAATCAATTCAACTCACCCTGGTGTTGTAAGTAGAATCTGTAAAACCATACAGTATCTTCAAGAGTATGAGAATGTATTCCTGAGTCCTGTCTCCTCGCGTTGCTGCTGATGTCAAACCTGAAGCTTGTTTGCAATCATCTCATACAGTAACCTTAGATAAAACTTGGGAATTTCAGCATCAGTTTATACTGAACTTGTAAAGTTAAAAGAAAAATGTTCATAATTCTCCCCACAAAGATCTTGGATCTTTTGTTCGATAGGAAGTAGAATTTCACTGCATTGAAAGCTTAGTCTGTATCCTTGTTTTGAATCAGAGACCCAGGCTCACAGCAGTTCTAATGAATTCCATTACATGCTGGTTGCATTTAAATTGCATTTATTTATATATAGTAACTATAGCTGGTAGCAAATTGTGTCCTGATTGGCTTGACTGGTTTTCATTAGATGCTTGATTGCATATTTTTTATGCAAATCTACTGCAGGATCCTGGTATACGTACATCTTATGAATCAAAGGGGTAGACATGAAAGTCTTGCGTGCTACACTTGATGTCATGAGGTTTAACATGTTTTAAATAGACTGCCAAGTATTTTGCAAGCCAAACCTTGTTGGTTATTTAACATAATTGTCAGCTTTCAATAGCAGTCCTCTTCCTACAGTGACTGTTGAGTGATAAATAAGGTTTGACTGTGTATGATTTCAGGTGCTGCCAAACTTCACAGTGTATCCTGGAGTTTTGCCCCATGTGGCACACATGAAACTTAAGGCCAACATGCCATCCTTCTTCATGCCAGATGAAATCAAAATGGTAGGTCAATAGGGTCTTCAGAGCCAAGGGGCATCTTCAGATCATGGTGCTTCACAATACTTCTGCTCAGTTGGTTTTTATCTCTGAAATGAAAACTTTAGGAAACGGATCAACCTCCATGTCTCCCAAATGTATATTTAATATACCATTTTCGAGCGCCCCAGGCACTCTCAAATTTTAATTTTTTCAAATATTTTTTATACCCTTAGGATTACTGATATTTCATGTGCTTAATATGTCTGGCTTGGTTAAGTTGTATCTTCTTTTCTTTTTCAGGATCTGTTGAATAAACATGGGATCACCCTGGCCCAGATCAACACTGAACAGAATCCAGGTCAGATATCCGGTACAAACATTACTTACTAGCAGTATACCCATAATTTTGACATATCTTCTGTGACATCAAGGTTTTATTGTGTGAGGAATATGGCGTCCCCCATGAGAGCTTTTGAGAAGATGTGAGAAATTAAATTGTAAGGGTTAGATAAGGGTGCGGGGAGATGACACAATAGTACTCCGAGGACAGAATTGACCTGTAGAAAGAGTGTTGTCCCAAGGGGACATGTACTGGCAAAGTTAAAGAGAAATAACACTATTTTGCACCAAATCCATATCCTCAAATATGGTAGGATGCTAACCTTGAAACATTCGTGAATGTAACTTAAATACCAGATGAAATTGTTGAACAGATTCAAAACATGGATCATATTTCAGATAATTCAGCAATGTTGATTCCATGAGGTTAGTTTCATATTGGTTAAACCTTGGTAAGTTACTACTTCTGACAATATCCATACCATTGATTTGGTGCCCCCCACCTACCTGTTACCACCAGTAGAAGAAAATTTTGTGATTTGCTGCTTGTTTATGTAAAAGGCAAACTTTGACAATCAGTAGTTTTAGTATTATTAGGAATTTTTGTGTTCATGGAGTCTGTATCTTCAGAATAAATACTTGAAAAAAAAATGTTCAGTACAAACTTTGTTTCCGCCTTTGCTGTTTTGGAAGTTTATTTATACTGAGCCCATAAGTAATAAAATAAATCATTATTTTGTGTCTGTTTCAGTTTAAAGACTGTGTATTCTACAGTAGAACAATTTAATTAAGTTTTTGTGATGTAGATTAATGTTTTGTTTCAGATATTCCTCAGGAAGTTGATAATTACCATTCCTTATTCCCGATTGAGCCGCCTCAGACCAACCCAATGCACAAGTCCAGTACGTTTGGCTACATGACGTCTTGTTACCGTGGCAGCAACACAAAAGATGGGCTTACTTACTGTCTCAGACGGATCCATGGTCAGTCAAATCACATCTTGTTAAATGTAGCAGAACCTTGATTGTAAGCTTATAAGATTTATTTATTCACAAATTAAAATAAGGAACCAAAATTATCACATTTTAATGGCCAAATGTATGTTTAAATAGTTACATTATTGTGTTAAAAAATATTCCCCTGTTTATAGGTTAAGAGCATAGAAATTGTTATGCACAAATTGCTGACCGAATGTTAATACTACACTTTGAGTAAGAGCACTGGTCTAAGAAATCAGACGCCAGTAATACTTGTTGATATGAACATTAATTTACATTACAATTAAGTTTCCTGTGACCAGTGAGTTTAATAATCTAGATGTAACAGCATATCTTCAAGCATTAGAACAAACCTCTAACCTATCAGTGATCAAACTTGGTATTACCATGATATACCAGAGGACTACAAATTATGAAGTCTTTTAACTCCTACACAATTATGTCCTGCCCGCAGGATGTTTCCATTGTCCCCAAAGATCAATGCTTTGAAGACAGCCTTCCTTTAATGGCACACTTTAATCACAATTTTAGAAGTGCATATGCTGTCATGAATTTTTTTGTGTCAAAAGAAACACAGATTGTAATGTAGCAAGCCTGTAATAGGGGGCTTCCTATGAACAAAGTCATAGTGCAGTGGATTAAAAAAGGTATGTAATGAATGTCTGTTTTTTATTTTGATGATTTTCTGAATGAGTCACTGTTCCTGTAAAGTTCCCTGATAGAATGCCTGCTGAATAGTTATGTTTAGTTGAGAAGTTCATAACAGAATATTTTCTAGACTGGTTTGCTTGCATACATTTATGGTTGCTTTGAACAGTCTGCAGTGTTGTATGTGGTTGATAGGCTCTCTAGTGTATGAGCTTGATTGACAAGTAGCTTGATGGACAGGCTTCCATTTGATTGACATTTTCCAGTGGTCTTTTTTCTTTTTTTTTTGTAAAGCGTCAATCATCTGACAAAAACAACATTTGCATAATTTGACAGAGCTCTGTCAAACAGTACACGTGTAGTCTGTAAATACTACAAGTATCTATGTCGTCATGTTTTCCGGGATATTTTTTTTACATGAAGGAGACAGTATAAAAAGTTTCTATACTATAGGTTGCGGGAGCCATTCCTCCGACTACCAAGTGAATAATAATGTCTTACCTGGCACATAATTCGTATGGGACAAATGATCCAATATATATTGCAACACAGTTCATATATGACTGCGGTGTAGTAAACAATGGTCAGGTGATACCAGTTGTTGACGTCAGTCAATACGACGTCACGCGCCATCACCCTTTGTGACGTCATTATTATGTTATAATCAGCTCTCGCTACCATGGGCATGGAAGGCCATATGTGTAGGAGCGTTTTGGGGGCTCATTATAATAATAAGTTAAAAGGGCGGAGCATTTTGGCTGTGGTGGATAGGTCAGTTCCGTCCTTAATTCATGGACCATCTTCAGTACAGTATTTTGTGACTGGCAAGGTCACATAAAAGAGTTTTATAATGACAGGGTTCTTGGGAGTGCATGAGAGTAATTAACAACTGTTCAGTATATTCTTGTTTGCCTTGTATTTATGTCTATGTTTAAAATCACTGACTGTATTTATGTACATATGATTGAGAGACTGTCATGGAGTTTGTTTGATTGACAGGTTTCCACATGGTGAATACCAAGTGCATGGCCATCATAGATCTGTGGAAAAAAATACAACACTCCAACCTGGTGCAGCTTAGAGAAGTCTTCACAACCAAAGCATTCGGGGACCACTGTAAGTAATGCAATTTATTAGCTTTGAGTACTCGTCTGTGGTGTAAAAGGAAGGATTTCTGTTTTAGCAATAAAAAATGCATGATTATGACTTTACTTTTACAATTATTTACAGTTATTCGTTAAATGATCATGAGCACTACCTACTGCCATCATGATCTTTGGAGCATGATCACCTGATGGCTCTGACAAGCATATGAGGTATAGTTTTAAATAATAACAATAACAATGTGTAACTACTCCAGGGTTCATATTAACAGCTTTCCACCTTTCTCAGACAGGCAAACGTGCACAGAAAGGCATCTTTCATTTTGTACCAATCCGTTGGAAAGGTGAACTACCAGATAGTTTTCTATATTGGTTACAAACACGCAGTAACAAACATGACACAACCACGAAAAATTATTACAGACAGTGTTCCACCGACTCCCTATTACTATATTTTCCTATAAAAATGGTCTATAATTTCTTATACGTTCAGGCATCTAGGCCCCTCAACCCTTACATTTTCCTATATTTTTTCCCTGCACAATCGGGTTTTTGATATAACAGTGTTACTTTTGTAAACATCCAGTTCTTTTTGCATGCAGGATTGCATGTTAGCAGGCAGAATCAGGTTTACAGTGCGCAGTGTGACAGAAAGTTTAATGCGGTGGTAGGATGCATCTTTAGCGGAAAGGCGAATTTTTCTGCGGAAAGGCAAACGTGTATTAATGCCATTCCATTAGACAGGTGAAAATTTCAAAGTATTAGATCCCTGTACTCCATTGTGAGACTGTTACCTCGCATCTTTAAATGTATGCCACTGTGGCAGCAAAAAGGCATAGCATTTGTTGCTCTGTCTGTACACTGCCAGTTTTACTGGGCTTTTGACACCATTTGGCAGGGAGGCATGCACTGTGTAATGGTGCATTTAGCACTTACATATATGTATTACATATATGTATACAGGTCATGTAAAGTGGGGACCTCGTAGAATAATGAGATATGGTCAGGGAAAATGGTTAGTAATATTTGATAATGTTGTGCTTATTGTAATTATGGGTTGTGTTGTTCAGTGGATTGGTTTGTATATATGTATCAGGCAATGGAGCTTAAGAGACTGGGGTTTGTTGTGATTGGTTGACAGAAGCCTCTGTGAGGCTTAGCTGATAATTTTTTCTTGCAGAGAAGTCTGTTGAACATTGGTTGACTAGAAAGTTCCCGAAGTTTCTTTTCAGCAGGTTTATATAAAAGCCAGTTCTATGGCCAAGGAGAGTGAGTCTAGAAGTCAGCCAGATGTGTAGTGAGATGTAGATTTTGCACCAGACGGGGTGTTATTTCAAGTACTGCATTAGGACGAGTATTTGTCTTAGGAGAGAGTGTTTATTATTAAGCGAGGAGGTCATTAGAACTATTCTGGACTTTATATTTGTGAAGTTAGAGCCAGTTAACGGTTGGTGAAAGCCAAAGAACTGTTGAAGAATTGAATTCTGGATTTCTGCATGAAAGTTCCCGGGAATATATGTCTGCTGTGTGTGTGGTGTGAAAAGCAGCCAATCAAGTGCACTTTGTACACAGTACTTTTACTGCAGCATAGTGTCAAATTGTCCGGCTAAGGGCCTGCTAATCACTACCCGAGGAGTGTATATCTTGGATGCACAAAAAAATTCATGTTGCTTTGTCAATACACTGAATTAAATGATCAGTCTGCCAATCACAAAGCATGAGGCAATTGGCCCAGCCTTAAGTATCACCCTATCATGGACGAACCCAGCAAACCCAAGCCAAAACACACAACGCTTAATAAACACATGGTGTAGATAAACACTGTGTAAAGAACGTACTGTGATTCTTGTTCAGGTCATTTTAGTATTTTTAGCACACCTGTGAGCTTATGCGATGGTGCGTCATTATGCGTTGTGTGTCGTTCGTTGTGCGTTGTCTGTACGTTAACCATAGCTTTCTCAAAAACGGCAGAAGCTAGCATCACCAAATTTTTTGCCAATAATCAGTCATTCAAAAAACTATATCGGATTTTGTTTATTTTTTTTTAACTGCATTTTCTTAGATTTTATAGGGAAAAAGCTAAAAAAGCTTTAAAAATCTTCTTCTCCGAAACTACCCAGCCAAATTGGCCAATATTTCACAGAAATGATCCCTGGAACAATCTTTCTCAAGTTTGTTTGAATGGTTCCAGTTCAGAGATTTTTGGCCAGGTTACAAGAGGTTGAACTTTGTTAACTGTGCAAAAAAGCATATAAAAATTTAAATCTCAGAAACGGCTGGAGCTATCATCACCAAATTTTATGCCAATGTTGATCACATAGGTCATATCTGAAATTGAGGTATTGGTGGCGCCACCTGCATCTGCCTTTTTTTGTACGGGGTCATCAGTGCCTGTATCACACTGAGGGCTACAAAAAACTTCTTCTCTGAAACCATATGGCCAAAATATTTAATATCGCACAGAAATGATCCTAGGGTAGTGCTTTCTGAAATTTGTTCAAATGGTCTCTTTTCATTGACTTTCGGCTAAGTTATGGGAAGCTGAATTTAGTCATATGCCATAACAGCCCATTTTAGCTCAGTGGCTACAAGGATGATCTTCTCAAAAACCACTTGGCCAAATTCTTAAATTTCACATATTAATTATCCTCAGATGCTGATAATCTTTGGTTAATATTGACAAGAAAGTTTTTTTAAAAGCTTTAAAAAAGTTTAGATTTATGATTTAAGTTATTCATCATACCAGGCAATGTTACAATCATGGATATTCAGCTCTCTGTGGCTATATAAAGACAACTGTACGTGGATTATAAATTATTGGTATCCCTACTCAACTTAATTCAAGAATTTGCCATCAATGAGATATATCTGTATTTTAATTTTGCATTCAGTATGCATCCGTAATAATTTTACATATATTCCTGATTTCTTTTTTATAAAAAGTCAGCTGAAAAGCATTTTGTATTGGGAAAATAAATTTCAAAGTTATTTCAAGTAGGGACCACTTGTGTACAGATGGCAGCAATTGGTTTACCATTGGCAGATTGCCAGTGCCTTGATGTTGGCCATTAGCCAAGATGATGTCAGCTCTATAAATAGTTATGGCACAGTGCCAGGATTGGAAGAAGTGCAGCCAAGTAGAGATCAAGAGTTCACTCAGTGCAGTAGCTGCATTCTATTTATAGCTTTGGAAGACTGCTCACTGCATCATATTTGGCACCAAAGTTCAACCTGACTCTATTTATAGCTTTGGCAGACTGCCAACTATGTCAGATTATGCAATAGGTCGAGAGTTCACTCAGTGCAGCCAGGGACAGGTCAAAAGTTTACTCAGTCTATCCAGGTGCAGGTCAAGAGTTCACTCAGTGCAGTAGCTTGAGGCAGCAATTTGTCACAGGTCACTCGGGGGCAACTGCCCTACTCACCTAAGCCTTGTCAGCCCAGTGCATCAAACTCTAAGGATGTTTGATGTATTGGACTGATATTTTGACCTGTCTATGCGTCTTTGATGGTATTCTTATTTACAAGACAGGTGGTACCACCTACATTGACTTTTGCAGTGTATGCGCCTGCTTATTTCTACAGAGGAATTTGATACATCAGCCTGAAATTGGGCATGTTTATACATATCGGGTAGCTTTATAGTGTACAAGACTGGTGGCGCCACCTACAATAATTTTTGCACAGTGTTTGTCCCTGTTTATTTCACAGGAGGGGTTTGACATATCAGTCTGACATTGGGCATATTTATATATCTCTTCGTTGTATATAAGACTGGTGGTGCCAGCTACAACCATTGTATCCGCCAAAACAGAGTTTTGCGGATACTATGTTCTCAGTCGGACGCCGACGCTGCCGCAATCACCGCATAGGTTTTACGGGGAACTCCTCCATAACCACTGGGCAGAATTTTTTAAAATTCGGAATTATGATCGGTCACATGTGAACTGCTGCGCCCTCATTTTTTCATTGACCTCTGACCTTTCCTCTTTGCCCAGTGTCCATTTGTGTGTCTGTTTCCACACATAAACCCACATATCTCGGGAACCGTTTGACCGATAAGACTAAAGATTTTGCACAAATGTAGCCCTTGGAAAGCTTTATAACATACACTAAAAATGGTGGCGCCACCTGCAACCATTTTTGCACAGCGTCCATCTGTTCATTTGCCTTGGGATAAAAACACTCATATCTCTGCATTGGTTGGACTTATCAATCTGAAATTTTGCATGTGTATACATCATGGACAGCTTTCTTGATTTTATGACAGTTTGCGCCACCTAAATTCACGTTTAAGCTGCAGACATCCAAGCTCATATCTCGGGAACTGTTTGACCAGTTGGGCCAAAATTTTGCATGTGTATAGATCTCCAGTAGCTCTTTATTATACGCAAAACTGGTGGTGCCACCTGCAACCATTTTTGCACAGCATCCATCTGTTCATCTGCCTTGGGTTAAAATCACTCATATCTCAGCAGTGGTTTGACTTAACCACCTGATATTTTGCAGGTTTATACATGCTTGATAGCTTTCATGATTTTATGACAGGTGGTGCCACCTAGATTCAAATTTACGCTGCAGACATCCAAGGTCATATCTCAGGAACCATTTGACCAATGGGGCAAAAATTTTGCATGTTTATAGATCTCACATAGCTCTTTATCATACGCAAAAGCAGTGGCGCCACCTGCAATCATTTTTGCACAGCGTCTGTCTGTTTGTTTGCGATGGGTTAAAATCACTCGTATCTCAGCAGTGGTTTGACATATCTGCCTAAAATTTTGCAGGTTTATACATCTTTGATAGCTTTCTGGATTTTGGGGCAGGTGGCGCCACCTACATTTATGTATAGGCTGCAGACATTCAGGCTTATATCTCAGGACTGGTTTGACATATCCCTGAAATATTGCATGTGTATAGATCTCACATAGCTCTTAATCATACACGAAATTGGTGGTGCCACCAGAAACCATTTTAGCACAGCGTCAGTCTGTTTGTCTGCCGTGGGCTAAAATCACTCATATCTCAGCAGTAGTTTGACTTATCTGCCTAAAATTTTGCTTGTTTATACATCTTGGATAGCTTTCTGGATTTTTTGGCAGGTGGCGCCACCTACTTTTATGTATATGCTGCAGACAATAAGGCTTATATCTCAGGACTGATTTGACATATCCCCCTGAAATTTTGCATGTGTATAGATCGCACATAGCTCTTAATGATACACAAAGTTGGTGGTGCCACCTGCCACCATTTTTGCACAGCGTCCGTTTAGTGTTTAGTACTTGCATTGTTCATATACATGTTACACATGTTCTTGAAAAGTAATGGTCCAGTATTGATGCATTATACCTGGTGTAATCTCGTTTCACAGGTTCGCATTAGGCCTGTAGGCTTTGTTATAGTATTATATTTTTCAGAACTATGAATGATATGATAAATGATTTGTGATTATTATCCCAGTTCTACATGTTAATCTAACAAGCAGTATACCCATAATTGCGACATGTGACCTTTGACATTCAAGTTTTAGTGTGTATGCAAAATGGCAGCCCCCATGAGTGGGTGTGAAACTAGGAGAAATAAATCTGTCAGGGTTCAATAGCAGCATGGGGATGTTATAGGAAAGTATTCCAGTGACAGCGTGGAGGCACGATTATATCTGTGAGGAAGTTTGGTGGCAATGGGATATGAATAAGCAAAGTTGACAGAGTGATAACTTATTTGGACCATGCCCAAATCTTCATTTGAATTATTGTAGGATGCACATAATCTTTGCATGGGGGGGATGACAGTTATGGTTTCGGGACTGTCCCTGCAGTATGTATGTGATTAATGTGTTATGTACTTGACAGCCATGGTTTTCGTGTACGACTTCCATCCAGCTGCTGAGACCTTGATGCAGCACCATTTCAGTAATCCCACACCAAGTCACCTGAATGGCTACAGCAGCCCGTACAACATCGATGGAACAGCCCGCCCGTACAGCGCTGGTAAGGGTGCAGCTGGTCCACGCCAGCATGCTGGTCTGCTTCCTGAGAGTCAGATCTGGTCATACATTGTGCAGCTGACGTCGGCACTACGCACCATCCACGCCCATGGCCTGGCCTGCCGTGTGCTAGATCCAACCAAAATAATCATCACAGGCAAGTCTAGGTGAGTAAATTTATTCAGTATTATTTGCCAGTATCAACTTCAAGTGATGCTTTGATGATTATTGTTTTAGATATAATATATGCGTTGGATGTGAAACTTTTTTAGAGTGTTTGTGAGACATTTCTGAACCCAGAAAGTGCACCACCCCCTCTAGGTTACTCATTTATTTTTCAACTTTTCATCACAGGCAAGTCTAGGTGAATTATCAATCTTGAGTAATGATTTGATGATTATTGTATTAGACCTATTAAGTTCCCTGGACACTGACCTTTTGGAGTGTTAGACATTTCTGGTTCCTAGAAATGCCCCATCCCCTGTAGTTTACTCATCTGTGTTTGCCTAGGTGAGTAAATTAATCCAGTATTATTTGCCAATATCAGTCTCAAGTGATGATTTGATGAATAATATATTATACCTAATTCTGACTTTTCTGAATGTTTTAAACTTTCCTATCCCGTAAAGTGTCCAAATTTGCCCCTACATTGTCAGATTATGGACATAAATAGTTAAACATCCTTCACCCAGTGAAGTCAGTGTTTAATCATCTTTGTGCTCTTCATTTCAAAAACAATTTATTGATATAATTATTCATGACTGAAAGGAAAGACCACATTGCTGGCAATGAGGAGTTTGTCAGAGACACAAAATCATTGGGGTGGGGTTGGAGTACTGAGCATTAGACTGGTACATAGTGCAGACCAGTTCTTCAGCTTAAGATGTGTGTTCAAATTTCAATGTAGTGTTGTTTGTGTGCACTGTAATCTGTCATTAAAAAAAACATAATGAAAAATAAAATATCTGACATCATTCATAAGATGAGATCTTAAGCAGCTTATGTGATAATACTTCATATTTACAGATAATTATTTCTATATATATTATATAAATATTTCATATTTTGCAAACTTTTTTGCATTTATATTATATTTCTTCAACTTATGTGTTTCAGTCATGGCTATTACAAAATGATGTCAAGGATTTAGAATTATAGAAAAACTATTTAATGTGTTAACTTTTAACCTTTGACAAGTCAAGAAAGCATGAAATAAATTGAGCAAAACACCCTTTATATTCACCATATTTTCAAGCAGGTTTGTACCTGGTGATCTGTCAGTCTTTTCAGGCTCTAGCGCCTTGTCAGTTGAATGTTAAGAACCGTTGGTCACTTGATTTCCAAATATTCCTTTAGTTTTGATGTTCATTCACAGGATACGACTCAACTGTGTTGGAATCTTTGATGTGCTAAGTTTTGATGCCAATCAGACTAACCCGCTGGCAGTCATGCCACACTATCAGGTAAGACAGGTCAAGGTTATGTCCCCTTTTCAGGTATGACAGGTCAAGGTCATGCAACATTACCATGTAAGACAGGTCAAGGTCATACCTCACTACAGGTAATTCAGGCTAAGGTCATACCCAAGACCTTAAGATCAAAAAGACTTAAAAGGTTTAAGAAAAAATATTTTTATTTTTACTGTTGATCAGGTTCTCTTTACTGAAATAAAATAGCATACAGTAACTTTTAAAAGAAAGTGCACAGGATAAATTAGAAAGGGTTCCATGTAAAATATAAACATACCTGTTGAATATATTATTTTAATATAAAATATTAGGTAATAGTGTCACCTAAAATCATACCTTTCCTGATAAAAACAAAAAATATATGAAGTAAACTGAAATACAAATTATTTGTCCCCATCAGGAATACAGAACCAGTGACTTTTTATTTGCTCTAGCAAATGAATTATTCAGTGCAAGACTGAGGTTAATGTCTTCAAATAAATATATCATATGATCACTATCATAGAAGAAGCTTTAATCAGCTCCACTGCTATCTAGATGTGCATCTGCATGGGGCAAATTGAAGCCCTCAAATGAGACTTCCTGTGTGTGATTGGATGTTTTGGTTGTTGCAGCAAGAAGATTTGGTTGCGCTGGGTAAAGTGGTGGTTGCTCTGGCATGTAACTCACTGATTGGCATACAGAGAGAGCACCTGCAGACCTCGCTTGATCTCATCACTCGCAACTACTCGGCTGATCTCAAGAACTTAATTCTGTCAGTGCATTTGATTATATATGAAGGGAAAGAAATCTGTAATTGTAAGAGCTTATTCACCGAGCAGACGTAAATTGGCTCATGTGGGTCTCTACAAAATGTTGAGATTAATGTTAAATACCTAACCTTCGTAATAACATTTTTAAATATTAGTTTCTTGCAGGCATCTCTTTTCACTTGAAAGAGGTTCTGTTTTACAAATAGAGTGTGTTCATATTTGGGAAAGTAATGTATTACACATACCAGTTATGGAGGACCTCAGAAGGGACAAGGACTCCAATCTGGAGTGGAGTCCACTTTTTTAGGGACTCAGACTTTGACCCAAGGATACTTGTCTCATACTCAGACTCGGAGTAAAGGACTTGGGAAATCAGGCAGTGTCCACCTTGAGTCCAGTAGAAGGAATGCTCTTGAATAATAAATTATAAAAACTAGGCTCGGACTCTGGTTCCAGATGACCCAGACAAGAGGAAGGTGGACTCGAAACTCAAGGACTCAAGACTTGGTCTCTGGCTGTAGCAGCTTTGACTCAGACTTGCACTCGGACTTGGATGGTGTGGACTTAATTACATCACTGACACATACTAATAGAAATTAGTACAGCATAATATTTTAACATTTATCTCTCAATTTGTGTATCTGAGATATTCTACTGCACAATTAAGTATTCTGGAAAATAAGTGCATAGTAATATATTTTGGGTTTATGAAAGAATAAACATGATTTATAAATTTTTTCAGCAGTATATGATTATAGAATGTGTATTGCGGTACAGTTAATTGAATAATTCAGATATGAACTATTCTACCTCATTCATCAGTTCATAGCTACCACTTATAAAAAATTATTAAGATTGCCTTAACATTTTAAGTGTTTTATTCTTTGTGTCTAAGAAAATATGTTTGGTGATAATTGTTCATAAAAATATACAATATTCACCAGTTGCTTCTTATTCCAGCTACTTGCTATCAAACCAAAACCGTGTGCGAAGTGTCAATGACATCATGCCCATGATCGGAGCACGCTTCTACACTCAGCTGGATGCTGCACAGCTGAGAAATGATGTACTCGAGAATGAGCTGGCCAAAGTAAGTCTGAGGGGTGGTCTAGAATGTACTGTAGTTACTGCAGTTCCATCTGAGACACATAAACAATATATTTTAGTAACTGTAGCAAAGTTTCTTTTGTTGAATTTCAGTCCCAATAGTAATAAAAAAAGATCACCAGGCATTCATCTTAGGATAAATTGTGTTTCTGGCACAGCTTTTTGGGTTATTTTCATAAACAGATCATCATACTGAGGCATCCTATTCATATCCCAAAAACAAATGGAAAGATTGAATTTCAACAGAACTAAATGCTGCCACTTTATACTATAACTTTGAAAATATACTTTTGTCAGGAAACACTACTATTTATACTTTCATTTAGAAGACCTGCAGAAGATCAGGACCAAAAGGAATGTTACTTTTGAAAATTTTCCCTGTTAATTGCTTTAAAATTATTTATATTTAACATTGTAGGTTTACCTCTAATAATAAATGAGGTATCGGGTAATTCAGAATTAGCAGTTGCATATTTTAAGTGAAAGGTCTATATCATTCCACATTTGACCTTTTAAATCTAGAGCAAAAATATTAGAAATTTTACTTGCACAAAGAAATTTTTATCATTGGGACCACAGATTGGATCATTGTGTGATTGAGGCAAGAGATAATATTTCACACATGTATTCTGATACTTCATGTGCATCATTCACTTACCTCTTCCAATTTCACATGTTGTGATAATTTTGTTTTCTTTAAATTTAGGAAGTTGAGAATGGTCGCCTGCTTCGTTTGATTTGTAAACTTGGAGTCATCAACGAGAGACCTGAGTAAGTACATACACTCTCCATGCAGATGGGAGACTTTTTGCAAATTATAGGTTCCATACAGGTCACACCTTTCTTTAAGAAATCTCACAGTCTCCTTGCAAATCACACCTGAGCACAGGTCACAGACTTCTTGCAGATCAAATCTCGGTGCTTATCTGTCTCCTTGCAGATCACACCATAGTACATGTCCCAATCTCCTTACAGATCACACCTCAGTACAGGTCACAGTCTCTTTGTAGATCACACCTCCATACAGGTGACAGTCTCCTCGCAAGTCACAATATAGTACAGGTCACAATCCCCTTACAGATCACACCTCAGTACAGGTCACAGTCTCTTTGTAGATCACACCTCCATACAGGTGACAGTCTCCTCGCAAGTCACAACATAGTACAGGTCACAATCCCCTTACAGATCACACCTCAGTACAGGTCACAGTCTCTTTGCAGTTCACACCTATGTACAGGTGACAGTCTCCTCGCAAGTCACAACATAGTACAGGTCACAATCTCCTTACAGATCACACCTCAGTACAGGTTACATTGTCCTTGCAGATCATACCTCTGCAGGGCAGTCTTAATGGAGTCACAGGTCCATGGCTCTCTTGAAGGGTTAATTAAAATGAAGACATTTTATATAATTTTTGGTTTAACGCACACACTTGAGATTGTTTATATCAACATATTTAATTTTAAATGAAAATTAAAAGACACCATATAGGTGCAACTGAAAATGGTAACACGCTCCTCTTTATCCCCCATGTGTGTGTGTGTGTTTGTGTGTGTGAGAGAACACTTTGTCATACAGATGTTGTATTAACTTGTGTATTTTCAGGATGAATATGGATCCTGCATGGGCAGAGACAGGGGACCGCTACATGCTTAAACTTTTTCGGGACTTCTTGTTTCATCAGGTGGATGAGAATGGGGCCCCCTGGATTGATCTGGCTCACATTGTGCAGAACTTGAATAAGGTATATAATGAAATAAACTTTACTTAGAAAAAATTTTTTTCTGGGTTGGATTTAGAATCAAATCCAACAATGATGTAGATCCTTTCACATTACTTATGAAAGAATTTACTTCAGGGGTAGGACAGCCTAATGGGTAAGGCATTGGACTAAGGAGAAAAAATTGGCACTTTGAATCCATAGACGTATCCTTTCTGTCAAAAGACTATTGATAATATATACTTTGACATGAAAGATATACATCAGAGGTTTGATTGTCACTTGTATAAACATTTCCAATTCCAGTCGCTGTCTGGTTTAAGGAACTTTACAGCTTAGCTTGACACAGTATCTTAAGATGTCAGCTTTCAGCAGCAGTATTAAAATGAGATAAATGTGAACCCCTGATTTTGTAATGTTAAAAATATGAAGACAGTTTCCAGCCAGTCTTGAAATAAAGGAAAACCATGAACAGGACAAATCCCTCAAATAAGGGAAAAGTTTAGAAATTTGATTTGTACATGAGAGAAATTGGTCAGGACTATATTTGACCTAATGTCCAAACTGTGTAACCATTGGATACAGGGGCAGATCCAGGACTTAGGAAAAGGTGGGGGGGTAGGGGTCCAACCCAAGAGGACTAATGACAAAGCCTATAAAAAGGTCCCTAGGTCAAGAAAAAGGGGGGTCCAGGCCACAAAAATTGGTTTGAAACCTTTAGGAAAAGGTTCTGGCGGCTGAAAAAGGTGGTATCCGGTACCCCCTGGATCCGCTCCTGGGATGATTGCTATCTTGGCTTTTAATGTGGAAAATCTCTGAAAATGGTCATGGGTTTTAAAAAAATGAGAATTTCATTGTCAGTACAGTAAAACCCTGTGTCAGAATCAGAATGAACACGACAAAACTTCATCCCGTTAGAGGTTTGCTTGAGCTGGTTTTGTCACTATAAGGTGATAATTTAAATATATAATTTAACTGAATTCAGTGATTAATACCAAATGATTTTGAGCTTTTATGAAAATGGAGTTGTTAAAGGTTATTTACACAAATTCATGTATTGTACACAATTTTTACCAAATGACCAATTTAGTATTGATAATATTTTATTTCTGCAGCTGGATGCAGGAGTGCCGGAGAAGGTATGTCTCATGTCACGGGATGAACAGAGTGTGCTTGTGGTTACATATACCGAGCTCAAGCAGTGCTTCCAGTCAGCCTTCAACGAGCTCCTCAACTCCGGCCACAGTAACCACCTTTCCTAGCCTTGCACGACATCTTGCTTTCCTGATACACTGCCTTTTTGTATAAAACCGGAAAAAAGAACATTTTTTGGAAACAGAGTGCGTAAGAGCACAATGTATATGCAGAGCAAGGGAGCGTTTTTGACATGGCTTTTTCTTACGGGCTGCAGGTACTCAAAATGAGTACAAGGACGTTCGGTGATGGTGATGACGGTGTTCGGTGAAGAGGATGTTCAAGCACACAGAAGGCCCAGGTTCAAGACTGCATTTATTTTCTGCTGTGTTCTGTCTTACTACACTACTTCCCAAGCCATACATCTTATGGAAAGGTGCCTATGTAATTAACTCTAGTTAAATCTCTCTATGACCATTTTTTTGCTAAAAAGTCCAAGGTTTATGTGTTGTGTAATATAAAGAGTGGATGTATGGGTGTGTGTGAGGAGATTGAGTCTGATATCAAGTCTTTGTCAGTGGGACTCTGCAAATATAGTTTGTGGTCAGAAGAAACAGATTTAAATAGAGGGCAAAGTGTACATGTTTAGCACAAACTTATCCCCCACTGCCAGAGAATCCATTCTTAATATCTTCCTGTATTGTAACTATAGCATGTTTGTACATGTGGGTATGTACTGTTCCCAACATAGCCAAAATACTTCATGAAATGTCTCAAGTGTTTAAAGTAATCCATACACAACTGTATTGATGGCAGGAAATCTTAACACTTGAAAACTAGTTCACATGAAATGAATTTTTATTTCTCTCTTTTTCTCTCTTTCTCTGTAAAATTCATATTATCTGCAATATGCCTCGTAACACATAAGCACAAAGGAATCAACTGGCAAGAGATTGGGAAAAACTTAAATTACAGAGAAAATTGTGTTAAATTTTAATTAAATTATTATCAAGTCAAATTGTATAATGTGTATTATTATACATTTAGTATATACATTTTGTTGTAATTCCTTTTTTTTTCAACTTGTATGTTATTCCACAGTTCCTCACCTAAATATGTCCGAGTTGTCCGATATTTCTTGTGAATTATTCTCTTGTGCCCATATCAGCTGTGTCTAAGGTCAGCTTTGTCAGAGGTCAGCTCATGCAGTGACAATCAAAATTTTTTGCAGTTGTAATAGTAACAGGCTTATAATACAAGGTGTGCCAGGTCACATTTGTGATTGTACAGGATCCTTGCATGTAATGTGATTGGCTAACAATTTTGATGCATCCAGTTGGTTATTAGTTTGTGATGACTTCTTTGATTGGCTACTGATATGTTGTGACTAATCTAATTGGCTGTCAGTGTTTACACATGGACCTAGGGCCAGTTCACCATCTTTCCTGGCATTTTATATATTAGCATTTTATTTGTCAACAGATCGCTATTAGAAATATTTTCTTATTTTTTTCTCATTTCATGTTGAACATCTACACAATGCCAAAAAGAGAGATTCAGCCTTTTGATAGGTTTACCTTTTTTGCCCAGTGGGGTGCCTGTATACGTTCACTGTACATTACTTTGTACATAAAACATATGAAAGAATTTTCGTGTTTGTAAATATCTACCTTGTACAGTTTTGATGCTGGCCTTGTAGCACTACCAAAGATGGCCTGTTGGTAAAAGATGAAATTACTTGTGTTTAAACAAAGTGAGTTTGGAACACTATTGGTACCTGTAAGCCGAGAGTGGTATGCTGAATCTGAAATGTTTGATAGGCTTTACTGCGCTATATTGAAATGGGATGTGTGGATTTGTCTTTGTGAGTTCAAACATAACAATGGAACATGGATCTTGATATGTATAGATACTGTAGATACAATAGAGTGGGTACACAGCAATAGAGTATAAACTCTAACATGTAGGGTTGCTCTGAGTATAAAAAAAACTGATTTGAATATGTAGCAGCATTCTGGCAATAGAGCATATATTTTGATATGTATCAATGGTCAGTGCATTCTTGATATTTACATTTCACATAAAGTTATATGCCAGGCAAGGTGCTCTGTGGTTCACAGGGCTATTATGGGTTGGTCAACTTATATGAACGCACATTATACCAAATATACTGGCAGCACTGATTGGTACTGTACCATGGGTACACCTCACCCGTAATTTCATGTGGACCAGTTCACGAAGGTACTCTGAAATGAAGTAACATACATAATTATTTCATTTAGAGTGGTATAGGAAATAACACATTTGCACCAATCAGGGGAGGGGACTGTCCAGTTATTGTAACCGGGGATGCACTGGGGCATTGTATACGTTCATTGAATGCACAGTGACTTGATGCCAGAGAACATCTTATTGTTTACCATACAAGGCACCTTCTGTAAGTTGGAGGGGTTTTGCATGAAATCAAGATCATCATTGTGTCTAGGCATCTGCAGATCTCTTGACCTAGCACCAGCATTGCTATTTAAACAATCGCGTTAAAATCCCACCGAATGTTCCATTTCAACTAGTTGAGTAAATTAGGACCTTGCATTAAGGCTCAATTGCCCTTCATACACAAGGGTGCGCTAACAGCAGTGCTCGTTCTTAATAGTGCTGGATTGCAGTTACTTTGGTTTTATTTCATTCCAGTTTACTTAGGCTTGTTTGCATATCAGCTTTCCATAAAGGAATCTTGGATTTTACCTGGTCAGATTTACACTAGTTTTCATCTCAGGCTTTGGTAATTCATATGGGCCTCTGACTTCCGTAAAAAGCAGGACCTGTTGTACGTCTGATGACGTTCACTCCGTACGCAGTGGTTATACGTTTCAGTCTATTATCCCATTCATCTTACCACTGTTTGTTTTAGCAGGATTTGCTGGGTTTCACCACCAGGCGGTTGGCGCAGGGTCTAAAATGTGTAGACCAATGAGAACAGTGTATGAAAAATAAATGCACGATGTGATGTCCGCTTCCATAGGTCTGAACATTCTTGGCCGTGTAGCGGTTCATATGGGCCTTGATTCTCTGTCTTGAACGCGGTTCAGAAAGGTCATGGGTTATACCCCGGTAACCCGCTGGCAGTTCGTATTCATGTTTTAACAAGTTTTAGCGGTCTGCATCGGACTAGGCAGTGCAAGAACGTGGTCTATGAAGGCCAGAGGTTCACACTGTAAAAGATCACCAGAAAAGAGAGATTGTCAGGGTCTGAATTTGTCATTTTTGCTGTCTACACCCTAATTCTGTCATCATGTTTAAATCAAACCTAGGTTGCTGTCCATGAAATTCCCCAGACATGCATATATATCATTGAAAATCATTTGGAACCGTTATGTCACTGATAATTAATATATTTTATAGATTATATACCAAGATTGGAATTTGTCCATCCTTGACAGTCAAATTTGTTAATTTCCGTAATAGCAATCGACACTAGACAGTTATACGGTCGTCTTAATGACTGTTTGCAAGTCACATCTTCAGTGTGAACCACAGGCATATCCACCGCTATTAGCTCAAGTGTCACTGTGTGGTATATTACACCTGTTGGTGGTCCCATTCAGACTATTTAGGTAGACCTTTTTGGTCTTGTAGGCTAAGTTGACCAAAATGGTTACAGCGGTCTATTGTTACCGGCG
The DNA here is from genome assembly GCA_026874595.1 of Sipunculus nudus. Classification (NCBI taxonomy): domain Eukaryota; kingdom Metazoa; phylum Annelida; class Sipuncula; order Golfingiida; family Sipunculidae; genus Sipunculus; species Sipunculus nudus. Next base: position 33,486,223 of record CM049315.1, read on the forward strand.
GGTCTTCTAGACAATTTGTCATGGCCTTGCTTTAATTGTCAGTGGACATATCTTGTTATGGTTACCGGAAGAGTATCCGTAATCCCTGTGTACTTTGTTGCCTGCTCAAGTGCAACTAATACAGACACATTTTATAGTATGGCATTTGTTACATCGTGACATGAATGTTTAAAATCATCTCCAAATGCAATTAAAGTTTCGTATATTACATGCGTAAATTGCCCATGTGTGCTTATCCTTTTATCACTATTTTTGTTTATAAGCAGCTTTTAAGGGACTGCAATTATGACGCACTACAAATATACCTACGCCGTTCAATACACCTGTACTGGCCATTATATTAGAAAACATTCGAAGAATCAGTTAATGTGAGGTTTTTGGTCTCATTGATACCCTTATCTAGCATTTATCACTTCCATAGGACCACGAAGGGCCCATTTAATCGTGCAGAGGCATTCTTACTTTAGGCAAAATTCTGATGGAACCAGCGTCATCTTGATCTTGAGTACGAGAAAAAATGACAATTTAAATTATATAAAGTTACAAATGGCCTATAATTTTACCAGAAGATGTATTGATAAGTCTTTCAATCCTCCTTCCGACCAATGTGTGTTTATGTTTCAGTTGCGCACGTGGCGTTTCATATAACGGCTGTTCATAAAGCAGACTGAACATAGCTAAGTTGATTAGTGATTTTTTTCTCCCCTAAGTTTGTGAAATTTTGTATACCTGGCTTACAGGCACCAAAAAAGCTAAACTGATAATACCATCAGTAAGTACATATACCATGACGTATTTATGGGAAGCATATATATTTTACAAGCAGATTCAAACTTTCACGATCTTCTTATCGTTGTTGTAGAGACATATATGAAACATTGAGATGATAAGGAAAGGGTAAAGAATAACGGGACTGGTTTTCCGGATGACAGCGCCCTCTGTTGTCTAAAATTAGCGTTATTGTCATCCCATCTAGGCTGGTTCCCAGCGCTATTATGTTATTGTATCCCAATTTGGATGGCTGGGTCACTAATAGCGCTGTGTACCAGTCTGTATTCAAGCCTCAAGCCAGAACAGTTGAAATCTGTTAGAGGACAGTTAAGCCGTCCCGACGATCCCTGGCACATTGCCAAGAAGGTGATCATCACTGTTGGTATTTGCTGTAAACCGTTACGAGTCGAGGCAGCACGTATATAGATCTTGTATATTCATTGATCAATTTATCATGAAATATTTTTGCATTTAAATTGCTGCAGATACCGCAGCTCGAGGTGCGGAGACTTGTACAATCCCCCATCCTGCTGTCTTTATTTTGTATTTTAGAGTAAGATTAACAAGAATTGGTATTTAAGTTTAGTACAACAAGTGGTTTGTGAAACTGCTGTGGCTGTTTGTCGAATGGAATCGGTTTTGTTTCCTCAAATATCACAATATTGGCTAACGTGTATACCATACTATGCATGTATCTTTCTAAAAAACAAAGGTAGTATAGCTCTACCATCAGTTGCTGTAATTTTTCATATAACAGTAGTTTTTAGACCCTTTGGAAGAATTGTACATCACATATCAAGTACTCACATCAAAATTGACTATTTATCTATAGACAGATTTTCTATCCCAATCATGTATGAGTTAACATCTGTAGGCCTATATTAGCAATTTGAATGTGAAAAGGTATGGAAATATATCTTTAAGATTAAAAAAATTAAAATACAAATTGGTATAACACTGAGACAACAGAACGTACTGAACAGCTATTCCCCATCGAGAATTTTTTTTAATAGAAATTGTGATATTATAGGAAAAAAAATCGAGGTCGTTCGATAACGGTTGCAACATCTGTCCGACAGCGAAAAGGTTATTTTGTATGAATCCGAGAATTTTACAGTTTGTTTATTTGAAATAAAGGAAGACGATCTGTGTTGTCATGGCAACAGGGGGTGGTATTTGTGACGAGTCACTGGGTGTTCCCACTCTCATATTGTTGAGCGAGGCATCACCGGAAGTGCAACTGCACGTGACCTCTCGGTAAGGACGGAACCTTTGTTTTATATGTTGACCAACAATCGGGGATTGTGCAAGTGTCACACCTCTCTCTATGTGCAAATATATGTAGCATATATATTTCAATAAAAATCAAAATACAAATGAAAAGTTAACACCGGTGTTTTTTTGTCTTTTCTTTTTACGAATACAAAAATGTTTGCCAGCGTGGATGATACTTGTTATGATATGTTCAATCGAGGAAGCTTATGATGGTGATTTCTACACATATATCATGTTTTCGGCTGTCTGTGCTCGTATGTGAGTGAGATAACATTGTTGTACCGGGCGGTCGTATTGAAATATGCAATCGATGTAATTATAAAGTAAGTAAAACGGACAATGGATAAGAAAAATCCTGGGTCTCGAATCGTTTTAAATATAAAGTGTTCATAACAAGTATTGTAAAATCTGTACTCTTATGTAGGCTTGTGAATGTGAAGCGTGGACTTAGTGGCTACATTTCTCGTTGACGTTTTCACTATTTATTTTCACAACCTGCAAAGCATAATTAATAAACTAAAAAATAAACTAATTGAAAGTTTAAAGTTTTTAACTGTTTAAAAGTTTAACTGGGAAAGTACTTGGAGAGCGCAGAACTCCGCCATATGACATTGTCAAAATTGCAGCATTTTTTGTTTAAAATTTTTTTGTGTCCAGCTGGTGGTAAGGATCACCTGCAAAATTTAATCAAATGTTCATTGTGTCTTTGCCGATCCATCCTGAAAATTTCATCAAAATCCGTTAATAACGTTTTGAGAAATTTGCTAACAGACATACAAAGAGGCAAACCAACGCCGACAAAAACATTACCTCATTGGTGGAGGAAATACCCCCCTCCCCCCCCCCCCCAAAAAAAAAAAAAAAATTCCGGTTTTCTGCTAATCTTTACAAATTTGAATAAAATACAGTAAGTTTCATTTCTGTTGCCATTGGTTCCATACGCAACTTAGTTTTAGACCTGCTTGACCAAAATTGTTTCAACGCCACACGTCCGACTTGACTAATGTCAGGGTCAAACATTTCAGGTGTATCAAACCTATGACCGTGTTTTTAGCTCAGCTGACTATAAGTCATCTGAGCTATAGTCGTGGTCCATTGTCTGTCCGGATGTCCGTCCGTAAGACTGGCACGTTTCGACACCATTGGACCTACGAATCTGAAATTCGCCATACAGTTAGATGTCCCCAAAATCTCCTACCATGCCGAAAATTGGGTCAGTAGGACTTCGTTCCTTTGAGATATTAAGGAAAAACCTCAATTTTTATTAGAAATCTATTTTCACACTTCAGGACTGCCTAATATCAAAACCACTCATCTGGTTTTCTTCATATTTACCATAAATATTCCTCTATATAGTTCCTATGTACATGCCAGAAATTAAGTCAGTATTATTTCGTTTAAAAAAGTTATGGGCCCAAACATAATGGACTTTGTAAAAAAATCAGAAAGATATTTGGTCACTTAAGACCAAAAGTGTTAAAGGTAGGGACTTTTTTTCTGTAATACAACTTTATTTGATCAAAATTTAATTGTATACCAAAAATTAGATCAAAATCTGATAAATTTTTTTAAATATTGGCAAAAATATAAAATTGGTAGCTTAAATTTTGCCCAAGTTTGACCATGGCACGTTTTTTCCTGTAAGTACTGTGGATTTAATTTTCACAGCATGTTTTTGTTAGCATCTTGTCTGTTAACACCAAAAAATTGAATCCAGTTGATCAAAAACTGTAGATTTTATTCAAGTTTTCAAGCACCATGTCACATCAAGTTTACATCAAGCTTGTGTTATGCAGTTTGCTAGAGCTCAGCTCCCCAGCTTCAGCTCTCAGTTCCTTAAATTTAGCATACAGTTAGATGTCTCCAAAATCCCCTACCATGCCAAGAATTTGATCACTAGGACTTAATTCCTTTGAAATATTAATGAAAAACTTCATTTTTCCATTAAAACCCCATTGTTCCACTGTAAGACTGCCTAATATAAAAACCACTGATCTGACTTTAATCATATATAATAAACATATTTTTCTATACATTCGCTATGCACATGCCAGAAATGATGTCAGTATTGCCTAATTGTTTTAAGTTATGGGCCCAAACATAATGCACTTTTTAAAAAATCAAGAAATATATTTACTCCCTTAACAAGAGGATTGCTGAAGCTAGAGATTTTTTGTCAGGGATGTAACATTATTTAATCAAGATTCAATTGAATACCAAAAATTAGTTCTGAATTTTTCAAATTTTATAAGTTATTAGTATAAATATGAAATTAGTACCTTAAATTTTGCCCAACTTTGACCATGGCACGTTTGTTTCCTGAGAGCACTGTTGATATAATTTTCATATTATGCACACAAAAGGATTTCATCTTTGTAGTTTAGAAAGCTGAAAGAAATTGGCCAAATATTGTAGCTTTTATTAATGTTTTTATGAGACCATGTCAGACCCAGGCTTAATCCAGCCCCTCTTCAGTCACCTGTATGTTGACCTTGTTGACCTTTCATCAGAGTATGCATGCTTGAGCGAAGCATACACTGGGGCAGCCAGGCAGCTAATGCCCAGCCACAGTTGATCCAGGTGTCAAACCCAACTCATCTAGTAGTTGTTTTGAAAAACAACATAACAATAAACAATAAATTAATAATTTTTTATTGTTTTTTTTATAACAAATTAAAGAAAAAATTATAGAAAAGGAATTTGTTAGTTGATGAGTAACAGAAAATTAACTTGCAGTTACTGATGATGTAAGAATCTTGTATGGATGGATAGAATGTCAATGTCAATGTTATTCCAAATAACACCTTGCAGTCACCTGTGGTATTTTTCAGTGAAATTTTAATGATAAAAAAATAAATCATTATTCATTACTAATCATTAGGGATCATATGAATGAAATTAATGATAGACAAAGATGCAGTTGATAATATTAATCTAGATTCCTACTGTGTCTAGTGTGTAGATTTATGTGAAAGTAGTCCAAAGTGAATATATTACATTTATTTTTTTTAACATAAATAAAAGCCATAAAACCAGGTACTTATGATCATTATTTAAATTTGTGAATTTTGTATATTCTGGATTCTCAACATCATTGTTTGGCTAAAACTGAATAAATAATAGACATGGTGCAAATGCTTTGCAAATGTATTTGAATACGAATATGAATATGTACTGCATTAAAAAATGTTATTGCATAAGAATGGGAATTCAGGTAAAAATGAAAGTATTTGAATACCAGTGCAGATTCTTTCAAAATGTATTCATGAATGCATTCATGAATATATACTATAATATTATTTCAATAATCATTTCAGTTATATTTTATTTTAAAAAATCATATGATTTTCTTATTAATTTTTTAATTTAAAAATTATATTGGCACCATATTTGTTATTAAATTTTAATAAATAGTTAAACTCTTTTATTATATGGGCTGCTTATAAGTTATATGGCTAAGTCAAAATCTGTGTGACAATAGCACTCTATTTGTAAATAAAATAAATGAAATCAATCCTCTTCCCTGTCTCCAAAGATACTATCAAAATCATACATAAGCTAAACACCAACAACTCATAATAAAGCTTATATTTATTACCACGCAAAACAAGCGTGTGCCTCTTTCCCAAATCATATTTTTTATCATATATAACAGCTGAGCGCCGTGACCCATGGGTCCCTTGTTTAAGGAGGGAGGACTACTAAAATGGTCCGCGTCTTTCCGTCCGCCCGTGTTTTTTTTTTTTAGCTCGGCTGACTACAAGTCATCTGAGCTATAGTCGTGGTCCTTTGTCCGTCGTCCGCCCGGCCGTTAACAGGGCACATTTTAAAACCGTTTGACCTACGAATCCAAAATTCTGCATACCGTTAGATGTCCCCAAAATCTCCAACCATACCGAAAATTGGGTCACTAGGACTTTCTTCCTTTGAGATATTAAGGAAAAACCTCCATTTTCTGTAGAAAAAAAAGCACAATTGTTACACTTCAAGGCTGCCTAATTTCATATTCTTCCATACATTTTCCATGAACATACCAAAAATAACGTCAGTATTGCGTATTGTTTCGAAGTTATGGGCCCAAAAATAATGTAATGTTTAAAAAAAGCAGGAAAATATATTTACTCACTTAACATGAGAATTGCTGAGGCTGGAGATTTTCTATTCAGGAATATAACTTTATTTAACCAAGATTCAGTTGTTTACACGAAATTATATCTGGATTTTGCAAATTTTTCAAGTTATGAGCATACATAAAAAATTAATACCTTAAATTTTGTCCAACTTTGGCAACGGCACGTTTTTTTTCCTGTAAGCACTTTTGATTAAATTTTCACAGCATATATACATAGGGATTTAATCTTTTAAAATCTGAAATTTCAAAGGAATTTATTGAAAAGAGTAGTTTTTGTTCCAGTTTTTCTACACCATGTCAAGTGTTGTTTTCATCTAGCCCACCTAGTGGTACGTTTTTTTTCCTGTAAGCACTTTTGATTAAATTTTCACAGCATATATACATAGGGATTTAATCTTTTAAAATCTGAAATTTCAAAGGAATTTATTGAAAAGAGTAGTTTTTGTTCCAGTTTTTCTACACCATGTCAAGTGTTGTTTTCATCTAGCCCACCTAGTGGTACAGCCTTCACTTGTTATATAACCCACCCCGGGCAGCTTGCCTTGGCTCAGCTTAGTCACTACGAGCAAGCTAAAGTGCACATTTAATTGTGTCCACAAGGTGGTGTATCGCTATAAAAGTGAGTTATATGTTCATTAGATAAGTAATTCCTTACTTCAGAAGAGTAAAAACTTACCCAGGTGTGAAATTGACTAATAATTCCAGTAAAACATTATAGCTGAGATAGTAATTAGCAAACCAACCAACCAAAAGAGGTATACGCTCATGAGCAGCTACAGGTTACTGCGGTCAAGACCTCAGCCCTGTGCGCTCCTTAAGCATGTTCTCTGAGCCAACAGTCGCAGTGCCACGCCAAGCCAAGCAGGGAGCCGTTGAGGGCGCCACCGTCCAACCCGAGTCGTTGACCTTTTTAGAAAGCTAGAGCATCCACAGCCACAAAGCCAGAAGCAACCCACATTTCCTCCACCGATCCCAGCAGCGGAGACCCAGCCATGCCATTCGAGAGCCGAACTCGATCTTGTGAACGACACTGCTTCGAGACCCATAGCCCTTGTACTTGCGGTTTCGGCCATTTGGACCGTATTAACCGGGTTAACCCGATTATGCAAGTTTTAGCAAGTTTTTTCGTCACCGGCAAGATAGTAATTAGCACAATGTAGTGTAGGGGCATATGTAGCGAATTCGTCCTGAGTAAATCTGGTTTGTAAAAATGTGACACCCCATTCATTTTTAGCTCAGCTGACTGAAAGTCATCTGAGCTATAGCGATCACTCTTTGTCCGTCTGTCCGTCTGTCCGTCCGTTAACCAGGCACAAATCGTAACCGCTGGACCTAGAACCTTGTAACTTGGGATTCTGAGAGGTCCATAAAAAATCTCCTTGGAAACCAGAAATTAGGTCTCTGTTACCCATATCCTTCGAGCTATGGGGCCCCAAAGTACCCCCCAGAAAAGTAAAAAATTTCATACAAAAACTTCAATATATCATTAACTACTTGACTGATGGTCATGATTTTTGGCATACATATTGATCATGAGATGTTACATCACTTCCTGCAGACTGGTGGCGCCACCTGTATTTTTCGATTTTTTACGAATTTTTTTCTCTATTTTTGAGACCTTTAAAAATGTGAACATCTGTTAACAAGGCACAAATCATAAAGACTGGACTTAGAATCTTAATTCTTGACACACTGAGAGGTCCATGAAAAATCTCCTAGGAAACCAGAAATTAGGTCTCTGTTACCCATATCCTTTGAGCTATCGGGCCCCAAAGTACCCCCCAGAATAGTAAAAAATTTCATACAAAAACTTCAATATCTCAATAACTACATCACTGATGGTCTTCATTTTTGGCATACATATTGCTCATGAGATGTTCGATCAGTTCCTGCAGACTGGTGGCGCCACCTGTACCGTTTGATTTTTTACGATTTTTTCCTCTATTTTTGAGACCTTTGAGGATGCTGTCATCTGTTAGCGTGGCACAAATCGTAACGACTGGACCTAGAATCTTCATTTTCGACACACTGAGAGACCTATGAAAAGTCTCCATGGAAACCAGAAATTAGGTCTCTGTTACCCATATCCTTCGAGCTATGGGGCCCAAAATTACCCCCCAGAATAGTCAAAAATTTCATACAAAAACTTCAATATCTCAATAACTACATCACTGATGGTCATGATTTTCGACATACATATTGATCATGAGATGTTTCATCAGTTTGTGCAGACTGGTGGCGCCACCTGTATTTTTCAATGTTCACGAATTGTTTTCTCCATTTTTGAGACCTTTAAGGATGTAGTTATCTGTCAACAGGGTACAAATCGTAACGACTGGACCTAGAATCTTCGTTCTTGACACACAGGGAGACCCATGATAAGTCTCCATGGAAACCTGAAATTTGGTCTCTGTTACCCATATCCTTCGAGCTATGTGGCCCCAAAGTACCCCCCCAGAAAAGTCAAAAATTTCATACAAAAACTTCAATATCTCATTAACTACTTGACTGATGGTCATGATTTTTGGCGTACATATTGATCATGAGATGTTCGATCAGTTCCTGCAGACTGGTGGCGCCACCTGTACTTTTTGATTTTTTACGATTTTTTCCTCTATTTTTGAGACCTTTGAGGATGCTGTCATCTGTTAGCGTGGCACAAATCATAACGACTGGACCTAGAATCTTCATTTTCGACACACTGAGAGACCTATGAAAAGTCTCCATGGAAACCAGAAATAAGGCCTCTGTTACCCATATCCTTTGAGCTATGGGGCCCAAAATTACCCCCCAGAATAGTCAAAAATTTCATACAAAAACTTCAATATCTCATTAACTACATCACTGATGGTCATGATTTTCGACATACATATTGATCATGAGATGTTTCATCAGTTTGTGCAGACTGGTGGCGCCACCTGTATTTTTCAATGTTCACGAATTGTTTTCTCCATTTTTGAGACCTTTAAGGATGTAGTTATCTGTCAACAGGGTACAAATCGTAACGACTGGACCTAGAATCTTCGTTCTTGACACACAGGGAGACCCATGATAAGTCTCCATGGAAACCTGAAATTTGGTCTCTGTTACCCATATCCTTTGAGCTATGGCACTCCAAAGTACAGCTCAGAATAATTGAAAATTTGATACAAAAGCTAAAGTATCTGAACAACTAATGCAGAGATAACCATAATTGTTTGCATGGATATTGATCATGGAGTGTTTCATAAGTTTCTGCAGACTGGTGGCACCACCTGTATTTGTTCGTTTTTTTACGAAATTTTTCTGTATTTTTGAGACCTTTAAAGATATGAACATCTGTTAACAGGGCACAAATCATAAAAACTGGACCAAGAATCTTCATTCTTGACACACAGGGAGACCCATGAAAAGTCTCCATGGAAACTTGAAATTAGGTCTCTGTTACCCATATTCTTTAAGCTGTATGGGTCCAAAATACCCCCCCCCCCCCCCATGAATAATGGAAAATTTGATACAAAAACTGCAGTATTTCAATAACTACAACACTGATGGTCATGATTTTCGGCATACATATTGATCATGAGCTGTTCCATCAGTTTCTGCAGACTGGGTGTGCCACCTCTATTTTTTTTTCAAATTTTTACGAATTTTTTTCTTTTTTTTGAGACCTTTAAAGATGTGGTTATCTGTCAACAGGATACAAATCGCAACAACTGGACCTAGAATCTTCATTCTTGTCATGCAAGGAGGCCCATGAAAGGTGCCTGTGGAAACTTGAAATTAGGTCTCTGTTACCCATATCCTTCAAGCTATAGGACTCCGAAGTATCCCTCAGAATAATGGACAATTTGATACAAAAACTGAAGTATCTGAACAACTAATGCAGAGATCACCATGATTTTTTGCATGGATATTGACCATTAAGTGTTTTTATTAGTTTCTGCAGACTGGTGGAGCCACCTGTATTTTTGTATCCGCCAAAACGAAGTTTTGCGGATACTATGTTTTTGACCGAGTTCCTCCGCCGTGGCGGCGTTCGTTTCCAGAGAGCTCCTCAGAGACTAATGGACCGATTTTTCCCAAACTTACACCTATTATCGGGTCACATGTGAACTGGTGCCTAACCAATTTGCATTGACCTCTGACCTTTCCTCTCTATCCAGTGTCCATTTGTGGGTCTGTTTCCACTCATAAACCCTCATATCTTGGGAACCGATTGACCGATCAGGAAATAAAATTGATACAAATGTAGCCCTTGGATTGCTTTATAACATACACAAAAAATGGTGGCGCCACCTGTAACCATGTTTGCACAGTGTCCATCTGTTCATCTGCCTTGGGTTAAAATCACTCATATCTCTGCAGTGAATTGACTAATTCACCTGAAATTCGTCATGTGTATACATCCAGGATAGCTTTCTTCATTTTATGACAGGTGGCGCCACCTATGTTCACGTTCATGCTGATGACATCCAAGCTTATATCTCGGGAACCATTTGACCGATCAGGAAATAAAATTTATACAAATGTAGCCCTTTGATAGCTCTGTAACATTCACAAAAAATGGTGGCGCCACCTGTAACAATGTTTGCACAGCGTCTGTCTGTTAGTCTGCCGTGGCCTAAAATTACTCATTTCTCTGTAGTGGTTCGACATAACTGCCTAAAATTTTGCAGGTTTATACATCGTGGACAGCTTTCTTGATTTTATGACAGGTGGCGCCACCTACATTCTAGTTAACGCTGGACACATCCAACCTCATACCTCAGGAACCATTTGACCGATTGGGCCAAAATTGTGCATGTGTTTAGATCTCACATAGGTCTTTATCATACACAAAACTGGAGGGGTTACCTGCAAAGATTTTTGCACGGTGTTTGTCTGTTTGTCTGCCATGGGCAAAAATCGCTCATATACATGTAGTGGTTTGACTTTTCTGCCTAAAATTTTGCAGGTGTATACAACTTGGACAGATTTCTGGATTTGTGGTAGGTGGCACAACCTACATACACATTTAGGCTGCAGACATCCATGCTAATATGCAACATACCTCACTCTATTTCCCCTTGCCACTCAATCCATGCCTCACTATCCGATTTTGGCAGATACATGTAGTCACTTGTCGGTTACCCGTATTCTAGTTTTAAAAGTTTACACATTTTTCTCTATTTTTGAGATATATAAATACAGACTAAATCTTGGCCTGTTGGTTAATCTGTTTGATGCTTCAGTTGAATGGGTATATACTACCATTCTGGTGATAAAATTTCCTTTTGTGAATCTCTTCCCAGTCAGCTGAGCGTCATGACCCATGGGTCACTTGTTGTTCTTCACCTTTCTACGAACCCTTAAAAACATGGTGCCAATTTTTTTATTCAGTTTTGACATGTCTTTCTTCTTGTATTAAAATGCTATTTAAAACGTTAAATAAAATACTTTGACCGAAACATTTACAAAGTAAGCAGGGACAAGAGGATAAGAAAGGTTCTTATTGGAAGGTATTTACATACTAAACACACAAACTTAGTTCTCTGAAAAGTTTGGGATTGTCTAAAATTATTTTTTGTTTATATTAAATGTACCTATTCACATACCAAGTATATTTAATAAACACCTATTATGTAAGATGCTTTACACACATAGCCTGTTTTTTTTCTTGTTAAAATATGAAGGTATCTGCTAATATTTGATTGTAAACCGTTTGAGTAATCCTGTACACAAGCGATGTAAGATTTGCGAGATCAGTGATACAGATGTAAACATAGCGCGCACGCCACCTTGCGGCCATACCGCGCTACTTACAAATCAAGATTTTTTCAAGCATCCAAAAAGTGTTTCTTTTTTTTTTTTTTTTTATTTTTCATATCATTTCTCCTTAATTGGGAGTTGTGCACGCGCAAGATCAGACCACTAGTTATGGCCTGCAGTCTTGTTATGGTAAAAAGACACACGTGGACTGTGTTTACTCACACACAGAACCATAACAATGAATGAAACAGGTGAATTGGAGATTATAAGTCCATATACAGGGATGGTTTTGCCCAGAAAAATGTTGTATTCAGCCAAACAAATGAACTAATGTCGTGAGATAATGCATATACTGTTACAAATATTTATGTATCTTTACAGTTTTCTTCAGGGGATAAGTGTTAATATTTTTTCTATAAGCAATGGTAATCTCTAGCCGTTTAAGCTATCCGATAAGGTAGCTCCCACCCATAAAGTTTCCTAGACACTTATTTTCCTATACATTGAGGTAAAAATGAATGTCACATATATATATATATATATATATATATATATGTGTGTGTGTGTGTGTGTGTGTGTGCGTGTGTGTGTAGAGAGAGAGTAACAGTGACGGCTTTTAGATAGTAACATGTTTATTTATATTAGTCAATCTAAAAGGAGTCACTCTTTCTCCATCCTACACTTCGACTACAGACTAACACGGCTATACCACTAATCATTATATATATATAATGGTATAAAATGCTTTAGTTTTTGTCTGGAGTTATTTGGTATAAAAATTATATAAAAAATGGGCTCCAATCGAAGATGTACATTCCGCTGCTGCATCTGACATACCCTGCATTTAATGACATAACCAATAAGATTTTATGAAATATAAGAATATTTATATTCTTCATTCTTCATTTCATAGTTTGATTTACATATAGATAGTACAAGCTGGGTGCTACTCATTGTCTACAGGTTGCTGTTTTCATAAAAAAGAATGTTGTACCAGTGATCTGGTTCGGACTGATGGAACAACCCATGTTGCCATTGTGCCATCACAAGCTATTTAAGGATAATGAAAAAAGCGACAAAAATTCAATAATAACAAGCATTTAACTTTACCATTGTTATATTTAAAGGGACATAATCAGGAGCAATGTTATGCCTACTCTTTCTCAATATCAGTTCGGGCATCCGTGATTTTACCATAGTTTCTGTTAAGATTTGTCCGTTTTTTTTGTTATTGTACTAGTATAACCTGAATGCCTCGGTTTCATATTCCAATAAATCTATAAAAATTGGCCCACCCAAAAAAATCGTTTTATAAACAGACCTTGGTGGGGGGGGGGGGGGGGGTAAAGATTGTATAGAAGAACATCTGTAAACACGTACGATAACATTATGACTAATTATGACACTTTTTAATGATTTGACATTTAATTTCAAGTTTGTTTCCTGCAACAGGACTTTGCTAAAACTTCTAAATTTTCTAAGGTCCCTATGTTTTGTTTTTCAAAACACTCTCTTTAATGAATTCTTAAGTAAAACATGCATTTCATTCAATGTTAATTATCTGTCCTTTACATCTCTCATTCTACTGTAAATTTCTGTTAATATTTTGTTATTATTTTTCTGCTGTAATCTGATAAGCACAACTTACAAAAGATTATCAAATGAACAGTGAAATAACTGAATAAAATAGCTACTCCACAGAAGATATAATTGCTCCCAAATGATGTGCTATTGCCCGCACAAAGCTTAGGTTATATGATCAATGTTATTTTTATTATTATCATTGTTTTTGTTATTATTAGTTTGCTTCTTGATATGTACTTCATTTCACTGTGAATGGTGGATTAGGTAGCATTTCCTAAATCTTTGGGTTGGGTTAGTGAGGATCTGGCACTAAATCCAGTCAAAGTTGTCCTTTTTGTCTGTTGTTTATTCCTCACAAAATATGTAAAAAATTAGTCATCCGCCTAAAATTTTATAAATTATTTCTTGGATCATGACCAAAACATAAAAATACTCTTTTGTCTGTAGATCTTTAGATATACTTTGGATAAACTAACCGTAAGAGACGGGTTTCTATACCTTCACTATCAGCGAGCGGATAGTGATGTTAGTGATGTAATAATCGAACAATAGGATGACACAATGGCAAAATCATATTAAATGGAAGAATAACAGGGCCATTTCCATATGTTAAGTATAAATGAAGATAATATTTAGTCACTGGTTAAAACCAGGGAAAGCGGAGCCATACTGTATACGATACAGGTTGCCTGATACCTGCAAGGTTTCTGCCATATGAACATTGCACTAACAACCCCAGGATACCTCCTTGTCTTTATATGATTTTTTAAATGAATTTATCAATGACATTTTGTAGAACAATATACCAGTGTACAAACAACAGCTGATTAATTTTTCATTGTTAGTCTGTTGGATCTTGATGCGGATCCATGTGTTGGCGGAGGTATGCGCTCTACGAGTGCTCTCTAATATTGGAATAAAGTCTTAACGCAGTCTTTGTGTGTCTAGTCTAAGCTATTTTGATGTAAAATATCTTACTAACCATTTTGAGGTGTTTTGTTGCTAAAGTCCCTCTGTAGTAAATATTTAAATTTAGTGGCCCTCAATTCTTGCTATAAAAATAAATTTGACCAGAAAAAAATGACAAAACCACTATAGAAAAATTGGCACAATATTTTTTTTGTAAAGGTTAAGGTCTAAGGATCACAAAAATGTAGGGTGTTCACTTTTTACAGGGAAAAATTACTCGGTGACATATAACTCCACACTAATGATATTGTTTGTCCCTCATTCAACCAACAGTGTGTATACTTTATTTGAAAAGATGTTTTTATTTTATCTTATTTACTGAATCTTTTATTTTATTTCGGTGATATAAGTAATCAAGAATAATCTTGAAGATGCCATGTTGTGGCATTGTATCCGGGATATTATGGTTTCATGACGGTCCCGCCGCCGCTGCTGCCGCAGAAAAATCTTGTGAGCGGGATAACTAAAAAAATATTTCACTGATCTTTAACTAAGTTTACATGTGTATAGATATAGGTAAGAGGACTAAGCTTATTTAAAATGGGGTCATGACCTTTGCTAGAAGAGTGACCTTGACTTGAATATGTCCATTTTTACTGAAAATAACACAAATTCTTAAATATCTCAAGAACGCTTGCATGGATTGGTCCAAAAGTCAAGATGACCGAAGATCTTAGATAGCCTTGTCATGTGCCGGAAACTGGTGGCGCCATCTGTTATCCTTGCCTGGTTTTCATGCCTTTTAATACTCCATAATTGTCAACTCGTTAGTTTCCAGATGATAATTCCAGCTTTTATTGATGTATGGATTTCAAACTTGACTTATATATGTCCTATTGAAAAAGCAAGACCCCAATTGATTTTGGGGTCATGAGGTCAAAGGTCAAGGTCACAGGACACATCTTTTAAAAGATTGTTGATGCATTTTCAGCCAAACTTTTCTTCTCAGACCTTTCATCTTGCAAATATAGTTCATCTGCCAAAGGATGGAGATTCCTATCATTTCTGGGTCACAAGGTCAAAGGTCAATGTGACAGGAGCCTTCTGTTCTCAAATCTTTGGAAACAGAATGATGGTCACCCCCATAATTTTGAAGTTCTGCACCTGTTCCCTTCAAATTTGACACAACAATCTCCACCAAGCTGTCAGACAAGTTAAAAAATTTGTGACCTTGGCCCTGTCATGTGTCAATTTATACTTCAAAATAAGGGTGCCTATTTTAGAAGGAGGAATGCTTTATAGGTCTGGGGATACTACGGCATCTCCAATGCTAGAAATTTCTAGTTTTCTTTTAAATTCAGTTTAAACAATTGTGATTTAAAAATAATAAAATATACGTGTATGCATAATTTGACCCAATATGAGCTACACTCTGGATATATAATGATTGCAACTTAGAATTCTGATATTTTAACTAATATGTTCATATTTTTTATTACAAATTTATAAAAATTGTAAATAATAAAAAAATGAATCAGATAAAAACTATTAATGAAAAAAAGGGGATATGCTAAAAAAATAGGTTTATATATAAACTTAAATGCATTATTTCCTTGAAAGTGAAATAAAGGTATTAGTCCATTCTGTCCACTTGCCTCTCCATCTGTAAATTTTTTATATGCATCACAGTATCGAAAACTTTTACTGTTTTTCTTCATGACAGTCTTGTCATGGTAATAGTTTTGCAATCATATATTTAGAACTTTACTATAACCAAGTAGGATGGCCCCTTTCCCCTTAGCTTCTCATATGCTTATATATTTGAAAAACATTACAATAGAATATTTTGCATTTGCAAAACAAATCTAAACTTCAGCTGAGCGCCGTGACCCATGGGTCCCTTGTTTTGGCTGTGTTTCCCATTGTATTTAAGGAATTTTAAACTGGTCAGTAGAACCAAATGATTTGCGAACGATCTCTAAAGAGGTAATATGCAGGAAGAGATACAGATCTGTTGTTATTCTTTATTAGATAAGCGGTCTTACAATGTCAAAACACCATCGATAATCTGACCAGTCCTGCAACGGTGTGCGTTTCAGGGCCGTCTATAGATACGTTTCCACAAATCCCCAGGGGACACTAACCAGGGATAAACCCTGTCAGGAGACCAATGGCCCCTATGGTGGGGGTGGGGCGCCTGTCTTACACATTGTGCGGAAAATATTATGACGAACTCTGTTGCGCTTTCCTTGGAATGTATAAAGAATTTCCATTCTTGAATTCTTCTTATTGCATAATTTTTAAACAGCCTGAAACAACCTGATTGAGTATTACCTAAATGTCTGTGTCTTTTTATTAACCTCTGGTTATAGAATTTAATTTAAAAATTAAACGAGACATACTTTAAAATATCGCGTTATCTTATATGGTCCTGATAGGACGGTAGCTAAAATTAAACTTGACTTATTTAAGTTGAAGATTGATTGTAATTCAACCGTCTAATCAGGAACATGAGAGATTAAGCAAGATTGTGTAGAGATCTCTATAGTCAATATTAACAGCCGGAATGTCCATTCATAATTTATGAGAATGATCAGAGAAGGGTCGGTGATCAGGGAGGGCGCTGTATCTGTCGTGTACCTGAAAAGACGGTAGAATTACAATCAAACTTCAATTTCGATAAGTCTCGTTTAATTTTTAAATTCTACCGTCCTATCAGGACCCTGCGAGATCTCGCGAGATTCCAAAGCATGTGTGGACATGGATGTAGGTATGCAGAAAGAAGAACACGATCAAAAATAAATTTCAAAGTAATATTTAATTACCATCAGCAACTAATAGGTACAAGCTTCTATATTGTAGATTAACATAAGATTCAGCAATATTACTTCTCTGTACATGTATATTTACTATTAAAGGTAGCTGGTTTACTTAGTGCAGAAAACTTAATTTTGAGCACCCAAAAAGTCACACAGGTTACAAATTATTTTTAACCAGATCATAACATCTATGATTAGTACATGCATCACCTGTATTTCAATTTTCAGCTGAGCGTTATGACCCTTGGGCCACTAGTCTTTAACAAAATTCGTTTTTTTTTCCGGAATCATGCGGAGTCAATTTTCTCCCCAAAAACTAGGGCCGCGCGCCAAAGGCATTGCGCCATTCCTTACGGCGTACATCTGAACACCGGTCCCATGATAAAACTGACAATAGATTTTGTGAAGATAACCAATTTCGGCCAAAGTGACATAAAATGTATAGAAAATTATCCAACTTCATTCATAAAAATTAAATTTCTGAAGATCAGACATGTGCCAAAGAACTTATTATTCGCGTTAACAAAGCTACTAGATGTATGTTGTTATAGAGTAAGAGCTCTCTGGTTGCATAAGCAAAGCTGTACAGGCAATTTAAATAAGTATTGTCCATATCCAACTTATGTGTAAGATAAATCCAAGGATAAAATGTATATGTATTCCTATTTTTCTTTCAATGGGCATCTTTTATTATTCTCAAAATTTTGATAAAAAAAATCTTAAGGATACGTCAGCTTGGATAAAAGCATTGTAACCAAAGTCTTTCAGTAGATATATACAGATGTGGCAACAGGCCAAGATATTGTCTGTATCTGTACGTTGGTTTGTCAGACTGCCAACTGTTCCAGATTTGGCAACAGGCCAAGAGATGAGTCAGTGGAGTAGCCACACCTGTCACATTTGCAACGCCTGCTTTCGGGGCTACTGCCGTAGTCAGCTGAGCAGTTTTCCTAAGACAGTTGAAGGCCATAGACTTGGGTCATCAGAAACAGAAGCATTTTAATGTTAAGGATGACATATAACAAGTTTTGACACTCATATACTAAAGCCAGTTCTATGGTGTATATCCTTTTAATAAGTGCTTTTTATGCAACATTCAAATTCTTACTTATGGGCATATGTTTTTTTTTCTGTCTGTGACTAGAACAAAACTTTAAAGTTTTAGAATTGCACTAATCAAGAATTACAAATGCACATTCTCTATTTCGAACTACATGCACAAAGAGGGGTTAAATTCACGTCACTCTATACCCTACCGTAGCACGTACTGCATTACTATAATAATATATAGCCACGTAATCATTACCAAATCTTTTTTTAATATTTAGCAACATTCAGTTGACAATCACAGAGTGTACTAAAACACACGAAAACTTGGGAGAGTTTATTTACATTCATTGGTATCAGATATTACTTATATCAGGCCCATAATGCTGCATAGTTATACCCCGCGGTGATCCTGAGAATATTGATTTAATTGTCAATTGACTCTTCTCTAACACAAACCCATGATCGATGGCTCTCCGGCGCCCCCCCCCCCCCCCCCCCCCCCCCGTTTATGTGGGCGATAATGCGGAATTAAGTGCCGTCATGAGGTTAGTTTAAAGTAATATGTTCACAATCATCCTATCAATAGCTGTTTCTACTGGATATCTTTTAGAAAGTTAAATTAATTACCTTATTTAAGATCTCTCTTTTTCCACAATCAAACTTATGACATTATATTGGATAATTTAAAACAATTATTGGTAAACATCAAAGTAATAAGTAAAATTAAGCAACTGAAATAATCTTTATTTCTTACACTTTTGTCGTATATATATATATTGTTACAGATGTCTCTTTTATTGTATCCAGCTGTTTACATGTGTATGTGCAGCGCTAGCATTGTCCCTTGCTATAGCGGCATAGCCCGGCCCACGCGTAGGGTCTGACGGGTAAACACAGCGGTCATGTTAGTACGGGGCTTTCTCGCCAGGCGGAGCCGGGCCGGCCAATGTGTGAACCCTGATATGTAGAAACACGGGGTTCGTTGTTCTAGATGTTTCCTGTAACGTGTGTATTATTGGGTTCTTTAGATTGTTCGGGAAAAGGAAGGTTCTCGGCTTGAGGTGAAAAGTTATAAATAAAGGGCTGTGTTTTAGAGCCGAGAGGGAGGAGAGAAAAATTCCAGCGGACACAGAAGAGTGTGTGTCATATGTGGACAATTCCTATAATTGCGGCAGTTATAGATTTTCTTCTTAATTTGTGACGGATCTTATATAGTCTCCAGTTTGCTTTCGGAATTATAACAAGAACTTCACTTTTTGGTTACAACAAATTGACTTTGTAATTGAACTGGACTGTTATTCTCTGAGAAGATTTATGGGAAATGTTCATCTGGATTATATGCTTTAAAGGACTTTTGTAGCTGTGACAGTGGTGGTATCCAGGTAATGTACACTTTATTTATATACTTGTAGATTTACTGTTGTACTGTTGTTATACTGTGAAATTGTATTGATTTAGTGTATTGTAATGTTAGGATTGTTTTAAGAATAAATTATAATTATTTGTTAACAAAAAACGACTGATTGCTTTATTCATTCTCCTAGACATTTCACGCTGCCTAGTGTTACAGAGTCTGTATGACAAAATTTATGCTCGTACGACTACGTGATCTGTTGATAGTAGGTTCCGTAACAATATATATAACTATAATAGATATATTCTTTAAGCTATATTCTTCATATCTAAATGATCAAAGGTGACCTGCATCGACAGGTTCCTAAGTAACATTAATATGTCAAAGTGATGAGGAAAAGGTCACGGTTTTTCTGTCACAGGTCCTGGATAAGTCATGATATTGTCACGAACTATTGATTCGTCAAAGTGTATGAACCCTGTTTTTTTCTCCTTGCCGTGCGGATACAGAATAGAACACTCATGACTGGATCCAGTTTACTGTTAATATCAAGGCACCACCCTTCCGCAAGTGGCCCCTTTTCGTTACAGCCGGCGTGACCAACACATGCCACAAAAACGCAATTCGCAAAGTCATAACGTCAATAAATCACACAACAGTACAGGTGTAGGCCTTAGGCGGCTCCTGCATGTAAAGAGCCACCTTTTTTTGAAGATAGGAGTGACGGAACGCCAGCATGACGCATGCACAGATGAAGACTTCGGACTGAATGTAGTACACTCATTGTGCAGTCATGTAGGGAGTATCTTGGATGAAATAAACTATTTTCTTAGAATCACAAGCGATCTGCCGACAGGTCGTTAGTTATAGCATGAAAAAGTCCCGCAACGAGTCGATTTCCTGTTAAAACCAGTGTGATTCATTATAATCAGGGTTCCAGGACTACGGTAACTTACAAGGGAGATGGTTTAATGACCAAATGGTATTTATCAATTTATGCTGTTGTCATCTGGATGAGTTGGCTGTATCCTGCGGTTTGCCTGATCAATTTATAGTAAAAGAAATATACATAAACGCACTAATTAAACCTCGTATAGTTCTGAGAAGTAACGGACCAGTTCACCTGTGCATGGTTTAATGATGTCACTGAGTACACCGTCAGCTGTACAGACGATGTATCAAATAATAACGGACTTCACCTGCGATTTTAATCACAGATTGTAACACAATGTGATGACCAATGATACTGATGCACACACTTAAAACATCTGGAGCAGGGTTATTTCACAATTAAAAATTTTGTAATTAGCGAAAAGTCTATAATATATATATATATACGGTCACCGTATTTCCTGGGTGAATTGCACGGGCATCTGGGAAGCGGGACTGCAAAATGTTTGAAAAGTTTAATTTTAAACCGTTTTTTTTTTAAGGATAACGCCATATTTTTGGAAAATAGGCATACACAATAAGGAACACTGCCTTGATTAAAAGATAATATTTACTAAAATGACGGTAAGGGAGGGGTCCTCAAGTGCATGCTTATTATATCGAGTGCGTGCCTGTGGCGAATTCCTCCCTCAAATCCTGTGGTGGAATTTTATTACGGGAGCTAGTAATTCTCACCATTTGCTTGGGATAACATTATTCACTGTGTCAATAAATGTTTCACGTTCTCATAATTGTCAAAAATCAGTCTTCCTGTGTACACGTACACGTACGTCAAGGACGGTCACGTCAAATTCATATTCAGCATATTTTCTACCTGTAGGCTAGATATGGTTTATAGCTACACGTTTGGATTTCTCAACAAGACGCGGAGGAGGATACACTTGTTTGTCTGTCCTTCTGTTTCTCTGTTTCCTATAGGCTTACTGGAGATTTCTCCATAATCTATGGATGGATGTCAGTGAAAATAAAGGAGAAAGTTAATTATATTATCAATGAGGAGTTGATTGATTTTTTTGTGTGTTTGGATGGCCCTAGACTGACTTAATGGCAGTGCTTCAAGAAAACGCGGCGTTTTTTATTGAAAGGCGAGTTGTCTTATCCTAAGCAAGGGTTATTTTTTTTTGTTATCATGCTACATCATCCAACAAGCTCTTTAACTATGTAATTTTCAGTTTTCCTGTCATCCTGTCACGATTCTTATTTACACATTTTTATATTACATCTGCTCATTTAAATTGATTTCAAATGAAATTTTAAATTGTCTTAAATCATAGTAAAAGACACTTGCAAGTTGATTTATATATATTTATATATATACATTTCCATATAATGAGCAATAAAGTGAATATTAATCTATTAAAATATTAATAC
This sequence comes from Sipunculus nudus, assembly GCA_026874595.1. Taxonomy (NCBI): domain Eukaryota; kingdom Metazoa; phylum Annelida; class Sipuncula; order Golfingiida; family Sipunculidae; genus Sipunculus; species Sipunculus nudus. Next base: position 33,508,169 of record CM049315.1, read on the forward strand.
TTGAAAGAGAAAAATACTGAAGTATATTAGTGAACATACAAATACTTCGCATGTGGCTACAAGCGTAATGGATGAGTAATATTATATTGAGCGCCTCATAAATAAAAATATATGTAATGTAAGACAGATTCGCAGCTGGATTCATGAACCTGTAATTGTTAAGAACCTCCTTAAGTCCACCTTTGGTCCGTTATTTGCATGAAATTATAATTATGAAAATTACACCTACACATATAAATAATTATTATAAACTGCAACTTAAGCCTGTTAACTAAATTTTTATAAAATGCCAAATTTTAGTCTCATCTAAATACACTTTTATATATTACTTTAACCATTTATCCACAGTCATGTGGACAATTTTTTCTTGGTCAATCCAAATCTGTTGTCATTTGAACCTTTGACTTTATACTGGGGCGGCCGTTGTGAATTCAGTTGAAGTAAAGAACGTCTCAGCAATTAAGTCAATTTATATTCAAGGGCAGGAGGATGACTTATGGGGGTAGGTTTGAGCAACTGATTTGTAAATCTATACGAATTTTGAATGAAATGCGTGTGCACCTTAATATATTTGAGATATATATATATATATATATATATATATATATATATATATATATATATATATATATTATTTTCAGTATATACATGTTACTCTCTGCATAGCAGGGGGGTGATTCCATTTATCATTCCCCTTGCCAAATTTGGGGGGGGGGGGGGGCGTACCCACCACCTCTTCTTTCTATAACACCTCTGATCTCCAACACATATTTTGCACATTATAAACATTTAACTTTACGAGATCATGCAATTACATAAAGCACCATCATTAGGTAACATTGATAAAAGAGATGCTCTTTTTTATATAAAAATATAAAGGAAAGCCACATTTACGGCCTCCTTTAGGACTGACCAAGTGCATGGTCGTAAATGGGTGTAGGTCGTTTCTGTGAAAGTCTTAAGTTACCTGAATCATATACTAGTATTCGGGACCAAGAAAAGTGGTCGTTGTTGTGAGGTGGTCGTAATTGTGGGGTGGTCGCAAGGCGGGGCTCCACTGTACTTAATTATGTCACACTTCAGTCAAGTAAAACCATTTAGTCTCGCGTGGGCCCGGTTGTCCTTCACATCCTACAGGTGGTGGTCTTCGGGTGATAAGAGTCAGATACTTGTCTGAAAAATAAAATATATTTTATATCTTTGGCCCAACACAGTTATGAACATATTTATACATATAATTCAGAATGCATGGAATAATCAGACTAACAATGACATGGTTTTGATCAAGTGGACTTTTTTAAATAAGCCCATCCCGTAAACTAACAAATTACATATTCCAGACATTTTAGGGAACAGAAAGACGGTATAGTGTAACAATGGGCATGCAGATTTTTTAACTATTTAGTTCCATGCCCAAGTTCGAGTAAGTTATTCCAGTGTAAACGATAGGCCGGGTAACTGTGTAAAACAGTATAAATGACAGCATAAAATGATTAAATAGTTCTCGTTTTCATGGATGTCTCCTGTCAAACTCGGCTTGAGCAAGTTCAGCTCCATGTAATATAATCTCGTTTAACGTTTACGCCTGTACGTTGTTACAAACAATTGGATACTGTAATTGAACCTGGCGTTAGCATGACAAAAGTTTTCATGCTTTTTAAATAACAAGAGTCTCGAATTTTACGACTAAATACTAGAAAATATTATTTCTAGCCCCAAGTCCTCCTTCTATTTTTAATGTTAAAATAAGGACTGGTTCATGGCTTCTTGTTTGCCACTTTCTGTAGAATATGAAGGAAACCATACAATAATAATAATGATAATAATAATAATAATAATAATAATAATAATAATTATTATTATTATTATTATTATTATTATAATTATTAATGTTATTTATTTGATGTTATAATGGTGTTATTTATTAAGCCATCTGGATTTCAGGTTTTACATGCACTGTGCCAAATAATCCAGAAGTCATAATGGTTGTTACACTGGAGGAAAACTCTGATTTTCTATAGGTCTAGAGTTTGTTTTATATTTTTTGCCCTTGGGATACTGGGAGAGTTCAAAAAGAAGATTCTATGGCATAACCTCTAGGTTACGTAAAGCAGTGAAAACTCGACTCCGTAAGCTGAAAAAAACCTGTCATATGCAACTGCAACGGCGATCCATCCTATTGTATGAATACCGTGGTGAACGGTCGTTAATCTTGCCACTCTTAGCTGCGAGTAATAAATAACACAAACGAATACCCGTGTTCTCACAAACCAAGGTGTTTATCTATCTCTATGGTGACCGGTCACTTGCTGTGTCGCCGAGATGGTCAATAAATAAAGTCAATAAACATTCAGGGGAGGGGGTTTGGGAGGAATGGTTAAAATATAGGGGTTCGAATAATTTTTTTCCTCGCATAAATAGGTATTTTTAGAAAGTATACAAATACAATTGGTCCGGATTATGTCAAGTGAAAGCTTACCTGTAAGCCATAAGGTCAAAAATGACGAAAATATTTGCGTCCTCATGCAAGATGTCAACGCACTCTGACGCTGGCCAGACATTCTATTGTTAGAGTGAAGAAATGGCGCTACATAACGTCCAACGTATCCTCCCTACTCCCACCCCGGTTAAGCATTACCATAATATTAAAGGCAGAGAAAAACACGGTGTAAGTATTTACCTGGATCCTCATGTTTACGGAAGGACAAGGCCTGGTCTGCTCCCTTCTCCATTATATATAAGTTTTTTTCCTGAAAAAAAAAATGCTGCATTTCATTCAACATGAGTATAACTGTTCTTTTGAGCCTGTTAAAACACTCCAGCATAGCTGAAGCCGCTGCATTGCTACTACACACATGTTGAGTACATTCTCTAAATAAATTAATGAATAAATAATAAAAATAATAATTGTAATGCTACGGTCTATTGTTTCTATAGGTATATAGTGCACTAAATGAAAGAAATAACAATTTTCCACTTATTAAAAATGAGCTGAAAAAAATTGCTAAATGAAACATTCCCAAAAGCTCACTATTTAACTTTAAATTATCTCAGGAGAATAATACTAGTGTGTCTGTCCGTGAATCTTTGCGTTAAAAAAAAAAAAAACATGTATATTTCATCAGTCGATAATCGTGATATCATTCGCATTGACATCTCCTTTTATACGAGGCAATTAAATAATGTAGCCTATTAAAGGCCTCAAAATGTGTCTGATACGATGAAGAAAAAGGTTGCGGTGGCTGAACATAGGATACGGACCCTCTGCATGTAGTCCCGTTGGGTCCGCTTCTGCTACTTACGATGTATGCATATTTCTGTTTCTTTCTACAGGAACAGTTTCCTTGCAACGTACATTTGATAAATATTTCATGTGTTCCTCACATCAACCTTATCTTATACATCCAAAGAAAGAATCCAGTCAAATATCATCGAAAACCGGAATGCATGCCCCCCGTTTCATTCCGTTTGCAATGTAAACATCATCACTGACTAGGTCTTCAAGGTAAACATTCCGTGGTATGAATTTCGTGCCACGAGCACAACAAAATAAATGTAAAATTATTTATACATATCTTATCGAGACAGTTTCCCACTGAAAACCTATATTTTCGTTAACTTTTAGAATAAAAAATGAGCCAACATTCCACATCTCTGTTAATATATCTCCCCAACCCCGGTAATAAGCCCGGTATACCGGGTTTATCGGCTAGTAATAAATATAAATGTACATGCTTTGAGCATTAGCAACGTACCGTGTCGTTACCGTAACCAGTACCTAGGTAGGAGCCACGTGCGAGGTCAAAGAAGGTCACTGCTCTTAAGGACATATTTCCAATGACGTAATAGTACTCCTGCATTTGGTAGACCGAATCTGTTGGCTCTGAAACAAATCATAAAAATACAGACATATATTTCACATTGATTGTAAAACAAGTTATTATAACTAATGCCTCGCAATGGTGGCATTCAGTAGTCTTGAGAGGTGGGTGAAACCGGAGAACCCGGAGAAAACAACCGGTCTTAAGGTGTTTCCATGTGCGCATATGTGATTATGCGCGTATATGCGTGGAAAAATAGGGGTGTTTCCATGTGCGCGTATACGCGTACATGCATGCGTGTAGTGGCAGACGTATATATTTGTACAATAGATCGAGCAGGCCTCCACAAAAGAGATGATGAAGTGACGTCATTTTACCCCGAATCCCTAAGTTCACGCTGACCCTATATGCGTGAAAATCGCTCCAGTGGCGATTTTCACGTATATACGCATATACGCATAAATACGCCGGCGGACACATGGAAAAACCCCAGTTACAAAATCATATATGGGATCTTTCACGCATATACGTATATATACGCGCACATGGAAACACTTTAAAAGGGGCAACCACAGTCCACTCTCATAGCCACTCCGGAGATGGAACCCGGGTCGCAAGGGAAGAGACAGTACACTGTATTGACGAAACCAGTGGGGGATCCGGATAGGGGCACCAGTGGCTTCGCATCCAACCCCCCCTCCCCTTTGACCCGAAACAACCTTTTTTAAGGGGTTCAACCCAAATTTTGCGACCTGGGCCCCTTCCTTTCCGGACCAGATGACCTGTATAAGGTTTTCTTTTAGTCTTCCTGGATAAACCTGCCCTTTCCAAAATCCTGGATCAGCCCCTGCGACACTATCTTAATTTACTTTCAAGGAGTCAATTCGGAGGACGAAGATTATATAACATCTGATTAATGAAAGTTACATTTAAGATTTTTTTATTCATTACAGGGCCTGAAGTTATACATAAATAGGAGCCAATTTTATCATCCTACAAATCCCTTTCCACTTTTACATATACAAATTTTAGGGTTCTTTGAGTTATTTGAAATAGATACGGGATGCGTGTGTCAAAAGCAAGACAAAAGAATCCCGATCCATGCACAGGCCTACCTGTAGGCTTTAAACTTTATAAAATACCGAATCTAAAGATCTGTGCAGCTGTAGTTGAGGAATATAAAAGTTATTTTCCCTGAACTGATACAGTTGTATGAAACATACCTTCCATGTTTCATCGCCATGTTATACCCTGAAGATATAAAATTTTTGGTTTCAAATGTAACAATAATACTGTATGCCCGTTTTTTTTAAATTGTTGGTTTCAAATGTAACAAAAATACTGTATGCCCGTCTTAGCTGTCGTCCATAAGCACGTGTAAAATATGAAATTGTCATACCTGGTCCAGGTTCACTCCTTGGTCTTCCAGGTCCTTGAGGTACACCTCTTTGTCCTCCTGGTCCTTCAGGACTTCTTGGGCCTTGTGGTCCTGGGGGCCCCCTGGAAGGACCTGTACGGCTATTCGGAGAACATTTAGAGGAGCCAGGTCCCCCGCCTGGGGTGCCACGTGGTCCGCCGGGGCCGCCAGGTGTACCACCGGGTGTGTCCGCGGGTTTCAGCTTCACGTTTTTTAAAACCCCCGACGTTGAAATAAATGGTTCACAGAAATACCAGCACCAGTCACGTGACAGTATTACGTCATCACCATCGGAGCATAGGAACTCAGGATCTAGGGCACATACAAAATAAATTTTGCATAACTTCATATATAGAAACTAGCGCCTTGAATCTGATTTTAATAATATAAGGGGAATTAACACATTTTGCCTGCATTTGTTTTTCTCATTGTGTATCGTATTGTAAATGTTATCTATCGATAAAACACTTTCGCACACTTGGAAGAAATTAGCATTGTTTTACTGATACCTTTTGAATGCGTGCGCATAGCTAAATAACTGCCATGGCGAAACAAACACATTCGTCTGTCCGTCAATGCTTGGCTCTCAGTCGCGGATCCATTCTGAAATAGATCACGATTTTCTCCTGTTAAACCTCATTAACAGCATGCTGGCGATATGATGACTGTCTCAGAGTGGGATTTAAGCTTCACCAACATAATTAAATATTAAAGTAAATGCTTTTCTAAATAACCAGAAAAGCTCATCGCAGATATATAACAATGTTATTGATTAACACGTAATTACACCTGAACAGGCAGTACAAAAATGGATATATGATATGAGTACATCAGGAGAAAGTGTTTATCAGGGATTTTCTAAGCTGTATAAAACTACTGTGTATCATCAAAACTTTGTATTATTCAAAACTGTTACATAGAAGACTTACTTTAAACACTTTTCTCTACAAATTAGATATTACTGATACAAGTACATGCCCTTTTTGTGATGAAGAAGATGAAACAATCAAGCACATTTACTGGGAATGCCCTGTTACTGTAATATTATTCACAGCCATTTCAAGAGCTATCCAGAGAAAATTCTCCCACATGCAGAATAGCATTAGAGATGTCTAGCGCCACTCTTCATCTCGGCAAGAGAATTTTCATGGTTGAATATGCTTTATTTAGTTACCATATATATATATATATATATATATATATATATATATATATATATATATATATATATATATATATTAACAGATGTTATAAGAATAACCCAGCACTCGAGGGGTTATATCATTCATGAATGAAGTATTTACAATTATAAAAATAGCAACCAAACGATGCAAAGTTTGGAGTTCAGCATGTCCCCCCTCTTATTTAAAGAAAGAAAGGAGGGGTTGGGGTATCATTTTTGGGCCTTACATTTTAAGGGAATTAATAATTATGATTTTAACAGATAGATTGTCAAATAGTTTCGTTATCAAGACAGTTTATAGTTTCTTCAAATTTCCTAAATAAACTGTCAATTATGTATATCATAATGAAAAAATAGGTTAAGGTATGCATCAAATGCCTCATTGAAAAGCCATAAATGTAAGCCTGCATTTCAGGGGGCGTAGCCAAGAGGGCACAGGGGCCATGCCTCAACCCCCCCCCCCCGCTCGCATCCAGTATTCCCCGTCCTCACGGAATTTCACTTAGTCTAATAATAATTAAATTTTCTAAAACACAATCATGATATTCCTGTTACTGGTATCCGCAGATTTCCCACTTATTTCAATATAAAGCATTGCACATACAGTAATTAATGTAGGCCTATATTATTTATTGGTAATTCCACAATTCTACAATTCTAAAATAATATGTTTAATCCTGCAATTTTTTTTTATTTTTTCATCTTGTACAACTGATATTTCTAATTGTTATTCAAATATGCAAGGTGTTATATATCGTAAAAATACAGTGTTTAAAAACTGATATTAATATAAACTTATTTATTTTACATGGATTGTACAAATAGTTATCATAACAAATTGCGGCTCTCCATGGCTTAGATTTTGGCGTTCAGGAGACTGTGGAGATGGAGGAAACCGGAGATCCAGGAGAAAACCCTCGGCCGTGGACGGGCAACTACAACCCACTCTCATAGCCACGCCGGGGATCGAACCCGGGTCGCCAGCGGAGAGAACCGAGCGTTTTACCCCTCGAATGTCCAGACTGTCAATTGGGGATGCTCCTGTCCGTATTCCTTTGGCTTGTCCCGCTCACTTTTTCACAACAAACAAGGCCAACGTCATTTAGTATGACATACGATATATAACGATGTCACTCACATGGAGTAAGTTTGTCTGCGACGTGACAGGTACAAAAAGACTGATCGATCTTTGTTTTATTTATGTTGAGTGACGGCTAAGAACTAAAATGATAGGAGTGCTAGCGCCAACAGCGGATTTTAACCCTAGATCATTCCTCCATACCCTTGTCTTCGAACCCACCATTCTTAATAATCCGTAATAGTATCAAATTCCTCCGACAGATTTATTCCGTGGAAAATGGTTATAACTCCCCTGCCCCCAGCTGAAAGAAAAGTAAATTTCACAAGGACAACATTGCAAGAAATGTGCATTTGCACTGTGGTCTAGGGGTAAAGCACAGAACTCAAAGCCGGGGGATCGTGACTTCTTATCACAGCCGGGGAGCGGTGACATTTTCAGGGTGAGCGCTCTGCAGGCTTAAAGGGAAAGGTGTACCACACAGCCGCGGGTATCACTCACAGAAGAGAGCGTCTTTTGAAGGTTCCTTGATCGGTGGTGTGACTCAGCAATGGGTGATTATTCACCCTGGACCTGCAGGGGCGGTAGATACTGGGCCAGGGAGACATCCAGAAATATGAAATAACTGGCAAGAAACGTGTGCTCCCGCCCTGCCACGTAATGCCTAACCGAAATGGAACATTGCAGACTTACATACTTGAGCTAAGAATTAGAAAAGCTAGCAATAAATAATGAAGACGGTTACCTCAACCAAAAATTAATAAAATATATTGGCCTCAGTCCGGGCCGCAAGCCATCAGTTGTTCAACATTTCTCTTTTTTTCGATTGATCCCAATTTTATCAAACACTTGACTAAAACTGATCACTGTTTTTTTTTCTGAGACCATATCAACAGCCAATAAATCCTGGACCTCTGTGCATATAAAAAAAGACCCTGTGACCTTTATCTACCTGCAAATGTATGGGTGTTGCAAGGATCACGTGGTAACCCTCGGTCTGGTGTTGGCCGCTAGGAATCATACGTGCTGCTAAGGGACAGGAATCCACATGACTTTGATACGCATGGAAATGAAATCGGTCTGTGAATAAGATATATATACACATCCTATGACTTAACCCATGGAATGTAGACATTCTATAACGTTGATCCATAGAATGCACACATTCCATGGTTTGGTCATGGAATGTGTACATGTTTGACCATAGAATGCATACATTCTATAGTAAGCTAAAATATAAACCACATATGTGTATATATATATATATATATATATATATATATATATATAAATTAGAAACACAAATGAGAGTTGATTGGTCCAAGTAAGTACCTAACCTAATAGTCATGGGTCATAGAGAACACATAACATGGAGTGACGTAAAGACAAGTTTAACTTGTTCATTTATCGTTAAAAAATATATCATATATATATGAATTCAACACCGATTCGTGTTAAATGTGGCTCGATTCACTTAAATTCTAAGGTCTCCGAATAACCCGAATATTAAAATGCGAAACCCAAAAATATTTGATATTACAAAATTACCTTATACTAAGTTTCTGTACATGAAAAAAGAAGCAGCAACTCACAATGTCTCCAGCTTTCCAAGTCAAACGGTTTGAGTATAAGATTGGGATGATCTCCGGTGTTGTAGTTTGTCCTTAAGAACAGACCATGGAAGGACAAGTAACAGATCGTACTGAGAACTGTTGCTGAGCCCATCCTAACACTGGAAACAGAACATGATGAATGACGGGCTGTCCCTGAGGTTTATCTAACTGAACATGTTAACAAAGAGCTTTTTTCCCCTAAACTGCCACCTGTTTACTATATTGGTGAAGCAGATACATGATGAACTATATGAATTAAGGAAAGTTTCCTTAAACATTATTTATAACTGTTTGTGCAAAATATATGTTTATTAATATGACTGAAATGAAAATTTTAAAAGCCGCGTTACCTACAGCTATTGAATGTATTTAGAGTAATACAAGACATCATGAATGTTGAGTTTCTGATAGATACCAAGAAACGTGAATGAAGCAGTGAATGTGAAACATATAGTTAAAGAATAGACCTTATACGGTTGTGAAATGTTATTTTAACTGTTGAACCTTAACACAAACGACAAGTCACTGCTTGCAAGCAGAGAAACAGCTTAAACATAAGTCATACATAAAACTATCGTGATACGCGCCGATGACTGCGTACGTTGAATGAAGCTGAATTATTGTGTGTTGTAAGTTGTCATTAAATTGTTAACTTTTCACAGTTACTCAATAAACATTAAAGAAAGTACGTGTAAATATTAAAAAGAAAAATGTCTTGATATGATGTAGTGAAGGTAAGTAGTATGCGCGGTGGATTTCTTTTGCAAGGGCAAAGTATCTGACTAATGTGATATGAGTATGTCGCATTCGATTATCAAGTTGTGTTGGACACAGGTGCATCCTTTACTCCTTCTGTGGGGGTTTTATCAGACATACAACCTCCTTGCGACCGCTATATTCTGTGCCATTCCCTAACTAGCCTCAAACACAAACACATACACATAGGCCTACAGTGTAACTGTCTAGATATTGCGTATTACTTACGTCGTTTGATGTGTGATGAAGCCTGCTTGAATGGATTGCTATTACACGGGCGTCATTATAACGGTTATGTTATGTGAGGAGTCAGTCACTGGTGAAAACCGAGGCCCACAGGCCAATGGAACGCATGACCGCGTTAAGCGTGACGATCCCGTTCTGTTAATGACAGCGTGCGTGTTTACAATAAACAATATATATATATATATATATATATATATATATATATATATATATATATACGGTTACCGTTATGCTTTGCCAGCTGTATCGTCATATCGAGGGAAACAATAACTAATATAGATACAACCCTTTAATATAAACCACAATATGAATTTTCAGTTAAGGGAGAGCTTCTTTACCTTTGTTATACTAGCCTTTATAGACTTAAATAAGATCACATTTACTGCCGTATGACGTACTCGATGAGGATATATAGGCCTACTATGTAGAACACTTGTCGGTCACTTGCGGGTGCTTCCAGGAAAGGTTGGCACATGTGAGCGTTGGTACCGTTTTTTTTAATTAATTGTCCTAGTAATTGTTTGAATCGATGCTCCTTTATATGCTCATATAATTACACGTTTTTCCTGTTTGTCATCTCGTATTTTTCTTTATATTTTATTATATACCTCTAATAGTTTAAAAATTTTGCGCAACGGTTTATCGAGATGCATTTAACTTTATATGCATTAACTACATGTTCGACATCAGTTAAAACTATAACAACCAAAGCCTATATGGGAAAATCTAATATCAGTTTACAAGAGGAACTGTAACACACTCCAGGAGACACGAAAAATAAGTGATTGTATCATCTTCCCCATAAAATGCAATCATAAGTGGGTGTGACGCAAGGAGAATAATACAAAATTGAGATTTTTATACTCAATGGATGACCCATCACCATTCAAGATAAATTAAAATGGAGATGGAAAATGTTAAAGCTAATATATTACGCATCTTATATACAGACCTTTTATTAAACAATGTATACAGGTGGCGGCATCTGTGGTGGAAAGTGGGAGTGGTGGAAAGTGGGAAGTACTCATGCAGTTGGACGATGGCAAGCTGGCGGCCCAGGAATCCCTCCAGGTCTTCCCCGGGTGAGGTATGTTTGGATTACTTTATTAATACTTTATACATTTGCAATGTAAGCATTCTAAACTGTGTAAACGTGATTAAAAAGTGTATGGGAAAGATATAATACGAATCGAGGCCCTATTAATAAAGATATGGACGTCTCCGGTTTTATTTTAACCTCCGGCCGGATCCCTCCGGGTTTTAGGCACACCCTAGTTCGATCCCTGCACTGTAGTGACTCGTAATTAAATAAATTATCATGTTTTATTTTCTGTAAATGTATGTATGACCTTTTTATATCCAACTCGAGTACTACTTGTTTTCATGTTCTACAACTTATTGCATTTTATTACTGTCAAGCGCATAGAAACTACATGTAATAATGCGCATCTAAATGAATGAAATACTAATAATAATAATAAAAAAAAGGTTAAAGAGTATGACAGTTGCCATAGAAAGCACCATGTTTAACCGTGTATATATATATATATATATATATATATATATATATATATATATATATATTTATATATATCAGACATAGGTCGAATACAGATACAGCAGGGGTACACGAAAACGAATACAAATACTTCAAAACAAAAATTATTCGAATACGAAAACAAGTACAAATGTATTCATGAATATCAATATAATTACAATTCATTGAAACAAAAAGAAACTATCAAGGATCATTCTTGGTTAATACAACTAACTGCAAATATCATATATTCACACTTGGAAAATGTATTTTAGTCCAAAATTTATAATATTCATGCAAGTGTTTCAGGAGATTCGATGTGGTTTTTCCAGTAGTTGAAATCTGTGCAGTAGGCCTACAGTACTTGCATTTGTCTTTATAATATCCATTGGAACAATGTGGCAGGTCAATATGATCATGAATCACTCACATCTTGGCATGACATATACTGATTACTGTTATACAATATCTCTGACAGACGTACAGCAGATCACAGTGTGCATCAGAAACTGAAATGATGTCTCTAAATATAGGGGTAGTCAGGTAATGACATGAGGATTAGCACACCTGAACTTCTTGGACTTAATTAATAGCAGTGACAGCCAGTGTTAGTCACAGTACAAACCTGAACTGCTTGTATTGTTAATGCATGAATTCCTCATGCAGATTGGCTCAGACGTTAAGGTGAACAGTAGCCCATTCTTCAAGCTTCGGTAGATATGTTCAACAAGACTTGTTATCTTGCAATGTCGTGTACATTCACGGGACAGAATAAACACATTAATATAAATCTAATATGAATAAAGTATAACATGTCAAAATGTGTAAATAAGATTTTCAGTGTGCATGTTCTAAGTGGGCTCACTTTTGAAATAATTGCACATTTTCCCAAATGGATAAAGGACAAAAGGTAAATAACATTAATGTATACTGCATGTATTCATGAAAAGTATTCATGAATGTGTATACTTCTGCAATGTATTTAAAGATGAATAAAAATACTTTTGTACTTTTACAAATGTGTTCGAAGACGAATACTGAAAATACCTGTGTTCAAATACAATGAATACTGAATACGAATACCCCATTTCATATATATATATATATATATATATATATATATATATATATATATACAGTGAACTCCCGCATGACGACCACCCCGTTAACAATACCACCCCGCTAACACGACCACTTTTCTTGGTCCCAGAATTGTCCAATATAAATTATCATATAAAATTTCGGTAACACGACCACCCCTCTATCACGACCAACGACCACCTTTTTAGTCCCGACCTTCCCATGAGCCCCCGTATCACGATTACAGGCCCGTGGCGACCGCGGCCCGTTGAGCAGGTGACATGCTCATCCCCCAGCTTGGACTTAGATAATAGCCCGTCATTAATTAGCCGGGCACGTTGGAAAGCCCACTTTCATCTGCCCAGCCATGGTTATGCGTGTTTATATACCCACCTGTTAGCCAAACTATACGCATCAATAGATATTGGACTCCATTGTCCGTTATATCGTTTCTTGAGTACGGCTGTTAGATTAGCATGTAACATACTGAGCAAAAAAGACTGACACCACGCGCATACATTCAGGAGAGTAAAGTAAAACTGTGACAAATCACATTTCAATGATCAAGCAGGAACCATATAAATAACACTTAGAAGTTAATATGTTCACTCTGTTCTCACTACGTGTTCGACATCGGACCATCTTCGTGTTAAGACCAATGCTGTAAGAATGACTTCTACGCCAACTATTTGTTTCATTTGTGTGTTTTATTTCTATGTGAATAAAATTTTGAATCATATTCATGTTTTTTATTTATTTCTCTTTATATTTTAAATTTAACATGGACAACAACTTAACATTTACTTGAAATACCCATATTATCGCCTGCGTTAATACTGGCAGACTAATGTACGAGCATCCCGCTAACACGACCACCCCGCTAAGACGACCACTTTGCCTGGTCCCGCAGGTGGTCGCGTTACCGGGGTTTTACAGTATATATATATATATATATATATATATATATATATATATATATATATATATATACATATAAATATATAAATATAAACATGCAAATGTTCTTATACACACATCAGCTGAGATAAGGGCCCTGGTTAGCCGAATGGCTGCTCGGCTCTCTCCGCTGCCGACCAGGGTTCTCTTTCGAGTGAGTTTATGAAAGTGGGATGTCGAACCCCGCTAAAGGTTTCCTCCACCTTACCCAATCTACCAAACGCCGCCATCCGAGCAAGGGTGCTTTTCCATGTACGCGTTTTGCAAACGTTTGCCGCGCGGCTGCCGCGCGGTGAAAATCCAACCAGTTAAAAAGTCATGTGCTATTTCCATGTATGCGATTGCCGCGCGGCAAACGCACGCGTCAGTTTTGGAATCCAGCAGTGCTGGATTTCTGCGTTTGCCGCGCGGCAAACGCATGTGAATTCCGCCTAAATGACGTCAAATGTGGAGATTCCCCGTACTCGTATGTTTAAGTCCGTTCAGTTGTGTCAGGAAATCACGCGATTGCCGCGCGGCAAACGCAAAAAAACGCTCACATGGAAAAGGACTGGCCGCGCGGCAAACGCATGCGTTTGACGCGCGGCAGTTTCTGCCGCGCACATGGAAAGGTACCCCAATGCGGCGTGCATCGCATTAGCTATTATAACTAATTGTACCATCCATGTTAAATTTATAAACTTTATATTTTACATTACGTCAGATAACTGCCCGTCAATGAGTAGCAGCTTCAGGTATAATGACTAACAAGAGACCAAGTGTTTTGCGTTCATTCACAAAGCGCATGGGAGTCCGTAACAACACTACAACGAGTCACTCATATCTAAGATACTATTTCATACTCCTTCAACTTGGTCAATATAGGTGACGCCACCTATATTTTACATATGCATTACCAGGCATATGAAGAAACTACAGTTCCGTGCAAACAACTTCAGCAATTCATGGGACAGACAACACATCTTATATAAAAACGCAAAAAGACCTCAAATTTCAGCTTTTCTGTAGACTTCTTGTGATATCTGGCTTAGTCTTTGTATAAAATAAACTGTAGGTAATTCCTGTTAAGGAAATAACTTCTTCTTCTTACGATCTCCGTGATGGCACGTCACAGCTTGTTTATCTATGCATGATTTTACTAAACACGGTATATGTGCCAATGTTTACAAACAGAAAATAACCTGTAACCTAAGGTGATATAGGTATATAAGATGAAGGTAACCGAATACAAAACGCCCTTCGTGTGACTTGTAGCCAGATGTCCATGTTGAATGTGTTTGGATTATAAGCATGTGGATATAAACAATCACAACCAACCTGTGAGCGTTGGGATCGGCGTTTTCTGGCCATTTTTTTTTTTATAAAAGGTTAAAGGTTTATCTTTTCCTTTAAATGCGCCAGATATTGGAATGAGCCCCACTGAGATGTTATTATGAAAATGACTCCGCTCAGTTGATGTCAATTTAATTCTCCAAGTTCCCAAAAATTCTTAGCCATGATTTAAAGTTGAAAAATTTAAATTCATTTATTTGTTCTTGAAAAGAGACAATACATTTAATAGAATGTTTTCTTCTTCAAAAATATGGCAACACACCTGCACCGTAAAATAGTATATTTAGTCACGTAATCAATAACAAATTCTTGCTGATTGCTGTAGCATTTAATGAGATATTTAGGAACCTGCGGTAAACACGCAATAAAGACGCAATATATCGTCAGACGTGCCATAAAACACACATTACCTTTTCTATTAATCATTAAGTGGATCTTTCAACCTTGTGAAGCGGTTAAAAAAAATCACCGGCTTTGAACGTTTTAACATTTGATCTATAAACGCCATGAAGCATGCATGGCTGATGACCTCTTACTAAATAGTGACCACGGACCGTTCAGCATCATGGTAGAATTTATCATAAGATCTTTATAATGTTCTGATGGAATCATACGCCGACAGAATATATAATGCTGCCAGTAGATGTATGTCTGCATATTAAAAAAGTCTGGGCTCGGTAAGGGGGGGGGGGGCTGAACAAAGACTACATATACTAGTAGTCTGTCTTTTGTGAGCTGGATGACAGACTGGCCAGTATCATGTGGCCTGAGTAATGGTAGCCCATAAGAGTGGACTTCTCAAGTACTCATTTTAATGACTGCCGTAATGTGGAAAATATATAAATAAATACGCAAATAAGAGTGGGGGGGGCATGTTAACAGTTATAGGAAGTTATACCTACTTATTAATTTATCGCCATTATCAGAGCTCCTCAATCTCAGAAGTAATGGACCAAACATTATTGGGGTCAATGACTTGTTACTGACTGCACCAACAGCCACAAACATTATATCAAATAAACACGGACGTTCACCAGAGAGGAAATGCTCAATGATACTAATAAATACATCATGAACATCATTATTCGACACTAAAATATTGTTCAAGTAGGTGCTTCATATTCTGTCAAAAGAGTTTCCTTGGTAAACACGACATTTTATGTACTAATAATTTTCGCCAACAGCCCGGAGAAACATTATGCTATATATATGCGGCAGTTGTCACGTTCATATAATTTTCGAGAATCCCGGCCTTCCCATGTAAAGTACACGTACACATGCCTCAATGACTCTCCCGAGATTTTCGTCTAAACTGTATTTTGCAAATTTCCACCTTGGGGCTAGATGTGGTGTGTAGCAGAGATTTCAAATTTGTCCAAAAAAATTGGAAGGGGATATCCTGGAGTCATGTTTGTCTGTGTGTTTCTGTTCTCTGATTCATGTAGGCCTATAAAAGATATACAAGTACTGTATCGGTCTGTTCCAGTGACAATTAAGCAAGAATATAATGAGTCTACTAATGACAAAATCTATGGGAAATTGACTGAATTTTTAAGCCGTGTCAGATTCGCTTGTGTAAGATAAGTCCTTATGACCGAGGAAAGAATTAAGTGAAAGAAAACACATTTTGTCACCTGATAACTGTTAACATTTTCACTTTATATACTGACTAGAATAGTAGTCTGAGACTTTACACCTATATAACTCCGCCAGGCCTAATCAAACTTTTCTGCGTGCTACCCACTGTCATGGTTTACAAAAAAAGCTCTGTCCCGAGCCGTGATAAAGAATTGCACCATCTCACAATGGTAAATGATTATTTAAACAAAACATATAGTGGTTATCCACGTTTCCCCCAAAATTCCTCTACAAAATTGATTAAAAATCCGTTCAAAGCCTTTTTTTTTATCAAAGTTGCTAACCGGCAAACCAGCCAAATAACCAAACACTATAAAAACAAAAAACTCGCTGCCTGGCGTAGGTTATGGTATATGTCAGTGATGTAGGACTCGAATTCACTACTTAGGGACTTGTACTCGAACTCGGGGTAAGAATATGAGATATCAGACCAAGTCCATCTCGAGTCCAGTGGGACAAAATATTTTGTCACATATTATGAAACATGTGAGTGAAAATGATCACAGAATATCACAAAAAAATAACACAAAATATATCCTTAACTTAATTAGCTCTGCATCGTGAACTAAATGTAATAAATCATTATGGTTAAAGCACGTGTAAAATAACATACAAATATACATGGTGAACAGAAATTTTCATTTTGAATTTCTTTTTTTAAGGATACTGTGGGTGGCTTGTTATTCGCGGTGGTTTCAAATTCGCGATATTCGCAAAATTGAAACCACGCAGATATGAAACCTTGCTGTCATGGGAAAATAGTCTCTGTAGTGGCAGGTGGCAATAAATGGGCATTAGTGGGTAACAAGTAAAATCCAAATAATGACCATGTTGATCGCAGAGTGCGGCGTGTCCACGATCTATTTTAATATAAAAAATGCTTGGTTCATACCTGCAGTTCTGCATGTCTGATTCCATTAATTAAATTGCGATCGCATGCCGTTTGTCTTTGTCGAACTGCTTGAACTCTCCCGCAAACGCTTTGTCGGCTGTCGGTCGATCTGATCATTCGCCACTTAAAGTAATTAACTCTGCTCTTTCTTCACATCAGGCAGACCATCCGTGCGCGGCCGCTTCAGGGATATTGCCCCTCCCGTGAGGGTTGTTATTTCCATGGAACGATGTTTCTTTTAAGTAAAACATGATATGAGCAAGGTCTAGTCAAAGGCCCTATTTATATTGATATGAAATGGCCAAGCTGTGAAACCAATGCCCCTTTAAAGAGGCATATATCGCCAGGTTCCAGCAGTGACGGCCATTGTTGTTTGAGCAAAACATTACTTTGTGTTATAGAGAATTCATATCTAATTTGTTGTTTATTACTATATAAATATATGCCCCATCGCGAAAATGGAACCCCGTGAAACTATGAAAAATTGATTAAGGGCGAAAATTGAGCCCCGTAAATATAAAACCAACAACAGTATGTGAATTCACTGGGACTTGGACTTGATTTCCAATATGACACGGCCAGAGTCGGCCTCGAAGAAGGTGGACGTATACTATAGAAATTCCATCACTCGGACTTGGATATAAAATTCCTGTACTCGGACTTGCACTCGGACTCGAATGGTGTGGACTACATCACTAGTATATATGTATATGCAGGTTTCTACTACAGAATATTAACTACCACAATGGTTCAGTTTGACCTCGTGGCAAGGTATATAGATACAGAAGCTAGAATTTAAATTCAAATTAACGTATCAGAACTGTGTCATTGGCGTGTGGAAGAATTCTGGCAATTTCCCCCTGATATATTATTCCTGAATATTTCCTTAATTTCTGAATAACGCTGCTTTTGAACTCCTAGACATGTACATATTCTGAAATCAGATAATATGCTTTACATCTTGATATTTGCAAATTTTCTGTTTCGAATAAAGGTTGTTGTTATCAAGATTTTAATATATTTTATCAATTTCATACAGTTCACTTAAATCATTTGTTCGAAGATACCCGTTTACCATACATAATAAAAATAAAGCTTATGTGCACGACTGTACATGTTTAATAGAATGAAATAACGGTTAAGGTGAAAATACATTATCAATGAAAATATAATAATACCTTAAAAAAATCAACCAATTATGGGAAATACAAATATTTTCATTTACCCTTTTGTTAAGAATATGTTAAGAGTTTTCAATAGGTACATATACGTTGCCCAAGCTGAACATTTTCGAATATTATTTTTTAAAAAGAAAAAAAGGCTGTGCATTGACTATAATAAACCGCAACGTAAGCTATAATCATATATAAATCTACATATTATAACCATCATTTGTAAACAACCGCTTGAAAAAATGTCACGTTTGTCAAGCTCAAATACTGAGTATGTTCCAATGTCACTGAACTTTGCACACGTAAATGAAGCAGTCATTGTGAATTCAGCATATCAAGTAAAGATATAGCTTCAAAACATATTTTGCGCCGTTCAAACGTCAAATCAAGTGACATTGCAAATACATTTCTATTTTCTACAATAGCGTCATCATTATCCTACGTTTATAAAGATACTTTTCTTTTTAAGTAAAAACTGGTTTTACACGTGAGTTAGGTAAAACCATTTGGACTGCTTTGGTGGTTTTGGAGGGCCCGGTCTTATTGGAGGGCCAGGTTGTCCTGGGCTGGGTCTTCCTTGAGGACCCGGTAGTCCTGGGGGTCCGCATTTTCCAGGGGTTTTGTGGGGAAGGGTCAAATACTCATCTGAAAAAAAAAATTTTAATACATAAAAGAGAAAAGTGAATATTTTTTGGAATATATTATGAATATATCTTGGAATATAATGCCTCAATATATCACTAGGGGTTAGAAATATATGCGAGTTATCTATAAGTGTTTGAATATTTTACTTCTTGAAAAGGACACACTTTAAATATATCAGATGGAATAATAATCTAATATTTCTTAATCAAAACTATCAGTTGCCACATAAATTAATAAAATTTGAGAAAAAATATTAACGAATACGAAAAAAAGATCAATCAGTGGCTGATTCAGTAAGTCTTATTTTCCTTTCTTTCTTCAATATATTTTCATTAATTAAAGGCATCTGTATTGAACTGTAGTAAACAACCAGAAATCATAAACTGTGATTAAGACAATAGAGTGAACTTATGCGACTCCACTGAGATTTCGCCGTTTTGCATATAAGGCATTGGCGGAGATCGAGGCACTGGCGGAGTTCGAACCGAATGATTTTTCTTCTGAAAACGCTATTAGGTAAAATTCTCCTCCCGTGAATACGGTCATGCACCTGTCAAATTCAATGCTTTCTTCATAATATATACTGAATACTAAAGGGTCCCTCAAAAGATCCATAGCTTTCCAATTGGGCTAAGTGATGCTTGAAATATTACAGTAAAGGATTTGATTACATGTTGAGACAGAAGAACCTGACTAAAGCAGTATTTAAAATACTTAATAAAGATTTTCACGTTTGGATCAATGACAATCATGTATGAAGATTTAGGCGCTGAAAATTGGCAATTCTTCTTCTATTGATAGGGAACCCATATGGGAAAGGTGATTCGCGCCTGGGATTAAAATGTTGGCTTAAAATGTGTTCATTTCTATTGACCGATGGTCCACATA
The DNA here is from genome assembly GCA_026874595.1 of Sipunculus nudus. Taxonomy (NCBI): domain Eukaryota; kingdom Metazoa; phylum Annelida; class Sipuncula; order Golfingiida; family Sipunculidae; genus Sipunculus; species Sipunculus nudus. The sequence goes on from CM049315.1 coordinate 33,528,424, forward strand.
TATATGAAAGATGAAAAGTTTTGTTCAAAAAGTTAAGATAAAGACGTGTGCCAAAGCTTAAACAGTAAGTCTAGTAACCTTGACCTCAAAAGAGAAAAACCCAGTAACCTAAAAATTTACATAGATCTTCCCCTAATAGCAGATGAACCATATATATATATATATATATATATATATATTAAAGATGAAAGGTTTGGGATGAAATAGTTGGCCTAAAATTTATCCAAATCTTTTTTAAGTTGTGAGTCCTGTGACCTTTGCCTTTGACCTCATGCCCCCATATCAATTGTGGTTTTATTTTAGCAGTGGGCCATATACAAGGCCCATATTAAGTTTGGAAGCAATATGTGAATCCAGACTGGAGTTATCATACGGAAATGATATTGTGGAAGAACATAAGCACGGACGCACAGACTGATGAACTGGGTGATAACTGTGGGGCGCCAATTACCACAATACTTTAAATCAAATTAAAGCCATAGCGATAAGTATTTACCTGGATCCTCATGTTTACGGAAGGAGACGACCGGGTAACGTTCTTCCATTATATACAAGTTTTTCTCCTGAAATAATGTTGCTAGTTAGAAAACGGTGGAGCTACAAACTACAACTGTACACCTCTAACCGACTGATATCCCGACCAAGCTTTTACCACTGGTCCTATACATGTACCCCTTAAAAAATACCACTTTCGTTGCTCCTGTAAAAAATACTCCCTTTTATTACAAATGAATTTCATTATATATTTCATACGTGCTTTAAACAAACTCATCAATTTAAATTTCCTGAAAGTTTCAATTGTCTATTGCTGCTAATTGTTTGAAATGTCGATTGCGTTCAACACATATGTGAACTAAACCTACCCACAATAAATCATACATATTATATAAATTATATAGATATAGTTATATTTCCATATATTTATATAATATATATATATATATATATATATATATATATTTGTTTACATTTCACATTCTTGTTATTACTCTGACATACAAGATTGGATCCATCCGGCTCTGCAGAGACCCGCCAGGTAGCATAGAATAGCAGTTATAGAGCATTCTCCCTCGCAGATAAGTCTGACGAGCGGATTCAAACAAGGCTGAATGGAGCAATGGAAAAGTGGATGTTTTCTTATATATATATATATATATATATATATATATATATATATGTATATATATATATATATATATATTATTATTTTCACAAATTTTACCTATAGCTAATTTAATGTCAGTTTTACTTCAACATACTTTTGTCAGATTTTCCCGAAATAAACAATTCTATAATGGTTCATTAAAAAAATTCCCAAGATAACATATAGGTATTGCATTGCATGCCCTAGTATTATCACACACATTCAATCTTTTTACTTCAAAATAATCGTTATGTCTAAAAAATTTATACCACCTTTGTGGTAAGGTCCTTTCCGTGTATATATTTGACCTTAGGTCTCTTTCCTCCCCTTTTTTTCCTAAAAAAAAACACACTTTTAACTTGCACCCCTAATAAAAAATGAAACCGTCTGCAAAACATGTCATTTTATTACATATGTATCAACATTTACTCATTGGATCTCTATATTTGCGCGAACTAAAAGTATTTACATCTCCAAAGCAAATATGAACCAGTATCACCTATTTCAATGTTTTAATTCAAATATATCTCTTTTGGTACATTTTGGAAATTAACCTCTAGTCATGTTATCAATCATATATTTTAACGCTTGAAGTACCTCAGTATCATTGACATTACCGTAACAGTTTAAGACCTTATCCTCTTTTAATTTTGTTTGTAAACACACACACGCACACACACACATATATATTCAAAATGTTATCACACTCCGACATTGTTACATGTCGCATTTAGCAGTCACCACCAAGAGTTTACTTTTGTTAAAACAGTCCTACTGAAAAGCCGAACACTGCCAGTACTCACTGAAATACTAACTATAATTATATTATTTGTACAACCAGAAAAAAGCAGTAGTCTAGGTATATTGATCAAAGCTGCGAACAAATATTTTCGCCATTAAAAATTGACAAAAAGGAAAATTTCCTTAATCCCATTAGGATGGAGTGAGAGAGAGAGACAGACAGACAGAGACAGACAGAGTTACTTTGAAGACACTAATTAACATACAAGGTCGTCGTCACTAGAACCAGTGCCTAGGTAGGTGCCTCGTGCAAAGTCATAGAATGTGACGGCTGTGAAAGACATGTTTCCGATGGAGTAATAGTATTCTTGCATACGGTAAATCGGATCTGTTGGTCCTGAAAAGATATCCTAAAATTACAGTCTCTCTCTTCAGACCAAAGTATTCAAGAAACCACTCAATGAAGTCTTCTTATTCGGTAAAGTAAAATGTATTATTTATATACTTAAACGCTTATGAATAATTTACACATACTTCTCGAAACTCGCTATAAGAAATGGGTGCTCAGTGAAGTATGCCTTAGTAAGTCAGAAGAATATCAGGAGATATAAAAAAATATATTTGTTTGAACCTATACAGGATTATAAAACATCGCTTTAGGTTTCATTTGTCAACAGTGTCACGTCCCATGAAGTCATGGAGAGTCCAGGTTTCTTTAACGATAAACCGAACCGGCTGAAACTCACACACAATAAGATGAAAAAGACATGAGTAAACAAAACAATAAAATATATTTAAAATAAACGTACACTTCTCTGGAGAGGCATTCCTCATATATGCATCGACGATCATTAAAATCTCTCTAGTCACATAAAAACACAGTCCTGTTTACTCCGGAAAGTTCACTACACACGAGGTTTTCACTTGTTTACACGGCTCCTGATCACATGACCAACACACGTACCATCGGAATGTCAGCTACCAGTTCAATCCGTCTTCACTGTGTATATGTACACAGATACCTGCAGGAGCTTCATGCCTCAAATCAACACAGTTCTCCACTGAAGTCAACGCTCGCCATTCAAGGCAAAATCCTGAAAGCACTGACAGATAGGCTCACAGTCTTCTCTGTTAGAACACGTGAGAAATGTCTTTCTCAGAAATTGACTCCTGTATTCCTCCAGCACCATGTATAGACAGGGTATTTTTCAGAAAATCGTAACCCTGGAGGCAAATCGTGTTAATGCATGGCATACAGTCTTTTTTTTTAACATATTCATAAGCCCATCTATCTTTTAAAATACAACTTCCCTTAGCTTTTAACTTTTTCAAGTGAAATTTTTTCTATATTAATGTGCATTTTCACTTGAATAGATTAAAAGCTAAGGGATGTTGTATTTTAAAAGATAAATGGATTTAAGATATGTTTTAAGAAAAAAGTATAAATTTTAAACCCCACAATTTGCATGTATTTGCATACAGCATAATATGCAAATTCTGCAATGTCATAACACTACACATAAAGGAGAAATATTTCAGTTTGCAACATTTTCCAGTTTATTCCAAAGATTTATGTATAAAATTAACCAAGTTATAGCCGTTTTCTTAAACATCATCATTCCTGTAAAATTATCCAAGGTTGCCATGGAAACCATCAATTTTAAGGCATTTGCCATCGTTTGCGCGCTGGGCATACAGCAGATTCGGATTCAGCACCCTTCATTACCCCTGAAAAGACTGTATGCCATGCATTAACACGACTTGCCTCCAGAACTTTAAATATGGACTTTTTCTGAAATTCTGCCCTGTCTAGTACCTGAATATGCCACCTCACGACAATATTCAGTACCACTCACAAATCACGTATATATTGCCCTGGCCTGTTGCTAGACCTCCGCCACGTACGGTATAAACACGTCGACAGATTAGCAGTCCTTCGGTAATTACGAAACATACTCAAGTCTATTTATGAGGTATCTACGTGGCTGTCCTAAATAACATCGTCTCTCAGCTGATCAGAAACTTACAATCACGGACCCGCCTCTAGACCGATGACAACCGTCAGACTACACCCATCCGGAGCGCTGACCTAGGCTATCGTGAAGTGCATCCAGTGCTTATATAGGCCTGCTGACGTCACACATCCTGACCGCCGTTTGGCCAATCGCCTCACGTTATTATGCGGCTTGTCATTAATTGCATGAATACTAAAATAGACATGCCTCCAGAGCAAAACATCAAAATCAAGTTTGAAGGTGCGTTGCCTTTGAAGTCTGCAGGAAAAACGTTACTTAAGGAGGCGTCTAGACATAAACGATTCTCACGGAATTAAAACTTTACTGAAACTTACATCAAATCTTATATATATATATATATATATATATATATATATATATATATATATATATATATATATATATATATATATATATATATATACCCAAACATCTTAACATGATGCTCCATATTAATGTCCAACAAATTATAAAAAAATCATCGGGTTATACTCTTTACTTGAATATGTAATAAAAGAACTAAGTCACCGTTCTCTAGTGACAAACGGTCATGTTAAACCTCTGATATAAAGAAATTTCTGGTTTTAAATTAAACATGGATAGATTTTGTTACGAAGACAATTTTTTAGGGGGAAAAGCCTGGGCCGATCCGGAACCCAGGTCGGTGGTGTACAAGTCTGGCGTACCAACCGCATCGCTAGCAAAGCAAGCTTCACTAGCGAGACACGTCGGTCCGCTTTTATGTGCACCCCGTAACACACCCCCTTTTAAGAGCGTTCTGCTATCAGAACAAGACTAATTATCCCAGGAGTCACACTTTGTTGAGCTTATTCCCTGGGCCACAAAGTTAAACGTCACGTTAGACGGCCCCCATTTTGTTACGAAGGCAAATTGTTGAGGGGAAAAATCTTGGGCCGATCCCGGTTTCGAACCCAGGTTGGTGGCGTACAAGTCCGGCGTGCCAACCTCATCGCTAGCAAAGCAAGCTTCACTAGCGAGACAGTTCGGTCCGCTTTTATGTGCATTCCCATAACAACTTTCTGCAGAACAAATGGAGAATAAGTAATAACCTAAACATTCGTACCCTGTTCAGGTATACGGCTTCGTCTTCGCGGTCCTTGAGGACCGGTAGCACCTCTTAGTTCTGTTGGCTCTGCAGGGCCTGGTCGTCCTGGGCTCTCCCTCGTTGTGCGACTTTATGGAGGAAACGGTATACTACCAGGTGGAGCACCTTGGCCACGTGTTCCACCATCTGCGTCAGCGGGTTTCAGCTTTACACGTTTCGGACTCCCCGAAATTGTAATGAAAGGTTCACAGAAATACCAGCACCAGTCACTTGACAGTATTACGTCATCACCATCGGAACACAGGAACTCAGGATCTGGGGCACAAGCAACATAAATAATTTAACGAAACTCGAGGTGAATTCATGAACATTTTTTTGTTTTAAGTTATCTGATATATTGTTTGTATATTAAAAATACTTTATCTAAAAATGTAGCACTTTCACCTAGTATATAAAAAATGTGTTTAATGAGTAATGTTTGGAAGTCTACCTTTTGTAATCGTGCGCACTGCCAGATAGCTGCCATGTCGAAATAAACACATTCTACGCTCAATCGATGCAGGTCCCTCAGTATGAGATCCATTCTGAAACAGATCAAGGTTACCAGTTTTCCGATATAACTTCCTATTGATAGAGGAGCTAGCGATATAATAGGCTAGAGAGGAAGTCATCGTAGGAGCCTACAGGGGCGGATACACGCTCTTTACACAGCGCTTTACCTATAGGCCTACTACCTATATCGTAAGCGCTGTTTGTTATGACCTGGTATCCTGAATCTCTACACCAGAGGGGAGCACTGTATTTTGGTCCAATCAGAGGAGACCCTGTGCTGGAATATAAAACGGTTTACCAGCCAAGCGAGGATTACACGGAGCTAATGTTGTTCATTTCGTTTTGAGTGACAGCTCATCGCCCCGGCAACCGTTTGAATAGGCCCTGGTTTCAGGGCGGACCCTGATGCCTGTCGAGTGTTTGTGCATTTGGTTGGCTGCTAGACACATAAGCAGTCTTTTTCAGCAGACAGGCCACCTGGTGTTTAAGTGCATCATAAACGGTCAAAGCAGGCAGCGGGAAAATCAGTATCTTCTTTAGAAGCGTAAGATTTCCGCTGCCTCGGGAGCGTAGGACGGATACAGGGGTTAAGAATATTTGTGTGTGGTGGGGGGGGGGGGGGGGGGCACAGAAGGGGGATTTCCTGGGAGGGTGTTTTTGGCTTAATGGCGTGCGCTATCTGGGGTGCTTTTTAATGCATGATGATGCAAACTCTGTTTTTTTCCGTATCAAGTGCTCATTTTTCTAAATCCCAGAGTAGTGCGGTCAAATGGGGGGGGGGGGGGGGGGGGGCACCCCATGCTCTCTTATTGTATGTAAAGATGTATTCAACAGATTTCGGCACCCCATGCATTCACATTTCCAATATGTTCATCAAGCTTTTTAAAATATCTTGTAGACAGAAAAGCACATAAACGGTCTGAAAAACAAGCAGAGAGCAGAGCCGTTAGCGAAAATATAAACTCTTGTGGGGGAACATGTAAATGAATCAATACAAAGTATAAATAACATATTCCAGTTGGTGAAAATGAGAGAAATTCAAGCATTGGTTGACCTGTTAATCTCTCCTTTTTTTACAACTGCTTTGGACAACAAATAAACGTTAAATAACCCCCCCTCCCTTTGCAATATCAAAGAACACTGACAAAGAACAATGGTAAGAATAGTTATTGTCTCATTTCCCCAAAAGTTTGGTAAAAAAAATAGAGAGAAATCTCCCGATCAGTCGGTCACAAGCAGGTAGTCGCATACAGTTTCTTCGATCGACCTAGAATGTTCATTTTCCTGTTCATTTTTCTCATGGGCGCAATTTGGTGGGTGACAGGAGACATGTCTGAAAACACTGATAATATGATTTGGTTTCCCGATTCCAAGACACTGTGGTATTGAGGCATTAAGTGCCTTAATATTCAAATAAAAAAAAATCATGTAGGTTTTATAGATTAGAATTTTTAAAGAAACATTTTTACATCTACTCGGCTTTGATGCGACAGGGGTGACAGGGGACACATGTCTGAATATACTGATAATATGATTTGGCTTCCCGATTGTGGTATTGAGGCATAAAGTGCCTTAATTTTTTAATAAAAAAAAATCATGTATGTTTTATAGATAAGAATTTTTAAATAAACTTTTTTTACATCTTCTTGGCTTTGAAGCGATTCTATTCGCTGTTATTGTATTTTCTATATCTATTTTCAATATTGCTTTATATTAATTGCTTAATTTTGCTCAAGCATTCCCACACAGCAGTAGAAAGACGAGCTTTCACGGCCAACTCCCTCAGTAGGTACACACAATCGACAGTCGCGATTCTCGAATCACTTACCACCTTTTCCCATCCCAACCCTCCCCACCCACCGAACTTGGTTCTAGATACGCCATGCATTGATAACATTATCATTATTATTACACTTTATTGAGAAAATGTGAGGGGGGGGGGGTGTTAAATGTGGTATACACAGTTTCAAGGGCCTTTTTATTTTAGGAGGGCGGGAGGTGGGGAGGGGGGGGGGGTACGTTGTCGAAATCCCCCGACATTGCGAATGGAAATTGTGCCCCTTAATTTTCTGAAAATATTCCAAAATGTGAAACGTGCAATTATTGAGCTTTCTCGTGAACTGTTTGCCCAACATACGTTAGATTACCAACAGAGCCCGCCAGACCATCGGCTGAATCCCAACAATTCTTTGACCTCTGTGCATATTAATGACACCCTGCAGTGACCTGCAGTTACCTGTAAGTGTATGGGCGTTTCGAGGACCACGTGGTAACCATCATTCTGTGGTTGGCCGCTAGGTGTCATTCGTGCTTCTACAGGACAGGAGTCCACGTGACTTTGGTAGACGTGGAATTGAAATCGGTCTTGGAATAAAATGTATATTATATAAGCAAAGAGATAATCAGATGTAGCTCGATTCATTATAAGTAACAACCTTTGTTTATTATTAAACAAGAATTCGCACCGAGCGCATTCGATGGGCGTGTTAAGACTAGATTAGTGTAAAGTTATTTGCTGTACCTCATATAATCTTGAAATACTTTTATATCAAAAACAATATTTATCATACGTATCTGAATTATATATACTGCAACGTTCTCCGGGTAGTACAACTATTAATTTTTAATAACAAAATTAGCAGAAAACAAAGACACATATAATCCATGCAAATGACCTGCATTCTAGGAAAACAAGAAAAAGGGACCCTTACGATGTCTCCAGTTCTTCCAGTTAAACTCTGTCAGTATGAGATTTGGATGACCTGTGCTGCTGTAATGTGTTCGCAGAAAAAGGTTGTTGAAAAAGGATAAATAACAGATGGTGCTTGTAAGAAACACTCCAGAACCCATCCTAACACTGAAAAAAAATGACCGAAAAAATGGCGAATATTGGTGGATCTAAATAAGCAATATGAGTCGTCCAATATTGCATGGGAACATTTTAACTGGAAAATATTGTTGAAAATGAAACAAAGACTCACATTGCATAATTATATATACTTTATATATGCAGTAAAACCTCCGCTGACGACTACCTCTAGTGGGCGACCACCTTAAAATAACTACCATTTGTTAACGGTCCCTTTTCTATTTTGCTCTTTATGTAAGTCCTCGGTTAGAGGACCACCTTGAAAATGCAATCACATTATGAAATGTTCATTGATGATCATAATTACGAGTTTTTACTGCATTTCTATATATTTTTAAATATTTATATATATTTCAATACATACATTTCTATTAAATTCCCTATATTTTCATTTCTGTGTCTGTCTACCACTTTTAAAACCATTACACTTTTCATGTGAGGGAGTAGTTTCATTTTTTTCTGACCATCCATCTATTAAACAATTGTTGATCATGTATTTGTTTAAATGTGTGAAACAAGAAAACGCTGGATAAAGTGTATTAAAACCTGATCTTTAAAATAACGAGGCATTGTTTTTTCCTTAATCGCATAACAAAAGACATTTCTGTTATAGCATTATCATCGGTGGTATGCATCTTCTATCACACATGCTCCCTGATAAGTTAAAAACAGTGCCACGTGTGAATACTTATTTATTGTTATTTACTGATAGCACGAAAAGAACTCGTCCGTGTTATTCTGCAAAAAAGTTTCCTGATATGCAACAGGAAAATTTAGCGATAACATTGAATTTGAAATACATTCCTTGCAACATATTATTCTTTATCTCCTAAACTAAAGAAATTTGCAATCAGGGAGTGCAGACCTCCGCCAGGGCAGGTAATTACCTCCATATAGCATTGTCAGGAATGCAGCATGATTCCGGATAACCCCCAAAATTTTATTAATTATTCTTTATACCATGCACGAGCTATCCTGAAAATTTCATCGAAATCATTTCATAACGTTTGTAGACAAACCAACGCCGCATGAGCATAAGCCCAGCTTTGGGGATGTTACTAGAAATCTGCATTTCATGGGAAAAAAAAGCCTCCTCCATGTTGGCAATCATTTTTTGGCCCATATTCCAAGGATAATTCGTATATAAATGTCTGAACATCTGTAAATATTCCACGATGACGTTCCTCAGTGTGGGTTATGTGCCAGATCCACACCAAAATCTGATAAATTTTTCCGTTGGCCATTACCGATAAGCCCTAAATAGTTCATTTGATTCCTTTCAATTTTTCGTGAGTTATGTTTGTAACAAACACAGAAACACGCACACGAATGGAAATGATGGCGTATCCTCCTGACGGAAGTAGCAAACGCACACACACGCACAGCATATCGGAAACAATCATTAACTTCATTTACTTACGTTGCGTGATGTGTGAGAAAGCCGGCTTGAGAGGACTGTTATTATGTCGTCTGAATAACAGTTTGTGTATGTCGAATCGCTGATGAAACCATGGCCCACAGAAAACGACACGCTTGGGTAATCTAGGAGAGACGATACCATGATGTCACACGCAACGAAATTATGCGGGCTTCAACATTGATGTTCTATTGAGTCATAGAAAAGCGTCATGTCTCAAATGATATTAAATAAATCGTCAATAAAAAGGAAACAGAAACGTTTATGAACATTTGTTTTGCACAACAGCATATCAAGTTACGTTTATGCGCACCTGACAATTTATTTCCTGTAAGTTTTGTGCCGCATGCCACGATAACTGACAAAGTCCGACTTGCCAACAGATAGAGACATAGCGTCTGAGTCATGAGGTCAAATGTCTGGAAATATGCGGCACAGTTATAACGTTATAGGCAAACTATTTTACTAGATAATTCTTTCACCGACTATTGCGCCTTACTTTTTGGATATCTTATAAATGACTCAAACTTTCTTGGTCGTCTTTATGATAGGACTGTTTTGGGGAGCGGGCACCGTCATACCATTGTCAACTTTTTGAAGTTTTGCCGCGATTGAGGTTTTGGACCGGGTATATCTCCTCAAGTGCTTACAAGACGTCATGCTTTGCATGGACCCTTAAAGGGAATTTCAAGTCGTAAGCAACGTTAGAGCTCGTGCTTCAGGTCATCTCGGCGAAACGTCACTCAGGTGTAAACCGCGGCCTTTCAAAGGCCAGGAGTTCATTATGTATGATAAGTGATTGCAAACATCGCCCTTGTTAACGTACAAAGCTCTTGGCCACATTGATCAACATGTCAGCGTTTCATGTGATATTGACTGCGAACTGGAATCACTGCCAAGGGTTCCAAGCATGTCAATAAATAGGATTATAACAATATTCCATGATATTAAACGGTCAGATTAACCATTGTTTATATAGGATATGGTTTGGGATTTCAGATTTATGTGACAATAAACGGGATTTTCTATTAACCGATATGACACAAAGTGGGCTTGACTGTATATAATTTTTCATGCTTGGGTCTCACTCAGGATGAACGCTCTTCAGTCTTAATGGGAAGGCTGTGTCCCACAGCCGTGTATCATTCACAATTAAACGAGTGCCTTTTTGTGGTATTCCTCATTGTCATCAACAAGAGACTGGTATGATTACACATCCAGGTAACGAAGGTGTGACATTTCCCGTTATGTCTGACACCTGGTATAAATCACGTACTGACGTCATAAAACCAGTATCAAATTCTACAGACCAACAGACAACATAAAACCTTTTATAGGTAATTCCTTCAACGAAAGGTTATTATAATGTGTCTTTGACGAATTTATGGACTTAATATCTACATATATCTATCATAAAACACGGAAATGTGCCGATGTCGTCAAACAGAAAAAAAAGAATGTGACCGGAGGTAGTGGATTGCGCATGTTCAGAATTCACTAGTAATTGCTGATGAAAGCATGGAAAGCAACGCTATGTTTGTGTATGTGCAAAACTCTTATTTTGACACCAGATGTCCTCATTTGTCGTGTTTGGATTACACTCGGTGACCATTAATGCGGGTCCCCCACATTTATAAACACGTGTTTAGATATGAAAAAAAAGGGTAGCCTGTCACCGTGAGATTACTGCTTTTTGGCTTATTTTTTTAAAAATAATAATTATAATAAAAATAATAATAATAAACGTCAGATATTGGAATGGACCCCTTCAAGGTTAGTTGAGATAGCATTAAAAAAAGTAACGATTATTCGTACAAACAACAATTAAATAATTAAGAGCATCGCAAGATTACAAAATTCGCCTATTGTAAGTCTTGTGACCATTTGCCTGATTAAATATGTACAGATTTTGCATATTTGAACGGGGACGAGTTCCTTTATTGATTAAACTTATTTAATCAGGGATTTCGCCGACAGGACAAAAACGTTTTTAGTACATAGTTTCATCAAATCTATCATATTCCTGGTACGTAAGCTCTGCGATGCCACAAAGCAGGCAGATGACTTCTGACTGCATTGAATATGCGTGGATTTTTGCCAAGAATCGAACACTGGTGAGATAATCTATGAGTTAATTCTTGTTGCGAGTTTCATAAAAATCCATCAAATTACTGGAAGGTATCGTGGCGAAAGCATAGATTAATGGACATAAGGACAAGAAAACGGACGGGCGGACGCTGCATGCCTTTACAAAAACAGACAAATGTATGTATGTGATAGGACACTGTGCCTCTTAGATGATGGCTGTGATTTTCTCTTTTAGCTTGACTTAATCGGCAGCCGGTACATATTTACTGTTGTAACGTGACCTCATGTGTACATCAGGGTTCTATCCTGAAACTATATAGCCTTATCGCACTTTCTTAAAAAGTAAACAGGAATAAGTTGTCAGGACATTTTGTGTTATTAGCTGCTTCAGCACTCTTTTAACCTTAATAGCGTACTTAATTCGAATCCGGTGTGTACTTTCTGAAATTTTGAAGACAAACTTTCTAAAAATAAAACTGTAAAATGTTTAAAGGCAAAGTAATTACGCTTCGCGTGACCTTAAAAGTTTACTTTTTCGCTATCACAGGAGCGCAGCACGTACACCAAAGGCCACTCCTCATTTGAGCTTCGTTAACCTGGTCAGCTGAGTAAAATAAACTTATATGAGAATAAATATTTACTTGAAAGGCGCGTATCACCGTCTGGCAGTATACCCTGAAATATAAACCTGGAACATACGTGTCAAGGCTGTAAGCTAAATGGCAGCCCCCATGAGCGGTAACGACATTTTTGCGGCAGGGTTTGACAATGGGGCACTGAAATACGATTGAAAAGGACTCCGAGGGCAGTTTCAAGGTGGCAATCCATCTGCAGAGACAGTTTTGTAGCCAATTGACCCGTATCGTGTGGGTGGTAGCCAGTAGATCAAGCCGGGGATGACAGCACCCTCGTCCGCAATTTATAGCAGGATATCAAGCTGTAAAAAATGAGTGAAAGTTCGGTGCATATCAGACGAAATATGGAGCAATTTGGAGAAATGACTAATCAGAAGCGTGTCCAGTGGGCCGCCCCTCCCCCCTTTTCCCAGTTGCCGCAACATTTTTTAAGCGGTTTGAACCTTATCCTAAATCCTGAATCGACTTCTGCTAATTGAATTACCATTTTACAATCTAAGCAACAACAAGACACATGCATCATAGTCGTTACAGATTAAAGATTTAAAACATATTATAGATAGTAATTTATATCTGAGGGCACGATCGTTAAAAAAAATAATGGAAATCAGAACAATTTAAACATAAATAAATTACATACTATATGGCAACTGTCAAAGCAAGTGCATACTAGTATGTATGCATATACTTACACGTATACCAGGCAGGTATTAAGGTTAATATGCTTAACTAGTTTTATAGCTACTTTATTTATATTTAAACCTAAACATTGTGTCGTGCCTTTGTGTGGTTCACTCCAGGATGTCCAGACGGAATAGTTCATCACAGGCTTATACAGCGGGCGCCATCTGTTGGACCCGGACTGCCGATGTCTGCGCCATCTCTTCCCCACAGTGTAATGAAGTTACCTGACAGGTTAAAGGATATTATTACCAAATAAATATATTGCCAAAAGTAAGGAGCAGTAAGTAAACTATCATTAGATGTAATTTGCAGATATGAGTAGATATATAGACAGAGGCAGATCCGGGGGGGGGGGGGGGGGGCGGGGTCAGGACCCCCTCTTTTTCATCCGAAGTTACTTTTTTTAGACTCCGTCTTTTTCATCCGAAGTTATATTTTTTAGTGGCTGTGGTCGAACAAAGTTTATTGAACATTGTTTAGTTTTCTTTTTGTCATTTTACAGGTTTTGGCAAACGTTTTAAAATTAAGTCTACGTTTAGATTCAGGCCGATACCACCTTAGACAGTGATATAGTCACATATTATGTTGCCAATTGAGTCAACAAAGCAATTATTTAAAAACACTGAGTATGATATTCTTTCGATTTTAATCCGAGAGGTTTTCGTCTTTGCCGCGGCTGCCTAGAATGAATGTAAAGATTCACTTTTTACGGATAACATTAACATTAACCTGAGACCACAGGTTAAGCAATGACACGGTTTGAATCTACTGTTGTAGATTAGGCTCAGGCGTATACACTGACCGAAACGCGAAGCCATGATAACATGACTCGTGTAATATGAAAACAAGACTCCTTTTATAATATGAAAACATGATTAACTTGTAATTTGGGAAATCTGCTCATTTGTAATAAACTGATGGCGCTTGTCTCATGATTATTTTGAGGCAGACTGTCGCTAAACAAAACGTCATTGATAGGGCTGTTTTTCCATGTACGCGGCAGTTTCTGCCGCGAGGCAGTCGAATACCTACCTGGCACGGCTGAAATGAATCAAAGACACGAGGACAGCACAGGTCCAGGGAAACTCAACGTGACGTTATTTAGGCGGAATTTCCAAGTGTGAGCCGAGCGGCAAAATTCGAAATCCAGCATTGCAGGAATCCAAAACTGACGCGTACGTTTGCCGCGCGGCGATGGCACCCATCGAAATTTGGAAATAGCTTTTGAACTTGTTAGATACTCGCCGCGCGGCTACAGCGCTGGAAATTCATGGTTACGGACCGTTACGGTGTTATTGTTAAGTGTGTTCTGGGAGAGTTGGTTATGGAAGTAAACGACACCGTTTTCTGGGTTCAGGTGGTTATTTCAGGTAGAATTACACCATATGCCTGCATAATGTTAATCTGGCATAAGATAGTTTTAGTATGATACGGTACTGATAATAACCTGGGTGTATGTAGCACAAAAGTAGGTCTATAGAGCAGAGCAGTTAAAGTCCAGGGGCAGGATATGTAGCCAAGAGGTTAAGGGCGTCGGAATCAGAGCTAAAGATATCCGTTTTTTTTCCAACAAGGGGAACTACAGACTAGAATTATACAACGCCAAGTTATCACTGGGAGCCTCCCCTACCCCGAACCCACAAGTGGGCGATAATGGGATATCTGCTGGGTGTACGACCTTGGGATAAGGTGAAGGTAAAAAATAAATATCTGCTATCTAGGACTAATATTGCACTCTTAGTTGGTCCACCAATAATGTTTAGCATACCTATATAAGATCCTTGTTCTATGACGGGAGAAGTAATTATGACATTTTGTTTGTGCTAGATATCCAATATATTTGACTTTATATTTAACCCTGACCTTAGTTCCAAGGTCGTACATTCCACAGCCTATTCGCCATTCTCGCAAAGGGGAAGGGGAGGGCCCCTCACTGAATGCTTGGATACTGCATGCACCTAGTAAATAATGGGTTCTGCATAAGCTACAGGCTATAGGTTATGATTATTGGCTTATTTTTCGTTCCTTGTATATAAAAGATCAAAAGAAGAAGAGACTATAAAAACATATCATCCTCACTTATCCTTTAGCCTTTACTGTCTCACAAATAGATAAGGTCTACTCGGTGGTTAGCTTAGCCGTGACAACACTACTCAATAGATATTTATATTCGGCTGGTAAGCCCCACTTGAGTCGTGATACATGTCATACAGTGGTCTGTCATGTTGCACTCATATCGTGGTAAACAGGCCAAAAACTAACGTTAGGCTACGAAAGATGAATTAACACAAAATAATAAATGTGAACTCAAAGCCCAAACTGAAACCACGTGTCTGTGGTAACGAAACATATCCTGTATCGCGTAAAGGTTTGCTGCGTCCACTAACCTGTGCGGCCATGCTTGTATTCATTCGGTCAGAAATTCTACAAACATGCTGAGGGATTTGTCAATATGCTGTGTTATATCATATGTTTTCTCGCTCATGATAGGTGTTGTTAGAAAGTATACTACAAAAGCCATCGATTTGTCTTGTTTATGTCATGTGATAGCTTACTTGTAGGCCATGAGGCGTCAGAATGAGGTAAGAGGTCCAAAATGGCGTTTTAGACAGTACTACCGAATTTTTAGAAAAAGATCTAACGATAAACAGCATATATTCAGTCAAATTAAATAATACTACACTATAATGTTAATGCTGATCTATATTTTTTTCAGTTAGAGCAGTTGCGAAGGGCCTACCTTTAATGTGACTGGCTAAAATGTCTAAACAGCTCTTTTTTTCTGTATCAGTCACACTTACGCTATGGGAAGTACTCACCGCTGTACGTAATGTCAACAAGTTTCCTCTTAGAGTAATTCATTCTACACAGTGTCAACAGGACATTCCTCTTAGAGTTATTTACTCGGCACAATGTCAAAAGGGGTTTCTTCCAAGAATAATTAACTCGGCATTTGGTTCCGGGACACTTCGAAGCACGACACATTCAAGACACTTCATGCAATACATATGGACTTGTATTCATAGTCGAAGGACTGCTTCTCAATTCAAGCACATACTAGCCACCATGCGTCTCCTTATATATTGTCTGCTTGCTGTATGATTTAGCATACAATATTATAGTAATGTGATATAACGGCAATCAATTTGTACGATTAAGAATAAGGCTGACTGTTAGTCACCGATGGAATGACTAACATACTGTGACAAAGGATGACTAATTTTCCTGTGACAACTTGCACTTGAACAACGCTTAATTTAATTCAGAATGGACAGAAAGCTAACAAATGGATAACACTAGACATATGCTGTAGGTGTAAGTAGATATGTTTCAATTATAGTTTATGTAACGTTTGATTTCAGTATGCAAAAAATGTTTCCAGATTGACAGGTGTTTTACTGATAACGGATATGTTGGCATATGGCAGTACCGGTATTAGTACGGGAGCTAATTTTTGAAGGGGTTCAAATAAACGAAATCGGTCAACCCACCATACAGCCAAGGCCTGACTTGATGTTATGGCAGCTTGATACCACTAGAGTACTGCTATGGCGGTAGAACTGTCAAATGGTGGTAACAGTTTTGTGCTATTGACCGTTTTGTAGCCGACTCTTGACCATTTGAGCTGGAAAATGATAAGGGAAGGGGTAGCTTAAATCAATCAATTTTATTAATGAAGATATCTATAAAGAAGGAAAGTTTTTACAGGTTTATCAATATATGTAACAATATGCAAATATAAATCAAAACTCAATTTTTAGGAAATATAAATTAAAATTAAAAATATCGATTTTTATTAATTTTTGCATTAAATTTTAAAATGGTCGTCAAACCTTCAACATTTACCTTAAAACTAAACATTCTATTTATCCTTGATGAATTTAAATGGACTGTGAGGTATTTTGGGAATGTGGGCAGTGTTTCTGGTGTTTAATAATGGATTTTCTGAAATAACTTTAATATACTTTACACTCTGTATAAAAAGAGGAGAGAGGGCTCAGGTAATAACATGTCCAAACCTTAGATACCTAGAACAATTGACTTTTAGCTGATACATGTTTATTAAAATTATATAACCTCATTCATTTAAGGCCAAGTAATTTCTGGCAACATCTGCCAATGTGATGTACGCTATTATTCCCTGATAATTGCAGTGTCTACTGTTTTAGATACGACATTCGCGGTTTCTGTTCTCTCCTGCTAATGATCAAGTATTCTGTTAGGTAGAGAAGGAAACATTGACAATCACTGAAGCAGTGTATAATAAGCATTAATACTTGGCCTTTGTTCCTCAGATGTTCCTGAATTAAAAATCTGATGACATTTTGTCATTCTTAAAAAAATGTGTCTGCCAATTAAGACGGAATGTCCGATATGCAATAAGTATCTAGTAAAGGTACTGTGTTCAACGAATGAAATGAAGGGGTATGATATAAACTTTAAACAGTTATTCACACTTCGAATATTTCTAACTAAAAAATAAAATGTAAAATTAAAAAGACCTGACGGTAAATACAACAGTTTTTCTTTTATTACTTATTGGTTTTTCATCAAAATATAAAAATATATTGTGCTAAAGTAAACACGAAATTAAGCGGTAAAAGCTTTATACGGACAGAAATTGCTTTTTACGAGTGTTAAATTTTATTTGAAAAATTTAACCCCTTGACATTTGGAAAAACAATATTATAACAAACAAGAATAATAATAACAAAAACATTTTTTTTCAGATTGATAATTTCTGCACAACAATTTCGTGATCATGTGATGTAACTCAACAATTCTAAAACAATTATATGTAAGGTATATATGAGAGAGATGATATATGTTATTTATATGTTCATATATATTTTCTGATATGCATTTGCATTCAAAGAGATGTTGAGTTCGTTCTTAATTGCAGTGATATATGTTGTGTAGACATTGATCGTTGATTGCATTATCACATTGGCGAGAAACGCCCGATATGTTGCATCTGGATTTTGTTTATTTAATGACACTAGATATAAAATCATTGTTAACAAGATGATTTTGTTTTATTACAGTTTATTTGTTGTTATAAATATACGAAGCCATCGACGTTAGTCATCATTCTCCTCCCATTTCTGCATTAGGAAAGGTATTGAATCCCAATATATTCTCAAATGTCGCTCTTTCAATGCCTACTGCTTTGTAGCTCTTTATACATAATTTATTCAATTATCTTGTTTTAAAATACAAATAAATTACCTAATCTGGAACTAGAATGTTGTTAATCATGTTAGGCGAATGTATGGACTCATTGGTTATAGCGTCTAATGCATTTGTCTGTTATATTAAATTTCCACTCAATGAAGTGGTTTTCAACCTTTCTTCGTATCATGGCTTCAAGCTAATCCCAGAAGGTATTATAGGAATTTTAAATAAACACTTTAGACTAAACTTTCGGAGTTAATATGAATTTTCATCCATGATATAGGACAAATATATAGGAGTTTTTAACTGTAAAGTCATGGTTTACTTGGTTACTTTAATTCCATGACCATTTACTCCACAATCAGCACGAAAAGTTTTGTTTAACTAAAACACGTATAGAGGTCTACAAAAGAGCAGGGGATTAAAACAAGCTCTTTATTACAATAATTATTCAGTAATTACACATATATCAGAAACCAGATATTGTGCATCGAAAATAGTTAGGAAAATATAGGAAATTACAATCTAAATGCTGGATAATATAGAAAATCTTTGGAGACAATTTTTCATAGAAAAATCTAAGAAAGAAGTCCGTGAATGCCCTGCCATATTGAGTTGGACAAAGTAAGCTAGCTTCTTAAACTAGGTAACGAAGGTTATCATCTTCACACTTAATGGTTTAAAAGTATAATATGAATACTGACACCACAACCATTTTTCTAGCGTTATTAACACGTCCTTATTCTTTTTTAGAAAATTCTTCAAATGTTAACAGCGATTCATATAAAGTGTAATTCAGTAATTCATAGAATGTGTAGGAAGTATTTATTTACATGCTTGGATCAGGCCATAAAACTTGTTACTTCTGATTTTCAGATAAACCAAGACATTTTCTTTTAAGACAATATTATGAATAGGTTGACCACACATTTAACATTGAATGTCTAGGTGAGTGAATAACGGGCACGGTATGTATAGTGGGCCATATTAAAAGCTGAGGCTATATTTATAATACCTACTATTTAATAGCGTCAAATTATATGATAAAGAATGTGTGTTCGGGTATTGTGTTGCAAGTAATTGTCGAAAAGTCCACAAGTAGACTGAAAGAAAAATTGTTTCATTGGGGGGGGGGGGGGGGTAGAAGAGGGGGCTCGGCGATGACCCACTAAGCTTCTTAAACTAGGTAACGTAGGTTCTCATCTTCACACTAAACAGTTTGACAGTATAATATGAACTATATTTTAGTATGCGTGTTACACAAAATGCTCAGGGGTGACAGAGTGTAGCAATTTGGTTTCTTCTTTACAGTTATCAGAATAACCCAAACTCACAGAAAATAAATGTTGTTATATACCTAAACCCTACTTAAGGTTTAGCTCGCCAGCTTCCAAACAAACATGGAAGCTAAAGACTGTTCAAATAAAAAATCATGCTTAGGGGAAAGATGAGGATGAAGACCATAGAGATTACGTCTTATCATTATAATAACAATACTCACTTCTTATGACAATAACTGCAGTTAACACAAGACACCTGTCCACATGTTCAAAATGTCCATCATCTCATTTAAGTCGATTAGGTAAAACTTGGTTAAAATAGTGATTATATATATTTCAAATTTTGTCAATATATAAATTTTATTCTGTCAACATGTGTAATTTTATGGTAAAGTGTGTAAGTTTGAGCGACCATTTAAAAGTTAAATGCGAAAACATAATAAAAATCGATATTTCTTTATTGGACTCGACATTTTTATTTCCTCAGATTGTTTTTAATACATATAAACACTGTTGCTACATACATTGAAAGACCTGTAAAAGTCCTTTCAAAAGATATCTTCATTATCAAAATTGGTTGATTATAAATAAAGATATATATTCATTTAAGTTACCCCTTCCCGTTATCATTTTTCAGCACTAATGGACAAACGTCGGCTAGCACAACACTGATACCACGATTCGACAGTACAACCACCCTAGCAGTAGCTCTATAGTCATCAAGCCACATTAGATTAAACGACGACCTGACTACCGGATGAAGATATTCTCAGCTTAAATTACATATACGGTTCCAGCACGAATGTGACATTTTGCCATGACTACATTTGGTATATATCCGAGCGTGATTTCTCGAGGCTGGTAAAAACAGTCAAAAAATATAAAAACTTTTTTATTTCAGTGTCCATCTGAATCCCTCTTGCACTTTTATTTTAATTCAGTATCCATCTGAATCCTTCTTACAGTGTTATTTTAATCCAGCTTCCATCTGAATCCCTCTTACACCATTTTTTTTAAACAGTGTTCATCTGTATCCCTCTTACACTATAATTTACAAGCAGTGCCCATCTGAATTCCTCTTAAACTATTATTTAAAAGCAGTGCCCATCTGAATCCCACTTACAATTTTTTTTTTACTTCAGCGTCCATCTGAAACCACGTGGCTGGCCATATTTACAGCAGCCGACGACACGTAAGGGTCTATGCAGGTCACAGCCAATTGTATTCCGCAGATTTCATACTCTTCACATATGTATTTGGCAGTCTGTCAGATATGCCATGCCAGTGGTAAACACCAATATATCTTTAAAACAAAGATCACACTGGTTCTCGCAGGTAGGTGCGACAATTCATAAATTTAAACATCTGCGATTCAACATGATTCAACCTGCAGCGTTAACTTTGCAAACGATAAATGTCGCCTTCGAAGTATATACCCAGTAAAGGGTTGAACCATCAACACTCGGGAACACGTCTGCCATTTTGCCAATACTGAAAGTGGCGATTTGTAGGATTCAGGTAAGGTCCTTTAAGTCTAATTTCTATTAAGGAAAAGGCATGTATGGTACAAAAACAATCAACCATTATATGATGTTTTTTTATATCTATACGCCAGTTAAGGTTTGATATATGACTGCATTACAGCCCGCCGACATTTAGTACCTCCTGCAGTTCAGCCAATGGACTCCTAATATAATAATAGTTAAATAATTTAAATAATCAATTAAGTAAGTCTGGTGGTCTGCTGGCATCTCTAAATATTTAATTACACTTATAAAACAGGGACACGGCAAACCGGAGCATTCCTTCGCAGCAGGTACATAATTAGACAACTGTAAACCTGGTGATTCTGAAAGAATTAAGATGTTCCTGTGACCATGACCTGTGACCTTGTGACCTCACCA
This sequence comes from Sipunculus nudus, assembly GCA_026874595.1. Classification (NCBI taxonomy): domain Eukaryota; kingdom Metazoa; phylum Annelida; class Sipuncula; order Golfingiida; family Sipunculidae; genus Sipunculus; species Sipunculus nudus. The sequence goes on from CM049315.1 coordinate 33,549,994, forward strand.
TCAAAGGGATTTTTTGCCCATTGGCAAGGAAGCCATTTTTCAAAGATAGATGTTTAGAGATGGATGTCCTCAAGAAGAAAGCCATGCGACCTAAATCATTGACCTTACTCAAAATGAATATAGTGAATCCGCTGTTCGCTATGAAGAACAATATTTTTTATAAAATGTTTGGCTTTAAATGTGCCAACAATATTTCTAAAGAGGTTGGAAATTTGCTCTATGACCTTGTGACCTCAAAATCACTAGGGTGAAAAAAGAACTGTCCCGAAGGAAAAGTTTTCTATAAAATGCGCCCACATATTTTTGACACAAAAGGTAATTCAAAAGAGGTTCTTCCTTTAATGATGATTCATATAATGGAGTTTAAACCGCTGTTAGCCAATCCGTGACCAGAATATAAATGTTGCACAAGCGTAAAGACAATAGACAAAATCCTCAGAACATCGTAAGATTGTAGATGGCGCCATCTAATTTATTCTAATTTTTCCCATATTAAAATATGCAAAGTTTTTTTTTCAGATAACCAGGCACAGCTTATAAAAGCTATTATTTTGTCGGCGTTCACAGAAAATACCGTCACCTGATATTATTGGCCTGAGCCAATTCCGAAATACTGGTTGGATCAAAACATTCTCCTTATGCCGTTTGGCAGTCAAATGGACAATCTAGGATTGTGACCTTCAGTAACAGGTATTAAGAGCTTGACCACTGCATATCTTGACCCTGTTTATGGTCCCCTGAACTAGTGCAAGCCAGGGAAGACAGGTGATATAATTACTAATTGACATGTCAAATAATCATAAGTTATGCCTCTTACAGAATTTATCACCTACATGTCGATATTCAAGATATAAATATTTGATAAATAATCGCTGTATACATACACTCAAAAGATGTGAAAGACGGATAAAACAAAACCAATAAAAGTATATTCAGCTCAAACTTACAATTCTCTTGAGAAGCGTTTCACACACAAGATACAAAGATCCTTAGAGTCCATATGATAACACAAATTCACTGAATCAAGTTTGATCCGGACACTCGCCGTAAGCACAACTCACGGGAAGTTCATCAGGCAACATGGCTGCTGGTCATATGATCGTCGCGCACGTGACTTAGGAATGCATTTCTTGGGTCTAGGCGGTCTATCACTGTATACACACGCACACGCGTTTCTTGCCTTAAAACAAAACACTTGCTTGACACATCTCTCACTCTTGCAGTACTGCTTCTCTGAATCACTGACAGATAAGCTCTCTCTGTAACATCACTCAGACAATGTATTTCACTGCAGTATAATCCTCTATATATCCAGCACTTTGTACCCGGATATGCCACCGCACATTACAAAAGTCAAAACCATTTACAATGATCAGCGTATCAATAGTCCTGGTCTGTTTGCTGGGCTTCACTTAGGCAGAAACACATCGGTAGTTTACTACTCTAAACACAACTCTCAAGTTTGTTAGAGAATTCTACGTTGGACGCAAGCAGAATGTTCTTTCTCTGGCGTCTCAGGTTATATACGCCTGCTTACGTCACGCTTCCTGATCACCCTTGGCCTATCGCTTTACAATTTTATGCGGAATATCATTATTGCAAGAATACTAAAATGGACACGCCTTTAGAGACCAAAGCATAGGAAAATTCTAGGATTCAGGTGCGTTGCCTTTGAAGTCTACAGTTAACAAGGCTACTACAGGAACCTTCTAGACTAACACAGGCAAGACCTGATTCTCACGGAATTATAACTGTACTTAAACCAACATTACACAAAACACCTGGGTTCTCTAAACCTAAGTTGCCACGCTAACATCGATACATGATACCGCATACCAATGGACAATAATTTATAGAAACATCTGGTTATACTATTTTTACTTAAATGAGCAATACCGCAATAATAAATCATTCAAGTCACAGTTCTCGGTTGATAAATAAACAGAAAGTGTACGACACATGTACCTTAATCAAAATGTATGTTCATCGCTGATATGCACACTACCAGTCAGGGCTTCTTATCTTAACATTAGTATCTCTACTTCCGTATTCAAAACCCTCCATCTCTCGCCTTGATGAAGGTTTATTTCATCGACATTAAGGATGGGTGATTTAAGAAACTGAAAAGTTAAAAGTAAGAGTCGATTGATGATAAATTATTACTATCTGGTGGATACAAGGAGTTGGTATGTAGATCGTGATGTTTGCCAGTGGACCTTTATTGCTGCTTCCTGCTGGAATTTGGGGGTTTTGGGCGTTTGTCTCATACGTAACGGTTTAAGCTTCTTCCTTGTGACATGAACCTGCACAAATTTGTACAAAATTCGCCATTGCTGTCAATATTCCACTACGGAAAAGTTTAGAATTTGGTTCGCTTGGTATCCGACGAACAACAGGCAAGTCTTGAAATTCTGAATCATGAACGCATGCTGAATGGAGACTACCCTGGCAAATTTTTTTACGAAAGTATACGTAATAATAACATGATGGGGATGCTAGGTTTACCGCCCAGATAGGAAGAGTGGATGTCAAGTGAAAGTTAAAACAGGACTACGAGGAGATATGCCCAGGTATAGTCTCGTTTTGATTGGTTTTCACTTAGCTTATATCTTCCATAAATATAATAAGTTGCTACGAATCATATAAAGATAGTAAGAAAATATAAATTAATGATTTCTTTCACGACATTTGAGATAATTAAAAAAAAACATGACTTATGGTACTGTTTTTTTTCAATTCTAAAAATCATAACTTTTTAAGGGTAAGAACCATGAATCAGAGAGATTGATGGTCATTAGTCATCCGTCCGTCCGTCTGTCAATCCGTCCGTAAAAAAGGGCACAAATCGTTACAGCAGAACCTTGAAACCTCCAACTGAAAACCCATGGAGTTCCATTAAAATCTCCTTTGAAACCTGAAATAAGGTCACTCTAACCAATATCCTCCGAGCTATGGAGGTGGTAATTACCCCAAAATAAATATAATTTGGAATAAAAGCTCCAATATCTCCAATAGCTCCAGTGTTTCATCATTTTCTGAAGACTGGTGGCGCTATCTGTACATTTTATAATGTCAACGCATTTTTATCTCTATTTTTGAGACCTTCATATGAAGCAGTCCGGACGATAACTGGGCACAAACTATAATCCTTAGACCTAGAAACGTTTAATCGTACATCCAGGGAGATCCTACTCAAATCTTCTAGAAACCTAAAACTAGGCTTTGGAAATCTACATTCTGGGAGCTACTGGCCAAAAACAGGAACACCCAGAGAGTCTGTATCCATTTGGTGATGGATGTGACATTCAGGGAGGTCCAGGGTAAATGTCTTTGAAAATTAGGTCCCTGTGACCTATATTATGTGAGCTATATGAAACAAAATATGATTTTGATCAACCAGACTGTGAGATAGGACACAAATTGTAGCTATTAGGCCTAAAATCTTATAATACAAAATCCAAGGAGGTTATGGCGAAATCTCCTTTGAGACCTAATATTCTGCAAGGGATGCTCAATATGCTTATGAGCACCTAGACAGTCAGGCAAGGAACCAAACTTTACTGTTGAACCCACAACCTTCTAATATGACATCCGGGAAGGTATTTGGCAAGTCGCCTTTGAATCCTGCTGTGACTTATATTCTCTAAGCTATGAGCAGATATCCTAATTATTAGCACCAAGAAAATACGATTGGTTACAAATCTTGACTGTTGGTTCGAGAAATGTCTTTCTTAATATCAAGGGAGATCATTGTAATGTCTCTTTAAATATCCAAAATAAAGATTTTGTCCAAGGTTCCTTAACAGTGGACCTTATAACAGATCATAACATCAATTAAAAATACATACATCACCTGTAAACATTGTAAAATTCAGCTAAGCGCCATGATGGGTCACCTATTATCATTAAATTTGGTATAATTACATTTTATTTAATATGGTATACATTTTTAACATACTTTTGTTACTTCTGCCATTAATGTATAGATATACGTTCAAGTAGACATTCAGGATGGTTCAGCTAAATTTAATGCATACAAACAAAGCAGTAAATTTATAATTCATCGTACAAACATACCTGGAACTCATAGAAAGCAAAAACTCATGTCAATAAACTAATATACAATATACAATATACAAGCATGTCAATAAATGTACATAGACAATCGTGTAGACAAATAATTTAACTAAAAGCAGGCAAGCACATAAATCAATAAACAAAAAGACAGGCATGCAGACATATCAATAAACAAGTAAACAGGGATTCAGACATATTAATAAACAAGAAGACAGACATGGAGACATATCAATAAACAGGAAGACAGGCATGTAGACATACCAATAAACCAGAAAAAAAGAAGATGCACAAGCAGACATATCAATAAAAGAGAAGACAGACATGTAGACATCAATGAACAAGAAGACAGACATTCACATATCAATAAAGAAGAAGACAGACATGCAGACATATCAATAAACAGGAATACAGATATGCAGATATATTAATAAACCAGAAGAAAGGCATGCAGACAAACCAATAGACAATAAGACAGGCATGCAGACATATCAATTGAAAAGACGACAGGAAATAAAAAGGAAGAAAGGCATGTAGATATATAAATTAACAAGAAGACAGACATGCAGACAATTCAATAAACAAGAAGACAGGCATGCAGACATATCAATGTACAAGAAGAAAGACATGCAGACATATCAATAAACAAGAAAACAGGCTTGCACCATATCAATAAACAAGGAAACAAGGATACAAACATATTAATAAACAAGAAGACAGAAAACGAGACATATCAAAAACATGATGACAGACATTGAGACATATCAATAAACAAGAAGACAGACATGCAGACATTTCAATTAACAAGAATATAGGCATGCAGACTTATCAATAAAGAAGAAAACAGGCATACAGTTATATCAATTAACAAGAAGACAGGCATGCAAACATATCAATAAACAAGAAGATAGACATGCAGAAATATCAATAACATGATGACAGACATGAAGACATATCAATAAACAAGGAGACAGGCATGCAGAAATATAAATAAGCAAGAAGACAGGAATGCAGACATACCAATAAACAAGAATTCAGGGATCAGACATATTAATAAACAAGAAGATAGACATGCAGACATTTCAATAGAGAAGAAGACAGGCATTCAGACATATACATAAACAAGAAGATAGACATGCAAACATTTCAATAGAGAAGAAGACAGCCATTCAGACATATACAAAAACAAGAAGACAGGCATGTAGACATATAAATAAGCAAGAAGACAGGTATGCAGACATACCAATAAACAAGAAAAAAGACATGCAGACACATCGATAAACAAAAAGACAGACATGCAGACATATCAATAAACATGAAACAGGGATACAGACATATTAATTAACAGGAAGATAGACATGCAGACATATCAATAAACAAGAAGAGAGGCATGCAGGCATATCAATAAACAAGAAGACACATACGGAGACATATCGATAAACAAGAAGACAGACATGCAGACATATCAATAAACAAGAAAACAGGGATACGGACATTATAATAAAGAAGAAGACAGACATGCAGACATATCAATTAAAAAGAAGACAGACATGCAGACATATCAATTGAAAAGAAGACAGGCATGCAGACATATCAATAAACAAGAAGAGAGGCATGCATATATATCAATATACAAGAAGACAGCCATGCAGACATATAAATAAACAAGAAGACATACACGCAGACATCAGTAAACAAGAAAACAGGCATGCAGGCATATCAGTAAAAAGGAAGAAGGGCATGCGGACATATCAATAAACAAGAAGACAGACATGCAGACATATCAATAAACAAGAAGACAGGCATGCAGACAAATAAAAAAAGAAGACACACATGCAGACATACCAATAAACAAGAAAACAGGGATACAGACACTATAATTAACAAGAAGACAGATATGCAGACATATCGATAAACAGGAAGACAGAAATGCAGAACTATTAATAAACAAGAAAAAAGACATGCAGACATATCAATAAAGAAGAAGACCGGCATGCAAATATATCAATATACAAGAAAACATCCATGCAGACATATCAATAAACAAGAAGACATACACGCAGACATATCAGTAAACAGGCATGCAGGCATATCAGTAAAAAGGAAGAAGGGCATGCGGAAATATCAATAAACAAGAAGACAGGCATGCAGACATACCAATACACAAGAAAACAGGGATACAGACAAGAAGATAGACATGCAGACATTTCAATAACATGATGACAGACATGCAGACATATCAATAAAGAAGAAGACAGGCACGCAGACATATCAATTTAAAAGAAGACAGACGTGCAGAAATATCAATAAACAAGAAGACGGGCATGCAGACATATAAAAAAAAGAAGAGACATGCAGACATACCGATAAACAAGAAAAAAGGGATATAGACACATTAATTCACAAGAAGAAAGACATGCAGACATATTAGTAAACAAGAAGACCAGCATGCAAATATATCAATACACAAGAAGACAGCCATGCAGACATATCAATAAACAAGAAAACATACACGCAGACACATCAGTAAACAAGAAAACAGGCATGCAGGCATATTAGTAAAAAGGAAGGAGGGCATGCGGACATATCAATAAACAAGAAGACCGGCATACAAAAATATCAGTTAACAAGAAGACAGGCATGCAGACATACCAATAAACAAGAAAACAGGGATAAAGACAAGAAGATAGACATGCAGACATTTCAATAACATGATGACAGACATGCAGACATATTAACAACCAGGAAGGCAGTGAAGCAGAAATATCAATATACAAGAAGACAGCCATGCAGACAAATCAATAAACAAGAAAACAGACATACAGATATATCAATTAACAAGAAGACAGACATGCAGAAATATCAATAAGCAATAAGACAGACATGCTGACATATCAATAGACAAGAAAAAAGACATGAAATATACAAAAAACAAGAAGACAGACATGCAGACATATAGATAAACAAGAAGAAAGGCAAGCAGACATATCAATAAACAAGAAGACAGACATGCAGACATATAGATAAACAAGAAGAAAGGCAAGCAGACATACCAATAAACAAAAAGACAGACATGCAGAAATATCAATAACATGATGACAGACATGAAGACATATCAATAAACAAGGAGACAGGCATGCAGAAATATAAATAAGCAAGAAGACAGGAATGCAGACATACCAATAAACAAGAATTCAGGGATCAGACATATTAATAAACAAGAAGATAGACATGCAGACATTTCAATAGAGAAGAAGACAGGCATTCAGACATATACATAAACAAGAAGATAGACATGCAAACATTTCAATAGAGAAGAAGACAGCCATTCAGACATATACATAAACAAGAAGACAGGCATGTAGACATATAAATAAGCAAGAAGACAGGTATGCAGACATACCAATAAACAAGAAAAAAGACATGCAGACATATCGATAAACAAAAAGACAGACATGCAGACATATCAATAAACAAGAAACAGGGATACCGACATATTAATTAACAGGAAGATAGACATGCAGACATATCAATAAACAAGAAGAGAGGCATGCAGGCATATCAATAATCAAGAAGACACATACGGAGACATATCGATAAACAAGAAGACAGACATGCAGACATATCAATAAACAAGAAAACAGGGATACGGACATTATAATAAAGAAGAAGACAGACATGCAGACATATCAATTAAAAAGAAGACAGACATGCAGACATATAGATAAACAAGAAGAAAGGCAAGCAGACATATCAAATAAACAAGAAGATAGACATGCAGAAATATCAATAACCAAATTGAAAGACATGCACACATATCAATAAATGTCTGTCATCATATTATTGATATTTCTGCATGCATGTCTTCTTGTTTAGTGATATGTCTGCATGTCTGTCTTCTTGTTAATTGATTAGTCTGCAATCCTTTCTTACTTTTTATTGATATATCTACAGTTAAACGTTAAAAGTAAGAGTTTGTCGTGACTTAGTTAAGAGTCAGGAGAGCTTGCGGAGCACTATCCGCACGTTCTCCTCCTGATACATCTGGATTCACAGGCAAGACGTGGTCAAGACGGCTGGAGATGAATCAGACTGTAGGAGTTGCCGGAACCTTGCCAGAATAGAAACAAGTAACCGCTTATTCTGATATTGCTGTCAGGGTTGTTTCCCTCAGATCCCTCACAGTTTAGCCTGGGTCCGCTGGGTACCCAGTTTCCGTGGTGAGGCAATGGGAGTCACTGTGAGAGTCCTGATTGAGAGAAGCTATGTACCACCAGGAAGGAGTTACTCAGTCTTCTTTTTTTATCAGGGGACCTATAGATGGCGGCTACAGCAGAAAGCAAGAAGACAAAGCAACTACACAACATTACAGCACTAGACACTCTACTTAGCCCTGTGCGCATGCGCATGCCCTATGCATGCATGCACGTCACCACGTACTGTATCATGCATCACTGGTCTCTCGGGAAGGTCTGCCGTACTTTTTATACAGGCTGTCATTTTCAGGCCCCTCGTGAGAAGGTTATTCTTTTTGCAAACGTGCACTAAATATGCCCTGGAATATTCAAGTGATATACTATAGTTTATTGGATCAACTTCAACAGAAGAGTGTACAAGTTGAAAGCACAAGGCGACCGTATTTGACAGCAAACCTTGCTCAAACTATATATTTTTTTTATTTTCCTTGCACGGGTCATTCTGACATAATCAAAGTATTTTGTGAAATTTAACGTAAATCGTGTATTAATAATATATAAAACTGGAATGTGAGCCTTGGATGCTTAAAATGGTGAACTGCTCCATCCCCTCTAGAAGCGGATCCAGGGTGTAAGTGTGTGTGTTGGGGGTCCCCCTTTCAGCCGCCGCATTTTTTATTTTAGGCTTTCAGGCCATTTGTGGAGGCTGGAAAGCCCCCCCCCCCTCTCATTTTCCGGACATGGAAACCTTTTTTTCAGGTTTCTTGAATAGTCCTCCTGGGTCTGACTCCTCCTTTTCCTAAGTCCTGGATCCGACCCTGCCCCTCCCTAGGACGCTCGCTTGGGAAATAAGAACAGGATCAACCATAGCACGAGACCCTGTTTTTCACGCATATTCGGTGACTAAAAATACATAGCAGGGGTGGATTTTGATGGCACAAGGGCACTTTTTTTCTACCTACAAATTCCAGGTAATAGAATAAATACGCTTAATACCGAAATACAGCGCCAGATTGGACCATGATACCGTTTAAATTTTACAAAAGGTCTACACCAGGCCTTGCCACCCTCATCTCGCTATCAGAGCCCCATGCTTCAACGACTTAGTCTATTCAGTGTCATATGTTTGTATTCAACCTAAGACATGCACTAGTTACAGACAACTGGAGAAACCCCTCCGGCCTAAGCATGTATTGGCAGTGACTATTTTATTTACTTAAACCGCCCTCCGTGTAATCATTCGTTCTTATATCACTTTGTGTGTCGCTCTGGTGGGCTGACAACAGTGAAAGAGTACCGTCACGCCTTGTGCAAATTATCACATCAAATAAATAAATATGACAAATTACTATGAAAGCTGGCCGAACCCTTGACGTTTCATGTCAGTGGTTAAAGTCGTGTTCGCAAGAACAAAAGTAACAATTACCAGCTGAAATAAGTATTAAATGAAGGGTATGCCAATCAAACGTGTATCTTGTCACACCTGTGTAAATATGGTATGTACTTTATAAGTCCTTTATGTATTTTCATAAAATTAACCTTAGCGGAAGAAACTTTAATCGAAAGCATCCACCAAAGAAAAATATTTTGTGTATGTAAATATATAAAAAGAATTTGTTAGTAATTCTTGTATTGTCATTTTACTCCTTTCACCTGTTAAAAACAGATACGGTTATATGTAGAAAAAACATGCCTTTCTGTAAGTCATGACTGTTTTTATTTAAACATTGTGTGATCATGAATTCTGGTGAGATAGTGCATGATTCAATCAATGATTGCCTTTCAGATTCCATGAAGTATATTATAAGACAGTACAGAGATATAACTAAATACTCCAGAAAAAAAACGTATGAAATCAACTATGAATCTTTGTTTATATGGAAATCGCTAAATTTTTTTAAAGTCCCACTTCAGCCAATAAGAGATCACGATTTCCCTTCGTACTTCCATTACCTTAAAATCTATAGTTTCCTGAATATTCTAAAGATCTTCGTTTGTCCGGGAGCAACATAAGGTATTTAAAAATGTTTAGACGAGTTCTTTTGATGATTTCAGCTGAAAGCATTTTCCAAAATGACTTACTTGCACAGATCTTTAAACTAACATACACTGCCGGACACCGTGTACGTTTGAGCTGCGTGATGTCGAACAAGCCCCGTCTTTCTCCTCTCTCCTGATTGGGCCTGTACGCTTACTCCCTCTCCTGGATTATATTACTGCGGTTTATAAATAGAATCATGACCAGTCTTTACGTGCCCTGCAACATGTACATCCGGGTTTGTGCAGGTCAAACCATGGGATTTTATAAACAAACGTGATGCTTTAAAAATACAACGTCGATAATATTCTGGAATACCCCTTGCCTAACATTACGAGGTTCCCTGATTGTAACCATGTATGACTTTACTGTTTGTAGACTAAGTACGCATAATCAGTGAAACCTTAACCGGTTAGTGATAGATAAATTATGATTCCAGAGATCGGTCACTATTGAAGGGGCATTCGTAATTACCTGTACCGCATGTTTGCTAGAATTGTAAAATAGATGAAATCCTGAATTTGTCGCCTTTTCGTGACAAAATGGTTATTTATGATGACAAAAATGAACATTTCTTATCAGGTTTCCTTGTATAATTAGGTTTATAGGAATATGAACATAAACTATATAAATAAATAAATAAGAATATTCTGACAACTCACAGAATATAACTGGAACTCCGGATCAGCTTGTCTTTTTGTCAAAATACCAGAACACTTCATTTTACAAACATAATGTGAAATTTTTTATCAATCTGAATAACTAATAGTGTTATTAAAGTGCACGGATTAGATGGAATTTTTGCAATATTAAATATACTACAGTAAAGTAAACTATTCAGATAACAACGGTATATGTACTACTTACTTTTCAAAGAGCTTTTGTTTAGACCTATAAACATTCCGCCTGTGTTTTCATTAACACAGCCTTTAGGTTACCCTTTTATTATCATTAAATACATTATAATAGGTAGATGTTGACATTGCTGACCTGTTTGAAACACCTTATAGCTTTATATGTAAAGAGCAATATATAAAATAAAGCTAAATCTGCCAAAATGTAACAGAATTACCCGTATATGCTTAAAGACTTCCAGCTTGTTGTTTTAATATGTTTCTCGTTTTTTTTTACAATGTCAAATTGCAGAATGTTATAAGGTATACTTAATGCTATATGTTGCTAGGTATGTTATTATACATTTACGTCCCTCTCTTGCCGTTCATTGTTACCTTGTCGTTGATTTTACATTTTTGCCTTTTGTGTTATTATCAAATTTCACATGATTTGCATCATTTTCTTTGCATTGTAAGCCTGTTTACGTCTGTGGTTGCCCTCTATAGCGTCTTTACAACACATAAGATCTTTTATTATTCAATCTTTTCCTTTCGATTTCAATCAATAATTTCCCTTTCGCAAATATCACGCATTTGGAACCCTTGCGAACAAATATACAACCACAGCTGCATCTAGCGTGCAGTCCGTAATTGCCAATGTTCTCGGAATTTAATAAACAAGCCCATCCAGTGAAACAACCGTGCAAATAAAATATTATTTTACTGTCAATTATTAATGTTATGGACCAATAATGTAACATACCATGCGAAAGATGGAAACATTTCACATTGTATAGGGACATTCAATGTAGTTTATTAGTGCATAAATCAATGTGTGGGTACCTCTTTGAAACTGTATGCTTTATGATGAAACACCTCAAGTTACGTATGGTAGCTGTAGAAGGAAAAGTAATATATAAGTAATTTTATTACATCATATTGTTGAAGCAATGTTCTATTTCCTCGAGTGATACCACTCTTCCTGAATCGTACGTCTATCCCATACGATTCTCCGTTAACTGGACGGTATTCCATAACATTACAATCTGCCTAAACTTCGGCAAGATAAACTTCTTCAAAACCAGCATGCTTCCTTTATTTTAATATGAAATGTATTTTGACGAACATAATATAAATTTAATTGTCATGTAGTAAATCATTTCAATAATTTTCATTTTAATGTGTAAAGCAAACCAGGTTAGATCATCAAATTAAAAGTAATTTAAAACAATATTATGGAATTATTGAGGCTTTTGCAGAATACATCATTTAGTGAGCATTCTTAGGACCGATATTCACAAGAACTGTTAAACGCTCGGCTCTAGGCCCCAAATAACAGTTAATGTTACACTAGCCGTCAATACACGACTTAACAGGCATTTATTTTAGGCTAGTAAAACTGAGTCGTGATACAAGCCATACGGATGAACGTACTGCAACACTGAACCTGCTGCATTGATACCGTGGAGAAAAGCCTATGATATTCACCTAAGGCTTCGAGTGATGAATAAACACAAGTTAATAAAACTCAGCCGAAAATATGTGTCTATATGGTAAGGAGTCGTTTCCCGTTTCAGTATCAAATCGGCTATAGTCCAGTAACTACCGCGAGCGATGCTTGTATTCATGGAGTCAGCAATTCAACAAACATGCGGAGGCATTTAACTATATGCCGATTTAATAGGAATTTTTTTTGCAAACCATTTCAATCAATCAGTCTTACCTGATGACCGAACACGTTGCACGAAACAACGTAGTAGTAAAAACGTCTGACACATTTTGATTCCATTTGTATAAATATAAAGCTCTGGTGTCGTATACCACTCCAAATTACTCCAGTAGTTGTTTATTGTAGTAAACCACTAGATTATATATATATATATATATATATATATATATATATATATATATATATATATAATACATTTTGTTGTTTGAAATTTCGTCAAACCTTTGGAACTACTTTACGGCGTGACATCGGTGACTTGCCGCTGTAAATGTTTACAAACAATAGCAGGTGCCACAGGTTTAAGCAACTGTTTGGGGGCAATTTTGGGGGTGACCAGGTAAGGTTCTGGTCCGTGTGGTCCGCAATCAGTGGCGGTTCCAGAAATTCGAAAACAAGGGGGTGCTTATATTGGATTGTTGGCGGATGGGTATTATATCTAAGTCTTTAAAATTTTGATTTGTAAATAATATATATATATATATATATATATATATATATATTTACAATTAGATTTTATATATATATATATACAAAATGTTTTTATATATATATATATATTAATATATCACCTTATTATTCTAAAAGTTAATTATAGGTACATCTTGGAGATATAGGAAGGGATGGGGGAAGATATAAACTATATATGTCAATGGTGCAAATGCGCATCTATGTGTATAACCTGCAAAATATCATCATCTTTTAAAGTAATTCTCTTGGTAAAATGATTGCAATAATGTTCAAGTCGTATGTCAAATATTTTACCGGCACCTGTGGTGTAGACAAATCATGAGTTCGAGTTTAGAGTGTAAAAACGGAAAGACTCTTTATAGTAAAATTTGGATAATATTTTAATATGAAACACGAAACTGTTCACCAGTTTCCTCAACTACTGAACTTGAAATTAATAAACTTTAGAAAACTTAATAATCTAATTGGTAGGAAATAAAAAAAAATCTAAAAAAAGGAAATCATAACAAATAAATGGAGAATAAAAAGGGGTTTAAATTCAACGGGGCGGCGCGCGTCGTGGGCGCCCCCTCTCTGGATCCGCCACTGACCATAGTTGTATACGGTGGTTGCCCAGGCGATTTCAGTCATTGTGAGTCAAGGCTGCTTAAGTACAGTACAGGGTGATAAAACGCTTGCAGGGTTGTATGTTTCAAAAGACCCTGACCCTGTGCGGAGGTTTCGGGTAGGACTCACTATCTGTGACTCCAGGCGATTGACTCGAAAAACTGCTCAGCAAAACAAGACGACCAGAGGTGACGCGCCTGCCGTAATTCAGACAAACAGAAATACCAAGGTCAAGGTCAGTGTGAGCAATGTTCCGAAAAAAAAACCAGTCTATGTGGCTGTGATTGTTTTTTTACTAAGATGTGATGACAGTTACCCAGACAACGTCATATAGATGACAAAGAGGAAGGAAATGAGACATTGTTTGTGAAGATTGGACCTATATATTGACAAAGTAATGAGGAAAATAAGATTTTTACGTGTTTCAATGACCTTGACATTGAACTTTGACGGACGATATGTGTAAGTTGCAAAGTGATTCCTGCTAAACTGTGGCCTGAAGTATGCTATATGTCATACGCTAGAACCAGCATGCAGGCGAATTTCAGGAAAACTGACAGACAGACACACATACTGACAAAGTTGAGACTAGATCACTTGACAAGGTTATGAAGAAGAGGGAAAAAAATGAGCATATATTAGTGAAGATATCACCAATATTGACAAAGATACGATGAAAATAATATTTTGTTTTGATTACCTTGAACTTGAACCTATTTAAAAAATACACATACAACTTCTAGAAATAGTTACGTTTTACGTAATTTTTGTAAGTTACAAAGTGATTCCTGCTTTACTGTGGCCTGTACAATGCTAAATGTCATACGCAAGTACCGACAAGCAGACGAAATTGAGGACAACTGACAAATGGACAGACGAACTGACAAACTGATCCAAGACCGGTAACAAACTGATAACATAAAAAGGACAAAGTGAAAGAAAATGAGCCATATTTTGTGAAGTTTGGGCCATTTTGACAAAGTTATGAGGAACATAAGGTTTGGATGTGTTTTGGTGACCTTGATCTTTTGACCTATTTAAAAATACACATACAGCTTCCAGAAATCATTCCGATATGCGATATGTGTAAGATACAAAGTGATTCTTGCTAAACTGTGGCCTGTAGAATGCTATATATGTCATACGCAAAAACCATTAAGCAGGTGAAATGAGGACAACTGACAGACATACTGACAAAGTGACACGAAGTTGAGACTTAATGACTAGGCAAGGTTATGAAGAAGATAAAGAGAAAGAAAATGAGCCAAGTTTGTACTGTTATAGCATTTATCCGATGCTGATCATCTACAGATTGACAGGCCAGCAAGCAAGAGCGCAAATACACGAATTAATGTATTAAAAAAATAAATCAACCTTAAATTAAATGATCAGAACATTGACAATATAATCATATATTTATAAACTTATAAACTAACATTATCCAGACTCCAAACATTTAAAAAGAAATTATGGTCTTCGTGGTAAGAATCTCCATCACAGGGTACTCAATAGGTTCTCATTCAAAAAAAAAAATCTTAAGAAATTATGTGCAACTTAATATTCAGAGAGTCGAAACGTTGGCTTCTTGATCTAGCCACTTTTGTAACGACGTTATAAGATATTATTCTACAATCCATATGGTGCGTCGGAAATAATAAGTGTGATACAGTTCAAAAGTAACAGAGACGAAATTAGTTATTGCATGGGGAAAATCGCAGATTTAAAAAGAAATAGAAATTGTTGGTTGATCTCATTAAAGTGTAGTTTAAGGTCGTGATTGTACGTTATCAGGGAATCTGTAAATCACCTCTCCTATGGAAATGCCTTAGATAAATACAGTTTATATTATTATACATTCTTAGGTCAGCTGACCATCGGAGCTATAGCGATCGTCCGTCTGTCGGGCCGTTCACAAGTCACAAACCGTAACCGTTTGATATAGAGACTTCTTACTTGACATAAAAGTAAGTCCTAGGTAAATCTCCTAGCATACCCAGAAGTATGTCACCGTGACCTATATTTAGCGAGTTATTGCGGATTTTTGTGTGCTTTTAATATAAGTAAATCAAACATTTGTTAGTGTTGTGGGCTGCAAAACAAAAATTTTGCACTCAACCTATAAACTAATACATTGTGCATCAACTGCGCATGTATTGTTACGGTACCATTCAGAAAATAAAGAAAATCGGCCAAGCCAGTTTTACAGAACTGTTGCGGACGCATTTGCAAAATTTAAGATTTTCACCTGTTAATTTATGAAATTCTAAAATTTTTGATTACATATCTCAGAAATGATTGCATGGATCTTTCTGACATCATCGATCATGCATAACCCATTCATTTGTGAAAGACGGGTGGCACCATCTACAGTTTCTTATTTTTACGCATTTTGATTCATTTTATTTTAGCACTCAGAAATTATGGCTGGATAAATGTTAACAAGGCGTAAATTGTTACCGCTAGACATAGAAACATTTCATTGAATATCAAGGGTGGTCCTCAGTAAGCCTTTTGTGCATACCAAATATAAGGTCAATGAGACCTATAGTTTGTTAGTTATGCCTGTTTTTACGTTTTCAGCTCTTAGAAAACCAGAATTGTGTTAGTCATGTGGCCTGCATAACAAATATTTTGCATTCAAACCTTAAACTAAAACACTTTACATCAACTGCACATATATTCATTGTTACGAGGCAGCAACTGAAGAAAATCAGCCAAGCAAGTTCTTCAGAATTTTCAGGCAAAACTTTAGCTGTTGATGTATGATGTTTTAACTTTAGATAAAATATCTTAGTAATGATTGCATGGATCTTTCTGAAATCTGGCAAGCTATTGATCATGGAAAGTCCATTTCAACTGTTGAAGACTGGCTTCTGTGGCTCTGGGGTAGAGCACAGGACTCAAAGCCAAGTCGAATCTCAGCTGTGGCGGTGAGATTTGTCACGGTCGGTCCCCACCAAAAGTCAGCGCTCTGTAGGCTTAATGGGAAGGTCGTGCCCTAGGGCCGTGTGTCATTTACACACGAGTGCGCCTTTCGGGGATTCCTGGGTAGTATGATCAAGCTATGGGGAGAATTTCACACCCAGGGCAGGCAGGCGCAGTAGCCACCGCGCCCGGTTAACAGCAGGATATAACATGAGAGGAAGCGTGTGATAATACCCTGTCACGTAGTCCGAAACCGGAATGGAATTCTGCAGCTGTACAAATACTTATTAAAGCTAGCATTAAAAAAATGGAGGCGGTAATAATAAAATATTTAAACTTAAGTTTAAAAGACTGGTCGGCCATCTTTATTTTCTTTATTGGTACCCAATGTTTAATGTATTTTAAATCGGAAATTACGGCCGGACTGTTGTTACCAGAGAATAAATCCAAGGTCCATGGAAAATCTCGGAGCATAACACGAATAAGACTTCTCTGACCTAAATGTTGCAAGTTACACTTGTTTTTGTTCAAGTCAGCGGAGTTTCATGACCCATAGATAACTTCTTTATTTAAAATAAAGAACTCAACGTGTATAAGATACTGAAGCAAAAACATTAACCACAATTGTATCTGATATTTTTCAGAAGGACAGGATGTACCGGTTTAGAAAGAGACTTATTTGGATGCTCCTCATCACCTGCTTCATTTCTTCAATTTCATTCAACTTCACTGCCTTACCAGACGCATGTGGCGTTATGCTTGATAGAAACAAAATTTCAATTGCTGATAAAAAAGAAATAGAGAAAGTACTAAAAGTTCCAGGTAACGGACCAATATCGACACGTCTGGCGAAGTTGAACGAGATATTATCCGAGGTTCGTAGGTATTTTTTATCAAAAATACGGTCTACCATGTATTCATTTCCACTGAAACAACCTGAGAGGATCCAATCTAACCGGTCAGACTTTATGAAGATATTTATGAAAATGGAAGGTGTTATTACTATCATTCTCCCTATAATAAACCCAAACCAGTCTACAGGAATACCTGAACAGTTACCAGATATTTGTCGGAGTGAACCAAGTTACAAATCTAATACTATGTTGAATAGTTTTTATAAGTGGCACGCTGATGAAGAGTTATGTCTAGAAAAGCTGAGACCTGAATCCCGCCATAATCACACATTCTGGAACATGTGCAGACGGCCAGCTGATGAAATGTTTACACCACAACCATTCGATAAAATGTTTCCCGATATGAGACCATGGGATGCAATGGACCCAACAGCCCCAGAAGATGTACACTCGGTAACATATATTAACGTTCTGAGTGACGTATTTCTCACAGAGGATGGTATCATCATATTTAGAAACTATTCCGTCATAGCGCACTTCTTATTCCAGCATGAACTGGAGGAAAACGTAGAGAAATTTGGACCTAACACACCTACATACGATGAAGTGTTTCTTGTAACGCAAAGATTTTCAGGGCACTTCTTTCACAAGAATATAGAAATTGTGCCCCGCCTCTCGCCATATTTGGAATTTCTCATAAAACACCCTCAAGTGGTCATCCATATTGGTCCTGACGCAAACTTCCCAGACATTTGGTATAAATGGTTCAATATAGGCAAAAACAGATTTGTGCATGGTAGGATCAGGGCAAATGTATTGTACAACCCAGAATCAAGTCCCATGGAACCTTCGCTGACCCTTGGACTACAAATTTCGGCCTATATTTATGAAAAAGGAGTCATTAAAGATTTTGGATGGAAAAGAAGAGACATGGTCATAATGATCAAACGAACCAACAGAAGACGCATTTTAGTCCCATATTATCAAATAAAAACAAATGTGGAGGAGCTAACAAAGAAACATGGCTTGACTTTTCTTGAATTCAGAGATAATCCTTCGCCATCTTTTGAGGATTCTGTGCAGATTTTCCAAAGAGCAGTCCTTATTTTAGCCCCACACGGGGCGGGATTGGCAAATGTTGTGTTCTCTAGACCTGGTACATATGTTGTTGAAATATTGTGTGAAAAACCAATGGCTACAATGTGCATGCTGCCTATGTCTTACAACTTGGGTCACCGGTATTACGGTATATCTGCAGTTGGTAATCAGTGTCCTGACGCGATCGATGCACCGGTGAAGCATATACAAGAAATGTTAACTCTTTTGATGCCACATGCTGTCAAATTAAAGGATTCCGACTATGAGTGTAAGATTTGAAAAAAGCAATGGATTGCTGGCACTGACAGCATTTAAAATGCAGTTCCTAATTGCAAAGTAAAAATTATTTCACCAAATCTAGATAATTCCCCCTGTGGCTCGGTTAAGTAACTTAATATTAATAATGGGCATAAATGGTGACTGACGATAAGTACAGAAGTGATAAAGTTGTGCAAGTCTGTGACTGAGGCCGACTGTCTACACTAAGGCGTCTTTATCTTATTTTCTACACTGAAAGGCTCAAACGAAGTCCAAATGGTTTCAGACATATTGAACAAAGCGACCAACCTTGCGGATTAAAAAGTTTGAAAATGCCATTCTTTTTCTCTCCTCGCTCTCTGATAGTCTCCGAGTACAAATTCAACGTTCTTACCGACCTCGTAAAAACAACCCTGCGGCGTTATATCTGGAAATTCGTATGGAACTCCCGCAAGTGACAGAATGTTTATTCAGTATGTACGTTTCTACGGTGGCTGGTTTTAGACACAGATAAATATTTATCTCGAGATGTCGACATAACATCTCGAAATCTCGACGTAAATTTTCACAACAAAAAATTTTTGCTGCAGAAAAAAAAAAAATATCTCGAGATCTCGAGATAAAATTTCAATGAAAAAAAAAAATAAGTCAACGTGGGCGTTGTACGAACCATTCGATGCTTAATTGATGTAAAGCATAACAAAGTTAAAGGGATCGATTCCTATACCTGTCAAATATACATAATTTTTTTTACCTTTCTTAAAAATGAGCAAATCCTAGGGGGTGAAGGTGGTGCCTTTTGTTTATATCCCCGTGTATATAACATGGGTCGAGTTGGGGGCGGAAAGTGCAAAAAATGGCCACCGATCGTAATAGAAAGACTTCCGGCAAAGACATCTGGCTTCAATTAAGAGAGAGCAGATACAAATATTGTATTGCTTCACATGCTCTAACGAACATCAACTAGGGATCTTTCAATAACTCGGTTACATGTTTTATCTGTATGTTTTCACAGGCTCAAGTACCTTGTGTACAAGTATCCTTTAGATAAAATGTTTATACGTCAAAGTGGAGTTATAAGAACCTTTCCGAGCAAGGATTACATTCATATCTTTAATATGTATATGCAGAGTTAGCCGGCGTCACAAAAATTCTATAAATAAGGTAAGTGAATAGTGGCTTTAAGACCAAAGCAGAGGATTTTGCAGAAGGACAATCATGATGCGAGATGATCGAAATATATAATCCGTTTATTTATGAATATAAATCATTTATAAAGATAGGTTGACTAAAGGTAATCTGAGCAATAGTTATAGCTAGAGTGGATCAAGACTGGGGCTTTAAGGGCTGAAGCATCCCCCCCGGCGTACCTACCCGAAAACACAGTTATCGTTTTTAGCATTTTTTCATTTATGATGGTCAAATACATATGCCATAAAACAAACTAAATTCAAATAAAAACAAAAGCTGAAAAATTGTACAAAAAGCTAGTTTCTATACCAAACTTTTATATTTAAAAATATAAGGTACCCACAATTCATGCATGCAAACTTAAACATTTCTATTTGAGTTTTTTTCTCAGCTATGGCTTCGAATCCGCCGTTCAGGAAGAATGTTTCAGGTTCTTAAGGCTTTGACATCTTCCTAACGGATATGAACAATTAAATATTGAATTTTGTTAAACTTTTCTTCGCCTGGCTTTATCTTAGGGGAAATACAAACTTGATTGATTTTAAATGAATTGTATTGTATTACCGTTCAGTTAAACACAGTATATTCATGGTCTTTGTTTTTATAATTGCAATAGTAAGCACTCTTAACGTATACTGTCCGTTTAACGATTATTGCCTTGTGTCAATTCAGCATCGAATGGTTCGTACAAATGTGAACTTTTATCTCGAGATCGCGAGATAATATCTCGAGATCTCGACTTAACATCTCGAGATCTCGACTAAACATCTTCAGCTCTAGAGATAATTTTTTTTCAGCAAAATATATTTTCGGTGAAAATTTATGTCGAGATCTCGAGATGTTATGTCGAGATCTCGAGATAATATCTTGAGATCTCAACTTAACATCTCGAGATCTCGACTTAACATCTCGAGATCTCGAAATAGATATTTTATTTTTCTGCAGCAAAATATTTTTTTTCAGATAATTTATGTCGAGATCTCGAGATGCTATGTCGAGGTCTCGAAATGTTATCTCGAGATCTCCAAATGTTATCTCGAGATCTCGAAATGTTATCTCGAGATCTCGAGATAAATATATATTTTTTTTCTGTGTCCTGAATCAGCCACCGTACCTTTCCTCACACATCAAGCTATGCCATTAGCTCTCGCTCTTCAGGAAGTTGAGATAACAAATAAACTTGGTCCAACACTAAAGGCAGTGAAATTCGCTCTACAAAGTGGTTACTGGCATAGAGCAAAACAAATATCAGATATCAACATGAAAGACGTTAATGTGTTACACACAATGCGAAAACATTTGACTATAGTTTTGAATGATCAGGACAATGATAAATTCATTGTGTTAAACAATAATCGCCTAGGTATACAAAAGTCACTCCGGAGCAGAGTGATTCAGTTGGGCGACTTAGGTCATCAAGGTATTGCTTGAACAAACAGCTCCTGCGAACGAGAGTTTGGTTTCCTGGTGTAAACAAACTCGTAGAAGATGCGTGTCAAAACTGTCTCCCATGTCAATCATCAACGCCTGCAAAGAAAAATGAATCACAACAACCACCAGGCCCCATGGCATTCTCTTAGTGCCTACTTCTGTGGACCATTTCCTAATGGTGACTACGCCGTGGTTGTGATTGATGATTATTCTAGATAACCAATAGTTTCGCTTGTAAAGTTAACATCGGACACCACGAGAATCAACAAGTTTGACAACTTATTTGCATTGTTTGGTATTCCTCATGTATTGCGTACAAACAATGGCTCGACGTTTCAAAGCCGTAAATCTCGCAGATTCGGCCAGACTGTGCTTATCGCACTAAATGATAACGCCACATTGGCCTCAAGCAAATGGGATCGCTGAACGTTTCACGGGCACCCTGACTTAAGCCATTAGATTAGCGGTATTAGAAACTGGGAATTGGGTAACACAAATCAATTTATTTCTCAGAAATTATCATGCTACACCACATCAGTCAACAGTCATCGCACGAGAAACATGTTTATTTTGCAGAGACATTCGCACAAAACTACCTGAGCTTCATGCTGGAAAAAATACAAAAAAATACTGATATTCGCAAACATGAATACTTGGCTAAAGCAAAAATGGCAAATTATGCAAACACTGAAAATCCAACATAGGTGACAATATTCATGTTTTACAACAACCACAGAACAAACCTAACACTACATTTCCTGTGCCATATATACTGTTACAGCAAAGAATGAATAAATGATTACTGCACGGAATGGTTCTCATGTTGTTACCAGAAGGTCTTCTTTTTTTTTAAGTTAATTCCTGTACCCGCCGCAACACGAAACCATTCTGAGGAACCAGCACAGGCACCAGTATCACACACTGGCAACGATGAGTCTATATCTGATCCTGTAGCCGTCTTCAACACAGAGCCACAAACATCTCAGAAAGCATAACCAGCTGATCCAGTCCAAGATGACTCGCGATCCAATACAGACCTTTCTCCCTACGTCACTACCCTGTCAGCTTAATCACAGAACAACAGACATTCTGTGGAGGGGGCAGAAATAGTCAACGACAGTGACCATAACAATGTGCCTAACAAGAGTGTACCTCACAGTGACATTGGCAGCATGACCAAACGTCCTACATCGCCACGCAAAAGAAACAGAAAAACTAAACCACCTAAACATCTAGCTGATTATGTGTAATAAACAATAACAACAATAGTTTACTGAACATTATTTTAAGTTATCTTCGCTCAAGCATGGCCATCTATGCTGTTGTAATTACTTATTGGACTTGGAATCAACCGGTGCATTAAATATGCATAAATATTGTGCATCCCTGGGGTGAAATGTGGACTTTACTTAAGATTATATTCTCTTTACCTTAGAAGGGGAGGGGTGTGATGTATCAATATATGCTTTTGTTATATATAATATTGTAATTCACGACATCTCTGCAGGACGGCATCACAACTGGGTTATGGCACTATCAAAAGTGGGTGTGCGCCAAGCAATAAACCAGTTCAACAAGCCTCGTTATTATTCATTGTCACACGTTTTAACAGAACACAACAACCTTGTAAACACAAAACTTAAATAGGAGAAAAGGATGACCCCAGGTGGAGAACCGAGACAGGATTGCATGTGTAGATGGTGCCTTTTTAGATGCATATATTAACAGTTAACCTGTGGGACCGGCCAAAGTGGGTAGCTTTTGCTGGATGTTGGAGTTTGCTGGGTTTTCATGTGAGCGGAATAGTTATACTACACAGCCTTAATCTAAACTGGACAAGTCATGGTCATTTTAATAGATACCTTTTTTTTTTGTTGTACAATTAGTGAAATTTCTCTATAAACTGCATTAGACTAGGTAATATTCAGTGCTCAGATACAGATAATGCATGCTCACATCGGCTTGTATTAAAGATTTTTCAGTACACGATGCCCCAAAGAATGATTGAAACATGTGCCTTTCTGGGACATAAATGCAGAATATTTGTTTAAAAGCCTGACTGTAATTAACAGGTGGAATAATTGGAAGCTCTTATAATTTAAATATTCGGTCGAGTAGATTCATCGTTTATCACAGCTAGATTAGACTGAGACTCCTGTAAGGTCGGTGTTAAGTATATTGGAAGACACTTTCTTGCTCGGCGGAACAAATACCCAAATAATCATTATGATTTATCACAAGGACATTAAATTATCTTTTGTGATAAATGTGCTCCAAAGAGCAAGTCATATCACATGTATGTTACTTGCCATAAGCGTCATATGAACCCTCTGGCATTACGATCAGATAACTGGCGCCATAGTGTCTTTACATCTAAGTCTGAGGATCGCATTATAAGGCCTTATGAAGATTCAAATATTTTCGTCATTTCTGACAACGCTTCATGGCCTACAGGTACACTGTCAATTAACATAAACCAGACCAATCGTTAGCATTTTTTGTGTACTTTCTTATATTACCAAACATTAGCGAGAAAAGATCCGTTTTAACCCAGCACATTGGTAAATCCCTCGGCATGTTTATTGAATTTATGACCGCATGAACACAAGCATGGCTCGTACGGATTAAAGGATGCAGGCATCTTGCAGGCGATACAGGAAATGACTCGTGTCCATGGTGTTTCAGTTTGGGTTGTGAGCTCACATGTATACAATTGTGTTAATTTATCATTCTTAGCATAATATTGAGATTATGGGCCGTTTACCACAATATGAATGCAACCTGATGCAAGACCACTGCGATACATTCCTCGATATTACTTGTATCAAGACTCGAGTAGTCTTACCAGCCCAATTATCCGATTGCCTACTGAACAGTCAAGGCTATATCAAAAGATATAGGCTGATAGGCCTGAAATTTGTCGGATTGTCCATTGTCATGCCATGTTTTGGGATCATGGTTATTAATGCCCTTTTACATTCAATCGGAAAATATCCCAATGAAATGCACAGCGTTTATAGGTTTGCAATTCACCCTAGACAAGGGTCTGGCATTTTCTTAAGTATTGTATTAGTGAGATTGTCCAGACCAGAGGCTGGATTATTTGCTATTAGATTATGCAAGAACCCGTTTAACTTCAAGAACTCCCACTGATATTACTGCTGCGTTCTCGTCACTGTCTTCCGTGGTCGGGGTTTCCAGAGGATTAAACAATGTTTTATTTTCATCAGTTATTTGTTAAGCTGTGTTTAAGAAATCATTCTTGAAGTCCAGATGTGTCGGGGTTTTGGGTATTTGTTTTAAAGTATTCGCAAATAGATCTGCACGACAATTTGCTGTACTAGCAACCGTGCCGACAGGACGTATTAGGTGTTTAGTCTGTCCTGTATTTGGGTTCAATTTAGAGTTAGAGAAACGTTTGAATTGTTTCCATAATTCACCTAAGTTTCTTTTATGATCTAGACTGTTAATATAAATTATAATCTGACCATTATGATCGTTTTTGCGCCAAGATAGCTCGATCTACTAACATTTTTACTCTATTAAACAAAGCTTTGGCTTGCGTGGTACGTGTGCGTTGTTGGTAGCGCCTGACCCGTCGCCTTGAGGCTACCTCCTCTTTTTATTTCTCGGGTGAAGTTTCGCCAGTTTTTATTTTTTAACTTCTCCCTCTGAAGGGACCGCATTGATGATTCACGACCTGAGTGATACTACGTGTTATGTCTGTTGCGATGCAGTCTAACTTTAAATGTGTGATTGCATCAATTTTAGAAGGATCTGACATATTATCTGATATATATTTTAGAAGGATTTCCTGAAAACGACCCTAATCAGCTTTACCTAGACTACGAAATAATTTAGGTGGGGAAACCAGTGGTTTCTAACTAATGTCTACATGGATCGGGAGATGGTCCGATCCGACACACTCCCCTACATAGAACTCAGAGGAGACAGCTATGTTTGGAGTGGCAAGAGCGAGATCTAGAATGTCCCAAGCGTATCGTCGTTTTACAATTACCATCTTGAAGTTCATCCATAACATAAGTATTTTACCAGAGGCATTACAATATCTAGCACAATAGTCTGTATGTGGGGCGTTTAGATCACCTATAGGAGTAGATAATTATTACTTTTATACCTAATTTTTCTGTAAACTTGTTTTGCAATGTTGAAGTTGGGGGGTTATAAAAAACTATTAAACCTTGGTATAGAGCTGCCCCGTCTACTCCGTTTATTCTGATTGAGAGGGCTTCGGCTTTAAAATTACCGAACCACTTACTGACAGAATAATCAAATTTTCTGTCAACAGCGTTAACCCCCTGCCTACTCCTCAGTTATTCATGCAAGGTGATAAGAGAAGTTCATCCATGAATCAGGTCCAAATGATAATTCTGGCATCTTAACAGCAACAGTTTTTAAGAACATGATCCAGAGTGACATTATTCAAATTTAAACAGACTATGGTGCGGCATATTAGCATCAGTATAATGGTTCTTTTTATATCTTACGCCTCAATTATAATAAAGGGGTAGGCAGCCTTTTTTATAATTTTATAAGAAAACTATTTTAACAAGAAATATAAAACATCAGAAACAGAGCTGTTACTAACACATGATTGCTAACACAACTTGATTATATACACTTACCTGTTATATTTGGTTTATTTTGTCTATTATGGATTTAACAAACAATGGACCCCTTTTTACGTCTTAACAAATAAAATGAAATGCCATTCCGCTCTACGGACTTCTTGACAGGGCAGTATCACACGCTTCCTCTTATTATATATCCTAGTGTTAAAAAGGCCCGGTGACTACTGGACCTGGGTTTGTAATTTTCCCCATTGCTGGATCATACCATCGAGGGACCCCAGAAGGCGTACTCATTTGTGAGTGAGACACGGCACGGCCTTTCTATTAAGCCTGCAGAGCGCTCACCCTGAGTGGATGTCGAACGTGGATAATCTAACCGCCTGGGCTGAGATTCGAACACGCGATCTCCCGAGTGCTAAACTTCTGAACCCCAGAAGCCGTATCCAGATCTCTTTCAACGTCAGGACTCAAGGCCATTCTTTTTCCTTTATAATGAGCTATATATTTTCACTAAAAGATACAAAGCAAATATTTTCTTAAGTTGGAACTGACATGTCCATATAACAACATTGACCATATGGAGCTGTTATATTTAAGCTTCTCTTTATCAATGTAATCAGTTATATCTGTTTAACTGCTCAGATTCTGTGAATTTGATCCATAGTCTGCACGAGCACAGGCCCATAAAAATAATTTTAAAACCCGGAAAGAAACATGGAATTATGAACCATCATCCACTTGGATATGATGTATGACTTAATATTGTTGCCCCCTCATCATTCCATCCAAACATTTCATTAATACATTCATTTTATGTTCAAGGAAGTCCAACAATACGTGCTGACTGTGTTTATTCACAACAACAACACACCAGAAATTTGCTTTTTACACCATCACCCTGCTCGGAACAGCAGTCACATGCCATTTACTAAGGGATTAAACGTATTATGACATCAGTGTCAGCAAGGTATCCCGTGAAATAATTTTTAAAACATGCAGCGTGACATAAGATCGATTCTTGTTAAGGACGTTTTAAAAACTTAGCATGACAAGTTGCAGTACTCGAACAAGTCGAAACACTTTTTTTCGCGTTATCCAAAGCTGGTCTGTTGTTGTTGACGGGGAATTAGCTGCTAGTCCGCATTCTGTTGCTTCTAGACATTTCAGATTTTTCAATGTATATCATAGGAAGTGGCTACTCACATATTTTGAATATATTATTAAAGGGACATATTTGGAGTGCGATGTATTTTCAGTGGTTTTCTGTTTATTTCTCCAAATCAATACATACGATTTTCAGATCAAACTTTGAAAGGGAAAAGTTATTTTTTTTTCATTGAGAAAAATATTGCACTATCTTTGCAGCAACGTCTGCGCAGGCCACATTAGTGCAGCGGTTAACGGCAAAATACAGAAGAATTGTTCAGATTGTGATAAAAGTACCTAATTTGGTGGAGATGAAGTTTGGATAATACATTAACTTTTTGTTATTAGTTCCACAAAATCTTTTCAGTGTAACGGGGGCGGATCCTATGTTTAATTTGGGGTACTCAAATTTATATGAAAAATACTCGGAAGATCATCATAGTTACATTACATCTTATACATTCCTTATAGATAGGGTAAAATTTTGGAATTATTGGTTTTATTTAATTAACATCATCATGAGAAATGTAAAACTACCTTTGTGATCTCCTTAATGTCAACATTTGTAATTAAAAGATGACTATTTTCCATTCAACGACATGTAGTTTACTGAAGAATTTATTGTTAAATAAGACATAAATCTTCTGTTTTAAAGTAAGGTATAATCACTATTCTCAATTCACTTACGTAGTATGGGTTCACTGTATAAACATTACATATTTCATCATACAATGTGTATGTTTCTTCGTGCTTCAAAATCATGTACAGTTTTATTGTTCTTAGTGCAAAATATATGTTGTTTGTATTAATGAGCTTATGGACATTTCCATATGAGCACTGAAATAGACCCCTGAATTTCCAGGGGCGGATCATATTTAATTATCGGGGGCGAATCATATTTAATTACTAGGGTACATTCTTTTAAAACATTATCGTAAATGTAAAACTGAACAGCGTTTTAAAGTTTTATTGCTACAAACAAATCTTGAATACCAACAAACTCTATCCATTTGCGTATACCTTCCATTTTAAATTATCAATTCACGACACGAACATCTCAATCTGGCTAGCGCTTGTTTATGCTATGTATTAGTCACACACAGTAAATATTTCTCCATTATTTGAGAGCATGGATTTAAAGGTACCATATACATTTAATTTAGTGTTTACTTCTACATCACAAGACCGGTCTCCTACTTCTTGATTCATCCAAACATATCCAAAACCTGCACTTATATTTTGCTTCTTATATGAGTAACCCATGTTCTATTTTAAGAAATATTTGTTCTATTAAGTTCTATTTGGGTTGAGTAACCCATTTCTCTATTCTTTTTAATGAACCCCCGTGTCAAAACCCATAATTTTTGTCTTTCCTAAATTAACTTTTAAGCCATAATTGACAGAAAAAACTTGCAACTGGTTTATTTGTTCTTGGAAATGTCCTATGGTATCGCTGAAGCATACTAAATCATCAGCGTACATTAATGTTATTAAGTTTGGCAAATACTCATCAATATTTATACCATGAAAATCTGTTTCATTAATTTGTTCATAAAATTCTTCTATGAATAAAGAAAACAGAAGGGGACTCACCATACACCCTGGTCGAGTTCCGTTAGTACATTCAAAATAATCTGTAAAACACAGTTAATCCTTCCGCTGTAAGAAGACATGATTTCATTTGACTATATATTGACTGAAGTGTCTGTAAGAGTTTCCCTTTTATCCAAAATTTAACTGAAACATACCACAATAAATCATGTTGTACACTATCAAAAGCAGTTGAAAAATCAATAAAAGTGTAATGAAACCTTTTCTTTTTTGTTAAATATTTCTGCACACACCCCATTAAAGAAAATGTATGGTCTACTGTTGAATAACCTTTCCTATAGCCAGCTTGTGCTTCACATAATAATCCAGCTTGATCAACATAATTTTGAATTCTGTATGCTAATATTTTAATTTACCCCCGGTATTTAGTAATGAAATACCTCTATATTGTTTTAGAATCTATGGTCAAAGCCTTTTTGTGAATGGGCATAATAAATGCTTTGCTCCAACAGGTTGGGAAAAATTCATCTCCTAATACACTATTAGATAATTGTAATAAATGAGACGATATGTGACTATATGTATCTTTCAATATATCTACCGTTATCCCGTCAGGCCCTATGGCCTTTCTTCTTTTCATTCCATTTATGGATTTCTGTGCTTCACATGGTGTTATGAGTCCATCAAGCACTGTATCATTTTCAATTTCTAATACATTTTTTAAATATTCCAGAGTATGATTCTTAAACTCTTGATTAAGTTCATGTGTTGATGAATTCAAAAGTTCCTCAAAATGTTTGTACCAAAGTACAAGTTCTACTGTTGTAAACATTTTCCTTTTATTTAAAAATCTCATGTTTTTGCACATGGAATCAGTGTCTTTTGCACCTATCACCTTTTGCACCTCTGAGGCTTGGATGATTGCCCTCTTTTCTTCACATAATTTTTTAAAGTAAGTCGCCATCTGATATTGTACATCTATACTTATTCAAAGCTATATATTTTTCATTTTTTCAAAATTCACATTCTTTGTCCCACCATTTTGGTTGCTTTAGTTTCATGTTGTCTCGAAAGTTTTGTTTTTTTCTGTAGGATATATTTTGATAAATACTCACCAATGCCTCACTTGCTTTGTCCGGATATGTTTCTAAGGTTTCATTAAATGTGTTGAAAAGTAACGCACATTCTATTTTTTCTAATGATTTTGAAATATTTGTTTTATCTTCATCAATCTGATAAAATTTTACCCATTTTGTCAGTTCGCATATGTGTTTATTCGAAAGCTCTTTGCTTGGTCTGATAATATTAAGTGAACAGCTTAAAGGAAAGTGATCGGACGGATCATCTGATAACACACAGGATCTATCTACCTTATGAAGTAGACAACTGCTGACAATTACATGATCAACTACACTGCTACCAAAATGAGTTAAACACATAATTAAGTCTCCTGGTATATCTGGTATATCTGGTATATCTGTTATATTAACAGTTCTAGCATTAAAATCACCAAGGAGTATTAAATTAAATTAATCCAATTCTGCTAAAGTATCTACCAATAAATTTTCCAGTCTGTTGATACCAATTATTTCATCTTCATCCACATAGAATGATGAACCTGCTGGCGCAATAAAGCCCCTTCTCTCCCTGTACTCTTCCTGACTATTCCATGACCATAGTACCCATGGAATGCATCAGAAAATTCATCATCCGTGGTTGCCCATGTCTCAGTGATACATACAATACTGTGATTATTTATCAATTCTTTAACTACTTATTTAATTTTGTTCTTAAGTCCATGTGCATTCCATGTTGCTATTTCTGCATTATCATTTCTGCTTGTGCTGGACTAATTTACATATGGGTGAAAAATTGAGTTTAAGTTGAAAAATATGACACACAGAAACAGGTTTTTATCCATATGCATGAAGGAAAAAATCCTACTGGTTCAAATAATATTAAAGAAGATATGTCTGAAATAATGTGTGCAATAGAAAATCACGGACTGTAGTCTGTTGGCCGTATTTGATTTTGAGCAAGTCTGTATTTCAATAGGTCAGAAGCCCTCATAGGCACCAATGATCCCTGTGAATTTGAGAAAGATCAAGCATATTGTTGCGAAGGAAAATCAACGATAGTGCTCTGGTGGCCATATTGGAATTCCGACAGGTCTGCAATTCGATAGAGATGGAGCCCTTATAGGTACCAATCATCTCTTTGTAAATGAGATACATCAAGCTTGCTCTTGTTGAGATATCGTGCTTAAAAGAATATTACCAATTGTGCTCTGGGAGCCATATTGGAATTCTGACAGGTCTGTTATTGGACAGGGATTGAGTCCGCATAGGCACCAATGATCGCTAAGAAAATGATAAAGATCAAGCATGTTCTTGTCGAGATATCCGGTGCGAAAGAAAATCACCTATTATGATCTGGTGGCCACACTGGAATTCCGACAAGTCTGTAATCCACAATAGGTCTGAAGCCCACGTATGTACCAAACATACCTGTGAATTTGGGAAAGCTGAAGTATGTTGTTGTTGTTGAGTTATCACATGCGAAAGATAATCAGCGATTGGGCTGTGGTGGCTGTATTGGAATTCTGACAAGTTTGTAATTCTATAGGTCTAGAGCCCTCATATGAACATGAAAAGTAGACAGGTAGAGTTCCGAAACATTTTTACTGAATAATTAACTTGCTCTTTAGTAGGCTGATTGAAAAACATAAATAGTTATAATTATATCCATGTAATAATTCATGCTGTCACCATACCCTTTATTTAGTTAATTATTCAATTAATGGTAAGCCTACGTTTGTTACAATTTACATGAAACATGTTTGCGATATATACATGTTACAAAATTAAAAAGGTGTGCTATATTGCGTTAGTTTTGCACAACACTTTATAGATAAATAATCTGGTCGCTTGTTAAACTGAGATAACTTCACATGAAAGTAAAGTATGAGCATAAGCAGACTTTTGTATTCCATGTGCTGCAAAATAAAGGCCTTGATCGAACAGTTTTAGATTAGACACTATTTATAAATTATTAAATAATTCATCGTTACCCTCAAAGTAATTGCAAGATCCACCTCTGAAATACCATGAATATTTCGTGGAACTATTCTTAAATGAAAGCCAGTGTACAATACTACAACTGTACCAAATTTGGTACTTTTATCACAATTTGAACAATTTTTCCATTACGTTTTTCAAACTTTTTAGATAACTGTTTGTGACATATTTTGTTTCACCCGGATACTCAGGTGCTCAGTCGTTTCTCATATTATTCAATTCTGTTATGTTAAAGTAATGTTTGTTTGACTGAATCCCCCAGTGATCCCAACGTGGGCCAGCCCAAGTGTGTGACCAGTGATGGTTCGTTACTGAACGATGTGTTGGCTGGTTCCGGAAATCCTTTCTCACAATATTTTCACACACCCGTCTTCCCCGTTCAGTTGCATTTGCCCTTCTGTCGTTCTTGCAAGATTTCTTCAAATCGTTCACCTTATTTTCATCTATAGTTGGTTGGAATATTTCCGGTTCCGATAAAGGTACGTCATTTCCTTCTCCGCTTGTAAGCTGATATTCATTGCTAGAAAATTGCTTGTGTAACTTTGATATCAGAAATGGGCCGGTAGCATGGAGCACACCTTTGTTACTGTGATTTTTCATATTTTGAATGATGTAAATAAAAAATGGATGATTTACAACACATCCAAACAGGCCATTTGACACCAGCGGTCCTTCCACTTTGGTGAAAAACTGCGCATGTGCCTCCGATTCTGTACTGAAGAAACACCTTTGTTTACCAATGGCTTTCCATAGTGGCTGCAAGCATTCAAAGTCAAGATCGGCATAGACTCCTCCATGCTGATGTACCACGAAGATCCTTGAAGGACAAAAACACCTTATGTCAGAGTGCAAAGTAATACACATGACTGAAAAGATCAGATTTTCTTGTACAGCAAAGTAAAACATAGCGATGTCTGTCAAAGGCTGGTTATTTGGGTTTTAATTAGCAGACACAAAATGTTTTGAATTAATATATGAGAAATTTATGATAGGATTAAGGTTGCATGTCTTAATATTTCTTCATACCAGGAAACGACGAAGGAAATTTTTTAGGAACGCTATAATATGATTTTTGATATTGTCTGATAGGAGAGTGTGTTCATCCTAGTGGAGGTCGACAGACAATCACTAATATCAGAGGTCTATTTGCTCTACAGAGCAGAACTCATCTGTAAACAGAATTTAAACTATAGACGCCTGAAGTGAACCTGCTTAGACTGAAATTACTCTGTGAGTATATCTTTCTTTGTTGCAAGGTATGAAGTTTTTATTATGAAGAGCTGATGAACACTAGCAGATATCAGTTACATGACATTCGTGTTATTTGGTTTATATTTTTCTAATGGTAGTCCATCTGTCTGTTATTCTTTATATTCTGTGTCGCCGTGATAAGTCATCAGGTTGATAGATTCTGATTGGGCTCAGTGTATTTATTTACCAGTATCTAACTCCCTTTAAAAATCTTACCTGAATGCATCCGCCCGATAAATGCTCTTTGGGTAACCGTCATAAATCTGCAGAAACTCCGGATACTTATCTGCGATCATATCTCTCATTTCCTTATCAGTCCAGAACCAGTACTCCCAGTCAGGATTTTGTTCAATACAAGATTTTATCCATGGTTTAAAAACAACTGATAGTTTGGGCGACTTCCATGTTTGGTGGAGAATCCGGGGTATGGGACTCTCGGCGTTCTCCTTTGTATTCTTCTTTGGCAGTATCTTAAGGTAAGGCCGAACCGTATCTTTGGATTTGTTGAGGTAAAGGGCCACCTTCTGTGAGGTCTGTCGGGTTGACTGGAGGGTCTTCATGTGCCGGTGGGTCAGCAGGCTCAGGAATATCAACAGGACACAGACACACAATATTCTTATGGTCAGCTTGCTCTTGCAAGCTTGTTTGAAAAATACCCTGCTGGCCATGTTTTCATCAACTCTGGTGAAACAAAGAAAAATATAGGTGGTAATTCATTTAGTAATACGTATGTAATGATCATAATAAGCCATTAATTGTATAATCAATATAAAACAGTGCAGGATCGGGGGGGGGGGGCAGTTATCATTTTTATCAGATAAAATATATGGTCATATGCCATTAAACAAACTATCGATTTAATTAATAACCAAATTTGAAAAATAGTGGGGCTTAAAGCATGCGTCTATTGTTACAGGTGCCCTATTTATTGTGTGCAGCGGTCTTACAGATGATTGTTTTATTGTGCACACGAATGTTCCATGTGTTGTTGGCATTTTCTTTGTGTGCCATGCGTAGCTCGTGTTTTAGCCGCCTGGCCTGGCCGGATGTTGCAGGCTCGGTTTGCAGGCTCCGCATTGGTTGAACCCTAGATACACGGCGTTCCCGTTCTAGTATTTTCTTTGAGCTTGTTTACTCTGTAAGGATTGATCGTGAAAGGGAATTTTCTAGAGTTTTCGGAGAAAAGGTTATAAATAGAGGCCGTGTTTTAGAGCCGAGAGAGGTGAGGGAATATTCCAGCGGACACAGACGTTTGTAAGTCAGTTTGTGGGACCTATTCCGAAAAGTGCTGCAGTTATAGATTCTCTTCAGTTTACTTTCTGGATTGTTACAAGAGCTTTACATTGGACTGTTATTCTCCGAGAGAATTCGTGTGCACTGTTCGTCAGGTTTATACATTATAAAGGACTTATCGGTGTGACAGTGGTGGTAACCAGGTACTGTGCACTTTGTTTCTTTTACAGTGTGATTGTATTGATTTGTTGTTATACTGCTGTAAAACTGTTTCATTGTATTGATTTAGTGTATTGTAATGTTAGGAATGTTTTAAGAATAAATTATGGTTATTTGTTAACAAAAAACCACTGACTATTTTATTTATTCCCCTAGACATTTCACGCTGCCTAGGGTTACAGAATCTGATTTTTTTATTACAAAATTTATGTTCATCACGCTTTCGTGATCTGCTGATATTAGGTTCTGTAACACTATATATACCATGTTCATATCTTTTTGTATTGTAGAAGAAAAAAATAGAATATAAACCTACAACGGATGCAGACATTCACTTTCTATCTAGATTATTTCACATACATGAATGCCGCCGTTCACGTTCGTTTGGCTTTGACATCCTGCTTATGGATATGAATAATCAAATATTGACTTTGATATCGAGCCTTTCTGCACCTCTCCTTATCTTAGGAAAATACACTTTTGATTGATTTTACCTGAGTGATATTGTATTTACGTTGAGTTTAACACAGTATACAGTGTAAATATGTATGCATGGTCTTTGGTTACTTTTATGAATGCAGATCAGAATAAACAATAATAACATTTTTAATCGTTTTAGTAGGGGAACACACTGTTGAAAGTATTTGTCCTCGCCGCTAGCAAAAAGAAAAAAAACTATCCAAAATGTTACAGAAAAAAATTAGATATACAGACAGCATCGATATTTACTGTCGACCATTAATTTATTTACCAAAGTTGCATACATATATAAGAAATACGCATTTTATAATACATCCAACGTATATGCCGTAGATCAAATTCCCCATAAGCGGATAGGCTGCATAAATTTACGCATACAGGGAAGAGTAATTCAAGCTACTGGTTATTCAAAATAAATACTAGAAAGAAATATCAGTTTGAAATTCAGCAGAGTTATTCGAGTATTACATCGATCATAATAGGGTATCGGTTTGCCATACAAAAATATTCAAATGTTTCAATGTTGTTTAATACTTTTGAATGTTTGCGTTTGTTTGTCTGTATTTTGTAAAAGAGTGAGCTTTGTTTTGATATACGATAAAATAAAGTTTGACGTTGGATCTTGCTGGTGTTCACTTCTTATTTTTATATCTGTATGTAATCATAACAAGAAAATATTGAAAGCGCGTATAGACTAGAGGGTGGGTTTATTGCGTTCTTCATTTCTTTTCATTTATTCAATGATATTTTAGCTTATATGCATCACCAGTTGAATAATTAATTCA
Organism: Sipunculus nudus; assembly: GCA_026874595.1. Classification (NCBI taxonomy): domain Eukaryota; kingdom Metazoa; phylum Annelida; class Sipuncula; order Golfingiida; family Sipunculidae; genus Sipunculus; species Sipunculus nudus. Next base: position 33,586,029 of record CM049315.1, read on the forward strand.
TTAGTTGTTGTAAAATTCAGTCCGTTGAAGATTCAATTCAATTACACAGTAAGAGCAAAGGGTCTTTAAAAAAAATTTTTTAAGGGAAAAGGATAGTTTTTTCTTCCTTTCCCTTTAGCGTCCTACAAAAGGGTCTTGTTATATGTTTTTCCAGAAAATAACCCTATTTGCCTTGAAGAAAACCCCTTTATACTGAGAATGCCATTAATTCCGAACATCAACGCCAGGGGAATGCAATGCGAAACTGCCTTTTTCATCAACCCAATGGCGTTTTTCTTAAAACATACCCTTTCTACAGGTTCCATTCTCAAGAAGGGGTTTCAGTTTATAATCATGCTAATGAACCCCGTGTAAGGATTGCAGTCTGCATATTCTAACTTTAAAAAATCCGTACCGCGCCTTATAAAATAAATTAACCATATTGCCGCTAGACCTTCTCACTGGTGATTCCTACCATGGTCATGTGTACCCGTCACGTGATACAAGCAACGTGCATCACAGGGCAGACGAAGGAAAATACGTGTTGTGTACAAGAGTGGGAAAGTTTTACACGTAAGTACCCAGTAGTCTGGTGAGTATTGAATGAATATGAATTGTTCTTGAATAATTCAAACGTTGGTAACAGTTTGTCTTTTTCAACATTTGCCATTTATGACAGTTTACTTCTTTGCCTCATAAACATGTAGTGCGGGCAAAAACATATCTAACGCTGGACCTGGCCGGTCTTGATTCCCAGTAGTAGTTCTGTACTTTATTTCACGAGTACACATGAGAACGGATATCAGAAACTGATTATTTCCAATTTCGCATTGGATATTTTCTTAGATGACTGCAATGAGTAAGGATTTAGATCGATTAGTTTGTCAAAATCACCTCTTAAGAATGGGGAATTGAAGATGGCGGCACCTTGGGTCATTTCTGGGTGCCCCCCCCCCTCCCCCCCCCCCCGCTCACCCCCATTACCACCAATCCACATATAGATTAAAGTAATAAAACCTCATCAGACAAAGCCCCGCTTCTGAAAGGGGGAACAAAAGCTCAAGCGACCCTATACAAACACTCATGCATACACACTCAAGGTCTTCTGTATCAGTTTGTACTAGGTATGAGCTGTTTACTTAGTCCTAAATTTTAATTACTGATATTTAATTAAGGCTTTAATTAATAATGGGAAAGAGTTTGTGGTTACTTTGGTACATCAAGTAAATAAAAGGTGACAATTTTTGAATTATAAAAAAAATTAAGCATTTATTTTACACTCAGCAAATTGTATTTATATTTTCTTTTAAGTCAATACACTGGTATCATTATCAACCCCATTCTATAATTTAAAGAGATAAAAAATTAAAACAAATGATTTAACACATGTATAGTGTAAATACGTTTATACGTACCCTCTTGTATTCTCCCCCCCCCCCCCAAAAAAAAAACTCGATGCTAATACAGCATTGATAGATCATGCAGCAGGTACCAATGTATCTTTTTATTATAACAAGAGCTGGCTGTAATATATAAGGACATACAGAGATATATAAACGACATCATAGTTGATAATGGTCTATTACCAGTGGACCAATTATTATACGTCTTTTCCATTATTATACCTTTAACTTCCCCTTTTCTTCGTCCTTTCTGTTCATTATTTCTAAAAATGATTTTGCTGACTGCATGATGGTGTTAAGGCACCCTAACCTGACCATTTATAATATAAGAGTGTGAATGTCCTCATACAGTACCAGCATCATACTGTTCAGTCATTTGTCAAGCCTGCGGATAAATGGGTATTATTTCTTATGTTCATGGATATTTGAATATATAAACCCCCTATAATACTATGCAAATATTCTGGTTATCAAATATAAATAATATAATTTATGCAATTACAATAAGTAAAATTCAGACTGTTTATTACTCCGTAATTAAATATAGACTTTCACTCATGCCTTAAATACGTTGTCAGGCTGTTGTCTGAAGAAATCTCTCTTTGAAATGGGTTTATCATGAAACAAGACACCGCAACTGCCCTGACCTGTTTATTAATCACAAAGTTACCATTAATAATATATATGTATCTTATAATAATTAAATAGATATATACATATAATAATAATCTACATATAATAATAAATAGATATATACATATAATAAGCGCACAAGCTTATTCGGCAGGTAGTAAATGAACCCGCTGGAAAATGATTGCGTAAAAACCCAAAAAGGGAACCCATAATGACAAGACAGAAACCTTTTGAGAACCTTTATAGAAACCCTCCCTTTTTACAGTATAGATGTAGAACCTTAAGGGATAATAAGGTTTTTCCTGAAAGGGTTTTATTAAAGCCCATGCATAATGGTTCCTCATGAAAGGGTTTTATTTTGGAAAAAAATCATACAAAAACCCTTTATTTATCAAGTTTTTTTTAAATTAAATATCATTTTTAAATGGGTTTTATCAAAAACGCTTTAAGGGTTGGACACTCAAAAAACCCTCTTCCAACCCTTTGAAAAACTCTTTTTTTCTAACAGTGCATGAGATTACAATTTCGATAGGTTTTGAACGCATTTACTTGTAGGTAAAATGGAAACCAAATATCTAGGAAAATCCTATTTAATCTTTTATTTAATCTTTATAAGCGTTGTCTTATTTGCCTCCGGCGAACGGGCGAGAGTCCATACCAAGTCCAGAAAAAGAACCCAAAATTGTTGTCTTTCTTTTTTTCATTCTTCTTTTTGTCGTCTCAACTTGAATAATTTACAATTTCTTTTTTTTCGTTTTCATCATTGACGACATTTGTTGACGATTCACATGTACAAATATATCCATAGAAACATATCTATACATAAATATACACACATGCTAATATTAACTCTTGATGGTACCCATACTTTGTACGAAAATGGATCGAAACTTTTAGATACTACCAATATATATATATATATATATATATATATATATATATATATATATATATATATATATATATAAATGCATATTCTCACATATTTAAATAAACACATATTCACATTTAATTTACATTTTTTTGTTTTCATTATCGACGACAATTGTTGAAGATTGACATGTACAAATATATCCATATAAACATATATATACACATATATACGTATATATATATATATATACATACATACACACATACACATACATATACTCATACACATATACAAAATTATGCACACGTGCTAATATTAACTCTTAATTTTACCCATATTATGTACAAAAATGGATCGAAACCTTTATATACTATCAAAATACAGATATATATATATATATATATATATATATATACATACATATATATATACATATATACATACTCATATTCTTACTTATTAACTTATACAAATATAAACATGCATCTCATGTACGCGAATATGTATGCATCTCACTAAAGTCGCATTATTATTTCTGGTTACCAGGATATGTCATTATCGATAACCTACAATAGATATGAATCCGTGTCAAGAAGACTGTAATTATATCAAAAAATACTTTATTAATGTATTTTATTAATAGATTAATAGATTGGGGGGGGGGCTTATAGGGTCCTACTTTAAAAGATTTTTTATGTTCTCATGAATTTTAGCCCATTTATTATCGTAAACCGTTTTTTCCCCCGTTTTCTCAGGAGTATTTTTTCCATATCCAATTCATTTGTCACGAACTGCAAAAATAATTTAAACACAGGTTCCTTATTGTTACATTTTTGTAAGTGAATATAATATTTTGCCAACATGACAATGTAAGTAACGACATCATGTGATAAGGTTTCCGTGTCTATCTCCAATAACATAGCTCTTTTTGTTAATGTTAACGTTGCTTCTGACAGATTTTGATTCAGAAATGTTATTATTTGGTCCCAGAATAGTTGTATCGGATGCAATTTATAAATTTATGTTCCAAAGTTTCCTCTTGTAAGCCCCAAAATTCACCAATATTATCAGTAACAATCTTAATCTTATATAATCTTGATCTACATGGTATAATCCTGTGTATAAATCTAATTTGAAAGTCTTTCAATCTTATAGAATTACATATTTTAACAGATTTATATATGTTGTCATAAAACTCTGTCGGTGAAAGTTCATATTCATGGTTCCATTGAAGTAAGGATGTTGGTTCTTCTATTTTCTTTTGTTTTAACTTGTCATAGTAGTCTCTACATCTGTATTTTGTCATGTTTACATTGTTCGTATTTTCCTCGCAGGTTTCACGATCAGTATTTTTGTAATTTTTGTAATTTTTAAGTTTAGCTTTCCATTCATTTGAGATGTTCTTGATCACACCATAGTATTCTATAAAATTAGTTCTTATATTAAATTTGTTAACAAATTCATTAATTATATCTCTAATTCTTCTGATTCCCTTTTTGTACCATGTTTTGTAATAGAATGATTTGTTTTCGATATTTTTAAGATTATTACACCATATAAACTCGGAAGAAATTTTCGTTATCGTCATTTGGTACAAGTGTTAGTTTAATTTCTCGCAGATTATTAATAATATCTTTGTAGAAATCAGGAAGTTGAGCAAATCTATGAAGCAGCGACTTTTTAGAATGTCTAGCATGGTTAAGCTATTTTCACAAAAGTATGACTCGATTCATTCATTAAGTTTCGATGTGTAATATAGTATTTTGTCGATCCATGTTAATTTCATTGCTTTATCTTGTGTCTCTATGTCAGACATTCGTAATCCTCCTTTCTGTGTGTCATTTATCATGACCGAATTTTTAATTTTAGGTGGATTTCCTTGTCATAAAAAATCATTTATTAGAAATTGTGCTTCCTTCAAAAGATATGTTTTGGAATGTGAAAATTAGACATACAGTAAACTAATTTTGACAGTCCTAAGGTTTTAATTATTACAACACGTTCTGTTAATGTAAGCTTACTTTTAGCCCATGATTCAAGCGACGTTTTCATGTTGCCCATTTTCTTTTTGAAATTAAAAATTGCAGTTTATGTCTCATTTTCATAGAAGGTTAAACCAAGGGTTTCGAAAGGTCCCGAAGTCCATCTTACTGGCAAGTCTCCGTCTTCCTTACCAGCTCTACATCCTTCCCACCGAGCCTCCGTTTTGTTTAGATTGATTTTTAAACCAGATTAAAATTGGAATGTTTTTAATAATAAAATTGTTATCTTTAATAGGTGAAATAAAAACGCCCCTTGCAATGTCCCCCTCCCACACTCCGCCATTCAGACTTTTAATTAAAGCACAATTACGATTGGATTCACGTCTCTGTAAGTTTATTATAAATTCCGTGGCGTCATAACGCCTATATTTGAAATGAAATAGATGGAAAGCATTTCGAATATTATAGTTCCTGTTGAAGGGTATTTTGTTGTCGTTTAGTTAACGCCTAGAATCCACTAAATAGGAAATGAATTAAAATGCTTATTTCCCAAAACTAAAATACGCTATTATGATATTGGAATTTGATGACTTTGAGTCTGCATTTACATTTCGTCTAAACTTTGCCCCATGTTCCTTTCCGTTTCTAAACTGTATATATCTGTATATGTATGATTGTATATATATATATATATATATATATATATATATATATATATATATTAAAATTTGCACTTTAGCTGTATCAATTTGGAACGATTAAAAATTCTGGATCCGCCCCTTAATACTAAGGGCATTCTACTAGCAATGTTCTTATATTTATTTATAATTGGATAATCAGAAGTAGAGAAAAATATATGTGAGTGGACATTAAATCTAATTTAGGTATTTTTGTCAGCAATTGACAACTGATTCTTTATATGTATGGTATATATAGATGATTTATCAGGAATGGTGCACAGCTGTCAAGTTTTATGGCGGCCGCGACAGAGGAGGAAGAGTCCTTCCTATACTAACTTGTACTTTCTTTTTTATTTCTGTCCTGCTTTATTACCCTCTCGTGGCAAACATAGTCATTTTGGCCGCGATTTCCAACCTACTGACTCTACTCTTTGCACATGAATTACAAATTCCATAGTTACACCATCAGTTGTCTTAACTACCTAGGGTACAACGATCATTTGGTCTTTTAATAGTGCGGGCTATATATAGGGTACATACCAGGTAACCCGCCTGGGGCAAAACAACAGCTGTTGGTATCCCGGATAGAGCAATGGACCATTAATATCTCCATCGATCCTGTGTTCCATAACAAGTGACCCATGGGTCATGACGCTGAGCTGACTGGGAAGAGATTCGCAAAAGGAAATTTTATCACCAGAATGGTAGTATATACCCATTCAACTGAAGCATCAAACAGATTAACCAACAGGCCAAGATTTAGTCTGTATTTATATATCTCAAAAATAGAGAAAAATGTGTAAACTTTTAAAACTAGAATACGGGTAACCGACAAGTGACTACATGTATCTGCCAAAATCAGATAGTGAGGCATGGATTGAGTGGCAAGGGGAAATAGAGTGAGGTATGTTGCATATTAGCATGGATGTCTGCAGCCTAAATGTGTATGTAGGTTGTGCCACCTACCACAAATCCAGAAAGCTGTCCAAGTTGTATACACCTGCAAAATTTTAGGCAGAAAAGTCAAACCACTACATGTATATGAGCGATTTTTGCCCATGGCAGACAAACAGACAAACACTGTGCAAAAATCTTTGCAGGTAACCCCTCCAGTTTTGTGTATGATAAAGACCTATGTGAGATCTAAACACATGCACAATTTTGGCCCAATCGGTCAAATGGTTCCTGAGATATGAGCTTGGATGTGTCCAGCGTTAACTAGAATGTAGGTGGCGCCACCTGTCATAAATTCAAGAAAGCTGTCCACGATGTATAAACCTGCAAAATTTTAGGCAGTTATGTCGAACCACTACAGAGAAATGAGTAATTTTAGGCCACGGCAGACTAACAGACAGACGCTGTGCAAACATTGTTACAGGTGGCGCCACCATTTTTTGTGTATGTTACAGAGCTATCAAAGGGCTACATTTGTATAAATTTTATTTCCTGATCGGTCAAACGGTTCCCAAGATATAAGCTTGGATGTCATCAGCGTGAACGTGAACGTAGGTGGCGCCACCTGTCATAAAATCAAGAAAGCTATCCTGGATGTATACACATGACGAATTTCAGGTGAATTAGTCAATTCACTGCAGAGATATGAGTGATTTTAACCCAAGGCAGATGAACAGATGGACACTGTGCAAACATGGTTACAGGTGGCGCCACCATTTTTTGTGTATGTTATAAAGCAATCCAAGGGCTACATTTGTATCAATTTTATTTCCTGATCGGTCAAACGGTTCCCGAGATATGAGGGTTTATGAGTGGAAACAGACCCACAAATGGACACTGGATAGAGAGGAAAGGTCAGAGGTCAATGCAAATTGGTTAGGCACCAGTTCACATGTGACCCGATAACAGGTGTAAGTTTGGGAAAAATCGGTCCATTAGTCTCCGAGGAGCTCTCTGGAAACGAACGCCGCCGCGGCGGAGGAACTCGGTCAAAAACATAGTATCCGCAAAACTTCGTTTTGGCGGATACAAAAATACAGGTGGCTCCACCAGTCTGCAGAAACTAATAAAAACACTTAATGGTCAATATCCATGCAAAAAATCATGGTGATCTCTGCATTAGTTGTTCAGATACCTCAGTTTTTGTATCAAATTGTCCATTATTCTGAGGGATACTTCGGAGTCCTATAGCTTGAAGGATATGGGTAACAGAGACCTAATTTCAAGTTTCCACAGGCACCTTTCATGGGCCTCCTTGCATGACAAGAATGAAGATTCTAGGTCCAGTTGTTGCGATTTGTACCCTGTTGACAGATAACCACATCTTAAAAGGTCTCAAAAAAAAGAAAAAAATTCGTAAAAATTTGAAAAAAATAGAGGTGGCACACCCAGTCTGCAGAAACTGATGGAACAGCTCATGATCAATATGTATGCCGAAAATCATGACCATCAGTGTTGTATAGTTATTGAAATACTGCAGTTTTTGTATCAAATTTTCCATTATTCTGGGGGGGGGGGGGGGGGTTTGGACCCATACAGCTTACAGAATATGGGTAACAGAGACCTAATTTCAAGTTTCCATGGAGACTTTTCATGGGTCTCCCTGTGTGTCAAGAATAAAGATTCTTGGTCCAGTTTTTATGGTTTGTGCCCTGTTAACAGATGTTCATATCTTTAAAGGTCTCAAAAATACAGAAAAATTTCGTAAAAAAAAAAAACGAACAAATACAGGTGGTGCCACCAGTCTGCAGAAACTTATGAAACACTCCATGATCAATATCCATGCAAACAATTATGGTTATCTCTGCATTAGTTGTTCAGATACTTTAGCTTTTGTATCAAATTTTCCATTATTCTGATCTGTACTTTGGAGTGCCATAGCTCAAAGGATATGGGTAACAGAGACCAAATTTCAGGTTTCCATGGAGACTTATCATGGGTCTCCCTGTGTGTCAAGAACGAAGATTCTAGGTCCAGTCGTTACGATTTGTACCCTGTTGACAGATAACTACATCCTTAAAGTTCTCAAAAATGGAGAAAACAATTTGTGAACATTGAAAAATACAGGTGGCGCCACCAGTCTTCACAAACTGATGAAACATCTTATGATCAATATGTATGTCGAAAATCATGACCATCAGTGATGTAGTTAATGAGATATTGAAGTTTTTGTATGAAATTTTTGACTATTCTGGGGGGTAATTTTGGGCCCCATAGCTCGAAGGATATGGGTAACAGAGACCTAATTCCTGGTTTCCATGGAGACTTTTCATAGGTCTCTAAGTGTGTCGAAAATGAAGATTCTAGGTCCAGTCGTTACGATTTGTGCCACGCTAACAGATGACAGCATCCTCAAAGGTCTCAAAAATAGAGGAAAAAATCGTAAAAAATCAAACAGTACAGGTGGCGCCACCAGTCTGCAGGAACTGATCGAACATCTCATGATCAATATATATGCCAAAAATGAAGACTATCAGTGATGTAGTTATTGAGATATTGAAGTTTTTGTATGAAATTTTTTACTATTCTGGGGGGTACTTTGGGGCCCCAAAGCTCAAAGGATATGGGTAACAGAGACCTAATTTCTGGTTTCCAAGGAGATTTTTCATGGACCTCTCAGTGTGTCAAGAATTAAGATTCTAAGTCCAGTCTTTATGATTTGTGCCTTGTTAACAGATGTTCACATTTTTAAAGGTCTAAAAAATAGAGAAAAAAATTCGTAAAAAATCGAAAAATACAGGTGGCGCCACCAGTCTGCAGGAAGTGATGTAACATCTCATGATCAATATGTATGCCAAAAATCATGACCATCAGTCAAGTAGTTAATGAGATATTGAAGTTTTTGTATGAATTTTTTTACTTTTCTGGGGGGTACTTTGGGGCCACATAGCTCGAAGGATATGGGTAACAGAGACCTAATTTCTGGTTTCCAAGGAGATTTTTTATGGACCTCTCAGAATCCCAAGTTACAAGGTTCTAGGTCCAGCGGTTACGATTTGTGCCTGGTTAACGGACGGACAGACGGACAGACGGACGACGGACAAAGAGTGATCCTTATAGCTCAGATGACTTTCAGTCAGCTGAGCTAAAAATCAAGGCAATTGACACAAGGTGTTAATAGGGAGGGAAAAAGTCGCCTAGGGTGGCCAACGAATGAGTGTTTAAAAGCCACGATAAGGGAATTACAACCTAGAAAAAATCAACAACAACAATAAAGTCAAACCTAGCGGGTATGGGTTTACACCCCTAGGCCCTCCTGACGAAAGCTGTACAACATTGGGGTCTTGGTCCTTTGTCTCTGGTGGCTATGTCTATTTGAAAGGTGTCTGGGTTTAATGGTCTTCTGAGTGGTTATGCCTGAATTATATGCCAGCGCACGAGTAATGCTCGAAAACGTGGAAGGTTCTTTGATGCATAATCTTATATATAACATTTCTATCAGGAGTGATCAGAGGAACCTTAAGGGGCCCCGGCCGGTCAGAAGTGTCCATCACAGAGAGCAAAAGTACCTTCTTCCACAGGCTGACCTTAGTGATTGCGGAGCGCCACCGTGTGTCTGTGTAAGAGACTAGGGCAAGAGAAACTGTTGGAAAATGAAATAAAATGTCTTTTGGCTATCTGTCATCTTACATACATTACATAATACAATAGGGCTCAACAGGCTTTTATGCCTATATGCTTTAAAAATGTGGATTTTCGATTTGTCTTTGTTGTTAGCTTATATAGTTTTATTCGGGCGACCCATGATTTCATAGAGCCCGATAGAGCCCAATTAAATAATTGTTAATGTAGAAAACTAGGGGAAAGTTTAGTTATATCAAAATGGTCATGCAGACAAATCTATTGAATTGATATTTAGCACGAGGCAGCAGTGGCTCAATTTCCTCGTCAGATTGGGGGGGGGGGGGGGGGGGGCTTGAACTGAGATCCTATTTTAATAGAATTTCTTTTAATTGATAAAATGTGAGGAGAATGCGTATGCCATGTCCCCTGGTTGAAAACGTGTGTGTGTTTGTGTGTGCCAGGCACATCCCTTATGGTAAATAACCAAGCTAATAAATGCATTTATTTGCTGTTTCGGTCCGGCAGTCTGTCCCGTTGGTTCTTTTAAATCTGAATATATGCTTTTTTTTCTTTTTAAGTTTAAACCTAAACATCAATGACATTTACGTTTGTGTGTGCTTTTGTGTGTGTTTGCGTGAGGATGTCACCCTATAAAATTAAACCCTTTGGTGTCCTTTAAAAAAGGCTGACCTTACCCAGCGACAGACCAAGTTGCATTTGGTTTAACGTGGTAAAGTTGAGAATGTGTGGTTTTTAATGGCGCCCTCATCGTAACGGCACTCAGGCACACATCACAACACCAGTCAGTGGCTAAGCAACAAGAGTATATATATTAAACGAAAATAAAAGGTACAGAATTCAAATCCACCTACCAGATAGGGTTCCCAGCCTCTTACGCCTCATTAAATACACTGGTAAATACACTAGTTGCACACTAAATAAATTTTTAGTCAAAACAGAGTTCGGTTAAGCAGTCTCATGATGGGTATACTGGACCCGGGCGGCACCTTTCTGAACCCCGTTGGCCGCACCTATCCTATCTGGACAGCGGCTTGCGTCACCTTTTTGGACCCCAGCTATCGGTACCTCTCTGAATGCCGGGCGGCAGCACCTCTCTTGACACCTCTATGGTCGGTGGATGGCACCACCTCTCTGAATGCTGGGTGGCACCACCTCTCTGGAAACCTCTCTGATCACTAGGTGGCAGCTCCCTCTTGACAGCTCTCTGTTTTTAGTAAAAACACATAGTCCGGTTAAGCAGTCTGCTGACGGGTATACTGGACCCCGTCTGGCGGCATCTCTCTTAACCGGGCTTGCGGTATCTTTTTGGACCCCGGTTGGCGGCACGTCACTGAATGCCGGATGGCAACACCTCTCTGGACACCTAACTGGTCGCTGGGTGGCACACCTCTCTGGAAACCTCACTGGTCCCTGGGTGGCACACCTCTCTGGATACCTCACTGGTCGCTGGGTGGCACACCTCTCCTGACACCTCACTAGTCGCTGGGTGGCATACCTCTCTGGACACCTCACTGGTCGCTGGGTGGCACACCTCTCTGGAACCCTCTCTGGACGCTGGGTGGCAGCACCTCTCTGGACCCCTCCTTGGACGCAGGGTGGCAGCACCCCTCTGGACACCTATCTGGTGACTAGGTGTTAGCAGCTCTCTGGACAACTCTCTGGTCACTGAGTGGCAGCGTCTCTCTTTACTCCGGCGGTCGGCCCCTTTTGACTCTAAAGGCTCCATAGACTGTGTCCTCACACTGAGCTTGCACTCTTTAAATACCCTTCTACCCGATAGCTCATTTATATTCATAAAACTAATACAAAATGTTCCTATAAGCCTATGTCTGCTATAATGTTGACCACCAAGTTTTCACGTATGCATAAAGTGTTATATCATATCAATCATTAAGTCAATTATGGATTCGTCTTGGATGCCAACTTTGAAATATTTAACATACACATTACCTTGGTCTTGGTCTTATTAATTATTAAACGTTTCACCATACATCCTGGGCGTCGTTTAAAGTAAAGTAAAGGTTTAACGGTTACTTCGATCTTTTGGTGGAACATGATGCAGGCTGATCTATGTAAACCGGGAGATTGTGTATGTAAAAAACAAACGAGGATTTTTACAGAGTCTCAGCATTCATCAGTACAGCTTCCACTGTAGATCTAAACACCTTTCATTAGGCTCTTGTCTTTAGAGGGACAAGACTGATTTAAATTATCGTGTGCCCGTTGATTTACCGTCTATTGTGCTCTTTGGATTATTTGGCCCGAGGCACTGCGGTACAATACTGCAATACAGTTTCACTGTACAATATAAACAGCAGTGAAAGTGTAGTTCACTATACTGCATTGGTACTATCGACACACTGCAATAAATACTGCATTACAGTTGCAGTGTAATACTGCATTAGTAGATATAAAAGACACTGCAGTACAATACTGCAGTATAGATCCAGTATAAATACTACAGTGCATATGTTAAATACACTGCAGTGCAATACTGCAGTTGATGTAAATCAATAAAAGTCCAATACGAATAAAACAAGTAAAAGAAGACTTTTTTTTTAAGAATTGGATATTTAACGAGCCCTGAATTAAACAACATGTGTTTTGGACAATTTATTTATTTTTTTGTTCTTGATACCATAAACATGACATAATTCTTTTGGGTTTGAATAATATATCAACCAATTTATCTTTATGAATAGTACCATAGCCATGCTTCGGTTTAAACACAGGTCACCAGATGCCAGCGGAGAGTGTCCAGCGTTTTACTACTTGCAATCCCACACCCAATATATAGTCTGAACTTTTTTCCGGAATTATTTATGTAGTCTTTTCTAAGCAATGAATCACTCTGAACCTAATAGGTAGGACTTCATACTTTATTATTGGTTCACTGAAATGTTAAGTACAAGCATTATATAAAAATACAAAATATAATGGATAATGTACATCTGGAAGTACAATATCTACCAAGGGATTATTCTACGCCTTTCAACGGTCCTTATATGTGCCCCTTACCGTCTGAAAAATGTTTTCTTTTAACACGATATTCACCCTTCATCACCTAAAGCTCCCCCTTAAACCTTTTATGTTATCAGTAAAAAAAAACTCATTCTGTTTGGAGTCTTGAAACATAGATTAATTCCTGGTATCACTTTATCATCCATGAAAACATTGGAATAATTTGTCCATATAATCTGAGTTTCTGGTGTGGCTTTCACAAATTACATATTTAGACTAACTTGTGCTATGAATCAATATAATTAGAACATTGATAAAGTGAACCCTGTATTAAACTAATCAACTGCTTTGAATATAGGGTCCAGTTCAATTGTTACTTTCCTTGCCTGCACATTCACTGCAGTGTCCCCCAGAATGACAAAAATGTGGAGGGCTTGAAAATTAGGTTGGTTTGAGTTCTCTCCAGGGTGTCATTTTCATGTGAGTAACGCATATTTAAAGCAGAAAACACTTTTTTTAATATATATTGAAAAACTAAATTTTCAATAGGAACTTGAAAACCTTAACATATATTAAACAAATATAATCAACTTTGAATATATTTTTTTATCTATTTTAATACTATTACAGTTCAGTTATTAGTAATGTAACATGATAACTGACCACCATCAATGCATATGGACTGAAACTGTGTTGGAATGTTTCTTAAATACACAGAATATAACATACTAGCTATATAAAGACGTATGGAATCAGGTGTCAGAATTTCTAAAATACTCTGGACTAAATGCTCTAAACCAAATTAAAAAAAAATATATATATATATTTCTAATATAAAATATTTTAATTAGCATATTCATTTGTTAGATAAGGAACTTCCTTGTATTGTATGTATAACAATTTAAGAGAAACTGATATATGATCTTGATGTTACAAATTCTACATAATAACATTGGGAAATCTGTAACTTATATATGATAAAGCATGGAGTCCAAACATGCAAAATAACTTCACATAGGCACATCTGCGAAAACAAAATATGCATTTGCCTTTACTTATATAAACTTAGTCACATGTGATTTGTATATGGGAAAAATGTTAAAATGCAAAATACCACTGATCAACAAAGAAGTACACGAACATGATAATTATTAACAGCAATCTCTAAGTAATGAACCATGTGAGAAGGTAACATTACTGATTCTTTTAAAAAGCATGATGTGATTATTCATGGTAAAAAGGCATAGTTTGTCAGAAATCCATAGCTAATCATCGCAATTTATTCGCGTCTTGCATAACCTCCGACTTCGGACGCCAGGTATCCAGGAAAACAAACCAGCGTCCTTGACATTTGATTAGTAAGCGGCGCGAATCAACTAAACAACTCGCTGCGTTTAACCGCTTATCACACATTGTATAAGAAGCCTACTCCAATAATATTGTTTTCTCGGTGAAAATGAGGTCTATACAACGTAGAATCTATTCAAGCACATACTGTTGTTCTTACCCGAGGGCCTTAAACAAATTGTATCTCCTTATATGTATTGTCTGCATGCTGTATGATTTAGAATATAGACAAGTCTAAATGTGAATATCCCCCCCCCCCCAACAAATTGCAAGAAATTGTTTTATTGTGATTTTCTGTACTACAGGACCAGCTTAACAATATATCAACAGTTTACCCAAAATTGGACTCCGGGAGAGTTGCTGTTTTCAAGATGGCGTCAAAGATGGCCATGAATCATTAAGTATTCACAGAGTATTCACAGAGTTGTAATTTTGGCATCAACTTCAAGGTTTTTGTTGTCCAGGATTCCATTGGAACTAATATAATCTTTTATCCGTGTTTATATTACTGGCGAATCCAAGATGGCGTCCTAAATAGCCACACAGTCTTTATAAAATGGCCATAAATCATTTTTTTTCAACAAAGAGTTCTAATTTTGCTATGTTTATTATATATTTTTGGTTTTTAAATCCAATTAAACTAAATAAAACATCGCTGTGTAGTCATGTGACTTGCAATTAAAAGATGGCTCAAAATGGCTACCGATAATGTCATATGCAGTCACTCCTTATATTATTGCCGTAATTTTGGTTCCATTTATTATTCTTATAAGGGTTAAAAAAATGCCCGATGGAAAAAAGTTCAAGAATGAAACCTGAATCAGGCTGCTAAATTATACTTCAAAGGTAGTAAACAGAGTGGCCGCCGAATGTTCTAACAATAATACGGATAGAAGCAGTTCCTTTTTATCATATACGCGGGTTGTAGGACGCGAGAATTTAGTGGAACATAAAAGAGAACGAAGATGCCCGGGGATAACAAGTAATATAGCCATAAGATGTAGGGAACGGAATTGAATTCGAAGGTCTTTAACTTGGGCCTGTACATTAGATCAGGTCTCGAAATCTCGGCCAAATCTAGCTCCAGTCCAATAAGAAAAAGCTCTGTCGAACACACTGGTAAACATGCTGCTAACATACACATTTATATATAAAATGCATATGTATAAAGATTAAAGCCAACAACTTCTCAGAAATAGACAAATTAATATGTTTCTCTCTGATTAGCTGCCTGTTGATCTGCTCTTGTTATCAGTAGTGCAATTAATTGCTGTGGTATCCTTGATATTTTGATGCATGAGCTCTTTCTCCCAGATACTTCAGAGAATGTTACTTAAATTCGCAGACCATAATGCCCTGGGTGGCTTTCATACCCCTCCTGTAGTACGGGACAGGGGCAAGCGTATCAATGGTAGGTTACTAATGGATAAGATCTAGTTTCTCTGCAATCACTGTTGAAAATCTATATATGAGTTTATGAAAGTGATGACATTTCTTTCACTGATGACACTTCACTTTTAATGGTGCATGCAGTTTATAAAGAGGAGGGAGTGGCTCTTTTTTTAGCAGGTTTGATATACCGTTTCGATGAAGAGGTCTTTATTGCAACACGTTGCCGTTTTTTTTTAAAGATTTCACCATGCTTACGTCTTCCTTCACGTCTTCCTGATTCTTCAGCTCAAAACATAAACAAAAATCATTCTGCAATCTATGGAGGCGTTTGCTCATCTTCAAACAGGTATTCATGGTTGACTCTTTTGGGAATCAAATGTTGACCCCTTCTCCTCAACCAAAATTCTGGTTTCCGTTTTGTTTAACAGCTTCTGAAAGAGATCCGTGGGAGGTCAGCATGTTTTCCAGGCTAGTGGCAAAGTGGTTAAGAATATATATTTGTTTCAATTCATAAATATTACATGTTCTATATAACCAGGTTGTTTCCTGATGGACGGTGTTTTATACAGTGTATAAGGATCTATCTGAGCAGGCAGACGTGTATCTAAACCTGGGCTGCATGCACGGCCCTTGTGATCCTGGGTCTTGTGTATCGCACCCTCTTCTGGTGGATTAGTAGATAATAGCTTAGTAGATAAATTGGCACTATTTGGATCTCAGATGCTTTCAATAAATCTTGTATTTTTCGGATTATCTAAAAGAAGTGTTTGTGAAAATCAGATTGTTCTCTATAGAGATGATTAAAACAAACCTTTATCGAGAAGCATATACTATTATCATGTTGACCAGGCACGTCCCTCTAATTTCTGTAGTCGGTACCGGCTCTGACATTTTAGGTAAATCAGAAACATACGCATGTCTCCAAAGGGGGGTTTATGATCTCTATAGACGGATGATGGCGAGATTTGGAGGTAAGACTCTCTTGCGTGGCAAGACAGGTAGCAGTGTTTTATCAGCTGCTCATGGATTGGAGTTTATGAACTCATAGGTGTTAGACACGTTGGTTTAATGGCAAATTATTCCCAATGAATCTTCCTCAGTGTGTACTCATTATGTTAGCTTTGAATATCGAAAGGAAAGGTTGCATTCTCTTACCATTTCCATCTTTGAATTAAGTATTATTTTTCATGGTACACTCTTGGAACAAAAGTGACACAAAACCTCACAGAATGGGGGTAAGGAGGATAATTAATCAGCTGATTCTATAACTGGCAAGAATGGATGTTATCTTCTGCAGATGGTCAACAGAACGATGAAACTGCAGGAGTCTGAGACTATTCCAGCGTTTTTTTGGTTGTTTTTTTACCTGGTAAACTGCACAAATTCAGCATTCCATACAGCAAGATAATGGAAAATCAAAGATGCCAATTTTGCACTTGACTTCGATCAGATAAATAAAAACTCAAACAAATAACCGTTTTCCAATAATGACGCTCATGGTACGATCCTAATTCAAGTGGACCTAGCTATTTTGTTCCTGAGAGTCTTGGAGTAAACACCTTTATTACGTATCTAATAGAAATGCACCACCTTCAGCCGGTTTCAGTGTACTGGTGGCCAATTTGGGTCCATTGTTTGATATTGTAGAATACCTGAATACTCAAGAATATGCTACTGGTCTTAATTAATAATGTAATCTATCAAATACGTCTTTTTGTCATCAAAGAGTTGTACTTTATGTATCTACTATAGCATTTATTTGTTTGTGAGCAACTAAAGGATCGCTGTGTAGTCTTGTGACTGGCATATCCAAGATGGCGTCAAAGTGGCTGCCGATTACGTCATTCGCATTAAACACGAAAGTAAGCGGGAAAAGACGCATACAGGAAAAGTTGCTATATACGAATGTTAAGTATGTTTGAAAAAGGTATCACCTTGACATATGAAAAACCAATGAGACAACGAACAAGAATTAGAAAAAGAAAATGAAATATTTTTTTCTACACAACATTTTCATAAGTATGTAAGTGATGTAAATATATCAATTAATTACATCAACAATAAAGGTTCATATGAAATAGATGACATATCAATATGTTCATATGTTATCTGATGTACATTTGCATTTGATATTCAGAGAGGTGTTGAGTGCCTCCTTAATAGCTATGATCATGTGTTTTGAAGACATTTAACTTTAATGAATACAAATGTTATCTCTTATTGCATAATCAAATTTACAAGAGACACTAATTGAAGAACACTGATCTAAACTAAGTTGTTGTCTCCTCATATATTACCAATTTCAGTCCTAGCCCCACTTTGTCACGGCTACATTCGTACATCTATCCGTTTCGGAAATAATAACACTCCTGTAATAAATGTATACAAGCCATTCAGAATATTCTTTTTAAATATACGTTTCTAATCTCAGATCTTATTAAAGTATAACAATTTTTGTTAATAAAATTTTTGCAACAAAGCAAATCAATTTGATTTATTAGATTAGTTGACTAATCATTGTTCTTCGAGTTCTCCATGGAAGGAACGGTATTCAGTACCCCAATATATTCTTAATGCCTCTCTTACTTTGAAGCATGCCTTTTAGCTCTTCATACGTAATTGATATACTTCTCTTGCTGTCCATACAAATTAGTCACCTAACCTGGAACTAGAATGATGTTAGTCAATATCGACTCATTGGTTATAGCGTTTTATGCATTCGTCCGTTATAATATGTTGAATCACGAGTATAATGTTCAACATTGAAAGCTGAGTTCCGGATGTCACCTATACTAGGATTTATAAAAACGTATTACATTGTATCAAAGAGTGTAAAATAGTACGATGAATAGTGTATTTTAGGGTATTTTGAGGCAAATACTTGTTGCATAATTCTGATGAATTCACAAGTCAGCTGGAAAAAAAGTGTTTCGTTCTTGGTGTTCACCTTCCATAAAAACCTTGCTATACGTAATATATTATGTGTGTGTTGATAAATGTTGATGATTATAAATATTTGTGTTTCGAGCGTTGAATTATCTTTATTAATATACACTGTTGTTGGCCATTCACCTCTATCTCCTCTGGATTTCTCTTAATCTTTGGGCCTAATAGTAAATAGATAAGAATCAAACATTCACTTATTTATCATATTTATCCTTGCTGAAAGAGCGCCCAGGGCGGGGGTCTCCGACTTCCTTAACTAACGCGCTCGAGGGCCATATTTTCCTTCTTTAGCTTAGGCCTGCTCCTCCGATGTGTCAATAAGTGCATAGGCTTGACAGTACGCGGAGATAACTTTTCTTACATTCAGGCTTGACCACTTGACTGCTGAGTTTAAATTTTTGAAAGTGCCATTGAAAGTCATTAGACATATTTGTGGATTTCATCATTTTGAGAATCTCAGTTTTAGCTCAGCTGATTGTAAGTCATCTTAGCTAAAGAGATCTACCATTGTCCATCGTCCGTTAAAAGGTTACAAATCGTTATCATGATCGAGCCCTAGAAACTTCTTACTGTACATCTATGAGTGTCCTAGACAAATCTCCTTGAAGCCTTAAATTAGGTCATGGCGACCTATATTCGTGAGTAATGGGCCGAAAACATGATTTTTAGCTCCCGGTCAGTCAGACGGAGCACCAATTGTATCCAAGAGGCCCTAAGAGGTTATGGGCATAGGAATAGGAATACCGAAACTAGATCATGGCGACCAATCTTCTCCGAGCTGTGGGTCAAAAGCATGATTTTTAGCACCCAGTCAGTCAGAAATGGCACAAATTGTTTCTGTAAGCCCTAGATTTTTCAGCATATCGGTAGCTGGAGATCTCGGACCTTTTACATCTCGGCCACCACGAAGTCGGACCATTTCAGATCGGACCATTACGATCTCGGACAACTGGGCCGACGATCTCGGCCCACTTTGTATCTGGCCACTAGCTACTATCTCGGACCACTTTGTGATCGGGCAACTACGATCTCGGACCAATGTTATATAAATGTCCTGCCTGTTATTTTAACAAGAAACAATATTATTTCGTCTGAGCGCGACTCAGATATTAAAAATTCCACTTGGACAGGTTAGACCTACGACATAGCTCAGTATGTATATCCACTCAGAAAACAATCTTACGTTCGTTAAAGCTTTCATTCCATTGAATTTCTTTCATTCAATCTGTCTATCATTCAATCTTTCTCTCATTCAATCTTTCCCTCATTCAGTCTTTCTTTCATTCACTTTCATGCATTCAATCTTTCATTCATTTTGTCTGTCTATCATTCACTCTTTCTTTCATTCAAGCTTCCCCTCATTTAATCTTTCATTCTTTCATTCATTCAGTCTTGCATTCATTTTGTCTGTCTATCATTCAATCATCTTTTCATTCACTTTCATTCATTGAATCTTTCATTCTTTCTGTCTGTCTATCATTCACTGCACTCTTTCTTTCATTCAAGCTTCCCCTAATTTAATTTTTCATTCTTTCATTCTTTCATTCATTCAATCTTGCATTCATTTTGTCTGTCTATCATTCAATCATTCTTTCATTCACTTCCATTCATTCACTCTTTCATTCATTCTGTCTGTCTATCATTCACTATTTCTTTCATTCAAGCTTCCCCTCATTTAATCTTTCTTTCTTTCATTCTTTCATTCATTCAATTTTGCATTCATTTTGTCTGTCTATCATTCAATCATTCTTTCATTCACTATCATTCATTGAATCTTTCATTCATTCTGTCTGTCTATCATTCAATCTTTCTTTAATTCAATTGTTCTTTCATTCAATTGTTCCCTCATTCAGTATTTTTTTTTATTTATTCATTCATTCTTTCGTTCATTCAAGCGTTCATTCATTCAATCTTCCATTCATTCATTCTGTCTTTCTTTCAGTCTTTATCACACACACTCATGTATTTTAATACACGATCAAATGCGTAATCTTTGAATTACATTTATTTATAAATTATGATTAAGATGGCATGGAGCGAATGATTTTAATGATGGAGAGAAAGATAATGAGAGAAAGAGAGAGGGGCAATAGTTATGCATAGAGTAATTATGTTTTAATAATGGATTGAAGACGGAACGTATACTTTGACAACGACATGACGAGTCCGATCGAGGTCTGAATGGGTCCGATATAGTGGTCCGAGATGGTACGGAATGTGGTCCGAGATCGTCGACCCGGTGGTCCGAGATTGTACTAAGTGATCCGACTTCATGTGGGCCGAGATGGAAAAGGTCCGAGATCTCCAGAAAGCTAAATATCATCCAGGGACGTCTTGGGTTAATATACTTTGGAACCTATAATTAGGTCAAAGTGACCTATATTTTGCGAGCTACAGGCAAAAATTAGGAGTTGTTTACACTGAACTTCAGATGGGTACAAATTATTTGCCTTAGCCTAGTATCTTATAACATGACATCCAGGAAGGTCCCTGGCAAATCTCCTTTGGTATTTGTAATTAGGTCATGCTGACCTAAATTCTGCAAAGCTACTGACCAAAACATGATTCTGAGCACCAAGACAGTAAGACCTGGTACAAATAGTATCCATTAGCCGTGGAATCTTCTAAAATATCATTCAATGACGTTTAGGCGAAATCTCCTTGGGAACTTGAAAAAAGGTCAACTATTAGCTTCAGGCAAAAACATCATTTGAGTATTGTGAAAGTTAGATGGGCACGTATCATAACGGTTGGACCTAGAACCTTTTAACGCCTGGCGATAGCGTATATTATGTGAGCTACGAGCGGAAACCTAATTTGAACACCCAGAAAATAAGACATGATGCTTTCTCGGATGGCGCGGTGCAAATAAATGGCGGCGCCGGGCCCTGTAAAGCACTGACAGCTGCGCAAGGTCTATGCAATGTCAAGATTATCTGTCTGCGCAGCCAATATTGTCGAATGTCCAGATACTCCCCCCCCCCCCCCCCCCCTCGCCTCCCAGAATTTTACAGTTATCATGCACTTTATAGAAAAGGTATAAAGTGTTATTACATAAATCACTATATTAGGCCAAAAGCATATTAAAAAGGCCGAAGTAATCTTTCACAGCCGCGTTGCTCAAACATTCCTGTAGCCACGCCCTGTTTGTTATTGGTTTTTGTTTTATGGCACCATTGACTGCCGACGCTGGGCGTTGAACCTGAACGACTTCACATCTTGTAATCTTTAGACCCCACCAAACGCGCGATCTGTCACACCTGATTCACACGACTTGAATTGCTGAAAATAAGTGTTGAAAATACGCCTTAATATATCACAAGAATAGGTTTTTTGCCCTTCCGCTTTATTCAAAGGAACTTTCCGAGTCAGAATCAACTTCATGCTGAAGCCCAATGTAAACTTATTCACCCGTCTTGGACGGGAACTGTCGATTTTGTCACCAATAAATATACTTTCCGGGAGTTCAGAGGATTAAGATGTTATGCATGCAGTGCATTAAAAATTTAAAATATTCCTAGCATAGGAAAATGTAAATCAGTTGAGTCATAATTATCACCATTTGCCCATAGTATGTCCGGTCGTCCGATCGTTCCTTCCCTTAACAGGGTATAAATCGTAACCGTTAACCTAGAACCCTTAAACTGTATATCCATGTAGTAGTCTAGTAAAAAAAAAGGTTGAACCCAGAACAAATTGCAACAGAAATTATTTTTGTTGCATGATGATCAGTAAAATTCGGAGAAAAACACATCAAAAGTCCCAAAAAGTGACAATTGGACGAAAGTCATTTATTATGGTGATTTATGGCTAATAAACTATTAGGTTTTACTTTCATTATCTGTATTATGTCATATGAAATGTGGTATTCATCCCTTTGAGTGACCATTCATTTGGAAGATCATTTCATTGCCTGTCTGTTGAATCTAACTAAGATGTTAGGTTACCAATAATAACGATTATGTTTAATTGATTAGGGCAGGGCTCGACAATAACATTTGCCGCTTGCCTAAGGGGCTGGAATATCGTGAAAAACTATAGCGCCATTCCGGCCCTCTGGCAATAGAGAGTCTACGACCAGCGTACTGGCTGTCGGAGTGCCGTTACATCCTTCCGCAAGGAATGCACTTTACGGAGCTATGAAAATGCAAATATTTTCATCATTTCTGACACCTCATGGCCTACAAGTACGTTTTCACTTGACATAAACCAGACCAATTGTTAGCTTAGTTAGTATACTTAATAACAACACCTAACATGAACGAAAAAAAGTTCCGTTTTAACTAAGTATGTTGGTAAATCCTTCAGCACGTTTGTTGAATTTCTGACAGTATGAATCAGAGGCACTCGTTTCCAGCACAAAAACTGTAAGTCAGAAATCCGGCGAATTATCCGCTTCACATGCCTGATCGCGCACCTTTCAGTTGAAAACTTGTTTATTTACAAGATTAAACTTCCACAAATAAAAGTTCTCCACACTAACAGCGATTTTTCTTTGTGAAAAAAGTTGCCTTGCCCGCGTAGAGGCGGGGTTCATTACCTTGTTCTTTTATAACTGATATATCGCCCATACTCAACGTGTTAACGGTTTCTAAGCCATTTTAGTGACGGAAACGATTGCCTGTGGCATGAATAGAACCATGGCTCGCAGGGGTAACTAGACGCAGCTAACTTGTACGCGATACAGTAAATGACAAGTTACCAAAAAGACGCAGTTTCAGTTTGGGTGTCAGTTTACATGTATTTTTATTCATCATTCGTACCCTAATGTTAAGATCATGGGCGGTTTACGAATATATGAATGCAACGTGTTGGAAGACCACTGCGCTGGATTCCCCGATATGACTTTTATTACGACTCAAGTTGGGCCTACCAGCCAAATTTGAATGCCTACTGAGTCGGGTTGTCACGAAAAACTAGCCCAATTTTTCTGAAAGTTGCCAGCTAGGCCTACGATATGTCAGACCAAGCCCTTGAGACAGTCCCAGAGAATATCAAATTCATGTCAAATCATATAGAAATAGGAGCAAGGGATATTTTGCATCATGATGTGTATAATGAGGAGTATAGGGTCATCGACATCAGGGTATATCTAGTATTTAAATGATTTTCAATTGCTCTTCATTAAATGGGTATTGAATTGTAAATTGTATCAATAATAACAATTTTATGTATGTTGGCCATAGCAAGGCTCGAAAATAACTCTTGTCCACTAACCCAAGGGGTTGAAAATATTAGAACAACCCCGGTATCTGGACTTACCCGCTGGGCCTACGATATATCACACCACACCTTTCAGACAGTCCAAGGGAATATCACATATAGGATTAATTATATAGAAATATGAGAGCGGGGATGTTTTATATCACGATATGTATCATGATGGATACAGGGTTTTAGACATCAAGAAATACTTAGCATTTAACTTGTTTTCAACCTCATTTCCTTCATTTGCAGTTTAACGTATGGGAGCTTGCTGATCCTCCCCATACAAAAGTTATATGTATTCTACAAACATTAGAAATCTGGTCAATGCAACAAAAAAGCAGAAATAGGTCACAGTGATCTGACATAGTTAAATGTGACAAAATATTGGATGAACTCTGTGAAACGGTCTAGTATTCTGGATGTATTTTCCAGACAAAAAAAATATTCATTAATTGCTTTTTTATTCAAAAGCCTTGATTAAGCATTTGCAGAATAACTTGTCAATATCATAAAAGGATAAATGAAAATAAACAGGCAGTCTTGGAAAGAGGACCAAATACCTTGTCGGTGTAGATTATGAAAATGCTTGCTTTGAATTAAATGAAAGCTTAGGCTTACAAAACATTATGTGGAGCCTTATATTTCGATTTTGCAATAAGTGATCCTTTTTGATAGGGTTAATCAAAAAGGAAGACATAAGCTGAGAACTCGGCTGAAATCAATCTAGGACTTGTGTATCATGGTATAATCAGGGTAAGTCGAGAGGTTCCCTCAGGTAATCCTGAGCAGTGAAGAAAGTTTGAAGTAAAAATTGACCTAAAAATCGTCAGAATGTTTTAAAAAGTAGGACCCTAACATAATCATATGATAAGACAACAAGATATGTCTCCCATTGTAATGGGAACTGGGAATGAGTACTAATTTGAAATATATCGTCGCATGTAAAATGCTGATATCAGTCAGATGGACAGTCAGACAAACTTAAAGTATTAATTATTTTCCAGATTTACTCATACTTGAGCCAGTAACTGAATATAATACATGCCAGATTGAACAACAGCCTTAAATATATCCATAACATTAATTTGATTTTGTCCATGCAATAGGACATGTGATACGTGAGAACGAAGTTGATAAGACTTTCATATAACTTCATTATACGTTGACCAGATTATAAAAGTTAATACAATTAACAAAGCTTTTCTGAAGGGAGAATTCGCAAGTTTCCACATATTAAATTGCACTTCATTGAAATAGGGTTGAACACTATGTGACTGCTAAATATTGCCTGATGTCGTATACCGTGAAATAAAAAATAAAACATTCCCCGCCCCTATATTTTTATGTAATATATCATGTATGTGATATTACCGAGGACTATCTCATGGGCATGGTATATCGTAGCCTTTTTAGACACCGGCAGCTTGTTCCCACGATATTTTAACCCCTTGGGTAAGTGGGCAAGTGTTATTCACGAGGTCTGCCATGGTCAATATACATAAAATTGTTTTTATTGGAAATAAAATATTGAAAACCAAGGCAATGAAGAGCAATTGAAATCATTTAAATGCTAAATATTCCCTGATTTCGATGACCCTAAATCCCTCATAATACACATCCTGATGTAAAATATCCCCTGCTGCTATTTCTGGATAATCCTGTATTGATATTCCCTTGGACTGCTCAAGGGCATGGTCTGATATATCGTAGGTCCAGCTGGCAACTTTCAGATAATGGAGGAAGACGATCTTATGATATTGCCAACCCCTCAGGTAAGTGGGCAAGTGTTATTTTCGAGCCCTATCCAAATTAATACACATAAAATCAATATTATTGGTTAATTAACATCTTAGTCAGATTTAATAGATATGCAATGATGAAATATTTCAAATGAGTGGTCACTCATGGCATAAAGACCACATTTAATATGACACTGTGATAAATAAAGTAAAACTTAATTGTTAATTTGCCAATTATAATGATCAAATTAAGGGTCTTTTTCCCAATGGGACTTTTTGGGACTATTAATATGTTATTCTCTAAAATAACCTGGTCATCATACAAAAAAAAATCATTTTTGCTGCAATTTGTTACGGGTTTGACTAAAATATAAACATAAATATAAACATGCATAAATATAAACATAACGGTCCTAGGCAAATCTCCTTTGAAACATAAAGTTACATCATGATGAGGTAAAACCTGTTTATCAGACAGGGCACATTGGGAAAGTATCCTAGGAAATACTACATTACGTCACTTTGACCTATACTGGGAAATCCGTGATCTCGGCATTCTGAAAGTCCGATGTGCAAAAATTGTACCCGTTTGACCTAGACTCTTCTAACACAAACTCAAATGATTTCCTGGGAAAATCTCCTTGGAAAATTGAAATTAGGTCACTGTGACCAATATTCTGTTATCTCTGGATAACATGATTTAAACTGGTTTAAATCCCGATGGACACACTCATAAAAGTTTGACCTAGAATCTTCTAATGTAAATCCAGGACGGTCCTGCGATATAATCAATGTAATGAAGTACAACGCAACCTTGGAGAGATTGTGTGTGCGGGGAATAAAATAAAAATAACTAATATGTTTTGTGCTGTGCATGCAGTAACAGAAATAAAAACTAATACCTAATTGATACAAATATTTTTAAACTCGCTTGTGTAAAATGATTAGAATAAATTACCGCAGTCTGGGATTGCTATGTGCTTTGGTTGTCAGGATACAAATACAGAAAAAGTTTATTGTATAAACCACCCTACGCTCTGAACTCTGGGCGTGACCTCCCTGTGACCTTGCACGCACACGCTGTGAGGAAGTATTCTTCATGTTCGGCCAAACACCCGGCAAACCGACGCAAGGTCAGACATAATCTGATTGGCACAGCGTGTAAACAACGAAAGCTGTGCCCATGCGTAGCTCATTCAACATAATCTGATTGGCTTAGCGTGTAAACAACGAAAGCTGCGCCCATGCGTAGCTCATTCAACATAATCTGATTGGCTTAGCGTGTAAACAAATATGGCTGTGCCCATGCGGAGCTCGTCGTGTGGCACTGCAAGAGAGGAAATGTGCAAACAGTGAGGGACTATTTACTGACCTCCTGCCACAACAGCCACTTAATGTAGAGGCTGCACTAAAAAGATGATGATTGTACCCTGTGTATTCAAACGAGAGTGGTGAAATATTACGCAGGAGGAAATTCCACAGAGACAGCAACGCCAGATGGCAAAACTTGACCGATAACCGCGGTTTTGTGGAGCGATTACAGCGGAGCGAATAGTTGAGCATAGCGTTACCGCTGCTTTTGGAGCGTAAATCACCCCTATCCCATATGATTCCATTGATTACCTTAGGTAAACGACAGATATTTTATGACAGGGTTCAAAAGGTTATTAACTTTTTCCTCGTTGGAACAAGTTTCCATTCAACATTATGGTGCAAATTTTGTCATGGAAAATGTTTGCTGAAAACAAATTAGGCAGATAATTCAATCTAGTCAGTACCCCCCCCCCCCCTAAAATAGGATATCTTATCAAATATCCACACGACAACACCCTCCTCCCAATACAAGAGAAAAATTAACACCTCAAAGACATAGTTTTCATTAATGAGACCACATATTATGTAATGTTTAATTGGATCACATTTGCATACATTCAGCAACATACTTTTAGCTATGTAGGACAATTAAAGAGACAGCTGATGCATACCATGTTCCAAATGTTCTCTATATGAGATCCATAACTGATAGTAGCCATGACAACATGACATTCAGGCCTTCTGAAATAAACTGATAGGGCCTGGAGTCATGATGGCAGTCACAACAGAACGCCCATTCTAAGGGTCGGATCAAAATATTTACTGTCTGGTATTATTTGGCATCACAGGCTTATAAAGTCGTATTATATGTGCTTAATATTGAAGAAAAAATGTTATTACACAAAAATAATTACATTTTTTACCTTCTTTCATCACTGTGGCACCGATTCACGTGAAGCGGTACTTCGCATTCAAAAGTGATGGTGTCATGGCGCGGTCTTATATGAAAACTTGGAAGTCGGAAGCCGGACGCCGGAAACCAAGGAATCGTTTTATAAATAATGCAGTTTAAAGCATATACAAAATGCTAACGCTTCAATACCGTTTTGTTTTTTCCCCGATAGAATAAGATCTTTATTATCATTCTGTAAAGAATGATAGTTATCCATTCTTCAATCTGAACGTTATGGACGATTTAGTGCTCGGAAGTAATCTCGGAAGTCAGTCAGAAGTGCTGGGATGTTATCCAATGTGTATAACTCGGAAGTCACAGAGACGCACTGGTTAACTTGTGGTCAGTTAAGAGCCACAGCCCAAATGCAGTTTCATTATAATTATAGTTGCATGCATATATTAAAATTGCTTATGCATGATTCTGCTTTAAATGCGTGAATAACACAAAACATGATACATAATCGGAAAAACTATAAGTTCTTAATTTTTTTATTTGTAAATTTAATATAAATATATATATATATATATATATATATTATATATATATATATATATATATATATATATATATATATAAACATATATGTGATGGTATTTTCACGTAATATATTTCACCCTATCTAGAGCTATGTTTTGTGAAAATTATTTATATTAACATGGGGATGGTATGGGAAGGGATAAATTTTTAAAATATGCAATGTAAAGAGGACATTTTGAGGCACCTTAAACGAAAGATTATGAAGATTTTCTGTTCCGCAACTATACTCCTACATGTATTGGAACAATGTATTCAAACTTCAGGTTGTTGGGCTTTAATATTTATATTTCTATAACATTACGGTATAAATTGGAAAGTCCAAATATTCAAAAGTTCGTAGCATGTTAATGTCAATGATGAAATGCGCGTCTATACATTTATAACTTGCAAAATGTCACTACTAGTATTTAAATGTAGTAATCGTTGTAAAATAATTGATATGTTAAAGTCTTATGACAATCTTTGCATTTTACCGAATTTTGTGATCTGAGAGCGCACATGCAGACTCGGACAGCACAGTGCGCGAGTCTGAGTATCAGCCGAGGAGCCGTGAGATTTTTCACGGTCGATCCCACCCCGAGCTGAGCTCTGTGGGGAGACCGTGTATGACTCACACGGTACTGCGATGGGGGGGGGGGGGGGGATG